>JAPQWV010000139.1:0-1363000 GCA_027422505.1 Craterostigma plantagineum | reverse complement strand
GGACTCCTTGTGGATTAAATGGATTAATGAGATATACTTAAAAGGGACCAATTTCTGGGACTTCACCCCTGCTACTGACTCGAGCTGGCATTGGAGGAAGATCCATAGGCTAAAAGGAAAATTCAGATCGGGCTATATGGGAAGTGCTTGGATTTTCGCCAAGGATGGGAATTATTCTGTCAAGTCTGGTTACATCTGGCTGAAAGGAGCATACTCAGCAGTTCCCTTCTATAAAGCTGCGTGGAACAGGATGAACATACCAAAGCACTCCTACATATTGTGGTTGATACTACAGAAACGGCTGCTAACTATGGACAGGTTGCGAGGTTGGGGCATGCATATTGCTAACTCCAATTGCAGGCTGTGTGGGGAAGTAGAAGAAACCTTGGAACATTTATTTTTGGCATGCGCCTATAGTCAACAACTAATTGTGAGGGTAAATTCATGGTTGATGATTGGAGGTCAAACTCTGCTATTTGATGAGATGTGCAATTGGCTGGCTAAATTGGGCAAAAAACGAGCTGCTCAGGATTGTATCATTGTGGCATGCTATGCAGCTACTCTGTATCACATCTGGTGTGAGCGGAACAGGCGGGTACACGAACGAGAGGCCAAGGAGGTGGACCAACTAGCTGTCATAATCAAGAATGAAGTGAAGATGCGCATTCAAAGCTTCAGGCACTTATCGAGATACTCAAGTTCAGAAATATACCAGATCATATGTTCATCCCATGTAGCCTAACAGTTTTAGATACATTGGGAGTTTGATGTACAAAGGAACATTGACTGTGGTAAATGAAAATACTCATTCTACCAAAAAAAAATAACAGTTTATACTCCGATCACCATTAATATAATAGAATAGATAAATGTTATTAATTGTAATAGCGAATTTTGAGTATTATGAATAGGTGATTTTAGGTTGCGTATTAAATATTGTATGACATTTATCAGTCTAGTTATCTCCCTAATATTATTACATTAGTCGTATATGTAACGCAAGTTATTATATTCTTAAAACAACCTCCATGTGCTTTCTTAAGTTTTACAATAAATAAAATGAAATATTCATAACTTCTAATTTTCTTTATTCTTTATTCTCTTCTTCCTCGGCACATGTGAACCAGCAAATTTCTCGTTAGCTTCAACGATTAATATGAGATTCCTTCCCACGTTGGGTTGGGGTTGGTGAAAGACTTCAGGTAATGAAGGATTGACATCAAATTGCCTAACAATTTTTTCCCATGTTTGTGATATGAAGAAATAATTCGAGCGGAGTCAAGTGATAAGGAATTTACGCATATTAAATTGCCTAATTATATCGCTTTACCTTTTCAGTTTTATCATGTAGTGTGGGGTCATCTATAGTTTGTCTTAACTACTAACCTCGCCGGCCTTGTCCATTAAAATATTACGATGATTTCGAAAAACAGCTCCACTAATTTTTATTTTTTAAATAACCATCAGACTTTTCAGCCAGCCAATGACCTCAATTTGAAAAAAGAAATGTTATCACTATTTTACGAAGGACATGCTTGGAAGTTGGAAAAAAAACAATTGTGCAATTACAAAGCCGCCTAAATTGATTGAGTTCATGCCTAATACATCAGAAAATCCTTTATACAGTAGTACAACTTAATGGAATAAAACGGTTCTCTCAAAGGTTAATGCTACATCTAGCGGTGTTCATCGGTTGGTTCGGTTCGATTTTATAATTTCAGTTCGGTTTTTCGTTTTCGATTTTACGTATGTTTAATCCGATCGAACCGTTTTAATTTGGTTCGGTTCGGTTTTTGACAATTCGATTCGGTTTTTGGGTCAGAAATTTAATATCAACAAAAAAATATTATGAGGCTGAATATACATAAAACAATTTATCGTTATTAAGAAACAAAGAAGATTTATGGAACGTGACATGTAGCAAAAACAATTCAAAAGTCCGAAAAAAAAAACCACATGAAAATGGAACAAAATCTAACAAAAATATAAAAACATTAATCTGATATATATTACACATTATTTGGGAGAAAAACAGTATTTGATTGGTGAGGAAAACATGCACCTAAAAATGGAAAAAAGTATAACAATGAAATTAGATTTACTGTGCTGTTTACGTTATGGGAGAAAAACAAATGATTTGTAATATTTTTCTATTCTAATGTAATATGATAATTTCGGTTGGGTTTCGTTTTTTCGATTTTACGTATGCTTAATCCGATATCCGAACCATTTAATTTTGGTTCGGTTCGGATTTTACAATTCGGTTAGGTTTTTTCGGTTCGATTCTTTTCGGTTTGGTCGGTTTTTTCGGTTTTATGCGAAATTTGAACACCCCTAGCTCATGTTTCTATTTTGTCAAGCGAGAGGCCCACATAGTAACCGTTTCAAAATTAAGTGGTGTGTCGATTTTATATTAAAAAGTAGTAATTAAAATAAGTATAACATCACACAATTCAAGCCCCTAATAAAACAGTTCATTTATGTTGTTAGTTTAATACATATTAAATTATTATTAATAAAACCATCCACTATCAATTTTATTTTATGTACATATGATGTGCTCTAATATACTGTCATGTGATGTGTACAAAAAAAGATATTCTAATTAGGGTTTGAACCCACAAGTTTATTGCTTAGTCCTAAGTGCACAATCAATATTCCTTTCCACACCAAATTGTTCCAACCAATTCAAAACCAACGTGATTAATTAAAATCCATCGATGTTATTAGGTACAACAACCAACTATGCAAATTGATTTATTGATTGATTGATGCTAAAGAAATATATACTTTTTAGATCGATCGAAGGATTTCATTGCATCGCGATATTAGTTACTATGTGGTTGGTCAATTTCATTAAATTATCATTTTATCATTAATGAATAAGTTACAAATTATTTATTAATTTAACCACTATTTTATTAAACATCAAAATCAACTTAATTATAATTTGTCTTAAAATACTAAGTTTAAAATTATATTTTTTAAATCATATATAACGATTTATTTAAAATGTTTTTAGATACATAGCACTTGTATTGAATGTGCTAAATATACGTTACCTATTTCCTGAAACAGTTGCCAAATATATCTTTAATATCACTATATTAAATAAAATCCAAGAAATGCTTGATGGTGTTGGGGTTGTGCGGTAATATTTAATTCCGGGCCAACGGTAGTTGTATTTGGAACCCACGACAATTTATCGGGATATTAATTAAAGCCGAAATGACATCAAGAGAACACCGAGATTTTTACGTGGTTCGGCCAATACCGCCTACATCCACGGAGAGCACTTGTTTTACTATATTTGATAATATTACACCGTACAAAATAATGCTCGTGTTTAAACCCAAAACCGAGACCCCTTACCCACCTGGGTAATGTTTTTGTACCCACCCTCAATTACCACAGTAAAACTGCACCCGCTCTCACCCTTATCCACCCGAAGGTGGATTATCTTTTACCTCACACTCTCAGATCTCTCTCTCTCTCTCTCTCTAGACTCTCATTTGGGGTGGTTATAACTGAAGAATCCTCAGTCTATTTATAGATGTCTTCAGCTCTTCTGGACCACTCAAAACCGGTGGCCAGGAATCCGCCGCGTCGCTCAATTCTGGGCCGCTCGAAACCGGTGGACAGGAATCCGCCACGTCGCCAGTTGATATGGGCCGCTCATTCCTTATCTTTAAGATTTTTCTTTTTCTTTTATATAAATAAAATAATATTATAATATTATATAATATTATTTTATTATTAATTTTTCTTCTTCTTGTCAAACGAGGCGGCTGGCCTAACAATTCTCCCCCGCCAGCCGTATTCGACACCTACTCGAGCATCACCTCCAGCACCGTCAAGCACTCATCCCAGCGAATCTATCTGAGAGTAACACATTCGTAAATACCACGAATGTCCATTAGCCTTCCTTGTACCAGATACACATATCCGAATCAAGAATTCTGATCCTACCCCACTTGATTCATTCAGCGGCCAATCTTATGTGCAGCTATGTTGAACCGACTCGACCCGTCGATTCCCGAAGAGGGACTTCGATGCAACCCCTTCTCCAGCAGGATTTCCCATCTCACTATCGTCTCCCTTTCTACCACGCGCGTGATTTCGTGAACCCATCGAAGTCTGAGTATTATATACCATACTCACGTCCAAACGATACAAACCATTGCACTCTTCTCCCCACTGGTAGGACCTTTTCCGCCATGTATGATTTTCCAGACTCCCCCTGCTATGAAAACCCCATAGCCCTGGAATCTGACTGGCTCAAGAATATTAAATTCTACGCAACTTTGAGACAACGTCACACCACCCAAAATGCGTACCGCTCCGTCAACCATTTTGATCTTCCCCGTTCCAACACACCGAACAACAGAACGATATCCATCAGCCCATGGAGATCGAAAAAAACCGTTCGCAATTTCCAGAACGCATCAAAATATTCTCTTGGAGCAAACCCGAATTTAATATCCTTTTTCCTGAGAACGAGCGCCATCATTAGAGACTGTGAGAACGTCTCTAAGATAAACCGTGTGCTACCTCCGTTGTGGAATTTTCCTAGCCGCTTGTCCTTCTTCCTCCAAAGTCGGACAATTTCTCCTTACGTGTCCCGGCTCACCACACTGTAGCATCACATGCCCTTTCCGCCACCTAGATTTGGACCTGCTGCTGTCTCCAAATCCCCTGGCGTGTCACCTTCCTCTACGACTCTCTCCTTGTATGTATAGCCAACGCCCGACTATCATCATAATTTGACCGCCTTCTCTTTTCATGCTCCAAAAAGAGTTGACTCCACCATGCACCGTCTCGTACCAGATGGTTGTGATCAAATTATCACCCGAATCAGGAAGCGAGGTAAGAAGCCACCGGGCCTTACTTCTTCCTCTCCGACACATCATGACCCCAAATCGTTTGTCATTTACTCCGACTTTTCCCGTCTCCCATCAAAGCTTATCACCTAGCTTTGACAAACGAGCACATCATTCACTCTTCTCTGCCGCAGAGTGAAACCTCCCACACCAGCACATTGTCGCACTTTGCTGTCATCCGTCGCTATTATCCCTCTGAAACTCCACCGCCGCACAATCTCCGCCCACACCGAGCTTCCCATCAACGTCCATCTTGTACCATCATTTTTTCAGCACAAGGCATCACCTCGTTGAACCTCGCTCTGACACTGGCTCCCCCCGATTAATGATTCCTTCTGATATCTTTTCTGATGTGGAAGATCAGACACAGCTGCAACCACAGAGCATACTCAGAATACCAGCAGGGTTTGGCTCTCATACCACTTGTTGGGGTTGTGCGGTAATATTTAATTCCGGGCCAACGGTAGTTGTATTTGGAACCCACGACAATTTATCGGGATATTAATTAAAGCCGAAATGACATCAAGAGAACACCGAGATTTTTACGTGGTTCGGCCAATACCGCCTACATCCACGGAGAGCACTTGTTTTACTATATTTGAGAATATTACACCGTACAAAATAATGCTCGTGTTTAAACCCAAAACCCGAGACCCCTTACCCACCTGGGTAATGTTTTTGTACCCACCCTCAATTACCACAGTAAAACTGCACCCGCTCTCACCCTTATCCACCCGAAGGTGGATTATCTTTTACCTCACACTCTCAGATCTCTCTCTCTCTCTAGACTCTCATTTGGGGTGGTTATAACTGAAGAATCCTCAGTCTATTTACAGATGTCTTCAGCTCTTCTGGACCACTCAAAACCGGTGGCCAGGAATCCGCCGCGTCGCTCAATTCTGGGCCGCTCGAAACCGGTGGACAGGAATCCGCCACGTCGCCAGTTGATATGGGCCGCTCATTCTTTATCTTTAAGATTTTTCCTTTTCTTTTATATAAATAAAATAATATTATAATATTATATAATATTATTTTATTATTAATTTTTCTTCTTCTTGTCAAACGAGGCGGCTGGCCTAACAGATGGTTCACGATGGCGAAATAAAAACTGTTGTCCCAAAAATAAAAATAAAAAATATATTAAAAGACAAATTACAGCTCATTAATGCAGCAATGCTTATCCTCATTAGTCTCTCTCAATCTCTCTGTCAGTCAACCACTTGCTTATTTAGACTTATATTGTAAGCAAAACGTAATTAATTGAAAACCACCAATTTGATTGACTGATTGATGAATATGAAGGAGCTAAAACTATATTCACGCGCTACCTAATTCCTTAAACCAGCTACTAACAAATTATTTTATTAATGTGTAGCTCGAGTCATCATGTGATGCCAAATGCCAACGGAGTAGGTATAATACATATATAAATTATAACTACGTATAGAGTAATATATATATATATATATATGTATAATATAAAATGGATATCAGAAGGGTGGGGTTGTCAAACAGAATATAGAAATGCAGATCTCATAAGTGAGTTATTATTACAGAAACCAGATTGTCATCACATAGGATTAGATAACACAGAGAAGTTCTCATTCAGACAGCAAGCGTGAATTTAGAACTAAGTGGGCAATAAAACACATACAAGGAAATGAAAAACAATAATAATTATTCAAACCAAACAAGTTGACTCGAGAGTCCGATGGATAATCTTCGCGCAAAGAAGCTCTTTCCCTGATAGAGTACGGCTGTCGGAACAGAAATCACCGTTAGGATTCTTATATCTGCTTTAAAACATCGATGGTATTCGAAATTGTGAGATCATTCATAAAACGAACTGTTGATATACATTAGGTGTTTAGAAGAACTTGAATTATTCGACGTGGGACGGTAGAAACCCCAAATTTATAATCTCAACGAGAGTGGACAAGAGAAAAAAGTTTTATTTATTTTTTTACAAATTACCTCATATTTTGAGACTGTTGATGATACTCACGGTGAACTTGGCATTTGCATCCATCTTGTTCCTTTCGATCATGTTGGCCGACTCGACGGCATTGGCGTGGCAATTGTCCAATATCAGCTCACTCATATTCGCTTTTTGAGCAAATTCGGTTGGAACTTCTCGAAGTTTGTTGCAGTTCCTCAACTCGAGGCGCATGATTTCGGGAAATATGTCGCCCAACATTTTCCATTCCATTAAAGTTGAGCTCTCTATGAACAAGACTTCAAGGCTAGGAAATCCGTCATCAGCAGTTTCCCAACGAGTCCCCGTGAATGCTTCTTCTTTCAATTTGAGCACCTCCAAATTCCCAAGAAGACCAAGGACTTGCATATGACTCCAAGCGAGGAAGGTCTTCGACAATGTTAGTATCTTCAAGCTAGGGGGAAACGTAGAAGATGGAGGAAGGCGTGACAATGCGCCCTGTAATGATATATCGTTTTGAAGTTTTAATTTCTCGAGCTTGCTCAGCTTCTCCATATTGTCGAACAAACGTTTGGTACTCCGGTTGATCAGAAGAGTTTCGAGTTTCCCTCGAATGGTTACCCTCCTAAGTGTGGATGCCGCTTTGAGAATATTACTTGTGCAACTCTCGGGTGATATTTTTCCGAGTGTTTCTATTGTGCTTGCTGCATCTCGTGCAGTGGCACTCGCTGATTCCGGCAACGTTGTGATTGCATTGGATTTTACATGTCTCAAATGACGCATCTTCCATATGTCTGCTTTGATTTCAAGAGTACGTTCTGATGTCTCGACGATGAGGGTTTGTATGTTCCAGAGCCTGGATATATCTTTAGGTAGAACCTTCGAGTTCAATGACAAATGAACGTACCTCAAAGAAAGCAGCTCGTACATTGGGGCGGGAACTTTGTTGAATATGGCGGACTTCACGTCTAAAACTCTAAGCGACTTAAAAGCACCTGGCATGGTTGAAGCGTGCTTTTCTTTCATGATTTCGCTATCGTTAGAGAAACAAACGATCGAACGAACTCCACGACCAGACGGTTTGGAAGCAACAAATTTTGAAATAATATTTGAATGGATATAAAGACGACGATATTTGTTGTTCGTCACCTTAGGTTCTAATTCTCCTCCTTGTACTACTCTAATTTCCTCATGAAAATTTTCATTTTCCATTCCAGCTTGCTTCTTGCAAAAATGATGGAGAGACTCCTGAATACGACAAGTCTTGACTCTACCATCAGAATTTCTTTTAACAGGAGTTACCAAGTTCCTACTTATGAGATCGTCCAGATTGTTTGCTGCAATTTTTTCTAGACTCGAACTTTCGCCTTTTTGAATGAACCCTTCTGCAATCCACATCTGAAACAAATTCCATGTGGGGATCTCAATGTCCCTAGGGAACATTCCAAAGTAGAGAAAACATGCTTTCAAGTGATAAGGCAATCTGTCGTAGCTCAGCGAAAGAACTTTCTCAAGTGTCCCTTCGGGATCTCCCTGAAGTTGGTCGTTCATTCCTTCTGAAAATTCTTTCCATGCATTCCGCTTTGCTCTTTGGTCCTTACACGAATGGAGTTTCTTTTTAATAATACCTCCGGCAACCACTACTACAAGTGGAAGCCCGAGACTTTTTTCAGCTATTTTCTTTCCGTGCTTTTCGTATATCGGCTCCCATTCTGGCACGCCGAAAACCTCACGTTGTAGAAGTTCAACTGTATCCTCGAGACATAAAGGTTGTAGCTCGTGTTGGTTGTAATTAGGAGACAGTTCGACATCTGCATGACGGCTCGTAATCAAGATTTTACCAAGATGGTTAATGTTGGTGGGAAGAGCCTTAGAAATGTTATTCCAGTCCCCCGACGACCAGACGCCATCCATTACTATCAAGAATTTTTCGTTCTCCAGACGCCTTCGAACCTCTCCAGCGAGCTCGTCTTCTCTCATGTTGCGCATGTCCTCGTTTATCGAGTCGATCTTTCTCAGAATGCTGAGGAAAACATCTTTTGGAGGAAACTTTAAAACTGGAATCCATAAGCGTTTGGTGGCTGGGAACTCTTTTTCTATCGTAGGATGTCGGAAGACTTCCCAGGCTAGAGTAGATTTTCCGAGACCAGCCATACCGGTAATGGAGACGCCGCCGAGATGCGGAGTAACTTTCAGGAGATGTTCAATGATTGTTTTCTTATCGTTCTTAAAACCGACCACGTACGTATCTCTCGGTATTGAAGCCTGCGCGAGAGTAATATTTTTGGCATAGTTTAAGTTCGACATAGAGAGGCATCCCTACCTCATCGTCATCGTCCCGACTCACAGGTATACAATATGAAAAATACATTTTATCTTCAAAATTAAGCCCACGATAATGACTTTATATATATATATATATATATATATATATACTGTAGTGTCCAGCTACCATGAGCACCATAAACAAGCAATGCTACATCAACATGCCAAATCAGATGTCAACTAACTCCATAATATGTGTCAAATCTATGATACATCACCTCATATGCTGATTTGGCATGTTGTTGCTCAATGTCAAATCAAAGTCAACCACGTAATGTGCTTGGATAATGTAAACACCATAAGATTTCTATATATATATATATATATATATATATATAACTCAAAGGATTTGGATTTCTTTATAAGGAAACGGAGCGTACCTCATTCTGCTGCGTCGTATTTACATCGTTTTCAGCCATGTCGTTCTTCCTAACATCGTCAATCATGCCGCGGAACTTTTCCAATTTAGCCCTAATTTTCTGTACCTCCTGTGCGATTTTGTCTACTGTGATGATATTCCGAGAAAACTTATTGCTCCACCACGACTTTGACTTTGATGATGACATGTGTGTAACGAAAGCATCCACCACATCCTCGGATTTTTTAAGTAAATAGCCCTTGAGCTGGTCATCTTTTAAAAAATAGCACCCAAAATCGGACTTTACCTTTGTACCCTTACTAACTCTGCTCTAAAGACTATTTTACCCTTATTTAATGTCAATCAACAACCTCAACAACACTTAACGATAAAATTAATTAAAGGGTTTACATGTTACACTGTAGCGAATATGAAACATCAGACCCGTTATAGAAGAGTGGGGTAAAATTAAAAAAAAAGCAACCACTTTCACTTCCAGTAAAAAAAGCAAGCGTGTCTCCCGCCCCTGCACTGCAAATCGTCTCCACTTTCACTTCCAGTAAAAGAACAAGCGTGTGCTCTCCCGCCCCTGCACTGCAAATCGTCGTCTTCTCTGCAAATCGACTCATTCGACAATGGCATTCAACGCGAACGTGGAGGTATGTGTTCTACTCTTCGTCTTCTTCAATTTAACGCGAGAGGGGATCTGGGAACGACCCATCGAACCCTAATTTGGTGCGGACCCGTGCTTGCAAGCATAGGACAGAGCTTTGGTAGCATAGGACCTGTGCTTGCAAGCATATGACCCGTGCTTGCAAGCATAGGACCCGTGCTTGCAAGCATAGGACATGGGTCACGCGCGCGCAAGTTCGGGGGACCCGCGCGTTATAAGCAGGGGACCCGCGCGCTATGCCCAGGGGACCCGCACTTATACGCAGGGGACCCGCTCTTATACGCACGGTTCCCCTGCTTAAACGCTCGGGTCCTCTTACCTTAACGGGCGGGTCCTGTGCCACTGCGCGTGCGCAAGCGGGGGACCCGCGCGTTATAAGAAGGGGACCCGCGCTTATACGCACGGTTCCCCTGCTTAAACGCACGGATCCTCTTACCTTAACGGGCGGGTCCTTTGCCACTGCGCTTGCGCAAGTTCGGGGGACCCGCGCGTTATAAGCAGGGGACCCGCGCGCTATGACCAGGGGACCCGCGCTTATACGCAGGGGACCCTTGCTGGGACCGCGCCGATGCGCAGGGGTCTCATGCGCGTCCGTGCTTGAATCTCAGCATATGCGATGCGGTCCCCTGCGCATCTATGCATAAGGGTTTTCTGTTTTAATTATTTCATACCACGTAATTTAGCTAAAATGTGTTTTACGCATAAATTAGGTTGTGATGCAGAAGCAGTTCGACACAGTGGACGAAGTTCCCCGTTTGAGTGTAAAAATGAGCTCGTTATACGCGGATGCCAGCGAGCTGATAAGACAGTGTCTGAACCACCACGAGTGGGAGATTTTTAGGAACGAGAGTCCGTTCGGCCGCCTTGTTATGGCTGAGCCTGATTTTAACCTCTCGGGACAGTTGGTGTGGTACCTCATGCAGAACCAGACGATGCTGCACAACCGGGAAGAGCTGTGGATGATTTTTGGCGGAAAACCACTCCGATTTTCAAAGTCGGATTATTGCCTAATCACCGGGCTGAAGTTCGCAGCCGAGCTACCGCCGGTAAACGACGGCTCACAATTCACCGCAAGACATTTTGGCAACAGCTCAAAAGTCCGCATGTCGGACGTCAAGCGTGTGTTGGAGGAGTTGTCTGGCGACGAGGACGATGTCGACTTCGAGAAGCTGAAGTTGGCGGACGTGTACTTCGCCACCGCCGTGTTGATGCCTCGACCGTCGAAGAAGGACACCGTCGTCAGTACGACGGTCCTTAGTCTCGTCGAAGATCGATTTGCATTCTCCCAGTACCCTTGGGGCACCGTGGCTTTCCGTGAGGTGATACGAAGTGTTAAGGTAAATCTACGGGAGAGGCCACGGGACTGGCTGATCAGTGGGTTCGTACAACCACTTCAGGTGAATTATAACTAAGCTTCTTGCATACCATGTTTTGAGGGACGTTTGTAAGATTTTTTGCGTTATTTGTATTCAGATACTAGCATACGAGTGCATGCCGGGGGTTGCAGACCAGTTTGCGGTTCGCAAGGAAGAAGATTTCACGCCACGCATGCTCAGGTGGGCGACGAAGAATTGGGGTCGCAAAGCATGCCCGACTCTTAGGACGGTCGCAGATGCCGTCAACCGCGATTTTGTACGAGGGTTGTTAGTGCCGTCAGCGGAAGAGTTGGAGGCGGCGTACTTTAGGGACAGCGTTTTCGACGTTGGGGCGGCACACGACATATTCGACCGTGTGACGGGCCTACTCACGCGGGGAGTGGAGGTTAGGTGTTCCCCTGTCCACCTCGATCGTGGCGACGACGATCATTTAGCGATCGTACCTGTTGAAGATTTTCCCACACCTGTGGAGGTGGTTGAGGCGGGAGACGTTGGTGCTTCGTCGAGTGCCCGAGGAGTTCGAAGAAGAGGCAAAGCGCCTGTAGATGTTGTTGATCTAAGTGATGAGGATTCTGGCTCAGATAGAAATGAGAAGTGGAGCAAGAAGTACCTCGGGCGATGGGACTTCTCCGGGCGTGAGCTGATTCATGAGCACGATCGCGTGCTCATTGACATGTACCTTCAAGCGGCAAGATTTAGGTAAATGTTTACTTTCGATGTCAATCTCAGTTATCGTACCTAAACACGTAATAATTTTTCTTTTTATGCAGTGATAACGTTTGGTCGTCTGACATGTGCGACGTGGATGCCCAAGGCTTCTACATGCTGCTCTTCCATGATATGCTCAAGTCCAATTGTCTTGACGCATATCTAGATTGCTTGAGGCGAATCTATGCGGACAATGCCCATTATCCTCGCGTCTTCGTCTTTCCAAGTTACGTGCAAGACGAGCACTTTAGGAAGGCGCAGAAGTTGAATAGGAAGGCGAAAGTCGGGGTGGATGATATGGAGAGCTTCGTGAATGGATTGTCGAGAAGCAGTCGGAGCTGGTTGGAGCGTCTCACGGAGGATGAATTGCTACGATGCAAGTACATCATCTCTCCTGTTTGCGCACGGGCCCACTGGGCAGTGCTTATTTTTGACGCGTCAACGCAAACCTTCGTCCTTCACGATTCATTGGGCGCGCATGGTGTGCAGTTCGCCGGGAGAGTGTTCGTAAGTAGCTGAAATCCGTTTGTCTATCATTTTTATTTATTTAGTGACATGTTCGGTGTTTGCTATATTTTGCAGGCGGAGTTTCTTTCCGCATATTGGCGTTTCAAGTTCGACATCGTGACGAAGCCGAAGTTGAATAATAAAATGAATCGCCAGCAGAAGGCTGACAGCTTGGATTGCGGGGTTCATGCGGCGTTGACGGTGGAGACGATTATGGTTGACACGCCCGAGTTTGATGAATATCAACGGCAGATTGATATTTCAGCGTATCGAGCCACTATGGCTGCACGGATATTGCGTGACCCGCATAGCTGTACGAATTGATTTGTTTGGGGTAGTTTGGAAGTGTTAATTGTAAGTGGCTTTGTAGGTTTAATGGACTTGGTGTAGTTTGTAGGTTTATGGAACTAAAAGTTTTTGATATTATTGAATGAATTGATTCTCTGTATGAAACGAAAGTACGTGATGGGTGATTTGACTTGTTACTGACGAAATTATTTTGACCAAATACTCAGCAATATGCGCGGGTGATTTGATTCTCTGTATGAATAATTGATTCTCTGTATGAAACGAAACGTGATGGGTGATTTGACTTGTTACTGAGGAAAATATTTTAACCAAATAATCAGTAATTGTTCAATTATTGGTACGACTAAAGAGAAACCCTAAATTGGACAGCGACCCGTTCATATACATACCTATACGGGACGCGTCCCATCAGCGCCAACGAGAATTGGACAGCGACCCCTGAGAATGTTTTGGTCCCCTGATTTTATGTGCATTTCCCATGATTTTAAGTTATGGTCCCTTTAGCACGTTACCCACCATATGACTTGATAAACCTTTAAAATAATGCACGACCATTTTTTGTATAGAAAGCATACATTCCACAGTCGTACGATCACTTTCGGTGATAATCATGACGATCACCAGCATTGTTTTTCAAGTCGATGGTAAGTGGGTAATTCGCGAGGACAATACGTCGAACTGGGTTCCGGATCCAACTTGCCGTTGGCAATCAATCTTGGTCGACGAGGAGTCATGCACGTTAGTGGATCTCACTAACGAGATATTGAATGCATTGTCGTTACGCAACGACAATACCAAACTACGGATAAGCTACATGCCTTGCATAGACTACAATTATGTGCGCCCCATCTACATCGAGAACGATTACGGCGTACGTGCGTACGTTGGAGGTGGTTGCCCACGATCAAGACCACCTCTTCACGTGGAACTTGAATTAGCCATCATTGCGTCACCGCCACATCAACCTCATGATAATGATTTCTCTGGTTTCGACGTCGGCCTTATAGCGCATTGCGATACAAACGCCGAAATCCAACCATTTGAGGGTTTTCCCAGCACATCTTACAACCCTCCTTACCAAAGTAATGAAAGCAGTGGCTATGTAGGCGATTACTCCGGAATGTGCGGCCAAGGATATGATAATGAGAACGAGCAAGTCGGACGGGACGACGAAAATGAGAACGAGGAAGGTGCCTTAATGCATGATGATGATGATGATGATGATGATGACGCACATGATGACGATTTTGACGTCGATGTGCACGACGACGCAACTGATGTGGCCGACGATGGTACCTATTCGTTTACGGATGGTTCGACCCTATATGTTGGACAAGAATTCCGTAGCAAGAAAGAATTGAAGGACGAAATCACTAAAATCGCTGTCGCTGCATGCTTCGAACTCCAAGTCGATAGGTCAAACAAAACCCTGTACGTAGTGAAATGTGCGAAGGAGAACTGCGAATGGCGCATACGAGGTGCACAGGATAAGGACTCCCCCTTTTTCTCAATCCGAAAGTACGTCAACACGCACACGTGCGGCGTGTCTCATCGACGCCGTAGACATCGCCAGGGAAGTTCGTCGCTCGTATCGAGCACGTTGTTGGAAAATTTCAGGGCTCCTAAAGACATCCCCGCTCCCAGTTCCATACAGTCGATGATGCAGAGCAGGGGAGTAGAAGTTTCATACTACAAGGCTTGGAGAGGAAAACAAATTGCGACCGACGAACTAGTTGGTAACAGGGACGCTTGCTACGGTTTACTGCCGTCTTACTTAGATGCGGTGAGGCAAGCCAACGAGGGCAGTATCACTGATTGGGAGATGGACGAAGACAATCGGTTCAAGTACATGTTCTTGGCATACGGAGCATGCGTCAGCGGCTTTACGTTCATGAGGAAAGTCGTTTCTATCGACGCCACTTTTTTGAAGGGGAAGTATAAGGGACTTATGATGATTGCCACTGCGCAAGACGGCGATTTCCATCAATATCCTTTAGCATGGGGTATTGCCGACGGGTCGGAGGGAACCGACCCATGGACGTGGTTTCTCTCGAGATTAAGACGTTTTGTTGCGGATGGCGACGATCTCGTAATAATTTCCGATCGGAACCCTGGAATCAAGAATGCAGTTCCGGCCATTTTCCCAAACGCGTTTCATGGTTTCTGTGCGTGGCACCTTCAACAAAACGTGAAGACGAGAATGAAGAAGAAAGGTGCTTGTCCAATCTTTTGGCGTGCCGCTACTGCCTACACGAAGAGCGAGTCCGACCGTCATTTTAGGCAGCTTGACGGAAAATATGCGGACGTGCAGAGGTATCTTAACGAAGTCCCAAAGGAAACGTGGACGCGAGCATATTGCCCTAGATCAAGATACAACATAATGACGACCAACGGATCGGAGTCTATAAATGCAGCTCTACGTAAGGACAGAGAGCTTCCAATTATTGGACTGTTGGGCTCGATTCAGCGACTAACATCATCATGGTTCAGTAAGCATCGGCGCTCTGCGGAAGCTTCAATCGCCTCGAACATGACTAGGTTTACGCCGAAGGTAGAGTCGATCATACGAGAGAATTTCACCGAGTCGCAAAAATTTCATGTGTCGGAAGTCGGGCATCTAACATATAACGTATACGGGCAGCATGTGAACGAGGTGGTCGATTTGGGGCTGCGCACATGCACGTGCATGATGTTTGACATCGATCGTATCCCATGTCCACATGCGGTTGCAGCTTGTGGTTCTGCCCAAGTGCCGGTATATTCATTAGTGCACGATTATTATACCTTGGAGTTCTGGAAACTGGCATACGAAGGTACTATACGCCCGGTAACGGACCGCATTGAAAGTAGTATGGACATGTTGCCGCCTCGTGTTGGTTCACAACGTGGACGACCCCAGAAAAATAGGTTTCCTTCGACGGGTGAATTTGGTAGGAGATAACGTTGTAATATGTAGTTTTCGTATTCAGAGTGGCTTATACGTCGCCATTTGTGTTATGTTATGTAAGGTTGTGTTAGGCGAGCTTTTGCGTGAATATGGAAGTAGAAAACCCTTATGCACAAATGCGCAGGGGACCGCATCGCATATGCAGAGAATCCCGCACGGACGCGCATGAGACCCCTGCGCATGAATGTGGTTCCCGCCGGGTCCCCTGTCTTCAACGTTTGGGTCCCGTGAAAAAATCGCGCTGGTCCCATGTTCCTTGCGCGCAGGGAGGGGCGCGTTACTCCCATCGGACCCAAACGTTAAAGGGAGGGGACCTGCCGATTAGCACATGGTACCCCAAATCATTAGGGTTGGTCACGTTCGCTTACTAAGTTGGTCCAATAATTGTTCAATTATTGATGAAAAGTGACATGTAGCAGTGCTTCATTTATTGGTGAAGTGACATGTCAGAGCAGTGTCATTATACAGTTCATCAGAGACAGATGACTTGACATTTGATTCCCGATTCCACTTTTTTGTCCCCGGCGAAAATCTAATATTATTAAATTCGTTAATAAGATAATATTGTCCACTGCGAAAATCTAATATTATTAAATTCGTTAATAAGATAGTCATTAATAAAAAATTAAAAAATTCGTTAGTATGGGTTATATTTTTTTATATGAATTATATTTATTTATAAGATTAAAATCGTATTTTTTATTCAAGAGGGGGTGTGAATAGTGGCCCCCTTTAGAAAATTACGGTACGAATATGGAAATAAAAACCCTTATGCACAGATGCGCAGGGGTCCGCATCGCATATGCAGCGAAGCGCGCACGGATTCGCATGAGACCCCGGCGCATCTTTGCGGTTCCCGCCGGGTCCCCTTCCCATAACGTGAAGGTCCCATGATATTAAGGTTTGGGTCCCGTGATAGTAATGCGGGGTCCCATGAGTCTTGCGCGCAGGGAGGGCGCGTTACGAGCATGGGACTCAAACCTTAAAGGCAAGGGACCTTCCGATTACCACACGGTACCCGCACATTAGGGTTAGTGATGTTCGCTTATTGAGTGGGACCAATAATTGCTCAATTATAGTCAAAACTGACATGTCAGAGCAGTGTCCCTATTTATTCGTCAAAAGTGACATGTCAGAGCAGTGTTACTATACAGTATGTACAGGACAGATGACTTGACATTTTATTCCCGATTTGCTTGTAATGTTGTGAAAATCTAATATATTATTAAATTCGTTAGTAAGATAAAAATTAATAAAAAATTAAGTGTGCGTAAAAAAAATAAATTTAAATAACCACTCGATTAACAATATCTAACTCCAAGTTTAGAAAAAAGAAAATATATTTTACAACATGTATTTCGAGTCGTACGATCATTGACGTGAATCTAGTAAGAGAGCACACCGATAAAACATACTCATGTTTGTGATTTATGTAGGCTGTAACAATCTTATAAAGTGAACGTAATTCTTTTGATTACCTCCATTTTTTTTGTTCTGTGCTATTTTATGATGACTTTATATTGTAGTCTACGATAAACAAAGTATAAATACGCTCAATTAATCGCTTACTTCCATGAATTAACATTGCAAAAATCGCACATGAACATAGGGGACCCACATTTTTTGAACAGCGGACCCACTCTTCAAAACAGGGGACCCGCGATGATTGCATAGTCCCCACACTGAGATGTCCGGGTCAGTCGTGGTCCCGTCAAAATTGTCCGCATGTCATTGCCGGGGCCCGACTGGTCCCTTCGAAATGTCGCTTGATTTAAGCAGAAGACCCGCTCGTAAAGGTCACGGGACCTGTGCGTTATAAGCATGGGACCAGCGCTTGTATTCAGGGGACCCGCTAAGGGAGCGTTCATAGATAACACGGAAAACTTAATATGAAAAAAGTTAAGTTATGTCAAATCACTGCCATTCGCGTTATTTTTATGTCAACTCACACATCACTCTCACTGACAAAATCACCTCTCACAATTTCTAAACCCTAAATTGATATCAAACACACGTAAAGCAGATGACTTCTATCAAACAACTAAAATTAAAATTAAACAGAGATCACAAACAACACATAGAACATTTATTCAACAACAGAAGAAAACTAGAAAGATTTCAAATCACTTAAAATTCAGTTCTTTTTATTTTTACGTCAAATCACACATCAGTCTCACTGACAAAAAGTTGGAAAACACAGAGAAACTCAATCGTTCACAATTCTAAACCCTAAATTCATATCCACCAAACGATATGCACAAATCAAACAAGTAAAATTAAAATTCAAGGGAGAAATTCAACAACACATGAAATAGTTCTTGAACATCGCAAATTTTAATTAAAAAAAAAGGGTATACTAAAAAGTGTCCCAATCATTATTGAAAATAGAAGATGCGAGGTATTTTCTAAACTCCTGCATATGAGTTTGATTGAGGCGGGAGACGTCGTCCTTCTTCATCATAAGCGACATTGCCGCTCGCAACATCGCCACGCCATCTTCTCCCCTGAAAATCATATCGAAAAAGACACTTATTTTTAAACACGACGACAAAGTAATAAAACGCATCATTCATGAAAACTTACTGATTTTGTTTCCTGAAGTCGCGACACCACCTAGCCGGCCAGCTCTTGCCCTTGTTAGGCATGCGTGTTATCAGTTTCAGTTCCTTGAAAATAGCCGGGATTACGATCCGAAGTTTGTTGATGTCGTCGGCGATAAAGCGCAGCTCGAAGCCAGGAGGCGCATCGGAGTCGTAAATCGTATACTCCTTTCCCCGCACATCAACAACGAACAACACCCATCGGCCTGACGTACGCATGGGGATGGCAACTTTGGTCGCTAGATCCCACGACCTGCATTTCCAATCTTCGTCCTCCCCCCTCGCGAACGGGAGCAATTTCTTGAAGCCTTTCCCACACGGCTTCCCGACAAAATTTAGCACCCCTCGCTCGTCGACGAGCGTCTTAAACTTATGGGGCATGTACGCGACGAAGCTCGCAACCGATTTGCTAAATTTCTGCATGCGTTCGATCCCAGCGAGGCATTCATCGACATGCTGCAATAAAAGCAAACCGGTTTTCAACACATTCAAGTAAGGTGACGAAAGGTATTTGGTAAATTTATATACGTACCATCTCATCGAGTTTAATACCCTCAGTCGCAAGGTTCAGGAGCCATGTAGGGTCGTGTTGTCCTAGGATCCCTTCGACTTTCATGCCGGTAATCTGCAAAGCCGTTTTTAGCTGACTTTCGACTTTTGGCCACAAGTGTTGGGCCTTGAACTGGATATGCCGCTCGAACGCCGAAAGCTTTGGAGGTTTGACTGTATTCGTCGAGGGGAAATCGGTGAACGGCGTCGTGGTGTACCAAGATGGCTTCTTCATCCGCTCAGGGGTCTGTTCTGTGACGACGCCTTTTCCTTTGTCGGTCACTTGGACAGAAACCGAAGCCTCGGCGTGCGTCTCCAACTGAGGGACGTCCTGTAGCAGCTCGGCGTGCGTCTCGAACTGAGCGTGGTCCTCTGGATGCTCGTCCATGGTCTCCAACTGATAAGCGTGGTCCTCTTGAGCCTCTATGTCCGTCGCTGCCTCGTGAACCCCGAGACCATAAGCGCCCCTCCACGACGATGGGTCGACCACCTCGGGCGGTCTCGGTTCATCGGACCGAGCCGGTGCGACATATCCAGCGTAACGATTTTGCGCCCATTCAGACGGACTGTGACCGTCCCATGCCTCCTGGCTCGGAATATAGCCATCCGGTCCCATGTACGATGTGTTCCTCCATCTCTCATCGTAATCTATACAAGAAATTCGAAAATAACTATAAATTATTTTTCACGTCCTTAAGTATAAAAACTGACCAAGCTCGGGCGGTGTAGCGTGCAATCCACCACCAAACTCGGGCTGTGAAGCGTGCGATCCACTAGCAAACACGTTTGGATCGACATCTACATCGTAAATAGTAACTGTTGAGTAATCTGCGCAACTAATTAAAAAATTAAGTACAAAAACTGACCAAACTCGGGCGGTGTAGCGTGCAATCCTTCGCCAAACTCGTTTGCATCGACATCTACATCAGCAGACTCGTTTGCATCGACATCTACATCGTAAATAGTAACTGTTGAGTAATCTGCGCAACTAATTAAAAAATTAAGTATAAATAAATAACTTACTATAACGAGCTTCGGTAGGCGGAGTGCGAGACCCGTGATAAAATCTGCTCGCCAAACCCTGAACCGAGTTCCCCAACTCCCTGAGGCTGTCGGCCCACGATCGCATTTCCGTCCAATGTTCCTCGTACGCATCCCACCTTCTCTCGTTCGTCGACCACCGTCGACCCTCTTCTTCTTGAAACTGATGCAATTGCGTGCCAAGTTGGTCGAATCGCCCAAACAAGTTGGTGAAGTTTTGGTCCATACGACTTTGCCATTCATCGAAGCGTGGACCCGAGGCGAAACCCTGACCACTTGATCGTGGGGTCTCCGGTGTTGCATGAAAGGCGTGCTCGTGCGGAGGTTCGGGGTTGCCGTGCGGATGTTCGGGGATTTGGCCGTGATGCAACATTATATCGGTGTCGCGTCGCTCACTGCTCTCGATCTGGGCGATGGTCTCAGGCACCAAATTCTGCCGGCTAGAACCCTCACCGCGACGGCGGTGGCCGCGGGAGCACCTAACCTCCACTCCATGCAGGAGTAGAAAGGTCACACGATCGAATAGGTCGTGTGCCGGCCCAACATCGAAGACGCTTTCCCTATAGTACGCCGCCTCCAGCTCGTCCGCTGACGGCACTATTAACCCTGCTAGTACATGGAACTTGCCAGCGGCCTCTGCGATGCTCTTCTGTTTCGGGCAATTCTTGCGACCCCAATCCTTCGTCCGCCACCTGCACATGCGTGGCGTGAAATCTTCTTCTTTGCGCAACGCATAGGTGTCTCCAATGCCCGAGATGCACTCATAAGCTAGTATCTGAATACAAATAACACAATAAATATTAGCAATTACTTATATGTAAAAACAAGGTATGCAAAGAAGCTTAATAATAAATCACCTGAAGTGGCTGAACGAACCCACTTATCAGCCACTCCCGTGGGTTCTCCCGTAGATTTTTCCTCACAGCGCGCATGACCTCCTTGAAAGCCTCGCTGCCCCAAGGATACTCTGAGAAAGCAAACCGGTCTTCAGCGAGGTGAAGGACCCAGGAAGACACGACGGTGTCCTTCTTGGACCTTCGAGGCAGCAACACCGCGGTGGCGAAGTAGACATCCGCCAACTTGAGCTTCTCTTCGTCCGCACGTTCCTCGTCGCCAGACATCGCCTCCAACGCCTGCTTGACGTTCGACAGGCGAATTGTTGAACTAGCGCCAAAATGCCTCCTCGTGAATGCTTCGACGCGGTCCACCGCCGGTATCGCGGCTGCGAACTTGAGGCCGGTGATTAGGCAATACTCCGATTTTGAAAATCGAAGTGGTTTTTTGCCAACAACCATCCACAGCTCTTCGCGGGTGTGCAGCGCCGTCTGCCTTTGGATAAGGTACCACAGCAACTGAATCGAGAGGTTAAAGTCCGGCTCGGCCATGACAAGGCGGCCGAACGGACTGTGGGCATAATATAGGGCCAACTCCTCATCGTTAAGGCACTGTCTTATCAGCTGGCTGGCCTCGCCGTATAGCGAGGTCACTGTAGGACGACAATCAGGAACTTCTGTGCCCAACTGCGTCTTCATCACAACCTAATTTATACGTAAAACACAGTTTAGCCAATTACTTGGTATATGAATATTGAAAATTGAAAACCCTTATGCACATATGGCCAGGGGACCGCATCGTATATGCTGACAGTCAAGCACGGATGCGACTGAGACCCCTGCGCATGAGCAGGGGACCTGTGCGTATCTTCACGGGATCTGTGTCTACTTTCACGGGACCTTTGCGTATATTCACGGGACCCGCCCATAAGATGATGGACTAGGCAAGGGTCCCCTGGATATAAGCGCGGGTCCCTTGATTATACGTGCGGGTCCCCTGACCGTAGCGCGCGGGTCCCGTGTTGTTCTTCACAGGCGCAAGGTCACGAGACCCACGCGCTGCGACCAGGGAATCCGCTCGTTATAACCAGGGTACCACGCTTATACGCAGTGGACCCGTGCTGGGGCCATCATTTTATGGGCGGGTCCCGTGAAAACGGGCCTGTTCAGTTCAATTCTAAGCACGGTCCTATGCTTATCAGCATGGGTCCGCACCGAATTAGGGTTTGCTGCGTTAAATTGAAGAAGACGCAGAGTAGAGAAAATACCTTCTCGGTGTTCGCGTTGATTGCCATTGTCGATTTACGCTCTAGGACTGGGTTTTACTTGCAGAGAATAGTTGGACTTGCAGAGAAACGATTTGCAGGGCGTTTTGTGTGCAGGAGAAAACGATTGAAGTGAATTGAAAGTTAAAGTGCCCCTTCTGAAATGCTTTTTAACTTTTACTGTTCCATCACGGGTCAGTTACTTGCAGTTAAACCTGAAAACCCTTTAATGTAATACCCCTTTATGTTGATTACATAACTAACCTAATTAAATTAAATTAAATACCATAGCACTATCTATATTTTTTAACGGAACTAAATATTACATTATAAAACATAGTTAATTTAAAATACAGTACTAATTATATTGTCAAGGTCACGTACATCAATAATAATAGCATATCTTGATTGATAAAATTATTAAATAATTTATTCTACCCTTCTCGCCCTTCTCCACCAACCGGAGCTTGGTCGACATCCTTCTGCACAGCGTTGTTTCGGACAACCTCGATCCAACCTGGGCCTTGGATCACTTCGCTCTCAGCCTCGTCGTCGTCGTTTCGGACAGCCTCGGGTGCTTGTCCTTCGATAACTTCGCTCATAACATCGTCGTCGTCGACCTCGAGAGCATCGTCGTCGCCGTTTAGGAATCTGTCGATCTCGGCCACGATCCACGCCCTCCTTTGGGAGAGGTCGACACCGAGGTCGGCCTCCAGACGGCGGCGGACGGCGGCGGCCGTGGTAGTCCAGGGGTCCGAGTGACGGACGATTTCGTGGAGGCGGGCGACGATTTGGGCGTCCGTCACCATTCTTCCTGTTTTGTTTCTGGGATTATTTTTTAAAAATGTTAGATGCTGTGTGTTTGATAAATCCAAGCCTTATATAGCTTGCAAAACGCCGTAAGAGCTTCCCAAAACCATAACATATAACGCGGGACCAAGCTCTAGTACACGGGACCCAAGCTCTAGTGCGCGGGACCCAAGCTCTTGTGCACGGGACCCAAGCTCTACTGCATGAAGCATGCGCGGGTCCCCTGTGTTTACGCGCAGGTACCCTGCATTTATGCGCGGGTCCCATGATCTAATGGGCCTGCCCTAATGTGCGGGGACAATGCACTGATGCGCGGGGCCCGTGAATTTATGGGCGGGTCCAGTGAATTTATGTGCGGGTCCCGTGATTTACTCGCCGCACTAATGTGCGGGACTCCTGCTTTAATGTGGGGTCCCACGTTGTAACGCGCGGAACGCGCGGGTGGCCTGCTCTGCTTTCAAGCAGGGTCCCCGGATCAACTGGAAGTAAAAACAATGAACATGTTCGGCCTTCCAAACCGGAATTTCCGAAGCTTTGAGAACCCATTGGAAGGGTTTAGGACTGAGAGTTACAGATTTAGATGGTTATATTCAAAATACGACCCGAAAAAATAGTTACACTGAAGCGTGAGGTTCGAATCTTTCGTTCGCCGAGGACTTTCCAGTTTCCTTCGACTGTGAAGAAGCGCGATATGAGGTCGGGGAATTTCTCTTAAGGACGAGGACGAAGAAGAAGAATAATTCGGTGAGGTGGAGTGGAATGAATGCTTTCTGCTGCAAAATGGACGTGCAGCTTTTAATTCATTTCAGGCGTTGTATTTTATTTTGTTTTTCTTTTTTTTTTATTAATAATAAGGGATTACGAAAAGATGATTAAGTGTTAATTAAAAAGAGTGCTATTGACCAAAAAAAAAAGTCAAGAGTGCTATTTTTTTAAACTTGACCGCGTCAAAGGCCATTTTTTAAAAAGACCCCCACATCCTCGGCATCGTACACAGCGTCGCACACCTCACGAACTAACCTCCTTTGCTCCCCGTCTTTAATTTTCCTCGTCGAGGCGTACTTCACAAAGTTGTTGAAGGATTTGAGATCGGCCTCCAACTGCTCCACTTCGCTCCCCGAGTTGAGGATCAGCTCGCCGTGGTAGGCGACGAATTCGCCAAACTTGGTGAGGAGGTAGCTCATCGCCTCGTTTTCCCCCATTTATTTATATATTTATTTGTTTGTTTATTTTGGAATGTATTCTTAATGTATGAAGTGTCTGTATTGTTGTAAGAGATGAAGAGGAAGGGAGAGCATGTATATAAAGAGGAGCCTCGCTTTCATCCTTAATTTGTTTTATGCATATGATTTTAATACCAAACAATGACTTTAGAAATTATCTCTTTGACTGGATCTGCGCTAGCTCAATAATTCATATATTTTTTATTCTCCCGTTCCGTCCACAATTGATGTTATTATATTTTAGGGACAACTATATTTTTTGTCCACATGGGGGTATGGGCGTTTCTAGTCTCCATATTTCGAGGTACCACTTCTAGTCCTTATTCATTTTGTATTGTTTTTGGTTCCCGTGGTTAATTTAATCATTAAAATTAGACGGCATGTGACATGTGCGAGTACATGATCTCATTTAGTCGACTTAAAAACTCATAAATCATCTTTTTCTTCGACTTAGACGAACGTGGACATTATTACGCATAACATTTACCTCAACTTCATGGCCGTCAATCATTGCCTAAATGTGTTGCGTAATGATGTTCACATCAAACAAGATGAGGTATGGGAAATTAAATTGGTTAAAAGGAGATCGTGTACTCTCATGTGTTAACTTTCGTTTAAACTAACGGTTAAATTAATCGGATCACAAAAAAAGGGCACATTACCAGTAACATTTGGGACTGAAAATGACACCTCGGAATATGAGAACCAGAAACGTCCATACCAAAAAATTAGACTAAAAATGTCGTTCGCCATTATATTACATGTTCACACGCGATCAGATCCGCAATATCTATGATTATTTAAAATACTCTCCGTTGGAAGTCACCCACTTTTATATTATTGCCTTGAGTTTAATGTATTTATGTTCACACCCGACTCTAACTACAACAATGCTACAAATTTCCATCTTGTATGAATATTACACGCTATTAAATATTTCCACAAATATCTTACGAACTTTGGTGTCGAAACTACCTAAGAAATTACACATACATATATGTATATATACATATGATGTGCCCTAGCAAAATCTAGATCTTTACTACAATTGAGTCGTTGAAGTTGAAGATGGTACAACAATAGCAGTTTATGAAAAAGCTCACAATAAGTGCCCTCTCATAATACAAAATACAGTTCAATAATAAAATGAATACCCACAATAGATTAGACTAATTAATGAATTGGAGCATAAAATAATTATTCGGTACATGGATTTCTGTATACTAACAAAACAAAGTTGACGACTTACAATAGATGCTTAGCTGCTGCGCATGAAATCATTTTAGTATTTATTTTAGTCAGGGAAAAAACCATTTTTGATCCCCAATGTTTACCCTATGGGCAGTTTTGGTCCCCGATGTTTCCACTTGCCACATTTAGTCCCTCATGTTTCTTGATTTGAACCAATTTGGTCCTCCGTTAAATTCAGCGTCAATTTAGACGGAAAAAGTCACGTGCCTTGCACGTGGAGAAACATTAGCGACAGAATTTCCGTTGCAAAAATTAGCGACGGAATTTGCGACGGAAATTCCGTCGCTAAAGGAAAAAAATAAAAAATAAAAAAAGATAAAAAATAGGAAAAATTCAAAAAAATGACAAAATTCATAAAATAGAGTAAAAATTAAAAAAAAAGATTATTACTAATAAATTAAATAAAAATAAATAATTATAAAAATAAATAATAAAGTAAAATCTAATTTAGTAAATAAAATTAAGTAATTTAAATTTTAGTTTTATACTTAAGTTTTCATTTTTATTTAATTTTAATTTAAAAAGAAAATTAAACTACAAATAAATTAAATTCAATTAAAATTAAAATGATAATAAAAATGTATTAAAATAATAAATTAATGTAGAGAAAAAAATACAACATTAAAATAACAAGTAAAAAATAAACAAAAAGATAGAACTATAATGTTAAGACTAAATAAATAATATTGGCAAGGATGGTCTTCGTAAAACTTTTAGAGGCATTTTTTATCCTTAATTTTGTTTTTCCTTTTTATTTAATTTTTAATAAATAAATATATTTTTATTTTTTTACTTTTTAAAATCTAAATTTATATTTATCATTTTTAAATTTTAATTTATTATTTTATTTTTTTATTATTTATTAGTAATATTCTCTTGAATTTTTTGCTCTATTTTTTGAACTTTTTACTTTTTTTTTAAATTTTTCCTATTTTTTATGTTTAATTTATCATTTTTTTATTTTTTTCCTTTAGCGATCGAATTTCCGTCAGCACATTCCGTCGCTAATGCTTCTCCACGTGCAAGGCACATGACTTTTTCCTAAATTGACGCTAAATTTAATGAAGGACCAAATTAGTTCAAATCAAGAAACATAAGGGACTAAATGTGGCAAGTGGAAACATCGGGGACCAAAACCGCCCATAGGGTAAACATTGGGGACCAAAAATGGTTTTTTCCCATTTTAGTTGGGGGCATCTTCGTATAGAAGTCAGATGTGAGGTGAATGGAATAATAAATTTTAGATCTTTCAATATAAAAATAAAGCAAGCCTTTTTAAACATCAAGTTTATGATTAGGGGAAACCTGACTAGCTAATAGAGGAATCCAATAGGAAAAAGTATGATTGGTTTTCATTTGACGACGACTTTCTATGTCTCCACCAAAACACGTTACTACAACTACTATTTTTGCAAACTATATTTATATTAATTGTAAAATAATGAGTTAAAAATAGAATGACAAACTTGGAATATAAAAATGTGATATAGTGCATAGTTCTCTTTCTAGTTAATATTAATTTTTTAAATTAATTTAACTGATAGACCAAAGACCATATTATATCACGCCCTGATGTGCTTAATAAAAGAGTATAGATATAATTTGCAATTTGAATTCGAAAAAATAAAATGCATATTTACTAATCGTCGATGTAACTTGAACACGGCCAAAACAACTCCGGAAACCACAAATTCTCATAGAGCCGAACAAAAAGAAAAACTTCAAAATATTACAATATCAACACTACATACGCAGACATTCACACCTACGACCATATTTTACGCGTGAAGAAAAAATTCTTTCTGAGAAATGAGATTAATTTTTCATCTGAAGTGTACATAGTTGAAGGTAATTTGTTTGTTAAATGCCTGAATTTTGCAGAGATGCATTCAACATCAAGTATTATGTCAGTCCAAAGCAGAACACAGAAGAAAAAAACACAATGATACAACAGAAATTTCTTTCCACTAGCGTTTTCAACATGATATTACAACACGGCGATTCCTCAGAACCTGAGAATTGAAGTTAACTCTCGGGTTTCTCCGAGGCTTCAGAACAACATACCAAGAATTGAGCGATTTCCATTGCATGACTCGAGGCTATCGATACTGCTCAAGCTTTGAAAGAGTTTTCTGAACAACAATGGCATTTAGACATAGCATGGAATGTCAATGGATTAAGGAAGCAAAGAACACCATAGCCATATTTGCTAAGGATTATCATAAGATTCTTGGCTTTCTTTTAGAAGAGAAGCTTTCTCAGGATTCATAATCAAGAGCTGTCGTGTGTCCATCGGTAGAACTTCATACACAGTCTGCAAATCTCTCTTCAGTTTCTCACACACTGCTTCAGTATCCTCGTTTGCTTTTCCATACTGTCATGAAAGGCGATTCAAAAAGAAAGAATCTTTAATGAAGACACTACAAGCTACTACAACATATTCATATGTATCACAGAACAAAAGAAAGATTCGATTTTTAAGAAAGTCAGATTGAATTCGTTTTCAATAGTTCGAAAGAAAGGGTTCGTTCAAAGCACCTGCAATTCTCCGTGAAGATTCCTCTCAATTGCGTTAAAGGAGTCCACGATTTCCAGTTCTGACATGTTACTTATCAGCTTTTTAATGTCTGCGTTTAACCTAGCTTGTCTCCATAACTTATACTGCTCTTGCTCAGCAACAGCCCTTTTTCTTCGAAACCATGGATGAAAATTATTACCTCTCAAGAACCGCCTACACCAATGCGTAAACAAAAAACCATGAATTCTCGAATAAATCTCAATGGTGTCATAATCAAAAGAAGCACATGCTTTCATAATATTAAAAGACAAGCAAGCAATATATTACCTGTATAGATCGAGCCAATTTGACTTCATCCTCTTCTGCAAGAATTTCCCAGGGCCTCGAGCAGATAAGCTGGACAAGAACTCCTCAGCGCTAAACGAGGGCAGAGGTGGCGGATCAGCAAACAACGTCGATGCCTCGGAGGGCGTGTTAGCTCTAAAATAAGGACCGAAAGGCGCCAAGAAATTAGTCGTCAGCTCCAAAAAATGCCGGCGTAAAATGTCATTGTTGACCACAGACATAGACTCCTCGACCCTCGGAGACATCCCAGCGTCGATAAGCCTATTCAGTATCGAAGTATCTGGCTTAGTCACCTGAACATAACTGCTCCACAAACCTTCTTTATGCTCAGTCATGAGAGACAAAGGGCCTTCCCTACGAAACTTGACAGCGTTCAAGAAATTCGAGGGATTAAATCTCCTCAAGGAAGGATTCTGTCCCACTACGTCCCTAGAAGAAAAAGGAAGGCGGCTGAAATTCGAAGAAGGGCTTCCCACCGAAATAATGTGGGGCATTTCTCGGAGCGCTTTCAGGAAGAAAAGGTTCGTCACGCCTAGTAAAATTGGAGGAAAAGAAGAGCCCGATTGAAGAGAGTTCAGCTTTTTAAATTCAGGGTCGTGAATTGTGAAGTAAGGCCTGAAATCGACGCTGAAGAGAAGCGGGGAAATCAAACTAACAAGTCCGGCAACTGCTTCACAGCACTGAGGAGGAGTCGGGGCTATGACTAAAATTGGCTCACCTATGAGCAACAGTTCCCAGAGTTTCCAAAGCTGCATTAACAGTCCACGAAACGTACCGAAAAGATCAGAGTCGTGAAATAACCCTTGAGGAATAGATAAGTTCGAAGGGAGGAGAGGAGCCAACGAAGAAGCAGAGTCTTCAAAGAACCCACTATCAGATGGTAAGCTATGCGAAGGTGGTAAGTAAACTTTAAGCAGTGCATTCCCAATGGGAAGCTCCATGAGCTGCCCAGGCACGGGGGCGGGCCATTTAGATACATAAGCTGCAACGTAATTAAGGGCCTTATTCCCAACGTCAAAGTACAAAGGTCCCATAATTTGCAACAAAGGTCTGAAAACGCTCGTATACGGGCTGTGAGAAAAAATGACCACTGACTTCTGTTCGCCTCCTCTCTTCAGCCTTTCGTCGTGCCTCTGCCTATTGAAGACAAAACCGTATAAGTACTTTGTGGGCCCGCTCGCGGTTTTTCCTCTTTGTTCGCTCGATGCTTTTTGGGGCGATGTATCAGTGGCAGCAGAAACCTCTGAAGACTCTCCATTTGCTATCTGAGGTTTTAAGTACCTAATTGTGCGGAAGAAGAAGATGCAATCGTGTATGCTCGAACGATTATGGTGCTGGGAAACTGAATCTGGGAAGGAACTGAAAGCAACTTCTAACTCCTCGTTTTGCGTAAGACAGTTAGGCGGATAACACTCCTCGATGACCTGGCCTTGCTCGAGATCGAATCTAATGATACAAAATGCTACTAGCCATTGCTGCAGAGATTCTTCATCGATTTCTGAAGAAAATTCTGACTTTAAGGAGAATGATGGTGAACGGCTCATTTATTGGTCTGCGCAGAATGATAAATGCTCAATCACGTGATAAACGACATGTATCATTCGTACACCTGTAAACCGTAGTTAACAAAACGATGAGAACTGCAAATTTACCAACCCAAGACAAGATTTAAAGATGGGGAACAATATGATGAATGGACCAATAGCAAAAGTCATGTTCTTTCTGAGAACTGTGAGAATACAAATCAGAAACATGCCCATACCACATTGACAAGTTCTACGAAATATAAGCTCAAATTAGCATCATCTTTCCAAAACATGGCAGGCAAATCTATAAGTTAATTATAAGCGAGGAATTCCATAGAAGCTCGTCCATTATACAAAATCTCCCTTACCCGAAATCCATTATGCTCTCAATTCGTATATGTTAAAATTCAAAACTTCGTAGAAGCTGTTTGTTTAACTTGCAACCACAAATCGACAAAACGCTACAAAAATCTCCTTTTTTTCCCTCCCAAAATCAAAGCTCAAACAGAAGAATATGGTGAAGAAGCATGTACATTGAAGCTGTTGCCTAAACAAAAGCTCAAAGTTACCTTAATCGCAACAAGCCGTAAGCTGAAATCCCAAAATACGGCTTAAGATCCGAGAATATTTATAGAGGAATTGCAATAAACAAGCTTCTTGGGGATCTTCTCAAGTTTCGATTAAACAATTTATGGGGTTCAATCCCATATTCGATTACTTCAACAGCGTATATAGTTTCTTTTCCCTGGGCGTTCTTGTTCAACGAATTAAAGACGATTAGCCGAAAAATCTCATTTTTCTTCACCTATCGGATTGATATGTGCCTTTTGTTCAGATTTATTAATGCCCCAAGTCCCAATTCAGTGTCGCTATAATGTATGATCCTTTGTATTTTATTATATTTATATTTATTATTCTATATCTTTCTATATTGGGTAGAATATGTATAATAGAAAATATGAATACCGTCGCACGACTCTAAAGAAAAAATAATCGGTCATATCGAATACGCATCGATGCAAAATTAGCTACGCACACTTTTAAACAATTTTCAGCATCATTCACTTCCTTATGTTGATAAAAATATGAAGAATGAATTATTATCAAACGACATATCTAAGAACGTTCAGTCACACATTTCGACGATATATGAATCGGTAATCTCTGCATACGCACGTCACGGTGATGTGAGTATCACCGGAATGTGGATCAAGGTGATATGTCATCAGTGTGTTTGTTTTAAGGTGATATTTCATTTTGCAGATCAACGTGATATTGAAGTATTCTGTTTGTTTAATCACTGTGATGTGTAGGGTGACGTTGTATAAATGTCATATTTGACCCTATACATATGACTTAAATAATGTGTTAAATTTTTTTAAGGTGATATTTTATGTGATAATCATTAATATATTAAAATATACATTTAATTTATAAGCATTATTTATATTTGTACTTTTTAAATATATGTTTTAAATTTTTAAATAACTGAAATATTTTTAAGATTTAATTATGTTAATCATGTAATTATATTTATAATGGCATATAAAGTAATAATGTTAAAATATGAGGGGTATTCTCGTCCATTAAAAAGTTAGACAGATCACCTCATCACCGTGATGTTGGATTACCTAGGTTTTTTGGGGTGATCTGAAATATGAAATATCACCCCATTTTCATCACCTAGGTGATCCATCATTCCGGTGATGACTCATCACCTAGACTAAACAAACACAGTGATAAGTGGTAAACGAGAGGATCACGGTGATGTTTTGGAAGATCACCCCAAAACAAACACCCCTTGGTTTAGTTTATCTCCACGCAACGTTGTGTACTTCCCGAATTTCAAATAAATTCATTCCTTGATCAATTAGTACCATAGCACATAGCAAGTTATGATAGTTGAAAGATTATTGAATCATTTAAGACTTTTAATGATGGTAAAATGAAAATGAATTCGTTGGACTTCATAGATTTTCGAGCAAGTTGGGAATTGGGTAATTTGAAAAAGGCGTTTAGGTACTTTGTACTGTGTACTTACATATGTAATCAATAGGCTTAACGCACGTCAAAGTCTAATTTACCGACATAGATCTAAATCAACTATATTTGTAACAGTTGCCATTGAACAAAACATACAAGTATAATATATAGATATAGATATAGTAACGTGGCATCCCATGCAATAGTACAACACAAAATCGAATCAAATAAGTACTCTTCGTACGTGTCACCTATTTAAAATCTTTCGTGTAGTATATATACATATATGTATACGTATTCTTGAGAGTTGAGATAAACATTCACAGATCATCTAAATAGAAGAAGATATACTGATAAAAAAAATTTAAAGTGCAGAAATGGCGAGCAGTGGTAAACAGATAACATCGTACCTTCAAAACCCAGAGGAGATAAAGAAAGTCTTCAGCCGCTTCGATAAGAGCGGCGACGGAAAGATCTCCGCCGACGAGCTCCGCGGTGTGGTCAACGCGCTCGCCGGAGCCGACGACGTTTGCTCGGCGGAGGAAGCACAGCGCATGATGGAGGAGATGGACACTGACAGGTAAATAAATAACTAAAGTCGCTTCCTTTTATAAGAAAGAAAAGAAAGAAACGCCTTTTTTTCAATTCACGGCTTTCGTAAGATGATTTGATTTCGAAACGATTTCGCCGCCGCCGGCAGGGATGGGTACATTAGCCTCCAAGAGTTCGCGGACTTCTGCAGCGCCGGCGCCGACCCGTACGGCTCCGCCGACAAGGAGCTGAAGGAGGCGTTCGACCTCTACGACCAGGACCACGACGGAAGGATTTCGAGGGAGGAGCTCCACCACGTCCTCAACCGCCTCGGCGAGGGACGGTCCGTCGGAGACTGCGCCGGAATGATTCAGTCGGTGGACTGCGACGGCGATGGGTACGTCGGCTTTGAGGAGTTCAAGAAGATGATGACCACTAGCTGAAGAAAAAAAGAAAGAAAGAGAAAAACTACTGTCTTTGTACTTTCAGTCAATCAACCAAAGAGATGTATTAAAACAGTTGCCTTGCGTTGATATTTACCTCTATATTTCATATCCCTTTGTCCCTCTTGAATATAGGAGATAGTGAACGTTGATATATATAGCAAATGATATATATAGTAAATAATTTGAACCCACAAGTACTTACTTCGAAGCCCATTGTTGTCAGCAGTGCTTTAATGTTCATATGCTCCTTGCAATGCTCTTAAGCTTGGTTGCTTCCATGGGAAATTCTTGGCCTTCTTACCACTTGGAGATTGGAATAGCATCTATCAGATTCATTAGGATAATCCAATTGCAAGGGATGAAAATCATTTATGTTATGATAGGCTGTAAATCACGCCATAGCTCTTTGCCATGTGAGCTCCCTCTTGTCTGAATCCATGAAAAAGGGAGACAGCATTAAATTGTAATCACCGTTTTTTTTTTATCATCTTTCACTCCCCAGGAGAAGAGAAGGAATTCTTACACATATCAATGAAGGAAAGACTACTGAACAGTAAACTTCCCATAGCAGTATTAAGGCAAAATCAGGCACATGTTTCCATTAGGTATAATAAGAACTTTTTAATGCAGAAAACAGTCTAACGAGATCAAACTAAAAATCATGTAAATGAGTCAGATTCAGCTGAAATTTTCTCATGCTCAATCCTCACAGAGTTTAAAGTTTGAATCAGATACTCTTCCAATCAATAATCAGAGTACACCGCTGGCTATGAAGCAACGATAGGAACTAACTATAGGAAACGAAACAACTCCCAGAAGCCAGAAAAAAATAATGGCTTCCAGCGAAATCAGCAGCGAAGGCAACATTCGAAGGAAGAAAAATAGCAGGTGAAGAATTCAAAATGCCAGAAAAAAAAAAGTAATTAAGTACGCAGATGAAACAACGAAATAATGCAAACCAAAATGCTGGGGTACAAAATTCACGCAGCGGGGAAATTACGTGTCGTTTACCTGGAGTTAGGTTTGAATTGTAGGGTCGAATCAGAACCAAGCAATTTTTCCATTATCGCGCCGAATCTCTTCTCTGATTCCTAGCTAATTGAATTGAGCAGCGTCATCTTTCTCATTGAACCAAATAAAAGATCGCAGCTTTGCAAGTAAAACTGCTTTTGTACCCCTATGATTCTTTAATTGCAAGTAAGTCCTTAACATACAATTAAACTATTCATGCTAGAAAACAAATCCAATTCTCAAGCTATATAAAAATCAAACTTTATGTCATGGTCTCCACGTCCATTCGAGGGTCTAATATAGACGTGATTGAGGTTACATTCACGAACTAATCAAACGCAAAAAAAACAAATATTAACTTGGAAACAGATCACGTACATGTGTCCTACAACTATTCCTGCAAGACAAAAAACAATACATGTGGTCCAATTACAATTAACCAAACTTTGGGGGCAACTTTTGTCAACTACTAATTCGCTTCGCCTATAATACAAATTGCAACAACAGTCTTTGAGTGTTGACTAATGGCGAAAAGCTTCGAGAGAGCGGCGGAGGCCTTGCTCGCCGTCGTAAACGTCGGCGGCGGCGCCGATATTCTGAAGTCGGCGATAAGCAAGAGGCAATTCTTGGATTACGTTTTGGTCCCTCTCGGCATTGGCTGTGTTCCTCGGCTACCATGTCTGGCTTCTCTGCGCCATCCTCCGCCGGCCGAGGAGGACCGTAATTGGCCTCAACGCCGAGAGCCGCCGGAGATGGGTTTTCTGCCTAATGAGCGTCAGTCGTCGCCGGAATCTAATGGGTTTCGTTAATTTCAATCAAATCGGTCGTTGATTTCTGTAATTCCTTCGCAGGACCCACTGAAGAATGGGGTTTTAGCCGTGCAGACGATACGCAACAACATAATGGCGTCGACGCTGTTGGCCACGGCGGCGATCACCATGTGTTCGCTGATAAGCGTCTACGTAAGCAACCAATCGTCGGCGTCGGCCGGCGAGCCGAAGGACGAAAGGCGCGACAAGTTCTTCGCCATCTTGGTCTGCTTTCTTGCGGCGTTCCTCTGCAACGTGCAGTCGATAAGGTACTACGCCCACGTCAGCTTTCTGGCGACGGCGCCGGACTTCGGGGACAAGGCGGCGGCGATGGAGTACGTGGCGAAGAACCTCAATAGGGGGAGCTATTTCTGGTCGATGGGAATGCGGGCTTTTTACCTTTCGGGCCCTTTATTTTTGTGGGTTTTCGGGCCTGTTGCTATGTTCGCTTGCTGTGTTGTGATGACGTTTGTTCTGTACTTTTTGGACACTGTTAGAGATGTTCATAGAACTGATTTTATTGGGAAGGAAGGAGATGGAGAGGATGAAGAAGAAGAAAAAGATGGAGGGTTTGTTTGATTTTGGATCTCTTTGATCTTATCTTGATGTAAGAAAAATTGTGGGAGGAGCATGGATGTTGTTTGTATTTTAATGTAATAGTTATATTTTGACCAACTCTTATTGCTTCATTGCATCTCCACCTTATTTATTTTTATTTTGGTGTTTAAATCAAAAGTTTCCTTGGTCCTCCCTTGGGGAGTGGTTTGCCAAGATAATTCAAGCAATAGATTTTTAAGGTTCAATTGAGGAGATTGATAAATATTGGAACGTTTACACTCTCAAAGATTTATCTCATCTTCGAAGTGTTGGTATAAGCCCATAATCGATTGAGGGATGACACCTCAGATGGCTTAACAAAGAAAAGAAAAACAAACTTCTCCTCTGAAAACATTAACTTTGGTGGCAATTAGTCGGGCCATGACATTTTTAAGATAGAGATCATGGGTTCGAATTAACTTGAATTCTTTCACTATCGCAATTTGTGTGGACTTGTGATGAGATACATAATTCATGGGATGGGAATTAGTCCCACCATAATCTTAGTTTGGATAATACTCTTATGATCAAGCATCTTAATTAGAAGATCATGGATGATACTCATTTGAATATTCCAATTTTGTGTCTTTAACAGTGAATATATCGATGTTACGTTTAACAGTGATCATATGAACGAAGGCTAATATCTACAATTATTCTCCTCATTGTAATAACTTTTGAATGAATTCATAATGTTAAAATAATGGTGTCAGCATCTCAAAAGGAGGGACCTTTAGAACAAAACTATTTAATCCCTTCGCGCATGCATTAAAGAAAAATAGCATACGATCAACAGAAGGATTTTATTAAAATAGGAAGCATACTGCTTTTCTTTTCCTAAAGCAAACACTATGTTCTATAATTTTATTTCCCCGTATGGTTTATCGTGAAAGCTGATTATGATTTTATTATAAATTTTAAAGTTTTATTCTCAGCTTGAGCTACTTATTGGCTATTACTGTGGCTTACATGATATTCTATATCATCATGTGCTTTTGATGCTGTGTTGCAAACTCAAATTCAATGTCTGAGTTTTTAATGTAACAATTTTCTAAGAATAATTATCTCATATTATTAGTAGTATCATTAGTATCATCATGATCAATATACTAGATGCTCGCAATGATCTTTAAGACTTGAATAACGAAATCTCAGTTTTCTTATTATCTTATCATCTTTAGGATGTGTCAAGCGCATGATATCTCGACATGAAAATCATCGAAATGTACAAATTACATATCGTATGTGAGTAGATACATCTTAATGAAAAGAAAGGATGAATTTTGTTAGGTACAAATAGATAAACTCAATAAGAAAAAAAGCTACATATATATCGTCTATTCCAAATTGCTAAAAACACTTGGTGGCAAAAGAACTAAAATAATTGAGCTTTGTCTACATTAAGTTAGATCAAGGTACTCAAAAGTCCAAAAGCACACACAAAAAAGGATTCCCATTCATTCATATTAAACTAATCAACACATTAAAATTTGATCCTAATTATTCCCACCAGCTTTGCAGTAAACAATAATCATTCCAATAATTAAAAAAAAAATAAGAACTTTCTCAAAAGACACTACATTTCTGCTTTTTGTCCTCTTTCGTATTCCTAAACTACGACACCCCTACATATTGCATATCCTTGGAAGAAGATCACTCAAATATACTATGTTGTAATGAACAAAAAACCTTAAACACAACACAAAAAACATGCAAGGAGGATTCAAGAAAATGCAGAAAAAGTTTGACGAATCGATATCGAAATCCATCCTCGGAAAATTCTTCAAGTTAGAATCCCGAAAAACCACGTTCACGAAAGAGCTATTAGCCGCCACGGCCACGTTCCTCACCATGGCTTACATCATCACCGTGAACGCCACCATCTTATCGGATTCCGGCGGAACCTGCCGTTTTTCCGGTCAAAACTCCGGCGAGTACCAAAAGTGCCTCTCAAAGCTCAAGAGCGACCTAATAGTCGCCACGTCACTATCTTCCATGATCGGCTCGATATCCATGGGCTTGCTAGCCAACCTACCCTTCGGCTTAGCCCCGGGAATGGGGGCAAACGCGTACTTAGCCTACGACTTGGTAGGGTTCCACGGCTCGGGCTCGGTCTCGTACGAGACCGCCATGGCCATCGTTATGGTCGAGGGGATCGCTTTTCTAGCCATTTCGGTGCTCGGGCTAAGGTCCAAGCTCGCTAGGCTCATCCCTGGCTCGGTCAGGCTGGCTTGCTCTGCGGGGATAGGGCTATTCATTGCCTTCGTGGGCCTTCAGACTGGCCATGGACTAGGCCTTGTGGGACCCGAAACCACGACCATGGTGACTCTAACTGCATGCAGGAGGTGGGACCCGTCGACCGGCCAATGCCTCGGGGGGAAGATGCAGAGCCCGACGTTCTGGCTAGGGTTTTTAGGGTTTTTGATCGTGTGCTTCGGGCTTATGAAGAGGGTTAAGGGTAGCATGATATACGGAATGCTATTCGTTACGCTCGTGTCGTGGGTTAGGGGGACGGGCGTCACCTTTTTCCCCAGTACGCCTATCGGGGATTCGAGGTTTGACTACTTCAAGAACGTCGTGGATTTTCATAGGATCGAATCGACAATCTTCGCCTTCAGCTTCGAGGGCTTCGACACGAGGCGAGTGTGGTTGGCCTTAGCTACTTTGTTGTACGTCGACGTGTTATCGACCACGGGCACGATGTACACCATGGCCCGCATGGTCTTTGAACCGTCGCTGGTCGAGGATGGTCACGACGAAGGTATATACTGACTAGGGTTTATATGTTATGTATATTGGCTAATTTTTTTTTTTCATGTATATTAGGTGAGACAGTTAATGCCGAAAGGCTAGAATTAACGTCGGAATTGACCTTGAAATTAGGTTCTTGGCGTTATATTCAAATTACTTCATTTTTTAAACTCAGCGTCCTAAAAATTGAGTTCCTTTAATTAGGGTGTGCGTGTGCATATAACGCCACCCCACATAATATACACTAGTATATTAAGTATGCTTCGACGCGTGTGCTCCAATACATGTGTATATTTAAAGAGGTCTTTTTTTAATTTATGTGTTTAATATATAATATGGTGATTCTATTTTAGATAAGGAATTTGTTGAATTGTATAAATGGAAAATGAGTTTATAATGGTAGAAAATTAAAAAAATTAAAGGATTGAATCGTAATGTTAACACGATAAAATTGACATACCAGATTGACCTGAACAGTTAATCTATCACTGTGTTTTTTTAGGTAACTACGAAGGCGAGTACGTTGCGTACATGGTGGACGCGGGCGCGACGATCGTGGGGTCCGCGCTCGGCGTCTCTCCAGTCGTTGCATTCGTCGAGTCGACGGCCGGGATCAAAGAAGGCGGGCGGACGGGACTGACTGCCGTGATAGTAGGCTTATACTTCGGGATATCGACGTTCTTCGCGCCTCTGTTGGCGAGCGTTCCCCCGTGGGCCGTGGGCCCGTCCCTCGTGGTTGTCGGGGTCCTCATGATGCGGGCGGTGAGGGACGTCGACTGGGACGACGTGAGGGAAGGGGCGACTGCTTTCGTCACGATGGCTCTTATGCCTCTGACTTACTCGATTTCGAATGGAATTGTGGGCGGGATTGTGGTTTATGTTGTGCTCGGGTTTATGGACCGTTTGGTGGGGTGGGTTAGGTGGGCCGTGGAGATGAGGAGGGTCGTGGTGGGCGAGCAGAATCAGGTTTCTCATGATGTTGTTGTTGGGGAAGTCGTTTGAGGGATTTAAGGTTTTGCGCGTACGATGCACAAGCCTCCGTGATGGGATGGTATGTTGGAATCTTTTCAAGGAGGCTTGTGCATCTATTTTGATCTTGTATTGGTGTATTTGCGTCATCTTTTTGTACTATTTTCGACTTTCAAAAGTATGATCGTTGTAAAGAAATGGCGTTTGTCCTCTCCATTGAATGTTTTGAGACGAGATGAGTCGAAGGACCGTGGTTAGCGCGAAATATTGAATAGGAATCGTCGAGTTTTCCGTTGAGCTCGAAAACTCTGGGTAAAAATTTTAAAAATAAAGGCCTACAAGTCTGATGATTGTCACGAGCTTGACCCGAACATCACTCGTGCCCAACACTGTAAGAAAAACATCTGAAAATCGCATTCATATAATCCGAAACAAAAACCCCAACTAGATTCTTACCAGGGTCAAGATAAAAAAAAGCATTAATACCTTAAGTTCACAGCTATGCTGAAAACGATTAAATACAAGATACAAAAGTCGAGTACAAAAGCGCTACTTTCGCAAAACAAATCCACCATTGAACACATGGCTTACTCATTATCCTCGCTCTTCAACTTCTTTTTCTTCTTCTTTTTAGTCTCAGTAGTTGCCGAAGGAGCAGCAGCTTCATTATCCCCGTCGTCTTTGCTCTTCGACTTCTTTTTCTTCTTCTTTGCAGTTCCATCTTCTTCGGCGTTCTTTTCCTCTGCTACTGTGGCTTCTTTTTCCAGCTTTCGCTTCTCTTTCTTTTTCTTCTTCTCGGATTTAAGCACTTCCTCTGCATCTCCATTCTCGACTGAAGTGGGTTTATCATCTGTCGGGAATCAGCGACATGTAAGAAACCAAAAATCTGCTACTAATTGAGAAGTAAGCTGTGTTGAATGGGCAACCTTTGTCTTCGACAGTTTCCAATGCAGACTTCATCACGTCTATGTTCTTACGAGGTGCGACTCCTTTGTCGTAAAATTCGAGGCGCTCCTCGACTTGTTCCCTGAGCTTTTCTCCAAAAGCAGAAGTATTTTTGTCTGAAATGAAAGTATAATAAGAATGAGCCCAACAATATAACAGAAAAAAAGACATATTTGTATAGAGTGTGGCATGGTTACCTAAGAAACAATCGATACGAGTTGCAATAGAACACTTGTTTGCCAGGTAACGAGCCATACGACCTTTGTTTTTCGCCGACGCACGACCAATGAAGGAAGAATGGAATATAAGACCATACTTTGGAGTGTTGCCATGGGTTTTCAGCGCTCTGAGGCAAGATTAGTGTTAAGAAAACAATTTGAGAATATCGTAAGACTATAGTAGTAACATAACACAAAACGTTCAGCTGAAAGTTAAAAGTACCTAAATAAAGCTTTCTCAGCACCAAGAATTTGAAGAGTTGAAGAGGGATATTTTGCCAAGTTGGTGAGACTACCAGCATGAGAAATCAAGCGTGCACCAACAACTTCGCCGACCAATGCAGCCAAATTAGGTGCTATGTCATTCATCTTGGAAACAAGATAATCATAGAGTTTCTTCCTATATTCGGCAAGGTCCATCACCCTTTGAGCGAATTGCTTGACGTTAATTAAGTCGATCTCTGACAAATCTTGGCCTGGGACACATGGAGTGAAGACTAAATGTAAATGCCATTAACTACAACTATATGTGTAGATGAAGATGTCTATAAATATTAACATCTATACCCATAGAAGCTTTGGCAGCTTCGATAATCTCCTTTGCTTTATCTTCATCGCCAACTATGTCGATAAGATCAGATAGCTTGTCCTCTGAGAGAGTTGATTTGTTCTCAATGAATTTCGCAGTTTTTGCATATAGATAGTTGTCGTTAATAATCTTAACTAATTCTGGAAAATGCCATGAGTACCATTCTCTGCACAAAATGTCAACACGAAAAATTACGGGCATTGAAAGAGAATTTGGGAGAATGATTATGATAACTACATCAGTCCTTCAAGGAGGAAAATACTAACCTTACTCTCATGGAAAAGGAATTGATGTCTTTATCAAGAGTATCAAGAAGAAAAATAGCCTGAATAACCATGTTGTCCACACGATTGACGTTGAACTTCACTTTTGCTCTGCTGTAACTGTGGGCAAGACCGAGTTGAGCTTTCTCCAAATCACCAGACTGTTTTATATTCGAAGCGAATGATCAGAAGTAAATGCAATTATTCATCAACTTATAATAGAACTTCAAATAACATGCTGTCGCAACAAGTTATCACAAAATACAAAAACAACTCACCTTCAAGTTTTGGATCAACCGATCGAAATGCAGGCGCAAACCTCGAATAAGCTCAAGAACAAACTCATTGCTTTGGCAAGGTATCTTTGTCTCTTCAAATATATGTGAGCCAAGCTTTGGCTCTGCCACTCCAAGACTGAACTTCGGCTTCTTCCCTTCTTTAACCTTCGGAAGACTACGTTCCAAGAAGTTCCTCAATTCATCAGTCATTTGACCTAGAATCCCAAATCAAGAAAAGGCATAACCGTCATAAATTACGCCTATAAAACATCTGAAGTAGAAGGCCACAGAGTCCAAACTCTGCCTTTTTACACATGACACATATATGTACAAAGAAATACAAAAAAAAAAAAAAGACATGCCGAGACATGAATAACATGTAAAGGTACACTTCCTAAGAGTTACACCAAATCAACCTCCATGCTGCTGTTAGTTCAAATACACAAATGTTCATACAAGTATCCTCAGCTATTTAGGACACACAATGAATAAAAAGGATCAAAGAAAAAAAAAACATTTTTAGGCCTTTATCCAAACAAATGCCTAGCTCAAGTTGTTGCAGTCAATAAGAAAAATGTCGAGATAAATTAACTCGTTAGTATTCTTGCTTTAGCTTTCCTTTAATTACACAATTTGCATTTTTTAACACTCTAATTAGAGTTCAATGACAAACAAATTATGAAGCCATGAAAAAGATCAACCTTGTCCCAACCTCCAGCACCCAAACTCGAACAACTTCACACTCAGAGTCTCACAAAAACACAGCACTATACAACTTTCATAAACATAAATCAGTCAGAATACAAAACCATCGCCATTGTACCTTCAGAAACAGCGTTACACTGATTGAGGGCATCCACCGCGGAGTCATAGGGACTAAACGCAGCGAGCTTCACAACTTTTCCAAACCTGTTCAAATCCGTAACTGAGCCTCTAACAGCCTCAGTGTTCTGTCCAATTTCGTCGATTCCATGGGCTAAGAACAGACCGTATCCTGACGCAGATTCGTACAGCACATACAACGCCATAATTATCTTCTCCTCACAGCTACTGCGCTCTGAGGGGTTTGTTATAATAATGGCGAGCTTCTGTGTGCTGTGTGTGTTAGGGTTTTTCTTCAAATAGGTTTTTCAGCACCAAATGCAATTTACACAGTTAGTCCCTATATTGTTTGAGAACTGTCTTTTAACCCCCACAGTGTAGGGGTGTTCAAATTAACCGAAAAATCGAAAAAACCGACCGAATCGTAAAGAACCGAACCGAAAAAACCGGAACCGAAAAAAACCGAACCGAATTGTAAAAAACCGAACCGAACCAAATTAAAATGGTTCGGATATCGGATTAAGCATACGTAAAACCGAAAAAACCGAAAAACCGAACTGAAATTATCATACTATATTAAAAATAAAAGAATATAAAAAATAATTTGTTTTTCTCCCATAACGTAAACAACACAGTAAATATAATTTCATTGGTATACTTTTTTCCATTTTTAGGTGAATGTTTTTCTCACCAATCGAATACTATTTTTTCTCGCAAATAATTTATAGTATCTTCAGATGAATGTTTCTATATTTTGGTTAGATTTTGTTACATTTTCAAGTTGTTTTTTTGGACTTTTGAATTATTTTGCTACATGTCACGTTCTACAAATCTTCTTTGTTATTTAATAACCATAAATTATTTTATGTAATTTCAGCTCATAATATTTTTTTGTTGATATTAAATTCCTAACCAAAAAACCGAACCGAATTATAAAAAACCAAACCGAACCAAATTAAAACGGTTCGGATATCGGATTAAGCATACGTAAAACCGAAAACCGAAAAACCGAACCGAAATTTGAAAAAACCGAACCGAACCGACCGATGAACACCCTTTCACAGTGTAATAAAACAACAAGATCAATGTATAATTTCCTTATTTTAAAAGGGTTTCTATGTATTTTGCAGAATGGCCAAATTTCTGACAATTTGGGCTTTGTTTTCTCGAAGGCCCAATAGTACATCTCGAAAGAGTGAAAAATGGAGGGAAAAATAAATAGAAAATTGCGATCGAAAGAAGAAAGAGAAAAGAAAAAGAGAAAAGAAAAAGATAAAACATGTCTAGAAGGCGCCTCCGTGTAGTGAGCTCTTCCGACGAAGACAACGACGAGCCACCGTCGCCGCCTTTAGAGTTCGACGAGGACGATGATATCAACACTGTAGGCATCGAGTCGAATTTTGAGACGGTAAACCTGAACTCTTCAAGCTCCTCAAACCCTAACCGCAGCTCCAGCAGCACGCATCATCCCATTTTGCCTATTCCCCTCGACATATCAGACGACGATGGAAATGATGCCGGAAATAATACCACGGGGACCGCCGATGATTCTAGAAGTTATTATCCTGACACTACTGGCGTTGCCGAAAATCCAATGAGTGCGATTTTGGCGGGTTTGGGGCTGAGACTGAAGAATGAGTGGATTGAGTCGTGTCTGAACGGTCTTGGATCTGTTTTGAATGGGCTGGATGATGCTGCGAAGGCGAAGCTATGCTTTGGACAGTTTCTGTTTTCTGATATGAATTATTGTGGTGCTGGGGCGCTTCCACTGAATGTCCACTCAATGCATTTGGTTAATCTGAAGGGACCTTTTGTTTTGCAGGTGAACATAAATGAGAAAATCATTGATTTCGTTTTCTGTGTGATGGATTGTTTACTGTTTACTGTGTGATGCTTAACTGGGGAGAAGTAGTAGACGGCATGTGCCGATCAGAAGTTGAATGTAGTAGAATGTAGCATGACAGTGTTCTCCTATTTTGTCGATTAATAGTGTGGATTAATTTAGTTCGCACTAGTTTTATCTGGTACTCATATGGGGGAATGCAGTCGACCTCGACGCTCTTCGAGGAAATTTCAGCAGGACAGTGCAATGCAAGCGCAATAACACTTATCAATATTCTGTTTCTTTGAAACGTTTTTGGGAAAATTAGTGAGATGATCATGTGCCTTGTCTAATCTGTCTCACAAACATACATTTTTCTGTAGGTGGATGAAATTGTAAATATTAGCTTCCCTCTTCGAAGTCGGTATCAAAATGCTGCGGCTGGAAGCAAGAGGTGTCTCAAGTTGTCTATGACAGATGGCATCCAACGTGTGTTCGGCATTGAATATAGGCCCATCAAGGATCTTGATGTTCTGACCGCGGCTGGATTCAAGGTCTTTGCTTTTTCTTGTTTTTCGAGCCTTTGGTTGTATATTTCCGGGTCAACGTTAGTGATGGTAGATTAATTAAATTGCTCAATTCTTGCAGGTAGCTATTTGTAATGTAAATATAAGGCATGGGCTGTTGATGTTAGTACCTGAAGTTATTGAAATTTTAGGAGGTACTGTTGAGGAATTGGAAGCTGCACGAAATAGGCTTGTAACTGAAGTTAATAAGCCGCCCAGAGGAAGGAGGTGCGCCCAATCCCTAAGTATTTCATTATATTTGTTGTCATATCTTTTGTTGATTAGGTGGATGAAGATTTGTTTGTTCTTTGTATCTCACATGTCATTCTGGACTTTCGTAATAGTAGTAATAATTATCTTATTATGTTGTTCGCATAGGAGTCAGAGATCGTCTTATTATGTTATCTGTAACTAAACTAGAATATAACTGATGCCTAGCGTCTGCCAGAAATAGGAATGGTGAACTTCCTCCACTGTCAACTAGGGCAACTCTTGCTGCATGGACATCATGTGATAATATCAGGGCTGGCGATTCAAGCAGACCATCTGTACAGAATACAACTCCCCATGTAGCAAGGACCCAAGGTTATACGGGTGTTCTGATTCTTTACATATATTTGATACATGCTGCACCAATATTTGATATTCTTTTTTTTTCTTTGCAATTCCACAGAGACGCCAATTCATAATATTCGCCAAAGACAGACATTTACAGTTCCAAGAAATGATCCTGTCCCCAACACAGCATTTTCACATCCACCTCAAGAACATGGCGTTTCTGCTCAAGGTCTCTGTCTATTGAAGGAAACGAGTCTGTATAATATTTTTGTTTCAGTTGCTTCGCACTTTGGAATTTTCTTTTATATTTCACTTTGTTACAGGAACTACTATGCTAGGCAATGGCCGGCAAAGGAAAGAATTTAGAGCTCCTCTAAATAAAAGCATCACTGAGCCTTTCACATCAATCATTCCTCAGTCAGGTCGACACCTTAGTGATGAACCAATGACAGAAGTCACAACCCCTTCAAGGCCAACTGGACATGGTTTGTTATACTAACATATGTTAGTTACTTCACATTTCCCAGATTATTTGATTTATTTTACGGTGAATTTAACTTGTGTAATCTACCACTGACTACAGAGAACATACGCAGAGAAGATATAAACATTTCAGCCATCAATAATATTGCAGAGACCAACATTTCATCTGCTGAAGACATGGATGTGGAGGAAATACTGATTTTGGATGAATTGGAACACCCCTTCATTTTTTCTCGAGACAAAGAAATTCCATTTACATACTTGGCTAGTCTGTCAGCAAAGTGTTTGGCAATGGCGGATGAGACTTCTGTTGTACGAGGGAAAATAAAGGTTCAAACTAATGGCCTATTTGATAATATACTATGATCATATATACTCTAGCTTATAAGTCGGTTCTACAATATGCTATTTTGCTATATACGAGCGTTCCATGTACAATGTAAAGGTCAAAAGTGACTTCAGTGTCAGAAATATTACATTTCATATGTTACATGTCTTGATTACTAAAAGTAAATCCCGTGCTCTCTTGTGTAGTGCTTCTTGACCGGCGTTAAGGGATGTCAGTACAAACAGAGGACGACATATGAGCTTCGAGTGTACGTCGACGATGGCAGTCTCATCTCTGAGATCATCATCGATCACAAGGTAACCGTTAAATATTAATACATGTCACACACCTTCTAAAGAATCTATTATCATCTTTTCAGGTCGTACAGAAAGGAATAGGTTACTCTCCTCAAGAAGTCACCAGTGCCTTAACATCCTCAGACACCAAGCGTGCCAGTGAAATTAAGGAGACACTAAAGCAGTTTCAAATGTTGCTGGTCAACTTTGAGGTGATGTCCTTTCTTTCTTACACAAGCAGCTCATATCGAATCTTAAGCCCATGCATCCCTTTAGCTGCAATCACTATCTAATATCTTCCCTTTTTATCGGTTTTTTTTTTTTTTTCTAAAAATAAAAAAAAAATCCAGGGAACAATGGTTGTAGAGATGAACAAAGCCTCACTTACACCCATTGCTGTTGAAATGAATCAGGGATGCCCATCAACTGATGCTCGCTTGCTTCTTAAGAGGCTTGAAAGCTATACTCTGCCTCGCAACCAACCTATTTTGAATCCCATTACTTTATCTCCGTAAATATTCGCAGGCTATAAAGATTTCATCTGAAGATGCTCGCTGGTTCACGAAGCAAAATGTATGGACCTCTTTCTCTATAATGGTTATGATGGAGATAAATGTTTGCCTGGTTTCTTATGTTGAATTAGACGTAAAACTTGACAATGCAAAGGATATTATAAAGAGGAAATGGAAATTGCGTTAGATCGTTTGATAGGTCTATATCTATATTTAGGATGGTTTAAATAAGGATTTAAATAAATTGGTATAGATAAGATGTGTGTTTGGTGCTTTCAGATAAACTTACGAACCAAATAAACTAACACCCTATACCTTTGTTGTGGCTTGAGATGGTATATGTATATCACGAGGGTTAGTTCTGTTGCGGTAGTTCCATAGTAACTGGTTTAAATTCGATTTTTTTGACTGAACTTAATTCAACTAAAAATTAGCTGGTTGATTACCTCTTATTAGCTAATATATAGTATAAGCTTGATAAAAGGAAATAAGTAAATAAAATATGAATTTTTTAAAAAGAATAAAAAAACGAAAGAGCTTGCGATCTATTGATGATGGATATCACTTCGACTTGAGAGCATTTCCAACCGATAAATCCAATCGCAAACTCATTCTCAAACTCAAAATGCAGTAGTTTTTCGACAACCGATAAGCCCATTTTCAAACTCATAGGATTATTTTTTAATATTACTTCTACACCAACTTTTACAACTTTTCAATATTGCCCATATATTTTATAACTTCAAAGAAAATTAATATTTTAATAACATATTACATCTAAATAAATAAATAAAATATTGATAGTAAATTTTATAGTTTTAAAAAACTTGCTAATTACTTTTTATATATTTTTTATTATTTTTATTTTTTATATGGATTTTTTAATTATTAAATCAAATAAAAGGACTTTAAATGAAATTACTTTAGAATGCATATTATGCGTTCAAATGCATCTATGAAGAGAGAAAGTATAAAATCCATTTTGGCATTGGTTTTTGAATTCGGTTGGAGTGATTTTAGGAATTTTTTTAGGTTTTGCAGTATGGTTGGAGATGGTCTAAGTTCACGGTTGGCTCGAAGGATCTTTCTTCGTTAAGTGGAAGATTGAACGTTGTTTGTAAATTGAATATTTCACGTAACGACATATTAATTAATATTTAAATTGATAATTTTAATTTGTCGATTAATTAATAACTCTTTTAATTATTAAATTTTGGTGATATTGTTTTAGAATAGGGTAATTCTATTGGCACCCACCTTTTTTCAATTTGCACCCCCTAATTAATATGTAGAGTAGACTTGGGCTCGAATTGGGCCGGTTCCGGGCCGGTTCTACCGGTTCCGGTTCCACCGGTTCCGATGTGGTACCGGTTCCGGTTTCGGTTCCGATTCCGGGACCATTTTCCCGGGACCGGCCCAGAACCATACTTAGAACCCCCGGGTCTGTATTGGCCGGTTCCGGTTTTTATTTTTTTATTTTATTTTTTTTACTTTGAAAAAATTCTTTAGAAAATATCCAAAAATTTTATTCCAAAAAAAACAAAAAAACTATAATTACAAAAAAATAAAAAAAACTACCTAAAAAATACAAATAAAAACATAAAAGAAAGAAAAAAATACCTAAAACTTACAAAAAAGGAAAAAAATATTCGAAATAAAAAAATACAATTTATTCGACTTGACTATTAACTAAAACTATGTTAGAGGCCTCTTCGTCTTCGTCCGAACTGGAAGAACGGAACTCGTCGATGGCATTCTCTCGTCGGTTCTTCGATTCGGCCAAATATCAATCCTTCAATAAGGTGAGCATTGCGAGGGAAGTCGGGTTAAGGCTCGCGCGTCTGTCGCCGATAATTCGCCCGAAAGTAGAGAAGGCGGACTCGGAGGCGACGCTAGACGCTTGCACGGCTAAAACGTCTCGAGCAACGGCGGCGAGGGTCGGATAGAGAGTCGCGTTCGACTTCCACCAGGCCAAAACGTCGAAGTCTTCAGGAGTCTGGAAGTTGTGGCTCAGGTAGAACTGGATCTCATTCGTGTTCGACCCCGACGCACGCGTTTTGGTCTTCGTTTTTTGTGCCTTCAATCTTCGTAGTAGTCCATTGCGCCGCCGCCTCCTTCCGACGAACCGGCTTCGCTCGCTGGTACGGGTTGATCCACACTGTGTCCCTGCTCAGCTGACAGAAAAAAGTTCTTGGAGAGAATCGTGAACTGACGCCTTTTGGTCGTCCACTTTCTTTCCAAGAAACTGAGCATAATAATCAAAAAAATATCAAAAGTATCAACACCGCAACTAGGGTCGAGTAAGGCAGACAAACCGTGGACTATTGGGATGGTTTCCCAATACTTCCTGAACTTTAACTCCATGTTTTGGATGAAAGCACCCAAGTATGGACTATTGCGATACTCCACGAACTTGTAGCACATCGCGAAGAGGTTTGGGATGAACAATGGGGACGTCGGGTAGTGAACTCCGGAAAATTTCTCCGTAGCCTCGCTGAACACTTCAAGTATGGACACGACCAAACCTACAATATCCCAATCAGTTTGTCGTAATTCATACCTGGAGGTGTTGCCGACTGCGACCTCGTTCCGAAAAGGCGTCAACAAGTCCTTGTAGCGCATGAAGGTGCTGAGGAGGTGGTACAACGAGTTCCACCTAGTCGGGACTGGCAACGAAAACTTCTTGTATGTGAGGCCGGCGACAAGGACGGTTTGCTTCCACGACGTTCCGTAGCGGCGTTCCCGAAGTAACTTACCTATCACCTTAAATTTTTCTACAACATCTCCCAAAATTTCGTCAAAAGCACATTGCACAGACAAGTTAATAATATGACAAGCGCACCTAGCATGTAGTAATCGGCCGTCTAAGGGTAACTTAAGATGTCTACGGAGGATCCCTATCGCTACGTTGTTCGCGCTAGCATTATCTAAGGTGATAGACATAATTTTATCTTGAATACAATATTTATTAACGACATTCAACACATAGTTCGATATCGTAGTGGCGTTATGTTGTGAATCTAGGAGATCTAGGGAAAGAATACGTTTTAGCATAGTCCATGTTTCATCTATCCAATGGGCGGTGACGACTAAATAAGATTGGGACATAATGTTAGTCCAAATATCGATAGTCAAACTAATCCTACACGAAATGTTGGCTAAATGACTAATTAAGTTAGACTGATATTCCTTAAAAGTTTCTAAGACATATTTCCTAAGGATTTTACGGGTCACGTTATGGACTCCGGGTTGTTTCGTATTCGTAAATTCGATAAAACTCTTCACTTTCCGCAATGCAAAAGGGTTCTTCACACATTACTACGAATTTAACTAAGGCTTTCTTAGAAATTTCCCTATTAATAACAAAATTCTTACCCGTACTTACGTTTATTTGTTGTTGTCGGGGTTCGGTTCCTACCGGCTCTAGATCGTCCCCGAAGTTATGCGCCCTCTGGAGGTGTTTTTTCATCGAGCCCGTCCCACCTTGATTCGGTCCGGTCCTAATTGTGTAGGGGTGGCGGCACATTTTGCAATACGCGGTACCTACAGCGGGATTAGTTTTATTCATTTCTAAATCAAAAAATTCCATACCTTAGACCGCCGACCTGTTGTTGCTTCCTTCTTGTAGTCGCCGTAGAAGCTTGGCTCGGTCCCTCGTCGGTCGCCGCCGTCGGTTCCGGTTCCGGTACATTGGTCTCCTCGTCGGTGTCGGCATTTCCCCGAAATGTATCGACGTGACCTAAAATCATAAATACATATTCGTCGCGAGGGTTAAGATTTCTCGATGACGACGCCATTAGTATAAAATAATATATTAATTATTTGTAATAATAAGTGAGTGTGTGTGTGTGTAGTGTAAATAAAATAATTATTATTGTAAATAATATTAAATATTAATATGAGGATGATTTTTTGAGAGCTTTTTGAGAGAGATTGGAAGAGATTTGGATGTAATTGTGAGTTAAAATAGTTAAAATGAGGTGGTATTTATAGATTTTTCGTTCGGGGGTAAAATGGTAATTTTTCAGTGTTTAAAGAATAAAAAAAAAATTCAGAGGTCCGTTGGCCCAACGGCTAGATAGCCGTTGGGCCGGTTCCGGTTCCGGTTCGGAACCGGAACAGGAACCGGTAATCCGCGGTTCCGAGTTCCGCGAACCGGCCCAGTTCATTTTAACTGGGCCGGTTACCGGTTCCAGAACCGGATCTACCGGTTCCGGTTCTGGGCTGGATAAAATCCAGGTCTAATGTAGAGTAAATATTAATTATTTACCAATTACATAACCCATATAAAAAAAATTAAGTAATATGTAAAGTAATATTAAATAAATACTTGTCGATTACAAAAGCCAAATTTTTCATCTGACGGGCATGGTAAATGAAGGCCCGCCCCCCGGCACGTCCTAAAAAATAAAAACAAAAACAATTATATAATAATAAGAAAAAACAGTAAAATAAACTAATGAAGTTGAATTACTCCTAATCAAATTTAAATTCTTTAATAAAAATTTATTTTGTTATTAAATTTGATTAAATTTAAAATTGGATCTCAAAAATATAAAAAACCTATATAATTCATTTATATATTAACTTTTTTAAAAAATATATTTTATGATATTTGGCGGGCCTGCCCGCGGCCCGCGCAGGCTTACCCTCATAGGCCCGCCCTCTGGCGGGCATGAGAAATGGCAGTCTGCCCTGCCTTACTGGTGGGTAGCGGGCCTGGTGGGCCCGGCCCGTCCTAAAAATAAAAATGAAAAACATTATATAACAATATTAAAAACATTAAATAAACTAATGAAGTTGAATTAATCATAATCAAATTCATTTATATATTAATTGTTTTTTTACAAAAATATTTCTTGATATTTGGCGGGCGTGCCGCAGCCCGCGCGGGCTTACCCACATAGGCCCACCCTCTGGGGGCCTGAGAAATACAGCCCGCCCTGTCACTTTGACGGGCCCGTGGCCCGGGCCCATTTGAAGTACCAGGGTTGGGGGCTTGAGAAATGGCAGCCCGCCCTAGTTCTAAATGTGTCATTGCTTAAAATGACTTAATTAATAATTTTTGAATAGTTCATGTATTATTGATTTAATGGAAAATAAGTAAATAAAATATTTTTTGTTGAATCATGTGATTATTTAAAATTATTATTACAAAAATCAAGTGTTTGGGAGCGTAAAGAGTGGTGTAGGGGTGTTAAAGAAGACCCTTTAGAATATCTACTGTATAGCTTTCGAGTTCGCCGAGACCAGTAATAATGTCAAACTCTAGAAAATGGGCCTTAGTTGGATAACTTGCTCGACATGGGAACATGAACGCCTTGCTACGTGCTAGATAAGCATGCAATGCAATTTTATTCATATTATAGATAAAATCTGGGGGACACATAACATACCTACGTATTTGACTATTATACTATTGTTCTTTCTTATCCTATCGTAACAGCCAAGTTGCTTGAATCAAGAAATCCGAGTCATCCATCAATCATTGAGAACAAAGAAAAATCGGTCCCCTTTTCCTTTTCTTAATTAATCTAAATAAAACATGCAAAGAGTTGATTGTATGGAATAAATGCCACGCCACGCCCACCTTTTCTCAAGAGCAGTCGTCGTCCCCATCAATCGCTCTTGCCCATTTCGCCACGTGTCACGAATCGTGATCCAACGGTCAAGATCCATACAACGCTCGCAGGTTGATACGGTACAGTAAGTTTTCCTCTTCTATTTTACTCTAATCATTCATATTTCTTACCCTTCATTACTGATAGGATTTCAAGAATCCTCCCGTCTTTTGTAGCTTATCATTGAAAATCCGATCAAATACTCCTTTTTTTTTTTCCCTCGGACGTAGATAGAAAAAGAAAAAGAAAGAGAATGAAGATGGTCGTTGAAGAAAGTAATTCGCCAGAAGCTAAGCTTGGGATGCAAGTAGAAGGCCTTTGGGACAGATTAGAGCCTCAGCTTAGCCCCACTGAGAAGCTTAACGCATGCTTCGAAAACATCCATGTCTCTTCTTTCCCACACGCTCCTTCCTCCCAAGGTTGAGCTTTTATGGCTTCTTTTTCTTTTTAATAAATTGAACGATCATTCTGATTTTTGGGCACTGGTTTCTTGAATCTTTTTCTGACTCATTTCTGTTCTTGATGGATGATATGAGATGGGTTCTTTTTTTTTGTAATAAATTGAACGATCATTCTGATTTTTGGGCACTGATTTTGAATCTTTTTCTGATGATGTCGTCGCTTTCTGTTGATGAAGCGCACCCTTCGAGGTTAACCTTTTAGGAAAATTGATCACTTAACATGGTATCAGAGCCGGAATATCCGGGTCAATTTGAAAAAAAATATACGGCAGAAAAGAATGACGTTCTCTCCTGATTAAAAGAAATGGGCTCACACGTGAGGGGAAGTGTTGAGAGTCACGTGTGTTGGGAAAAAGAAAATCCCACACCGATTAGTTCAAACAAATTAGAATGGTTTATAAGATGATGGGTCACTCTTCTTAAATACCAATTGGCTTAGGAAGGAAACTCATCAAGCTTGGAACTCCTCCTCATTTGTGGCGTGTGTGGTGGGCTTCGATGACGGATAAATTACCGAGGCCCGGCCCGAATTTCTACACTTTCTCACTCAACTCTGTTATCTGATGGATGACATGAGATGGGTTCTTTTTGTTTTTCTGATAAATCGAACTATCATTCATTCCGATTTTTGGGCACTGATTTTCTTTTTTTCTTAATCTTTTTTTTTTCTGTTGATATTTCTGATATGCGCAGTCGTTGAAATAAGCTCAGACACGAGCATCGCCGAGGCCGTGAAATTACTTGCGCGCCACAGAATACTCAGCGCGCCCGTCGTGAACGTCGATGCGCCCGAAGATTCGACTTGGATGGATAGATACATAGGAATCGTCGAGTTTGCTGGCATCGTTGTGTGGATTCTTCATCAGGTTTTCAATTCTTCGATCCATAAGTGCAGTAAATTGAAATCTCTCCCTTTTTGTTCGTGCGATGAAATCTATTATAAGTTTACGACCGAAAACGAATCCTACGTGATGATAATTGTCTGGTGATAGACACCCAACTTACGAGGTTCCAACTGACCTTCGAAATTGGAGCAATTTGAGGATGAAATGCGTCGCGAGACCTTAAAAATGCTACGATTTTGAAAGTCGGTGCCCTTAACTTGCAACCACGTAAGTTGGGTGTCGTAAAAGTGTCACCTCACGAACTTACGAGACGAAAAAAGTATTTGAGTATTGCATCTTTTTTAACATGCTTTGGTGATTCTGGGATGACGGTATTGGTGATGCCCGACTACGAGGCTTTCATTGACTTTTAAAATTGAAGCAATTTGAGGATGAAATTCGTCGAGACATAGTTGGTGTCTTTAAATTGCTTCAATTTTGAGAGTTGGTGTCGTTAAGTTGCAATTATGTAAGTTGGGTGTCGTGAAAGTGTCAGTTCACGAACCTACGAGATGACAAAAAAAAGTAGTTAAGACTGTTGCATTTCTTTTGACACGATTTGACGTTCCCTTGTTTGCGCAATAAATATGGATCGTTTAGGTTGATCTGACGCCCGATAAGACATATGTGATGTGACTAACAAATCATTCTCGAATCTAATTGGTTTCTTTAAAGTGCTTCAATTCTGAAAGCTATTGCCCTTAAATTGCAACCCTGTAAGTTGGGTGTCATGAAAATGTCACCTCACGAACTTACGGGCTGAAAAAGTAGTTAAGACTGTTGCATTCCTCTTAACATGATTCTTTACTTATTGATCGTGAGATGGTTTTCGGTTTCCATGCAGACTGAGAAAATGGAAGGCCACGCCTCATTCGATTCGATGGATGCCTCCGAGAAAGACGTGGGACCCGCCGTAGCAGTAGCCGCGAGCGGCATGTGCTCTCCGAGGTTCAAGAGCAAGCATCCCGATTCTCCTACCGCCACTCGCGGAGAATTTTTCGAGAATCTTACTTCGTCCGACTTCTACAAGAACACAAAGGCGGGTTTTTTTTTCTTGTCATTGTTTTTCTTTTATCGTCGTATGTTTTTCCTTATGTTTCTTGATTTTGAACGGAATAGGTTGGGGACATCTCGGGATCGTTTCGGTGGGCCCCGTTCCTCGCGTTGCAGAACGAAGACTCTTTCCTTACGATGCTTCTGCTTCTGTCGAACTATAGGATGAAGGGCATTCCCGTGGTCGATTTAGGGGAAGCGAAGATCGATAAAATCATAACCCAGGGCGCCGTTCTTCACATGCTGGGAGAATGCGTAGGCCTTCATTGGTTCGAGAGTTGGGGTTCGAAGAAGCTCTGCGAACTCGGTCTTCCCTTGATGAAGCCGAGCCAAATCGTAAAGGTTAGTTTTATCGCATTCGTTTCTTCAGTATAACTTTCACCGAAATTCGCTTCTCGTCTTCTAACTTGTCCACGTACAGAAATAGTCCTGTAACTAGCTTGGGATCCTCTATTCAAAACAGTATTCCAAATCAATATTTTATGTTTTTCTCTTTCATGTCCTCAATTATTATTTTTTTTTTTGCATTCAGACACTCGGTGTAATGTTATTTATAGGTGTAATGATATTTACGGGTGTTTATACACCTTGTCAAGGAAGGTGTAACGATTTTTCCTAAGTTGGAATACCTAGTGGAGGATCTCATACCCCTATAACGTTCACCATTTCGTCCTCCAACAATGATATATATAATTTGATGAATATTAGAGAGAAAAATATATAATATTGATTTGAATACGTAGTGTAATACGGTTTGGAATAGAGGATCCCAAGCCAACTTGTCCTTGTGTGAAACTAATTCAATACGTTTACATCATATATCATTTGCTATTTTTTTGTAACTTTTTGCCCATTCTTTATTGATTCAGGGCAAAAGGAAAATATGATTGCTTTAACATGAACATTAATTAAACTTTTAGTGTTCGTTTGGTTAGTAGGTTTATATTTAGGAGGGTTTAAATTAGTTAGATTTATATAAAACTAATTAATGGGTATAAAATAAAATATTGTTTGGTTAGTGGGTTTAGATAAACACATCAGAGGGGGTGTGTTTATTTAAACCCATAAGTATGGGTTTAGAGCTGAATTATATAAACCCATGGTTAAATATAACTACGAACCAAACACTTGAATATATCTTAAACCCAGGTTTAAAATACCTAAACCCATCAACCAAACAAGGGCTTACGGTTCAGAATGACTATTTATGATAAAGTGCCCAAAATTTTTTTCAAAAAAAAATCATTATTTATGATAAATTCTTTAAACATATAATATTAGTTTTGGATAGAGAGACAAGTTATACTACGGAAAGAGAATTTCGTGAAAGTTACAAATTTTGCCGGTCTTGACTAGGTTTATTATTTTGAAATTCTTGAACCATGGATATAGCTAAACGCTTATCGCCTCTTCGTTTTCCTCTTACGAAGGTCTACGAGGACGAGCCAGTTTTGCAAGCTTTCAAGCTAATGCGACAACACGGAGTCGGCGGCATGCCAGTCGTTGAAAGCTCGGGAACGAAAGCCATTGGCAACATTAGCATCGGAGACATTCAATTCCTTCTCACCGCCCCGGAAATCTACAAGGAGTACAGGTAACTCAGTTTACCGTCTTCCTGCCTTAAGGGTGCTTTTGGTATGCAAAATTCGTGCAGAAAAGAAAAGAAAAGCTTTTCCAACGGTACGACACGCGAAACGAAACGTACAATAGTTCCATGCGTACCACTGCACTTTTTCTTTTCTTTTCCAGCATCAGATTTTCGCATACCAAACGAACCGTAAAATCTCATTTTTCAAGAAAAAAAGGTGTTTTTACTCTTCTTCTAAACGCTCGCGTCTTACGGAAAAAAGGTCCATCACCGCCAAGAACTTTCTGACGTCGGTCAGAAGCTATCTGCTCGACCATCATCACAACATATCGCCGTTGACCAGCGGGATAGTCACGTGCCAGAAAAAGGACGCCCTGAAAGACGTGATATTGAAATTGGATGCGATGAAGATACATCGAATTTACGTCGTCGACGAAAATGGAGAACTCGAAGGCGTAATTACGTTGAGGGACATCATATCGAAGCTCGTCCACGAGCCTCGAGGGTACTTCGGGGATTTCTTCGATGGCGTGTTGCCCCTACCTGAGAATAGTAGTGTTTGAATTGAATCAAGTTTTCGCGATTTTCTTGTAAATAAGTTAAGAGAGGTTTCTGTGTGGTGATAATAAATTCGATGATTTTGTGACGACGATGTAGCTTTTCGCTCTTTAGATTCTCGACAATGAAGACATTTGGTCGTCAATACGATGCCTTCATATTCGTATTGTCGAATCTGAGGCCTTTGTATTGTGAAATAATAGGAACTAGTATTTTTGAACACTCAAATGCGTGTGCTATACAACATATAAATATATATTAAAAATAGAGGAGAAAAATTTGGAGTGGTTTTTTATTAATTTAAATATTATTTTTAATTAATGTCAATTGATAGACCAAAATTCGACAGTTTATCCTAAGCCCTTACGCTTAGATAGAATTTGGATATGGATGTTAAGAAAAAGGCCTTTGTTATAAATAATAATACGACACAAATCTGTAGTTTGTTATGAACTGTCATTAGTCTGCCAATTAAGCTTCACTAGAAAAAAATTAGTAAATAAAGTAGAAAGAAAATCAATCGTTAACTTTATTTACTGTTCTTATTAATTATTATTCTACCTTTAATTTTTAATAAATTAGTTTTTCCTTTCTAAATTAAAATAAATTTAATATGATACATTTATCTATCGATTTTATAATTGAAGAGCACTTCATAACAACTTTCCTTAATGATTTGGTGTGTCAAATACTCAATGATAATTACATTTTTACCCTTATTTTTTAACTTATTCCAATTATATCATAAAAACCAAATTTTGCATATATATAGATAATGTAATAAACTTAGTATTATAATTTGATCTATGTAATATGACAAAATATTAATTAATAATATGTAAAAATTATTAATAAATTATAATGGTATAATTAATCTATTGTCATACATATCGAGAGTGCGTGAATTACTCGTTAATTTTATATCACAGGCATTTGAGAGTGCAAATGTGTTATTATTCTAATTACAAATTGAACTTGGAAATAGCAATCGAACTGGCGATCAACGATTTGATCAACCTTCAAACTGCGGTACCAAAACGGAACTGTAGAAGATCATCCAACTTTAATAATGCCTAAAAAGTTTTAAAAATAAACAAATTCATATACAAAAATCTAATTTTTTTTACATTAAAATTTGGTTTTATATGAACGAAGAGGCTTAAAATGGCCCAAATACCCCTGATAGTGATTAGAAAGATGGAGGATGGCCCAGCCCAATAACTAGATTTTGGGTTCAAGCGTGGATTACATTTCCGCCCAGTCGCTAACTTTGATATTTCGTTGAAATCCATCGTTGATTCGCAGCTATCTTTTGGTGTGTGATTCGATTCCTCGGTTATGTTTGTGAATGGCCGCCACGACTGGCCTCGGATTCTCTCGACTACCCTATATACCCCTTCGGTCTCCTCTTCGGCACGTATTTGTTCAGGTCAGTTACTTTCATTCCGTATTTTCTTTCAATAGAGGGCAGAAGCATTAGGATTTCTGTTTCAAATGGTTTGTTTTTTTTTTCATTTTGTATTCTTTCAGGTGAGGGTGGGATGTACAGCTGCTGTCGAGGCGTTCGACGATACTGAGAGTGATAGAGGTCAGTGAAATTCGAAGTTCATCGCAGTTTATATTTGTTTTTCGAGTATTAGCATATCGGTTAACTTGTGCGGTGCATTGTGCAAAGGTCGTATCTATTTGGATATTGTCTTTCAAGTTTGTCTCATGCTAAGGGTTGCTAGGGATTGTTGTTTGGTACTATCTCCATGTTTCTTTATATTGAGAAAGTCATTGAAAATAATTAGATTTACATGAAAGATATCATTTGCTTTTCGTTATGATGTAGTGGTTGATAGTGTGAGCGGAGGCAATTTATATGAGAAGGTTCCAGCGTGGAAGAAGTTCAAGTCTAAGGAGCTTGGTATTAGTTCTTCAAAGATTTCGAGGCCCACGAGAGTGGTTCTAAATGGTCTTCGAAGAAGAGGTACGCCAATTTTTGTCAACTTTATTGTGATTGAATGCTTGAAGTGGAAGCTTCTCGTATTATCTACAAAATGAATGTGAGTTGTTTTTGTTGTCGTTAGCAATCCTATTCAATTGTTTCGAGTTGAGGCTGTTTAGTATATGCTTGGACTATCTCGGATTCTTTTTTCTTGGCTTGAATTCGGAGCCTTTTAATTATCGATGAACCACTACTGTAAATAATGATGAGTAAACTCCCGCCTTTTTTTCTGTAAATGCCGAATCATTTCTAGTCAGTTAGTCGCATTAGAACGACCTTTACCAGTAACTTACAAATACATGCCAAAGTAAGGATCTTTTCAGGATGGGACTCAGCTACAGGCTACAGCACAGGGTTAATATTTTATTAATTTGAGGATATTGTTTCCAACTTGGTGCTCAGAGAAACAGAAACAGGGACTTACCTACTCTTTTGCGTTCTGCTTTTGGTAGGTTATGAAGTTTACCTTGTTGGGGGATGTGTAAGGGACCTCATTTTGAAAAGAATCCCCAAGGACTTCGATATAATAACCTCAGCTGAGCTAAAAGAGGTTAGGTTTTTCATACTTCCACATGTTGCTGATAATTTTTGTCTCAAACGACGTGTCAATTGTGAATTTATAGGTGATGAGGACATTTTCTCGATGTGAGATGATTGGAAGGCGATTCCCAATCTGTCATGTCCATATCGATGATACCATTGTGGAGGTCTGCAACTTTTTTCACATTAGTGAATTCCTTTTCCGTATGTTCTTGATTTGATTTTGGACACATTCAGAAGACTTCAGGCAGGTTTATTGGGGTCTCAAATTCGATAACGTTCACTTCTTTAGATTTATAAATGGTTTGCCTTCTATTTTTCTTTCCAAGTTGTGGATAATCTTTCGGTTTGTCAAACCATTTAGGTCTCAAGCTTTAGCACGCGTGCCACAAGGTATGGTAGGGGATTGGGTTCAGATCCGGAGAAACCTGTAGACTGTGATGAAAAGGATTACGTTCGCTGGAGAAACTGCCTACAGAGAGATTTTACAATAAATGGGTCATTTACTCTTCCCATCGAATATTTGAATCTTCCTTTCTTCTCTTTTTGTTTGCTAGTGCTGTGGCATCTAATGTGGACCTACACTCGTAAATTTCTATATATTGCTTAGTGGGATCGAAGATTCATTATTTAGTTTCCATCAGATCATCAAGATCATACAGGCAATAGTTTCTGAATCTGTTTTCCTTTCTTCAGATTGATGTTCGATCCTTATGCCAAGTTGGTGTACGACTACATGGGCGGTGTGCATGATATTAGGAAAGCTAAAGTGTGCATGTATCTCTAAGCTATTCTAAACCTTCAATTTTCCTCGAGCTCTTCATATCCTAATCCTAACAAATTTATTTAATTCTTATATTATCTTTTCCTGAAGGTGCGGACCATCAAGCCTGCAAGCCTTTCGTTGACTGAGGATTGTGGTTGGTTTTATTTCTTCATGTTCTGCAAAGGCTACCAAACTCTTTCTAATATTCGCGCAACGATCGTTATAACAGAAGAACTGACCAACTATATTGCATTTTTTTCTTTCGCAGCTCGTATACTTCGTGCTGTCCGTGTTGCAGCGAGATTGGATTTTCGTTTTTCTAAGGAGACGGCGCTTGCCGTGAAAAAGTTATCTGCTACTGTTCTACGTCTTGATCGGGTAATAAAAAGGACCTTTCTTCAGCTTTTAATAGTTTATTGCTCTCGATTTTTTCTTCGCATTGAGTAATCATTTTATTACAGGGAAGGCTGCTCATGGAAGTCAATTACATGTTGGCTTATGGATCTGGTGAGGCCTCATTGAGATTGTTATGGAGGCTCGGTCTTCTAGACATACTTCTCCCCGTTCAGGTATATCTTTCAATTACACCGAAAAAGATTTAACTTTGTTTGCAATATCTTATGTAATAAGGACACGACGCAGGCAGCGTATTTTGTTCGAAGCGGTTTCAGGCGTCGGGACAAAAGGTCTAACATGCTATTGGTAATTTCTTTAGCTTATGTATATACGCACATATATTTGATCTTTTTTCTGCTTCGGTTGAAATTATTCTATCCCCTAATTTATTTCTGCAGTCTCTTTTCTCGAACCTCGACAAGCTTCTTGCACCAGACAGACCCTGTCACAACAGCTTGTGGTAAGGATTTTATCTTAAAAAACAACCTTCTTTTTAAATCTCATCTAATGATTTTCGATTCACATAAATTGTTCCGTATTTTATTCAGGTTTTCTATCCTAGCATTTCATGAAGCACTTTCGAATATGCCTCGAGACCCCATAGTCGTCGCTGTGTTTAGCCTTGCAGTCCACAATGGCGGAGACTTACCCGAAGCCCTAAGCATTGCAAAGCGTATAAAGAAGCATCACAACGCTAGCTTCGAAGAACTACTTGAACCTACTGAATATCAAGATTCAAACTCATTGCTCGACGAAGTGAAGATCTTTGCAGCTTCCGTTCGAACATCACTCAGCCAACTAACGGACGAGTACTTTGTCTCCCAAGCAATGTCGAAATACCCCAAAGCCCCATTCTCAGACCTCGTAAGAACACACTCTCTCCTTATCAATCACACCCTTAGTTTTCGTTCCTTACACACACACACACACACACACAGTCATATCTACATTTTTTCCCATCTGTGTTGTAATGACCACTTCACCTAAAGGCTTAAGGTTGAAGGGAGTTTTTTTTTTTTTATTTATATATTTTATTTCCAACACGTCCCCTCATGCCTACACTGATCATTTTTCCTTTTTATGGGTGGTTGTGAGTATTCGTACCCATGACTGATCTCTTGGGCTGAGATCAGTTCACCTAAGAGCTTAAGCTTGAAAAGACTATCATAATTTTTAGTTTCTATATTTTGTTGCAAAAAATTTGCAGGTTTTCTTCCCATTTTCTCTCTACGTGAGGGCGTGTAAGATATTCGAATGCGTGGGAGGTTCGAAGGAGAAAGGATTCGTGCCCAAACACGGAAGCAAAATCGACCACGAATTGCTATCTATGGGGAGTTTAAAGGAGGTTAGGCACGTTTTCGCTCGTGTTGTATTTGATACCGTATACCCTATCGATAATACTAGGCCGCCGAAGGAAACCACGGCATAAGGTCTAAGTTATTCTTTTCTGCAAACTAATACTACGCCGAGCTCGAATTTTGAGACTTATGATAGCATGTGATTGAACTGTTCTTTAGTCTTAGAGATAGGTTTTTCTTTACATGTCTTCCATTGTATCATTATCTGAGGAGTATAAATTAGGGCAAATGTTGTTATTACATCCAAAAAGGTTTGAACTTTGGAGCCCTTTCAGGTTGCTTGATGCCTTTTCTGTGTCAACTTTGAAATCCATGTTGTTTTTCTCTATATAGACAAAAATATTCATATTGAAATATATTTATTATAATACATTATTAATTTTGTTGTATGTGGATGAATGAAACGGAACGTTTGACGTGCATTTTTTCCCTCAAATTAGTTACATAACTGGATAACGGGAACGAAAAGCCGTGAACGATATGAAGGCAATGATGTATGTATCATTATTTAACGTATTGTCTTCGTACTAAATTTTCAAATATTATCCTCTTTAGTTGTTGACTGGACTAGAGGAAATCAGAATGTTGAAATAAAATATTATTGTATGATTCAGATAATCCGAATTTTGTATCAGAAGAATTCGTATTTTTATCCATTGCAATCAGCACTTGGCTAACGTTCGAATCCTTTGTTGGTAGAATAATGTTGAGCAAGAAAATGAAAATTTTGGTAATCCACTACGAACGATGAGTTCTGACTGACCAAGTTTTTGGCCTTTGCAATGTTCATCAACCTCTCTCTGTCCTTTTCTTGTCTTCGCTATAAACAAAAAAGAAATCATTTTTAACCCGCTTTGCTATATCATGCAGGCAATATATGTATATATTGTATTATTTGATGGCCATTCTTATGATAAAAGTCTATGCTTTAACGGATCTTCCGTCCCTTTTTTGGGCTATAATAAGCTTCGAGAAGGCCATTCTACCCTGAGATTCATTACTGCTAGTCGATGAATGCTTTTTCAATCAGTTCTGCTACGCCCATTTCGCATGATTCCAAAGTAAGCATTTTCATGTTGAATGAATGTTGATATCAATCAAATCATATTGAACCTCTCAGACAACTTTATGGTATATACTGTGTTTCTTAACTGAACTCAACAAACATGCATGTGCAAGAGAAAAAAGTAGGAAAAGTTTAGGTTGTTGATCGGTTTCCATTAATGTTCTTATCTTTCACTATTGCCCGTTCTTGAAAAGAAAAATGGAGTCTTTTAGCTCTATGAGTTCCTTTATTCCCGGAATATTTGGGGTTTTCGTTGAAGTTTAATTTTCTGGGCTGGATTATTGATGGCTCATGAGAGATAATTTGGTCCTAAAACAGTCTGCCTGTAAATTGTAATAACATCTCCTTGCCTTGATTACCCTTAATTAATTATACCTATGGTCAACTTGATTTCTTGCCACATAAAAGGTGGAAATTGGAATTAGCACAAGAAACTTGTAAACCTTCTTCATTAACTACCTAACACATAGCAGCTAAAAAGGCTAGCTTTTGACTTATCCTTACGGTTATTACATTGAGGTGTTTATTCGAATTACCTTATCGATGTTTCCACGTGTACAAATTCGTACATTTTTCGATATCTGGGGCGAGTTTTATCTGCATTAATCTATATACAATGTCTGTTTTGGGGAGTTACTACAATGTCCATGTCTTCCTTCTGAGTTTGTGAAGTATAATATTCTATTCACCATATGGCTCCCTATCTAAACGCATATCTTAAATCAAGAAATGTAAGTAAAGATTGATATGAGCTTTTCTTTTGTGATGAACAAACCCTTAAAGATTTGAAGTCATAGAAGTTTGCTTTAACTCTTTTATATGTCCTTTTCTTCCCATTTAGGAGCATAAGGAGACATGGATTCAAATCCTCCTTTTGTCTTTTCAAAGCCTTGGAGTTGTGTACGGTCGTTTGAGCACAGCTCCTTTATACGTATTCGAATCGATCGAAGATGGAGATATCAAATCGCCCGATGAGATTCACGAATTATTTTCGTTTATTTTCTGGACTCTAACGATCATCCCTTTGTTCAAGTATGCTTTCATCGTCTTGTGGGCCGATGACGACGGAGAAGGTTAGTAAAAAATTTTCATATGGGATTGCTGGTTAATTATTTTTTTTACCTATATATTTAAGGGGAATGATGTTTTACGTATGTTTAAGTTAGAGTTGCATTGCAGATTTAGGACACTAATTTTCAAAATTAAAGCAATTTGAAATGCAATTTAGTTCGAAATTAACACGTGAGACACGCATGACAAATAGGGGAAAAATCATATGTGACGTCGGAGATGCTGATTTGGACCTGGTTTTTCAAATACTCTACGTAGGATTTTTTTTCCAGTTTAACTGTCGTGTTGCTCAAATGCGTCAATTCCAAACTGAAATTAGATATTTAATTGTCCGAAAATTGCTTCAGTTTTCAAATTTGTCGTGTAAAATTGCGATGTTTAATTTAGATGTTCTCAAGCGCCATTTCTAAGGGTGCTTTTAGTATGCGGAATTCGATGCGTAAAAGGAACGAAAACGTGTAATCGAGCGCATTGAACCATTGGACATTACGCTTCGTGTGACGTATCATTACGCTCGTGTGCGATAATTTGATTTAAGTAACCATTCCATAAATCATAGAGTATACAAAAAAATAATAATAAAGTAACAAATATAGCTTGTGATTTTGAACTGAACTTCGATAGATCCATTGCAGGCGGGCCTTTTTCACTATACTCGTTGCTGTGCAGACATGCAAGAGTTGGGTTGATTCCTACGAACCGAAATTCTTGCAACATTGTAGATGACGAAGAAGACAGCCGTTGTAAGAGTGAATCGAAAAATCGAGCTCGAATGTCCATCGAAAGGCACAAAAGCAGTCAATATTTTCTTCTGTTTCTGGCTTTGGTGGGCTCTTGCATGATCTTAAGCGACGCAATTCTCACGCCCGCTATTTCTGGTAAAATACGTTCTTTTTTTGCTGTTCATTATCTCTGTAAGTTTCTTACAAGCAATTAGATCATTCTATAAGATTGCTGTTTACAGTGTTATCCGCGACGTCGAGCCTCGGAAGACAGCTGGCAAAAATCTCGGGCAAATGTGAGAAATCTTCGGCGTGCTTTGTGTAAAGGCGGAAATTTTTGTTTGCGTGACCCGCCACGTAGCAATTCAAATTTTCATGATACAAAAAAATTTCATCTGGGGTTCAATTTTTGCAGATAACTCGACGGATAAAGGAGAAGATCACATTGCACATATCATGAGGGCATGTAAGTTCTCTTAGAACTAATTAATTTGCAAATGACTTCAACAGTGGTCAGAGTAAATTAAAAATTTTAGTCTTATAAATTTCACGAAATTCGCTTTCCGTCCTCTAGCTTGTCATTTCCCAAACCAACCTTGTACTGTCTGTATGTATGTTTCGGAGTACCTAAAGTTTTGGTTCTATGACTTTCACGAAATTCACCTCAAGTGTCACGTCATCTAACATGTTCATGTCCAAAATTAGTCCAGTATGTCTACACCATTTATCACCAGGTCATTTACAGTTCTTTCGCACTACACAAATTTAATTAGTCTTGTTAAAGCAATGACATATTATCCTTGCCGGAAAGAATCAAAAAAAAGTGCTCGGAGAAAGCACAAAAAGGATTACTTGTCGGATAAAATGTATAACCATACTGAACTATTTCTGAACATGAACAACTTAGATGACGAAAAAACGAGAAAAAAATTAGAGGACTGAAAAGCGAATTTCGTGAAATTTATAGTCGCTCCAACAATAGTTACATTACGCCTTTCCTCCACAAATCATTAAGGGTGTGTTTGGTCCGCGGAAATCGGTGCGGAAAAGAAAAAGAAAAGTGTGGTGGTACGCATCGAATCATTGTACATTACGGTTTACGTGTCGTACAATCATACTTTTTCTTTTCTTTTCCACGTCAAAATCCACGAACCAAACGGAGCCTAAGTTTCCAACGGCGTAAATAATTTCGTCGAATATTCGCAGATGTACCAACGCCAGCTGCATGCGTCGTACTAGTCTGCATATTCACCGTTCAGCACTACGGAACAAAGAGGATCGGCTTCATATTCGCTCCAATAGTCATAACGTGGCTCATCTTCACGAGCGGAGTCGGTCTATATAATATTATCCGCTGCGAAAGCGCAATTCTCCGAGCTATTTCGCCTGGTTACATGCTTAGGTTCATCAAGAAAATCGATTTCAGGCGCTTGAAACTACTAAGCAGCATAATTTTGTGCATCGCCGGTACGTACTATGTAACTTTTTCGATCGGTACAATTTATTTCCCCTTCTTACAACTGAAAAAAAAAATGTGCGGCGCTCTTGCTCGCTTGTGGCTAGGAACCGAGGCAATGTTTGCGGATATGGGCCATTTTACCAGGCGATCGATAAGGGCTACCTTTGTCTTCTTCATTTATCCCGTCCTTCTGCTAACATACGCTGGGCAGGCTGCTTATATATCGAGACATTTTAGCGCCGCCGATTCTTTCCATCTCAACGAATCTGTGCCAGATAGTAAGCGTCTCCTTGCACTTTCCTAACCCATGAGATTCATAAAAATGTTCGAACTTAATATATATTTTGTTGTTGTTGTTGTTGTTAGGCCGGCTTCAGCATGCATTTGCAGTGCTTTCGCTGTTTGCTTCGGCGATAGGTAGCCAAGCGACTATTACAGCGGGATTCTCCATAGTAAACCAGTGTCGAGCACTCGATTGTTTTCCTCGCGTGAAAATAGTGCACACTTCCGAGAAGATCCTCGGCCAAGTTTATGTGCCGGACATGAATTGGATTTTCATGGCTTTAAGCTTATCTGTCACAGTAGGCTTTCACAATGTGTCGCAGCTCGGAAAAGCCACAGGTATTAATTTTTTTCTTGCGTTAACTGATTTTTTCGCCCCTTAAGTTAGGGAGGGTAGTGCATCCCAACTTAAGGACTTGCAATTGACTTTCAAAATTGAAGCAATTTAAGGAGACAATGCGTCGGGAACCTAATTGCTCTCTTAGATTGCTCAAATTTTATAAAATTCGGTGTTGTTAAGTTACAAACCCAGAGTTGGGTGTCTCGAAATTGCCAAGTAGTATTCATCCCGAAATATATGGAATGTGTGGATTACGCGTCGAAGTTTTGGCCAATGATAGGTTTCCCAGGGTTGTTGTCCTTATATTGCTTAAATGTTAAAAGTCAGAATCCTTAAATTGCAACCATGTAAGTTGGGTGTCCTCAAAGCGTCATGCCCCTTAACTTACATAACGAAAAAAGTAGTTAGTTCTACAATATTTCGTTCGTTTTTTACGTCTTTAAATTCTACGCAAGAAATTTCTCTATATTTCAGGCTTGGCGGTAATCTCGGCGATGCTGGTAACCACCTGTCTGACGTCGTTCATAATCACCCTCCACTGGGAGAAGAACCCTTTTTACTCCGTGTGCTTCCTACTTTTCTTCGGGTCGATCGAAGCCCTATACCTCTCCACGAGCCTAACCAACTTCTTCCGAGGCGCGTGGTTCTTGACCATCATCTCCTTCATCTTCATCTCCGTCATGGGCTCGTGGCACTACGGCACGGTCAAAAAGCTCCAATTCGACGTCGAGAACAAAGTATCCATCGAGTGGCTCACAAGCTACTCTCCCGGGCTCGGAGTCTCGCGAGTCCCGGGAATAGGGTTCGTGTACTCGGACCTCGAGTCGGGAATCCCGAGCTTCTTCTCCCACTTCATCGCCAACCTCCCCGCCTTCCACGAAGTTCTCATCTTCGTCTCATTCAAGTCTTTGCCCATCCCTTACATGCCCGAGGCCCGTCGGTACCTAATCGGGCGGGTCGGCCCGACGGGTTATCGGATATATCGGTGCATAGTGAGGTACGGGTACCGTGATGATGTAAGGGACACGAATCATTTCGAGGATCAGATTTTTCGGGCAATCGGAGAGTTCATAGCAAACGAAGGGGAGGAACTGTCTGACTTGGAGGAAGAATGTGAGTGCTCCCCCGAAGGGAAAATGTCGGTCGTTGGGGGACGAATCGAAGCTTTTTTGGATGCTCCATCGACGTCTTCGAGCAACCAAAATAATAATCGTAAGGATAAAAGGGTTCGCTTCGTTTTGCCGACTAATAGCTCAACTGCGATGAGGGCTTCCGTGAGGAGAGAGCTTCAAGAGATCGTCGACGCAAGGGAGGGCGGGATTGCTTATTTCTTGGGAGAGTCTCATATGACGGCGGGGAAAGGCGCGAATTTTTTCAAGAGGTTGTTGATTAGGGTTTACGTCTTCCTCGATCGTAACGTCCGGGAGAATCGGGTCGTGCTGAATATACCGAACGCAGCGCTCTTACAAGTCGGCACGGTTTATGCTCTGTGAGGGTTTGAAGCTTTGTTGGATGTCAAGGAATTTGTTTTGCGTAAGATATGTGATATGGTTTCAACTTAGAACTAAGGTGATTGCGATGAACTAAGTCTTTCCTATAACACATAATTCGATGGAGACAAAGGCTCTCTCATTAAGAGAAAAATGAAGCCAAATCGACAAATAAGAACAAGCAAAACATGACTCAGAAAAATCGAGATCCAAAGCTTCGAAAAAAGAACTAAAGAGTCTATTACAAATCAAGCTGACACTCCGTAAATATGTCTAGGTCCAAATATATAATATTCTTCTCTTTATTCCTTCAACTTTAAAATAGTCTTTCCGCTATGTTAAGTTATTAAGGGAGGAACGAGGTCAACGAACTTTCTTAATCACATTTTTCACAATGTAAAGATATAAACTTGTTCAAATCGATCCAGTTTCGTCCGCCCCAACATTCGAATCATTTTCAATAAAAGAAAACCTATCATCTCCAAACACAAACTCCGATTCCCACTTTACGATCTCATGAACATACCTAAACGCTTCGTCGACGGACGCCCTCTCCAAGGCTCGAGCTTGGCAGACGTAAAGCTTCTTTTTGTTATTACCGTTGATGGATGCATAGAGCTCCTTGAACTTCATGGCGATGTAGTAATAAGCTTGGTGGACCAGAGATGGATTCTTGCTCGAAACCTTTACGGGGTTGAAATCCTTAAACCATTCGCAGGCCGTAATGGGGGCTCTATCGATCTTATCTTCGAAGAGGTCGTATTTGTTCAGCAGAAGCACGAATTGTTTGTCGTGTAGATATGGATTCGTCACAAGTTTCTTGAAGTACTCTCTCTGAGATATCATCTTGTTTAGTGTGGGACCCGCAGGAGCATATGTCCGTGTTTCGTCGTAATCGGTTAGAGAAACGCAGAAGATGACCGAGGTTACGTCTTCGAACCGATCTAACAATTTGCAGCCTTTCTTGTGTAATCCGTTTGAGCTGAGTTGAATCAAATGGTACCTAAGAAAAGGGTCTGTCTTGTTAGTTCAGTCTGGCACTTTCAGGACACCAACTTCAAGGATGCAATTTAAATACGTTCAACTTTCAAAATTGAAGCAATTAAGGAGAGAATGAGTCGGAAACCTAATTTTTGGCAGGAACGTCAACATATGGTTCGACATGCCAAATAATATGGTGATAAGACAACATCGCGTCAGAATTTCTTATTTGAGAAACTTCATGTGACATTTTCATGACACTCAAATTAAGGAGTTGCAATTTAAGAACACTAACTTTCAACACTAAAGCAATTGAATTGTGCCTTTAGATTGTTTCATATTGAAAAGTTGTCTCTATAAATCGCAACCTGTAAGTTGAGTGTCCTGAAAGTGGCACGCCCGTAAATTACTGGACGAAAAAAGTAGCCTATAAAAAAACGAAAGATGTTCCTTATTCGTAATATGATGGAGAAGCTCGTAGCTACGACTTACTCTAGACGATCTTTTGCGCTTTGAAATTCATCGTAAACGACAGAACTGGCACCCGAGTCGCCAATCGAGAACTCAACGTTGCTGAGGCCGTTAGCAGACATGGCACCTTCGGCAAGTAAGATATCCTTCTCCGAAGGCTCGTAATGATCGCTCGATATCTCGATTACCTAACGAATCTCGACGAGTTTCAAAACATAGTACGATGCGAATGCAAGACGACGGTAAATTAAACATACGTACCTTGTCTAGAAAATACTTGGCCGCATAAGGGATAATACATTGCAGCTCGTGCCTATTCTTGTACGTTTCTTGGATTGCTCGATGATTCCAAATTTCATGTAAGATGGGCGCGTATTCACGAGCAGCAGCGGGAAAGTAAGCGTTCAAATTACCGTTAGAGACGAGATTCAATATCCAGTCGGAGAAGTCCTTGATTTTTTGGCTAACCGAATATACACATTGCGAGCCTTTATCACTTTTCGAAAATCCTGAAATGACGAGTAAGATGATGAGGACGATGACTATTGGTAGCTAGTTCAAAAGTGCTTATTTACGACAAAGAGGGGGAAAAAAAGCGCTCAACCTCTGTTCTCAAGGAACTGCGCTTCGAAATGCTCCCGCCCCTCGAGTAGAACACAGAGGTATTTGTAAATGTTGTTTTGGATTACAGATTTGATGTGTTGTAGTTTGTCGGGCCTGAATCCGTTTGCATATAAAAACTTCGCCTGCGCCAAGTCGACGATTTAGGAAAAAAGGCGCAAAACATGGCTCGCCACGCACAATACGTATATTCACCTGCTTGAATATGGTCCTACTCCCACAGCCCTCCAACCCGATAAGAAGCAATTTTCGAACGCTATTCTGATGATACGAATTGGCGTCCTTCTCTGTACGATTACGAGTTCTTCGAAGAGGCACGGGCAATGAAAACAACGAACCAAGAAGACGAATCGATGCCTGCCTAACGAAAAAAACAACTGATCAAAAAAACTTCTTCAGTAGGAGAAGAAAAATGACTCGAAATCATTTTACGATGATTTAGCTCGAAAGAACCTTTTCCCAAATACACCCTCTAATCTTATTCTGACCTTCTTCCTCGTAGGATCCATCCTCGTACAACCATAAGTGTGTGTTTCGAGGACATTGAACCTTAGCTAACTGAAACATAAGAGAATTGTATTGAGAAACAAATTCTTTACAGCAACCATAGAAGCAACATAAGAATCAAGATAGGCACAAAATGTACAGTTTTTATACCTTAAATAGTCTAAGCTCAATCCTAGTAATCTCCCTCCCATTAACATATACCCCAGCATCACCTCTGCTAGCATCGGCCTGCAACTTTCCTCCCACGTCTAATTTCACACTGATGATTCTATCAGGTTTCTCGCCCTCCTGGAAAAAAAAACATGAAAATCAGCTAAAATCAACGCCAAAATACGAAATTTTATGTATGAGTCAAGAATCTTTACACATTACCTTCCCCCAAAGTCCAGAGAACTTATCGTACCAATACCTCCCAGGCCTCAAATCCTTCACAGGCAAACAGCAGTTTAACAAATCGTCCAACTCATACTCACTCAGTGACCTACAGTTAACGAAGACTTGATCTGCAACAAACTCGATTGGCTCTGCATTTCCTCTCTGCCTCGACGACTCTCTTAACCTCTTCTCTGCTTATCATCGCCCTCTTCAGAAGCTTACGCCTTTTCCCCAATTTGCCCCTTTTCGATTCGTCGATAGCCTTCCCTACACACCCAATGCATTTCCTTCCCTCGGGCATATCCCCCATAGCCTTCAACACGCAATTCTTACAGTACACCGCTCCACACACGATACAAACCACTCTCTTTCCCCACCACAGCTCTTTTCCACATCTCATACACTTTTTCCTTGCCTTTGTTTTCGAAAACCCACGACCATCATCAGCAAATTCTCTACACCAACTTCCAGCTCTCAGCTCACCCACACCAAATCCCAAAATCACAATCGCCCTCAATCCTGCGATCTTCCTCCTCCTCGCCGAAAGCATCATTGCTCGAATTGATCGAACTTCCTATTACATCAATGTCCGAGGAGCCAGAATCTGAATGGAACTTTCGACTAGGGTTCCGAGGAGACAGAGAAAGAGGGCTTTTGAGCAATTTAGCGAATTTGTTGGAATCAGCTGTAGGGCAATGGAGAAAGGACTGTTTGGGACGCTTGAAAAACGGCGACGGCCCAATGTAATCGAACGACATGGAGTAATCGAGCTCGTCTTCTTCGGGCAGCGGGGCACCTTCGGGCAGCATCTTCCGAAGCAATTCTCCCCATGAATTGTGATGGGGTTTTTCCTCGTCACCTTTTTCGTGTTCTGAAGCCGCCATTGTTGATGGCATAAACCAATCACTTCGAGCTTGGTTTTGGGTATTGATTCGATCGATGATGATTCGATCTGCAGAGAAGATGTACGTTACAATTTGTTAGTCGTAGGTTTTTGTTTGGTTTAGTTTGGAAGAAAATGGAGGAACAATGACGTCAACTGAGGGAGACTTCTCGTGGAAATCTGTGGAACGTCGTTTTCTCTCTTTGCTTTTTAGTTCAAATTACTTTTGTTTTTTACTTTTATTTTAATCGATACAATTCCACGTCCTTAACACAGTCACACTAATTTAATCTATAAATTTCTGTACCTCCCAAGTAAGTTCACCTATATATTTGACAACAATAATCAAAACCAAAACAAGTGTAATCAAATTCATAACCTTCTTACATAGAGTGTTAAGTGTGCGGTCCACTTGATTTTAGTTGGGCTTTTTTTTTCACCGATTGGAAGGTATCCAAATACTTCGACGACTAAATCCATTTAATATTCTAATTTTAACCTAGTCATTGACTATATATGTGATGATCCAATCTTCCAACGAATCAATCCATATACGTTAATAATGGAGTTTAAGTGAGATCGCAACCTAGTTTCTTATCCAATAAAATCCACTAATTAATTCAGTACATTTTATTATATATGGTGGTGGTGGCATTATTACTTTTCTTATGGAATAGTGGTTGTTCCAACATGGTCCTAATATTGTCCTGAAATTGTTGATAATGCTACTTCTATTACAATATATGCCTTGCCTAGTCGATTCCGTTGATTTCATTTTCTACAGTTTATTAAAGGACAACTACATCGACTCACCTCAGCTTAGTTTTCATTTAGCAGTTTTGTGTGTAAACTCAAAGATGATATGGGATCTAGGGTTGCAAATAAATCGAACTTTTTTGGTTCTATTCGCGATTCGATTCGAAATTTTGAGATTCGAATTCGAATATTTAGAATACGAATCCGAATAAGAAGACTTTTTTTATTCGATAAATATCCGAATACGAATATGATCACATTATTCGATTCGAGTATTATTCGAATTATTCGATTCGAATATTTAATATAAAATATAGTATAATTAACATATTCATATATGATATATGATAATTCAATAAAACAATTCAATATAATATGTTATATGTCAATATATGTTTAAATATAATTTATTATAGTTCAATATATATTTCAAATATAATATTATTTATATTGCATTAAATAGAAGATAAAAGATGAGTTTGAATACAAATATTCGATATTCGATTCGAATATTCAAGAAAATATTCGAATTTGAATAAGAATCAATTTTATGATTCGATTAAATATTCGAATATTCGTATTCGTATTCGATTGTCATCCGAATACGAATAGAATATTGCGGTATTCGACTCGATTCGATTCGTTTGCAACCCTAATGGGATCTGAGAAATAGAATAATACAGATTTTATCATTACATCATTCTTTTTATCAGTTTAAAACCGTGCAGTATATTGCCATAAATGTCGTAAAAATCTACATCTGCTCTTCTTCTGCTAAGCTGAACCGAGACAAACCCTTGTCCATTGTAGTAAAACTTCAAGTTCTTCTTGTACCTCGTGTAATTAGGTCTGTTCGTCCACGCCCTCGAACCCCCTCCGCTCGTCAGAAATTCAATTGGGCTGTCGAAACAAATTGCATTTTCCCAGAAAGTTTTCGCTTGGAATTCTTAATATAAATATATATATATATATATGTGTGTGTGTGTGTGTGTGTATAGATCTTACAATCGAGTGTTGTTGATGTGTTGAAGACAATGTTCGTGCCCGTTTATATACATAGGAACTTTGTTCGCCTGAAGAGGATAGGATACGTTGTTAGTTTACTTCGACGAACGAAGAAAATTAGGCAAACATAGTAAGAGATGTAAAGATTACCTCAAGAATTGGGAGGATTTGCTGCTTAAGTTCCTCAGTGTCACCTCTATAGCCTATGCTTCTCATAGGATGATGCCCTACGACGATTTTCCAGGTAGCATTCGATCGCTTTAGGGCTGTGTTTAGATCCTAGTTATTACATAGTTTTGAGCAAGGGGTGAAAGATTATTAAAACCTTAATGATCTAATAGATATTCACGTATTGTGTAAGCGTGCGATAATAATCCCACCTTTTTTAGGGTTGAAATGTATCTATTTCTGGGCAGTACGCCTTCCCAGTTTAGCTTCTTCGCCTTCGTTGAGCGATTGAAGTACTGGTCGACGAAAGGAGACGTGTCGATGAAGAAAATGTGCGCTAGCCCTATATTATCGTGGGAAAAGAAAAGAAAATTTTGGAACCGTGCAACTTACTGCTGAAATCGAATGGTTCAAAAAATTTTTATTACCATAACCTGCTCTTACAACGTAAGACCTTCGACAGTTCCACCTTTTGTCAAACCGTTTAAGGAACGGATCCAACTGAGCGAAGGTGTCCCCGTGATAGTCGTGGTTTCCTAGCACTGCATTGTTGTTATGGCAGACGAAAGAAATTGAAGAGAAAAGAAAGAAATTGGTGGGAATGTTAGATTATTTCATCGTCCGAAGTGCCCGAAACTGAGGATCTTGATTCCTTTCGGGTTTATAGTAAATATGAACAACGAATTTGGAAGGTGTCATTTTACCGACAATTAATTTCAAAATTAAGCAATTTAGGGACATTATTCATGGAACCCTAAATTTTGCACCAGATGTTAGGGTTCCAAGTTCGGACATATAATCTAGGTGGTGACATTATGTAGATAATAACAATCAAAATTAAGCAATTTTGGGAAAAAACTCTTGGGGTTCGGCGTATAATTTTTCCCTAAATTGCTTAATTTTGAAAGTTATTGTTCCTATAATGTCACTCGCCTAATTACATGACTGAAAATAAGTAATTAATTCATTCCTTTACCATTGTACCAGGGCTTCTGAAGGCTTTTTGCGGTGTATATCCTACTGAACGAATACATAAATGCCGAGTCGTTAACCGCGGTTAGGCCATCTGGGTAGAAGTTATCTCCCGTCGAGACTATGAAATCGATCCCTAGCTTCCACCCGATCTTTCCCATCTGGCGAAATATACGCTACTTCTTATAATTTCATTTAGAGTAACTTCAAAGTTTCATTCTTTATTTACCGTTCGGGCAACCACCGATTGGTTGTAAAGACCCTTTCGCCCCCAATCTCCGAAAGCTAAGAAGCTCACGGCACCGCTTGATTTCGTGCGGTGTTCGATCTGCGGCATGTAAGCGCCGACTTCAGTCAGAAAGAGGGGAGTTATGAGAAGTAATGAAAGTGTACGGACGTAAAGTATGTAATATGAATCCATCATTGCTGTCTGTGCCACACAACTAAAGATTCTGTAGTTTTTATTACGAGATTGTGTCTTTCCACTATTATGTTTTAGGACAGAACTATTAAATGGTATTTGGCTGTTTCTCCTTAGATTAAAGCCTTTTTTATATTTAAAGGGATGGAAGTGATTTGAGATTGAGGTGTAAAATCCGTGCAAAGTGTTTTTCTTTTCTGTTTTATTCGAATTTCGTATATGGACTGCACATATCATTAATTAAAAAAAATTGGAAAATTATGCTAAAGAGGGAATGTTTAAGAAAATAGCCTTTGACATAGTCAACTTTAAAAAAAATGGCCTTCAAACGTAAAATGACCATTATGCCCTTACTAGTTGGCTCCACGCTCAAAACCAATATGTTAAAATGCGGTGCGCTTTAGGGTGGCGGGTGGGTAGTCTAGTGGTTGTGTAGGCAATAATACGAGTGAAGCTGAAAAACTTGAAAGATTTGTTTGTGAAATCAAGCGGCTCCTCAATCTCAGAGACAATTGTTGATGGATTCAGGATCAACTCTATATTAGGATTAACGTAGCGAGGGTCTATTTCTTTCACGCTGAGATTTGATAGAATATACGTTTTTCGGGTGAGCAACGTGCGGTCGAAATGATCCATAGCGCTTGAAAAATAACCCCATGAATTGGCGTGCTCTGAAATAGTTGGATGGATGTGAAGAAGCGAGTTTCATACTCGAAGAGGAAAAACAGTTGACACAAACAGCATGAAAGTGTACTTACATTGGAATCAATGAATATGAGTTTCCGTATAGTTTTTTATCTTGCTGTGAATTTCTATCCGCTCCCTGCCTAGAGACAACAATCTTTATCGCCGCACGTCGATCCTCGCTAGGTAAGGATTGAATTGGAACGATCGTGAGACCTAGGTTCTCCATGGTTCGTTGTGGATCCGAATTTCGCACGCAAGGAATACCTTCGTCAAGTCTAGCACATCATCATCAATGATGAAACATCTCAATTATACCTAGCCATATATGTACACGTAGAAATCACACGAAAGCGTACTTACAGTGGAATACGAGCTATCGAATATCTAACCTTCCGAATTGGTGTAGCTTAGCAATAGATCAATGTCGACATAATAAAATAAATGCATATAGTTTGAATAGTCAAAGGCAATGGGAAGTGGAGAAAATAAAAAAGGTTGGGCACCGTATTCAAATGGTGTGCTGAACTTTTTATTTTCCTTTGTTTACACATGGCAATCTTGCCTATAAAAGCGGGGACTCGAGCAATGCAAATTGCATCCGGACAGAGAATAATTAGTGAGATATAGAGAGAAAATTAATAGAGAGTTTGTCGGGTATTTTCTCCAACTATAAAGAGAGAGGTTGAGAGTTTTCTCCTTTATAGATTGAGAGGTTGTAACTCCTATATTTTCCTCTATAGTGGATTCTTCTTCCTTGCCCGTGGTTTTTACCCCGATTTGTTTGGGGGGGTTTTCCACGTTAAATCTCGGTGTCCATATTTTATCTTTAATTACCCAAATATTAGCCGCGGTGTTATTCGACCGGGTCCGCTGCCACGCCAACAATTGGGATCAGAGCCTAGCTTGGGTTTTATATATCTATTTATCGTATGCTCTGTGGTTGCCCCTAACGTGGACCCTCCACATCAGAAAATAATAGATATTATACTGCCCTTGTTACGGTGACGAAAAAGCCGGTACGAGTTCAATAATTATCTGCTGCAACCCCGTCAGAGGTATCGCTCACGACTGAGCAGAGATTATGGCGGCGAAGTTTGATATTGAAAAGTTCAACGGGAGAAATTTCTCACTGTGAAAATTAAAGATAAAGGCGATCTTGCGAAAGGACGGCTGTCTAGAGGCTATCGATGGAAAACCAGCCACACTGACAGACTATAAAAATGGAACGAGATGGGCGGGAGCGCTGTTGCAAATCTACATCTGGCACTAGCAGATGAGATATTGTCCAGCGTCGAAGAAAAGAAAACGGCAAAGGAGATTTGGGACCATCTAACAAATCTGTACGAGCTGACGTCGTTACACAACAAAATTTTCTTGAAGTGAAAATTGTTCACCTTGAGAATGTCTGAATCTACTTCGGTGACGGTGCATCTCAACGTCTTGAATACTCTATTTTCCCAGCTAACATCGTTGGGGTATAAAACGGAGGATAAGGAACGTGCGGAAATTCTACTTCAAAGTCTTCCTGATTCGTATGATCAACTCATCATCAACTTGACGAACAACGCGAAGGTTCTGGTCTTCAATAACATCGCAGCTGCTATTCTCGAAGAAGAAAATCGGCGTAAGAACAAGGAGGACCTTCAAGCAAGCACGCAACAGGTCGAAGCTTTGACGGTGATGAGAGGGAGATCAACGGAACGTGGTTCAAGTGGGAGTCACACTCAAGGCAGGGGAAAATCAAGAAGTAAGAAGAAGGATATGAAATGCTACCACTGTGGAAAGAAGGGTCATTTGAAGAAGGATTGTTGGAGCCTGAAGAACTCCAATCCACAAGGAAATCTGGCAAACGCGCCAGGTGAAGACGTATTGTGTAGCGAAGCAGCTATCTCAACGAAGAGCAGGAAGTCGTACGATGAGATATGGCTTCTTGACTCGGGCACAACTTATCATATACCTCTCGAAGAGACTGCTTCAATCACTACGAACCTATCTTAGGAGGATCTGTGTACAGTTGCGAAGATAATGCCTTAAAGATCGTAGGCGTTGGAACTGTGAGGTTGAAGTTGCACGACGGTACAGTTCGCACTATTCAAGGAGTGCGGCACGTGGAAGGTCTTAAGAAGAATTTATTGTCTGTGGGACAGCTCGACGATCTTGGCTGTGAAATCAAAGTTCGGGGAGGAATAATGAAAATATTCCGGGGAGCACTTGTAGTCATGAAAGGTGAAAAAGTTGCTGCAAATTTGTATATGCTGTTGGGAGAGACGGTGCAAGAAGGGGAAGCGTCTATAGCTTCGGGAAATTCAACCGAAAGATCTACTATGTTGTGGCATCAGAAGCTCGGGCATATGTCGGAACAAGGAATGAAAATTCTTGCGGGCCAGAATCTACTTCCGGGTCTCACGAAGGTGGTCACTATCGTTCTGTGAGCATTGCGTAGCAAATAAGCAGCATCGGCTACAATTCAACACATCAAATTCTAGAAGCAACGATATTCTAGACTTGGTTCACTCTGATGTATGGCAGTCATCGGTTTCATCCCGAGGGGGAGGGAAGTACTTCGTGTTTTTCATCGACGATTACTCCAAGAGATGTTGGGTGTATATTATCAAGAGTAAGGGGGATGTGTTTGCAACCTTCAAGAATTTCAAGGCTCGGGTCGAACTTGATACAGGAAAAAAGATCAAGTGTTTGAGGACGGATAATGGAGGAGAATATACTGGTAGGGAATTTGATAGCTTTTGCAAAGGGGAAGGCATCAAAAGGCACTTCACTACGGCGTATACTCCACAACAAAATGGAGTGGCGGAGCGGATGAACAGGACTCTGTTGGAGAGAACAAGAGCCATGTTGGGAGCTGCAGGTCTGGATAAATCATATTGGGCAGAAGCAGTCAACACCGCTTGCTACGTGAACAATCGATCGCCATCGACGACAATTGATCAGAAGACGCCGATGGAGATGTGGATCGGAAAGCCAGCGGACTATTCCAAACTCCATGTATTTGGAAGTCATGTGTACGTGATGTACAACGCCCAAGAAACTACGAAGCTGGATCCGAAGTCTAGAAAGTGTTTGTTCTTGGGGTATGCTGATGGTGTGAAGGGGTATCGGCTGTGGGATCCCACTGCCCACAAGGTCGTCATCAGCAGGGAGGTTATCTTCTTAGAAGATAAACTAATCGAAGAAAATGATAGCACTACAAAGGAACGCTTAGAGACTACGACGATTCAGGCGAAAGGGAAGTCTATTGAACAAGATATTTCTGAAGCAGCACCGGAGCACGAGGAAGGGCCAAGCGAATCTTCAGAGCCAGAACTTAGAAGGGGCACACGCAAAAGAGCCACACCATCCTGGCATGAAGATTACGATATGGACAGCAACGTTGCATACTGTCTTCTAAATGATGATGGAGAGCCATCAACTCTTCAAGAAGCACTAACTGTTCAGATGCAGATCAGTGGTTGGCGGCAATGCAGGAAGAAATGGAAGTCTACGGAAAAATAAGACTTGGGAGTTGGTGCCACTACCTCAGGGAAGAAAGGCAATCAGCAATAAATGGGTCTTTAAGATCAAGCGGAACAACGATGATCAAGTAGAGCGATTTCGTGCACGACTGGTGGTTAAAGGTTACGCTCAGAAAGAAGGTGATAAATGAAATTTATATCGTGTTTTATACCCCGTAAAAGCGTAATATCGGTTGTTATTTATTTGAATTTTCCTCGAATATCATACGTATATGTTTATATTTAATTTTTGACAGATATTTGGGAGAAGAACTACAACCGGGAATATTCGGGGTTGAATTATTGAGGAACCGTCGAACCAAATATCGGTCCAAAAACAATTGGGCCGAAGAGTAAAATTCAGCCCATAAGTTGCAGCCCACAAAAAAGTCCAAGCCCACACAATTATATAATAGATACACAATACACACACATGCTCACACACGCACAAACGAAGAATGGAGACCCACAAGCAGACACACGCACACACAAGGTGGAGAAAAAAAGTAGAAACTCACGCCTCAAGGAGAAATGCAATCCCACGCCGTTCTTGGAGCAGCCAAACAAAGATTTTATCTCCCCTTCATCATCTTTAAATAAAGCGACGGAAACGAGCACAAGGGGAGAAACGACGCATAAGAAAAAGCCACTCCAAAGAGCCCTCTGAATAATCGACATCCTCCAGGCCATTAGATAAAATCATATACGGCTGAGGAGAGTTTGAGCACATTGTTCGCAGGGCTGATCCGTGGACTGTGAAGCGAAGGCGAGGAGCTGCGACTGATTGAGCTGTGAGCGGGTGCACGGGGACTGACCAAGGGCAGATCTGAGCCGAGCACGGGCCGGGACTGCAGCTGAGACCGACAGACGGACGTAGCGGGCTGACTCGTGGGCTGCTGCGGCTGTGACGGGCTGCGGGCGTAGGAGGAGCAGCAAGCGAGAAGTACAAAAGAAGGGCAAGGAAAAGGTTGAAGTTGTTCGCCCACCATCTGCTCGACAAAAGTCATCAACGAAGGATCAACCACAAAGGCGAAATTCAGGGAAGAAATTATGAATTTCTTGTTGTTGTTTATGTTTCTTGTCGTGTTGGTGTTTCGTATGAGTAGCTAATCTCGTAGTATTTGAGATAAAGATGAACCCTAGCGATATCGTATGTGTTTAAAAGTATTATTGTTTTGGCTATTATTACGACTCGTTTACGAATTATGATATTATTTTGATTATGTCTATGTGATTAAGATAATTTTTGGGCAAATCGTAAGCTACGTTCGAGAGAGGGCTAACGATTAGACCACTCGTAAACGAGCGGAATAAATCCATCGCTAGAGATAGGTTGGGCTATCCCGTCGGATTAGAGTCAAATCTAATAGCGAGATTCATCGTGTTTTAATGCGATCTTCGTTTAAGTAGTTAGGGAAGCTTGCCCAGCTACTTAATTCGTAGAGTAGTTGTTACGAGTCGAAGCGAGTAAGCGCAGTTTCGGCCAATCGTAGAAACCCGTATACATACCATAGGAATCCCCACGGTCTAATAATTAGCTAAAATATATAGCTTGTTTGTCGTCGATCGAGCTAGGGGGATTCAAGTCTCAAATACGTCCGCTTTCATAAATCGTCCCAACTCCGTTATCGTTCTTTTATCAGATTTTTATTTTTGTGTTTATCGCTTATTTAGTTTATCGTTATTTGTATTTGTATCAAACCAAAAATATTTACTAGGATATTTAAACGACGGTTTTCTAAAGTATATAGTTCCTTTGGGTTCGATACTCGAATACTTGCCATTTTTATACTATTTTCGATAGGTACACTTGCCTGTTGAGCGTAGGATAGTTTGCAATATTCGTTTTATTTTTATTACTCGATCCGCTCGATCAAGTTTTTGGCGCCGTTGCCGGGGAACTATTGATATTTGGAAAACTTTAGTTTATTATTCTAGCTATTATTATCATTATTTTTATTAGTATTATTATTGTTATTACTCTTATTGTGTGTCAGTTATTATTAGTACTATTATCATTATTATTATTATTATTATTATTATTATTATTATTTACGAGTATTTTTATTATTACTATTATTTTTATTCTTATTGTTTTTTCTATTTATTGTTATTATTATTGTATTATTATTGTGTCTCACTTATCATTATTATTAGTATTATTTATGACTATTTTTTTCTCTCTTATTCTAGGTAAATCGGAGGCAAAGTAATCGCCAGAAATGTATGACGTCACCGACACAACCGCGCTCAATGCTAAGTTCGACGTCCTACAACAACAAATTACAGCAAACGGCCTTCAGATGCAGACCTTAATGAATGCAGCCTTACTGCATTTTACAACGAAGTCAGCCGTCACAGTACAGTTGCAACATGCCCCGATGATCCCAACAGCTTTTGTGCCTCCTTGTTCATACCCTACATATATCCCTCTATGCACTACTTGCGGTAGAAGTCATGACGCAACTCAATGTCCATCCATTATTCCGGTGGAGCAGGTGGACTATTTAGGATACTACCAAGGTCCGAGAAATTCTGTACCGCAAGTTCATCCGAACATGGCCTTCGAAAATCATCAACAAGCTCCTCTAGAATTTCATAATCAAAGAGCACATGGGTTCCAAGGCGGAAATTATGAGAACGCTCCCGATTGTCGGATGGATAAGCTTAAAGACAAGTTCGCCAAGTTGATGGAGAAGTTCGATCGCTTGGATAATCAAGAAGTTCGGCTGCAAAACGCCGAATGTTCCTTGAGAGCATTAGAGAAGCAAGCCGGAGAAATAGCTAAAACTATCCAACAACGCAAGCTAAGTGCATTACCTATCAATACGGAGACAAAATCAAAGGAGTATTGCCATGACGTTACACCAAGGAGCTGGGAGGAGGTTGCCCCAAGATCACCAGTCAATGTTTATCAACCAAAAATTCCATTTTCGGCAGCCCTAACACGGGGAATACCAACAGACCCATTTGGAAGATATCTTGCCGAGAAGAGCGCCAATAAGGAAGCTGCGGAGAAGAACGATGTCGAAATCCATGAGGAGAAAGTGGAAGAGCAAGTGAAGAAAGTGGTGACGAATCCCGTGACGGAAGAAGCTCATGTCAAGGAAGAACAAGTTGACAAAGAAAAAGAGGTCACAACTAAGCCCCCTGTCAAGGCGAATCAACCGGAGATCCCATACCCAACTATGCTAAACAAGGATATGGTTTTCGATGAGTATGGTAAATTTCTTTCTCGTCTCAAGCAAATACATATTAACTTACCGCTTGTCAAAGGTCTTGCACAGGTACACCAATATGTGAAATACCACAAGGACTTACTCGAGAACAAAGGCAAGCTCAATGTTGTTTCTACTTTTTGTCCTAGAAGGGATGTGCTAGGAACAAGTGATAGATTTCCCGTAGGTTTCATTATTATTTATTTGGAAGAGGTTGAGCATTTACCCTTGATCTTTGAGGGATCATTTTTAGCAGCAAACATGGTAGATGTTACGAATGGTAGTTTGAAGTTTAGGATGAATGGAGAGAAAGTAACATTTAGCACTCCGGATAATACTTGCAAGCACGATTATGAGTGTTACTTTTTAGATGTCATTGATCAAACTACTCTATTCCCTTTGTAAGTTACATCGCAGGTCACTGGGAAAAACATGAAAATTATTAACGGAAGTAAGGAGGATGATAAAGAGAGGCGCTCCTTTGAGGGACCGCCATGTTTGGAGCTTAAGCAACCCGGTGATCGTATCCTCAATCATTATATTGTTTGAACCACCTTGAAACCACTAAACGATGTCTAGCTAAAAGACATTAAAGAAAGCGCTACTTGGGAGGCAACCCAAGCTTTATATATTTTCTATTATCTTTATATTTGCACTTTCAGTTTTAATGTTTGTGTTTGAGTAATCGCAGGGAATTCAAAATCTCAAGTGTGGGGAGGAGCCGTACAAAACATGCACATCGGACTATTCAGGGAAGTTCGCTTATCCATTTATTTCCTCGTTCTTATGTTATATATTTGTTACGTTGAGGACAACCTAAATCTTAAGTGTGGGGAGGGGAATTTCTGCAAAATTTATGCGAACATGTTAGCTATGTGCATGTCTCAATTTTTTCGAAAATTGGCATGAATCTTTTTCGAAAATCGTGTTTCTTATCGATCAAAGGATGATTTCATGTTAGAAATTGTGTGAGTAATTAGGATACAATATGCGTAGTCTACGTCTTTCTTACATGATGAACTTGGCAATACTTGAGAGATTCGTACACATAACCCTATTTTTGTGAGATTTTGAGCCTACGAGCTTTTTGCTCATTTCTTTGGTTGTGTGAATCGTGCTTAATTTATTTCTCTTCAGAATTTGCTTGTGTATTGCGTTTTGAAATTAATTAAAGTGAGATTGTGTGAAAATGAGGAAGGCATTAGGAATTCAGTCCATAGCCAAAGTAACCAACCACGACTGATCACCGTAGTTATCTACTTTGAGCCTGAGCTTTTTATTTGTGAAAATCGGATTATAAATTGCCGACCCTGATTAAGCCTTCAGACATAAACCCATCGGAGTGATAGTAGAAGTGGAGGTTGAATGCCGGACTCAAGAAGCGCAACTCGTGCTAAATTTCTGAGCTGAGCGTAGTCTACGTCTTTCTTACATGATGAACTTGGCAATACTTGAGAGATTCGTACACATAACCCTATTTTTGTGAGATTTTGAGCCTACGAGCTTTTTGCTCATTTCTTTGGTTGTGTGAATCGTGCTTAATTTATTTCTCTTCAGAATTTGCTTGTGTATTGCGTTTTGAAATTACTTAAAGTTGTGTGAAAATGAGGAAGGCATTAGGAATTCAGTCCATAGCCAAAGTAACAAACCACGACTGATCACCGTAGTTATCTACTTTGAGCCTGAGCTTTTTATTTGTGAAAATCGGATTATAAATTGCCGACCCTGATTAAGCCTTCAGACATAAACCCATCGGAGTGATAGTAGAAGTGGAGGTTGAATGCCGGACTCAAGAAGCGCAACTCGTGCTAAATTTCTGAGCTGAGCGTCGAAAAAAAAAAGAAGCAGAAAAAATAATCGAAAAAAAATATAGAAGAAAAGAATAAGAGAGAAGAAAAGAAAAAAAAAGAGAGAGCGAGAAAAGAAAAATATATATATATATATATATATATATATATTGACTAAGAACCCTTCCTCCGATAATCTTTCCCTCTCAAAAGCGAATTATCGAGACGTTGAGAGAAGAAGGGCTTGGTGAGAAAAAAAAAACGGCGAAAGAATGAAAAGAGTTGAAAAAGGGGCGAAGCATGGGTGCGATCGAGATGATGGCATGAGACCGACACGACTACAGCTTATATCTTTTTTACGCTTATATCTCACATATATAACCTGGTAAAGACCTTCCGATTCACGCTTGATCATTGAAAGTGGTAGATTTAGGAATCATTTGCAAGCTTATGATAGAGATTAGATTAGCGCATGACCCGAGCGATATCACTGACATCTTAACCTATACACTTAGTGACCTGAGTGAATCTCTGTGAGGTGTGGATTTTGATAGGTATCGCTAAAGAAAATCGTGAAGTTAGTCGTTGATTTCAAATATGCTTTCCGACTTCACTTGCATTTTCTCCTACGTGTTTTCGTTCTTGATTGATCCGTTGCATGATTTTATCCTTTTTATATGCCGTTGCATTTCTTTGCTTGAGGGCAAGCAAACGCTTAAGTGTGGGGAGGTTTGATAAATGAAATTTATATCGTGTTTTATACCCCGTAAAAGCGTAATATCGGTTGTTATTTATTTGAATTTTCCTCGAATATCATACGTATATGTTTATATTTAATTTTTGACAGATATTTGGGAGAAGAACTACAATCGGGAATATTCGGGGTTGAATTATTGAGGAACCGTCGAACCAAATATCGGTTCAAAAACAATTGGGCCGAAGAGTAAAATTCACCCATAAGTTGCAGCCCACAAAAAAAGTCCAAGCCCACACAATTATATAATAGATACACAATACACACACATGCTCACACACGCACAAACGAAGAATGGAGACCCACAAGCAGACACACGCACACACAAGGTGAAGAAAAAAAGTAGAAACTCACGGCTCAAGGAGAAATGCAATCCCACGCCGTTCTTGGAGCAGCCAAACAAAGATTTTGTCTCCCCTTCATCATCTTTAAATAAAGCGACGGAAACGAGCACAAGGGGGGAAACGACGCATAAGAAAAAGCCACTCCAAAGAGCCCTCTGAATAATCGACATCCTCCAGGCCATTAGATAAAATCATATACGGCTGAGGAGAGTTTGAGCACATTGTTCGCAGGGCTGATCCGTGGACTGTGAAGCGAAGGCGAGGAGCTACGACTGATTGAGCTGTGAGCGGGTGCACGGGGACTGACCAAGGGCAGATCTGAGCCGAGCACGGGCCGGGACTGCAGCTGAGACCGACAGACGGACGTAGCGGGCTGACTCGTGGGCTGCTGCGGCTGTGACGGGCTGCGGGCGTAGGAGGAGCAGCAAGCGAGAAGTACAAAAGAAGGGCAAGGAAAAGGTTGAAGTTGTTCGCCCACCATCTGCTCGACAAAAGTCATCAACGAAGGATCAACCACAAAGGCGAAATTCAGGGAAGAAATTATGAATTTCTTGTTGTTGTTTATGTTTCTTGTCGTGTTGGTGTTTCGTATGAGTAGCTAATCTCGTAGTATTTGAGATAAAGATGAACCCTAGCGATACCGTATGTGTTTAAAAGTATTATTGTTTTGGCTATTATTACGACTCGTTTACGAATTATGATATTATTTTGATTATGTCTATGTGATTAAGATAATTTTTGGGCAAATCGTAAGCTACGTTCGAGAGAGGGGCTAACGATTAGACCACTCGTAAACGAGCGGAATAAATCCATCGCTAGAGATAGGTTGGGCTATCCCGTCGGATTAGAGTCAAATCTAATAGCGGGATTCATCGTGTTTTAATGCGATCTTCGTTTAAGTAGTTAGGGAAGCTTGCCCAGCTACTTAATTCGTAGATTAGTTGTTACGAGTCGAAGCGAGTAAGAGCAGTTTCGGCCAATCGTAGAAACCCGTATACATACCATAGGAATCCCAACGGTCTAATAATTAGCTAAAATATATAGCTTGTTTGTCGTCGATCGAGCTAGGGGGATTCAAGTCTCAAATACGTCCGCTTTCATAAATCGTCGCAACTCCGTTATCGTTCTTTTATCAGATTTTTATTTTTGTGTGTATCGCTTATTTAGTTTATCGTTATTTGTATTTGTATCAAACCAAAAGTATTTACTAGGATATTTAAACGACGGTTTTCTAAAGTATATAGTTCCTTTGGGTTCGATACTCGAATACTTGGCCATTTTTATACTATTTTCGATAGGTACACTTGCCTGTTGAGCGTAGGATAGTTTGCAATATTCGTTTTATATTTATTACTCGATCCGCTCGATCAGAAGGCATCGACTTCAACGAGGTGGTTCGATTGACGACTGTTCGGGTACTCCTGGCGATGTGTGCTACATTCGACCTACATCTAGAGCAACTAGATGTGAAGACGGCTTTTCTTCTTGGAGATCTTGAAGAAGAGATTTATATGCTCCAGCCGGAAGGTTTTGAAGACAAAGAAAAGCGGAACTTGGTTTGCAGGTTGAACAAATCTCTATACGGTCTCAAACAGGCGCCGAGGTGTTGGTATAAGAGATTTGATTCCTTCATCATGAGCCTCGGATACAACAGATTGAATGCAGACCCTTGTGCATATCTCAAGAGGTTTGGTGAAAATGATTTTATCATATTACTGTATATGTTGACGACATGTTGGTAGCATGCCCCAACAAAGACCGTGTTGAAGAACTCAAGGCACAGTTGGCTAGGGAATTTGAAATGAAGAACTTGGGACCAGCAAACAAGATTCTAGGGATGGAAATTTACCGAGACAGAAATAACAAGAAGATTTGGCTTTCGCAGAAGAATTATCTGAGGAAGGTCTTGCGACGCTTCAATATGCAAGATTGTAAGCCAATTTCTACCCCACTTCTTGTTAATTTCAAATTATCCTCAAGTATGAGTCCTAGCAGTGAAGAAGGGAGGATGGAGATGTCTCGAATACCGTATGCATCAGCGGTGGGAAGTCTTATGTTCGCGATGATTTGTACACGACCAGACATTGCATATGCAGTGGGAGTAGTAAGTCGGTACATGGCGAATACGGGCAAAGAGCATTGGAGCGCGGTGAAGAGGATCCTACGATATATCAAAGGAACCTCAGATGTTGCATTATGTTACGGGGGAGCAGACTTTACTGTCAGAGGGTATGTTGACACTGATTATGCAGTTGATCTTGACAAGAGCAAATCTACCACGGGATATGTGTTCACTCTTACTGGCGGAGCCGTAAGCTGGGTATCGAAGCTTCAGTCCGTTGTCGCAACGTCAACAACTGAAGCTGAATATGTTGCAGCTACGCATGCAAGTAAAGAGGCGGTATGGTTGAAAATGATCATGGAGGAACTCGGGCACGGACAGGAAAATATTCCTCTGTTCTGTGACAGTTCAGAGTGCCTTGCATCTCGCAAGGAATCCAGCTTTTCATTCCAGGTCAAAGCACATACGAGTCTAGTATCACTTCGTTCGTGAGAAAGTAGAAGAGAGCACGGTTGATATGCAGAAAATTCATACGAAAGATAACCTAGCAGATTTCTTGACGAAGGCGGTCAACACTGACAAGTTCGTTTGGTGTCGTTCCTCAAGTGGCCTAGCAGAAACGTAAGCAACATGAATGGCAAGGGAGAAAGAATGGTGTGAAGATCTGATTGATCCTCAATCAAATCTTCAAGTGGGAGATTGTCGACATAATAAAATAAATGCATATGGTTTGAATAGTCAAAGGCAATGGGAAGTGGAGAAAATAAAAAAGGTTGGGCACCGTATTCAAATGGTGTGCTGAACTTTTTATTTTCCTTTGTTTACACATGGCAATCTTGCCTATAAAAGCAGGGACTCGAGCAATGCAAATCGCATCCCAGACAGAGAGAATAATTAGTGAGAGATAGAGAGAAAATTAATAGAGAGTTTGTCGGGTATTTTCTCCGACTATAAAGAGAGAGGTTGATGGTTTTCTCCTTTATAGATTGAGAGGTTGTAACTCCTATATTTTCCTCTATAGTGGATTCTTCTTCCTTGCCCGTGGTTTTTACCCCGAATTGTTTGGGGGTTTTCCACGTTAAATCTCGGTGTCCACATTTTATCTTTAATTATCCAAATATTAGCCGCGGTGTTATTCGACCGGGTCCGCTGCCACGCCAACAATCAATGTAAAGAACATATAAAGAAGGCTATGATTGTCGCGCTACGATCGTGTGTGAGAGATGCGTTATCTTATTTATGAATATACTAATGGTTTAGTTGAGATTAAACATTGGAATTTTTAAAGTCTGAACAGTTATCCACGGCCTATTAAGTTTGATTGATACTGTGTAAATTGGATATTAACGTATGTGTAGTGGAAAGAATTCTCATACGTTGGAATTTGTAAAGTCTCATGTAATGCTTCAACTAAACTTTCATGATATTTCACCGTTCACTATAGGACAAATCATACGCTATTTGACAAAGGTAGTTAAAAATAAGATATAATGTCTAATTATGAGTGTTCGATTCATAAATATAAATTAAGGACACGTTGGTCAATTCACATTGGGACAAAACATAAGTTAAGGAGACAATGGTCAATTCACAATAGGACAAAACATATTGGCTACTCGCACTTGTAGTATAGAATAGAATAGATAGATAGATTTTTTATTCTGTCAAGTTTGGGTATTCTTTTGAGGGGGAAGAGGTGTGTTTTTCCATATGCATTCTTCTCTTAGATCTCTTCTCCATATTGATTTATATGACATGAACATAGAGTATGTGTGTGTATCCGAGAAGCATATTTAGTTTAATAGCATTGGCAATGGACCCAAGACTATGGATATTCTTTCTAAATATCTCAACTCTTTCAAACAAAACATGGTCTAGATAAATCTGTATCATGAACAGAACGATTATAGTTTTTTTCCTTAGAACAAAGTGATGAAATCACAGTCATAGAGTAATAGCTGGAGACACACATAAACACACAGCTCCATTCTTGTATCATTTCAAGCAACTGTTTGGAGAGCTCTGTCAAAATTTTCTTCAGCTGACGACACACGCTTGACAAGCACGTGATCGGGGTTGGACAATTTTAGTTGGCTGACAAGATTTTAAGAAGGAAAAGAAAGCAATTACAATTTTACAAATATGCGGAACCATTTTTTTTTCTTTTTTAGTTTTATAATCAAAGAAATAAACCCTCGCTACATTAACCCAACACATATTTTTTTTTATAAGGATGGCCATGTGCAGTGTATCTCGGCAGGGGACCCGCGCAATATAGCATATGACTCACGCATTTGCTGCACAGCATGGGGGGTCCCCTGCTATATGTAGCACGGTCCCATGCGTCTAATGCATCAGGGGATACCCCATGCTGTGCAGCAGATGCATGAGACCTCGGCAGGGGACCCGTGCTATATAATGGGACCCGGGCAATATAGCAGGGGACCCGAGCATCCACTGCACATCATGGGCGGGGTCCCTTGCTATATAGCACGGGACCCCTGCTCAGGGGAGCCGTGCTATGCAGCAAGGGACCCTACATTTGTGGAAAGCATGGTGGGGGTCCACTGCTATATAGCACGGGTCCCCTGAGCATGGGATCCGTACTATAAAGCAGGGGACCTCTGCATTTTTTAAAAAGAAACCCTGTAAAAAGACGAAAATAACCTTAAATTGAAGGCTATTTTAAAAAAATTAAAATCAAGAAGGCTATTTTTTTAACGTTGACCGAGTCCAAGACTATTTTTTAAAAAGGCCCAACCACTAAAGAGATTCACAATGGTCCACCAACTGACTATCTCAAACAAAAGAAATAAAGGTGAAAGCTTTTCTTCTTATAAAGTTCCTTAAATTAAATCATAGGTCAACACTAAGGAAAGAATCATTAAGCAACGGCGGTCCGACACGTGTCCATCATAATTCAATTCGCGCATAAACAACCCTCCGTTTTCTCAGTTGCAAAAGCCAAATTCAATAACGTTTTGCTTACCTCTCATTTTCAAGAAACATTCGATAGATTTTTTCTTACAAAGCAAAAAAGATAGAATTGTTGAATTCCTTCTTGTTGGCGTGGGAATGGACCCAGTCGAATAACACAACGGCTAAAATAGACGCCGGGATTTTTACATGAAAAACCCCCAAACAAATCGGAGTAAAAACCACGGGCAAGGAAGAAGAGTTTCACTAATGGAAAAATTTAGGAGTTACAATCACTCGAACTATAAAGATGAAACCCTCAATATCTCTCTTTTGTAGTCGGAGAAAATACCGACAAACTCTCTATTATTTTTCCTCTCCTCTCAATCTCTCTCTTTCTCTTCTCTTTACTGGGATTGATGTCTTTTGCACTAAACCCTCGTATTTATAGGCAATGAGAGATGATGTGAACGAATAATAAAAAAACCAAGCACACCTTTGAAAAAGGAATTCCCACGTGAAAAAGACATTTTGCTCCTCTATGGCTTCTCAAAGTAGATATTTCTGACAATCTCCCACTTGAAGATTTGATTGAGGATCAATTGGATCTTCAAAATATTCTTTCTTCGTTGCCTTTCATGTTACTTACGTCTCTGCTAGGCCACTTGCGGAACGACACCAAATAAATTTATCATTGTTGACTGTCTTCATTAGATAATCTGCTATGTTATAATTCGTATGAATTTTCTGCATATCTACCGTACCCCTCTTCCACTTTCCCACGAACGAAGTGATACTGAACACGTATGTGCTTTGACCTGGAATGAAAAGTTGAATTTCTTGCGAGATGCAAGGCACTTTGACGGTCACAGAACAGAGGAATATTTTCTGTTCTCGCCCGAGTTCCTCCATGATCATTTTCAACCAAACAACTTCTTTACTTGCCTGCGTAGCTGCAACATATTCAGCTTCAGTTATTGATGTTGTAATAACGGACTGAAGTTTCGATACCTAGCTTACGGCTCCGCCAGTAAGAATGAACACATATCCCGTTGTAGATTTGCTCTTGTCAAGATCACCTGCATAATCAGAGTCAACATACCCTCTGATAGTAAAGTCTGCTCCCCCGTAACATAATGCAACATTTGGGGTTCCTCTGATATATCGTATGATCCTCTTCACTGTTGGGAATATGTCCTCGGAATGCCGATATTCGAGGATTAGATGAATATGGGCTATTTAATCTATGTAATATTTACAATTTGTTTTATATCTCGATTGTATAACATTTTGATTGATAAAGGCATATTATTATTTTTTTATCATATATTCTTACAAGACATTCTCTTTAAGAAGATAAATTGAATAAAACCCAAACGGTATACATGTATGGCGGTGAATTTCGAATTAGGACTCGACTCGGGGTCGGCTCGGTACTGTAAGATTAGCTAGGCACTTACCAAGCTCTTGGATTCCTCCCAATGGCGAGTTAAGACGAGCCAGAGGAGTCAGGCTTAAAAATGATCACTAAGTACGGGTCAAATTAAAGAGAGATTGGACTTGGAGTTGCAAACGGGCTCGGCCCGATTAAATTTGGGCTTGGCCGAATACAATATATTTACTTTAGGCTTGGCCGAAAATTAATATTTGTGCGTGAGAATGTTTATTTTATAGTTAAAATAAATATTTATTTCCGCGAGTATAAATGGTGTTATACCGTAACTTACTAAGGGGGGCAAATTGGAAATTTCACCTCATGAGATTTTCGAGAAAAAACATATTAGATATGGTAGGATTTTTCGAAAATTAATTTGGAATTAAATGGCATCATTTTCGAATATGCCACATATTCTTTTTGAAAAGATTTTGTAAGTTGAATATTTGAAAGATAATATCTTTTAAGATACGGGAGTAAAAATCTCAACCACCCACCTTATATAGGAGAGGACGAAATTTACTCATGAGAAATAAGAGAACAAGTCACACGTAAAAAATAAAAGCTTGGAGCTCTCTCTCTTCGCCGGGCTATTTTTCGATCGACTTCTCTAGCTATCCACGGGAGACGATCGAACGTGACTACCGAAAAGGATCTGTGTGATGAATCTTCCCACAATCCTCGACTGTCGTCCTATTTCTGTTCCGGTTATTCAAACTACAAGGTACGTTTCGACGAACCCCCTCGACGTTATTATCGTTTGCATCAAAATCGAGCAATTCCGCGGAGCGAGAATCTCCGGAAAATTTTAAAATCCAGGGGATAATCCGGCGTTTCCCAACAGTGGTATCAGAGCTTCCATTTCTTCTTGTATTACCGCAACCACTGATCTGCATCTGAAGTGGTCAGTGCTTTGAAGAGTTGATGGCTCTCCGTCATCAGTTAGAAGACAATATGCAACATTACTGTCCATATCGTAATCTTCATGCCAGGATGGTGCGGCTCTTTTGCATGTGCCCCTTCTAAGTTCTGGCTCTGAAGATTCGCTTGCCCTTCCTCATGCTCTGGTGCTGCTTCAAAAGAATCTTGTTCAATAGACTTCCCTTTCACCTGAATTGTCGTAGTCCCTGAGCGTTGCTTTGTAGTGCTATCATTTTCTCTGATTAGTTTATCTTCTAAGAGGATAACCTCCCTGCTGATGACAACCCTGTGGGCAGTGGGATCCCACAGGCGATACCCCTTCACACCATCAGCATACCCCAAGAACAAACACTTTGCCCGGATTCGCCATGTACCGACTTACTACTCCCACTGCATGTACAATGTCTGGTCGTGTACAAATCATCGCGACCATAAGATTTCCCACCGCTGATGCATAAGGTACTCAAGACATCTCCATCCTTCCCTCTTCGCTGCTAGGTCTCATACTGGAGGATAACATGAAATTAACAGGAAGTGGGGTAGAAATTGGCTTACATTCTTGCATATTGTAACGTCCCAAGACCTTCCTCAGATAGTTTATCTGGGAGAGCCACTGTGGCGACCCTATTTTTCTAATTAGGATTAGTGGTGGATTTCTGCAGCATAAGCGGCGGAAGGCCCGTCTAATCGAAACTTTTTCCTAAAATAATATACATTACTTCAAAAAAAATCTGTCTACATCGTATTCACTATACATGGGCCAAAACCCCAAAAATGTCAAAAGACCAAAAGCCCTAACGCCGCTCCACATGTCTTCATCGATGTACCGCCCTGCCCTCAAAAGTCCGTGGAGCACCGCCACCAGCTACCTCAGTCTTGACGCGTATCAGCGTCAGATTCAGTACCTACAACACGTAAACACTGAGCTATTTGCCCAGTAGGTGAATAAAATGCATGTATGCAAGTGTGCACCCAACCCCGATCCCAATATCTCACAACATGATATAATGCACACTCTATCTTTTCCCACATTCCTATTTTACACAACACAGGACCCTAGGTTAGGCTTGACACCTTCGCGCGCAATAGACTACTGGGAAGCCACCCCCAAGTCTCGCGCAGCCTATCTAGTGCACTGGACGATCACGCCAATGGCCTCTTACCGGGTCGCTCTGCACCAAAAGCATACACTGATAGTGCACTGGACGATCACGCCAATGGCCTCCTATCAGGTCGCACCAAAATCTCATCCGGAGTTATGCACCTCGGGACGGTCATGCCCAAGTAGACAGATCGATCACGCCTATCTCCGCCAGGTGCCCAGTGAGCCCAACCTCGACTCCTCTAAGAGTCACCAATCACCACATCTCATTCTACCCCGTACGTCAATATCTCATATCATTACCATCTCACTACGGTACAACCCTCTCTCGCCCTAACGTGATATGCATGTGTCATGCATATACATAAAATTTCATAAAACATGATTTATATAAAACGTACGTAAAACAGGTAAAACACGTAAATCACGTAAGTCACGTAAATCACAAAATCATCGAATCACATGAAGACACAAAAACCACATATGTGTTTACGTATTGTAGATGGATGATCCACCTACCTGTCCTCATGCTATCACCAAATAAGAAATCCGTCGAAGTCCCCAACTGTCAATTCTCTGAATATAATAATATTATTAGTATCTGTATTAATTCTCGAACTATATTGGTATAAAATAACTATATTTCAATACTAGTCTAAGTTAAGTTAATATTTAATTGTAATATATATATATATATATATATATATATATATATAGAGTTCGAATGTGGAGTAGAAATAAGTTTCGATCGAAACTTGTGGTATCTCATCCATAAATCGCCCAATTGGTACCATTTAAAACCTAGTTTCGATCGAAAGTACTCCTACATGATAATCCCATTCGCCAGATCTTATCACGTTCGAAATCCAATTTCACCGAGTTCCAAGTCACATTCGCCCGATTCTTGTATCATGAATGGAGATGGTTTTGATCGAGAGTCGTACTACTTGCTTTAAGAATCGCCCGATTTGTGGCACTAAAAACTTAGTTTCGCCGAGGTTTTCTTCCCCATGGGATCGCCCGATTGAAGTACCTTAAATCGCGCGATTTGATATGGATTGTATTCACTTTCGCCGCTTTATTATTTCGTCCGATTCCTCACGCGCATAAAACTGGTTTCGCCCGATTTGTTTGAGCCTTGAAGCATGCATTTGCCGAGTTGTTCATCTCCTTAGTCAATCGCCTGATTCATTTCAATTCAGCCTTCAATTCGCCAGATTGTCATGTTCGAAATTTGGTGTTGCTCGATTCCAGAATCGCCGAGTTCCATCTAAGTCCTCCAATCGCCCGATTTCTTGTATATAGCACTAAGTTTCGATCGACACTTGCTATCATATTAAAATATTTTTATGCCTTGATCTTATAGGAATCGGCCGAAAGTTCCCAGTGATCGAAACTCATTATGTTAGTCTAAATCGACCGATACTAATAAAAGTTAAATCGCCCGACTCCTAGCAATTTAGTGATTCTTTCAAAAACCCTAAAAATTAAATTCATACATTACTAAGATCGGCTATTATGCTAATTCCAGAAAGTGGTACGCCCTAAATCATCGAAGTCCCCATAGAATCTGCCAAAACTCTAGAGCTCACTATATTTCTCGAAATTATTAGAACTGTTATCATTTAAATACTTATGAACCTAAAATAAAATTTAGGGTTTTCCTAACACGGTGACCTTCGAACAGTTCTCATGATTCTCGTAAGGTTATCTAGCATTAGATAACTATTAAAATAACTTAGGTAATATACTAAATTTAGAGAACACATACCTCTTTTCGAGACTGGTTTTGAAGTTCATGAAGTTCTTACACTAGCTCTTGTTCATAGTTATGGTTTCCTTTGCTCAAGGTTATTCTCTCGTTGTTGGGTTCTCATGTAATGTGTTAGATATGCTTGAAAGCTTCGAAGTTTGGGAGTGATTAGACAAGAATATAGGTGACGTTACTTTCCCCCATGCTTAAGGAAATGTTATTACTTATCTAAGTAATTTGGGCCTAGTAATATCTCCTTGGGCCTTGTTATAAACAATTAAATCCTTATAAATTTAATTGGCCAAATTTACATGGGTAAGATACCCCTTTTTGGGCCAGATTTCCTGGTTAAGTTATTCTCAACTGGGCCCGTTCACATACCGTTTCATTAATCAAAGATTTACAATACTAATTACATCCTAAATCCCGTATCAAAATTTACGGGCATTACAGCCAAATCTTTCTATTATTTCTGTCTCGGCAAATTTGCATCCCTAGAATCTTGTTTGCCGGTCCAAGTCCTTCATCTAAAATTCCCTAGCCAACTTTGCCTTGAGTTCTTCAACACGATCTTTGTTAGGGCCTGCTACCAACATGTCGTCACATACTACAATAATATGATAAAATCACTTTCACCAAACCTCTTGAAATATGCACAAGGGTCTGCATTCAATCTGTTGTATCCAAAGCTCATGATGAAGGAATCAAATCTCTTATACCAACACCTCGGCGCCAGTTTGAGACCGTATAGAGATTTGTTTAACCTGCAAACCAAGTTCTGCTTTTATTTGTCTTCAAAACCTTCCGGTTGGAGCATATAAATCTCTGCTTCAAGATCTCTATGAAGAAAAACCGTCTTCACATCTAGTTGCTCTAGATGTAGGTCGAATGTAGCACACATCGCCAGAAGCACCCGAACAGTTGTCAGTCGAACCACCGGTGAGAATATCTCATTTAAGTCAATGCCTTCTTTCTGAGAGTAGCCTTTAACCACCAGTCGTGCACGAAATCGCTCTACTTGATCATCGTTGTTCCGCTTGATCTTAACAGACCCATTTATTGCCGATTGCCTTTCTGCCGTTCGGTAGTGGCACCAGCTCCCAAGTCTTATTTTTCTGAGCTTCCATTCTTTCTTGCAGCCGCCAACCACTGATCTGCACCTGAACTGTTCAGTGCTTTTCGAAGAGTTGATGGCTCTCCGTCATCAGTTAGAAGACAGTATGCAACGTTACTGTCCATATCGTAATCTTCATGCCAGGATGGTGCTACTTTTTTGCGTGTGCCCCTTCTAAGTTCTGGCTCTGAGATTCGCTTGGCCGTTCTTCGTGCTCTAGTGCTGCTTCAGAAGAATCTTGTTCGACAGACTTTCCTTTCACCTGAATTGTTGTAGTCTCTGAGCGTCTCTTTGTAGTGCTATCATTTTCTTCTAATTTATCTTCTAAGAAGATAACCTCCCTGCTGATGACAACCTTGTGGGCAGTGGGATCCCACAGGCGATACCCCTTTACACCATCAACATAACCCAAGAACAAACACTTTCTGGACTTTGGATCCAGCTTTGTAGTTTCTTGGGCGTCGTACATCACGTACACAGGACTTCCAAATACATGGAGTTTGGAATAATCCACTGGCTTTCCGGTCCACATCTCCATCTGGCGTCTTCTGATCAATTGCCATTGAAGGCGATCGATTGATCACATAGTAGGCGGTGTTGACTGCTTCTGCCCAGTATGATTTATCCAGACGTACAGCTCCCAACATGGCTCTTGTTCTATCCAACAGAGTCCTGTTCATCCGCTCCGCCACTCCATTTTGTTGTGGAGTATACGTCGTAGTGAAGTGCCTTTCGATGCCTTCCCTTTTGCAAAAGCTATCAAATTCCTTGCCAGTATATTCTCCTCCATTATCCGTCCTCAAACATTTGAACTTATTTATTGTATCTTCGACCCGAGCCTTAAAATTTTTTAAGGTTGCGAAGACATCCCCTTTACTGTTGATGATATACATCCAACATCTCATGGAGTAATCGTCAATGAAGGACACAAAATACTTCCGTCCTCCTCGGGATGAAATTGGTGACTGCCATACATCATTGTGAATCAATTCTAGAATATTGTTGCTTTTAGACTTTGACGTGTTGAAATGTAGCACATGCTGCTTGTTTGCTATGCAATGCTCATAGAATGGTAGTGGCACCTTCGTGAGACCGTAAGTAGATTTTGGCCCGCAAGAATTTTCATTCCTTGTTCCAACATATGCCCGAGCTTCTGATGCCACATCATAGTAGATCTTTCGCTTGAATTTTCCGAAGCCACAGACGCTTCCCCTTCTTGCACCGTCTCTCCCAACAGCATATATAAATTTGCAGCAACCTTTTTACCTTTCATGACTACAATTACTCCACAAAAAATTTCTTATTCCTTTCCTAACTTTGATTTCACAGCCAATATCATCGAGCTGTCCCACAGATAATAAATTCTTTTTCAGACCTTCCAAGTGCCTCATTCCTTGAATAGTGCAAACTGTACAGTCGTGCAACTTCACGGTTCCAAAGCCTACAATTTTAAGGCATTATGTTTGCAACTGTACACAGACTCTCCTATGATAGGTTCGTAGTGGTTGAATAAGTCTGTTCGAGAGGTCATATGATAAGTTGCACCCGAGTAAAGAAGTCATATCTCATCGTACGACTTCCTGCTCTTCGTTGAGATAGCTGATTCGCTACACAATACATCTCCCGTTTGCCAGATTTCCTTGAGGAATTCTTTAGGTTCCAACAATCCTTCTTCAAGTGACCCTTCTTTCCACAGTGGTAGCATTTCATATCCTTCTTCTTACTTCTTGATTTTCCGTTGCCTTGAGTGTGACTCCCACTTGAACCACGTTTCGTTGATTTCCCTCTCATCACCATCAAAGCTTCGACCTGTTGAGAGCCTGGTTATTGGTCCTCCTTTTCACCAATTTTCTTCTTCGAGAATAACACCTGCAATGTTATTGAAGACCAGATCTTTCCCGTTGTTCGTCAAGTTGATGATGAGTTGATCATACGAATCAGGCAGAGTTTGAAGTAGAAGTTTTGCACGTTCTTTAGCCTCCGTTTAATACCCCAACTATGTTAGCTGGGAAAATAGAGTATTCAAGACGTTGAGATGCTCCGTCATCGAAGTAGATTCAGACATTTCAAGGTGAACAATTTTCTCTTCAAGAATATTTTGTTGTGTAACGACGTTGGCTCGTACAGATTGGTTAGGTGGTCCCATATCTCCTTTGTCGTTTTCTTTTCTTCAACGCTGGACAATATCTCATCTGCTAGTGCCAGATGGAGATTTGCGGCAGCTCCCATCCATTTCGTTCCATTTCTTTTCGTCTGTCACTGTTGCTGGTTTTCCATCGGTAGCCTCCAGATAGCCGTCTTTCCGTAAGATCGCTTTTATGTTTAATTTCCACAATGAGAAATGTCTCCCGTTGAGCTTTTCGATACAAACTTCACCGCCATAATTTCAGCTAAGTCGTGAACGATAACTGCGACGAGGTTGCAGCATACAATTATTGAACTCGTCCCGGCTTTTTCGTCACTGTTACAAGAGCAATATCTATTATTTTCTGATGTGGAGGGTCCCGGTGGCAACCACAGAGCATACGATAAACAGATATGTAAAATCGAAACTCGGCTCTGATACCAATTGTTGGCGTGGTAGCGGACCCGGTCGAATAACACACGGGTAATATTTGAACAATTAAAGATAAAATGGAAACCGAGATTTTTACGTGGAAAACCCCAAACAAATCAGGGTAAATACACGGGCAAGGAAAGAGTTTCACTATACGAAAAATTTAGAAGTTACTATATCTTGAGCTCTCTCTTTTGTAGTTGGAGAAAATACCGACAAACTTTCTCCTATCGATCTCTCTCTTTCTCTTCTCCTTAGTGGGATGGATATCTTGTGCACTGAATCGTATTTATGGGCAATGGGAGATGCTGTGAACAAATAATAAATGTTAGGTGAGCATGATACCTTTGACCATTCAACATATGTATTTTGGGAGCTTCACGTGGGAATGGACAAAAAGGCAACGAAGAAAGTTGAATTGTCAGGCGCCGATCTGTTTGGGTGATTGAAAAGTCCAAACTGCCGTAGATAGAAAAAAAAAAGAAAATGAAGTGAATTGTGTGCGGCAGCTTTGTTGAGTTGTCAAATGTGTGCTACACATTTCTAACTTAAAGTACGTGTGTCTACACAGAAGAGATCGATGCGAGCCTTGCCTATAAATAGGCTTCATTCAACAGAAATGAAAAATCGCCTTAGAGCCTCAGGCCACAGAAGCACCACCACCACATCTTCAGTGAGGGTTTATTCCTCCGTCCGATATTTCTTGTATAGCCTACCCCAAATATTGTTGTAGCTGCTTTTGTATCACGTCAGTGTACGTGTCTGTAATATCTCCACATAATAAAGAAGTTCTACCCTCCGGCCCGTGGACGTAGGTCATTCTGACCGAACCACGTAAATCTCGTGTCACTGTCCAAATTTATTTTTCGTCTCTATTATTTTTATCGTCATTTCTCGGGCAAAATAATTATCGGGGATTTCCGCATATCCTAACAAATTGGTATCAGAGCCAACCCGATTTATTTTTTTAGCTACCATGACGATAACAAAAATGTCAATTGAAAAGTTCGACAGAAATGTCAACTTTGCAATGTGGAGTCTCAAGATGGAGGCCATACTCATTCAAGACGGTTGCGAGGTGGCGCTTGAAGGCGTGAAGAAGAAACCAACCGAAATGAAGGACGATCAATTTAATGAATTGGACAAGAAAGCCAGATCGGCTATTATATTAAATCTCTCTTACGAGGTTTTACAAGAAGTTGCCACGGAGACGACGACCATGGGTATGTGGGATGCGTTAAAAGCTATCTACATGAAGAAGACTAAGGAGAATCGGCTTTATTTAAAGCAGAAGCTATACAGTATGAAAATGACGGAAGGTACTTCTATTCTCTCGCATCTCGATAAATTCGATTCTATCATTATTGATTTGGCGAACGTAGAAGTTAAAGTAACGGACGAAGATCAGGCCATAATATTGTTGTGTTCCCTTCCCTCGTCTTTAAAGCATTTTCGTGACACTATAATATATGGAAAAGATACGATTTCGTATTCTAGTGTCAAATCTGCATTGCAATCGAAAGAGCAGATAGACAGGGATATTACGGGAGAAACAAGTGGTAGCCAGGCAGAAGGCCTGTTTGCACGGGGAAGACCAGAACGTAGAGAAGCTGAAAGTAGCAGATCTAAAGAAAGGTCAAAATCCAGGTACAGAAATAAAGTCTGTAATTTTTGCAAGAAAAAGGGACACATTAAAGCTGATTGTTTTAAATTGAAAAATAAGGAGAAAAATAATCAGCAATTTAATAAACCCGCCGAAGCTAGTTTAGCAGCTGATGAGAGCGATGGAACTATTTTTGTAGCAACTGCAAATATTGTTAGGTCTGATAATGAGTGGATCTTGGATTCGGGTTGTTCTTATCACATAAGTCGGAGTCGGGATTGTTTTTCCACATATGAAAATTTTGATGGTGGATATGCCTTAATGGGAAATGATGCTCCGTGTAAAGTTGTTGGTAAAGGCACAGTTAGGATCAAGATGTTCTACGGAATAATCCGAACGCTCACAGAAGTCAGACATGTTCCAGATATGAAGAGAAATCTGATCTCTTTAGGCACACTTGAATCTCAAGGGTGCAGGTTCTCAGGTGAAGGTGGAGTTTTAAAGATTGCCAGAGGTGCCCTTGTCGTGATGAAAGCTTGCAGGTCTGGAAATTTATATATTTTGCAGGGAACTACAGTTACAGGTTCCGCTGCAGTTTCGACATCCCCGGAGGTTGATACCACGAGATTATGGCATATGCGACTTGGACACATGGGAGAAAAAGGCTTGACGATTTTGAGCAAGCGGGGCCTACTTTGCGGTCAAAGTATTGGTAAGATGGACTTTTGCGAACACTGTATTTTTGGGAAGCAGAAACGAGTCAGCTTCAATTCGCCAGCAGTCCATAGGACGAAAGCTTTGATTGAAAAGCAGACAGGAAAACAGATCAAGCGGTTGCGGACAGATAATGGCTTAGAATTTTGTGGAAGCGAGTTCAACGAATTTTGCAAGAATGAGGGTATTGCTCGACATCACACTGTTCGAATGACGCCTCAACAAAATGGTGTTGCCGAGCGCATGAACCGGACGCTTCTAGAGAGAGCTCGATGTATGATCTCCAACGCTGGGTTGACAAATGATTTTTGGGCGGAAGCTATCGCCGCAGCATGCTATATTGTCAACCGCTCACCGTGTTCACCGATCAACTTCAAGACTCCTGAGGAAGTATGGTCAGGTACTCCTGCTGATTACTCCAACTTAAGAATATTTGGGTGCCCAGCTTATATGCACGTAAACGAGGGAAAATTAGAGCCTAGAGCTAAAAATGTATTTTCCTCGGTTACGCTTCAGGGGTGAAAGGATATAGACTATATAATCCTGATCCCAAGTCACCCAAATTTATAATTAGCAGAGATGTTACATTTGACGAGTCTTCTATGTTACATCCTTCAAAAGAGTCTACTAATTCTTCTAATCAAGAAAAGAAGGATAGTGTACACAGCGAGGTGGAGCTCGAGATCAACAAAGATCCTTCAGATGACCCTGCTACGAGTTCAACAGATCAAGAGGATGAGCCAGATCCTGATTCAGATCCCGTTGAAGATGAAAGTACCGAGCAGGAATATTCTATAGCCAGAGATAGGGAGAGACGAGAGATTCGACTACCACAGCGGTACGTAAATTTAGTTTCGTACGCTTTATCAGTGGCGCAAGAAACAGGTGGAGGCATCGAACCTTCTACCTATTCGGATGCAATAAGCGATGATAATTCTGATAAGTGGCTGGTAGCAATGAATGAAGAAATGGAGTCTCTACACAAGAATGGTACGTGGATTCTTGTGTCGCCGCCGAAGAAAAAGAAAATAGTCGGATGTAAGTGGGTCTTCAAGAAGAAAGAAGGTTTATCTGGTTCTGACGATGCAAGGTATAAGGCACGATTAGTCGCGAAAGGCTATAGTCAGGTACAAGGTGTTGATTTTAATGATGTATTCTCACCTGTCGTTAGACATAGCTCTATTCGTGTATTACTTGCATTCGTTGCCATGTATGATTTGGAGTTAGAACAGCTTGACGTCAAGACGGCGTTCTTACATGGCGATATAGATGAACAGATTTATATGAAGCAACCTGAAGGCTTCATAGTTGAAGGCAAGGAAGACCAAGTTTGTTTACTGAAGAAATCCTTATACGGATTAAAGCAGTCTCCAAGACAGTGGTATAAACGTTTTGATTCTTTCATGTTGGGTCATGGTTTCTCCAGAAGCAAGTATGATAGTTGTGTTTACTTCCGGAAGTTAAATGACAGTTCGTTCATTTATCTATTGTTATATGTTGATGACATGCTCATTGCGGCTAAGAATCTTGCAGAAATTCACCAGTTGAAGGCCTTATTGAATGGTGAATTTGAAATGAAAGATTTGGGAGCAGCTAAGAAGATTCTTGGTATGGAGATTAGACGTGATAGAGGAGCTGGTAAGTTACACCTGACCCAGGAAAGTTACCTCAGAATAGTTTTGGAGAGATTTGGCATGAGCGATGCCAAACCAGTCAGCACTCCTCTTGCTAGCCATTTTAGGCTAAGCGCTGCTCAGTCACCATCATCAGATGAGGAAGAAGCGTATATGGCACGAGTTCCTTACTCGAGTGCAGTCGGCAGTTTAATGCATGCAATGGTATGTACATGTCCAGATATTTCACAGGCTGTTAGTGTTATTAGCAGGTATATGGCTAATCCAGGAAAAGAACACTGGCAAGCAGTGAAGTGGATTGCTCTTCCAGTTTCCAAGTTCAAACATTGGTTGGACTTGATTGGTGTTTTAAAATGGTGAACTAGCCCGTCGGGGCTATGGACGGAGGGAGACAGAGATAGTGACTAAAGGTATTACTAATTAAGGTGGAGAAATTTTCGGAATCAAGCTCAAGGTGGAGATTTGTTAGGTGAGCATGATACCTTTGACCATTCAACATATGTATTTTGGGAGCTTCACGTGGGAATGGACAAAAAGGCAACGAAGAAAGTTGAATTGTCAGGCGCCGATCTGTTTGGGTGATTGAAAAGTCCAAACTGCCGTAGATAGAAAAAAAAAAAGAAAATGAAGTGAATTGTGTGCGGCAGCTTTGTTGAGTTGTCAAATGTGTGCTACACATTTCTAACTTAAAGTACGTGTGTCTACACAGAAGAGATCGATGCGAGCCTTGCCTATAAATAGGCTTCATTCAACAGAAGTGAAAAATCGCCTTAGAGCCTCAGGCCACAGAAGCACCACCACCACATCTTCAGTGAGGGTTTATTCCTCCGTCCGATATTTCTTGTATAGCCTACCCCAAATATTGTTGTAGCTGCTTTTGTATCACGTCAGTGTACGTGTCTGTAATATCTCCACATAATAAAGAAGTTCTACCCTCCGGCCCGTGGACGTAGGTCATTCTGACCGAACCACGTAAATCTCGTGTCACTGTCCAAATTTATTTTTCGTCTCTATTATTTTTATCGTCATTTCTCGGGCAAAATAATTATCGGGGATTTCCGCATATCCTAACAATAAAGAAAACCAAGCACACCTTTCAAAGGTGTGAACAAATAATAAAAAAAAAAAAAACCAAGCACACCTTTGAATTCCCACGTGAAAAAAACATTTTGTTCCTCTTTTGACTTAAAGCCGATATTTTCTGACACTTCTCTTGTACATTGCTCGATCTATCCTAGATTATTCGCCACTTGTTGTAGCCACCAATCGCACGAATAATTCGAATAAGAAATTTCCAAAAGGTTAAAGAGGGAAAAAAGATTCTGCTTTTCTGTTTTTTTTTACAGCTTAGCTTATGATTTAATCTACAAAAATCAGAGAAGACCCATTTGATTTCTTCGATAAAAAAGGGAAAATCTTTCCACACCCACCGAGCCCAAAATCGCCACCGTCAGAATGAGCGCGGCGCCGGCGACCTCCACGGCGGTGATGCTGACGTCGGGGGCCAGCGGTAGGGTCAACGCATTGGTATCCCTACGCGCCTTGAGAAGTTTGTGGCTTTTGATCTTAAACTCTTTGATTTTGTTCGTTCTCTTCCCATTTCGCGGTCGGAAAAGATGCATGGCGGCGGTGACGAATAAAGAGGAGGCTGTTAGGGTTTCTTCCTCGCCGGCGACGGCGGCGGCGGTGAAGAGGGGTTTGGTGGGTAAGGCGGCGAGGCGGGCTTTGGCCGTAAAAAGGGTGGTGGAGGATAGTGACGGCGGCGAGGATTTGCAGAGGGATTATTCCTTGTTTATTACGGAGAGGGGCGATACCATTTTTACTCAATCTTGGACGCCTCTTAAGGTTCAAGTCAGGTGATTTACTTTTGTTTTTCATATGTTTCTCTTTATTATGATTAATTTCTCGATTTCTTGCATCTAGGATTTGATATTTTGTAAAGAAAATAAGCTCGCATGAATATCAAAGATGTGAACTTTTTCCTATCTGCTGCTGATGTTCTTCGTGTTCTTTCTTATGGTTAACCACAGTTAGACTTATGATTATTAATTATATTGGTTAACCGCAGTTAGACTTGGTTTTATCTATGAAATATTAGTTTATTACAGCAAACATACATGGTAAGGCATTATTCCTTTATCCCACCTTGTTATTGCCATCGCTTTCAAAGGCATTGGAAGTCATTAACATAATAAGAATATTCTCTCAAACCTTATCAATGGGACTGTAGTAGTAAAGGTAAAATTCTTGTTCTTGTGTGGTCCTTCTTAAAAAATGGACCGCAAACCAAGAATCACTAATTCCCAAGCATTGGAATAAAGGTTCCTTTATTCCAAGATATGGGATGGGAGATATTTATGGACATTTGGACATTATATGTCTTCCTATGTCACTGTACAACAAATGTTCTTGTGATGTCTTTTTCTGCCTTTCTATGTCCCATACATCAAAATCATCAGGGAATATTTGTCCCTCGGTACAGGAATTGGTTGTTATACTCGAAATAAAACGTACAAAATTAAAATCGATACGATCTCTACAAGTTTAATCTTTTAGGTGAAATGGCCATTTTCATATTATATCAGTGTCACGCCAAGCGTTCATAGTTATGAATCCTCGCGTCCACATCTAAGGTTAGACAAGAAAAGAAATCGGCGCAGACGTTTGAGGGTGTGTTTAAAATAAAATATAGAAAATTAAAATGTATACATTTCAAGTATTTAGGTTAAGTGGTCAATCAATATAACAAACAGAAAATGAAACTTAAATCAACTGCATCTGATTCACTATAATTTATAAATGACTTAGAAAAAATCCTTTTATGTGCAGGGGCTTGGTGCTTCTCTTGCATGGCTTGAATGAGCACAGGTCTGTATCTGTTTATTGCCATCTCCAAATTAACATATGATGCAATAATGGTTTCCAGAGTTTATCCTTCTCACTATTTTATCATTTGTGTGCATATTAGCAGTGGCCGATATGGTGATTTTGCGAAGAAGCTGAATGCAAATGGCTTCAAGGTTTATGGCATGGATTGGATTGGTGAGTGTTTCTATCAACTATATATGATGTCTTTATATGACAAAAGTCACTTCACATATGAGCTCTAAAATGATTCCTTCTTTTTTACGCTGTTTCAGGACACGGTGGAAGCGATGGACTTCACGCTTATGTCCCGTCCCTCGACTATGCTGTAAACGATTTGGTATGACCGATCGTTTACTCATATCTTTTACGTCATTTGAAACTGATTTTTACCTTCTTCTTTCGTCGCGCTAGAAAGCATTTCTCAGCAAGATTATAGCCGAAAACTTGGCGGGGCTGCCTATCTTTTGCTTCGGACATTCGACTGGGGGAGCTATAGTATTGAAGGTTTGTCTCTTTGAGTGACTAATTTCTCTTACATATATTTGATAGTTAGCATCACATTAACTAATTTGTTTTAGTTGATTCTTATGCCTGGCAAAATAGGCTGCACTTGATCCCAGAGTGCAACAGCGTGTCGCCGGCGTCGTACTAACTTCGCCTGCAGTAGGAGTGCAGCCTTCGCATCCGATTTTCGCTGTAAGATTCTGTTCGAAATAATACATATAAATTTAAGCTATCCCCACAAGCTTAACTGTTTAGCTGGGATGGTCATTCAACATGTTATCAGAGCTCATGGACTAAAGAGGTCTTGATATAATCCTCACATCCATACATTTAAGAAAATTACACGTCTAATGGCTAGGTAATAAAGAAATCCGCCTAGTCGTCAAAGCATGTGCTGAAAATTAAATATATAGGAAGGCTAAGTTTCCTGTAATTAGGGGGTATAGGGACTAAAAATTTGACATTATAAAAACAATAACTTTCAAACTAAGCAATTTAGGAATAGTATCTGGCGAAACCTCCCCTTAATTGCACTTTTGAAAGTTATTGTTCATACCCTTAAATTGGTCGGAACCTTAAATTATACGATAAATTGGGGCAAAATCAAAGTTATTCTCGTTACAAGCTTTAAGCTTTTAGGTGGAAGTGGTCATTCAAACAGACTCATCACGATTCTTATATGATGTTGATCAATGAGTTATCGAAATGCTTTTGTTTTATTTGCCTTGATGCTAGATTTTAGCCCCGATATTCGCCTTCTTATTGCCGAGGTTCCAGCTCAGCGCGGCGAACAAGCGAGGCATCGCCGTATCGAGAGATCCCGAAGCACTCGTAGCCAAATACTCCGACCCGTTGGTTTTCACCGGGTCGATCCGCGTGAGGACGGGCTATGAAATCCTTCGGGTCACTGGCCATCTCCAACAGAACCTCAACAGACTAACCGTACCGTTTATTGTTCTTCACGGAACCGATGATTCTGTGACCGACCCTAAAGCTTCGAGGAAGCTATACGAAGAGGCTTCGTCGACTGACAAGACGATTAAGCTCTATGGAGGGCTTCTTCACGACTTGCTTTTCGAGCCCGAGAAGGAAGAAGTCGCTGAGAGCATCGTCTCTTGGTTGAGTGAGAGATTGTGTTGAGTTAATGCGCCTTTTCGACGTCCTCGGTTTTTTTTTTTCGGCTCGATCGATGAGTTTATGGGTATGGCCTTCTCCGATGCGTACGTCGATTTTAGAATGAATTCTGAGATATTTTCGTGCAAGTAATTTTGCGACAAACACATCTACTTATGAAAGATGGACAAATTTTTAGGTCATTTGTAACGTGTAGTGTGCGTCTTCATGTTTGATATTTTGAATCTTTGTTGCGTAAAATATCGACGTGCAGTTGGAGACGATGAAAAGCTGCTGGATTTTATCGCATTTGTAGATTGTCGACTAAGAGCTAACGAACAACTTTCGCGCGCTTCGTTCATCAATCAATGATAAACGAAAATCCATTTACAGCTCGTTTTATTTTGGCTTGCTTTCCTATTACGCCTTCCTTCTCGTAACTACACAACAACCAGAAGATATGGTGGATTTAACAATGATTCAATCGTGCGCAAAACTTATGAATATAAACGAGTGAGCAAAATCGTGTTCTTGCGTTAATTTTGACCGTGGGTTAGGGATGAAATGCCGCTGCATTTAAGCTTTTTGGGGGTGGCCTAAGAACGAGAATATTTTTTACGCAAATTTATACTATCACAAGCAGTTCGGAAGATAAAATCAATGGAAACATATATCGGGTGACAACAATTTTCAGGCTATAACTCAAAAACGTCACGTGTTATTGAAGCGATAAAAATATATCGGGTGACAAAAATTTTCAGGCTATAACTCAAAATCGTCACGTGTTATTAAGAGAGAAAACAAAAGGAAACTAAACCATTTTTAGTGCATAAATTAGGGTTTTATGTACATATAAAGACTACGAAATAGTGTGCCTGTGATTTTTAGTTGCGTGAGTTGCTCCTTTAGCGATTCATTTTCCCGCGGAAGTTGATCCTCCATTTGTGTTCTGTCGTTGTGCTGCTTGTGTAAACTGTTATCATCTCTTAGTTTAGAAACCTATATGGACAAGGAGTTAAAAGGAAAAAAGTATCAAAGGAAAATGCATCTGTTTAAATGAGGTTAGATATCGACATATGATTTAACGGAGAAGCTTAGTATAACATTCATACATGAGCTTCGAGCTCAGACTTGGGTTCGGCTTTTTCGTATCCATCTCCCCCAGCGTTCCCTATTGGGAAGTAGCCTGAAAAGGGAAGATTTAAACTTATTAACTTCGGACTATTGTTTTGCGATGAGATGAACACTCAAATGTTGCTCAAGAGTATAAGAATCGAATGGATTGAAACAAGCTCTCTGTTGCCCACTTTATTTGTGTAGATCGAGGACCGCCGTTGGACTCGTATTTGGATGTGCTTTCAGTGTATGTGACCCTAATGAGGTGATTCGATCGATTCGCAGCTCAATCAATCGAAAACTGTGAACACACACGCACACACACTGACACTGATTTAACGTGGTTCGGCCGAGAATTGGCCTACGTCCACGGACCAAACGAGAGCTCCTTTGCATTAACACCAAACACGAAAGTTACAGCCCCACACACGCTTTACAACTTTCATGTTTACACTCTTCTCTAATTCTAACCCTAGAGAATGATATGGGCTCTCGAAGATGGCTAGTCGAAACTGATAACACTGATATTTATAAGAGCAGTTCACTCAATAAGCATGTCTCGCTTTTAATCCTAGCCGCTTGTATTTTCCCGATCCAACGCACCACAGCATGCCACGTGGCCTTGCTCTTCTGCATGATCAAGTATAAAGTGCGTGACACCTTTGTAAGTGAATCTGCGCCTTCAATCCGGACCGTCCGATATCAATCTTGCGGCTGAGATTGGTTATCCGCATCATCATGTTCCATCGCATCTCAGCCGTTCCTCCCATTCGCGCGCCATCCTACGTCTCACATTAAATCTCCTGGCTTTGAATGTAGATCGCCCGATCGCGCGCGCAACCATCCGACGGCTCCTGATTATCGCAATCATCTTCAGCTCTCCTCTGTTTCAGACATCAGTTTCGACCCTGCTCCGACCGGCCGCCTTCTCTGGCCATTTCAGGCGACCTCCGGCGAGTCTCAGGCTCGCTAACCCCAACAAACTCCACCTCGAGACTGCAAACTCGCAATCCCAACTCCCGGAGTTCTCATCGCAGCCCAAACTTGCCCGCAAAAGTCGCCCCAACTTCACAGAAAACCAGCCTCGCATCAGTTTTCTGTTCAGCTGCAAATCCAATCCCGAGCCCTGTTTTCTCGTCCCAAAGCTCCACCTCGATTCGCAGCCCCTCTCGGTTGATCATCCAGCTCCTTCTGGATCCCCGAGCCTCGAACGAACCCTCGTCAACTCCAAGCGGGCTTGAAATTTCCCACACGAAGTCGACTTGGAATTTTCGAGCTCACCGTCTTCGTCGCATGAAGACCTTTTGCTCCTAGCGCCATGAGCCCTTTTCCCGACCCATCTCCGGCTAGCCAACACCTGCATCTCAGTCTTCACAGCGTCTGAGACCTCAGCAGCCTGCAGCGACACCCCAAAGAATTCCCGCAGCAGCCACAGATTCCACAGCAGAAATCTGTGATCCCGTCGAACTTTCGCCCGCCGTTTCGACCCCGGCCTCCGTATCTCCTCCACCTCCGAGCTCACCCGCTCTTGTGGCCTGAGAATACTCTGCATCCGAGGTAGAATCGCCTCCACCTCAAGCCCGAACCGCTCGCAAATCGAGCTTCAACACAGCACCTTGGAGCAGTTTGACAGAAAACTGCTCCAACCAAGGGTCTTGCCCGCCCTTGCTCCACCTCAAGACGAGGTCACCGTAGCTTCCCTCGACCACCAATCGAGCCACCACATTCCCTACTTCACGTAGGACCGGTTGCCTCCCACGGACAACCCACCGAGACACGAAAATCGTGCCTCCGAAACCACCCGAAAAACAGCCTGCTCTGTCTCCGGCGTTGATCCGTTCTCCCGCAGTTCTCGCGTTGCTCCGGCCGTTCTCCAGCCCTCCCGTCCACATGAGGTTCCTCCTAAGCTCTAGGTCCTACCTCGTGTCACCTAGGATCCCCGCAACACCTCTCCCGAACCGCAAAATGCCCCGGATAGTCACCGATTCACCCGACAGCTTTCCCGCAAGCTCTTCCCGCGTTTTCGTCGTGGTTTCAACCTCCGATGCGCTTCCCGTGGCGGCCTGCGACACCACCACCTGCATCATAGCCTCCTCAAGCCTCTTCCAAACAGAACGAGCCTTGAATCGCAGCTTCGTCGGTCCAAAATCGCTTGACCCGACGAAAATCCCCAAATCGAGCCTCCTTGCGGTCACTCCCGGGAAGATAGCTCCGTCCTCCACGCTCACCGCACCATTTGTAGATCGAGGACCGCCGTTGGACTCGTATTTGGATGTGCTTTCAGTGTATGTGACCCTAATGAGGTGATTCGATCGATTCGCAGCTCAATCAATCGAAAACTGTGAACACACACGCACACACACTGACACTGATTTAACGTGGTTCGGCCGAGAATTGGCCTACGTCCACGGACCAAACGAGAGCTCCTTTGCATTAACACCAAACATGAAAGTTACAGCCCCACACACGCTTTACAACTTTCATGTTTACACTCTTCTCTAATTCTAACCCTAGAGAATGATATGGGCTCTCGAAGATGGCTAGTCGAAACTGATAACACTGATATTTATAAGAGCAGTTCACTCAATAAGCATGTCTCGCTTTTAATCCTAGCCGCTTGTATTTTCCCGATCCAACGCACCACAGCATGCCACGTGGCCTTGCTCTTCTGCATGATCAAGTATAAAGTGCGTGACACCTTTGTAAGTGAATCTGCGCCTTCAATCCGGACCGTCCGATATCAATCTTGCGGCTGAGATTGGTTATCCGCATCATCATGTTCCATCGCATCTCAGCCGTTCCTCCCATTCGCGCGCCATCCTACGTCTCACATTAAATCTCCTGGCTTTGAATGTAGATCGCCCGATCGCGCGCGCAACCATCCGACGGCTCCTGATTATCGCAATCATCTTCAGCTCTCCTCTGTTTCAGACATCAGTTTCGACCCTGCTCCGACCGGCCGCCTTCTCTGGCCATTTCAGGCGACCTCCGGCGAGTCTCAGGCTCGCTAACCCCAACAATTTGTTTTACGCACTGTTAAGGGAGACGATGGGAGGAGATTGACAATACTCTCTTACTTTTCTACTATTTTGCTTCACTTTCTATTACAACAGCTAACAAGCCGTACTAAGCTTACGGTCAAAAGCTCTTTTTCCTTCACTATTCCTTGCTTGTTTACTCCATTTGTCCTTTGCGTGTTTTCTTCTCTAGTTCCTCAAAACATGGGTTGATTTTTTTTTATCCTTGTTATGGTCTTTTGTCTACTTTAGTTTATGTATTGTTTTCTTCCTTAAATTGTGGATGTCGTGTCTTCTTGTCGCATTGAGATTATTCAACAAATTCCTCCCTTAAGCTCAATGCCTTCGGTCTTCCATTCCGTGCATCTGTTTCAAATTCTCAAACGTCCTTGTTGGTAACGGCTTCGTGAAAATATCTGCAACCTGATCTAGACTTGCTACGTGCACCATCTTCACTAGTCCATTTTTTACGTGCTCTCTAATAAAATGGAACCGAGCATCAATGTGTCGGCTAAGAAAAGTATCTTTATACCATCTAAAAGATGTAAGAGTTTACACCTAAGATTTTGGAGAAGAGTTCTGATATTTTCAGAGTTATCAGACCATCGGCCTGTGAAGTGTTCTATAATATTTACGCATAATGTATAAACGGCGTTTTCAACGATTTCGTCGTTTTCTTCTTTCATGGTTTGATAAATATCTTCTTGTTCTCGTGGGGTTAAATAATTATCCAACAACCTTTTAACTGACCAGTAAAGCCAGCAACGATCATTTTAGCAACAACTCTATCACTATTATGATTAGCTTTGCAAATTATGCTATACATTAACATTCTATGAATCATATTAAAAATTTGTCTCTCGGTATAACCGTAAAATTCCATTCATATATACTTCTACCACTATACAAATTATTGAGTGTAAATTCTTGTTCTCCGAACAATACATCTTGAGGAGTTGACCTAGGGTAATAGTATTTACTTTGAATTGGTCTACTAGCATATTTTGTATGCTTGAGTTTATTAATTTCTTCGTTAAATGTGTTCTGAATATTCTGAATATTATCGGAATTTTCAAGTCGATCTTCAAACTCTTCACTTAGAGTATTAATCTTAATATTCTTAAGTTTTTCTTCAAGTAAATTTTCGATATGAGAAATCGATTTTAATTTAAAATCAATAATTTCAGGAGGAGGCTGAACACACGGAGAAGCTTTATTAACTGTTCCAAGTTCCATTTTATCTTTTAAAAGATGATTTTTAATATCTTTTACTGAAGACGAAATATCTTCAATATTTTTCTTTATAAAGAGATTTGTTCTCCTAAAACAATAACATACATATTTGTATAATTTTGTTGTTTTAAAATACAACTAATATGGCTTACAGTCACAGTAAGTGTATCATTTTCAAATAATTTTTGAAAAGCATTAAAATATCTCATTTTATTTTCTTTTTTCATTTGGAAACTAGTTTGACGAGGGTAAACTGAATTTAGATTTTTCCCCGTTGAATGCTTATAATTTCTTTCAAGAACAGATACCATATTTTTAAAATATTTTGTCAAAACCCATGGAATAAAAGATAACATTTCGTTTCGTTTTGACAAATCATTATAAAATTCATCTTGAAAAATGATTTTATCTTCTTTATTAAAACTTCCAAAAAACCATTTTCGGAAAAGCTCCCATTTGGGTAAATTAAATTCTTGATTAATTTTCTTTCTTGCCGTTGAACCCGGACTAAAATCTATTTTGGGTTTTAAATCCATTAAACATGAAAATCCATTTCTGACTCAGTTATTTCCTCGCCTTGATTTTTAAAAACTCTGTGAAATATATTATCAGAATTAATTCTCAATTCTTCTACCTTATTTTGTAGGTAATCACTAGAGGTTGATTCCCTAATTTGAGAAGTCGAAGCTCTAGAAGGAGATCTTATCAAATAATCACATGGTGATATATGATAATGAGAAGAGGCTGATCTAGTCATTCTATACTTAGGAGTTTTGATAGATCTTTGATTTTGTTCGAATTGAATTTGAACAGTTCCATCAGTTGTTTGTATTATTTGAGTAGGATTATTTTTAATTTTTGGTTGAGGAAGCATAGCTCTTTCGATTATCCAGTTTTCTGGGAATTGTATTTCTTCTCATTTTATAGATCTTCGAGTTGTAATATTAGATCTACTAAAATTGGTTTCTATTAGAACAGTTCCGTTGACGGGTTTATCAACGATTTTACACTGTGGATTAAGTGTATATAAAGGCTTATAATAAATCCTATAACAGATCATATTACTTCCGATCCCGGAGCGTAATTATATCCTTGAGTTTTGACATTTAATGTCAGAGCATCCAAAATATTGACATCAGTCAATGATAATTGGAGATTATGATAGACATTAAATAGACTGGGTCGTGAGCAAGGCTAGACTGAATTATTCCCATAAGGGATTGTTTCCAGTCGAGATTTCTACCGTCTCTAAGAGCTGCTATAAAACTCTCAGGTAAACCTTCTAAAGTCAAAGGCTTAAAGGCTACCTGTACTAACCCGATATGAATAAACTTATGACTTATTCTATATTTTTCTAAGTATCTATTGCTTAGAAGTCTAATAACCATTTCTTCATTATTCAAAGAAATTGTTTCTTCAGTAGTTTTTACTACCTGTTATCAAGCCTAATTTCTCGAAAGTTCCTAGTTCATAGCTGATTTTATAATCTATCTTAGGAATTGTCCAACGATTTAATTTATCTAAATCTTGAGGAATATCATACTCCTCTTCAATACTGTTTTTAACAGTATCTTTTCGTCTCATCAAATTCATCATTTGATAAAGACCGTTAAACTACACCTCAACTTCTTAATACCCTCACCATGGCTCTGATACCATACGGATATGTTTGTATTTATGTTATGAGGATAGATATTTGTTGCATGATTATTAGTTATTGTTTTAGTTGTTGTTGAGATTGATTGTTGGGATAATGTTTTGGTTTATTTGGTTGATTTAGATTTGATGTTGGGGGATGATAAAACCAAAAAAAAATATTTTAAAAAAAATATTATAGGCGACGGTTCATGAGCCAGGAACCGTCGCCCAAACACTACATATAAAAAAACATTAAAAGGTCATGGGCGACGGTTTCTAGAAGAAACCGTCTTCCAACTACTATATTTAAAAAAATAAAACGTCATGGATTTAAAAAAAATTATGGGCGACAGTTTCTTTTGTAGAAACCGTCGCGGACAAACTAAAAACAGCAACCTACGGGGTGTTATAGCGACGGTTTCTGAAGCAACCGTCGTCTATATAACCGTCGCCCAAAATGATGCAGATGGGCGACAGGGCTCTGGGCCATGACCTTTAACAACAGTCGCCCATGTGCTTTTCTGCACTAGTGATAATGTTATAAATTGCGCGATTTTAAAACTTACTGTCCCTCTAATGCCACCCTAAATTAGCGGTCCCTATAATGGCACACCCCCTAATTAAGTTATGGGATAAAAAAAAATAATTAAGCCTTATATTTAACATGATAATAATCACATGCCAACGACCTAATAATTGCAAAAATACGTCACATGTTACATACTTGCGACGCCACATCAACAATTTGGGGTTGCTTGCGATCTCTTTTATGATATATAAAGGTGCCATCTCTTTTATGATATATAAAGTTTGTGATTTATTTTTACTATTATCAAATATAATTGGGGCTTCTACACTTAAATCCCTACATCAATAAATATAAAACAGATCAGTCCCTTGTCAGATAGATTTTTAAACTAGGTACCTAGTTGAATTTTATTTTCCTGATAGGTACCTAACTGACGGATTTACCCCTACTAAAACAGATTATTACACTTTTACCTGCTTTTCTTATTGTTTCACGCTCGTTCCTTCGTACAAAAAAAAAAGAAAAAAACCGATCAACCCTCTTCGAAATCGCGCGAGGAAGTCCCAGAAATCGACCTTGTTCCCTTCGTTCGTTGCGGTATTGCGCCTCTGTCTACTCGTTCTTCGTGGTATTGCCCGTCTAAGATCGATAGGTAAGTCATTCACCGTATTTCCGTCGTCTGTCCACTCGTTCGTCGTCGCGATATTGAATGGGCTTGTATCTAGTTTGATTTTGTCGTAATTCGTTGTGTTTAAGCATTTTCGGTTAGTTTTCGCATCAATTGCTGCGTGTTTTTGGAATGAGATTGATTTGGGGCTAAATTAGGGTTTTTCTGTGCGTGCTCAGATGGGGGATAGTCTCGATTTTGGGTATTTGGAATGAGTCGATTTTGGTTTCTCGAGTGAGTCGATTTAGGTTTTCTCGCGTGGGTCAATTTTTGTTTTGGTAAGCCCTTATCATTGGTTTTGGTACTATCTGTTTAGGCAAATTGGTACCCCTTGCGTGAATAAAGTGGTACTTCGTGTTTAACAGTAGTTTTTCCGTATGGGGTCAATTGGTTTTGGTACTCTATGTTTGAGAAAATGGTACCTCATGTGTGAATAAAATGGTAGTGCTTGTTAAGAATGGTTTTTTTGAATGACGTCAAATTTGTTTTGGTACTACATTATGACTGCATTTGGTACCCTCTGTTAGGGCAAATTGGTACTTCTTGTTTTATAAAATGGTACTGCTTGTTAGCAGTGGGTTTTTCGAAAATGGGGTCCAATTTTTTTGGTACTACATTATGAATGCATTTGGTACTCTCTGTTATGGCAAATTGGTACTCCGGGTGTGAAGGAAATGGTACTGCTTGTTAACAGTGGGTTTTTCGAAAATGGGGTCAAAAGTTTTTGGTACGACATTATCAAGCATTTGGTACCCTCTGTTTGGGCAAATTGGTACCCCTCGTGTGAATAAAATGGTACTGTCTGATAAAAGTGTTTTTCGAAAATGGGGTAAATTTTTATTGGTACTACTTTATCACTCCATTTGGTACCCTCTGTTTGGGCAAATTGGTACCCCTTGTGTCAATAAAATGGTATTGCTTGTTTACAGTTTTGCTTTTTTTGCAGAAATGCCTCCGCGGAAAGGATTTGAGCTGTCTTCCAGGTGCCATCCTGCGCTCTTTCGATCTACCGTCAGCAGTTTGAAGGATAGCATGACCCCTGATCAAATAGAAGCTATAAGAAGGTCCCCGTTTCTTTTTTTTTCAGATATGCCTAAGATGTCTCATTCGTTTGCTCGAATTATGGCATTGATAAAGCGTTATAGTGTAGAGGCCAACACGTTTAGGTTGGGGGAGAATACGAATGTGGTATTCTCCCCACAGGAATTTAGTGTAGTAATGGCCTTGCATAATGTAGGACAACCCGTTGACCTAAATTCTAAAATCAAATCGAAAACCGTTGATCGACTTTTCGGGGGGAAAAATGGCAATGTAACCCGTAAGAAAATCTTAGAGTTGTTGAAGAAGTTCGTAGGAGAGCCTGGGAGGGAGAACACAGATGAGTTTGTTAGGTTGTTTGCTCTTTTCTTGTTTAACTCTGTATTGTTCCCGATGGGGAATTCAAAAAACCCAAAGTTCGTGAATGCGTACATCGACGATGTCGACATGATGGGGGAGTACGCATGGGGAAAGGCGGTACACGAGTTTTTGGTTGCGGAGATAAAGCAAATTGTTGCGAATTCAATGCGGGTCGACTCGTCCAGCCTGATGATGAACGGGTGCACTATTGGGCTAATGGTAATACTCTACGTTACGTTGTCAGTTTACCTTTTTGATTATTTGTTTATTGATGAATTCAATGCTTTGGCAACTTTCAGATTTGGGTGTATGAGCACGTGCCCTCCTTGGCGCAGAGGCGGGAAATGTATATGTTTCCCCGAATGTTCAATTGGGAAGAAAGTAGGAAGCCGAATGACGTAATCGCTGCGGAGGCTGAATTGGCTGCAATTGCCTCTGTTGTCCCAATATACCCAACGAAGAAGGAGGTGAAGTTTGTGCATCCGATAAATTTGCTTCCGGAGGTATAAAATTCCCTACTTTTTTAGGTATTATTTGCTTTGTTTCTAACTGTTTAATGAATTGTGTGTGGTTAAGGTTGATGGAGGAGTTGACGGATCTCATTTAGACCTGAGTGCTCGTGTGGAGAGGTTAGAAGCCGAGTTGAGATCGAAGAACGAGCTTATAAGAGATCTACGGTCAAGTGGTCGGACGTCGAAGGTTGATATGTCCAACGAGGATGCGATGGAGGAGGAAGAGGTTGATGCTAAGGACAAGGATGTGTGCGAGGATGATGGCGATGATAAGGCACAGGATGATGGCGATTACTGGACGAAGATACAGAAGGTGTCGAGAAAGAGGAAGGTGGAAGCTGATCAGTTAGAGAGGTTCGTCCAAGAGATGGCGGGGAGTAGCCGGGCATGGCTAGATCGGCTTAATGGCGATGCACTCACAAAATTGTCATACGTGTTGACGCCTGTGTTGACAGGTAACCATTGGGGAGTGCTCGTCTACAAGGTCAACGAGCGGAAATTCTACGTTCGGGATCCAATGGCCTCGCATAAGATGACCTGGGCCGCTAGAGCCTTCGTAAGTATATACATTGGCTAGATTCGGTCGACTATGTTGCAGTTCTGCCTTAATGTTGTTTTTTTATTGTGCAGGCTGATTTTCTGACAAAGTATTGGGCATGGAAGTACGATTATCTGTGTAAGAAGTCCGTGGATCCAGAGTACAACCGGCCCCAATTTGGCGCTGTAGACTGCGGGGTGCATGCATGTTTAACCATCGAGGAGTACGTTGTCGACACCCCAGAGTTCGCGAAATATGGCAAAGATGTCAACATGGACGTGTATCGTGTTTCTATGGCTGCTCGCATTTTACGTGACGAGCGTAGCTGTATGCTAGATCTTTTTCAGTAAGGTTCTTGGAAATGCTGTTAGACTCTTTGGAGACTGGGTTGTTTAGTTTGGTTAACTTATTTTAAGTTGGGGATAGACTGTTTGAAGACCTTTGGCTGTTTATGTTGGTTTTTCTTTTGTGCATGGACAGTTATTGCAAGTGTTGTGCTGCGATGTGTTCTATGACTGTCGTCAATTTATGCAGTACCATATGTTATTGTATGACCGTATCTTATCTTTTACGTACATAGTACCAGAATATGTATGTTAACCGTACCTTATACATCGCACATGCCGTACCTTATCATTTACATATAAAAGTACCATAACATGCAGTTTTACCGTATCCATACGCATACATATACGGTACCCAGATATAACAGGAAAACGTACCAAACTATGACATATAGAGTACCCTAATATGCATGTATACCGTACTATTAGGTAAATTTGTACTGTACCTCATCTGTTGTACACTAAGGTACCTTGTGTTGTACAGGAGGTACCTTATCATTTACGTATATAGTACCATAAATGGCAGGCTTACCGTACCCATAATTTACATATATAGTACCCATATATGAAAGTATATCGTACCATTTGTTATACGACCGAAAAATAAATACATTCCTAACTGAATCGCGTTGTCCTGCGTGATTTTGACAATACCTAACAATAACGAAATGAAAAAAAAGAACAAATCCTAATGCACCGAATTCGCAGATGTAGGACTCACCAAATTATTCAAATTATGTTGTAGATGTTCTTGTTTGTATCCTTATACTATAATGAAACTTGGTATTCTAAAATTTAATACATGTGTGCGGGGCCTAATGCACCGACTTTGGTCTTAAACGTATTTAATACGTTATATTACTGTTCTACGGTGGTTCGAGATGAAAAGGTAATTCGTACGACCTCGAAAAATACTAACCCTAGTATGACGTATCATATATTTAAGGGACGCCGTACCTTAAATATCATGGTAGGGGTACCTTTCGTTTTGCTTGAAGCGTACCAACCCATACACGGTTGTAGTACCCAAATTTACATAGTGACAAGAAACATTTATTGAAAGCCACCGACATGTACTATGAGCTGTCTCTTTGATTTAATACATCATATGTCAGAATTTGTCCACTCATGACAGAAAATGTCAGAAATCTGTACCAAACATGACAGGAAAACGTCATAAAAGTGTGCAATCATGACAGAAAAAGTCAGAAATTGTCTCTTCCTTTCTACACATGAACATCGACTGAAATGTGCATGTTTCTGACGAAATATAGCCAAATATTAAATTCGAAGTCTTAGGGTACCAAACCGTGGTATATTACAGTACCAAATTTGCGTAACTAAGGGTACCAAACAGACTAGTATTTCAGTACCAAATCTGCGTATCTTAGGGTACCAAACCATGATATATTACAGTACCAAATCTGCATATCCTAGGGTACCAAATTTACGTATATTTCAGTACCAAATATGCGTATCTTAGGGTACCAAATTTACGTATATTTTAGTACCAAATATGCGTATCTTAGGGTACCAAATTTACGTATATTTTAGTACCAAATATGCGTATCTTAGGGTACCAAATTTACGTATATTTTAGTACCAAATATGGAAAATACGGACGCTACGTCGTTACGGCTTCTGTACAAGTACGACGATTATGTCCGTATTTCCCACATATTTTACACTTGTTAGATCTTCTATCTACCTGAGAAAGAATCCTCCGTGTCTTTCGGCGACCGGGGAGAACACGGATATCCGGGTCACGAATGAAATTCCCATCATCGGTTTGAGCATTCATCTCGTGAGTCGAAATAGGGTTGATGATCGACATATATGCATCTCTATACTTCTGGCATCGGAAGTACGGATCACAATAATCGTAAAAAGAATGTCTCATAGTCGCAATACACGCTGCTGCATGCTTACAAGGGATTCTATAGACTTCCCACTCTCTGCATGAGCAGGTCCGCTGCTGGATGTCCACCGCAACTGAGCCATCTTCACCGACAACCTCAAATGCCACGTTCGAAGATTTACTCACTTTCAACATGCGAGCAGCAGTGATATTCTGAACAAGTTTCTTTTCTTGTTTTGGACATAACTCGCTAACAAGGGTCAGTCCTCTCTCGCGTCGTTCGTGCATCATTGTCATGATTTTCACGCGAATGGTATCAACCATGCCCTTTACAGGCAACGCTCGTGCTTCTTTTACCCAAGAATTCCAACACTCTGCTTGATTGTTGTTAATAACTCCCCACCTATTCCCGTCGAATAACGCATTTGCCCAACATGTTGGATCTGATCTCTCAATAAAAGTCTGCGCAATTGGCATAGACTCGATGATGCTGGCGATGTGAGTCTGAAACTGAACCGAAGTAGTAGCATAAGCCGCTTTTTTGAAGACGGATGACCAATGTTTCTTGTTGTGCTTCGGGTAATGTTTCATCACCTGTAAATATAACAAATTATTTGCCTCATATTCACTAATGTAGTGTACACATTACTAAACAATTACCTCTTTTTTGAAGTTGTCAACCAAATGGCGCAAGCAATATGCATGACGACTTCCTGGAAATGATATAGAAACAGCTTTAATAATACTCGGATGCCGATCTGAGAAGAACGTCAGCTCCCTCAATGTCGACGGGTAATGATGAAACATGCTCCTCAACTTAGCAAAGAACCACTCCCAATTTTCATCATTTTCAACGCTTACAACGCCAAAGGCAATCGTAAACAAATCTTCGTTTGCATCCTTTGCGACGGCCGTAACGAGCACTCCTTTAAACTTGGTCTTAATGTGAGTACCATCAACAAATATGAGCGGCCGACATCCCCGAACAAAACCTACGAGACAAGCATGGAAGCAGATAAAGAGCCGACGAAACTTGTTGTCGTGAGGGTATACATCGTACTCCGCCACACTACCCGGATTGGTTTCTCTAACGGCATTACAATTGTCAGGAACCGAAATTTCATATCATAATTTCATGCATTTATATAAATTCATGCATTCATATGTCACTTTAAAACATAAGTATAGATGGAATAAGGTATCTAAAGTATTATAGTTCTAGGTTCTCCAGGAGATAAGTGGTGAAGAAGTAAATGTTATGGTATTTGAATTTCTCTAAGTATTAATTATCTAGGGTTTTCTTAAGTTTGGAAAATTTCATGTGTGTAATTAAAATGACTAAACAAGTTGGAAGAAATATTTAAATAATATCAAATTATGGTTAAAGAAGAATTTCGGAAAAACCAAATATAATGTCGAGATTCATTCAATAGAGATTTCGACTTTTTCCCTCAAAAATGTCGAGATGTAGTTATTGAAGATTTCAAAATTTCTCACTTAAGTATCTCGAGATCTATTCAATAAAAAAAAATAATAAAAGAACTTCGATATCTTTCCCTCAAAGATGTCGAGACACTTAATGAAGACTTCGAAAGTCTTCAATCAAAAACTTGAGATTTAATAACATAAAGATTACGAGAGCTTGGGTTCTTGATATAAAATGTGTACTAAATGAGATCAAAGTTTTCGATAGTTATCACTTGGAATTGATTTAATAATAGAATAATATGTATTAGGTGAAGTAATGACAAGCATTAGTAAAGTGTTGATGTCATTTAACTATTGTTATATCTAATCATTAGATAAGAACGAAAGAAAAGGCAGAAAATATCTAATTATATCAATACACGAAAATATGATAAAGGAAGAGGAAAAAAAAAAACGAGATTCATATCATTAAGAACTTACGAAGCTAACTAAGGAGTAAACTCACACCGTGATTAAACCAGCTAAGGAAAAGTAAGAATCGTTTTTTTTTATTTCATAATATACATATAGTTGTATGGATTAACAAATGATAAGCAAGTGTATTTAGAAGATTTCGTAACTATATATATATATATATTAGGGTTTCTTAAATTTTTCTGAAAGGATTTCATTTATGATATGTTTAGGTTAGATCTTGGTAATATCTGGATATCCGAAGTTATAAGAAGTTTTTGATATTCTGGAGAAATTATTGGTTTGATCAGAGTATATAGGATTGGTGAATAGAAATGGTGTTTTGCGAGATAGTGTTCATGGGAAATTTAGAAGTCGATTAGATATATTTATGTTCTTAAGAATGCTAGGGTTTGATCGAATTTTGGAGAAATATCGAAAGGGAAATGTGTTTTAACTTTTAAGGGTATTGCAGTATAGAATGTCGAAATGAATTAGGTAAAATCTCGAGATATGATGTCAATATAAGATGTTGGTTTATGTTATAATGTCGAGATCAGAAATCGAATTAGTTAAAATGTCGAGATATTAAGTCATCGACATGAAATTCGAAGCAGACTAGGAGAATGTCGAAATGTGATCTGAAATCCAAAGATGTCGATGTCATATAAAATCTCGACATAGATTTTGAAATTGGTTAGAAAAGTCGAGATATGATGTCGAAATAAACTTGTTATATAATATCGAAAGGAATGAAGTGAAAACTTGAGATATAATGTCGAGACCTTCTTGACACATGTCGACATAAAAAAAAAAAATATATATATATATATGTCATAGATGTCGAGTTGTGAGTTTGGGTAGGATATTGAAATTTGGAAATTTATTAGAAAAGGACTTACATATACTAACAAGGTTAGGTAAATGTCATAGTCCATATATATAGTAATCTTTACATGTTGTTGTCGAACAATTCCACTAACAAGTAAGGAATAAATAAAAAAAAAATAATATATAAATAAAGAAATAAATACAATAAAATAAACTAAAATGATTAAGAGGATTTCGAGTATGTCTGATTTATGTAGGTTGTCAAGAATGTAATATATTATTAAGTAATGAATAGAAAGGTAAAGGTTACGGATAAAAGCGATCATGCATAATAAAGCATGCATATCATGCACGCGTGTCATTATAGGAATTTTATATTTACCAGATAAATATTTTTATAGGTCAGGATTCAGAAAAAGGCAAGGACAAAGTCGAGTGAGGCTTTAAGCTATACTGTGAGTATGATATGCAACATGCGTTCTGTTTTCGTGTGCTTTATGTGAATTAAATTATTGATGATTTTCTTATAAATGTATTATTCGAAATGAACATGAATTATGTGGCCATAATGTGCTACTGTGTGATATGTGTGATTCGATGGTGTATGAAATTGATACGTCATATAAGGTGAAAGTAAAGCAATAAGAAAGAGAAACCGTTATGACTGCTACGACATCGACGACTTGATATACAGCTATGGTTACATCCCTACAAATCGGGGGATTACAGAGTCCTGTACAGGCAAACGAAGATATAATTACGGTTACAGAGTCCCATGCATGGGCCCCTACGGGGTCAATAGTACGAGTCTAGCAGGTCATAACGGAAGTATCAGAAATAAATGATCATGTAGATTTGCATTGGTCTGAATTACATGAATGATTTTATGGACTATGGTTATATGACAAACTTCGATGAATGATTAAGTGATGATTATGTGAGTTAAAGTGCTTACAGTATGAGTGTTATGAATCTACGGATTCTATGAACGATGGTATATTCTTTAGAAAAGTCTATGTAAGTCAATGAAAGGAAGAAATTAATTTTCTGCTACAGTTTTGGTTATTATTTGTATAATGGAATAACATGTTGCGATCATACTCTGAATAATTGTTTTCACAGTTGCTGTAGATATCTAGCAGGCAACTTAGAGTGCATCTTCATACGAAAGCATGGATTCAAGGTTGGCCGGCTACGCTCTCACCTACTCCCCTAAGTTCATCGTGTGCATGTAGTATAAGAATCATTAGTATCTTTCATATGATATATGTGAATATATATGTATAATATGAGTGAATGTGATGAGAACAGATGTACGCCCGTTTATGTATAAAGGTATGAATGTAAAAAGGCGAAAAATTTTATGTGGAAAAATATAGTAGCTGCGCAAATAAAGTAATAGAAAACGGGACGTTACAAGTATGGTATCAGAGCCCTAGGTTCTTAGGTTCTGTAGACATTTGCATGGTATGTGCATTTTTATGGTCTGCCCTGAAATTCTTTTTGCATATTTAGGAGAAGGGCAGTAAGTGAACCATTGCATGTAGAACACGATGAACCTACGATAGGGGGAGGAGGAAGATCGGTTGTACCTGAATCTAATTCATCTCATACGCTTATGCGTAATGAGCGTGAAAATCCCCTGACAATTTCCCGTGAAAGGCGATATGATAAGCTTAGGAAATTGGGTGCTGTGGATTTTATGGGAACAACAGATCCTGCTGAGGCAGAAACGTGGCTAAAAAGAACAGAAAGGGTTTTTAATATGATGCAGTGTACACCAGAGGAGAAGTTTGATTATGCAGTGTCACTCTTACAAGGGCATGCATATGAGTGGTGGGAAACAGTTCCAGATAGTATGGCACAACCTCCAGTGTTAACTTGGGAGGATTTCTTAAGAGAATTCAACGACACCTATATGCCAGAAGTTTATAAGGATCAGAAGGAAAAGGAGTTCTTGGAACTTAAGCAAGGAAATAAGTCCGTAGGTGAATACGAGGTGTTGTTCAATCAGCTGTCTCGTTATGCTCCTCATATGGTTGCTACTGAAAGAAACAAGTGTCGAAGATTTGAATCTGGACTTCGATATACAATTAGAAATCGTATCACTCCTTCTGATATGGAATCTTATGGCAGATTAAGGGCAACAGCTATTCGTGCTGAAAAGTTGGAAACAGAATCGAAAAACTATCAAAGTAGTAAAAGGAGGGCAGGTGAAGAATCATCGAGCGGAAAATTGAAAAAGGTTGGTAATCCATCGAGATCGATGAACATATCCAGTGGTCCTGCCAGAAGCAGTATGGGTGGGACAAGAACTGTTGGACGAGGGACCGGAATTTCTCAACCAATACCAGTGTGTGAACATTGTGGAAAGAATCACACGGGTGTTTGTAGATGGCTCACTGGTGAATGTTTCAAATGTGGTCAACGTGGACATTTGGCTAGAAATTGTCCAATGTCGCAAACGCAACCTACAGTGGAGCAATCAAGAGTTAGTGGACCCTCCACTAATCGTGGAAGGGGAAGGGGCCGAGGATCATATAACAGTGGTGCAAGAAAAGGAGAGTCTGGAGGACAAGCTTATGGACAGCCAGCACAGGGTCGGATTTTCACGATGACTCGTGAAGAAGCCAAAGAGGGGTCACGTATAATCACGGGTAAGCTATCTATATGTGATATTGATGCATATGTTTTATTCGATCCAGGCGCAACGCACTCATTCATGTCACGAACATTTGCATCATTATTACATGATAAACCCGAAACCCTAGAAAATAAAGTAAATGTTAGACTTCCAACGGGTGAGATGGTCATAATAAGTACAGTATACCCGAAATGTAAAATTGTTAGTGATGGGGTAGAGATGCAGGCGACCTTATTAGTTTTACCCTTAACGGATTTCGACGTAATATTAGGCATGGATTGGCTGTCTCGATATCGAGCAAAACTAGATTGTTTTGAAAAGGAAATTGAATTGTTTCCTTCGGATCAAACACACATAGTGTTTAAAGGAGAAAAGAATGTATGGACGGCATGTCAGATCTCTAATTTACAAGCATCCAAATTGATAAGAAAAGGGTGTCAGTGTTATATGGCGTATATTATGGATACACGATTGCGTGGATTAAAGGTGGAAGATATTGCCGTAGTAAATGAATATCCGGATGTTTTCCCGGAAGATTTGTCTGGATTACCACCAGATCGAGATACAGAATTTACGATTGAACTTCAACCTGGCACGGCACCAATCTCTATTCCACCATATCGAATGGCACCAATAGAGCTGAATGAGTTAAAGGTACAGTTGAAGGAATTATTAGACAAAGGATATATACGGCCAAGTGTATCACCATGGGGAGCGCCTGTGCTCTTTGTTAAAAAGAAGGACGGTACACTCAGATTATGTATTGATTATAGGCAGTTGAACAAAGTGACGGTGAAAAACAAGTATCCGTTGCCTCGAATTGACGATTTGTTCGACCAACTACAAGGGTCTAAAGTCTTTTCAAAGATTGACCTAAGATCGGGGTACCATCAAATAAAGATTGCAAAAGATGATATTCCAAAGACGGCCTTTAGAACAAGATATGGGCATTATGAATTCTTGGTTATGCCGTTTGGACTGACAAATGCCCCTGCTGTCTTTATGGCATTAATGAATGATGTTTTTCGACCCTACTTGGACCAGTTCGTGATTGTCTTCATAGACGATATATTGGTATATTCTAAGTCAAAGGAAGAACACGAACAACATTTAAGAATTGTTCTTCAAACTTTACGAGAAAAGAAGCTATATGCGAAATTATCAAAATGCGAATTTTGGTTGGATCAAGTAGTATTTTTGGGTCACGTGGTATCTGGCGAAGGAATTCAAGTCGATCCTAAGAAAATTGAAGCAGTAACCAAATGGGAAAGTCCTAAGAATGTGGCAGAAGTTCGCAGTTTTCTAGGATTAGCGGGGTATTACAGAAGGTTTGTAGAGAATTTTTCTTTAATAGCCGCTCCAATGACGAAATTATTACGAAAAGGGACGATTTTCAAATGGACTGAAGAGTGCGAGAAGAGTTTTGAAGAATTAAAGAAGCGATTAACAACAGCTCCGGTGTTAATAATTCCATCAGGTACAGATGGATTTGTGATTTACAGTGACGCATCTCATCAAGGATTGGGATGTGTTTTAATGCAACATGGAAAAGTAGTGGCATATGCGTCACGGCAGTTAAAACCGTATGAAGTATCCTATCCAACACATGATTTGGAATTAGCTGCAGTAGTGTTCGCATTAAAGATATGGCGACATTACTTATATGGTACGAAATTTCAGATTTTCACCGATCATAAAAGTCTGAAGTATCTGCTGAGTCAGAAAGAATTGAATATGAGACAAAGGCGATGGATTGAGCTGTTAAAGGATTATGATTGCACTATAGAATATCATCCAGGAAAAGCAAATGTTGTGGCAGATGCATTAAGTCGAAAATCATATTCATTATCGGATCAGTCTAAGGAAGATGAATGTTGAGATAGAAGTGAATGATGTAGGTGTTGTATGTGCTTCAATGGTAATCCATCCTATTATGTTGGATCGAATAAAGCAAGCTCAGTTTAAGGATGAGAAATTGGCAAGTATTGCGGAAAAAGTAAAACAAGGGTTGACGAAGTCGTTCGTCATAAATGAAAGCGGTGTTATGACGATCAATAGTCGATTATGTGTCCCCAATATCGATAACATTCGACAGGAAATAATGGATGAAGCGCATACTGCCCCTTATGCTATGCATCCGGGCAGTACAAAAATGTATCAAACTATTAAGTCTCATTATTGGTGGCCAAGAATGAAAAAAAGATGTGGCTGAATATGTTCGGAAATGCTTAACTTGTCAGCAGATTAAAGCTGAACATCAAGCACCTGCCGGTAAATTACATCCGTTACCCATACCAGTTTGGAAATGGGAACGAATAACGATGGATTTTCTCTATGGTCTGCCTCCAACGGCTAAGAAAAATGATGCTGTTTGGGTAATTGTTGATAGACATACGAAGTCAGCTCACTTTTTGCCATTTAAATGGGGTTCTACATTGGAATATTTGGCGAAAAGATACGTCAATGAAATAGTTCGGCTACATGGAGTACCTATATCTATTGTATCTGATCGAGATCCTAGATTCACTTCCAGATTTTGGGGAAGTTTACAGGAAGCGCTCGGAACTAAATTGCATTTTAGTACGGCGTTTCATCCGCAGACAGACGGACAGTCAGAAAGGACAATACAGACCTTGGAAGATATGCTTCGAGCATGTGTAATTGAATTTAAAGGATCATGGGATGATTATATAGCGCTAATGGAATTCGCCTATAATAATCAATATCACTCAAGTATCGGTATGGCACCTTACGAAGCTTTATATGGTCGAAAGTGCCGAAATCCAATATGTTGGGACATGGAAGGTGAACGGGTATTAGAAGGGCCAGATCTGATTCAAGATACAATGGAAAAGATTAAAGTTGTTAAAAGTCGGCTTAAAGCAGCTCAAGATCGACAAAAGAGTTACAGTGATCAACATCGACGGGAAATGGAATATGAAATTGGAGAGAAAGTATTTCTACGAGTATCGCCATGGAAAGGTGTTCTAAGATTTGGAAAGAAAGGGAAGCTAAGTCCACGTTATATTGGACCTTATGAAATACTTGAAAGGATTGGACCGTTAGCGTATCGACTAGCGTTACCACCCGAATTGTCGCAAATACATAACGTTTTTCACGTCAGCATGTTGCGACGGTATAGATCGGATCCTTCACATATCCTACAGGATGAACCAGTAAATGTTTCTGAAGATCTTTGTTATGTAGAGGAACCGGCAGAAATTCTTGAATATGCCGATAAGCAATTACGGAACAAAACAATTCCAATGGTCAAAGTGAGATGGAAAAATCACTCAGCTCGTGAAGCTACATGGGAAACGATAGAAAGTATGGAAACACAATACCCATGGTTGTTTATTGACGCAGGTACGAAATTTCGAGGTCGAAATTTTTAAAGGGGGGGAGAATTGTCAGGAACCGAAATTTCATATCATAATTTCATGCATTTATATAAATTCATGCATTCATATGTCACTTTAAAACATAAGTATAGATGGAATAAGGTATCTAAAGTATTATAGTTCTAGGTTCTCCAGGAGATAAGTGGTGAAGAAGTAAATGTTATGGTATTTGAATTTCTCTAAGTATTAATTATCTAGGGTTTTCTTAAGTTTGGAAAATTTCATGTGTGTAATTAAAATGACTAAACAAGTTGGAAGAAATATTTAAATAATATCAAATTATGGTTAAAGAAGAATTTCGGAAAAACCAAATATAATGTCGAGATTCATTCAATAGAGATTTCGACTTTTTCCCTCAAAAATGTCGAGATGTAGTTATTGAAGATTTCAAAATTTCTCACTTAAGTATCTCGAGATCTATTCAATAAAAAAAAATAATAAAAGAACTTCGATATCTTTCCCTCAAAGATGTCGAGACACTTAATGAAGACTTCGAAAGTCTTCAATCAAAAACTTGAGATTTAATAACATAAAGATTACGAGAGCTTGGGTTCTTGATATAAAATGTGTACTAAATGAGATCAAAGTTTTCGATAGTTATCACTTGGAATTGATTTAATAATAGAATAATATGTATTAGGTGAAGTAATGACAAGCATTAGTAAAGTGTTGATGTCATTTAACTATTGTTATATCTAATCATTAGATAAGAACGAAAGAAAAGGCAGAAAATATCTAATTATATCAATACACGAAAATATGATAAAGGAAGAGGAAAAAAAAACGAGATTCATATCATTAAGAACTTACGAAGCTAACTAAGGAGTAAACTCACACCGTGATTAAACCAGCTAAGGAAAAGTAAGAATCGTTTTTTTTTATTTCATAATATACATATAGTTGTATGGATTAACAAATGATAAGCAAGTGTATTTAGAAGATTTCGTAACTATATATATATATATATATATATATATATATTAGGGTTTCTTAAATTTTTCTGAAAGGATTTCATTTATGATATGTTTAGGTTAGATCTTGGTAATATCTGGATATCCGAAGTTATAAGAAGTTTTTGATATTCTGGAGAAATTATTGGTTTGATCAGAGTATATAGGATTGGTGAATAGAAATGGTGTTTTGCGAGATAGTGTTCATGGGAAATTTAGAAGTCGATTAGATATATTTATGTTCTTAAGAATGCTAGGGTTTGATCGAATTTTGGAGAAATATCGAAAGGGAAATGTGTTTTAACTTTTAAGGGTATTGCAGTATAGAATGTCGAAATGAATTAGGTAAAATCTCGAGATATGATGTCAATATAAGATGTTGGTTTATGTTATAATGTCGAGATCAGAAATCGAATTAGTTAAAATGTCGAGATATTAAGTCATCGACATGAAATTCGAAGCAGACTAGGAGAATGTCGAAATGTGATCTGAAATCCAAAGATGTCGATGTCATATAAAATCTCGACATAGATTTTGAAATTGGTTAGAAAAGTCGAGATATGATGTCGAAATAAACTTGTTATATAATATCGAAAGGAATGAAGTGAAAACTTGAGATATAATGTCGAGACCTTCTTGACACATGTCGACATAAAAAAAAATAAATAAATATATATATATATGTCATAGATGTCGAGTTGTGAGTTTGGGTAGGATATTGAAATTTGGAAATTTATTAGAAAAGGACTTACATATACTAACAAGGTTAGGTAAATGTCATAGTCCATATATATAGTAATCTTTACATGTTGTTGTCGAACAATTCCACTAACAAGTAAGGAATAAATAAAAAAATATATATATATATATATAAATAAAGAAATAAATACAATAAAATAAACTAAAATGATTAAGAGGATTTCGAGTATGTCTGATTTATGTAGGTTGTCAAGAATGTAATATATTATTAAGTAATGAATAGAAAGGTAAAGGTTACAGATAAAAGCGATCGTGCATAATAAAGCATGCATATCATGCACGCGTGTCATTATAGGAATTTTATATTTACCAGATAAATATTTTTATAGGTCAGGATTCAGAAAAAGGCAAGGACAAAGTCGAGTGAGGCTTTAAGCTATACTGTGAGTATGATATGCAACATGCGTTCTGTTTTCGTGTGCTTTATGTGAATTAAATTATTGATGATTTTCTTATAAATGTATTATTCGAAATGAACATGAATTATGTGGCCATAATGTGCTACTGTGTGATATGTGTGATTCGATGGTGTATGGAATTGATACGTCATATAAGGTGAAAGTAAAGCAATAAAGAAAAGAGAAACCGTTATGACTGCTACGACATCGACGACTTGATATACAGCTATGGTTACATCCCTACAAATCGGGGGATTACAGAGTCCTGTACAGGCAAACGAAGATATAATTACGGTTACAGAGTCCCATGCATGGGCCCCTACGGGGTCAATAGTACGAGTCTAGCAGGTCATAACGGAAGTATCAGAAATAAATGATCATGTAGATTTGCATTGGTCTGAATTACATGAATGATTTTATGGACTATGGTTATATGACAAACTTCGATGAATGATTAAGTGATGATTATGTGAGTTAAAGTGCTTACAGTATGAGTGTTATGAATCTACGGATTCTATGAACGATGGTATATTCTTTAGAAAAGTCTATGTAAGTCAATGAAAGGAAGAAATTAATTTTCTGCTACAGTTTTGGTTATTATTTGTATAATGGAATAACATGTTGCGATCATACTCTGAATAATTGTTTCCACAGTTGCTGTAGATATCTAGCAGGCAACTTAGAGTGCATCTTCATACGAAAGCATGGATTCAAGGTTGGCCGGCTACGCTCTCACCTACTCCCCTAAGTTCATCGTGTGCATGTAGTATAAGAATCATTAGTATCTTTCATATGATATATGTGAATATATATGTATAATATGAGTGAATGTGATGAGAACAGATGTACGCCCGTTTATGTATAAAGGTATGAATGTAAAAAGGCGAAAAATTTTATGTGGAAAAATATAGTAGCTGCGCAAATAAAGTAATAGAAAACGGGACGTTACAACAATACCACCTCAACTGATCAAACGTACCATTATCCAGCCCATATATGTTACGAATGGCACTTTTTTTGCCTCTATACGCCTTATGGTACCCCACTTCAACTCCATAGTCCCTTAGGATGTCTTTAACCATGGCAACGGGACGATACGATGGCTCGTCTCGGACCCTCTCTTTCACTATGTTCCCTACCCACGGCGCGTCCGCTCGCGGATGATCACGACTCCTAAGAGTATCTTCGCCACAACTGTGTTGTAGATTGGATCTCCGAATGGCAAACGAATTGTCGCATTTATAACGCGATGCATATATCCGCCACTTGCACGTCTCATCCTTGCAAACGGCAATGATTTTTTTACGCTCGTTCTTTGCGTAGACAAAGTTTCTCCGGATTGCAATGGAGTAGTTTTTCAAATTCCGTCGAAATTCATCTGCATCCCTAAAGATTTGTCCATCTCCCCGAATGCAATGACTCCATGCATCTACTGTGTTTCTTTCAAAATCAAACTCCACGGATTCTCCGTTCTCTTCCGTACTACAAGTAATGCTATCAATCATTAATATGAAAACCCTAAATTTAAAGTTTAACAACAATAAAATAAAAACAAACCTGTTCGCCGGGCCACTTGTACCACATCCATCGGCACGTTCCACTTTCATCGGTATCATTGAAAATTTGTATCGAATAAACAGCTGATACATATTGAAAACATCAGCATTTTCCTTCAATGTCGAGTACAAACTTTGGAACGGAACTTGATACTTTATTGAGTCATGCCGGAAATCGATATCCGACCACCTTCTTTGGAGGGATACGTATATATCGATAAGCGTCGTTGCTTCATTGATTAATAGTAAGAAACACTCCCTTTTATACTCACACGTTGCAAATAAGGTCCCGCCACCAATCGAATTTGCAGATGCCATATTTTCAGATAATATGGCAACCTGTATAAATGGTACGGTGTATACTTTATATTGGTACTGCATAAATAGACATTTTGGTACCGTATAGACAGGTTACTTGGTACGTAATATAAAGACACAAAGATACTACATAATATAAATGTCCAATCGGACTGTGTCACGTAATATATTCAGGTACGGTAAAACAACATACAATGGTACGCAATATACATAAGAAATGGTACGTGATAACAGTTATATAAAAAAAAAACCGAAATCTCGATGGATTAGCCTCAATAACTATCAAATCCTAACATTCCACTCTTATTTGGAGCTCCTGGATCGCATTGAGCTCCCAGATTTGGGCTAAATCTTGAACAAACGAGTGAAAACCCTAAACCAAACCCAAATCAAAAGACAAGCTTACCTGACAAAATCAACGCCCAAAATCGAAAACCCAACGTTCAACAGGCTCTTATATCGCTGTCCGGTGCCGGCACGAGCAGAAGAAGGTGATCGACGGGAAGAATTTCGTCGACGGCGGGCTCGACCTCAATTTTTGCTGAGAAAGAAAAACAGAAATGAAATTCTAAATCATTTAATAAGGGTAATTTCGTAATCTTAGGTGATTAGGTACCTAAGTGTAAAATATTTAGTCAAATGGGTACCTACCTATAAAATATATCTGACAAGGTACCTAAGTGGCTTTTTAGTTTGTTATTGGGTATTTATATGTAGATTGCCGAATATAATTAGCTAAATAAAAAATAGTAGACTTAGTGATCTTTTGCCACGATTACATTATAATTATTTTTGTTTTGCATTTTTCAGTTCTAAAGCGCAATTGCGATGGCTTATCAATGAAAAATATTTCATTAAAAGAACTCTTTGAATAGATTGGGAGCGAAGAAAGTTTCTATAGATATCAATGGCTATGGTCTTCTATAATTTATTTTGGTTAATTACAAGTCAAGAAACTTATTAGATTTTCTTAGGTGATGATATAATAAGTTTAAGTAAATTCTTCAAAGAATATTCTACTAAAGAATAAATATGTAGTAGATAAATTTCTTTCCGGTAAATGGTAGGAAATAGTTAAAAATGGATGATATGATATAAATGTAACCATTTAGGGGGTGTTTGTTTCAGGTGATCCAACATTACGGTGATACGCACATTACGGTGATGTGGGTATCACCGGAATGTGGATTAAGGTGATATGTCATCAGTGTGTTTGTTTTAAGGTGATATTTCATTTTACAGATCAACGTGATATTGAAGTATTCCGTTTGTTTAATCACTGTTATGTGTAGGGTGACGTTGTATAAATATCATATTTGACCCTATACATATGACTTAAATAATGTGTTAAATTTTTTAAGGTGATATTTTATGTGATAATCATTAATATATTAAAAAATACATTTCAATTATAAGCATTATTTATATTTATACTTTTTTTAAATATAAGTTTTAATATTTTTAAATAACTGAAATATTTTTAAGATTTAATATGTAATTATGTTTATAATGGCATATAAAGTAATAATGTTAAAATATGAGGGGTATTCTCGTCCATTAAAAAGTTAGATAGATCACATCATCACCGTGATGTTGGATCACTTAAGTTTTTTGGGGTGATCTGAAATATGAAATATCACTCCATTTTCATCACCTAGGTGATCCATCATTCAGGTGATGACTAATCACCTAGACTAAACAAACACGATGATAAGTGGTAAACGAGAGGATCACGGTAATGTTTTGGAAGATCACCCCAAAATAAACACCCCCTTATTGCATTCTTGTCAATCCAAATTAGGGGTGTAAACGAGCCGAGCTGCTCGCGAACAGCTCGGTCAAAGCTTGACTCGAGCTCGGTCAAAATCGAGCTCGAGCCGAGCTCGAGCTGGCTTGTTAATAATCGAGCCGAGCTTCGAGCCTATCATATCTGGGCTCGAGGCTCGTCGAGCTCTTATCGAGCCAATATTTTTAATTTTTAATATATAAAATATTTAATATTTTATATTAAAATACGTATTTTATTTAATAATATATATCGAACTCGAGCTCGAGCCCGAATTGGAGCTCAAATACCCCGACTTATCGAGCTTATCGAGCCGAGCCGAGCTTTCATGTATTTAACCGAGCCGAGCTCGAGCCGAAAATTTTCGAGCTCGACCGAGCTCGAGCTGGGCCATGTTCGGGCTCGGTTCGGCTCATTTTCACCCCTAATCCAAATACTCCACTTTTATCATATTGTACAAAGTTCAATTCAAAATATGGACTGGGGCCAAACAACAGTATTATAATTCTCAACGGCCACGTTTACTATGCTGGATAGGATTACAAGTGATAATTTCTGTCTTGGGATTATTAATGGGCCGGTTTGAATTGTATGGGATTATTAATATTGTTCACTTTGCAAGATTAGGTAGAATTATTTTTTAGGATAAACTTGGGAAATTACCACAATAACCCTGTAGACAAAGAACATCACTCGATCACTCGGAGAACAGGCCACTCGATTTTAGGGCACCGACTCTGTTGAATTCCAACACTATTGCGAAGCTTCACCCAATTTCCAGTTATCCTCATTATATCCTTGGGCTTAGAATTTAGTGTTACTGCGATAGTGTATTACGTTGGATGCGAAATTTTTTTTGGTCAGTTTCGCCTGAGGATTTACAGCACCACTTTGCTGTTTTTGCATCCCAAATAGCAAAAGATTAACTTAACGCCGATTCTCATAAGCTTAAAGTTCGTTGCCTTCTATCTCTGTTTAGCTATATGTTAATGAAATGCGACCTCTGTTTGCTGGGCTGTTTTTTCGTTTTAGGTGGCCCTGGCCCTAGTGAAAGGCAATAAAGTAAAAAGAAAAAGAAAAGCTTGTGGCCCTATTTGATGGTTTAGAAAGTCGACTTGGGCCTAAAGTCGACTTGGGCCTATTGATGATAATAATATTATTTTTTAGACCCACACTAAATTATCACTGTGGCCCTATCTGATTATAATAATATTTGTGGCTCTATTTCACGTATTAATCACTTGGTGGCCGAAGAAATATATGTTAAATAGTGGGAAATTTGGCCCTATTTTATACAGGGCCGGATTTGTGGCCCTGTGCTGTAGGCCTGCTTGCACAGGCCCAAATCCGGTCCTGGAGTGTTTGTTATATTAGTGTTTCTTTCACAAAAGGGAATAAAGAAATGCACATATTACTTGCGTTTAGAGACTAGTTCGGAAAAAAAATATTCTTTTATGTCCATGTCCATACTTCTAATGAGTCTACAACGTTTTATGAATTTACTTTGGAGAAATGTTGTTCGATATAGAAATGTAATTATATTTTTCCTGTTTGTATCAACTACGCTATAATATACCTCATTTGTACTTTTATTTGTGCTCTGTAATTAGTTAACATTGTATTATTTACATTTACGAAATGTGGTTGAAATATAGAAATTTCATTTTGTTTTTCTCGTGGAGAAAATTCCCGAACAAAAAGGCACAAAATCGAAAGATTCCATTATTCATCGGCCCGCATAGGACGAACGAAAAAGTGAATGTTTCTCTAATTTATTGAGGAAAGAGACGTCAAATGAAAATTAATTTACCAATTGCAACTATTCAAACATTAATTTTAATTACTTTATTCCTCTTTTCAAATGTTCCCATAAAATAATGGTTAAGATTGGAATTAGCCGCTCTCACTCCCATGATTTTGCTCTACTTCTAATTGGTTTAAAACCCATTCGTTGAAATATTATGAATGTCAAGCTTTGATAATGGGCAATCCAAAATAATATTACGAATGTCAAGCTCAATCTCGATGATCGTAAGCCCGTGAGCCGCTCGTGTTATTTAGTAATTTTTGCACACTCAAATGTGTATGCCATACATTATATAAATGTATACTAAAAATAAAGGGGTAAAATTGGATACAATTAAAAAATATAGTAATTTCTATTATTATTTTTAATTAATTTGAATGACAGACCAAAATTTGGCCGTTTATCCCAAGCCTTGACGCATAATAAAAGAATATAGATTATTAATGTTACACTACTATTATTAGAAGTAGTATGTGGCACACCCGTTGTGTGTGCTTGACTATAAATCTATAATATTAGTTTATATTTTAAATTTTAATAGGAGAAATTATAATGGGATTTAATTTATATTATTTTTAAGAATCAAAAAATGATTTTAAGGATGTTATTATGATAAATTTAAATTAGGGGTAGAATGGTAATTTGTGACTGCCACACCAAATCAATTTAGGAGCAGTTAGGGGTGAGCAACCCGGAAACCGGATTCCGATCCGGTATCCGGTTTTCAAAACCCGAAAAAACGGATATCCGGTTTTAAAAACCGGATCGGATATCCGATCCAATTTATTTTAAACTAAACCGGATCGGATACGGATAAGGTTTGTCTAAAATTCGGATATCCGGTATCCGGTTTTATATTTTAAAAAAAAATAAAAAATAGTCCAAAAAGAAAAATGAAGGTCCAAAAAGGAAAAAAATCATCAAGTAGAATATTTAAATTTATATTATTTTTATTATTGCAAAAAACTTTGTTAGAGAATTGAGATAAAAAAAAAACATAAAACATCGAGACGCGAGTTAAAAAATTAATGTGAATTTGTGGTATTGTGTTTATTATTTATTATGTAATTTTGAATCATAAATTCACATATTGTCTCAATTAATATGTCTAGAAATTCTTATATTAAAAAATATATTTTTTTATTGTGATAAGAAATAAAAAATATGATTTTCAAAAGAAAATAATAAAAATATAAGAAAAATAAATTTAAAAACCGGATGCGGATATCCGGTGTAAATATCCGAATAAACCGGATATCCGATTTCCGGATATCCGATTAAAATCGGAGCGGATACGGATACCATTTTTCGATATTCGAAAATCCGGATATCCGAATTTCGGATATTCGAAAAACCGGATATCCGGTTTTGCTCACCCCTAGGAGCAGTTACTGTAAGACCCTCTTCCTTAATAAAATAGAAAGATAATAATTATTATTACTATTATTATGTATTTAAAATATCCGAACTCGAGCTTAATTATTTATAATCTAGCTCGATCTCACTTATAATTTTCGACCTCGACCATAGAAATGAGGCGAGCTCGGCTCATTTACAGCCACTGAATTAAATCCAATCCAAATCGATTCCAAGATTTTGCCCCGAAAAAAGAAAAAAGGATTCACTTAAAAACTTGATTATGTAGAACCCCAAAGAAGGTCTTCACATGATTGCAAATTGCAATTTTCTTAAAAGCCTTCACAATCAATTTCGCCGGCCGACCAATAATTTAGCTCCATGTTCTTGATTACGTACATAATGACTTTACTACAACCTTCGTAACCTCTTGCATCACCCTTAATAATATCGCTGTTTATTTCCGTTGGACTTTAGGAATATCTTTAAACAGTGGTCTTTAAAACGTCACTTTAGTTCCCAAAAGTCGCTATCCAAGCACACTCGGATCTTGCATAAAACTAAGGAACTTTACAAAGACATTTTGTGTCTTCTCACATATTTATAACTTGAATGTGACATATAATATCGACGTTTTCCTATAATAAGAATTCTTTATTTAGCTTTAGGTGGAGCCAAGTAATAACTAACCTTTTGAACATGACAATGTCTTCTTCTTCCCAGGTTATATGATGATGCTGAGGTGCTTGAGATATTATATAAGGAAAGGGACTTCACTCCTATTCATTCATCCATACACAGTAGATGTTAAAGATCATTCAACAGAATTCATAACAAGCTATAATCAAAGCAACGACCTTTCTGTTATTACAGAGAAAGATAATATAATGGAAACATCAACTTACATACGAAGCTCAGCATCAGCAGCAGACCATTGTTTCACTGTTCAAGAATCGTACAAGTGCGAATCTTTACTAGTCGAATGCGAAATGACTTTCTGCTACTATTTATGTTTTTTTTGGTTTCTGCTGAAGAAGTTATAGAACTTTAGGTTATTTGTGAATAATCTTCTATAATATGTGTCTGTGTGTGTAGAATTTCATAAAAATAACACACTGACATACCATTAAATGTGCTCCTTCCATAGATTGCTCGTGTGTTCGTGGAATGTAGGAGGAGTCCCACCGCCCGATAACTTGGAGCTTGAGGAGTTGCTCGACACTAAGATCACCACAGCAGATATATATGTGTTGGGGTAAGAAAAAACAAAAATAAAGTTGATCGTAAGAGAGGTGTTATTCAATCAGTAACAAATTTAAACGATTAATAAGGTACATATGCATCATTATTAGGTTTCAAGAAATAGTGCCACTCAACGCGGGAAATATTTTATTGCCTGAAAACAGTGAGATTACCGTGAAGTGGGATTCTTTAATCAAAGCAGCTCTCAACAAGAGCGAAAGACTGCAAAGGACCGAAGTTGGGGAGATACAGAGAGTCCATCCTATAAAGAAGTGTAATTCAATCAATTCAAGCTGTCCACAGTTTGAATGCGTTGCCCGTAAACAAATGGTGGGAGTCTACCTTACTGTGTGGGCAAGGAGAGAAGTACTTTCCCACGTTAATCATATAAATGTCTCCTGCGTAGGCTGTGGTTTCTTGGGCCGCCTGGGGAATAAGGTAAAACCAATGTTTTAAAAAGCGCATAGCGCAGTGCGTCGCGTTTTAGTGTCGATAGCGCGTAACGTAAATAGCGTAGCGCATTGCGTGAGTATTTCGGATAATCTAAATATAATACAATAAATTATATATAATATATAATAAATATAAATATGGTCACTTTTATATCATTATTGTATTTATGAGACTAAATAATCTATATTTTCTTTAGAAATTCAATGAAAGGTACATATAATTGATTAAAATCTAAACTTTAAATATATATGAATTATATAGTAAAAAGTTTATACAATCCCAACAATAAAATATGACTCATATCAATTAAATAATCATAGTTACGGCTTAAGTACAACTAAAATAAGCTATTAAAATGATTTTTATAACTATCGAAAATTATATTGGTGTCGAAAAATATATGATATGCATGTCATTATGATCGTCACGAAACAAGGAATAAATTGGATATACTTATGTATATTTTTCATATAAATTACTCAAAATAAAGACGCTTTAATTATTCAGTTGAAGTCTAAATAAAAAAAAATTAAAAATAAAATATTATTGTCAGTATTTGAGCTTTTATGTCAGAGCACTACAAGGCATTTAGGGCTATAGGGAATCGGTTGACTTGGTTGGCGACGGAAGTTTCTACGGCTTATACAAGAAATCAAGAATTTTCGACGGAATATCCGTCGAAACAAGAAAAAAATTAAAAAAAAAAATAAAACGCGAAATTGGAAACGCATTGGAGCGTTTTCACGGAGAAACACGCAATCGCGCGCGTCAAAGCGCGCGATCCAACGCGTTTTAAAACACTGGGTAAAACAAAATAAATAGATTATCATTACCTAATATGTTGATGCTAAAGATAAAGTCATACATACAATTTTTTTCACATGCAATAATGCCAGAGCTCGTATTTCACAGGGTTCAGTTTCAGTCAGATTTTTCTTCCATGAAACAAGCTTTTGCTTCGTGTGTAGTCATTTAGCTTCGGGGGGAAAAGAAGGCGATGAAAGACAAAGAAACTCAGATGCATCTCAGATATTGGCAAGAACAGTGTTTTCTGGCAATCCCTTCAAGCATCTTCCAAGAAAGATACTAGACCATCAGTTAGTATACAGTGAATCTATCGCTATCGTTAACTAAAAGCATAGTACCCTCAATCACGCATCCGAAATATTAATAAAACAGCCAACTTAACAATCGAAAATAACTATTTCATAGGAATGTGATTTGGCTAGGGGACCTCAATTACAGGATTGTACTGCCCGAGGAAACAATAAGATCCATGGTTAAGAACAAGGAGTGGAGAATCTTACTGCAAAACGATCAAGTAAGGAGACTAAATAAGAAAAAGCAACCTTGACATCATTACGTTATTGCGTGATCACTATTCTCTATCCTGAGACGTAATGCCTCAATTTTAAAATAAAGCTGAGAGCTGAACTGGCGAAGGGACGGGCCTTCGATGGTTGGCACGAAGACGAAATCGACTTCGCCCCTACATACAAATACGAAGAGAAGTCAGATGATTACTATGGACTCAACCATACTTCAAAATCTCGAAGGAAGAGAGCCCCTGCGTGGTGAGTGACTGACTTTTCATCACATTCCTCGAGTTAGAAAACAGCAACAATAACAGAATGAAGGAGAAATTCTTTTTGCAGGTGTGATAGGATCATTTGGTTTGGACATGGTTTGCAGCAGATTAACTACAAGAGAGGCGAATCGAGGTTATCCGATCATAGACCAGTTCGAGCAGTATTTATCGCATCTGTTGAGGTTTCAAGAGAATCGAAATCCTTAAATGAGGCACACCACACAGCTTCTTGACAAACAACGATTGACTAACCAAACCATTTAGGTAGAAACTACCCTTACGCAGCAGAAGTTTATCAACTAACACTGCAACACATGAAAACAAGACAGAAAATAGAATGCAGAAATTTTGCACGGAGAGGAAGATCAATGCGCAGGCAATTGAGAAACAGATTCCTAAAACAAGCTGCAATCACACATATCTATCTATCGTGCTTTCAGCTGAATTTTCCAGAGGAAAAAAACTCGCTAAATCAGCCTGAGAAAAAAATCGCAGAACACTATACTATATAAAACTTTGGAAATCTAGCGATTTTTCTGTACAATATCCTCACAATCGTTTACTGCTCTTGCTTCAGAGAGGATATGGCGAGCCTTAGGCAAGTGAAGGGAATCATAGCTTTCTTCAATCATCAACAGCTCAATATCACAGCCAGAAGCATCTTAGGGTAGATTCATACACAAATTAACCCACAAACTACTCCATCATCATGACCAATGGAGCTCGACATTTCAGCTCTAAGCTCTACATTGATCAGTGAAGACTGAAGAGATGGGCATTGACTAGTTTACCCCTTGCCATGGCTCAAAAGCGGAGGGAGTGAAATGTAATTATCTTTGGGTCAATCGCTACTATTGTTTTCAAGCGTAGTCTCATTGAAGTCCAAAAATCGACGACTCTTTGTCGTATTAAGACGCTTTATTACGTAACGTTTCTTTTTTCTCCAATGCCTTATATTCCATAACGTACGATCCTCCAACGATTTCCCATATAAAACCTCTCCGAAGTAAAACCCTCAGTTTGAATCTCGGCTCAGATCCTCGTTCGATTTTTATTTTTGTGAGCTTCTGTGGTGTAATCGAGCTTTGAAATGGCGGCGCAGCTTACGGAGGAGCAGATCGCTGAGTTCAAGGAAGCTTTCAATCTGTTCGACAAAGATGGCGATGGTTTTTATATATATATTTCTTCTCTGACCCCCTTTTTTGTCTTCATAGATGCGTATGCGTATGCTTTGTTTGTATTGAATGGATAGATGCTACTTTTTCTTCAATTTGTCTGTATAGTTGTTGATTTGCTGCTACTGCTTTGGAGATTAAATCGTATGCTTTTTTCGTTTTCATAGATCTTGAATCTGCAAGCTTAGAACTGTGTGGAGTGTGGACTGTGGAGTAATGCTGTCTCTGTTCTTTATTCGAGGTTTTTAATTGAAATTCCTTGTAGAGATGAACTATGAAATGAAATCTTAGGTGCTACTGAGCATATTTGGTCTAAGATGTCAAGTAATTGACGAGATATGGTGTCATCGAATTCGAATCATGAAGCTGTAATAAGCATTTTGCTTGCTCACTTGAATATCACAAAGCCTACCTTCATATTTCAATTCTTCAGGATTTTAGCTATTTCTGTTACGAATCTCGTTTGTTTTCCTTTCGGTACCGAAGCCTGAATCTTGTGTTTGAATCAGTATATACTCCTTATTACACTGCCGTTAAAGGTTTAGTAAATAACTTTGACAGGTTGCATCACAACTAAGGAGCTCGGAACTGTAATGAGATCTCTTGGACAGAACCCTACTGAAGCCGAGCTTCAAGACATGATCAGCGAAGTTGATGCTGATCAAAACGGTACCATTGACTTCCCTGAATTCTTGAACTTGATGGCTCGTAAGATGAAGGCAAGTGCCTGTTTTAATCCCTTCAATTCCTTCACTTTATTACAAACAAAAAAAAAAAAAAACTATCTTTTGATGTCTGAATAAAAATTGCCTGCTTCGTTGTGTACTAAAAGGATACTGATTCTGATGAGGAACTAAGGGAAGCTTTCAAGGTCTTCGACAAAGATCAGAACGGTTTTATTTCTGCAGCAGAGGTACTTCAACAGTTGTTAACCTCTTCATTTGGTTATAGTTTCTACATTTTTTCTTACATGCGAAAAAAAACAATTCTTATAGCTTCGTCATGTAATGACTAACCTTGGGGAGAAGCTTACGGACGACGAAGTCGAAGAGATGATACGAGAAGCTGACATGGACGGGGATGGGCAGGTGAATTACGAGGAGTTTGTGAGGATGATGCTCGCTAAGTAAATCGAACGGTATGATTCTAAGGGTCGAGCTTTTCATTACAAGTGTTTATCGTCCTGGCATTACGTTCTAACCACCTCGATTTTATTGTTGTTGCACTTTGTTTTGGACGTGATTATCGATTAACTGCTCGACTACATATGAACGCACATTAGCATTTAACAACTGCCCTAATTTTTTTTTTTTGGGAAATAGGCTGACATGCGTTGACGTTTTCCCAAAATTTTTCGTAAACATCTCTCAGACGGAAAATCTTTTTGTGTACTTCCAAATGGAGGATAAATGTTTTTTAGTCAGAAAATTCGCTTTTCGTCCTCTACTTGTCCATGTCCAAATAATCAACTTGGTTTACACTCGTTTTTCTTTTCTTAATACTTCGAACCATTTTGTGATTGCTTCCACTAAGAAAAATATGATGATTGCTTCAAGAAGACCGTAGTATATGATAGATGGTTGGAAAATACTACGAAAATGACCACGACAACTTGTGTAAACATACTGGACTAATTTTAGGCGTCAACAAGTTAGATGACAACGAATTTCGTGAAAATTATAAATTTGAAATTTAGTTGCTCCTAAAAATACAGGGTTAGTCTTGGACAAGGACAAATTAGGAGACGAAATGCGAATTTCGTCAAACGTTTACGAATACAAATTTTAGCCATTAATCAAACATACTGTTCCACCCTAATTTAATTTTCTTCGAGGTGTATTCATCGTGCCAACAAAGTTTAAAATTTTATTCGATATTTATTTTAAGATAAAGAAAACCCCATATGATCTCTAATAAACCTTCTTATTCCATATTTTAGCCTAGTAGTTGGGAAGGTGGACAATAAAAAAATAAAAGCAGCTATACAGAAGAGAAATAAACAGAAACAATCTTCACTCCAATGCTTAAATGATTCTCCTCCTAAGTTTGAACTCAACGTATACGACGCCGTCGATGAAATCGAGACTCTTCCCCTCCAAAAAATCGACCAAAGGCGTCTCATATAAGGTCCAAAGGCCAGCCAAATCGATTGGGCCGCCGCTCTTCAATACGAACTTTTCGGTGCGGTTCGACCTGACCGAAAACTCGTACTCGAGGGCGAGCGGCCCGGTTGGCTCTATGTACATGAAGTCGTCGTTCTCCAATTCAACGAAAAACATCGAGGAGCCCTCGCGCTTGTCTGCGAAGAGGAGGAACCAATTCCTGCCGGGGGAATTCAAACTCGAGGGACCGAATGGGCGCTCACACGTAGGCACGCCTCACGTACCCACGGTGGGTCGCGGAGGCTCTATTCAAAATATTCCAACTGTAGTAGCGATCGAAAGGGGTCGCGGTTTTGAAAAACAAAGCGTCCGTCACGGCTTTACGCGCGAAACCCTCGTCTAGAAAGTCGGAGCCGAGAACCTTGTCGTCGAGCATCCCTTTGGACATGTAGGGGAACCGAATGTACCGAGACAAGCGCGTCGAAAAGATCCTACGTTGGTCCTCTGGCTTGGGATAGCGATCCTCCGTCCAACACAGTACTACCTCGAACAGGATATCCTCCGACTCGGTCACAAGAGAATCGGATGACAGGACGGCCTCCATACAAGGAAGGGTCATCTTCGACATTTCACGACATTCTCTGCAACGCCCGTAGGAAGGGATTCGATTCAAAATTCAACGTTTAAACATTATATAAATATGGTCCTGTCTTACCTGCCCACCTGTTTATATAACCTAATTGGGCTTAAAATTTTACATGTTTCGTGTGTATTCTATTATATTAAGAGTGAGGGGCTATGATAAACGGCCAATTGGTCTGTTTCAATTGACCAATCAGATTTTTTCTACATCTATTAAAAACATAAAAAAGACTTATTAAATCGCGTACATTCCATAACCTCATTATAACTACCAAATTCTATTTTTAATATATTCATTACTTATTAACTATTTAATAATAACTAACTTTTTTTTATCGTACACACGTAGGGTGTGCTAGAAATACTAATATAGTGAAACGCATGGGTTGGTTTTTTAACGACGTAAAGTACCACATGTCGAATTTTGTTCCAAGTGAGCAGATCAAGACAAACCATGCGAATATATATCGGACAAGTTATTCCAGGACTTACAATACGTTGAATCGAGCTGCGATGAAGCGTCTCGCGCCTTCGACGAGGCGTTGGACTTCATAGTCATTGGCCGTGATATAAGGGTTCGAGATAAGGTCGAGAATATGCAATGAAGACTTGACAGTCAAGGGCATTTTGGCCAATGCACTCACGCAGTGCCTGTAGCACGAAAATACTTGAAACTTGTGCGCCAACTTAAGCACGTCGACGAGCATAGAAGGATTAGGCTCGGCGGAGGATAATGCGCTGTTTTGCATGAAATTCAGAAGTTCCAAAAAAGCGGATTCCTCTGTTCAATTCATGACCAGAAAAAAAAATGAAAACGTTAATAATCTATTCTATTTTATTAAGAGTGAGAGGTGGCTATAAACTGCCATTTTAGTCTGTCAATTTTGTTTACAATTTAACCCCTTAATTTATATTAATAAGTAGTTACCATGATATTGTCAATATATTACAATTATGTCCTCAAATTAATTTTCTTATATATAACAAAATTAATAAAATTAAATGTATAATTTAAACTTGAAATAATAAATTATACTATATTTATATATGACGCATGCATAGAATGTGCTTAAATACTAGTTTTTTCAATAGAGCGCATAATCGATCAAAATTGCGTGCGTACCACAAGCTTGGATACTCAGAGCGGGTGATCGCTGTACTGATTCGTTCATGGTAGCTTCAGCATGTGCAAACAACTTCAACAACACACAAGCAAATTGAAGATATTTGGATCGAAATTAAGAATACTAAATAGGAATCAAATTAAGGATAATAGACTGTTATTATTATATTACATAGTAGAAGAAATAACTGTTTTCCCGTAAAAGAGTAGAATTCACACGAAGCTTTAAAACCCTGGAGCATTCTTCCTTATTAGAGCATCTCCAACGGGTACTTTATTTTTGTGTAAAACACCAAAATAGAGTACTACTCTACTCCAATGGGACTTTATATTTAACACAAATATTGTGTTGATCAGCAGAGAAACTCTAGATCTAGAGTACGCACAATTTTTAACACAAAACTAGAGTTTTAATTCTATTTATTATATTTATTTAATAATACATATTTTATTATATTTAAAATATTTGATACACTATTATAATAATAAAAAATAATATAATTTTATTTAATATAATAAAACTAAAATTAAATAATATGCTAATTTTATCATTTATTTAATTTTTAAATATTAATAATTAAAATATATTGACTTTTTAATTTTATATAATAAAGTTTAATAAGTCAATTATGATAGTAATATATAGAAATTTGATTTTTAGTGTAAAAATAGAGTTAATGGATTGGAGTGAAAACTAGTGTAGAAAATAGAGTTTATGGGTTGGAGTAAAAGCACTATAGCAACTGTATTATTGTGTAATATTACCTGTATTTTTATGCGTTGCGTTGGAGATGCTCTTACAAGTTGATCCATCACCTGTAAAAGTGTTAGTGATCCATGATTTTAACCATACAATCTGTCGACAAAGTAAAACAACTATATTATCTATCACAGCATAAAATAGTCAGTAATCAACCAATAATCAGAGTAGAAGAGTTTGCAATAAATAATTCGTATTATTTCATTCACCAGACTGGGGAATGGTGATCGCATTATCATTTTCATAATTAGGGACTTGTGGCATATATAATATAATTCGACATAAAAAAAAGACTTAGCCCACGCTATGTTTAGACTTGTTCAAATTATTGGTTTATATATCGCAAAATCCTAAGCGGTTGTTGTTATTAATACTAGTCTCTTGTGCATACTCGTGTGCTATATAATATATAAATGTATTTATTAACTATAATAATTACTTAAAATAAAAGGGTAAATATGACAATATGAAAAATGTCGTATTGGGTGTTTTTTTTTAATTTAATATTAATATTTTTATTTAACGGACAGATCAAAATTACTGTTTATACCAGTCACTGACACTTAATAAAAGAGTATAGATTATTACTATTATTATTGTTATTATTATTATTATAATTATTATTATTATTATTATTATTATTATTATTATTATTATTCTATTATTATCTATACTGTTATTATGTATACTCGCTAGGCAGAAGGTAATAATATTTAGTGACATCTATAGAATACTCAATTGAATAAAAAATTTACAAATCAATACCCATGTCAGAAATTTTTAAAGATAGGTACCCGTTTTACTGTTTGTACTAATTTTTTCAGTCTTGCCGTACCTTTTTATGTGTGTATTGCGTACCACATCACGCGTACCCTATACGATTTTTATATGGTACCTTATTATGTTATATATGACGTACCATTTTCTCAATGTATTACCTACCAAAATACGTTGCTATAGGGTACCTAAATGTGTTATATGACGTACCTGCGACGGATCGGGTACCTATATGCAAAAAATTTATTCTATTAGGTACCTACATATAAAAAATACTGATAGGGTACTGAATTATAAGTTTTTATGCAAATGAGTATTTATGTGTAAAGACACCTAATATATAAGCGCATGTATCGCAATTCGATGACTATCTTAAATTATGACCCTTTATGTCCCTTTTGTATCAATAAAATTGGAAATATGAATATGTTATGTAGTGGGTGTTTTTTTTCTCATATTGAATGTTATTTTATGACAGACCAAAATAGGGTTGCAAATGAATTGAATCTTTTTGTTCGATTTGGAATACGATTCGAAATATAAGAATATATCCAAATATGAATATTTTTTTCGGTTCGATTATCGAATATGAATACAATATGACAATATTCGATTCGAACTTTTTCGAATATTCGATTCAAATAATGTACTACATATATATTATTATATATATATATACAATATATATTTAACTATTCATAATTATAATATGTTAATAAATCATTAAATTTTATATGTATAATGGATGGTTATTGGCGTGTTATGATGGAATTAACATATGATACTGAGTAGTTTTTAACTTTTTATATTTTTTAAATTTGAATTAATTAATTACTATTGGATACATGGCAGCGTTCCAAGTCACATACATTTCTATAATTACATAAGATATATATATTATATATATCAGATAGGCTTCTTTTGTACCTGCGTCAGAAAGCGCTTCAGATACGAGCTATTTCACGAGCCGTTTCTATTGGAATCCTTCAGACGAGCGTGTTCATACAGCAGTTAGCGATTCAGAAAATAACAGCAACGATGATGAATGTTAGCTTTAGTTGTAGCAGTAGTTCATGAGCAATCATCGCCACGACGAAACCTTTTGTTTCTTACTAAAAAAAAAAAAAGCGAAAACCGTAAAATTGTGATTTGTTGGTGTGATGACAACGAAACTTAAAAAACTAATTAGGGAGATGATGAATGCGCTGGAATTGCTGATGAGTTCGACCATAGCTGCGACGTCGATTATTCGTTCAGCAATTTCCCGTTCAAGGTAAAGCATTACGAAAATGTATTTACATTTTCGTCGGGAAATTCTCACGACGCTTTTTTTGTTTTTTATAGGTCGACAGAATCTTTCGCAGCTGGCAACGATAAATTACGATCCTCTTACAAAGGGTTTGAAAGATGATCATCCACATGCAAATTCATGAATTACTCTACCTGACCCCCATTGAATGAATGATCTTAAGAACCATGACTTATTTTTTTAGCCGAAATTTACATAAAAAAAGTTTAAGAGAAAGGAAAAGTAAGAAGTTGGCAGATCGAAAAATATACAAAATCAAATCGAGTCTCTTCATCACCTCTCGAAAGCAACGTTCCTGCCCGTGTTCGCCCGTCAAACCTCCTCCTTAGCGAGGATTAAGATCTTACGAGCCATGTCATAAAATTCCGTGTTTTTTTTTATATATATTCGACAAAGAATATATGAATATTGAGCAATATATATGCATTAAAAGAAAAATAAATCTACTAGTATATATGGGATGACAATATCTTACTCCCAATTACAATCCTCAGCAATCACCATATCATCTTCATCGTCGGCGTATACGATGAGCCATTTCTTGCTTCGAGCTTTGAGTTCGCCTTTTAGTTCGAAGATATTATCCAACATTAAGTCATCGTAGTTCGTAAACTTGGATAAATCGAGTAACCTGAAGTCTACACGTTCGCGACCCTGTTAATTTAATGAACCTGAAAAAAACATATTCCATGGATGGTATAGAAAACTACAGTGGTGGTCATTTATACGAAAATTGATGTTGAAAAACATTTTTGCAATATGTGGAGAAAAAAAATAATGAAATCTTCGAAACTGTGACATGCTTCGCCTCTCTTGGTCGACGGTGGACATAGGAAAATTCAAACGGCGCGACGAAGAAGTTAAGAAGGAATAATGAAAAACCAAGTGCGTGTTGGAAGTTCATGTATGGATGGGCGCCCGGAGACGCGCGCATGGTTGAGACTCTCAACTTGAGAGACAAAACAAGAAATATTATTGCGGGCGGAGAAGATGAGGACGAGATGAATCATCGGTATTTATCGCATTCACTAAGAGTGCGTTTGGATTCGCGTATTTGAACGAAATCGCTTGATTTTAAATTATGAATTTCAAAATCGTAATTTCAAATCCAAATTCACTGTTTGCCAAACGTTATGATTTTGAAATTCGGATTTCAAAACAGAGCTCGACTCTAGCTCGTGAAGCTCGTCAAACTCGATTTCTAACTTTTTCTAAAATAATTTTAAAAAGTACAAAATAAAATAAAATAAAAATCATGAATAAAAAAAGCTCGTGATCCGGCTTGCGAGCTTTCGAGCGCCCACCAGTGAGCTCGAGCTCGAGCCGGCTCATTCCCGAATCCATGATGAGCTCGAGTCGTTTCATCGAGCTTGCGAATCGGCTCGACTCATCATCCACCTCTTAATTATTATTATTATTATTATTATTATTAGTATTATTATTATTATTATACTATTATTGTTGTACTATTATTATTATCAGTTATGAAAAAACTCGTTACGTTCAGCTTTGGATTTCGAAAACAGACCATTTGACACGGAGTTTCAAATCCGACGAATTATAAGAGTTTGAATTTCCCCTTGGATTTGGACGAAATCGAAATCCAAATCGGTGCGATTGCCAAACGGAAGATTTTGGCGAAATTCGGATTTCAAATCGAAATCTGGAATCCGAACATGACATAATACAATTGGCGCACAAATTGTAAAGAAGTTCGCGCAAAATCGAACCTATTGGAGATAAGAGCTCAACTGCTCGACCTATTAAGGATTTCTTTTTTTTTTTTACAAATTTGTAGTGGAAATATTTATAAAGCCTAGTGGCTTTAATCCAATAATAATACTAATAATTAATAATAATAATAATAATAATAATAATAATAATAATAATAAACAAATGCCTAAGCTAAGATCAGTGGAACATTGGAAGTGAATAAATGAGTCGAGTTTACAATATAACTTATCTCGCGCTCTTCATCATAGCAAGAAGCTCCACGTCATCAACAGCAGATTCGACGGCGAGTTGCAGAGGAGTTCGACCTTCCCCATCAGCAGCTTCCGCGTCAGCTCCCCTGTAATATAGAAGTCATCGATTCTCACGAGAAAGAAAATTCTCTTACAGGCAGTAGAAAAAGAAAGAAATCGAACCTTTTGAGCAAAAGCTTCGCAATTCCAATCCTACCCTTCAAAATGCAGCGATGCAAAGGCGTAAAACCCCTCGAATCACAAGCACTCACATCCGCGCCGTGCTGAAGGAGGAGCTCAACCATGCCAAGATCTGCTGACGCCTGGCAAGCCAAGTGCAGCAAAGAGCATCCATCGTCGAAAAATAGCCCGTCCTTCGACGAGCTTTCGTCGTCGTCCATGGCGTGGAATAAGCTCTCATCAGATTGGGAATCGGCGAGCTCGTGGAGCCTTATTACGTTGGCTAAGGTTAGAGTTTGTGGGCCGGGCGACGATTGTCCGTGGACTGCGTTGACGTCTGCTTCGTAGGTGACGATTAGGCGATACGCTGATTTCTTGTCGTTCGAGCGTATGCTTTCCCAAAGCTGGTCGGCGACGGAGAGGAGAGTGGGGTGGCTGTCCTTCAGCTTGTGTATGAAACGTCTTTCTGCGTACTGCAAAGAAAGAAGAGGAAAAACCGAGCTGTGCATATTATTGGAAGGCGGCTAAAATTTATCTATTTTATCTTTTTGGAGGACTCACTACCTTCGCGTGGATGAACTTCTCCTTGATCGATATGTGATCGTTGTGATTCGGTTTGGCGTAGAACTGCTTGTATTTACTAGCTCCAAAGGACCTTTCTCGGCATAGGTGTAGCATCGATTATATAAGTGTGAGAAATTGATCATAATTTTTTGCTACTTTATGGTGAATTCTCACCGTATTGGTAGTTCATCTGCTTGCACGGTTCGGCCAGAACGAAGCAAACCTTCCCATATCGAGTTGACAAAGACGTTGCCCAGGGACTGAAACAGAGCAATGACGGAAGGTTCCCACACTTTTACGTCAAGCGTTAAGGATCGCACCTGCGTATAAAGAAAAAAAAAATCTGTGTAATATGTTCTATATATGCTAAGCAGTCGTTCTTTGTATTGGGGCGACTTGCCTTGGATATATGGACGCCGAGATTACGGTGAACGCCAGAGCACTCTATACACACTAGAACTCCGAGGTTCAGCGAAGCCCACTCAGGTTCTGGCGCACCGCAGTCTGCGCATTTTTCGTTTCCAGGCAACTTCTTCAGAACGTCGATGGGTTTTTCTTTTTTCGAGGAGCACTGTGCTTGTAAGGCGCTTCTAGTTGCTCGCATCACGTTTCTTGCCGAGGAGTCTTTTTCAGATCTATATTCTTGAATATTCTTCATAAGATGGTCGGGGCTTTCGATCGAACCGTCTTCACTCAACGGGCTAAAACAGTACTGCAGAAGACAAATATATTTCAATGTGCTGTTTGCAGAAAAAATGATATGCATTTTTAGTCCAGCTCTTTTATGTTTGTTTACCCTATCAGGCGTCTGTGAACTCAGCAAAGAGGTAATAACTCCAGTTATCTTTTCAATCCAATCCATTCGATCAGCTTCACTTTCTGCCTGCATCAGCATGAGGGATGACGATCATTAATCTCAATGGTTATGAGCTCCACTACAGATGATTTATACATCACCCATCTATAGATGAATGCTTTTTAGAAACATATCAGTAATGGTGAAGATTGAAAACTCACCTGTAATGTATAATTTTTTGCAGGTGAAATAATCCGAAAGCAAAACCTCAGATCAGACTGCTCAGCATCAACTTTAATTGTCGATGTAAGCAAGTTCACCGTGTGACGTGCAACAGATTTTTCATCATGCACGCCGCCATGATAATTAGATGAAAGCCAACGACTCAAAAGGCCAGAACCTTGTTCTGGAGAACTTCTCGTTGACATTTGACTAGTTGCATGAAACTGCGTTTTTAAATGTTAAAAGTATTTTACAATACTAAGTAAACATATTTAATTTACAGAATACTGCATATTATTTTATGATTTACCGTTGGCTTGCTCCATTGCTTGCGATAATAGTATAGCATTCCTCGGCTGTCAAGGACAAAGAATCTCCTTTTCCAGTCTCCTCTAAAATTTGAGGAACGCTTAGCTAAATATCCTTGTTTAATAGTTTGTACCTAAACTATTGAAGTCTTAGTAACAGTTAGGAACAACATGAAATAACAGAGAAAAAAAATTACGAGATTTCATCAACAAGAATTTTAATACACCAAAGAAAGGAGTACCTTCCCTTCAGCTGAATTATGCATCACTGCCTCTATTAACTTATGGGAAGTTCTTGGAAAAGAATTTATCGAATCTTTACTTGGTGAACTTTGAGGTCCATTAAAAGCGCGCCGGTTTTCTTGATCGACTTGTCTTCTATATTCTTGCATACGTTCATGGAGAGCTGACTGTTCATAATTGGAGTTCTGCCTTGACTGTTGGGCATAAGCCAATACCTGCAAAGAATCACAGAAAGAAATTGTATGAGAAATCATCGTTTAAAGTAAAATCTTCTATACTTGATTCCACGAGTTTGATCCTGTGCATCAAAATATACACACCATCAATCGCATCTACTATACCATGATTAAATGATGCTTTGATGTAAAAAAAAAGAACCTGATTAATATACGGCTCCATTTGATGCAGTAGCTCGTAACCCTGACAAATGAGGAACTTTTTAAGTCCAATGCGATGACAAAATTGATGAAAAGTATAAAATACATGTTCACCAACAAAAAGACCTGTTTAAAATAACGAAGATGAGCATCCATTGTATTTCCAACCGCCTCCAAGAACTCGAACCTCTTTCTTGCCTCAACAGCAGATAGGGCACTGACCTGAGTCAATAAAATATTTAGATAACCAGATAGGATCAAGTGACTAGAAGAATGGGTAGAGAGAAAACTCGCCAGATTAAAACGTGTCTGCTCAAAAGTTGATCTTGCATTATGAAGTTCCTGGAGCGTATCATTACCAAATTAGAATTTTACAATTGAAAGGCTACATACAAAACTTTTGGAACAGTTATACATTTGAGAGTAGTAAAAATATGATCGGCATACCTCCTCAAGGGCACTGGCGATATCCAGCCTTGTGCTTTTTCGTAAGGAAAGGAACTTCTCACGAACCTGGAATTTGTTTATTGGTCAGTGTGCTTTATCGGGAATATATTTACTGTTACAGCGAAATGAAACATGCTTTGATGTTTAAGATCGAATAACATGATCAATCACCTGATCATATGCAATACTGGCTTTGTCGAAGCGCTTGTGGGCTTCCTGCATATTGTTTAGAACCCAGTTTTAAATCTAGAAATGGCACTTTTATCGTCTTCACTTTACATTTATGAACTCCTCTTAGTGAGGGATATCTTTTCCACGAATACAACAATAACGCTAATTAAGTTCGATGTTTGTAGGCGGAAGCATAGCGAATACGGTTGCCAAGGCATATGTTGCCCAAGAAAATAAGCCCATACAATGTAATATATATTGAGACAAACATTTTAAGATTGCTACCCACAAACATTTGATCATTAGAAATGTCCAAACACATCAAGAGAATTAGAAATAGGATACCTTGACATCCTGAAGATCAACATTAGCAAACTGTAAAAGTGTTCCATCCAGCACATGCTCTACCTAAGGATGCAAGGGTTACCACAAAGTCAGTATTCACAATAAACGTTTCCTTTAAAAGAGTTCATCGGAGATCAAACTGGTTATGCAGGGCAGGTGAACTAGAGGGTTTGGTTTCCAGCCTTAACAAACAAATTCCTAGTTCGTTATTAACATATGACAGACGAGTAGTTGACAATGTAATCGTTGAAAGGAATATAACTGGATCATAGCACGAAACTAGCAAGCAAGAAAACCAACAGAAGCATTTTTTACCTGGGACCGCAGAATTTCCTTGTACGTTCCAATTTCTCTCAGTGCAATGGCAAATTTAGCCATATCGGGGCCTAGAAGCAAAAACCAAATTTATGAGCGTAAATTTGAAAACACCAAAATCACGCCACTTATAAGCATACATCAATATATGACTTATACCTCCAAATGCAACAGATATCTGATCATTATGCCCGCCTGAGAAATTCTCAAGAGCACTTGCAAAAGCAATATCTCTATCATATGCATCTCCGAGCCCATCTCTGCAAGGAAGTACCATATTTCGACTCAGTATCTTCTTGCAAGTTTGCGCATATTTCTTATTGTACAGGCATTTACTGAGCAAATAGCGCACTAGAACAATACATCTGTCAGCACTCAGCAAAAAAAGGTTGTAGACACTACATGGTGCACAGCGATCGTCAAGGTGACTTGTACAGAATTTGTCATTGATAAGGTATTGGCATAGAAATTACTGGCAATGCAATGAGTATGGGTAGCAAATACATATTAGGACTTACATGTATTTTCGGCAACCTTTGTGAAATTTAAGGCTTCTTTCCCTTAGTATTTCGGCACTTTCTTCCATCACCTGGATCTGCTTCATAAAATCAAGGAGAGTCTTAATTACATGAAGCTCAACCTCAAATGAGCTAGAGGAGAACAAATTAACCTGCTGCCGAAACATAGGAGAGTCATCAAGCCTTGCAAAATACATGTTTCCTCCCTCCACAATTAATTCAAGCAACTAATCGCTATTTATCATCCTCCGACCTCATTATCCCCTCACACAAAGCCGATAAATCCTAAATTCCAAAAACTGAGAAGAACGAACCCACAAGACCACGGGCGATCTCCGAAACAAAAACAGCTACACTCCACAAATCGAACGATCCTAAATCAGGAAACCGCACGGCGAACACAACAATATCAAGATCAATTGCGACGGATGAATGATAAATATTGGGGTTTTTTCTCGGTTTGAGGAGCGAAAATGGAGGAATTATATGCGGTGGGGTTCCGTTATTATGGGAAGCGAGCAGTTTCATGCCGATGCATATCACATTTGATTAAATGAGAAGACGCAAACTATAACGGGGATTCAACACTTAAATACCTAGATCAATAAAAATAAGACAGATCAGTCCCTTGTCAGATCCATTTTTAATCTAGGTACCTAGTTGAATTTTATTTTACTGATAGGTACCTAACTGACGGATTTACCCCTGCTAAAACAACTTTATTACATCTTTTACCTGTTTTCTTCTTCACGTTCTTTCATTCCTAAAGAAAAAAGTTCTCACTCTCCCAAACCCAAATCGCAGATTTAATTCCAGAAATCGAGCCGCGTTCGTTGTTGCTTCAGATTCAACGTTGTCTGTCCACTCGTTCGTCGTGGTATTCCCCTTCTGAAATCGGTAGGTAAGTCATTCGCAGTAATACCGTACGTCGTCGCATTTAGTCGCAGTATTTCCGTCCTCAATAGGCTTGTATCTAGTTTGATTTTGCCATTATTCGTAGGGTTTAAGCATTTTCGGTTAATGTTCGTAACAATCGCTGCGTGTTTTTGGAATAACATCAATTTGTTGTTCGATTAGGGGTTTTTTGTGCTTGTATTTTCGGATGGGTGGATTAACTGTTGCCGATTTGGGTTTTTTGGAATGGGTTGGTTTTGATTTGTTCTAATGGGGTCAATTTGTTTTGGTACTACATTATCACTGCATTTGGTACCCTCTGTTTGGGCAAAGTGGTACCCCTTGTGTGAATAAATTGGTACTGCTTGTTAACTGGTTTTTCCAAATGAGGTCAATTTATTTTGGTACTACATAATCACTGCATTTCGTACCCCCAGTTTGGGCAAATTGGTACCCCTTGTGTGAATAAAATGGTACTGCTTGTTAAATGGTTTTTCGAATGGGGTCAATTTATTTAGGTACTACATTATCACTGCTTTTGGTACCCTCTGTTTCGGCAAATTGGTACCCCTTGTGTGAAAAAAATGGTACTTCTTTTTTACAGTAGATTTTTTGCAGAAATGCCTCCGCGGAACAGATCTGAGCTGTCTTCAAGGTGTCATCCTGCGCTGTTTTGATCTACCATAAGCAACTTGGAGGGTAGCATGACCCCAGATAAAAAAGAAACTATAAGAAGGTCTCCGTTTCACTTTTTGTAGATTTGCTTAAGATGTCACATTCGTTTGCTCGAATTGTGGCATTGATAAAGCGTTATAGTGTATCTTGCTTCTATGGCTGCTTGTATTTTACGTGACGAGCACAATTGTATGCTTGATCTGTTTGGTTAAGTTACTTGAATATGATGTGAGACTGTTTGGAGACTTTGTTTATGTAGGTTAACTTCTTTTGAGTTTGGGATGAGACCGTTTTGAGACTGTTTGAATTTTGTTCATGACTCAGTATTGTTTGGAAGAGGATGAGGTTGAGGCTAATGAAGGAGGATGCGATGATGTGTCCAAGGAGGATGCGATGGAAGAGGAAGAGGTTGAGGCTAATGAAGTCAACATGGGGATGAGACTGTTTGGAAACTTTGTTGTTTATGTTCATTAAGTTGTTCTTAGACTTGGGGATGAGACTGTTTGGAAACTCAGTGATGCCGTTTGTTGTGTAGTTCTATGAGACTGTCCGTATTTTTGATCTGTTTGGTTAAGTTACTTGAGTATGCTGTGAGACTGTTTGGAGACTTTGTTTATGTAGGTTAACTTCCTTTGAGTTGGGGATGAGACTGTTTTGAGACTGTTTGGAGTTTGTTCATGACTCAGTGATGTTCGTTTGTTGTGCAGTTCTGTAAATCTGCCTGTATATTATGCAGTACCATAGGTTTTTATATTGCCGTACCTTTTCTTTACATACAGAGTACCATAATATGCAGCCTAATCGTACCATTATGTACAAATATACCGTACCAAAACAGAAGATATGAAGAACCATGTATTGTTTGTATATTACCGTATCACATCTTTTACATACGGAGTACCAAAATATGCAGCTTAATCGTACCATTATGTAAATGTATGGCGTACCATACACAGAAGATATGAAGTACCTTGTCTTTGATATTACCGTACCAGAACTTTTACATACAGAGTACCTTAATATGCATGTTAACAGTATCACTGGGTATATATATATATCGTACCATAAACATAATATATGAAGTACCTTGTCTGTGGTACTACAAGGTACCTTATCTTGTACTTTAAGGTACCTTATCATTTACATATACCTTATCATTTACATATACTGTACCATAATCTGCAGCTTCACCGTATCACTATGCAAGTGTACCGTACCGTATCGCTTACATATAGAGTACCGTAATATGCAGGTTAACCTTACCATTAAGTAAATATATACCGTACCGTATATATCGCACATGAAGTATCTTATCTGTTGTACACTAAGGTACCTTGTGTTTTACAGAAGGTACCTTATCATTTACCTATATAGTACCATAACCTGCAGGTTTACCGTATCTATAATTACACATATACAGTACCCAGATATGAAAGTATATCGTACCATTTGTTATACGATCGAAAAATAAATACATTCCTAATCGAATCGCGTTGTCCTGCGTGATTTTGACAATACCTAACAATAACGAAATGAAAAAAAAAATATGAAAGCCTAATGCACCGAATTCGCATATGTAGCACTCACCACATTATTCAAATTATGTTGTAGATGTTCTTGCTTCTATCCTTATACTATAATGAATCTTGGTATTCTAAGATTTATTCATGCGTGCGGGGCCTAATGCGCCGAATTTGATCTGAAACGTTTTTAATACTATATATTACTGTTCTACGGTGGTTCGAGATGAAAAAGTAATTCGATGACCTCGAAAAATACTAACCCTAGTATGACGTATCATATATATAAGGGACATCGTACCTTAAATATCTTTGTAGGGGTACCTGTCTTTTTGTTTAAAGCGTACCAACGCAGCCACGGTTGCAGTACCCAGATATCAAAGTATATCGTACCATTTGTTATACGATCAAAAAATAAATACATTCCTAATCGAATCGCGTTGTCCTGCATGATTTTGACAATACCTAACAATATCTGAATGAAAAAAAAAAGTGAAAGCTTAATGCATCGAATTCGCAGATGTAGCACTCACCACATTATTCAAATTATGTTGTCGATGTTCTTGCTTGTATCCTCATACTATAATGAATCATGGTATTCTAAGATTTAATTCATGCGTGCGGGGCGTAATGCACCGAATTTGATCTAAAACGTATTTAATACTATATATTATGGGTCCACGGTGGTTCGAGATGAAAACGTAATTCGATCGACCCCGAAAAATACTAACCCTAGTATGACGTATCATATATATAAGGGACACCGTACCTTAATTATCTTTGTAGGGATACCTGTCGTTTTGTTTAAAGCGTACCAACGCAGCCACGGTTGCAGTACCCAAAATTACATATGACATGAAACATTTTATTAAAGCCAACTGACATGTCAGATGAGCTGTCTTTTATTATTTAAAACCTCGGATGTCAGAATCTGTCCAAACATGACATAGAAAATGTCAGAAATCTGTCCACTCATGACTGAAAAACGTCAGAAAGTGTATAATCATTACTGAAAAAAGACAGAAATTGTCTAATCCTCTATCCACATCAACACATGCTCAAATGCTTCGTTTGTGGCGGAATATAGCCAAGTCTTAAATTCAAAGTTTTACTTTAATTTATACGGTACCTATTTCTGAAAGGACACAGTACCCTATGACGTACACTTAGAGTACCTATATTTCCTATATTACAGTACCAAAGCTGCGTATATTAACGTACCAGATTGGAATATATTACAGTACCAAATATGCATATTACAGTACCGAACATGTATGTCGTAGGGTGCCAAACTGGCATATATTACCGTACCAAATTTACATATATTAGGGTACCAACTGGCATATATTACAGTAACAAATTTACATACATTACGGTGCCAAATGTACATTAGCAAACTGGCATAGGTTACTGTACCAAACAGGCATATCTTACCGTACCAAATTTGCATATATTAGGGTATCAAAGCGGCATATATTACAGTACCAAATTTACATGTATTGCGGTGCGAAATGTGCATACATTAGCAAACTGGCATAGGTTACGGTACCAAACATGCATGTCGTAAGGTACCAAACTAGCATATATGACAGTACCAAACATGCACATATTACCGTACCAAACTTGCATATCTTATGGTACCAAACTGGCATGTATTACAGTAACAAAATTACATATATTACGGTACCAAACATGTATATTACCGTACCGAGAATGAGTCATTTAGACGAAAAGAATGAGTCATTACCAATTGACACATTTGGACAAAAGAATGGCCTGTTGGCATCATTTAGACAAAAAGAATGAGTCATGTCCTATTGACACATTTATATTACAGTACCTTGTTGTCATATATTACAGTACCTTGTTGGCATATATTACGGTACCTTATTGGCATTTATTATAGTACCTTGTTGTCATACATTACAGTACCTGTTGGTATATATTACGGTACCTTATTGGCATTTATTACAGTACCTTGTTGTCATATATTACAGTACCAAATTAGCATATATTACAGTACCTTATTGTCATATTACAGTACATTGTTGGCATCATTTGGATAAAGAATGTGCCATTACCATACAAAAGTGCAACAAAAGAGGTTTTGGAACAAAAGCAGTAACGAAATACATGGCAAATACGGACCCTACGTCGATACGACCTCTCTACAAGTACGACGATTATTCCCGTACTTCCACATCTTTTGCACTGGATCTTTTATCTACCTGAGAAGGCCTCCGCATCTTTCGGCAACCAAGAAGAACACAAATGCCCGAGTCACGAATAAAATTCCCGTCATCAGTTTGAGCATTCATCTCGTGCGTCGTCGCTTCATGATCGATACTAAGAATGACTCCCTTTTATACTCACACAATGCAAATAACGTCCCGCCACTAACCGAACTTCTAGACGGCATATTTCAGATAATATGACTTGTATAAATGGTACGCCTGCATAATTTACAATGGTACAGCGTACGCAGACATCTTGGTACCGTATAAACACATAAAATGGTACGTAATAAACATAACAAATGGTACGTAATAACAGTTATATAAAGAAACCTGAAATCCCGATGGATTAGCCTCAATAACTGTTAAGAATCGACATTCACCCTTACATCGAGCTTTTAGATCGCATTCAGCTCTCAGATCTGGGTTAAATTTGATCTCACGAGTGCAATCTATTAACCACACCCAAAGCAAAATAAAAACTTACATGACAAATCGAGACCCTAAATCGAGAACCCAATGTGGAATAGGCTCGTCGCTCGTCATCCGGTGCCACCACGAGCGGAAGGTTATCGTCAATTGCAGAGATGGAGCTGGAATTTTCTCAGGCGTGGTGGAGCTCGAAATTGCAGAGAAAATTGTGAAATGGAATTGTTAAATCAAAGGGTAAATTGGTAATCTTAGGTGATTAGGTACCTATCTGTAAAATTTTTATTCAAATGGGTACCTAGCTTAAAAAAATCTCTGACAAGGGACTGATGTGTCCTTTAAGTTTTATATTAGGTATTTAAGTGTAGATTTCCGAACTATAATTTAAAACAATTAACTTAATATACCATTCAAAGTGATGCAACAAATGTTTGAAATCGTCGGTATCACCAGCAATCTATCGGATATAATTTTAAAGGTAACCTACGAAGCTATAAGTTATAACAACAAAATTCATACAACTACCAAAGCAACACGCATCACATTTCTATATACACACACCATGAAACTCATGTAGAGCCAATCACCATCACTGTCACCTAGCCTGGCTTTCGAAATCTTCGGAGATGTTGAACAAGAACTGAGGAAGAGAAGCAATTCTCGGCAGATTCAGCAGCAAATCTCCCACCGAGTCGTTCCTAGGCATCGTCGAGCCAATTGGCGAAACGCTTAACTTTCCCTCGATTTTATCGTTTCCATTCTCACTTCCGTTCGCATCTTCTTCACCATTCTCATTTCGAGCCTCGACAGGCTCTTTCTGTAGAAGGCAGCATAGAGAGTTGACCCGAGACATGAGAGACTCCTCGTCAGAATCGGGCATGTCTCGAAAATCGCTAAAGAGGCAGCTATTTATGTCTTCCAAGATTTGAAAGCTTTCCCATTCATCGGTGGAGAGTTTTGGTTGTTGGGCTGGACCCTTTTCTGATATCCGAGCCTCGAAATGGCTTACCAAGTCGGTCATAGACATGGAGGGTTTGATTCCAGGCACTTTTATCTGATCCCAGTTGCTGATCGTTTTGAGCTGCTCGAGCCCGCCAATGTTTTTTATATCTTCGACGTTTATTGCGCTCATTCCTATATATCATTTAACAACACATCATCTCAGTTGGTTTAAGTCATGGGCACAGAGTTTGAAGTCTCAAAGAAGTGATTTTATTGTTTACCTGAGGATGGTGATGATGTTTCATGAGGGTAAGCATCCGTTGAGTACATATTTGGAGCATCTTGGTCTGTTTTTGAGGATGAGGATTGAGCCATCGATGGAGAAGTAGTCTCGTGTAAGCTGAAGATTGATGGGCTTCCTTCGCTGTTCATGTCGTATCCGTTCTTCTCTTCGCTTTGATCGTCGAATAAGGGGATTCTTGGTTCGAAGTACGGTGTGTCGAGCACTATGTCTCCTTGCTGACTAAGGAAGTTCAAGCGAGGATCGCATTGTATGAGCTTCTCAAAGTGCTTGCCCAACAACCCTTGTGGGCACTCCAAGTAATGCCGCCTGTGTAAGAATTTCAACCCATACGTAGAAAATGAGTGACTCAACGCCAATTGATAAATCAGAATCACATTTCCAGTCATAAAAAAGTATGTCACACTCTCCATGGTTCCAAATATGTCCAACATAACGAAAATTACTGTCAAACGACACGCAAAAGACATGGTATGAGTGTGATCTTACTTCTGTATACTTGCTTGCCCGCCAGTGAAATCTGCAGTTGCCTGCCAAAGCGTGTGCTTCCTTGGCTGTGGATTCGTCTCCCGAAAGAAAAGAGGTTGACGAGCCAACTGCATGAAGACAAGGATTTGAGGGAAGCATAAATCATAACAACGCAATTGAAGTAACAAATTGGTAAAACACCGAAAAAGATGGTGCCTAGCATATATTACCACAACATCCAAAGTCCCTGGACCATCATCAGGGTAAGTAGCCTTCAGGGCCATGATGTCAGACCATTGGATTTCAATTTTATTCTTAAGTCCCCCATCAAGAACTTCCCACACCAATTTATGCTTCGCAAAATAGCACTTGGCCACCAAGTCACCTTCATATTTCGATTTGTACTGCAAAAGCCAAACAATATCATCAGCTCTTAGCCAAAGCCTTCAGAGGACGAAAGAAAAAAATATTTTTTTTCCAAACATCACATCAAATGTACCTCCCATGTCCCTATGCGTAGAATCGATCCCGGGAAATTTGCTGCCTTCAACTTATCACCCGAAGAAGAACCACTCCCTGATGACTGCTTTTTACCCTGAGTCTGACCTCCATTTTTGCCGGCGCTTGCTTGAGAAAGTTTCATTTGAATCACCTCCAAAAGCGAAGGGCTTTTCCTCAGACGCAAGCCCAGTGGAGGTTCTTCAAGAGGGTTGTACTGTGAAGCTGATTCTGCAACACTTCCCATTCTGAAGTTTTGCTGCAAATGGAAGAATAGAGGGCATTAATAGCGTTATAGAAGACAACCAACTCAGGTCGTCTTTGCGAACTGAATATGGCTATGAACATTAACAGATCGCCAAAAGTTAGCTTCGACAAAATTAGGTATAATCTAACTTAAATCAGAGGACAACGATGAAGCCCAAGGACAGAACAGATTCACGGTATATTCGATCTGATCCAAAATTAGCACCCATCAAATATGATCAAGAGAACAAATCATATAAGCGTGATAAACTAAACCCTAGCATTACAAAGGAATAATAACCCGAACTAAAAACAAAAACACAAATTAGGGAACAAATTACCTTCTGACGCTTGTTGAGAGGACCATGCTCTTCCTCAATTTCAACCTTCACCGATTTGCCACTCCTCATCATCTGCACCATCACGAGCTAAGACTAAAATCCGATATACACCAATCTAGCTTCTGCAGTTCGCCTCTGGTCACCCCAATCAGCTCTAGCTTCCTATTGGAGCTTCAAAGTCGCCGTTTACCTACACAAAGGCGGAGATTCAAAGGTCGTACGAATGGAGTTTGGTACCAAAGTACAAGTTTTCTTTTTGGATAACAATAATAATATGAACTCAGAAAATAAATATAGGGTAAATTCCCTTTCAGTACCTTTCAACATTTCAACTTCCTTTTAAATACCCCTCGAATTATATCTTCCTTATAAGTACCCATTTGAAAATTTATTCCTGTTCAGTACCTAAAAAACCCTTTTCAGCATTAAATGGACGAAAATACCCCTGTCTCACATATTCAAAAAAGCTGAATAATTATTTTCACATGAATTATACCAAAAAAATAGTTATTATACCAACAAAATTAGACATTGTACCAGAAAATGTTGAAATGATACCATATGTTTTCGTTATTATATCAGTAAATAGCATTATTATAAATTACAGCGAAATTGGACGTAATTATACCAACTGATTTTGAAATTATACCAGAAACTGTAGAAATTATACCACATATTTTGGTTATTATACCAGTAAATAACGTTATTTGAATTTGATACAGTGAAATTGGACGATATACGAACTGATTTTGAAATTATACCAGAAACCGTAGAAGTTATACCAACTGTTGTCGTAATTATACCAACAAAATTGTACACTATATCATTGGTATAATAATGATAACATTTGGTATAATAATCAAAACAGTTGGTGTGATGTCCAATTTAAATAGCGTTATTATAATTTACAGCGAAATTGGTGTTATACCAACTGATTTTGATATTATACAAGAAATTGTAGAATTATACCACATGTTTTGGTTATTAAACCAGTAAATAACGTTATTTGAATTTTATACAGTGAAATTGGACGATATGCGAACTGATTTTGAAATTATACCAGAAACTGTAGCAATTATACCAAATGTTGACGTAATTATACCAACAAAATTGTACACTATATCATTTGGTACAATAATGATAACTGTTGGTATAATTAGAATAATAGTTGGTATAATAATTAAAATGATGTCCAATTTAATTTCAGAAAAGGGTATTTTCGTCCGTTCGCTGTTTGGGGTATTAAACACACAACTTTTCTGCAGATGGGTACTGAACACGAAGTTTTTTTCATGGGGGTACTAAACAGGAATCTCAAACCTTGAAAGGTACTGAAAGGGAATTTACCCATAAATATAGGGAGTTACTATTTAACGCCCCCTTTTTACTAGTCACCGCCCCCTAAAGGGCTGAAAAAAGACGTTTTTGCCCTTATGATATTTAAATCAATTTAAAAGAAAAAACTAACTAAATATATAATTCTGGTATGAAATACCGAAAACTACATACACAAATAAATTCGAACGATCGATCGATAAGGAAATTCGAACGAAATTTTCGACCCGCACAGGCCCGACCGAAATTCAAGTTCGGCCCGCACAGGCCCGACCGAAATTTCAGTTCGGCCCGCACAGGCCCGACCGAAATTTCAGTTCGGCCCGATTAATTTTCACTTTTTCGTTTTTTTTTTATTTTTTATTGTAATTTATAAAAACTCAACATATATAGTAGTATTTAGGGATTGAACCCATGACCTCTACTTGATAAAGAAAGTACTTATCCATTGGACTACATAGCTTTTTTATTAACAATTATGACATATATATAAATATGTAACGAAAAAATAACCGGGACGGGTTTCGGGTCGGGGATCGGGCCGGGGTTGGCTGGACCCGAGATCCGACCCGGACCCGGCCGGGTTGAGTCTTTTAGGACCCGTAATATTACAAAATAATTATAAAAAAAATTAATAATACAAAATAATAACAATTAAATAATCTAATTAAATATTCCAATTAAATAATCTAATTAAATAATCCAATTAAATAATCTAATTAAATAATCCAATTAAATAATATAATTAAATAATCCAATTAATAATCTAATTAAATAATCCAATTAATAATCTAATTAAATAATCCAATTAAATAATCGAATTAAATAATCCAATTAATAATCTAATTAAATAATCCAATTAATAATCTAATTAAATAATCCAATTAAATAATCGAATTAAATAATACAAAATAATCCAATTAAATAATCTAATTAAATAATAACAATTAAATAATCTAATTAAATAATCCAATTAAATAATCTAATTAAATAATCCAATTAAATAATCTAATTAAATAATCCAATTAAATAATCTAATTAAATAATCCAATTAAATAATCTAATTAAATAATCCAATTAATAATCTAATTAAATAATCTAATTAAATAATCCAATTAAATAATCTAGTTAAATAATCCAATTAATAATCTAATTAAATAATCTAATTAAATAATCCAATTAAATAATCGAATTAAATAATACAAAATAATCCAATTAAATAATCTAATTAAATAATCCAATTAAATAATTTAATTAAATAATCAATTAAATAATCTAATTAAATAATCTAATTAAATAATCGAATTAAAAAATATATATATATACATAGCCGAAGAGAAATTTCGGCCACTATAGGTGCCGGCCGAAAACTTTTTTCGGCCCGGGCGGATCCGACCTAAATGAATTTTCGGTCATAACAGTTCCGACCGAAACATAATTTCGGTCGGAACAGTCACGACCGAAACACAATTTCGGTCGGGACCATCACGGCCGAAATGTTTTTTCGGCCTCTTCAAGGTACGACCGAAATACTGTTTCGGTCCTACCTTGATGTGGCCGAAATTATTTTTTGGTCCGACCCGAAAAGACGAGATTGTTTTTCGGTCGGGACTTTTTTCGCGCGTGATCGAATCAAGTTCGATAATTCACATTCGTACGAACGAATATTACGTTAATTTGTTTTGTTTTGTTTGAGTCTGATTTGAATGTTTGATTGCGATTTGAACGTTTTTTTTGTTTTGTTTGAGTCTGATTTGAATGTTTAATTGATATATGAAAATTGTTGTCTGGAAAAGGACTTTAAATAAAAAATTTAATACAAAAGGGCAATTTTGTTTTTTTTCAGCCCTTTAGGGGGCGGTGACTAGGAAAAAGGGGTGGTGAATAGCAATCCCAATATATTATTAGAGAGCTTTTGAAACGGTGACTCACACGTGGCTTCCCCACGCGCTCTGGCGGCGTAAGGTGGCTCTCAGACGTGCCACGCGCCATCTAGCAACTTGCCGACTTGGTGGCTTTCTACGACAGTTTACATTTTTATATAAATACTAATACTAATAAAATATTACTCCACTCTATTCTAAATACAAATCATTTTACATTTTTGTTTTTAATTTTAATATAGGTCGTTATACTTTTTCAAGAAAAACACTTGGACTTTTACGATTTTATATGGTCTTGAATAAAAATAATTAGATTAAATATGATAAAATAATGAGTATAACAGAAATCCTATTTTATTTTTTAATATGTGGGTAATTACATTAAACGGATTGTATAGACGAACTATGTGACAGTGGGATTTCATGATGAGCAAAAGGTCCCCACATGTCAGGCAACGGTTGCGATCAGTCTATTGGACACGTGTCAAGATCTTAATATTTTATTGTGACACGCTAGAAGGGAAATACTCCATATTTTGTATTCTTAGTATCTTTTAATTAGGAGTGGATAATATTAATGATTGAGATTTTGTCGTTTAGTGCGGGTTTTACGAAATTGTTACGACACCATGGCGGCTGTGAACGTCACGCGCTGTCTTTCGGAGACTCGTGATATTTAAGAAGAGTAAATTTCGTTTCAGCCCCACACAAGCAACTTTCATTTGGATTCAGCCCCAATTGCTTTAAATTTCAGTTTAAAACACCCATCTCAAGTTTGCCTTAGAATTAAGGACCCAAATGTGCTTAAAAGACCAACCTACCCTCATCTGTTGCGAAATTTACAAATATATGCCATCATCATCCCTCTCGTGCGAACCATCAACCCCAAATGCCATCTGTTGATTTATTACAACACCCAAACGCCATGAAATCTCCGAAATCTTCAACGTAATTGAGCAGAAAAGGTAAAATCGAGCTCAATTTTGTCATGAGTTCTCGTAACCAAGGAAAATTTCGATGTTTATTTTGAATAATGCTTCAAACTCAATTAGAAAATTTTGGTACAAACACGAGTGAAATCTCGACGTTTGTGCTCGAAGACTGTGGATTCACACCAATTCAGTTGTGGGTCTTAGTAATCGACACGAAATTACAACGAATCTTGACGCGACGTAAGATCCAAACATTTTCAATTTATGTAACAAATCAATATACCTGGGTACCAATTTCTGCTCGTTTGATAACAAAACCATGAAAACAATACCAAATACGTAACATTAACGAATAAATGTTGCCTCAGTTCAAACAAGTAATTCTTCGAAAAAAAAGCAATAAATAATTATAAAACAATAACGTGTCATGAGAAAGAAAAAAATTCCAGTAACACATCACGTCACCTTGCTACCACTCGCGTCTCTTCCTTAAACAAATTCCTTATAAATAATAACAGAAGACAAGTACTTAGGAACACATGTTGCATTATGTATTGCTCTATAAATAATAATCCGGTACCAGTTCATGATCATCTGATACCAGCAAATTATAGACAGTACCACTTCATTGCTCTGTAATACCAGTATGTTGAAATTTTGTAACACAAAACAGTCATTCTTTACCAGTTTATATATTTTCATACCAGTTTTTTACACCACACAAAATGGATCATTTAACCTAGAAAATTCTTAAACAGGGCCTGAATTCGAAATCAAACCCGGTACCAGTATGTTGAAATTCTGTAACGGAAAATAACAACCCGGTACCAGTTCATGATCATCTGATACCAGCTAATTTCAGTCAGTACCACTTCATTGCTCTGCAATACCAGTATGTTGAAATTTTATAACACAAAACAATCAGTCCTTACCAGTTTATATATTTTCATACCAGTTTTTTACACCACACAAAATGGATCATTTAACCTAGAAAATTCTTAAACAGGGCCTGAATTCGAAATCAAACCCGGTACCAGTATGTTGAAATTCTGTAACTGAAAATAAACATCCGGTACCAGTTCATGATCATCTGATACCAGCTAATTTCAGTCAGTACCACTTCATTGCTCTGCAATACCAGTATGTTGAAATTTTATAACACAAAACAATCACTACTTACCAGTTTATATATTTTCATACCAGTTTTTTACACCACACAAATGGATCATTTAACCTAGAAAATTCTTAAACATGGCCTGAATTCGAAATCAAACCCGGTACCAGTATGTTGAAATTTTGTAACGGAAAATAATAATCCTGTACCAGTTCATGATCATCTAATACCAGCCAATTTTAGTCAGTACCACTTCATTGCTCTGTGATACCAGTATATTGAAATTTTGTAACAGAAAACAATCATTCTTTACCAGTTTATATATTTTCATACCACTTTTTTACACCACACAAAATGGATCATTTAACCTAGAAAATTCTTAAACAGGGCCTGAATTCGAAATCAAACCCGGTACCAGTATGTTGAAATTCTGTAACGCAAAATAGTTATCCGGTACCTGTTCATGATCATCTGATACCATCTAGTTCTAGCCAGTACCAATTTATTGCTCTGTAATACCAGTATGTTGAAATTTTGTAACACAAAACAATAACGTGTCACGAGAAAGATAAAAAATTCCAGTAACACACCACATCACCTTGGTACCACTTGCGTCTCTTGTTTAAACAAATTCCTTATATATAATAACCGATGACTAGTATCTTGTAACAAATGTTGCACTATTTATAACAAAAAATGAAAAGACAAAAACGGTTTATTTCCTATAATAAAAACATTTTCAATTTCAGTAACAAATCACCTTACCTGGGTACCAGGTTCTGCTTGTACGGAAACAGTACCATGTAAGACTATACCATATTCTTAACAATGACGAATAAATGTTGCCTGAGAAATAACAAATAATTCTTTGAAAAAAATTAATAACAAATAATTAGAAAACAACATAAATAATTGAAAGTGTTTTTTGCTTATAAACACATTGTGGCTGAAAACGTTTTATCAGAGAGTAACATTTTTGCTGCATATATGAGGAGTCAGGTGAGGCTGTGAGGGAGAATGAGGTTGTGACTGAGGCTGAGAGGGGGGTTGGAGTTGGGTCTGAGGATCATTTAGAGGACGAGATGGAGATGGATGTCGAGGCTGATAAGGAGGGCTCAGGTGGCGAGTCTGAGGCTGAGAAGGAGGTCTCAAGTGCCAAGTCTGAGGCTGAGGAGTCAGTGAAGGGTGGCGAGTCTGATGTTGAGGCTGAGGATGCCAAGAGTGCCGAGGCTGAGGCTGAGAAGGAGGCAGTGAACGGTGGCGAGTCTGATGTTGAGGCTGAGGATGCCAAGAGTGCCGAGGCTGAGGCTGAGAAGGAGGCAGTGAAGGGTGGCGAGTCTGATGTTGAGGGTGAGGAGGCCAAGGGTGCCGAGGCTGAGAACGAGGCCAAGGGTGCCGAGTCTGAGGCTGAGAAGGAGGCCAAGGGTGCCGAGTCTGAGGCTGAGAAGGAGGTCAAGGGTGCAGATGCTGAGAAGGAGGCAGTGTTGGATGCCGAGGCTGAGAAGGAGGCATTGAAGGGGGCCGAGTCTGATGGTGAGTCTAAGGCTGACCCTGATGTTTATGCGCTGATTAAGCAATACTATGGAGGTGTTTTGACTGTTGATGCGGAGTATAAGCAATATGTAGCCTCCATGAATGTTCCTGAGGTGTCCAATCCACAAGCTTCTATTGCACAAAATGAAATGAAAAGGGCCGATAGGAGACGAAAGAAGGACGAAGCATTCGTTACGCCTCCTGGAAGCACGACACCTATGAAAAAGGTAAGAATGAAAGGGCCCGCAAAGAAGGAGAAAGTAGCTGAGATTGTTGATGTGTCGTCGGCCAAAATAACGAGTGAGGTCGATGTAAGTGTGTCTGAGAAGGAGACGGTGGTCATTGCTAGAGAGTTTCCGGGGAAAATAACACTATCTAGCGACGAGAAAGCCCTCGTTGACCAGTTCATTGACAAAGGAGACTACAAGTAAGTTGTTATTAATGCTTGTTTCGATTATTAACGCATTTTGGCCTCAGTACTAATGGGTGTTACAAACGCAGGTGCGTCGTATGGGAAGATGAATTTGTATCTCTGAAGGGGTGTCAGTTGGCTGAAATGATGCTAGGTCATGCCCTCATTTCAGACGTGATCGATGCCTGGTTCAAGTACATTTCATCGTCGAATTACAGAAGACGTTATGAAGTGATAGTAGAGACATACTTTGTTCCTACGCACGTAGCGGTGAGTCTTATATAAAAATCTCGGTTTTTTATTATATGATATAAAAGTATTTCGATATGTTACGCAGCAAAATATCGAGGGCGTCTTGACGAATGGCCATCTGAAGATTTCGACGAAAAAGGGACTTGAAGACTTTCTTGGAAAATTGTCAGCCGTTACGAAGGCGGAGCTGGAGAAGCTGCCGGGGGCGATGCAACAATCCTGTAAGTACATCGCCTTCCCCCTGCATCATGGATATCATTGGCATATGCTAGTCCTAGACGTACCCAATAGATCTTTCCTCCACTACAACTCGCTGCCTAGCCCGAAAGCCAATGGTGTCGCAAGCCGATGTGTAAGTCTCGTATGATCTTTATGTGAAGAAGTTGTCCGCTCTCTTGATTAATACTTTGACTTCTCTATTTAGGCATCTGCCATTCGACAGTACATGCAGCACATAAAAGTCGCGTCGCTGCCAGATTCGAAGGTCGCAAATGCTAGTTGTCGACGACAGATTTACGGTAGCATGGATTGTGGGGTTTGGGTATGCATGTTCGGCGAGGCTCTTTGTCGCGATGATGTGTCGTTTTGGGCCAAAGTTAATGAAACTGAGGCTGTAGAAAGCTTTAGGGCTCGCATTTTGGCCGGATTACTAGAATTTGCTGTTTGTGGTGTGTAAGTTGGAACCCTTGATGCTTTTGTTGTTTTGATCTCCTATGAAACAATACTTTTGGAGATTTCATGTGTTATGTAAGCCAATGTAGGTCTTTATGTCCGTGTAAGACAATGATGTTAATGTAGGTCTTTATGATGTTAATGTGGGTCTTTACGTCCGTGTTTTATGTCCGGAAAAATTATGTTAAAGTTTGAATACTACAAGTACATAATGTTGAAACAGAATATAGTAACGCCATACCAGATAAGGAAGAAGTTTCTAGAGTGTTCATGATGTTTCCAGGAAGTCAATTGGTATATCATGGTTCTGTCGCTAGTGTTACCACATTAACACAATAAAATACTACATGATTGATGAGAGCTAACAAGACAAACAAAATTTTGACAGATTTTATGTATAGCTATACCATATAATACCTTCACTGTACCACTTCGCAAATTCGAGATATTACGTGCATTATTAGAATTTAAATTCATCCAAGACCAACGAATTCATTGGAAAATACATTATTTGATGATGTTAACAAATGAATTAATTGGAAAATCACGTCATACAAACATTGATGTTAGAGGCAGTGATGTTGAAGCTTATTGTCTTGTAATCAAGATCACATTCATTAGCGAACATGTCTTTCTACAAGTTAAAACGAAACATTCTGAAACCCGTCATGGAAATTCAACATTACATCACAAAAACCGATAGAATATACAAGATATTATAAATATTATATCGTGAATAACTTTGGTATACACGATAATATAGATATTATATCGCAATAAACATAATACCACATTGAAGTACGGTAATACTAAATGATATTTGAAAACTAAGCATAAACGCGGAAATCGTAACATAAGTATACAAAGTGATACCGGTAAATAGTTTATCTGTACCAATTGATTACAACGGTGTTTCCCCGACGTGTTTCCAGGAAGTCACCACGCTTACTGTCTTAGACACGTGGTCGATAATTTCCGGACAACGGTGTTGAGAAAGAACCCCTTCAGGAACAAAAGGCATTGGACAACAAAGTTCAAGAAAGCTGCATATTCTCCTTATCCAGATGATTTCAATACATTCACTACTGAAGTCACAAAAGCATTTAATGAAGCTGAAGATTTCATTAAGGCTTCGAAGCCTAATAACTGGGCCAATTCATTATTTAGAGGCAAGAGATGGGGAATCATCGACAACAACATTGCCGAGAGTTGGAATAGCTGGGTGCGCGAGGCTAGGGCCATGCCCATTGTTGGAATGGTCGACGAAATACGACGGAAGATCATGATAATGATGAACAACAAAAGGACTGATGCTCACAAACAAGTCGGCTATTTGTGTAAGAAGCCGGAAAATAAATTAAAGTCCAACATGGAACAATCTCGTACCTTAGATGTTGATACCTCGTGTGGCTGGAGTTTTGAGGTTATAGAAAATGGAAAAAAATTTGCCGTGGACTTAACTAACAAGACATGTTCGTGCAGATTCTTCCAATTGGAGAGCATACCTTGTAAGCATGCTTGTTCCTCTATTCTATCTTTAGGTCTCTCACCTTATGATTTCTGTGACCCGTACTATAGTTTACCAAAATACCGAGAGACATATATGTCCTATATAAATCCAATCCCTTCCAATACTGTCGATGTAAATCCACCACTTGAAGACGTCGTCGAACCTAATGTCCAGCGACCCCCTGGTCGTCCACGAACGAAGAGACTGCCATCGCAAATTAAGGATTTTCGTCCATTGAAGTGCGGAAGATGTAAGCGGAACGGGCACAATCGCAGAACCTGTAAGGAAGCAATATGATGTTTTCATATGTGTTTTGTCCTTTTGTCATTCACAATCTGTGAATTTACTTAGTTTGGGCATGTTTTTTGTACAACCAAGCTAAACAGTACCATACGTGTTTTCTCCTATGTGTACATCATATGCACCTGGCTTGCAAATTGAATACAAATATTGGTGGTACCATTCTGTTTATACCAATAAGTGAATATACGATCGATTGTTTCCACCATTACAATGATACCAGATAATTGGCCGTCGGTACCAAATTCAGCTTGTAGTTACCTATAAATCCGTATACATACCACATGATAGCTTATTAATACCTATTAACTGTTCTACAATGACAGATAAACGACCTTCCATACCAAATTTCGGGAATAATTGTATAGGCATCAATCCGTCGATCTAAAATTTCGGCAAACATTCGAGACCATGATAGACCTTCTAGGACACAGCCAAATTGGTTTGGTGCAGGATGTGCGTTCGTGCAGATAGAAATAATATATACGATCGATTGTTTCGATCGAGTTTCCAGTTATGGAGATACCAGATAATAGGCAATTGGTGTCAAATCTTTCTTGCAAATACCTTTAAATTCGTAAAGATACCACATCTCCGATAATAAATACCAGTTAACTGTCTTACTAAAACAGATGAATGACCGTCCAATAAATACCAGTTAACTGTCTTACCAAATCTTTCTTGTATAAAATATCTTCAATTTCAATCGAATCGGGATTCGATTTTCACCATGTTTTTATTATTTGCGTCAAATGAAATCGAAATTTTACCCGTAAAATCCAACATTCGAGACCTGAATAACATGATAAACCGTCTAGCACACATCCAGCTTGGTTTGGTGCAGGATGTGTGTTCGTGCAAATGGAAATAATATATATGGTCGATTGTTTCGATCGAGTTTCCAATGTTATACAAATACCCGATAATTGGAAAATTGTACCAAATCCAACTTAGCAATACCTTTTAATCCTTAACTATACCAAATGGTTGCATATCAGTACCTATTAACGGATATAGAGTGACAGATAAGTAACCATCCATACCACGTTTCGGGAACAGTAGTTTAGGCTACAATCCGACGATTTTCAATTTCGGCAAACGATGAGCGACGAACTAAAGAGCCAATACTATGTTTCATAGATTTGTTCACAATATGGGTTTCTCGAATTTGTATAAAATATCTTCAATTTCAATCGAATCGGGATTCGATTTTCACCATGTTTTTATTATTTGCGTCAAATAAAATTGAAAATTTTACCCGTAAAATCCAACATTCGAGACTTGAATAACATGATAAACCGTCTAGCACACATCCAGCTTGGTTTGGTGCAGGATGTGTGTTCGTGCAGATGGAAATAATATATATGGTCGATTGTTTCGATCGAGTTTCCAATGTTATACAAATACCCGATAATTGGAAAATTGTACCAAATCCAACTTAGCAATACCTTTTAATCCTTATCTATACCAAATGGGTGCATATCAGTACCTATTAACGGATATAGAGTGACAGATAAGTAACCATCCATACCACCTTTCGGGAACAGTAGTTTAGGCTACAATCCGGCGATTTTCAATTTCGGCAAGCGATGAGCGACGAACTAAAGAGCCAATACTATGTTTCATAGATTTGTTCATGATATGGGTTTCTCGAATTTGTATAAAATATCTTCAATTTCAATCGAATCGGGATTCGATTATTATTTGCGTCAAATGAAATTGAAAATTTTACCCGTAAAATCCAACATTCGAGACCTGAATAACATGATAAACCGTCTAGCACACATCCAACTTGGTTTGGTGCAGGATGTGTGTTTGTGCAGATGGAAATAATATATATGGTCGATTGTTGATCGAGTTTCCACTGTTATACAAATACCCGATAATTGGCAAACTGTACCAAATCCAGTTTACCAATACCTTTGAATCCGTATCCATACCAAATTATAGCATATCAGTACCTATTAACGGTTATATAATGACAGATATGTAACCATCCATACCACGTTTCGGGAACAGTAGTTTAGGCAACAATCCGGTGATTTTAAATTTCGGCAAACGATGAGCGACGAACTAAAGAGCAAATACTATGTTTCATAGATTTGTTCATGATATGGGTTTTTCGAATTTGTATAAAATATCTTCAATTTCGATCGAATCGAGATTCGATTTCATCGTGTTTTTACTATTTGCGTCAACAGAGTTCGAACAAAATACCCGTAAAATCGAACATCTCGAGACCTGAATATCGAAATAAACCATCGTGGATAGACCTACTTTCGTTTCTGAGGATTAGTTCGAACGAAAACAGAAATCTGTGCGGGGTTTTTGATCGGAAAGAAAAATTATTTCCTTCATAATATATTTAACGATGGTAACAGAAAACTGGTTCTGCATACCACTTATTACAGAACTTCGTAGGGGTATTTTGGTAAGATCAAGTATTTGGTCCTTTTCTCTATAGTTGAAAGATAATGGGTCCTTAATACTGAAATTATTACTGACAGGGGCTGAATTCTATTATGAAACTTAAAAGGGGGCTGATTCTTAAAAGCCCCATTTAAGAATGCTCTTTCTTAAATTGTTAAAGTGATTTCACGTTTGATTGAGTGAAGGTACTGACTTTTTAAATAGTATAATAACATTAACATCATGTGTACTAAAATATCAGGATCGGTAATGATTTTATTATTGGCTAAATTCCTTATCAGGCCCTGTCAGAAACTAAATTTCCTTATCAGTACCCCTGACAAAATTTCTTCCTTATCAGTACCCACCTGCGAAAAGTTGTGTGTTTAATACCCCAAACAGTAAACGGACGAAAATACCTTTTTCTGAAATTAAACTAGACATCATACCAACTGTATTGATTATTATACCAACTGTTATTCTAATTATACCAACTGTTATCATTATTATACCAATTGATATAGTGTACAATTCTGTTGGTATAATTACGACAATAATTGGTATAATTTCTACAATTTCTGGTACAATAGTAAAATCAGTTGGTATAACACCAATTTCACTGTATAAAATTAAAATAACTGGTATAATAACGAAAATAGATGGTATAATTTCTACAATTTGTGGTATAATTTCAAAATCTCCAATTTCACTGTATAAAATTAAAATAACTGGTATAATAACGAAAACAGATGGTATAATTTCAACATTTCTGGTATAATTTCAAAATCAGTTGGTATGACGTCCAATTTCACTGTAAAATTAAAATAACTGGTATAATAACACAAACAGATGGTATAATTTCTACAATTTCTCGTATAATTTCAAAATCAGTTGCTACAACGCCAATTTCACTGTATAAAATTAAAATAACTGGTATAATGACGCAAACAGATGATATAATTTCTACAATTTCTGGTATAATTTCAAAATCATTTGGTATAAATGTCCAATTCGCTGTATAAAATTATAAAACGTTAATTACTTGTACGATAACCAAAACAGATGGTATAATTTGTACAATTTCTGGTATAATTTCAACATTAGTTGGTATAATGTCCAATTTTCGCTGTATAAAATTATAATAACGTTATTTACTGGTACGATAACCAAAACAGATGGTACAATTTTTATAATTTCTGATATAATTTCGAAATAAGTTGGTATAAATGTCCAATTTGAAGTGTGAGTCATGAGTATTTTCGACTTTTTAACCCTGAAAAGACCTTTTTTGGTACTGAACAGGAAGAAATTTTCAAATGGGTACTTATAAGGAAGAAATAATTCGAGGGGTATTTAATAGGAATTTAAAAACTCAAAAGGTACTGATAAGGAATTAACCCTTTATTATTACACCTAAATATTCTGCTTTGACCAAATTTTAAATCTTAGAAACTTCGATTCAACGTCTCGGGTCAAACAAAGGATCCTTGAGATATTTCTCCTCTCGTGGATCGTCTAAATTCTCCATTATTTACAACATCGACGATAAAATAAAATAAAACTATATCATTAAATTTATTTCATTAGATAACATGTTACAGAAACCCTTGCATTATCAAACCTCAAACAAGTTAGAAAGCAAAAATCCTCCTATTCCCAAAAAAATGACGATCAACCCCTTCGATCAAATTCGTCGGCGACGGCCGCGATTTCAACACTCCCACCTTCCTTCTCCCCACCGCCGCCGCCGTCCCCTTTCTTCGTCACCAAAATCTCCCTCGGCAGAATAATCGAATTAGGATCACTACTCGGAATCAAAAACAAAATCAAAACAGGCAAAGCTCGACCCACGCTCCTAATCACAATTCCCACCCACAAATTATCGAACTCAACCCTCGTAACACTCAACCACCTCAGCAAAGCTCCGCCGGCCCACGACGCACAGAACTCGCCGACGTGGTCGATCGACATGAGCAAAGCAAAGAACGTACCTTCGATCCCTGAAGGGCACAGCTTAGAGCTCAGCACAAGGAGTGGCATCCACTTCAAACGGCTAATCATGTGTGAAATCGAGGCATCGATTATTACGACGAAGTAATCTGGGAAACCCAGGGTTATGTTCAGGCGAGTGACCAAAATTAGGTCTAAAAGGCCCGAAGCACTGTATAGCAGCTGAGCCCAGAAAAGAACCTGGCGAAAAGGATTGTTTCGAAAGGCATTTTGGTAGAGAAGTACGCCTAAGAGAGACCCAACTGCGCTTATAGCTGATATCGATCCGATTACCTCCTGCGATTGGGGACAAAGATTGTGTATTGTATGCTTTTTTTGGTTCAAAGATTCGATTTTTAATTTGGGTTTCTTATATTTTTATGGTGCGTTTGGTTTGCGGAAATCGACGCGGAAAAGAAAAGTGTGGTGGTACGCATCGAATCAATGTACATTACGGTTCACGTGTCGTATAATCACGCTTTTTCTTTTCTTTTCCACGTCGAAATCCACTAACCAAACGGAGCCTGGTCTCGTATGTTTGAGGAGGAGAAGAGTGGCGTTTTTAAGGACACGGTTAGGAGTGGCATTTTAGTCCCGTAAGAATCAAAATTTGTAGCAATTCAAGGACGCATGGGTAACAATGTGAGTCCTATAAGTATTAATATGAAGCAATTTTACGACATTTAAGCCCATTAATCTAATTAGCTCGGAATTGTACACGTCGAAAATACTGACTTGGACTAAATTTATTTTCTCTTTCCTCCAGTTAAGTGCCGCCGCCACATCATCATACACACGTACAAATTTCGGGGAGAAACGAGATTTCGGGCTGAAACGAGATTTTCCTCTTTTGCTCCAATTAAGCTCCTATTTACTTTTTACTTATGATATGACGCTTAATAGGAGGAAACGAGAAAATAAACCAAGTCCAACTCAGCAACTTCGGCGCCGCGTGTAGAAATTCCGAGCTAAAATTAGATCAACGGAGTTTAATATTCCTAAAATTGCTTCAATTTTGATACTTAGAGGACTGAGATTTCCACCCTTAACTTAAGTGTCCTTAATACATCACCTCCTCAAACATAAGGTACTAAAAACGTAATTAAGCCTATTAATTTAGTACCTGCGTGAATTTTGGACCGTTTCCCGCTTCTGTGTACCAGTAGAACATTCCCTCGTGTATGTTGAGGCTCGCCGCGAGCGATAAGAACATGTAAGAACACGGCCGAAAGACAGCTGGCGACTTCAGAGCCGCCCACGTCGATTTTCCGGCGTCCGTAAGCTTTTGACTCACCTGTTAACAGATATATGATATGTCAACATCGAAAAGATTGTTTTTTTTCCTCTTTTTCGGGCAAGAAAGAAAGAAAGCTATGGTACTTTTAAGTCTTTACCCGCGTGTAAGAGACGTTACGTATAAAGGGCTCGCGTATTATCATCCCCACGACGATTACGAGCCCCGAAGTAATGCTCAGAAGCCCGAAAACGCCCTGTAAATTGGAAGAGATATATATCAGATAGATTTCGAAAATTGTTGGGATTTCGATCGAGTTTCCGAAAAATGACACACGAGAATTTTACGTGGTTCTTGACCGATTCGATTTGAATCAGCCCTTACATCCACAAGAGAATTCTTCTCTTGCATTGATCGTTTCAGCGATTACACACTCACACCCTCAATATTTTTCTCTCTTGATAACAAGATCAAAATTTATGGAGTATTCTCTCTTTTGTCTCTCGATACAAGACAATTTCTACGCCTGACGAATGAGCACACTTCTAATGATAAAAAGCCACGTTAAGTGGTATAGTTTTCTCCACCTTCCATCTTTGAGTCCATCTTCTTATTGAGATGTGACTAATCTTCAACAAAAATGATAATCAGAAGTGGAAAAAAATTGAAAAACCTTTGGACCGATGAGATGCACTAAGAATCCGCTGAAGGTGTAACCCAGCAACTTTCCTACAGAAGCGCTGAGTCCACACAATGTCTGCAAATCGCCGGCAAGAGAAGGATGGGTTATGCTGTTCTCAGTGACGCAGGCGTCGATGGTCACATCTGCTATGGCGGCGCCGGCGCTCCCAGCGATCAGAAGCAACAGGGCGAGAAAAAGGGGCAAGCTTTGCTGCATCGATAGAACCACCATGGATACGGCGCCGAAAAGACCTGAAGGAGAAATCGTCACAGTTCTCCATTTTTACGTAGTTTTCTAAGAGCTGATTTACCTGCGAAGACGAAGTAAGGCCTCCTCCGGCGACCGCCGACGGGGACGGCGTCGGTCAAAACGCCCCACAGAGGCTTGACGATCCACGGCACGCCGATGAGTCCGAGGTAGACTTGAGCCTCCGAGGGCTGAAGCTTCTGCTCGTCTTTCATGTAGTACTGAGTGCTTATACGGCTAAGGCCCACGCTAACGCCCTGGTTTACGCCGTAGACGAGCAGAACTCCGGCGATGAGGCTCCAGTCTAGCTCGGCGGCGAGCTTATTGAGCCACCGAAATGGGTTTGAAATCAGCGCCTTCTTGGAGGGGTTTTCTCTGTTTGGTTGGAGGGGGAGCCTTTCTTCTTCGTCGCGGAGATCCATTTCTTGTCTGGGCAGGTGAAAATCGTCCCAGATTTTGTGTAAGAAAAGGGGTAAACGGATCTTGATTTGGGAGCTATGGTGGGGTTTTAGGAAAGTCAAAAGTGTTCGTCTAACGGTCAAAAGTCGAGGAAAATGGAGAGTAAGGATAGCCCACTTCTTTTTTGATATCTTAAACTCAACCCAATCTCACTTGAAACTAAAAGAGTTCACGGAAAAAATGAGTAATAATGACGGCCCAACTCTATATAGGCTACCTCAACCCATGTCACTTGAAACTAATGTCCTTTTTTACAGATATTCTCTCCACTGTAGAAACTAATTATGTTTGTAAGATATAAATATGTTTAGCAGTTAATACTTTTAGACATGTAATCTGATGCCTGCCCAAAAGCCGGGGTAATTGGTATGTTCTCGTGGGTTGGATCTGAAAGTGAAAACACTTCATAGCCATTTTGAGTATTAATTTCGAGGTAAGCTATAAATTGGAGTTTTTAAGTTCTTTGAACAACAACGGTGGATTGTAATGGAGCTACATCACGTACATTGGAAGTGGTTATCCAACTAATATTATCCCTTGGTGTTGAGAATTGCGAGCCTGGACCTCGCCGGAAGTCGTCGGAAATCGCCGGAGCAGGCGGCGTGTCGAAGCAGATACGAAAGGAGCTGAAGAACTGTGATGATGGTTGCGACTTATAGGAGCCGTCCGATCTTGTGCGCGCCAGATCTGAAGGACGGCGTTTAAACCTAGAAGATTAAATGAGGTACGTTGGATGGCACGCGAATGATCAGACGGCTGAGATGCAGTGAGACGTGATCAAGCGGATGATTAATTCGGAGCGTTGGATCGAGATCGGACGATGGACAACGAAGGCGGGATTTCACTTAAAGAATCGTTCATGTGATTCTCGTGAAGTCACACCCAACGCATGTGCGACGTGGCTTAACCTGAGGCGTACGATGAAGATCAGATCAACGGCTCACAATGATCGACACTTAAAACATTTCAGCTATAAATATCAGTGTAAATGGTTCGACGCATTATCTTTGCGAGCTCGTAGATTACTGTAGAGTTAGTATCTCTGAGAGGTGTAAACACGAAATCTGTAGAGGGCCGTGAGAGCTGTATTTTTCGTGTTGATAGTAATACGAGGCGAAGCTCGGTTGCGTAGAGTAGGCTAGAACAGAGCCGAACCACGTTAAATCCTTTTGCAAGTGTGTGTGTGTTAATTGCTTGTTTTGAGCTTCGATTGAGCTTGCGATTGCTCAGATCGATCCAAGGCATTAGCATACATTAAAGGACCATTGAATTGCGGTCTCGACGGTAGCAATTCCACAACAAGTGGTGCGGTGAGCGTGGAGAACGAGCTAGATCTCCGGGGAATGGCTGCCACGAGGTTTGAGATGGAGATTTTCAATGGTTCGAACGACTTTGGGCTGTGGAAGTTGAAGATGAGGGCGGTGCTGGTAGAGAAGGGGCTCGAGGAGGCTTTGAAGCCTGATAATGAGATGGAACCGAAGGATTTAACGGCTGATGCGAAGAAGAAACTCAAAGAGAAAGCATATTCTGCTTTGGTTCTGTGTCTGTCCGACAGTGTACTTCGCAGGGTGTCAACGGAGGCTTCGGCGGATGCGTTATGGGCGAAGCTGGAGTCACTCTACCAGACCAAGTCCCTAGCTAGAAGACTGTACCTCAAACAAGCCTTGTACAAATTCAAAATGGTGGATGAAGAGCTCCTAGAAAAGCAGATTGATCACTTTCAAAAACTGGTTTCTGTTTTGCTGAATATTGGAGAGGTATTGAAGGACGAGGATCAAGCACTTTTGCTGCTGTGCTCCCTGCCTACAAGCCACGAACACTTTAAGGAGGCTATACTGTATGGTAGGGAGAAGATTACAATGGAAGATGTGCTCTCAGCACTCAGCTCGAAGCAGCTGAACAGCTCAACTTCACCAAAAGCAGCTGTTGAAATACCTGCTGCTGAAATGCTAAATATTCAGAAGAAACCAAGTCCATGGAAGAAGAAAGGAAAGGAGAAGGATAAATCTGAAGCTAGGAGGTGCTTCTACTGAGATGAAGTTGGCCTGTTCTGCCCCAAGAAAGCAAGAGACAGCACCAGAAATGCACAGGTGAGCTCAGCAGTTTTGGATGACAGGAACTTCGAGTATGCAGAGGTATTGAATGTTTCTGGGGGCAGGGAAAGTGAAGAATGGGTACTAGACTCGGGCTCAAGCACGCACATCACCTTCAACAAGGCCTGGTTGTATGACTACAGGGAGCTAAAAGGCAAGACAGTGCAGCTTGGAAATGGAAAATGCTGTGAGGTGTTAGGCTGTGGATCTGTCCAATTGAGGCTGCCAAATGGGTCTGTGGGGCTTCTAAGGGATGTAAGGTACGTTCCTGGGTTGAGAAGGAACTTAATCTCCATTGGAGCATTGGACAAGAAAGGCTACAACACCAAAATGGCAGCTGGAAAAGCAGAAGTAATGAAACAGGGGAGGCTGGTTCTGACTGGGCGTTTGAGCCATGGTATCTACTTGCTTGATGGGTGTTCCGTGATGAGAGGCACACATTCTGAAACTAGGAAGTTTGGTGGTGAGAAAGGTGTGCAAGCGCGACCACAGAATGCTCAGCTTGATGGAGAAAAGGGCAAGGGAAAACTGGAGCTCGAAACAGGTTTCCTGAAACCTGCTACTGGGAGCTGTGGCAGAATGAGCTCAGATGATGATGATTCAGAGGCCGAGGTGGAGCTGTTTACTCCATATGGCGAAGGCACCTCAAAGGCACATGAGAAGGTGACGTTTGAGGTGGAGCAGAGCTCAGAAGAAGCCGAGGATCAGAGCAAGAAGCCGGATGAAAACTGCTCTGAAATGCTAAGTGATGTTAACTCTGTCTCTTCTGCTGAAAATTTTTCAGGTGCTACTGCGGTCTCCACGGCAAGTGAGGCTGAGGAGAAGTTGATGGCCAGCTCAAGGAGTGCCAGGAAGGCAGCAAAGGTGACCAGAGCTGAGGAATCTTCAGAAGAAATGAAGATCATAAGCACAAATGGCCGAGAACACTCCAAGTGGGAAATCTCTATCCTTCTTGGAGTTGGGAGGTTCTCAATTGTGGCACGCAGCTCCTGAGGGAGCTGATCGATCAACCGAGCTAAGAAATATTACGTAAGGTGGAGCTTCGGTGGAGTTTCGGAGCTTGGAATGAGATACTCAGCTGAAGTAAGGAAGATGATGGCTGGTTTCTGGTGAGATTTCAGGCGATTGAGGCTGGCACGTTTGGGCAGATTAGAACAAACGAGAAATTGGGTTCGCAAGGTCGCAGACTCGAGGTGGAGTTTGTTGAGAATTGCGAGCCTGGACCTCGCCGGAAGTCGTCGGAAATCGCCGGAGCAGGCGGCGTGTCGAAGCAGATACGAAAGGAGCTGAAGAACTGTGATGATGGTTGCGACTTACAGGAGCCGTCCGATCTTGTGCGCGCCAGATCTGAAGGACGACGTTTAAACCTAGAAGATTAAATGAGGTACGTTGGATGGCACGCGAATGATCAGACGGCTAAGATGCAGTGAGACGTGATCAAGCGGATGATTAATTCGGAGCGTTGGATCGTGATCGGACGATGGACAACGAAGGCGGGATTTCACTTAAAGAATCGTTCATGCGATTCTCGTGAAGTCACACCCAACGCATGTGCGACGTGGCTTAACCTGAGGCGTACGATGAAGATCAGATCAACGGCTCACAATGATCGACACTTAAAACATTTCAGCTATAAATATCAGTGTAAATGGTTCGACGCATTATCTTTGCGAGCTCGTAGATTACTGTAGAGTGAGTATCTCTGAGAGGTGTAAACACGAAATCTGTAGAGGGCCGGGAGAGCTGTATTTTTCGTGTTGATAGTAATACGAGGCGAAGCTCGGTTGATCCGTGGAGTAGGCTAGAACAGAGCCGAACCACGTTAAATCCTTTTGCAAGTGTGTGTGTGTTAATTGCTTGTTTTGAGCTTCGATTGAGCTTGCGATTGCTCAGATCGATCCAAGGCATTAGCATACATTAAAGGACCATTGAATTGCGGTCTCGACGGTAGCAATTCCACAACACTTGGAAGGCTCGTATGTATACTATTCTTTACACGTGTTAATAAGGAGTTATAACCTAATGTTAGTGATAGCTACGTAAGTCACATCAATTTATTTTCGATCAGATTTAGGGTTTCCTCAATATCGTCATTTATATCCCGTGTATATGGTAAAATGTCATTATAAATGCAAAAAAAGGGTATCCGAACACTTATTATATTATTAAAAATAATAACCGATCTTATGAGGTTGTACTTAAATTTGTTTATTTCGACGAAAATTCCCTGCCTTCTATTATTGCTTCATTATCTACAGTAGGATACCCAATAATGCGAGATTTCTGCTCGTCGAAATGTGCGTGATAGAACTCGAATAAAATCATTTATATTGTGCGTGGTTACCACCTCTCAAGATAAAAGGCGATTAATTTCAAAAAGAGAAAAAAACAAGGCCAACAATCGTTTTTCAAACAAAAAGAAGACAATCAGCATATCAGAAACGAGAATAAAAGCAAACATAGCTTACATTAACACCAGGAGATCACACACATGCAATAATATCATTATCCTCCATTCGTGGATTTAGTTACAATAATCAAAACAGGCGATATTTCGCGCTTCTTACCCTAATGGAAGAACAACGTCGATTCACACCAATATTACGGCAACCATAATTATGACGATTATAGCAAGTGCGGTGCGGGCCCCGGTTTTAAACATGTCGCTTGCTTCAAAAGCGCCGGAGACAGCATTTGTTGTTTCAGAGTTATTACCTCCGTAAAGGGATGCGAAGAACTCGGCGAGTGCCGACAGTTTTGGCATTATGAAGTCTAATGTAGACGACCACATCCTAGAGAAAATATTTGGCGTTTCACCGTTGCACAGTAACATTGTGGAAGCTGCACCACAGACCAGTTCATTTCGTTGAAAGAAAGTTAAAACCCATATATATAATTAAAACTAGTTTTTGTGATCTGTTCATAAAAATATTAAATTCTATGTTTGAGAGTGGGTAACTATTGTCGAATTTGCCTGTGATAGTGGGATTTTCCTTTCAGGTTTAATTTGCGGGGCATACCTACATTTCTATAATTATATAAGTGTTAGGATCGGTTTACGCGTTTAGAGGGGGGGTGAATAAACGCTTGACTCTTTTTGGTAGTTAACCGGTTATGGCTAATACCGTTACTTGATATTTATCTAAGTGTGATTTGTGCGGAAGCGAGTCGGTCGGTTTTGAACCAAGACCGATAATAAGTGTGATGTGTTAGCTTGTGTATGTGAGGAAGACACCGGTTTGTTTCTGGAAGTTCGGAGTTAAATCTCCTACGTCTCCCATTCTTCCTCGCAAGGAAGGCACTAGACTTCAGTTATACACTCACTGTACAACCTACCCAGCTGCCCTCAGTTTAATCTAGTGAATCCCTAGGCAGTCGTATAATACAATCCACCTACTTCAACAGCTTTTTACAGTCCGTCGGAAAAACAACAACTCACTTACTTAACCAAATCGGTTCTCGTACAGTGAGGACAGCACTTCCTAATTTCTTTCTTTGCTTTGGAGAGATTTGAATCTTGTCTTTGATTTCTCGTGGTAAAGTGTCATAGCTATCTTCAGTGCTTCTTCTTTGACATATATACTCGATCTTTGTTGAAGAGGACCGTTGTGAGATAGCCCCGTGTACCGGACTATGCATTAAACGCATTTTACCCAAAACGGGTACTGTCCGGTCTTCATAGCAGTCCGCGCTGTGCCAATTGCTTTTTCCTTTTTAAGCTTAACTTGACTTCAACTTGGCTCCTCCTGGCAGCCTTGCATTAAATGTTTTAGCAGAAGTCTTCAATATCCCGCCTTGAATCATTTTGAATCTTTGTACACGTGGCAGGTCCGGTATCTGTACTCTGGTCGTGACACTTTGTCTGGTCCGGTATCTGGCGCGCTTTTAAACTACTGACTGGTATACGGTCTCTGGCGCACTTGTGACCTGCTCACTGATATCCGGTCTCTGGCACACTTGTAACCTGCTGACTGGTATCCGATCTCTGGCGCACTTGTGACATGCTGACTGGTATCCGGTCTTGAGTCTTCGTTTAGCCGGTTATACTCAGTGAAGTTTGGACAATCACCAAAACTGTTTAATCTGAATTCTTTGATTCACGGTACTTAACAATTTCCCCCTTTTTAGTGATTGTCAAAACTCAACGAAGCAGAAAGGTATTTATTATATCAAAGGAAATTTGATACATAAACTACCGATTTAATACAACCGTTGTTAGCCTATCTATTCCTTAGATATGCCACAATTCTTCGGTCTTCCGGTTGATGGCATATACCGGTCCGTTTGGTACGTTCGGTTTCGCCTTGTCAGTACTGCTCGTCATCTTTAGGCTTTAGCAGTGCCGACTATCTGCCTCGTTACTGTCATATGCCCTTTCTCCTTGACTTCAGGCTTTAGCAGTACTCTTCTTCCCTCAGCACTTTACAACCGGTGTTGGCTTGATTATGCCAGTTCTTCGATCTTCCGGTTGTTGGCATTTCCGGTCTGTCTGGTGCGTCCGGTATGCCTGCTGCTTCGTCAAGTACTGCCATCTATCCTTTCTCCTGAATTGGCAGTACTTTTCTTCCCCCTTTTTGACAATCACATGTCCGGTATGAGGGACGGTAGTCATTGTGCAAGAGAGCCATCATTATAGTTGTTCTCTCCTTGTAAAGCACAATGAGACCGGTAGCTCTGCGACTGCACTGGCGAGTCTTAACAGAAGATCGCTCAACCTCGACGAAACTCTTAAAGGTCTGAAGAGATCTTCTTCTGACCCGCTCCATTTTAGCAGCTCTTAGAACTCCGGTTTTCCCCTGAACCCACGCCTGGAATAGAGTTCCTTTGGAGAATCGAATGTTGCGTCGAGGTGAATGTCTGCTTGTTTGTACCTCAGAAAGCGCAACGAATCCGATAGGAGCCGGTATCCGGGTATACATCTGGCATGTCATTCAATCCCGGGTAACCGGTTCCTGTTCCAGTCCCGTTTCTTGGTGGGTTTTCGACCTTTCTTTCACCGAGAAGCTGGTAGGAGCGATGACATCTTCTATGGCTTCTCAACCGCTCGACTACCACGCCGTTTCTCGGTGGGTCGATGTCCTCCAAGGGACTGGGTGGGCGCCATCTTCTCCTTTGGGTCCTTGTAGTGCCAGGATGGGTCACCCGGTCCGCGGCATCTTCTTTTCGGCTAGTCCCATCTTCTGTGGCCCATGGGTTTGTTACTTTCATCTTGCCCAGTCCACAAAGATGGCTCCAAGAGCTAGCCTTCTGTGCCGTTGGACTTGTTTTAGAAGCCCTGCTAGTCCAAAGCAGCGTCTTTGCATTTTCGTTGGACCGCCAAGAGGTCTTTGAATACCCTAATGGATCGGTCTGCATCCAGTGCGGTGTTAATACCATCTTGAAGCGGTTGAATAAGAATACCGGATTCGGACTTGTTAGACTTTTTCTGGTTGTGAGGCTTATTCTGACTAAGGGTGGTGGATGTTTTGGAGGTTTAGTCATTTTGCACTTAGTCGGTTGTGAGTTGATGAATTTTGAAGGAGAAGAGCGAGGTCTTTAAATACTAGAGGAATTTCTGTCTTGTTGTCTCACGGGTGTACAGTAGTCCAGATCATCCTTATCGTTTCTCTTCAGTGCGTCGGAGCTTTATGTCTTGTCCGGTGGCAGAGATTCGTTGGTGACAAGACTATTCACGCACTCTGATACCCTGCAAGCTCGAAGCCAGCTATACCAAGACATATAATGTGTGCATCGATGTAGCGCAATAATCGATAAAGTTCGGTCTTTATCCGGCCAGTGAGGATTATATGTATATCCACTGGTTAAAAGATAGTTCCGATTTCAGAAGGAACCCGGTATCAGACTTGTATAGCTCTATTTAAACCGGTTTAGTTCTTGTGTGTCTTTCATCCAGTTAACCTCTAATGCCATGGTCTTTGAAGGTCATGGTTGAGATAGGGGCATGAACAAATATATTGGCTAGCATCTTATCCTTATTTTGCACTGAGATCTCTAATGGATTCCCTAAGATGGTTGAGCTCAGTTCAGTTTCTTTTGATGAGTTCCCCCTCAGACTGTTCCTCCAACTGAAGCTTCTTTGAACACTCATCTGGAGCTTTAGTTAGTTCCTAAAGTGGTTGCCCTCTTCACACTTGAATCCCTTTAACTGGGAGAACCTTCTACAGGGTTCCCTGTATTTCGCCTTTTGAAGATAACTCTGTCTTCAGAGAGTACCTCTGCCTTGCATGGTTCTATTTTGAGGCGTTCCCCCTTAGTTGACTTCTCTGGTGTGAGCTGCTTTGTGATACATTGTGCCGGTATCCTCCGAGATAGATAGCGTGCTTTTGAAATCGGTTGATCCCTTTATTGCTCGATCCTCCCAGTATGAAGCTTCTTCACTGGTTTCTTGACTGACTGATGTTACTTGGAATTTGATCATCGGTTTTGCTTCTGTCAGTCGTCTTGTTCCCTTTCTTAGCTGCACCATTTCCTAAACTGGTCTGTCAGTAGATGACTCACGGCGTGTGCCGTGGTCCTCAAAATATGGTATTAGTGCTAAGTTAGAAAGATCAGCCTTTATCTAGTTTTCCTTCATGTATACAGTAACCAACCGTATTGGTCTTATAAGCACTTGCTTATACAAATTCAGATTGTCGGTCTTGTTGGTTCTTCATCTGGTTAGTGTAGTTATGCCTTAGTTTTAGTGAGACAGTCTAATTATCTTTATATCTTTACCTTGGTACCTATTTCAAAAGGTAACGATTAGCTTGGCACATGGTTTGATCTCAGTGAGAGTCCTTCTCTCCCTGGGCATGTGCCGACAGCATCTGTTTTCTAGTAATCAGCAGAACTGGTTGAGTTCCTGCAAGTACTCCTGCAAGAACAGACAAAATCCTCGGTACCCATGCAGTTTTGGGTCTGGTTAGAGATTAGAACCTTAGGTATCCATACTTGGATTATCCTAACGTGTCTACCAGTTACAGGATTAATAAGATATCTAAATTGATTGTTCCTGTTTTGAGACCGGTATCTAGGTCTTCTGTGACCTTGTGCTTCCGATTTTGGGTTGTGAGCATTCTCCCTCGGTTGTTGAGGTCTTCTCCTTCGTGGGTCATTGTTTACACCGGTATTCCCCCTTGATTGTTGAGGTCTTCCCTTTCGTAGATTGTTGTTCTTGCTAGTACTTGTCTTTGTTAGTGCTTTTCCCTTTTGTGAAACGTTATTCACAGTATTTCCCTTCACTATCTGAGGTACTGTCCTTATGTGGAAAATCGAGGGGTTGGAGCCATGTCTCACTCCAGTTTTCTTAGACCTGTCCATAGGAGAAACGGAGACCGGGTTATAGTTTATGGGACGAACAAAGTTGATTACCCGTGAGTTATCGGTTGAGAGGACGTTGTCGCCTCATCGTCGTTTGCTCGTTCGTTGTACCCAAGACCGGTCCGGTCATCAGCATCCCTTAAGGATCCCTGAAGACACTGGAATGTCTCTGTTGACTTAGTCCACGCCTGGACCAAGGCAGACAACCTCTGGTTTTCTGAGGCATTCTTTTCAGAGATTTTCTTCCTCTAGTTGAGTGATTTTCTCAACCAGAGGTCCGGTATCTTCACGTGCTGGTGCTTTTCCTTTTTCTGCAGCTTTCAACTTCTCGTTCAACTTCCAGTATTCATCAGCCATGTTCTGAAGAGCATCCAAAATTTCTTCATAGGTAAACTTGTCTTCTGGATCTGATTGATCTCCCGCAAGCCAGACAGTCTCTTCCTCCTTTTCATACTTGTTTGCTTCATTTTCAGAGCTGGATTCTTCAGAATCTGTATCATCCCATTTGTGAGTTTTCTTTTTATCCATGAGGGCTTGTGTTCTCTTTCTGCTTTTTGGCTGGTTTGCCTCCTTTTTGGATCCGTCATTGATGTTGTGTCCGGTCCTGTCATATTTAAAGCAGATGTTAGCATTTTCATTTCGTTCACTTTGCTTAACCTGTGTCATTTTGGAAGGTTCTTCTCCTCCTGATGCTTTTACTGGATGGTCCCTGAGCTTATAGCCTTCTTGGTCTTTGCCAAGTTGACATAACTTGGTCCATATTTCTTTTGCAGTCTTGCTTGTCATGACCTGTCTGAATACTTCTATATCCAAGGTCTTGAACATGATGATTCTTGCAATATTGTCGAGGTTTGCCTTTCGTCTTTCTTGCTTTGATAGCTCGTGTCTTTCCTTGGGAACTTCTGGCGGTTCACTAGGATGTGCGGCGTATCGTTCGTTTATCTTGTTGAACACGAAAGGTCCAGTTTCTAACACATCAACCATCTCGTCATCTTGTGCGTAGAGATGGGTTGTTAATCTTATCTTTCATTCAAGGAAGTTTTCCCTGCTGAACATAATAAGCTGATCTGATAATGTCATGGTTAGTAAGGAAAAAATCAAGTAACCTTCTCTGATACCACTTGTTAGGATCGGTTTACGCGTTTAGAGGGGGGTGAATAAACGCTTGACGCTTTTTGATAGTTAACCGGTTATGGCTAATACCGGTACTTGATATTTATCTAAGTGTGATTTGTGCGGAAGCGAGTCGGTCGGTTTTGAACCAAGACCGATAATAAGTGTGATGTGTTAGCCTCAGTGTTTTAAAAAGCGGTAGATCGCGCGCTACGAGGCACGCTACCGCGTGATTTTCTATCAAAACGCTACGACGCGTAATAAAAAAAGCGAAACTTTTTTTTTTGTTTTTTTATTTTTTTATTTGTTTCAAAAAGGTGATGTGATATGAATGATAGCGACCTTTTCGAGACCAAAGTAAAAAGAAGTGGCCTTTTCGAGACCAAACTTTTTTTATTTCTTTTTGTTTTTTTATTTAGTTTTAAATGTTATAACATATTTCCATTAAATTAGGAATCATCTTCACTTTACGTGAGTTATGTATAATAACATCTAATTTATTTATTGTTTTATGACAAACAAAATGACATATATATCTTATATTTTGATATTTAAATTATTTTTAATTAGTAAATGGGAAGATACCACTATATAAATAGTATATGTAAAGATATGTGTGTTTAATTTTATAAATATATAATATAAATTGTGAAATATGAGACCATAAATAGTATAGATGTTATCTTTTTTTATTAAAATCGGCTTGCTCGAAATACTCACGCAATACGCTACGCTGTTTACGCTATGCGCTGTTGGAACAAAAACGCGACGCAGTGCGCAACACGCGTTTTAAAACATTGGTTAGCTTGTGTATGTGAGGAAGACACCGGTTTGTTTCTGGAAGTTCGGAGTTAAATCTCCTACATCTCCATGTGAGGAAGACACCGGTTTGTTTCTGGAAGTTCGGAGTTAAATCTCCTACATCTCCCCTTCTTCCTCGCAAGGAAGGTTCACTAGACTTCAGTTATACACTCACTGTACAACCTACCCAACTGCCCTCAGTTTAATCTAGCGAATCCCTAGGCAGTCGTATAATACAATCCACCTACTTCAACAGCTTTTTACAGTCCGTCGGAAAAACAACAACTCACTTACTTAACCAAATCGGTTGTCGTACAGTGCGGACAACACTTCCTAATTTCTTTCTTTGCTTTGGAGAGATTTGAATCTTGTCTTTGATTTCTCGTGGTAAAGTGTCATAGCTATCTTCAGTGCTTCTTCTTTGATATATATACTCGATCTTTGTTGAAGAGAACCGTTGTGAGATAGCCCCGTGTACTGGACTATGCATTAAACGCATACCCAAAACGGGTACTGTCCGGTCTTCATAGCAGTTCGCGCTGTGCCAATTGCTTTTTCCTTTTTAAGCTTAACTTGACTTCAACTTGGCTCCTCCTGGCAGCCTTGCATTAAATGCTTTAGCAGAAGTCTTCAATATCCCACCTTGAATCATTTTGAATCTTTGTACACGTGGAAGGTCCGGTATCTGTACTCTGGTCTTGACACTTTGTCTGGTCCGGTATCTGGCGCGCTTTTAAACTGCTGACTGGTATACGGTCTCTGACGCACTTGTAACCTGCTGACTAATATCCGGTCTCTGGCACACTTGTGACCTGCTGACTGGTATCCGGTCTCTGGCGCACTTGTGACCTGCTGACTAGTATCCGGTCTTGAGTCTTCGTTTAACCGGTTATACTCAGGGAAGTTTGGACAATCACCAAAACTGTTTAATCTGAATTCTTTGATTCACGATACTTAACAATAAGATAACAGCCACATGCTATGCCAATTATAAACATTTGTTTAAGTACCTTGTCGATAATGTGCATGGCGTATATCCGACACCTCTGGATTGTTCAAGATCGCTCGCCAAACTTCAGGATCACAAGTAATCACGCGGACTAATGTCTGCGTTTAAATTGCAAAAATGTAAATGCATAGTGCCCATTTGAGTACAAACGTTGTCCAGTGAAATAGTATGTATAATAGGTGTGCAGATGCATGCGAAAATTTATATAACCCGAAAAAATTAAACAGAAATAGAAATGATACAAACACCGAGAGCTGGTAACCGTTCCATCCTATGCATAGCACGAGCTAAAAGGCTTGTGCCGGATTCAGATTCTGATGAAATCTCCGGCAGATTCCTATATATATATAATATATAATATAATATATATAATATATACACACGCGCGCGTTATTTAGTGTCCTACCATAATATATCTTGAGATTATGTTTAAGGTATAAGGTACCCCTTGGTTGTTATTTGTGAAAAACAAGCAATTTGAAAATTGGCCATTTTGTTCTTTCGTCAGTGGAATAGTGATTCCAAATACCTCCTCTCAAAGTCAAGAGACGGTTTTGGATCGTTTTTAAACCCTACTTTACTGTTGGGTAAGACCATTTTTATTAACCTAGGACTTGTGGCCTGTTTGGTGAAAGGCAACTAAACCCTAATTTTCTACTGCAATGCAAAGCTCACTTATCATTGGTTGGAAACCTCTTCCTCGCGCTCAAGGAAGGTTGAACGGAGACGTTGCTCTGAGCTAGGGTTATGTATGGGTGGATCGACATTGCAGCCTGCTAATAATATCTCAAAGAAGTACATATTATAGTTAGTTAAACCTCCTCGAATTTTAACTTATATAATCAAGAGAACAATGACAAGTTTTTTTTAAAGAAAAATAGGTTTTCGTAAACTTGATAATACCTAGAAGATTGTTTAAAACGGAGGGTAAAAAAATCAGCCTGGTCCTTGGTCTATTTATACTTGTTTACAGGGAATACATATGCATGTACATGCCATGAAAAATATCTGCATTTAAGGGTGCGTTTGGTATGCGGAAATCGACGTGGAGAAGAAAAGAAAAGTGCGGTGGTACGCATCGAATCATTGTACATTACGGTTCACGTGTCGTACAATCACGCTTTTTCTTTTCTTTTCCACGTCGAAATCCACGAACCAAACGGAGCCTAAGTGCAATAATAACTGCACCACCCCAACTGCTTTATTTCATGCCACCTTACTTATAAAGATAATAAAACAGATTGACCAAGTCTACTGCCTATTTTATTGATCTACGACTTAGGTCTTCTACGCTTGTTATAAAGGCATGAAAGAAGCTTCTCGAATTAAAGGATTTAACTCCCAAAACATTGTCTTGAAAGTTAACTAATATATGAACACTCAGTTAATAATGAACACTCGCTCATTGTTGCTATTCATGTTGGAACTATTTCTATCAGAATTTTAAAATACTAGTCAATGCATTGCTTTTGCAATTCCCTATATACTTGTAGGGAAATCCCCTCATAGAAGTGCAGTAGAATTATGCAATCACATTAATCAACTGTGGTGAGATTAGGGTTTAGGGTTTAGTCAGTACCCCTTCATTATGTCCAACTTGTATAATATATCAATATAACTGCAAAACGTTACCAGAACAAAGTACCCCAATTAGTACCTCGTTGTTACTGCACCTTAATTTATTATTATTCTTAGTTACTTGTATGGCTTCGTTTAGATAGTGATTTACGAGGTCATATATGTCTTAATTGAGTCTATGGACCACAGAATTTCATATCCATGTAAATGCAAAATGTGACCTGTTATACAGTCACCTAACCCTAACCACCACTAGTAAATGCATCATTGCTATGTAAAATAACTAGTTGTTTGCCCGTACATTGCACGGGTCATAATTATCTATAATTAATTTAAGTCAATTATATAACTTAATTATACTTTGAAAAAATAATATTATGATCATAATAAATCTATAATCATATGAATAACAATTGACTTTCTGAGATAAGGATTATACTTTATATTTCAAAAAATTAATTTTTTTACTAAATTAAAATAAAATTAGAGAGTGGGTATAAAAAATTAGAGAGTGGGAGGTTATATTTTTTGTAGTTTAAAAAGTTAAACTTTTTACCAAAAATAAAAATGGAATGATCGGAAAGTGGATTTTAAGATTTCAAAAAATAATCCTTTATTACACATAAAAAGTGGAATGACTGTTTTATTTATTTTTTTTTTTTCAAAAATTAATTTTTTTTATTAAAAATAAAAAATTAGAGAGTGGGTGGTTTTAATTGTTGGAGTTCAAATTTTTTACTAAAATAAAGTGGAAGGATCGGAAAGTGAATTTTAAGATTTTAAAAAATGATTATCTATAATTAATTTAAGTCAATTATATAACTTAATTATACTTTTAAAAAATAATATTATGATCATAAATCTATAATCATATGAATAACAATTGACTTTCTGAGATAACGATTATACTTTATATTTCAAAAAAAAATTTTTACTAAAAATTAAAATAAAATTAGAGAGTGGGTATAAAAAATTAGAGTGGGAGGTTATATTTTTTGTAGTTTAAAAAATTAAACGTTTTACTAAAAATAAAAATGGAATGATCGGAAAGTAGATTTTAAGATTTTAAAAAATAATCCTTTATTACACATAAAAAGTGGAATGACTGTTTTATTTTTTTTATTTCAAAAATTAATTTTTTTTACTACAAATAAAAAATTAGAGAGTGGGTGGTTTTATTTGTTGTAGTTCAAATTTTTTACTAAAAATAAAAGGTGGAAGGATCCGAAAGTGGATTTTAAGATTTTAAAAAATAATATTTTATTAAAATAAAAGGTGGAAAGACATGTGGAAGCTTTAGATGAAAATTACATTTAAATGTGTAAAAAAAAAGAATAATAGTATCCTATAACATTTGTGGTGTAGTTGGAGTTAGAACCCATGACCTATAACATTTTTATCTAGAAAATTAACTGTTAGACCAACCACAAAGCTTTTTAGTAATAACATCAATACTTCTATATATATCTATAATAAAAGTAAATAAAAATAAAGTTATAAATAAAATATATATCGGGGCGGGTCTCAGGACGGGTTAGCAAGACCCGAGACCCGCCCTGGACCCGGCTGGTTGAGGCTTTTGGGACCGTAACCCGTCCCAATACCCGAATAGTGAAAAAAAAAACATAGTCATTGTTTATTGTAAAAATAATAGTATTTGTATGCATTATTTAGACTATCTCCAACCGATAAACGCATTCTCAAACTCAAACACATTCTCAAACTCAAAATGCAGTAATTCTTCTCCAATCGATTAACTCATTCTCAAACTTGTAGACCTTTTTGGTCCAAATGATTATGATAGTTTTGATTATTCCAAGTAAATTATGTATTATGGGGGTACAGTTTATAAAACTCGATATGTATGATTATGATGTTTGAGTATCGATTAAGTGCTTAAATGTGAATAAATTGTTAAGATAATCGAATTTGTGTGATATTGTGCTTAACTGGAATATTGTTGTGATCACTTGGGTATGAACGTTTTCGTTTGAATGAAAATCTCACTGTGTGCTATATATGGATAATATATTATGTTAAGTGATATGTGAGATGTACACGTGCTTGAGTTATTTTAGGAAGGAATATCACTGTGATCACCCGGATATGAATGACTATGCTATATATGGAAAAGATATTCTGATTAAGTGGTTACATGTGATTGATCTATTTTAGGAAAGAATATTATGAGATATCCGTTGAGTGCAATATTATTTGACTTTTAAATCAGTGAATCAATGATCTACCTTTCCTTATGAGACTTAGGATTTATATTTTGGAAAGTGATTAATTGATTGGACTTATATGTGGTAAGATTCTGATTGAGTCTATTTATGGAATGTGCTGAAATCGGATGAGATCACCATACATGGAAAGTTTGTCTTTACCTTATACTCAGTAGATCAAATCTTTCCTTGTGGGAATTGGCTATCATATTTTGGCAAAGAAATCAGTTGATTGAGCTTACTATTGATAATATGCTGAGTGGAACTATATATGGAATGTGTTGACAACGGGATGAGATTACCACGGAAGGGAAGTAAGACTGTGGTATTTATGGTAAGAATTCATGCATGACCGTTGAGCTTAATTGGTTTATTCTTGCATGATTTCTTGAGTTAATGCACGTGATTATTGAGCTTTCTCTTGCATATCATGTGCTTAACTTTCCTTCTGAAGTGTAGAAGGTATTCGTAGGTCTATATAGAAGATAACACTTCATGTTGAAGGGTACGAAACTATAACACACAAGCAAGCGAATTCCTTAGAGTGATTGAGCGTTAATTTGCAATTTATTCGTAGTATGTGTTGAGCTTACATTTGCAAAAACTGTACCCGTGAGCGATCTTTAGCAACACCTTACCCTTGTCTTCGGACGTGATTTGTCTTCGGACGTGTTGAGCGCACAAAGGAGCACGAGTGGAGTCTTTCGCACGTGGAGGGACGGATTTGGTGGATTTGGTGGCCCTTCCGTAGCAAGCTGTGTCCAGTCGGGGAATTGGTTTCCTGGGTAAACGACGTGGAACGAAACTTGGCGTGCGACAGCCTAGAACGAGGTCTAGTATCCATAGTGCTTCGGTTGTGTAAGAGCCGATCATTCTGTAACCATAACAGGTAATACTCAGTGACTGATTGGAACTCTTGGGGAGATCACACCCCAATGACAGGATTAAACCCCTTTGGGGATATAACCTGTATAAAAATCCCGTCTCACTTTAGTTTCAGTTATTTACTTTTCTGTGAGACAAATCGGAACTCCTGCAAATAACTAGGTTATATCGTTGAAACGTTTTCTGAAAATAACGTGATATTTTGTGAACCGGGTTAGGGAGATAACGTTGATACTCTTACTGCTTTCCGGGACATAACACACTCTGCAAATATCTTCTTAAATGAAAGTATTTTTCAAAGAAGAACAAGCCAAAACTTTTTATAACCCCCTCTCTTAGGCATATTTTACACTTCAAAACTCAATAGACTATTTTGTAATTTTCACTTCCACACCAATTTTTACAAATTTCAATATTACCCACATATTTTACAACTTTATAAATTAGACTAAAAAATATTATTTTAGATTTAATAAAAAAAATTAATAAGGTTAATAATAAAAATATATTTATACATATAAAAAGCATCGATTAATGTTCATTAAAAACACGACAACTACAATATATTTATACATATCTACCGTTCCATCATTATGAAGACGAGGAAAATCTGAGTGTTCTCTTGATTTTATTTTCATTATTTATGATGATTTTATTCTTAGTCACCCTTCGCTTTTCTATCTGTTTCTCCAGTGCCTCTCAATAGATATTTCATTCTAGCCAATGTCCTTATTACATATGAATGTGTTATTATAACAGATCGTATGATATTTGTATTTTTAAAGGAGAAATGATATATCGTGATCTATTCGGCCGTCCAAATCGGGTAATGTAATGTTATGACACGCGACAGCTTGGTCAATAAAATAATGCCCAATTCACTGTTTATGAATTTGGACAACAATTTAGAATATGGAGCCGTGACCTTATGTAAATTAATATATTTATGATTATACGAAGAATGCCTTAAAAATTTCTGACACAACTTTTTCTTGATCAGCCTTTGTCATCTTTTTCTGACAGCTCAAATTGTTACCGTCCTTCATCTGTCATTTTTTAAGCTTTTTTCTGACAGAAAGTGAAAATTCAGGACTTGAATGCAAATTAAAAAGTTCTATCGCATAATAACTTATCCAAACGCAAACATGCGTTTTGTAGGTGAGAGAAATTAAAAATCCCATTTTGAGTTTGATTTTTGGTATCGGTTGGAGTAAATTTATGAATTTTTTTTTTGTTTTTCAGTTCGGTTGGAGATGGTTAGGGTTGGCCGACATAAGTGCAAAGATCACGTTTTGCGTCTACACGGATATTAGTTCTATGGTCCAAAGACTCAACTACGACATACAAATATCGTAAATTAACTATCTAAAACCCAATAGATAATAGTTTTCACTTTCTTTTGTTATTACTTTGCTCTAGCTTCTACGTTTGGTTCGCAAGACAAGCTTTGATGTAATGATAAAATAAAATGCTAGTAATAAATGCACAGCTCTATTAGCCCAATCCCAAGTGAATCTTTTGTTCAAGATCACACTACTGCCCACACAAAAAAATGGAAATCTGAGGGGCTTTTGTAAGCACACGAGTGGAAATTACATGTATTAGATAGTAATAATACATAAGATGATCGCCAAGAACCATTTATTAGCCTTACATTTTGATCATATGATCTCAAAGTCGACTGAGGCGACGATCAAGAATCTTGCGGGGTTTCAAATCTTGTAGGAGTGTCGATTCCCATCATGCAGCAAAGCCCCGATATTAAAATCACAAGCAAGACAATTCCCTGCAAAAAATCCCCGATGCATATTAATTACCAATGCAAAGTAATTATATAAACACATTATTTCTCAACAGTCCATGGAATGTAATTGCCTGACCACTAAAATTCCTTCCAATAGGGAGGACTTTATTTGGCAAACTGCATCACAGAGAGTAGATTTAGATGAACTGTTTGTTGTAGGGCCTTCGACGAGAAATCTTTCTAGCCCATGATGAGCAATGGCTGATTTCAAAGGATCTGAGACGTACAGAATTGAATATTTTGCACCCAACTCAGCCATGGAGGCGACAAGTTGAGACAAAATGCTGGCTGCATATTATGAACAGAGCTATTCAGGTCAAAAATATTGCTTAACAGCATTATTTCTAGCTTAGATTGGCACACGTACTCTCAGAATGTTGATCAACATCTCCTCCGTTATTGCAAAGCATAAGCAGCTCTGTTTTCCCGCCAGATGTTTTCATCCTTGAGTCCATGTAATCCTATCAGAAAATCACCCTATGAGTATGAAGAATAATCTAAAGAAAAAAGCAATTACGAATAAGAGAGATTGCAAGTGAAACATACATGGACTGCATGAATATCTTGCAGCTTCTTGAAATTTTCATCATCTACATGGCAAGACCCAACCAAAGTGAAACTGTCCAAACCAAAGTTATGCTGCTGACAACTTTTCTCGAACTCGGATATCAAAGTGTTCTCTATTGCCACTTCATCATTGCCCGGAGTGACGTAAGGGAAGGCAAGGGAGGAGCTCGAGTTTGAAAAGGCATCCTTTATTTCAGACAAAGATGTCAAGTTGAAATGAAATATGAAAACTACAGAAACTGATAATTTTTATGGCAAACAAATTAACCTTGAGAAAGTGTAAAATAGCTTGATCAGATTTCGGGGATCTCGAAACATCCAAAGACTCCAACTGTTCAAGTAATTGCATTTTCAGGCATAGAAAAATGGTAATATCAACAAGATGCATATGGTAATTGCACGAAGACGACAGTAGCTTAACCATTCTTTGTAATCTAACATATTGAATGTCAAGTTCTATCTCTCCTTTCCAAACACTTTCAGATGTCATAGTAAGCAGGCATATGCAGTTTAATGCATTAATGCCGCATCATGTGCGGACTTTTCAGACGAATTAATAACTTCCAAACTGTTATCTTGCATACCTCCTTCCCAATAAAAAGCAACACGAAATTCAAAGTTTCCTCGGCCTCCTCTCGTGAACACTGAATCAAAACGGTCAAAAAATATAATTTTATGCTTTAAAACCAACTTTTGAAGCATATATAAAAAAAGAAAAGGATATTGCCACCTACGAAACCAAGGCATACCAGGTATTCCGACCATCCTCCTTTGTTCATTGCATAATTGGTCAAATCCTTTGGGGAGAGAACTTGGTATTCAACCATTTCCTTCATCCTGCCTCAGAATCAAGTGTCAAAATATAAGTTTGACAACTTTCCACTGTGTAACAATACAGACATCGTAGATAGAGACAAACGTAAAGACACCCTGGGACTATATTGGATAGTTGATTTGCTGGCTTCTAAAGCATAAGCAGCTACGATTATAGCTATAATGACGAAGATGGTTCATTATATTTGAGCATTAAGATGGAAACCCTGCCAATTGACAAAATCTGAAAATAAAAGCAATAACGAGTGGAGCACAACCCTTGATGACTAAAAAAACATGAAGAACCAACCGACAGTAACGGAATTTGCAGAATTACCCATTAAGATGAGGCGACCATATGATCGAGGGCGAGAAACCTAGTCCTAACGGCACGCAAGCAGCTAAAACAAGGAAAGCTCCCACTAACGTCGCCCAAGTAGCCGTCATCGTCAACAGAAATCGCCTATCTGCAACACAGCGAAACCAGCTTTAACACTTCCGTGAAAACAGTCGTCAGATAATCACAATACCCAAAAATTGATCGATTCCCTTCCTCACATCACAATCAAATGAATCTGAGGATATTTCTAAATCAGCGATTCAGATCAGATTACCAAAGTATTAGTCAGACCTTCGAACAAAGGAGATGCATCGATTGATGAGGGGCAAAAGGGGAAGAAAATGAAGATATAATAATAAATTACGCTAGTGGGCCTAAATGAATTATCGGGCCGAAAAAACGATGAGCTTTCAATTAGCATTTGGGCCCAAACCAGCAATTTTGGGAGGGACCTTCTAAGCAACATTTGTCAAATTTAGGAACTTCCAAAATTAATTTTGGGACAATCTACTTTTCGGACATATAATTTTCATGAATTGCTTTAACTTTGAAAGTGATTTTCCATATAATGAATGACACCATCTAAATTCTTTGTCTCTATAATATCACTAAAATGTAGGACAGAAAAAATAATTAACTCGAGAATATGTGCCCCACCATTAAGCCTAACTAGTAGTTCCGCACAACTATACGCATGTGCTATATAATTATGTATATTTAATTATGAAATAATAATGTTAAAATAGAAGGACAAATGTTAGTGGGTGGGTTATGTTTGACTTAGTTTGATTTAGTGATTTTATTAATTAATTTTTTAATATATAAAAGACATAACACTTGTCAAATTCTGATTGGTTAATAGATGTATCAAAAAGCAGTTTTTAACTGAACCTAGATATATAAACATTTTATGGTGACATCGATTACTATTTGAACGTACCACGTTCAATCACAACTGCCAACCGAAGGAAATGAAACTATTGAAGAATAGAACATTCCAACAAAAAACGGAAAACTACAAACAATTAATACATAAGTAATTAATTTCAACACTTAATAATCGTAATATACTTCCCAACCGATCCGAAAAGGAATTCAATCCGTGATGGATCTCTCTATAGTTTGGCAGTTTTAATTTGGGACCGTCCTAATTAATGTTTTATTGAGACTATATACCTTACATTGTAAACTTATATCAATCTAATTCAATATATGTATCTTTTATATATAATATATATATATATTATATATATACATACAAATTTGCTATGGTGCCACCTACCGTGAGCAACCACCGTGAGCACCATAAGTAAATGTCTCAATTTTATGTGTTTTTTCGATTCTCAACGCCGTCAACACCTCAGTAGACCCACCCATATCCATTATTAACCTAAATCGTCATCTACAACACATTAATTTTTAAGAAAATTCATTATTTATTATCAAACCTTGATAATATCAAATATCGTTGGCTTAACTTAGAAATTAGGTTTGTTTCAGTCAGAGGGATGCAAGTGTAATTACGTATAACGGCAGGGGGTGCAAATTTAATATGAGGAGAAAAGGGCCGAAAATACCATTTTTGAATTTTGACAAGGCTAACGTACGATTCATTAATGAACTGATCAATTTGCTACAGCAAACAATTAATGGAATTGAAAACAATTTGCTATAACGATGTAAAAGCGCTGGCACGCTTTTTCTGTTGCTGCTCAATCATGTGCAAAGGGACATACGGTAAGAACACTAAACAACACAATGCGTCCAAGAAAAAAAGTGTCCAAATTTTTGTGCGGAGTTTTGTATTGAAAAAGTAGGTTAATAAATATCAAGAAAAATATGGGCATTGTTTTTGGTCCACACAACCCATCCCCCACACACACCATATAAGCAAACAACCCTCGTAATAAATGAGACTACTGACTAATTTTTATTTATTTTACTTTATTTCATTTTTGGTATTGGGTGGGGGCCAATGAGCATTCCAAGTATTGTGCTAATTTTGCTATATATATATATATAATATGTATTAGTCTAATTTTATTTATTGGTTTCTTAGGTGACAAATCTCAATATTCTCTCATCGTGTGTTGTTAGAAAAATCTACGACAACTTAGGTTTAATATGAACTAAGTTAGGGCTTTTTATTTATTTAGTTATTTACATAAGCCATGCTAACAAATGAAGTATGGGTAGTTACCCAAGGGGATATGTTAGTGGTCAGATCATAGACATTTCCTGGTGGATCTCATAAGTTCGAACGCATTTGAAATCTTTAATTATCGTTATTTTTTTAACTTTAGAGTAGAGTATTAGTCCACGTTGAAAGTTGCAGTCATCTCGTCGGAATACCCCGTGACAAAAATAAATATATACGATGCGACGATATAATGATCATAACTTTTTCTAAAGTCTAGTGTTATGGATTTTTTCCTTAATGGATCGAGGGCATTTCATTCACATTGATAAGGAATTACTAATCGTGTTGGAAGCTGAAAGTAACACATAGTCGATAATGAGGTTCCAATTTGACCGTGAATTGAATTTGTTGGGTGTCAAATCCAAGTCCCACATCGGATAATTAGAAATATTATGAGCAGCTTATAAGCTCGTGGGCTAACTCCCACTAGTACTAATTGGTTTTAGAAATGAACACCATAAGCTTATATGGACTTGAGTTTGGGTTGGAATTGGGCCTGATAAAATCCCTACATTTGTGCGGTGAGCGTGGGGTGAATACATAAGGGTGCCTTAAGATGAATCGAGGTTCTAGCACAGATACGATGTGGGTGGTGTGTCCTCGGTCCTTTGGTGAATTGCGATGAAAGCGCTTGGTGCAGATGATTGCGGGGGAAACACTTGGTGCAGATAATCGTTGATGGTCAGGTGGTCTTGATTTTGAAGGGAGGATTGTTGGGCTGTCAAATCCAAGTCCCACATTAGATAATAGAAAAATTATGAGCAACCTATAAACTTGTGATCTAACTCTCTGTTACTAATTATTTTAGAGAAGTATCCCACAAGCTTATATGAACTTGGGTTTCGGTTGGAATTGAGCATATTATAAAATCCCTATTAGAATTGAATTGAAGTACAAGGAGTACAATTTCATCTTGTGGGAATACCAAACTGACTAGAAAAAAAAAAGCACAAAGCATGTAAAAAGAATGGGCCTAAAAATTCACTCCATGAAAAAACTTGGAGATTCTTAGACCGCTTATGAATATGATTACATCCAATGTGGTTGCGAGTCTAATATGCATTGAAAGGCACATCTATCTTGTCAAGTGTCAACATAAGACTAATTAGGAGTTGATAAAAAAGAAAAAGAAGTCCTTAATTCTTAACGTCGAAGCATAGCATGATTATAATACAAATACATGCATCTGTGAACTGTAATCTGCATAAATCGACCGCCATAATTAAAGAGCCATCACGCCAACCAAGTTTATCATCTTGGAGTTGAGTTGCTCATCTCATTAAATTCTCATATGCTTCTCTGATGCCAAAAGTACAGCTGCCATCTAACACTCATATCACCACAAAAAAAATGTTGCGAAAACTTTAGCTACACTTTCGCTTTCTTGGGTCTGCTATATTTTTTTAGGAATCCAAAGAATACCCTTTTTGATAACGATTCTTTGTTAGAATTGCCCTCAAGTAGTTGAATCAAGGGTAAGAGTTCGGTTTGTAGCTACATATGGTAACTAATTTATAAATGCTAGAGCTTTAAAGAGGGCTTCTATAAAACACGAAGCTTTAATGGAGAAGGGTAGTGAAGAAATGGAAGAAGACAATCACAGTCTTGCTAGCAATCCAAAGAAGAAAGGAGGAGCTCCTCTGTTTTCTTGGCCATGGGAGAACTTGTATAACTTCAAGGCATGTATGCCTCTCTTTCTTTCTTTCTTTCTTTCTTTCTTTCTCATTTCTTTGTCTGTGTTTATCCTTCGTTTCTTGGCAGTTTTTTGAGTTTGAACTCATTCTCTTGCAATTTCCCAACAGTATTTGCTGTACGGACCGTTAGTTGCCAAGGTTCTATATTCAATCTACATCGAAGAAATCACCAGCGATACATGGATTTTCTTGCACATTCTTGTCTTGTTTGGGCTAAGAGCTCTTATCCATCAGCTATGGTCTACTTACAGCAACATGCTTTTCCTCAATCGGGTCCGCGTAATCGATCAAAGGGGCGTCGAATACGATCAAATCGACGCAGAATGGCACTGGTTAGTAGATTAGTATGAATTATGATGTGCTGTTCATCGGTCACAAAGACAAGAATTTTCTGCCTTGATATCATATTTTGGATGTTGATTGTTCTTACACAGGGATAATTTTCTGATACTTCAAGTGTTAGTGGCTTCTCTTACATACCTGAGCTTTCCCAACGTCTTCAAGAATCTCGCAATATGGGATTCGAAGGGCATCGTTTTCTGCATCGTTCTCCACGTCGTAATCACCGAGCCTATGTACTATTGGTTGCACCGATTATTATTACATTCGCCCGCTTTCTATCAGAACTATCACTGGTTACACCACAGCTCTAAAGTCATCAATCCCTTCACTGGTAAGAAAATCTTTCGAAATTCTCGCCTCGACTACTATGAATATGTCTGAAATTGGTTCTTTTTGTTTATCTTCTCAAAAAGCTGGGCAAGGAACATTCTTGGAGCATCTTCTACTGTGTTTAGTCGTAGCGATTCCTTCCCTAGGACCTGCATTTTTCGGCTATGGATCCATTGCATCGATTTACCTTTATTTCTTGGCCTTCGATTTCCTTCGATGTATGGGACACAGCAACGTGGAAATCGTACCTAGTCATCTCTTCGAATCTGCTCCTATCCTCAGATATCTCATGTACACGCCAACGTAAGCAGTTCGTCGTTACATTCATTACATTCTTTAGTTAGTGTGAAGCTTTTTTTGTGTCTTAACTTGGTTAAGTTCTTTGCAGATACCATAGCCTTCATCATAGAGACAAAAAGACTAACTTCTGCCTCTTTATGCCTTTGTTTGACAAGCTATGGCGCACGACAAACCCTAATTCGTGGGATCTTCAAAGAGAATATAGCACAAGGACAAGTGAGTGTTCTTTATTACAATTTCTTTTCGATCGAAAAACCTTAAATTTGTGTCTTTAATCATCAGAGAGTAGAGTGCCCGATTTCGTATTTCTCGCCCACGGCGTCGATATCATGTCTGCCATGCATGCGCCTTTCGTCTTTCGATCGTTCAATTCGCTACCTTTCGGGACGAAACCTTTCTTGCTAGTGATGTGGCCCTTCACGTTCGTCGTGATGCTCGTTATGTGGGCGAAGTCGAAGGTTTTCGTCGTCACTTTTTACTTTCTTAGGGGAAATCTGCATCAGACTTGGGCGGTGCCTAGGTTCGGTTTTCAGGTAATAAAAAGCTCCGACGAATGAACGGAAGGCGTAACTATTTCTTTTCGTACTGTAAGTTAGGGAGTGACGCTTTCAGATGCCTAACTTAAGGGATTTGTTTTCACGATTTATGGACACAGTGCATTCGAAACCTAATTTGTGCTCTGCTTCAATTCTAAAATCGAGTTAGTGCCCTAAAATTGCAACCTCATAAGTTGGTTGTCCTGAAAAAAATTGCTACGTTTTGGCATTATCCTCAAATAAGCAACTTGAACGCGCCACATGATTTTCTCTAATGTGAAAAAAATTAGGTTTCTGACGCATTTCGGTCTTAAATTGCTTCAATTTTAAAAGTTAGTCTCAATTTGTTCAACGCATCGTAAGTGCCACACCTCTAACTCGCGGCGACTAAAAAAACAAGAAACTCGAAACTTTTATAACATCGTATTAGAAATCGAGAGGTCATTCCTAAAACTAATTGGTGATAGAGGAGAAGGCCTCATATATATATACAGTGGATAGAAGCGCTTGAATTATTCGATGTGGGACGAAGCCCACTTTTTATAATCTCAACAACATTCGTCTTTTTCTTTTTGCAGTATTTCTTGCCTTTTGCTACGGACGGCATAAACAAGCAGATCGAGAACGCAATCCTCAGAGCCGATGAGCTCGGAGTTAAGGTCATTAGCCTCGCCGCGCTGAATAAGGTTTATTTCTTAACTTTCTTTCTTTTGTTCGCATGATTTGTGAATGGAAAAAATTATTCCCGAGAAAACTAAAAAAAAATTGCAGAACGAAGCGCTAAACGGAGGTGGAACACTGTTCACGAACAAGCATGCGAATCTTCGAGTCAGAGTCGTTCACGGAAACACTCTTACAGCTGCAGTAATCTTAAACGAAATTCCCAGCGATGTTGACGAGGTTTTCCTAACAGGGGCCACTTCTAAGCTCGGTAGGGCCATCGCATTGTACCTCGCTCGTCGAAGAGTTAAGGTTTTGGTAAGAACGAAATCGAAGACCAAACGCTTTTTTATTATATTCGAACCGAGAAATTCGAGTTTTCAATCATTATTGATTAACACAGATGCTCACGCTATCGAAGGAGAGATTCAGCAAAATACGGAGCGAAGCTCCACTCGATTGTCAGAAGTATTTAGTGCAAGTCACCAAATATCAAGCGGCGAAGCACTGCAAGGTTCGTATCAATTTTTGCGCATTTAGAAAAACGTAAAAAAAGAAGTCGATCGATTTTTTCGTGAACATGGGTAACAATTTGCGTTCTTTGTTGTTGTTTTTGTTCTGTCCTCAGACGTGGATTATAGGCAAGTGGGCCACCCCACGGGATCAGTACCACGCGCCCTCAGGGACGCATTTTCACCAGTTCGTCGTCCCGCCAGTAATACCGTTTCGAAGGGACTGTACGTACGGGAAATTAGCCGCCATGCGACTGCCCGACGATGTCGAGGGGCTCGGAACTTGCGAGGTACATGTGTGTGTGTTGTATTACGCCTAAGGGTTTTTAACTGCTTTCTTTCGTTCAGTAAGTTAGGCGTATGACACTTTCAGCACACCGAATCTCGATTGCAATTTAAGGACACTAACGTTCAAAATTGAAGCGCGTAGAAAAACCTAAATTCTGGTCGAAACTTCGACCTGTGATATGCGTACGCAGAATAATTTGAGGGTAAAACCCTTCGTGGAGTCGGAGTCGCTTATATGGGACATTCAGGATATTCCATTTACGGAATTTGCAAATTGAGGACACTAAATTTCAAAACCGAAGCGATTTAAAGAACACAACCAGGTTGCCCACGCATTGTGTCCTGAATCGATTCAGTACTGAAAGTTAGCGTCTTAAATTGTAAAGTGCCAACTTCTAACTTGTGGGGACGAAAAAAGTAGTTAACGCTTAGGCTTGATGTTATCGTTCAACTTCATGTTTCTTTAGATCGTTAGTACATGAATCTTTTTCTGGTATATTGATGAAATAATTTTGTTCATATCAGTATACGATGGGGCGAGGGGTAGTCCATGCATGCCATGCGGGCGGAGTGGTTCATTTCCTCGAGGGTTGGGAGCATCACGAAGTGGGAGCGCTCAACGTGGATCAAATCGACGTAGTTTGGAAAGCTGCGTTAAGGCACGGGCTCAAACCGGCGTAGCGATGCGTTAGAACTTATCGAAGAATTTGACGCTGCGTTTAAAATCATGTTGTCATCGAAAGCTGATTTTCTGGATTTTCGAACTGTCGATATAATTGATGTATGTGATGTAATGCGACGATAGGACGTGTAATTGAAAAACCATTCGCAATATCGGAAAATATGAATTGAGCGAAGGAGAAACGGGAATATTATTAACTATGCATGCATGCCCATGAGGATCAGTTTCGCTGGAAGTCAGTGGATTGTTCGATAACCGATAATAAGGTTCATATTCGATTGGCGAACGAAAAAAGAAAAAAATTTCGGCCACGGAGCTTTGATTATTAAAGTTATTTAATCAGTATTTCCTTCGATCCCGCCGTGGGTCCATCCTCGACGCCAATTTTGTTTATTTTCTTTTGTGAGTAGTCGTGAAATTTCGTGCTCAAAGCATAGTCTGAACTCTGATACCATGTTAAATACACTTTATTTCCCACAATGCATCCCTTGCATTACATCATGCATAAATTCATAAGTAGTCATAATTTTTTTTATTTAATTGTAAAATGGATGTTTTATTTTATATTTTTATTTCTATAAAATGAATTCAAAAACTGGCTTCCTCTGTGGAAGGTCTTCTCAGGTAGTATCTCAAGCTATTTTCAATAACCTGTTGAAGAGACCTTATAATGGCTTTTCCCTTGTAGCTCACATGGAATTTTGCCTTAGCCAACAATCCCTAACAAAGCAAAAAAAAAAAAAGTTTCAATAATCTCACTTTTTTGGCTTTTTTTATTCGTGCCAGAAATCGTCGCATTTTTTTAAATTACCTCGGTGTCGAATTCTCCCGACTTAACATCAAGGTTTACGTCCCTTACGATCTTCACGAGGTCCACTAATAATCCCGGCCGATCAGCTGTTTCTACGTAAAGCAAACTGCGACGAAAACAAAATGAAAAAATAAGTAAAAACCAGGTTTTTCGATTTTTAAATGAGTTCGATTTCTACATGAATGTGATTTATTATTACCTTTGCTCCAAACCTTCGTCGTAGACACGAACATGCGTCGCTGTGTCCACGTCGACCTGAATAATTCGAACACACCGATAATCAATATTTTGTGAAAATTCGTCCTCTAACAACTTGTCTCCACTTATGACGAAACGATCCAAATAGTGCGAAAATTTACAGAAACGGCTCTATGATTATAAGCATACTGGACTAATTTTGAACATGGACAAGTTAGAGCGCGAAAAATGAATTTCGTAAAAGTTCGAAGACGAAAATGTTAGTCACTCCTAAACACACTGGACTAGTTTTGGACGGGGAAAGTTGGACGATGTAAAAACGAATTGCATGGAAGTTATATGACTAATGATTTAGTTGCTCTATATTTTATGGTTTGCTAGTTAAACCAAGAATAGATGCATGAATTTTATGGTTAGGGTTCGTCGCATATATACCGTCTCAGTAGGTTGAATCGCACCAAATGCAGCTCCCATGGCTAGTCGAGCGCTTGACTCCTATTTATGAAGTTATTACAGAAAATTTTTCATTACACATACAAGAAAAGCTTAGCTAAAAGCTGATTACTGAGTGTTCCCAAAGAGAGAAGATATTCTTTCAAGAACTTAGGTATATTCTTACTGGATGGTATTGAAGCATATTGTTGATTATAGTCAAGCGAATGGACTCGAGAAGTTCTGGCTCGTCAACTTTTCGACCCGTCGAACTTAAAATAATAATAAGAAAACAATTCAATGCAGCATTTGATTGACACGATTTGATCATTAGATTTGCAGGACTATCAAACTCTATCCCACGTCGAATAAATTCGAAGAATTGCGATCTCCTTATATACATAATAAGCTTGAGATCAGTTATCTTGGAAAAAAGACTTACGCTTTGGTTATAGCAAACTCGTTGTGCTTTCCAGACGAATCGAGGTATACGTTCTCCTTAACGACGTTCAATCCCAGGCTTTTAAGAGCTTTCATCTGCAATAATCATATATAACTCATTCAATCTCAAAATCATGTCTTAATCTAATAAGCATTTACATAAGATCAGTTACAAAGGTTTTATTATTATTATTATTATTATTATTATTATTATTATTATTATTATTATTATTACAGTATCAAGAAGAGTCCCAAGACGATCGCCAAAGGTAATCTCGACAATAGTTGCGTCTTTATCCGAGTCTTGATCTATGATAACTACAGGCGTTGGAATCACATCGGTTTCTTGAGAGCTCCCATACTGCTGATCATTGATGATAGGATGTAATAATGGTGTGATTAAATTGTGCTTTAAGATTATCGATATATTTACGAATTCGAACGAGTAATAATAACAAGCAAAATCGATACCTCGATCGCTGTAGCAGCTTTAACTACTACGATGTACCCCAGCAACGAAGAGCTGACATGAAAATGCCCAACAAAAATATAACAGGTCAAATTGAATCCACTACACTGAGTAAATAATGAATCTTACCTTTTCTTGGGAACAATGTAGGGAAGATGAATATGCTTCATAGTGTAAGAAAACTTCAATGGAGCAACCTTGTTCGAAAACTGATGCTTCTCAAACGCTTGCGATTTGCTACATAGGCGTAAATTATTACCATAGGCAGCAGCCATGGGCACAGCCATTTTTCTACTGATTATCACTATGGAACTGCAGAAATTGATTTTCAGAGCAAAGATAAGAGAATTTATGGGCTCTGCTTTGTAACTTTGTCACCTACCAAAAAACTCTGGACCAATAGAATGTATTTAAGGATGAATATGTTCGTCTATCCACGCTAGTGTAAGGAAATAAACTCTATCCACTTTCTTGGAAAATATATGAAAATGAAGGGAGAAAATGAAAGGTAATAACGTACACCTTTGTTTACCGTTGTCTACGTCCCTCTTCATGGATATAATATTAAAAGGGACATTACAGCTGAAACTTTGCTGTAGCTGAGTTTCTTGCATTATCGAATCTAAGCATTCAACAAACGTACGCTAACTAATTGATGACTATAGATATATTTTTTTTTTCATTGACATTATTTAAATGCTGTCGCACTCCACTGTTGAATTAATACGATGATAGATGAATCAATTCGACTTCTGCCATGGTCAATAGCGTTATGCTGTAAGAAAACAAACTTCGTATACGATACGACATCGATTAGATTGGTGCTATGTTGGCCCATTAACTATTGGGCCAACTGATTAATTATTGGCCCTATTATCTAAAGGTCAACCATGAACAGATTGATGTCCATACACAATGGAAGGAAGACCAACTGTTAGAACAGAACTAGAAATGGCAATCTCAAATTCTTGATATGTAAGTTGTAACAATAAACGAAACTCAGAACTAAGCCAAAAAAAAAAAAAAAAAAAGAAAAGCAAAAAGTGCGATGAAATGAAAATGTCATTCTTGAAATAAGCACTCAGTTCTTCGAATCAAAGGTTTGCTTGAAGATAAGAAAGCAATTTTATAGGTCCTAGTCCTGACAGCAAAGGCAATGAGAAGGAAAAAAATTCATGTTATAATTGTATAGTAGATCGAAGAACAAAAATAAATGACAAGCGAAATAATTTCTGGTGTAATTACCTCTTCCATGTTTGCAGGCTTGTCATTGCTCTCACCCAATTCACCGATTTTCGGGTCGATGTTTCCTTCTTCTTTCTCATCAGCAATGATGTTATCTTTCTGGGCATGATCGTCTATTGGGACGCTCTCAGAATTGTTGAAATTGAAATCAGATGGAAGCTGCCCAGATTTGAGTGCCTGTAAAAAAAAATGCCATGAAAAAATAGTCCAACCGTTAAAGATTAACAGTGAAAGGAGGTCTCCATAGATTAAATAGACGAAAAAAAGCTCACTTTACGAAAAGAATGTTACTAAAACTACCTCCTCAAGTCTTGCCACCTCCTCAAGAGTTTGGGCGTTCACAATTGCAGCCTGTGCAGATATATATAACAATTTTTAGATATTTAAACGAGTTAAAAGAGCTACGTTCGAGAGGGAAAAGAAGATAGATATCTACACCTACACAGAAACACAGCATTTCCTTAAACTACTGCACATCATATCTTCTCAAATGGCAGTAAAATAACTCATCAAAGTTATACTCACGAAATCCTTTTTCTTTGAACCAAAATGGGAAGAAAAGGAGAATAAATTTAGAGTAAGTAACAGCATGCCTTAATCGCTAGAACTTGCTCTGGCGTAGGAGCAGTGGACTTAGGTGCTTGTTCTGCTTCTGCAACATCTTGAACTTCAGCAACCTCTCCAGGCACAAAAGTCTTAGCAGATTCCCTCTTAGCCTCTTCTTCAGCTTCTTCTGAAGCAAACAGATTCTTGGCTTCAATACGCTCCTATACCATTTATGATAACATGATAAAATAGATTTGTTGCACAAGATGAAATATGGCAAAGAATAACACAAATAGGCATGTAAAAAGGGATGATTTGAAATGTAAATGCACACTATACGAACCTTTTGTTTGACTTTCCTGAAGTCCAACAACCGTAATGATTTCAACTTGTGGATGACGTACAGACGATAATTTGGCTTCTTAGTGATATTGTTGTCCAACAGACTAAGAAACTGCAGCTTTGGGAGCGAGGCAAGTGGATCGATTTCAACCAGGTTCGTCAGACGATTGTTAGTGAGCACTAAAGTATGCAACTTCGGCAAAAACTCTGCAGATTAATCAAAACAGCATAAGCATATGCAGTATCCATAAAAAACAGAAGAAAAAGGAAGTTGTTCAATAATCAATAGCTCATTGCTGTGGAATTTATCAACGACAAGTGCGAGCTCAAACCTCCCAAATTGGGATTGATTCGGGTGATCCTATTGTTGTTCAGCAACAGAGTGCCCAGACGATTCAAGTAGGGGAAATTCTCGAGCTTCACAATCTCATTGTCAGATAAGTCGATTGCGTCAAATTGGTCCTTCACTCACGAAAAGAGGCCATATCAGTTTCAGCTAAACCAAGCTACCCAACAGCTCTTTATTTCCATTTTCCCCACAAAATTAAACAGAATACGAAGCGGACGGAAAATATGAAGAACTAACCTCAGTAGCACCGAGGTTCTCAATCACGGCAATCTTATTACCTGGCAACAAAAAATAAGCAATATAATTCACCGCAAATAGCTCTTTGCAGGTGCTTATTGCGAATTCTAGGGTTACGAACAGTGTGCTAACCTCGTAGATCGAGCTCACGCTCGCGAATCGCATTGAAGAAGTGAGGGCTTTCCCAAATCAAAGCTGCCGTTAGTCTCACCATTTTTCGCTTACAGCTTTCGCTCCTAACTCTTCCCTCTCGCCTCTTTTTCTTGAAGCGAATGTTGTTCTTCGACTACGTTTGAAGCAGAAAGAACAAAGTGGGTTTTGTGTAAGATCCCGGCCCGTTATTAGGTCGATCTCTTACGTGTACTTTTATCGAGCACTTGGCGTGCTTGCGAATATGTATTAATTAGGAGGATATGTAGAGAGACGAGAAGAAGAACGCAGATTTGAGGAAGAAGAAGCTCGAGTAACAGAGAGACAGAGAGATCGATCGAGAGACAGAGAGATTAGAGAGAGCTGAGAGGAGACGAGGAGAAGACGATAGAGATATTAGACTTAATTCATTTTGGTTAATTGTCCACGCATCACAATACCAGTATTTAAATGCATATTAATGGATCAAAAGCTATAATGGAAACTACTAAATTAATGGGCTGAGCCCAACTCCTATAGGCCCATTTAGTCTCATCTTCATCTTGGCTCGGGTTATGACATTACTCCTCCGTTGAAACATCCTTGTCCTCAAGGATGAATGCAAGCACCAATCTGCGGATGTAGTAACCCGTCCAGTTGCGCCACCTTTTCCACGATCGAAGGGTCGATATTTTCGCGCGACCACCGTACATTGTCTCAAGCTTTCCTCACTTGAAGAGTTCGCCTTTATTCTGTGGGCAGCCCACCCTTGTCCTCGATCAACCAATCTGTTTTGATCAACAAAGGCTACGCAACGTCCTATGAATAAGAGCGCTACAACAATTCGCTTGGCTGCGAGCACAGCGTCGCCTTGGAGCTTTCCACGATCGAAAGGAAAGAGCAAACTCGCAGGTATCACTCTGCTTCCTCCCTCAATCACTTCCTCGATAATATTCCATCGATCCCCGTCAAGCAATCTATCTTTAGCCAACGTAAGCCCGCTTTCAACCAAGTAGTCTCGTACCTCATCTATAGTCACCGACCAACCAACGTCGCATTTTCCTCGATCATAAGGTTGGTAATTCTGTGCCAATGCCCGATATTGCTGCATATTTTCCCCGATTGAAGGGCACGCCTTGATCCTATATGTCGCGCACCCACGTCCTCGATCAAACGGTAGGTTAGTGTCCCTTCCCACGAGCACCGGTTCGATATACCAACATCCTCGGGCAGCTACAACGGCTGTCCGCTGAAACACCTCACCCGCAGACAATACACATCCATCATGAGCTAACAACGACTTGCTCCCAATGAACACCGTTTCAACGTCAATCTCGACCAACATCGACTTTCCAACATCAACAAATCCCAACTCATCCACAGCCCAAGCAAGCTCAGTGTTACCGAAGGTCGATTCATAATATATACCATCAACAATGTTGTCATTACCCAACATTGATACCTCATCAACCAACGTCAACTCCATACCGTCGAACGATGAAGGATCCTCGTCAACCGACATCGACTCACCAACCAACACCGGGTCAACCTCACACAACACAGATTCATCACTTGCGACGTCTGATTCAATCTCACCCAACAATGACGAGTCATCAACTTGCACATCCGATTCCATAGCATCATCGGTGAAGGCCAATATAACCTCATCCTGCAGTTTCTCATTACCCAGCACCAACGAGTCATCGTCATCCAATTCCGGCAGCACAAACTCATCACCAACAAGGACAGATTCATCATGAACTAGCTCAATAGGACCAAAACGTTTAAGCACGGCTTCAGCGAATTCAGTCCAAGTAGGAGTAGCATTACCTTTGTAGAACTCATTATACAATTCGAGAGCCTCGCCTTCGACGTAGAGCCAGGCACGCTTCATTCGCTCGACATCAGTGAGGGTCGTCGATGCGAAGTATTGGTTGCACTTCTCTACCCAAGATGTCGCATCGGTTCCGTAGAACATGGGAGGATATCTGATGATATGAGGAATCGTCATCCAAGTAATCGCCATCGACGTAATCCAAATCCGAGAATCGTCGGCTCTGATACCACGTTGTAAGATCCCGGCCCGTTATTAGGTCGATCTCTTACGTGTACTTTTATCGAGCACTTGGCGTGCTTGCGAATATGTATTAATTAGGAGGATATGTAGAGAGACGAGAAGAAGAACGCAGATTTGAGGAAGAAGAAGCTCGAGTAACAGAGAGACAGAGAGATCGATCGAGAGACAGAGAGATTAGAGAGAGCTGAGAGGAGACGAGGAGAAGACGATAGAGATATTAGACTTAATTCATTTTGGTTAATTGTCCACGCATCACAATACCAGTATTTAAATGCATATTAATGGATCAAAAGCTATAATGGAAACTACTAAATTAATGGCTGAGCCCAACTCCTATAGGCCCATTTAGTCTCATCTTCATCTTGGCTCGGGTTATGACATTTTGCTGCTCGTGGAAACAAAGCGCCGAAGTATGAAAGAATGTGAAATACGAAAACCAGCCCTGGTTTTAGGGAAATTACGGAAAACCCTCTAAAAGCGCAAAATGAACGCAAGGTAAGGTCAAATTGGGCTTTTATTTTCAGAACTTCTTGGGCTAAATGCTCCATTACCCACCCAATAGCCGAATATATTTTAAGGTTGGCTTAAAACGTAAGACCATCTCCAACTATACTACTGCAAATAAAAAAAAAACTCCTAAAATCACTCCAGTCTCCAACGGAATCCAAAAATCAATCCCTAAAGCTGTTTGTACTTTCTCTCTCTTCCAATAAACACATAGATGAGTTTTAACACATAATATGCGTTCTAAATTTAGTAATTCCTTTTATTTGTTTTAATATTAAAATATCCTCATAAAAAAATAAAAATATATAAAAATATATTAAAAAGTGTAAAAGTTTTTTTGAAATTATAATATTTACTACGGATATTTTTTTAATTATTTAGATGTAATATGTTATTAAATATTAATTTTTTTTGAAATAGTCATTTGAGTTTGAAAATGGATTTATCGGTTGGAGAAAACTACTCCAGTATGAGTTTGAGAATGCATTTGAGTTTGCGATTGGGTGTATCGGTTGGATATGCTCTAAGGGCATCTCCAACCGAAAAACTCATTCTCAAACTCAAACTCGTTCACAAACTCAAAATGCAGTCTCCAACCAATAAAATCATTCCCAAACTCAAAAGAATATTTTCAAAATATTCTCTTTCACATAAAATTTTATAGTTTCTCAATACGACCCACATATGTTACAACTTTTCAATTTTACCCAAATAAATAAATAAATGATATTTTCTTAGACTAATTTTTTAATAAATAGTGTAAATATGTTATTTACAATTTTGAACATTATTCATGTGATATATTAATAAAAATAATTAAATAAATAATAAAAGCTAGTTATAGTAATTTATATAATAAAAGTTCATTACTAAATTTAGTACGTGTTGCTTTGTGAGAGACATTTATAGGAGAGAGAGAAATTGACATAAAACTCATTTGAGTATGCATTTGAGTGTTAGTTGGATTATTTTCTTTTTTTTTTGGTTTGTTTCTGATTATTGGTATTGGTTGTAGATGGTCTAATACTTAATAATGGAGAAAACAAAAAAGTTTTAATCATGTAACGATATCCTATTGATCAAATCAATTAAATCCGAGATAACTAATTAAGAATAAAATTATAATATGAAATGAGGCTAAGTTGCATATAAAGCATCCTTAGTTTTAAAATTTTGTATCAAAATCCGTCACGGTTAAATATACGGAGGTACAATTGCTAAATTCAGAGTAGTACAATGGTCGTGATAAAAAAAATATATATTAGGTAATAACATGCATTTTAATAAAATCAATTTTGGGTGTATATTATAATTTACCTATAAAATTATATATAGAAGACCACTTGAGTTGCAAATGAATCGAATTTTTTGCATGATCGGAATTCGATTCGGAATTTGACTCAAATGCGAAATATTAGATAACAAATCAGAATAAAATATTTTTAATTTTCAACGAGTACAAATATTGCAATATTCGAATCGAATTTCGAATATTCGATTCGAATGATGTAATATACAGTTAATAATATAATTGTACTCAAGTTGACATATTATGAAATGCTTAATACGGAATATATGGTCCACATTGTGTTTCGTAAAATGTATTGGATACACCAATGATATATCTTGATAAGTTTTTCGTGTATGGCATAACCATAATATATATTTAATACTATAATATATATATATATATATATGTAGAACTCGTTACGAAATGAATTTTAATATGAAATGCAATACGAAATGTATGGTCCAAACCGGATTTGGCAAAATGTATTGGATGAACGGACAAAATGTTTTGGTAAGTTTCTTGTGTGTGGCGCAGTCGTAGAATCATTTACTAGTTAGTAGTTTTAAGTACGCATATTATTTGCTTTTTCTTAAACATGCTTTGTGAACAAAAAATATTTGAGACATATCAGATAGACCACAACCTATTGGCAAGGGGATTCAAACTCGAGCGACCTAATTAGCGTCCATCAGTAAGCCCTTTCACATACAACCGTGAGCAACGAAGACTCTGTCCAACATAATACGATCAGTGTATTGTGAATTTGTGCTTGGCTTTAGATGGAGATCCCTACCGTCCGAAGCCGTGTTTATCCAGAGGGATTGACCTGAATTCAGACAGGCTTACAGACTTCAATTTGGCGATGATCTTCATTTAGTATACATTGGTGATCGCACTTTTCTTTTTCAAATACAATTGATCATGATGTATCTAGGTCTCAAGATATTCTAAAACTGTAATGAAACTGCTTGATAGGTTTTCGCGATTCAATGTTGATAGTTCTTCGTACGTTTTAAGGCCGTAAAAAGTACCGGTAGGGCGGGCTGGCTCGTCACTAGAAACAAGTTGTCCCGGCAATGTTATGTTTTGATAAGTTTTTCGTGTATGGCATAACCATAATATATAAATATATATAATAATATATATACTACTCGTAATCAAAGCCCATAATTTAATTCTTTCCCTTTTTTTTAATCGAAGCCCATTCCCAAGCCATGTCAGCCTCTCAGTTTAAGGTGAATAGAGACGTCTCGCTCTAAATGGTGGATTACGGCGAAGTGTTAGAACAATTTGTCTTTGATGAGAAATTTGTCATCCGTCCGAAGCCCTGTCAGTCAGATAGTTGAACTTATTTTAGATGGACGTATGAGCTCGAGGTCAGCGACAAACTTCACTTATTCTACATGGGAAATCGTACATGCATAGTTTAGGTAGGTGTATTATGCAGATGCAATCAAAGTGTTTGGTCTAGAATTTGACACAAATACATCTCATAGCTGAATATCATTTTGTTGCACACCTAGTGTTTGATATTGAACATCACACAAACGTGTCTCATAATTGATTTCACCCAAGCTGAGCTCCTTGGTAAGCATGGATGAGATGTGAGTCAATATAACTAAATGAACCACAAACACATTGATTTGACATAGAGGAGAGGATCACGGTGATGTTTTGCAGAATCCAAAACAAACACCCCAATATATATTATAAATGTAACCGAAAGCGGAAGATTTGATTGAACAAGTCTCACAATATATCCTTAATTATCACATCGTTTTTTGCACACGAGGTGTTTCATGATGATTTCAAACAAGAAAAGAGAAGAAATTAAATTAATGGAACTGAGATATGGATGGAATGGAGTAGAGCCACTTTGAGGTTCCCAGGCATGTAAGGGAGCCACTACGAAGAAGTTACGGGCTATTTAGCCGAGTCCCTTCAGAGAGCTGTCTCGAGCCCCTAGGAATTCTCTACCTACCACCTGTGTCGGTTTCGGGTACATGTACCCTTTTGTTTAAAAGTCGTTCGAGCTTTTCGTGGGAGTATAAAATTACAAAATTTTGATGTACACAAAGTGTTTGGTTTTGAACACTACATAAATATATTCCATCGATTTTCCACATTATTTTGTTGCACACGAAGCGTTTGATTTTGAATTTGACATAACTGCATTTCCACATAATTTTGTTGCTCATGAGGTTGTAGATACAGTGGGTATCAATCACATCACTACCTCCCGAGGATTATGTTTCTGGAAGGAGGGGAAAATTGGAGTTCCTTGAAATGCAAGAGGAAGTTATTAAGGTTGGTCCTACCATTTTCTATAACAAATGGAGTCTTTTCATGTTATTTTCAATTCCCTTCACTCCATCGTTGAACTTTTCTTTGTATACTTTCTGACCACAAGAAGAGCGAGAGAGAGAAGAGAAGATCGTCAGGATAAAAGAGGCTACTGTCTCCAAAGAAGAAGTGACTCTTAAGGAGATGCCGATCCCTATCGAAGGAGAAACAAATAGCTAGAGCAAAAAACTTTAGACAAAGAAGAACAGCTTAACAAACTTAGCCGTGCATTAGCTCTTCTGGCATCTTCTTCTTAAGTTATAACATCCCAAGCTTTGTCTAGTTTCTTGTGGGCTATTAGATATTTATATATATTTTTTAATCTAATATTCCTTCCGCATGTACATTGCAGTCGGTCACTAGGGAGCGTGAGGAGTTCCTAGGGCAAGCAATGGAAGTGGAACAGAGGTATTTTTTGAATTAATAAAATTAATTATTATGAACGTAATATTGAAAAAAACCCTTTATTATTCGTCTCGTATTTAAACTCGCCCGCCTTAATAATTGTTCATTCACTTCACATGCATGAAAATTCTTACGTCACTCAGCACCATTTTTAACACGAACACCTCTCGGTGTAATCTCCTCTGTAATCTAGCTAGGCGCTAATTCTAATCTCCTCTATAATCTACCTAGGCTCAATCATGGATGGAACGTACGTGATAACGATGACCACAAGCCATATAATTGGAGGCAGCCTCGTATACGTTATGTTTCTTGATTCAAGATTCTTATCTTTTACGTTCTTTCTTCTGTATTTATTCTTGATTCTAAGTATATTCATTCTTTTATTATCTTTTCTGACAAGCCCATTCCAATGGCCTTCTTGCGGGCCTTCAACTTCGTCCAGACCGGGCCCGTGACTCTCCACCTTGTGGAGTTCGACGACGAAATGCAGGAGCTCGTTTTCGTCAACGAATTCATTATGCGTTTTCGTTACAGGGATGATCAATTGAGGCCCAGGCAACGAAAAGGAAAAATTAATACGATGTATGGTCCAAACCGGATTTGGCAAAATGTACCGGATGAAACGACAAAATGTTTTGGTAAGTTTCTCGTGTGTGTCGCAGTCGTAGAATCATTCACTAGTTAGTAGTTTTAAAGTATGCATATTATTTGCTTTTTCTTAAACATGCTTTGTGAAAAAAAATATTTGAGACATATCAATTAGACCACAACCTATTGGATTCAAACTCGAGCGACCTAATTAGCATCCATCAGTAGCCCTTTCACATACAACCGTGAGCAACGAAGACTCTGTCCAACATAATACGATCCGCGTATTGTGTATTTGTGCTTGGCTTTAGATTGAGATCCCGACCGTCCGAAGCCGTGTCTATCCAGAGGGATTGACCTGAATTCAGACAGGCTTACAGACTTCAATTTGGCGATGATCTTCATTTCGTATACATCGGTGATCGCACTTTCTTGTTCAAATACAATTGATCATGATGTATCTAGGTCTACAAGATATTCTGAACTGCAATGAAACTGCTTGCTAGGTTTTTGCGATTCAATGTTGATAATTCTTCGTACGTTTTAAGGCCGTAAAAAGTACCGGTAGGGCGGGCTGGCTCGTCACTAGAAACAATTTGTCCCGGCAATGTTATGTTTTGATAAGTTTTTTGTGTATGGCATAACCATAATATATAAATATATATAATAATATATATATATATATATATATATACTACTCGTAATCAAAGTGACATTTTAATATGAATGATTAATACGAAATATATGGTCAAACCGAATTTGGCTGAATGTATCAGATGAGCCAATAATATGTTTTGATAAGTTTTCCGTGTGTGGCGTTAATAATTTAAATATATTTAAGCGAACTTTTAATCATCGCAGCAGCTCAGTTCACAAGATCTCTACGCCGCTGCCACATAACATGGAGTAATATCGTATGTCATCTCTACTCTTTACCTCCTTCCTTCATGGTGATGAAATCCATTCATCACAAACAAAGTTACTCCTTTTTCTTGATGAATGTTAACTTCTTTCTTCTTTCTTGTAGCCTATCCCAAGAGCATTCACACAAAATTTATCACGTAATTTTGTTTCGCGTTGTGTGTTTGGTTTTAAATGCCACACAAATATATCTCTCCAAATTGAATTTTCACATCATTTTGCCGCACACAAAAAAAGTCTTTGGTTTTGAATTTGACACTAAATACACTGAATATCATTTTGTTGCACACGAAGTGTATGGTTTTGAACATCACACAAACGAATCTCATAATTGATTTCACCCAACCGGAGCTCCTCGGTAAGCATGGAAGAGATGTGAGTCAATATATCGAGATGAACCACAAATACATTGATAGAACATAGAGGAGAAGATCACGGTGATGTTTTGGAGAGTCCAAACAAAACCACAAAATATTATAAATTATATCGTAACCGCAGGCAGAAGATTTGATAGTCTCACAATATATCCATAATTTTCACATCATTTGTCGCACACGAGGTGTTTCATGCTGATTTCAAATAAAATAAATCACAAAATTTTTATGTGTACAAAGTGTTTGGTTTCGAATACCACATAATTTTGTTGCTCACGGAGTGTTTGGTTTTGAACATCAAAACAAAATATGTCTCACAATTGATTTCACCCAGTGTGAACTCCTCAGTAAGCATGGATGGGATGTGGATACGTATATCGAGATAGACTACGGCCTCTTAGCAAGTCTCCTATAATATATGCGCTTATGCAACAATTTTCTTTAATTCTTTCCCTTTTTTTTAATCGAAGCCCATTCCCAAGCCATGTCAGCCTCTCAGTTTAAGGTGAATAGAGACGTCTCGCTCTAAATGGTGGATTACGGCGAAGTGTTAGAACAATTTGTCTTTGATGAGGAATTTGTCATCCGTCCGAAGCCCTGTCAGTCAGATAGTTGAACTTATTTTAGATGGACGTATGAGCTCGAGGTCAGCGACAAACTTCACTTATTCTACATGGGAAATCGTACATGCATAGTTTAGGTAGGTGAATTATGCAGATGCAATCAAAGTGTTTGGTCTAGAATTTGACACAAATACATCTCATAGCTGAATATCATTTAGTTGCACACGTAGTGTTTGATATTGAACATCACACAAACGTGTCTCATAATTGATTTCACCCAAGCTGAGCTCCTTGATAAGCATGGATGAGATGTGAGTCAATATAACTAAATGAACCACAAACACATTGATCGGACATAGAGGAGAGGATCACGGTGATATTTTGCAGAATTCAAAACAAACACCCCAATATATATTATAAATGTAACCGAAAGCGGAAGATTTGATTGAACAAGTCTCACAATATATCCTTAATTATCACACCATTTTTTGCACACGAGGTGTTTCATGATGATTTCAAACAAGAAAAGAGAAGAAATTAAATTAATGGAACTGGGATATGGATGGAATGAAGTAGAGCCACTTTGAGGTTCCCAGGCATGTAAGGGAGCCACTACGAAGAAGTTACGGGCTATTTAGCCGAGTCCCTTCAGAGAGCTGTCTCGAGCCCCTAGGAATTCTCTACCTACCACCTGTGTCGGTTTCGGGTACATGTACCCTTTTGTTAAAAGTCATTCGAGCTTTTACTGGGAGTATAAAATCACAAAATTTTGATGTACACAAAGTGTTTGGTTTTCAACACCACATAAATATATCCATATCGATTTTCCACATTATTTTGTTGCACACGAAGCGTTTGATTTTGAATTTGACACAAGATACATATTATAACTGCATTTCCACATAATTTTGTTGCTCACGAGGTTGTAGATACAGTGGGTATCAATCACATCACTACCTCCCGTGGATTCTGTTTCTGGAAGGAGCAGAAAATTGGAGTTCCTTGAAATGCAAGAGGAAGTTATTAAGGTTGGTCGGACCATTTTCTATAACGAATGGAGCCTTTTCATGTTATTTTCAATTCCCTTCACTCCATCATTGAACTTTTCTTTGTATACTTTCTGACCACAGGAAGAGCGAGAGAGAGAAGAGGAGATCGTCAGGATAAAAGAGGATACTGTCTCCAAAGAAGAAGTGACTCTTAAGGAGATGTCGATCCCTATCGAAGGAGAAACAAATAGCTAGAGCAAAAAACTTTTGACAAAGAAGAATTACTTAACAAACTTAGCCGTGCAGTAGCTCTCCTGGCATCTTCTTCTTAAGTTATAACATCCCAAGCTTTGTCTAGTTTCTTGTGGGCTATTAGATATTTATATATTTTTTTTTAATCTAATATTCCTTCAGCATGTACATTGCAGTCGGTCACTAGGGAGCGTGAGGAGTTCCTAGGGCAAGCAATGGAAGTGGAACAGAGGTATTTTTTGAATTAATAAAATTAATTATTATGAATGTAATATTGAAAAAAACCCTTTATTATTCGTCTCGTATTTAAACTCGCCCGCCTTAATAATTGTTCATTCACTTCACATGCATGAAAATTCTTACGTCACTCAGCACCATTTTTAACACGAACACCTCTCGGTGTAATCTCCTCTGTAATCTAGCTAGGCGCTAATTCTAATCTCCTCTATAATCTAGCTAGGCTCAATCATGGATGGAACGTACGTGAGAACGATGACCACAAGCCATATAATTGGAGGCAGCCTCGTATACGTTATGTTTCTTGATTCAAGATTCTTATCTTTTACGTTCTTTCTTCTGTATTTATTCTTGATTCTAAGTATATTCATTCTTTTATTATCTTTTCTGACAAGTCCATTCCAATGGCCTTCGTGCGGGCCTTCAACTTCGTCCAGACCGGGCCCGTGACTCTCCACCTTGTGGAGTTCGACGACGAAATGCAGGAGCTCGTTTTCGTCAACGAATTCATAATGCGTTTTCGTTACGGGGATGATCAGTTGAGGCCCAGTCCGTGCCTCTCGGAGGGATGGCCAGCGTTCAGGCAGCTATGCTGACTACAAGAAGGTGACAACCTTCTCTTTGTCTACTTGGGTGATAGGGAATTTCTTGTTGTTCATATATAATTGATCGTTAGATAGGATATTACGAATAATCAAAATTGTCGAATTCGAATTCACTGTTTTTCGTGAATGGAATAATATCGCTGGTTTTGTGAATAATTGAAATGAGTCTTCGTACGCTTAAAACAGGCCGACTGGGGATGGGGCGGGGGCAGGGCGCTGTATGGCGGGTCGGGTCGGGGCATGGTGGGGCGCAGCCTGCCAATATTAGTGGCGGGACAGGGCAGGACGTAGCCCGCCAATTGGCAGGGCGGGGCGGGCTGGCCCACCATTTTGCGGGCCTAGGACCCTCCCCGCCCCACTAACGGGCCGCGGGGGTAGGGCGGGCTGGCCCAACTTGGGCTCGTTCGAGAAACTCTCGCAGCGAACTCCTCTTATGAGCTTGATACTGGTTTTGTTATCCACAGAACAGTTTTGTAATAGCTTCAAACTACTTCGATTAGCAACCATTAAACAAAAGAAAAGAAAAGCTAAAGATAACTTCACCATAGGCCCTTGCAAGGAACGAATCTTCAATGGACGCCGGCGCTGCCATACTCCGGCGGTTTACAGGCACAGCCTCCGGTCCATGCGGTGACCCTGTGTTGAGATAGATTTTCACGTGTGGTGTGAGGACAAAATGTCCCACATCGAAAGTTACAAAGAAATTGAAATGGTTTATAAGCTTGATGGGCCACTCCTCCTAATACCAATTGGTTTTAGGAATGAATCTCATCAAGCTTATACCCGAATCCCTCCTCATGTGTGGCGTGGTGCGTGGGCCTCGATGACGGATAAATTACCGGAGGCCCGGCCCGAATTTCTACATGGTATCAGAGCGGGTTCAATCTGCGTGTTATCCCGCATATTTCACTCATCGTCACCCGATTTCATATGTCCACGTGTTAGGCTTTGAATCATGCCACACGTGAGGGGGCGTGTTGAGAATTTCTGTCCCACATCGAGAAATTAATATCACCAGGCTCAGTATATAAATCAAAGAGGCATCTCCACCTAACACCAATTTGTTTTAAGTTGGAACCCTCAATTTAACATGTTGAGAATTTCTGTCCCACATCGGGAAATTAATATCACCCGACTCACATATAAATCAAAGAGGCCTCTCCATCTAACACCAATTGGTTTTAGGTTGGAACCCTCAATTTAACATGGTATCAGAGCGGGAAAGATCCGACTCAATTAAAATATATATGACGGGTTCGAAAAGAATGGCGTTCCTGTCCGATTAAAAAGGAAATGGGCTCACACGTGAGGGAAGAGTGTTGAGATAGATTTTCGCGTGTGGTGTGAGGACAAAATGTTCCACATCGAAAGTTACAAAGAAATTGAAATGGTTTATAAGTTTGATGGGCCACTCCTCCTAATACCAATTGGTTTTAGGAAGGAACCTCATCAAGCTTATACCGAGATCCCTCCTCATGTGTGGCGTGTGTGCGTGGGTCTCGATGACGGATAAATTACCGGCCGGCCGAATTTCTACAGCCTGGAACCACCTCAGGCTGACCCGGCAGGAAGGGTGCTTCGGGTTCCGGTCTGGCGGCGGATCGGCGAGTTTCTCCGGCGGAATCGGATCGAAGTCCGGCACGTTGGGCATCTGTGGAATATCAGCGAGATTTCAGGGTTTTGACCGGGCCCACGAGGAGGCGGCGTCGGAACTTCCAGCGGCGAGCTCCAGGCGAAGTACACCGTCGTGCGGCGGAGCTTGAGGAGGCCCATCGTGTGGTGGTGGACTCGCTGGGCGAGGCCTTTGGTATTATTGATTTTTATTACATTAGGACGTGGGTCAGGCTTATTGAGAGGGCGTCTTCAGCATTATCGTAGAGATCGAAGAAGACATCAGGACATTCTTTTTTTCCCTTTTTTTCTGTAAGGTATGATCAGCTTGTAATATATGTGTTTATTTATATTCTCAATTTTTATAAGACATTTCATTGCACCTGTGTATGTTTGGTTCGTCGGTTGACACGTCGAGTTCATCGGTGTCGAGTTATTACAATAGGGAGGAGAAAGAGAAAAGAATTCTAATGGTCTTCTACCATGTTATGGGCCTTTGTCGTGTGAGGCCCATCTTATAATAGTCCAAACGGTCCATAATGCGATTAGGCCCATCTAAGTTATCATGGGCTTCTATCATGTCATGGGCCTAATACCGTAATGGGCCCATCATATAATAGTTCAAACGGTTCACAATCTATACTATATGTACTCTTTTATTAAGGGTGAGACCCCAATTTACACTGTCAAATTAGCTTGAATTTGGTCTGTCAAATTTTGAGTTTTGGTCTGTAAAATTGATTTGCTCAGTCAAAACTACCCATGTTTATACAATAATCGGTAAAAACTGCTCGCGTTATTAACCGGGCTGTTCTCATCCAAACTCATCTATTTATTTATTCACTTATTGTACTTTAAATTAATTAGTTACTATTTAATCAAATATTCAAATATTTAGTTGATTTTTTTATAACAATCTATACCTTTATAAGAGCATATGGTCTATAAACTGTCAATTTTGGTCTGTCAATTAACATGTAATTTCCAATTTCATCCTTAACTGCTTAATTATACATAGGATGTGCTCAATTACAAGTATTTTATTAAGTGCCAGTCCTTGCGGTTACTACTTTTAGTTCATTATAATTCTATATTTAGCACCCAGATTCTCAATCACGGCTATCTCATTACCTAGCAACAAAACAATAGGCGATGCAATTCAATGGAAATAGCTCTTGGCAAGTGATTATTGCAAATTCTAAGGTTACGAACACTGTACGAATCTCGGAGATCGAGTTCACGCTCGCGAAATGCATTGAAGAAGCGAGGGCTTTCCCAAATCAAAGCCGCCGTTAGCCTCACCATTTTTTTCCACTTACATCTTTTGTTTGCTCCTAATCTTCCCTCTCTCGCCTCTTTGTGTTGAAATAACGACGATTTTATTATTTGGTGGTATATAGGATTAAAAGAATTAATAAATAAAAAAGAAATTTTGTGAACCGTCAGATTTAAATAACGGATCTAATCATTTGTCAAAACGGGCCTGGCCCCACGGGCCCGCCCGCGCGGGTCGCGGGTAGGCCAGCCCAAAAATAAGAAAAATATATAATTATATTATATAACAGATTACTAATAAATTATATTGTTTTTATATTTTTGAATTATAATTTATACTTTAATAACATAATAAAAAAAATTAATATTAAAGAAGCTGATTAAATTAGATATATCTTTGAGTTTGAAATCTTCATTGTTATATTTTTTTTCTAATTTTTTTTACTATTTTTCTTTTTTTTTTCATTTTATAAAACTGGCGGGCTAAGCCCGCCAGACCCGCCACCCGTCTGCAGACAGGGCGGGCTTTGACGGGCTACGGGCCGGCCCGACCCGTCGGCCCGGTTTGACAGTTCTGGAGCGGTGGTAAACAGGTCGGGTTGAGTCACATCGCATGCAACGCGTTTAATAAACGGATTGAGAACCTCAACTCTGACCTGACGTGTTTACTTATACGTGTTGTAATATCGAACCGAAACCCGACCTGCTTTAACCCAGATTTATCCGCCAACCCATTAAAATTAAAAAATTTAGCAAGAAAATAATTAAATAACATATTTATATAATTCAAATTAAACAAAACAATAGAGAAACAAACTATTTATTTTTCAAAGACATCAACATAATTAAGAAACAGTTAAAGTTACAAATAACAAAAGTCTCCATAAAACGGGTCAAATGGGTTGATAAACGGGTTAATTTCGGGTTGATTTTGGGTTGAAAATCCGAATCCTAACATCACCCACTTAAAAATAGAGTTGGGTTCGGGTTTACACATTTACTTAAACAGATCGAAAATGCTACCTCAAACCTGTTAGTTTCGGGTGCGGTTCGTGTCGGATTGGCGGGTTGGGGTTATTTTTAGCAGACCTGGTTATTAGTGTGCTGCTTGTTTTATTAAGGGGCAACCACAAAAAAATCTCGCTCCCTAAACTATCTATCAACAACCTCCATATTCTCATATATCATCAAACTCCCTATTTCAAAACAATCTTACACCTTGCCCAATAGATGAAATCAACTGGGAGAGGACATGTATTTAATAGATCAGAAAAAATCATCGAATAAAAAAGATCGATCGACAGACTCTTTGAAAGTTTTTGTCCATATATTGTTAATATCTAAATTCGACGAAATCCTGAAATTTGGAACAAAATTAAGGGTATCGACGTATAATGTCGTAACAATACATCATGTGCATGAGAATTGAAGTGAAGATTGTCTTTTTTTTCCCCCTCTACTATAGTTTTGTTTTTATATGGTACTACAATCATCAGCATCATCAAAAATTTAAGTTGTGACGATTCATAGTCTAATTTATACGGTGAGGTAACCAAACAAAAAGTATAGATAGATAGATAGCAATAGCATCCTCTTCTCCACCCAACATAAAATCACAACCAATGCTTAAATTATTATCACAAGCACTCATTAACTATCTCGGAGACGAGCTTAATAAGATAATATAGCCGCCCAATAAATTATGCTTTCCCTCGACGACGTGGGCGAAATCGATGAGCTTAATCTCGGTATTAGGGTTCTTACCATCCAAAGAAAACTCCTTTTCGAACGCCACGAGGATCGAACTCGAATAAAAATGGTACATTGTCGGATCCTCGAACCAAGCCTTCAATTCCAAAAGCTGCAATAAAACGCCCCCGTAGACATCACAAACGCAATCTATTTTCCCAGTCGAGCTCGACACGAGTATCTTGAGAAGGGATTTGATTTCTTCAATCGTAGGCGACTGAATTTCCCTTTTGCTCCCGATCCTTCGGAGGCTTTTATGAGCTGATGCGTACCGTAGAATCTTGGGAATAAGTTTGATACGCTTTTCGGGATTTTGGCGTTGGAAGAAAAACGAAGCGTGTTGCCGATAATATTAACTAGTAACTATGAGACACCCTATGTGTGCAATAAAACAAAGTTAATTCTTATTAAATATTTTTAATAAGTAATATACGAAAAATAGAAAATAATAATAGAATAGATAATAATAATATTTAATAAATAATAATAATAATCACATCGGATTTTGCGATATATAAACCAATAATTTGAACAAGTCTCAACATAAAAGCGTGTGCTCAAGTCTTTTTCTTGTATGTCGGTTTACATATATATATATATATATATATATATATATATAGAGAGAGAGGTTTGCTATGGTGTCCACCTACCGTGAGCAACCACCGTGGGCACCCAGGGACGGATCTACGTTGGGGCTAGGGGGGTCAGCTGCCCCCCCAGCCCCAATACGTATATTAGTATATTTACAAGTAAATGTACACGAATAATAACTTTTGCGTAGTGGTTACAGAGTAAAGCCTAAAGTTGTGCCCCTCCCAAAGATCACGGGTTCGATTCCTACAAGCTGTTTTTTTCCTGTTTTTTTAATAAAAACCTATTGGGCTAGTGTGGGCTCGGTTGCCCCTCAATCTCAGAATTGGGCTGCCCCCCCAAGGCTGTCATCCTAGATCCGTCGCTGTGGGCACCATAAGCAAATCTCTATATTTTTTGCATTGATTTCCAATAACGCTAACACCTCCGTATACCCTCTCATATCCATTGCTTACCTAAATCGCCCTTCTAACACGTTAATTTTCAGAAAATTCATTATTTATTATTCACATGTGGACGACATACCCAAGAGATGATTTTCTTAAAAATTAAAGTGTTAGAAAGCGCGATTTAGGTTAGCAATGGATATGAGAGGGTCTACGGAGGTGTTGGCGTTGTTGGGAATCGAAATAATGCAAAAAATATAGAGATTTGCTATGGTGCCAACCTACAGTGAACAACCACCGTGCGCACCATAACAAACATATATATATATATATATATAGGTTATATGTGACACAAGCCGTATGCATCCCCCAAACCCTAAAAGCAATCGCGTAAAATATATATACGAAGAAAGGCTCTATTCTGTGATGAACAACGTAATGGACTGCGAATTGATCGTTGATATTGTCCCTAATTACGAGGAGGGTACTGCGACCACCAATCCCCACTCAGGTGAATGTACGAATTCTTTATTGCGAACTCTTCTACTCTGATCATTGGTTGATCACTGACTATTTTATGCTGTAATAGATAATATTGTTATAGTGTTTTTACTTGGTCGAAAGATTGTATGGTTAAAATCATGGATCATTGACACTTTTTTTACAGGTGATGAATCGATTTGTATGGAAGAATGCTCCAGGGTTTTGAAATTTCGTGTGAATTCTACTCTTTTAGGGGAAAAGAGTCCATTCTTCCACCATGTAATAAATAATAATAATAATCATAATAATAATCTATATCCTTAATTTGATTCCAATATAGATTTCTTAATTTCAGTTAAATTATTTTAAATTATTCTTGTGCTGTTGAAGTTGTTTGCTGAAACTGATAGTGCCATGGAAGAATCAGTACATGAGCGGCCGCTCTGAGTATCCAAGCTTGTGGTACGTGCGCAGTTTTAATCGTTTAGTCGCTCTATTAAGAAAATTTATTAAAGGTTTCAATTTTTTTTTGTTTATGAATTGAACAGAGGAATCCGCTTTTTTGGAACTTCTGAATTTCGTGCAAAACGGCACATTAACCTCCGGCAAGCCTAAACCTTCTATGCTCGCCGACGTGCTTAAGTTGGCGCACAAGTTTCAAGTATTTTCGTGCTTCAGGCACTGCGTGAGTGCATTGACCGAAATGCCCTTGACCGTCAAGTCTGCATTGCATATCCTCGACCTTACTTCGAACCCTAATATCACGGCCGATGATGATGAAGTCCAATGCCTCATCGAAGCCGCAAAACACTTCATCGCAACTCGATACCAAGTACTGTAAGTCCTCGAATAACTCGTAACGATTCTGGTCGATTCTAACCTCATTGAATTGCAAAATCACATACCATGTGTGCGTTGCAGAAGAGTATCGAAGATGACCCTTCCTTGCATGGAGGCCATCCTGTCGTCCGATTCTCTTGCGGTCCAGTCAGAAGATGTGCTATTTTTGGATGTACTGTGTTGGATGAAGGATATCTATCCCAAGCCAGAGGACCAACGTAGGATCTTTTGGACGCGCTTCGCTCCTTATATCCGATTCCCCTACATGTCCGCAGGTATGCTTAGGGGTATTCATTAATTGGGTGACTCAATTAACCCGCCCGAACCATTTTCGATTCGGGTCAATCGGTTTGGTTTTTGCGGAGCGGATTAAATGGGAGACACGATTTATTAATTAGGGGAATGGTTTGAGTATTGGGTCTGGAAAAAAAACTTTGGGGCTCCCTCAACCCGAACTAGCCCTTTTATATATAATTAAAATTATTATACTTTAAGGATAAAAAAATATTACTTTATATAATTTTACTTAAAATTTATTATATAATACACTTTTTGTCATATTTCATGTAATGTAATATTATATATATATATATATATATATATCATTAAAAATAAAAATAAATGAGCTGGGCAAGCAAGCTTGTTAATTGGTTAACCCGAGAAACAAACCGATTAATTGGTTTTGGTTCAGTTTGCGGGTGGTTGTCTCAACTGTCAAAAACCCGAATAACCCAAATCGAATAACCCGAAAACCGATAACTAACCCATTTGAACACCCATAGGTATGCTCGAGCGCAAGGTTCTTGACTTTCTGGACGAGGATTTCGCGAAAAAAGTCGTGATGGACGCCTTGCATTTCAAAACCACGACCCCTTTCGATCGCTACCATATTGTAGTGGACAGAGCCTCCGCGACCCGTGGGTACGTGAGCCGCGCCTACGAACGCGCGCTCATTAGGACGCTCGAGTTTGAATCCCCTCGTCAGGAGGTCGTGGTCTATCTCGACATGCGCACGCCCGTTCCGTTTGTGATTACCGAGGACTTCTATCTGGGCGCGAATTGGTTCCTTCACTTCGTAGGAGATCGCACTAACAAGCGCGACGGCTCTTCGACACTTTCTATTATATTGGAGAATGACGATGTCATGTACGGCGAGCCATACGAGCCGCTCGCCCTCGAGTACGAGCTTTCGGTCAGGTCGAAGCACACCGAAAAGTTCGTCTTGAAGAGCGCCGGCCCAATCGATGTGGTCGACGTTTCGACCTTATACGAGACGCCTTTGGTCGATTTTGAGGCGGGAAAGAGTCTCGATATCATCGACGGCGTCATCCACGTCGAGCTCAAACTTAGGAGGAGGATCGAATAATTTCAGGAACTGAAGTGAAGATTGTTTTTTTTTCTTTATGATGATTCCTTCTACTATAGATGCTTCTAATTTTATTGACCAGCTATATATTTACTACTTCGTGCAAAACAATATTTCTTGATGGGCGCTTTCTATATCAGGCCCCATCGTAATTTTGGGTTTGAGTTCAGGCCCTCCTCACACTAAATATAGTTTTAAGGACCAACATTAAATATGCTGTAAATTAAAGGACACAATATCTGATTTGACGAGAATGCCCTTGTAGGTGTTATATTAAGAGGTATGATATCGCTGTATTGTGTTAGTAGATGTTATACAAATGTTATCAATCGAACTGCACTATTTGGACGATCGTTTTTGCCGTAAATTTTCGAGCATACTGGGCACAAAATCAAATCTGATGTGAACTCGACGATGTCAATGATATATACGTCGTCAGATTTAAGATCTGTGAGGAATAATTTCTAGAAATTCATTTCGCAACTAAGATAAATCGAGCATGTTTTTGGTCGAAATTAAAGCTAATATGCATAAATTCGAGAGACCCATAGCTTGGAAATTACGTCGCGCCTTAGTGGTGACTCAATCGTTCGTCCCTGAAGATTAACGAATTGAAAGTGAAATCGCCAGAAAAAAAAAGTTGAAATTGAGCGTTCGTCATGTGGTATGAGAAAGGCACGAAGTGGTATATAAACCGTACAAATAGGTATAATATAGGGGTAAAGTGGTATAGTTACGATGAGAAGCGTTACTCGAACCGGTGCGAGATATTACTTATTATAATCTGGTATAAATTTTATATGATAAGGTACCAAAAAACCGTAAAGTGGTATATGAACGATAAGAAGCGTTACTCGAACTGGTAGGAGATATTACTTATTATAATCTGGTATAAGTTTTATATGATAAGGTACCAGAAAACCGTAAAGTGGTATACTAGAGGCGTAAAGTGGTATATGAACGATAAGAAGCGTTACTCGAACTGGTAGGAGCTATTACTTATTATAATCTGGTACTAATTTTGTATGATCGGGTATTAAAACAGCATAAACTGGTATTGATGAGGCGTAAAGCAGTATATCAACGATAAGAAGCGTTACTCGAACTGGTACGAGATATTACTCGAACTGATTTGGTAGTTTTATAAGATGCAGTATTATAGTAGCATTAAGTGGGATACTGGAGGCGTAAAATGGTATAGTAACGATAAGAAGCGTTACTCGTGGTACGAGATATTACTCATCCCCATCCGGTATTAATTTACAAGATGCGGTACTAGAAAATCATAACTTGGTATACTAGAGGAAAGTGGTATAGCAACAATAAGAAGCGTTACACGAACCGGTACGAGATATTACTCATTCTCATCTGGTATTAATTTTGAAGATGCGGTACTAGAAAATCATAAATTGGTATACTAGAGGCCTAAAGTGGTATAGCAACAATAAGAAGCGTTAGACGAACCGGTACGAGAACTCATTCTCATCTGGTATAAAGTTTGTAAGATAAGGTACTAAAACAGCGTAAAGTGGTATACCGTACGCGTAAAGTGGTATGGTAAATATAAGAAGTGTTAGTCGAACTGTTACAAGATATTAGTTATTCTCATCTGGTATTAATTTTAAATGATGCGATACCATAACAGCGTATAGTGGTATAGTAGAGGCGTAAAGTGGTATTACAACGATAACAAGCGGAACTCGACTTGGTGCGAGATATTAGTTATTCTCAATTGGTATTAGTTTTATACGATGCGGTACTAAGACAAAGTGAAGTGGTATAAGTACCATAAGAAGTGGTTTTCAGACTGGATTCATAAAATATACCAAAATAATGAACTAAGCTTGTTATATTCACAACAATTATAAATGACAAAAGGGCACTATACAAAATCATAAATAACACTGGATTAACAAAAATACCAGTGACCAAAGCTTGGTATATTCACATCCTTTGTGGATGACAAAATCTACCAACACTGGATTAACAAAAATACCAGTGACCAAAGCTTGGTTATTCACATCCTTTGTGAATGACAAAATCTAACCTAACACTAGAATAACAAAAGATACCTGCGACCAAAGCCTGGTATTATTCACAGCTAATGTGAATGACAAAAAGACAAAATGAATATGCAGAATCATATTGGTTCGATGCATCGCCTGCGATTGTGCCCGATCCTCTTGCATCTTCCACACTTGAGCGGGCGGCGGTCTTGAATCTGCGAAGGAATCCTCTTTGTTCGTGGACGACCGGGGGTCGTTGAACATCCGGCTCAACGATATCCTCCGGTAACGAATGTTCAACAGCAATATCAGAAGGAATTGGATTTATAAAGGACATGTAGGTCTCTCGGTATTTTGCCAAACTATAATAGTCGTCGCAAAAATCATATGGTGAAAGACCTAAGGAGAGGATGCAAGAACAAGCATGCTTACATGGAAGGCCCTCCAATTGGAACAATCTGCAGGAGCAAACCTTATTGGTTAGGTCTACGGCAAATTTCTCCCCGTGATCTGAAACCTCAAACTTCCAGCCGCAAGCAGTATCAACAAACAATATACTGTAGATATAATCCTTGTGGTTCACTTTCCTTAATTAGCTTAGGCTTAGTTTAGGAGAATATACTTAACTTAGGAGGTGATTGTGTTTAGGCAAAATTAGTGGCTTGATTGTAGGCATTTATTAGTTTCCTTGTAAACTATTATTTAAGGAGTACAGAGGCTACAGAAACAGTAGTCAATTCGTGTTTCACTGTGTTAGCGTGAGTTCAATTCCAACAATTGGTATCAGAGCCATGGGTGATGAAAGCACGAAAACTGTGGGTGATAAAAGCAACAAAGCCGATGCATCTGGCGTCGTGATCCAGCGAGTGATTCGTGAGGTGGGGGGCGGAAATAGCTATCCCGTTCTCACCAAGACCAATTACTCCGATTGGGCACTCATGATGAAGGTGAAGTTGAAGGCCAGAGGGCTATGAAACGCCATCGTGAAGGGCACTACCGATGAGCAGGAAGACATGATGGCGCTCGATGCTCTGGTGAGTGCGGTCCCACCCGAGATGGTGTCGACGATCGGCTCAAAGGAGACGTCCAAGGAGGCTTGGGGCGCGATCGCGACCATGCGGATCGGAGACGATCGTGTGAAGAAGGCAACGGCGCAGCAGTTGCGTCGTAAATTCGACCTCGCCACGTTCAACGACGGCGAGACCGTTGAGGAGTTCGCGCTACGCCTCAATGGCATGGCGGCGCACCTCACCACGTTGGGGGAGGAGATGGAGGAAAAGGAAATCGTAGCCAAGATGCTACGAAGTCTGCCTCCCCGCTTCAAGCAGATCGCGATTGCGATCAAGACCCTGCTCGATCCATCCACCATGACGGTCGCCGATCTCACCGGGCGATTGCAAGAGGCGGAGGAGGAGTTGAATGGACCCCCGGCGTCACTACAGCACGAGGGCAAGCTGTATCTCACTGAGGAGCAGTGGGACGCGCAACGAAAGAAGCGAGAGGCGGAGAACCACTCACGCGGTCGTGGCGCGAACAGGGGAGGCGGCCGACGCGGGCGCGGTCGTGGGCAAGCTGGCGAGTCATCAAGTGGGCCGGCTACTTCGAACAAGCACGCAGGCGACGAGTGCCGAAATTGTGGGAAGCTGGGTCACTTGGCCCAGGAGTGCTGGTCGAAGCCCAAGAAGGCGCAGGCCCATGCAGTCCACGAAGAGGAAGAGGCCTCACTTTGTCTCGCAAAGTGCTCCCCCATTGTCTCCCCACCGACGCCGCAATCGACGGCGACTTCGTCGACGTCGTCCGTGGCCCAGATCGAGATCCGCGAAGAGAAGGTGTTCGCGCAGCTCGGGGAAGAAGAAGAGGAACGGGAGGCGGAGACGTGGGTCCTGGACTCGGGGGCAACCAACCACATGTCCGGGTCTAGGACCGCCTTCTCGAAGCTCGACGTGGCGGTACGAGGCACCGTGCGTTTCGGCAACGACTCGGTGGCACGCATTGAAGGGCGGGTGTCACGACCCGACTTCCTAGATACGTATTTTGGCGGATTTTCGCAGCGTAAGCAGCGGAAAGCCCATTTAATTAAAACTTTTAAAACATAATAATACAAATACGTTCGATGTCTAAATCCATAAGTTCAAACCCAAACACATTTTGATTCATTTGGCCGAAGCCCAATAAGTCCAAGCCCAAATTTAAAAACACGAAACATAAACTCATTCCACAGGTCGCGTCCCATGTACTGCGCCGCCCTCAAAAGTCCGTGGAGTCACCGCCATCAGCCGTCTTACCTACACACGTAAACCCTGAGCTTTTGCCCAGTAGATGAAAATATGCATGAATGCAAATGCTCTCACATACCAAACTCGACACATCTCACAAAATGCACGCTCGACTCTTTTATAATATCTCATCATCAACTCAACTCATCTCATCACAATCAGGGCCCGAGGCTTAGGAACTAAAGGCAACACGTGCGCGCAGGGGTCCGTAGCTCGGGAGGCCCCACTCACCACAAGGGTCAGTAGCTCGGGAGGCCCACTCCCCACATCTCAATCATATAGTGCGCCTTAGTCCTAACCTCAACTCATACCATTCGACAACCATCACCCGGTCATAAACTACCCTACTCATCAACACTATACAATGTCACCGTGACTACGCACGATTCTCTCCCTCATAACACGTATGCAAATGTCATGCAAGTAAGATGCAACATATAAAAATGCAATAAATTCTCCCGATATTTCCATATTACATATCGGCCCGAGGTTTTAGCTCGACCCGATCTCCAAAAACTATCATACATCAAATAATTCGGGCCCGAAGCCCGCGTTCCGATTTGATCGGCCCGAAAACTTTAACCACACAACTCTCCCCCGAATTTACACTAAAAGGTTTAAGATTTAATCCTTTTCACTTTTATGACCCTCATTTCACAATTGATCCCTAATTTAAAATATATACTAAAACTATAATGCCCATCTTTCAAATGTCACTTAAGTTCCTAATTAAAAATATTTTTCATTTAAAATCTCAAAATCTCATAATTTACTTGTTAGGACCCGAAATTGAAGTTTTAACTTAAGATCCGAAATTTTTTTTATAATTATAATAAAACCCGAAGATTCTCCTCAAAATTTATTTAAGACCCGAAACTTTCTCAAATTTACAAATCTGCCCCAAATTTTAAATTACAATTAAAACCCTAAAATTTTCTCAAATTTGCAAGTCTGCCTGGATTTTTAAAACTTCAGTTTAAGTCCCCAAAATCTTCAGAAATTACAAATCTGCTCGGATTTTTAAAATTTCAGTTTAAATCCCGAAAACTTTCAGAAATTACAAATCTGCCCGGATTTTTAAAATTTCAGTTAAGTCCCAAAAATTTTCAGAAATTACAAAACTACCCAAATTTCAGTTTAGATCCTTAAAATTTTCCTAAATATCAGATCTGCCCCGAATCTTTAAAAATTTTAAATCTTCCCCGAAAGCTTTATATTTCTTTAAAAATCTCCCTTGTTTACAATCTCAGTCCCCAGATTTGTGAAAATTTTCAATCTAGTCCCCGAATTTTTGAAAAACAATTTTATACGGCTGTTTTGCGACAGTTTAGTATTTCTCAATGACCACGGGGTAAACGATGTCCGATGGACCTGAAATTTTAACCATTGATAAAGAACTTGCAAGTCTTGATTCTGTACAAAGGGATTATTAATCCGAGATCTGGATTGTGAAATATGAATTTTTGAACCTCTTGGCCGAAATGGATAAAGAAAACCCTAGAAAACCCTAATCCTCCCCAAGTTTTGTTCTATCCTCTTAATCACAAGTTCTCTAACTCTAATCTTATGTTTCATGGACCTAAGATTCATAAGATTAAGGTATTAAGCTGGCCGAATTTTAGCATGTAAGTATCATCACGAAAATCATGCAAGAAATTCACGCTTAGCACATAAACACGTATAAATTCGAAAGAGATCATACAATCACGTAAAATTCACGACTCCTATTTTTGTTTACGTATGTAGATGATCTCCACCTACCTTACATCCGTAGAGAGCTACGTTACGAGTTATTTTTACGTGATCCCGACCCTAGGATTTCGACCCGAGCTCCTCCACGTGTCCGCGGGTTTTTCTTTTTCTCCCGGTTCTCTACCGCGATCTCTCCCGCGATTTCTCCCTCTCTCCCGCAATCTCTCCTTCTCTTTTCTCTCTTCCCACTTCTCCTTCTCTTCTTCCTCTCTTTTATTTCTTTTTCTTTCTTTCCTTTCTCTTCCTTTCTCTCTTTTTTTTTTCTCTTCTTTTCTCTTCCCCCTCTCTTTTTCACGTTCTCTTCCCCTCTCCCTTTTCTTTCCTTCTCCTTTCTTTATTCTCTTGTCTAGGTGGCATTAGGTGGTTTATTTATGTCATTTGGTGATGACTTTGTCCTAATACTCATGGAGAGGATTAGTTGGCATTTTGCTCTCTCCTTTTCCTTTCCTTTCTTTTTTCTTTTCTCCCCTTCTCTCTCCCACACGTTATCTCCTCTCCATTTTATTTAATTTGGTTGTTACTTTTGTTTCCATGCTCACATGGAGGTAGATGGAGGTGATGAGGTGGGGTGTTTTGGTTTTATTACCTCATTAGATATTTATTTTATAGTTATTGTTTTATTTTATTTTACCAACCTCACATGGAGGAACATATTTATTTATTTTTCTCTTAATTTATTGCAGCCATAATTAAATTATTATTATTATTACTATTATTATTTTTAAATTATTTATTTATTTGGGCTTTCACATCTTGTTTACGGCCCAATTAAATTTATTTAAAGGACCCAACTCCCAACCTTTTATTTTGGGCCATTATTCTCTTCATTTGGTCCATACATAAATTTTGGTCCATTTAATTTTTTTTTTTCGGGCCCAATTGTAAATTTTTGGCCCGATTCGAAAACAAATCTTTTCTTGTTCGAAACTTGATTTCGCCCATTTTGAATATTTTTTTTTTGAAGTAATTCTGTATAAATTTTGCGGGTATTACATCCTTCCCCCCTTATAAGAATTTCGTCCCTGAAATTACAGTACAGAGAATAACTCGGGGTACTTCTCTCTCATCTCGTCCTCGCGTTTTCCCAAGTGGCTTCTCCCAATACTTGGTTCCGTCACAAGACCTTCACGGGGGTATATTCTTATTCTCGTTCATCAAAATTTCCATCGGTCTTTCTTCATAGCTCAAGTCTGACTTCAATCGTTGATGAAGTGATTCGCCCTGCTCTTCATGGCTCAGGTCTGGGACGTACTTCGTTATGTAGATACATGGAAGACGTCATGAACTTGTGCGAGCGATGTGGGCAATTCGAGTTGATATGACACTTCTCTAACTCGTTTCGCAATTGTGGAAGGTCCGATATATTTCGGACTCAACTTCGCTTTCTTCCCGAAGTTGGTTATTTCCACTTCGAGTTGGCACAGATCCGTATTCATGGATTTACGGCTCAAAGCATTTGCAACTACGTTCGCTTTGCCTGTGTGATAATTTATCACACAGTCGTAGTCTTTTACTAACTCGAGCCATCGTCTGTGCCTCATGTTTAAATCCTTCTGCGTGAAGAAGTAGTTTAGGCTTTTATGATCTGTGAAGATCTCGCATCGTTCTCCGTATAGATAATGTCGCCCCATTTTTCAGGGCAAACACCACGGTTGCGATTTCCAAATCACGTGTGGTGTAGTACGGTTTCAGCTGGTCGGGAGGCATACGCAATTACCTTCTCGTTCTGCATCAACACGTATCCCAAGACATTCTTAGAAGCGTCACTGTATTGCAAGAACATGCGCTGTTGTTAGTCGCTTGCTTCAACTCCTAGAAGTTTTCTTCACACGCTTCCGTCCACTTAAATGGGACTTTCTTCTTCGTTAGAAATGAAGTTGAAAATTGAAGAAACTAAGTTGAGAAGATCACGATGAGCAGTTGCCGTTGGATCTAAACTGGCGCGCGATCTAATGGCTAGGATTTTAAAGCTGAAGATTAAATTTTGTTCGCAGGATATCGCGCGAATAAGTCAACGGCTGAGATGTTTAGAAAGTGAATGAAGAGGATGGTGAATCGTGAGCGTCGGATCAAAGATCGAACGGATGGTAGTGAAGGTGCTATTTCACTTATAGAGTCGCATGCGATTCTTGCTCCAACACGCGGAAATGTAAGAACACGTGGCAACTTGTGGAGTGTTCGATCGGATAATGTACGACGAGGATAGATCTTGTACTCTCACTTAAAACAAAATCTGGCTTGTCCAAATTTTTCCCATTCCACTTTCTCGAGCATATAACTCACTTTAGAGTGAAAATCACCGTGAGGTGAAAGCACAAGAGTTGTAGAAGGGATAAGGATCTGTAACTTTTGTGTTGTGATCGATAAGAAAGAAAGCTTGGCTGATCCGTAAACATAGACTGAAGTTCAGCCGTGTTTGTGCGTTAGTTCGCCGTACTTTCCAACATGTTTTTGTCGTGGACATTGATTTAAAAGTGAGCAATTTTTTTTTTTTCGTATTGGATATCAACATCTTTCTTCGAGATTTTGGATTAGATTTTTTTTGTGATAAAACGTCCAAAGCGATTATCTTCATGCGCGTGATTTCTCAAATCGAGATTACGGCGTTCGAAGAAAAATCTGATCTCGAATTTAATGGAACTTACCTTTATACGGCGTTTGACGAAAACTCGAAATTAATGAGGTTTATCTCTTCGCTTCACTCACGCCTATAATTAGGTACTTGATGCACGCTATTTTTCACAACACAATTTTCTCAGTTTAGATCATTTAAACTTCACCATGTATAACTTTGGAGAAAATGCAGAGCGTGAGAACATCCCTCACGAACCTCTTGAGAGTCTCGAAAGACTTAAGTCCGAGTTATTCCTTCTCTTAGGTTTGCTCGCATTGGTGATTGCTATTTTGGTAATGTGGATTGTTACCCATTGCACTTGCTTCTAGTTTTGTGTAATTGTTGCTACTAAATAAGGAAGTTTTAATCTTCCAATTTTTTTTTTTTTTTGTTGTAATATGCTTTTCAGTTATGTAATAGTTATGTAATGGAAAATTTCGCATATATATATCGATTCTCCCATATTTTCTCTACGTCCCCGTCTAAGTTTCCACATTCTCTAGACATACTTATTCCTATTCCTACCACGCTTCCGATGCGCACTCTATGCGTAGATGATTATTTTCTCCATAATATGTATTATACGTACATACTTATTTCAGCTCTATCCTAATATTTTGTTATATTTGAAAATAGTACGTAAAGTCCAAACTCTAATTTGCAGTAAACATTTCAGATGAGGCCTAAATTTAATTACTGCCCAAAAATTACTAGTTCCGGCAAGAATAACTTTTTATCAAATAAACCCCTAATTTTACCAAATAATTTACGCCGAGTTTTATCAAACTCTTTTTTTTATACGATTTATGTTTCGTTTATGTAACGGCCATTTTCGCATATAACATGTTCAACTCTTTTTATTTCGCCGTTTATTATATAAATTTTTAACTTCCCGAATTTCAGCTTGGTCCAATTCGGTCAAGCCCAAATTTGACAAAGCCCAAATTTTGAAAAGGTCCAAACTTTAAATTTTGTCAAATTCCTAATTGGTCCGAATTTCAAAGCAACCCCAAATTCGATCAAAGGTCTGGATTTTAGTAATCCTCCTCCTACCTTAATTCAACCGAGATTCTCCTGCCAATCTATGTATAAAAGTACAAAATCTATAGCTTTCGAACACATCAAGGATCACATAAAATCACACAAATATTCATGTAAAGCATATATCAGAAAATCGTAAATCACGTATTAAACTTACAGGCGTAGGCTGATCCTCCAGGCTTTTGAGCAGCAGTACATGGACAGTCTACAGAACCTATAACCTAACGCACTGATACCACCTGTCACGACCCGACTTCCTAGATACGTATTTTGGCGGATTTTCGCAGCGTAAGCAGCGGAAAGCCCATTTAATTAAAACTTTTAAAACATAATAATACAAATACGTTCGATGTCTAAATCCATAAGTTCAAACCCAAACACATTTTGATTCATTTGGCCGAAGCCCAATAAGTCCAAGCCCAAATTTAAAAACACGAAACATAAACTCATTCCACAGGTCGCGTCCCATGTACTGCGCCGCCCTCAAAAGTCCGTGGAGTCACCACCATCAGCCGTCTTACCTACACACGTAAACCCTGAGCTTTTGCCCAGTAGATGAAAATATGCATGAATGCAAATGCTCTCACATACCAAACTCGACACATCTCACAAAATGCACGCTCGACTCTTTTATAATATCTCATCATCAACTCAACTCATCTCATCACAATCAGGGCCCGAGGCTTAGGAACTAAAGGCAACACGTGCGCGCAGGGGTCCGTAGCTCGGGAGGCCCCACTCCCCACAAGGGTCAGTAGCTCGGGAGGCCCACTCCCCACATCTCAATCATATAGTGCGCCTTAGTCCTAACCTCAACTCATACCATTCGACAACCATCACTCGGTCATAAACTACCCTACTCATCAACACTATACAATGTCACCGTGACTACGCACGATTCTCTCCCCTCATAACACGTATGCAAATGTCATGCAAGTAAGATGCAACATATAAAAATGCAATAAATTCTCCCGATATTTCCATATTACATATCGGCGCGAGGTTTTAGCTCGACCCGATCTCCAAAAACTATCATACATCAAATAATTCGGGCCCGAAGCCCGCGGTCCGATTTGATCGGCCCGAAAACCTTAACCACACAACTCTCCCCCGAATTTACACTAAAAGGTTTAAGATTTAATCCTTTTCACTTTTATGACCCTAATTTCACAATTGATCCCTAATTTAAAATGTATACTAAAACTATAATGCCCATCTTTCAAAATGTCACTTAAGTTCCTAATTAAAAATATTTTTCATTTAAAATCTCAAAATCTCATAATTTACTTGTTAGGACCCGAAATTGAAGTTTTAACTTAAGATCCGAAATTTTTTTTATAATTATAATAAAACCCGAAGATTCTCCTCAAAATTTATTTAAGACCCGAAAACTTTCTCAAATTTACAAATCTGCCCCAAATTTTAAATTACAATTAAAACCCTAAAATTTTCCCAAATTTGCAAGTCTGCCTGGATTTTTAAAACTTCAGTTTAAGTCCCCAAAATCTTCAGAAATTACAAATCTGCTCGGATTTTTAAAATTTCAGTTTAAATCCCGAAAACTTTCAGAAATTACAAATCTGCCCGGATTTTTAAAATTTCAGTTAAGTCCCAAAAATTTTCAGAAATTACAAAACTACCCAAATTTCAGTTTAGATCCTTAAAATTTTCCTAAATATCAGATCTGCCCCGAATCTTTAAAAATTTTAAATCTGCCCCGAAAGCTTTATATTTCTTTAAAAATCTCCCTTGTTCGAATTTACATTCCCAGTCCCCAGATTTGTAAAAATTTTCAATCTAATCCCCGAATTTTTGAAAAACAATTTTATACGGCTGTTTTGCGACAGTTTAGTATTTCTCAATGACCACGGGGTAAACGATGTCCGATGGACCTGAAATTTTAACCATTGATAAAGAACTTGCAATTCTTGATTCTGTCCAAAGGGATTATTAATCCGAGATCTGGATTGTGAAATATGAATTTTTGAACCTCTTGGCCGAAATGGATAAAGAAAACCCTAGAAAACCCTAATCCTCCCCAAGTTTTGTTCTATCCTCTTAATCACAAGTTCTCTAACTCTAATCTTATGTTTCATGGACCTAAGATTCATAAGATTAAGGTATTAAGCTGGCCGAATTTTAGCATGTAAGTATCATCATGAAAATCATGCAAGAAATTCACGCTTAGCACATAAACACGTATAAATTCGAAAGAGATCATACAATCACGTAAAATTCACGACTCCTATTTTTGTTTACGTATGTAGATGATCTCCACCTACCTTACATCCGTAGAGAGCTACGTTACGAGTTATTTTTACGTGATCCCGACCCTAGGATTTCGATCCCGAGCTCCTCCACGTGTCCGCGGGTTTTTCTTTTTTTCCCGGTTCTCTACCGCGATCTCTCCCGCGATTTCTCCCTCTCTCCCGCAATCTCTCCTTCTATTTTCTCTCTTCCCACTTCTCCTTCTCTTCTTCCTCTCTTTTATTTCTTTTTCTTTCTTTCCTTTCTCTTCCTTTCTCTCTTTTTTTTTTCTCTGCTTTTCTCTTCCCCCTCTCTTTTTCACGTTCTCTTCCCCTCTCCCTTTTCTTTCCTTCTCCTTTCTTTATTCTCTTGTCTAGGTGGCATTAGGTGGTTTATTTATGTCATTTGGTGATGACTTTGTCCTAATACTCATGGAGAGGATTAGTTGGCATTTTGCTCTCTCCTTTTCCTTTCCTTTCTTTTTTCTTTTCTCCCCTTCTCTCTCCCACACGTTATCTCCTCTCCATTTTCTTTAATTTGGTTGTTATCCATGCTCACATGGAGGTAGATGGAGGTGATGAGGTGGGGTGTTTTGGGTTTATTACCTCATTATGTAAAGATATTTATTTTATGGTTATTGTTTTATTTTATTTTACCAACCTCACATGGAGGAACATATTTATTTATTTTTCTCTTAATTTATTGCAGCCATAATTAAATTATTATTATTATTACTATTATTATTTTTAAATTATTTATTTATTTGGGCTTTCGCTTCTTGTTTACGGCCCAATTAAATTTATTTAAAGGACCCAACTCCCAACCTTTTATTTTGGGCCATTATTCTCTTCATTTGGTCCATACATAAATTTTGGTCCATTTAATTTTTTTTTTCGGGCCCAATTGTAAATTTTTGGCCCGATTCGAAAAGAAATCTTTTCTTGTTCGAAACTTGATTTCGCCCATTTTGAATATTTTTTTTTGAAGTAATCCTGTATAAATTTTGCGGGTATTACATCCTTCCCCCCTTATAAGAATTTCGTCCCTGAAATTACAGTACAGAGAATAACTCGGGGTACTTCTCTCTCATCTCGTCCTCGCGTTTTCCCAAGTGGCTTCTCCCAATACTTGGTTCCGTCACAAGACCTTCACGGGGGTATATTCTTATTCTCGTTCATCAAAATTTCCATCGGTCTTTCTTCATAGCTCAAGTCTGACTTCAATCGTTGATGAAGTGATTCGCCCTGCACTTCATGGCTCAGGTCTGGGACGTACTTCGTTATGTAGATACATGGAAGACGTCATGAACTTGTGCGAGCGATGTGGGCAATTCGAGTTGATATGACACCTCTCTAACTCGTTTCGCAATTGTGGAAGGTCCGATATATTTCGGATTCAACTTCGCTTTCTTCCCGAAGTTGGTTATTTCCACTTCGAGTTGGCACAGATCCGTATTCATGGATTTACGGCTCAAAGCATTTGCAACTACGTTCGCTTTGCCTGTGTGATAATTTATCACACAGTCGTAGTCTTTTACTAACTCGAGCCATCGTCTGTGCCTCATGTTTAAATCCTTCTGCGTGAAGAAGTACTTTAGGCTTTTATGATCTGTGAAGATCTCGCATCGTTCTCCGTATAGATAATGTCGCCCCATTTTTCAGGGCAAACACCACGGTTGCGATTTCCAAATCACGTGTGGTGTAGTACGGTTTCAGCTGGTCGGGAGGCATACGCAATTACCTTCTCGTTCTGCATCAACACGTATCCCAAGACATTCTTAGAAGCGTCACTGTATTGCAAGAACATGCGCTGTTGTTAGTCGCTTGCTTCAACTCCTAGAAGTTTTCTTCACACGCTTCCGTCCACTTAAATGGGACTTTCTTCTTCGTTAGAAATGAAGTTGAAAATTGAAGAAACTAAGTTGAGAAGATCACGATGAGCAGTTGCCGTTGGATCTAAACTGGCGCGCGATCTAATGGCTAGGATTTTAAAGCTGAAGATTAAATTTTGTTCGCAGGATATCGCGCGAATAAGTCAACGGCTGAGATGTTTAGAAAGTGAATGAAGAGGATGGTGAATCGTGAGCGTCGGATCAAAGATCGAACGGATGGTAGTGAAGGTGCTATTTCACTTATAGAGTCGCATGCGATTCTTGCTCCAACACGCGGAAATGTAAGACCACGTGGCGACTTGTGGAGTGTTCGATCGGATAATGTACGACGAGGATAGATCTTGTACTCTCACTTAAAACAAAATCTGGCTTGTCCAAATTTTTCCCATTCCACTTTCTCGAGCATATAACTCACTTTAGAGTGAAAATCACCGTGAGGTGAAAGCACAAGAGTTGTAGAAGGGATAGAGATCTGTAACTTTTGTGTTGTGATCGATAAGAAAGAAAGCTTGGCTGATCCGTAAACATAGACTGAAGTTCAGCCGTGTTTGTGCGTTAGTTCGCCGTACTTTCCAACATGTTTCTGTCGTGGACATTGATTTAAAAGTGAGCAATTTTTTTTTTCGTATTGGATATCAACATCTTTCTTCGAGATTTTGGATTAGATTTTTTTTGTGATAAAACGTCCAAAGCGATTATCTTCATGCGCGTGATTTCTCAAATCGAGATTACGGCGTTCGAAGAAAAATCTGATCTCGAATTTAATGGAACTTACCTTTATACGGCGTTAGACGAAAACTCGAAATTAATGAGGTTTATCTCTTCGCTTCACTCACGCCTATAAATAGGTACTTGATGCACGCTATTTTTCACAACACAATTTTCTCAGTTTAGATCATTTAAACTTCACCATGTATAACTTTGGAGAAAATGCAGAGCGTGAGAACATCCCTCACGAACCTCTTGAGAGTCTCGAAAGACTTAAGTCCGAGTTATTCCTTCTCTTAGGTTTGCTCGCATTGGTGATTGCTATTTTGGTAATGTGGATTGTTACCCATTGCACTTGCTTCTAGTTTTGTGTAATTGTTGCTACTAAATAAGGAAGTTTTAATCTTCCAATTTTTTTTTTTTTTTTGGTTGTAATATGCTTTTCAGTTATGTAATAGTTATGTAATGGAAAATTTCGCATATATATATCGATTCTCCCATATTTTCTCTACGTCCCCGTCTAAGTTTCCACATTCTCTAGACATACTTATTCCTATTCCTACCACGCTTCCGATGCGCACTCTATGCGTAGATGATTATTTTCTCCATAATATGTATTATACGTACATACTTATTTCAGCTCTATCCTAATATTTTGTTATATTTGAAAATAGTACGTAAAGTCCAAACTCTAATTTGCAGTAAACATTTCACATGAGGCCTAAATTTAATTACTGCCCAAAAATTACTAGTTCCGGCAAGAATAACTTTTTATCAAATAAACCCCTAATTTTACCAAATAATTTACGCCGAGTTTTATCAAACTCTTTTTTTATACGATTTATGTTTCGTTTATGTAACGGCCATTTTCGCATATAACATGTTCAACTCTTTTTATTTCGCCGTTTATTATATAAATTTTTAACTTCCCGAATTTCAGCTTGGTCCAATTCGGTCAAGCCCAAATTTGACAAAGCCCAAATTTTGAAAAGGTCCAAACTTTAAATTTTGTCAAATTCCTAATTGGTCCGAATTTCAAAGCAACCCCAAATTCGATCAAAGGTCTGGATTTTAGTAATCCTCCTCCTACCTTAATTCAACCGAGATTCTCCTGCCAATCTATGTATAAAAGTACAAAATCTATAGCTTTCGAACACATCAAGGATCACATAAAATCACACAAATATTCATGTAAAGCATATATCAGAAAATCGTAAATCACGTATTAAACTTACAGGCGTAGGCTGATCCTCCAGGCTTTTGAGCAGCAGTACATGGACAGTCTACAGAACCTATAACCTAACGCACTGATACCACCTGTCACGACCCGACTTCCTAGATACGTATTTTGGCGGATTTTCGCAGCGTAAGCAGCGGAAAGCCCATTTAATTAAAACTTTTAAAACATAATAATACAAATACGTTCGATGTCTAAATCCATAAGTTCAAACCCAAACACATTTTGATTCATTTGGCCGAAGCCCAATAAGTCCAAGCCCAAATTTAAAAACACGAAACATAAACTCATTCCACAGGTCGCGTCCCATGTACTGCGCCGCCCTCAAAAGTCCGTGGAGTCACCACCATCAGCCGTCTTACCTACACACGTAAACCCTGAGCTTTTGCCCAGTAGATGAAAATATGCATGAATGCAAATGCTCTCACATACCAAACTCGACACATCTCACAAAATGCACGCTCGACTCTTTATAATATCTCATCATCAACTCAACTCATCTCATCACAATCAGGGCCCGAGGCTTAGGAACTAAAGGCAACACGTGCGCGCAGGGGTCCGTAGCTCGGGAGGCCCCACTCCCCACAAGGGTCAGTAGCTCGGGAGGCCCACTCCCCACATCTCAATCATATAGTGCGCCTTAGTCCTAACCTCAACTCATACCATTCGACAACCATCACTCGGTCATAAACTACCCTACTCATCAACACTATACAATGTCACCGTGACTACGCACGATTCTCTCCCCTCATAACACGTATGCAAATGTCATGCAAGTAAGATGCAACATATAAAAATGCAATAAATTCTCCCGATATTTCCATATTACATATCGGCCCGAGGTTTTAGCTCGACCGATCTCCAAAAACTATCATACATCAAATAATTCGGGCCCGAAGCCCGCGTTCCGATTTGATCGGCCCGAAAACCTTAACCACACAACTCTCCCCCGAATTTACACTAAAAGGTTTAAGATTTAATCCTTTTCACTTTTATAACCCTAATTTCACAATTGATCCCTAATTTAAAATATATACTAAAACTATAATGCCCATCTTTCAAAATGTCACTTAAGTTCCTAATTAAAAATATTTTTCATTTAAAATCTCAAAATCTCATAATTTACTTGTTAGGACCCGAAATTGAAGTTTTTAAGATCCGAAATTTTTTTATAATTATAATAAAACCCGAAGATTCTCCTCAAAATTTATTTAAGACCCGAAAACTTTCTCAAATTTACAAATCTGCCCCAAATTTTAAATTACAATTAAAACCCTAAAATTTTCTCAAATTTGCAAGTCTGCCTGGATTTTTAAAACTTCAGTTTAAGTCCCCAAAATCTTCAGAAATTACAAATCTGCTCGGATTTTTAAAATTTCAGTTTAAATCCCGAAAACTTTCAGAAATTACAAATCTGCCCGGATTTTTGAAATTTCAGTTAAGTCCCAAAAATTTTCAGAAATTACAAAACTACCCAAAAATTTCAGTTTAGATCCTTAAAATTTTCCTAAATATCAGATCTGCCCCGAATCTTTAAAAATTTTAAATCTGCCCCGAAAGCTTTATATTTCTTTAAAAATCTCCCTTGTTCGAATTTACAATCTCAGTCCCCAGATTTGTAAAAATTTTCAATCTAGTCCCCGAATTTTTGAAAAACAATTTTATACGGCTGTTTTGCGACAGTTTAGTATTTCTCAATGACCACGGGGTAAACGATGTCCGATGGACCTGAAATTTTAACCATTGATAAATAACTTGCAAGTCTTGATTCTGTCCAAAGGGATTATTAATCCGAGTTCTGGATTGTGAAATATGAATTTTTGAACCTCTTGGCCGAAATGGATAAAGAAAACCCTAGAAAACCCTAATCCTCCCCAAGTTTTGTTCTATCCTCTTAATCACAAGTTCTCTAACTCTAATCTTATGTTTCATGGACCTAAGATTCATAAGATTAAGGTATTAAGCTGGCCGAATTTTAGCATGTAAGTATCATCACGAAAATCATGCAAGAAATTCACGCTTAGCACATAAATATGTATAAATTCGAAAGAGATCATACAATCACGTAAAATTCACGACTCCTATTTTTGTTTACGTATGTAGATGATCTCCACCTACCTTACATCCGTAGAGAGCTACGTTACAAGTTATTTTTACGTGATCCCGACCCTAGGATTTCGATCCCGAGCTCCTCCACGTGTCCGCGGGTTTTTCTTTTTCTCCCGGTTCTCTACCGCGATCTCTCCCGCGATTTCTCCCTCTCTCCTGCAATCTCTCCTTCTCTTTTCTCTCTTCCCACTTCTCCTTCTCTTCTTCCTCTCTTTTATTTCTTTTTCTTTCTTTCCTTTCTCTTCCTTTCTCTCTTTTTTTTTCTCTTCTTTTCTCTTCCCCCTCTTTTTCACGTTCTCTTCCCCTCTCCCTTTTCTTTCCTTCTCCTTTCTTTATTCTCTTGTCTAGGTGGCATTAGGTGGTTTATTTATGTCATTTGGTGATGACTTTGTCCTAATACTCATGGAGAGGATTAGTTGGCATTTTGCTCTCTCCTTTTCCTTTTCTTTCTTTTTTCTTTTCTCCCCTTCTCTCTCCCACACGTTATCTCCTCTCCATTTTCTTTAATTTGGTTGTTACTTTTGTTTCCATGCTCACATGGAGGTAGATGGAGGTGATGAGGTAGGGTGTTTTGGTTTTATTACCTCATTATGTAAAGATATTTATTTTATAGTTATTGTTTTATTTTATTGTACCAACCTCACATGGAGGGACATATTTATTTATTTTTCTCTTAATTTATTGCAGCCATAATTAAATTATTATTATTATTACTATTATTATTTTTAAATTATTTATTTATTTGGGCTTTCACTTCTTGTTTACGGCCCAATTAAATTTATTTAAAGGACCCAACTCCCAACCTTTTATTTTGGGCCATTATTCTCTTCATTTGGTCCATACATAAATTTTGGTCCATTTAATTTTTTTTTTCGGGCCCAATTGTAAATTTTTGGCCCGATTCGAAAAGAAATCTTTTCTTGTTCGCAACTTGATTTCGCCCATTTTGAATATTTTTTTTTTGAAGTAATCCTGTATAAATTTTGCGGGTATTACAGCGGGGCACCGTCATCTTTGTGTGCAAGAACGGGGAGCTCCGTTCATTCGACGGCGTCTACTTCATTCCACGATTGACGACGAACATCGTGAGTCTTGGCCAGCTCGACGAGGTCCGCTACAAGATCGGGATCGAAGATGGCGTGATGCGGATTCGGGAGCTCGGCGGTCAACTATTGGCAAGGGTGACGCGCGAGGCGAACCGTCTATACCTTCTTCGGATCAAGATTGCACCGCCGACGTGCTTAGCGGTGCGCGGGCGCGGCGACGAGGTGGCATGGCGCTGGCATGATCGCTTCGGCCATGTCAACATGGCGGCGCTCCGGAAGCTAGCTCGGGAGGAGCTGGTGCGCGGACTGCCGGAGATCGGACAGGTGGATCAGCTGTGCGATGCATGTCTGGCTGGGAAGCAGAAGCGCACCCCATTTCCGGCGAAAGCGGAGTATCGTGCGAAGCAGCGACTTGAGCTTGTGCATGGCGATCTGTGCGGGTCAATCACACCAGCAACCCCAAGCGGCAACAGGTACTTCTTGTTGCTCGTCGATGACCTTAGCCGTTATATGTTGGTAGCCACCATTCCTACGAAGGATCGTGCCGCGGCTGCCATCAAGGAACTCCAAGCACGGGCCGAAGGGGAGTCCGGGCTGAAGCTGGGGGGCACTTCGGACCGATCGTGGTGGAGAATTCACGTCGATCGAGTTTGCAGAGTACTGTGCGGGAGAAGGGATACATCGCCAACACACTGCACCATACAGTCCGCAGCAGAACGGCGTGGTCGAGCGAAGAAACGGGACGGTGGTGGCGACAGCGAGGAGTATGCTCAAGGCGAAGGGGCTGCCGGGTTGGTTCTGGGGCGAGGCTGTGACCACCGCGGTATACATCCTAACCGATGCCCGACGAAGAGCGTGGACGGCATGACGCCGTTCGAAGCATGGCATGGGAAGAAGCCGGCAGTGCATCACTTGAGGACGTTCGGTTGCATCGTCTACGTTCGGAACACGAAGCCGCAACTGAAGAAGCTCGAGGATCGTGGAGCCCAGATGATCTTCATCGGCTACGAGCACGGCTCCAAGGCGTATCGCGCCTACGACCCTATCACGAAGCGTGTCCACGTGACGCGCGACGTGGTATTCGACGAGGGAGCACAGTGGGAGTGGGACTCTGTTCAGGTCGATGGCAAGCCGAACGACAACGACAACGTGTTCACGGTGGAGTACTCGATCGCAAACCAGGGACCTTCGGTGGCTGATGGCACTGAGGAGGCACCTGGAACCACAACTGAAGTGGATGAGTTGACGCCGCCGGCATCGCCTCATGGTGGTGGAGGAGCTGTACCTACGGGATCCAGCGGGGCACATGAGGTGGAGTTCGCCTCACCGCCGAGCGACGTCGACGAGCACTTGGACGCCGACCACGACAACGACGCCCCTCTTCGATTTCGGAGAATCGACAACATCATTGGGCCGGCTTTGCCGCGTGGCTTCGCGCCACGGGCACTGGTGACGGGAGCTCCACGCCATGAGTTCCGACGAACCTGCGTCGTTCGCCGAGGCGGAACGCAGCCCCAGCTGGAGGAAGGCGATGATGGAGGAGATGGACTCGATTGAGGACAATCGGACGTGGTCTCTCGCCGACCTCCCGCCAGGCCGTCGGGCGATTGGCTTGAAGTGGGTCTTCAACGTAAAGAGGGATGAGCACCGGGCGGTGGCCAAGCATAAGGCGCGCCTCGTGGTGAAGGGTTACGCACAGCGGCATGGCATCGACTACGACGAAGTGTTCGCGCCGGTGGCGTGGCTAGACTCGGTGCGCCTGATCATCGCCATCGCAGCGCACGAAGGATGGGAGGTGCACCACATGGACGTCAAGTCGGCGTTCTTGAACGGAGACCTGGAGGAGGAGGTCTACGTCGAGCAGTCGCCAGGGTTTGTCATCACGGGCAAGGAGCACAAGGTGCTCAAGCTCCGAAAGGCGCTGTACGGGCTGCATCAAGCGCCGCGCGCGTGGAACGCGAAGCTGGACAATACGCTGTTGTCGTTCGGCTTCAGGAAGAGCCCGTCCGAACATGCCATCTACATCAGACAGAATGACGGCAAGCAGCTGGTGATCGGGGTCTATGTCGATGACCTCGTGATCACCGGCTCGAGCGACGGCGACTTCAAGTCATTCAAGGAGGAGATGGCGGCCGCATTTAAGATGAGTGACCTCGGCCTACTTCACTACTACCTCGGCATTGAAGTGAAGCAGGGCGCGAGGGGGATCTCGCTGACCCAGGGCGCCTACGCTGGCAAGATCCTGGAGAAGAGCGGCATGGCAGGGTGTAACCCATGTCACGTACCCATGGAACCGCGCCTGAAGTTGAGCAAGCTCAGCACAGAGCCGACGATCGATGCGACGGCATACAGGAGCGTCGTCGGGAGCTTGAGGTACTTGGTCAACACTCGCCCCGATCTAGCGTTTGCGGTTGGCTATGTGAGTCGGTTCCTGGAGGATCCACGCGAGGATCACCTCGCAGCTGTGAAGCGCATCCTGCGCTATGTGGCTGGGACCCAAGATTGGGGACTCTGGTTCGGTAGGAGGGAGAAGGAGGAGCCTTATCTGACAGGCTTCAGCGACAGTGATTACGCCGGGATGTTGATACAAGTAAAAGTACAACTGGCGTGATTTTCTTCCTCAGCGGCAGCCCGATCACCTGGCAATCCATGAAGCAGAAGGTGGTGGCTCAATCCAGCTGTGAGGCAGAATACTGCTAATGCTGCTTGTCAAGCATTGTGGCTCGCTCGTGTGTTGTCCGAGGTGCAGGGAACAGCAGTAGGGGCGCCAATGCTAAGGGTGGACAATAAGTCCGCTATTGCTTTGATCAAGAATCCTGTACTCCACGGACAGAGTAAGCACATTCGAGTGAAATATCACTTCGTTCGGGAGGCTGCAGAAGAAGGCTTGATTGGTGTAGAGTTCATCAGAAGCGAGGATCAGCTGGGCGACATTCTGACGAAGCCGCTTGGAAGGACCAAGTTTCATGAGCTACGGGGTAAGATCGGCCTGATCAACATCAACGGTGGACACAAGGCTTAAGAGGAGATTGTAGATATAATCCTTGTGATTCACTTTCCTTAATTAGCTTAGGCTTAGTTTAGGAGAATATACTTAACTTAGGAAGTGATTGTGTTTAGGCAAAATTAGTGGCTTGATTGTAGGCATTTATTAGTTTCCTTGTAAACTATTATTTAAGGAGTACAGAGGCTACAGAAACAGTAGTCAATTCAGCTTCACAAATCAATCGTGTTTCACTGTGTTAGCGTGAGTTCAATTCCAACATATACGAGATTTGTCAATGTTGAATTTCAGTTTTTTTTTCCGGCTTCTTACACAAGCGCCCGATTTGTTTCTGCGCTTCATTTCTTTTGTCATTCAACATAATCATAAATTTTCGCCGTATTTCATCGACCAATCCCACTATTGGCAGTGCCCTAGCCACACGCACCCAGCTATTCCAACTTTCTGCGATATTGTTGTCAATAATTCCCCATCTCTTGCCAACAAATAAAGAATTAGCCCAGGAATTTGGTTTAGACTGCTGTATGAAGCTTTCGGCATCTTCAAATGATGCTTGAATTTCTGTAATGAATTTTAAGTATTCATGCCCATAAGGAGAATAAGCCGCTTTCTTGAACAATGATGTCCAATACGTTTTGTTCCTGAAAGGTTTTTTTCTCAACACTTGAGTTCGAATTATCAATCACGTGCCTTAGACAATAAGCATGATGAGAGGCCGGAAAGACCATCGGAACGCCCTTAACGAGGCCCTCATTCCGATCGGAGAAAAAAACATACTCCCTGAAGTTGTCTATTCCACGATACCGCAAGATGTGTCTCAGCTTCAAGAGAAACCACTCCCAATTATCATTGTTCTCTCCGTCAACCACTGCGAACAAATTACATGTTATTTTATGTAAACAGTCCGTTATGACATATATACAAAATGACAATATAATTGAGATACCTGCAAACGCAACTGTGAACAACCCATCATCTCCATCCTTCGAAACCGCACTCATCAAACAGCCTTTGTGTTTCGACTTGATGTGTGTCCCATCCAGGAAAAGTAGGGGACGACAGCCACGAACAAAACCAGTTATACACGCTTCGAAACATATAAACAACCTCTTAAATTTGTTGGTTTCGGCGTAAAGTTCGCAGTCCGCAACACTTCCTAGATTCGTTTGCCTGACTGCATCGCAATACCACCCCAGTCTATCATATGATCCTCTATGAAGGCCATGAATGTTTTGTAGTGCGATTTCTTTCCCTGCCCACACTCGATTATACGGAATTTCTACTCCAAAATCCCTCAATAAGTCATTCTTGATTGTTATTGGCTTGTACAGAGGCTCACTTCTCAATTTAGGCTGCATTAATTCGGCTACCAATTTAGCATCGGCCTTGGGGTGGCGGCGCCTGAGCAAGTTCGATTCCCCACATGTATGATTGAGGTTGCACTTTCGAATCCTGAATATGCCATCGGTCTTACTGCGAGCAAAATATATCCGCCAATTACATCCCTCCACATTGCAAATAACAATGATTTTCCGCGGGTCATTCTTTATATACTGGAACGATTTACGCTGGGCAATCGCGTACTTCTTCAGCAGTCTCCGAAAATCAGCGGCATGTTCAAATATTTGACCTACACCATGGATGCCTCGAATCCAACTATCGATCGAGTTGACAGAGGAAGAGCATATGGTACCTGAATCTTCAATAAGAGGTAGCCCGACATCAACCGTGTCCATTCTCTTTGCAGCGACCATATCAATCACCTTCACCTTTAACTCAGGGTGCAATCTCACCATGAATTTGATGTCATCATCTATGAGCAATGATACTGGAGTTTGATTTAGAGGTGAATTGTATTTGAATAAAAGGGCGCCGACGAACTTGGAAATCTATGTGTAACATGTATCATCAGTTGGTACATGGGTGTGGTTTCTGTAACTTCGAAGCTAAAACAATCGGCTTCATATTTACACAATGTCAACAATCCATCGCTTTCATGGCCTGTATTAGGGTTAGGGATAGACATGATATTTGGTGGAATATCTGTCATTTGGCAGGTTGCGAATAAGAATAAAGGGATAACATTTATTTTCAGAGAATATATGTCATTTGGAAGGATGTGGAATATTTTTCATTTTGGCAGGTTGTGGTACCCGTTGGGGAGGAAGTGGTACCATTTGGGGAGGAACTGGTACAGTTTGGGGAGAAAGTGGTACCATTTGGTAAATAAGTGGTACCATTTGAGGAGGTAGTGGTACTGTCTAACCAAGTGACGCTGTTTTGGGCGGGAAAGCTGAATCTGGGTATTATTTTGGGCGGGAACTTTTGTGTAGTATATATTCATGTAGTGATGTGGTACCAGAAACACTTTATGTGTTACATATTGCGGTTTACGCGCTAGGGTTTCCAGTTTTATGGTTTAGAGTATCGGATCTTAGGGTAAACTGTTTTGGGGTTACGATTAAAGGTTTATTGTCGTAAGATTTGTTCTATGATTGCCGTATAATGTTGGTTAGGATACATTTGTTGTAATTCATAATGGTAAATATCAATGTGATGTAAATTGAGTTGTCTACGATTTGCATTTGTGTACATTTCACATGATCAAAACCTCATTACTTGACTACTTATATCATATTTGCATAAAACGTAACAAAATCAAGGAACTTGGTGGATTATACATCAAACCTTATACTTCCATTATTTTTATTCTTCGACAACCGAATAAACCAACTTTTATTTACGAAATTATTCGAACCATTAATATGATACAGAGTACATGTTATCTAGTATCACAACGACTTAATGTGGTATGGAATCAAAATGTATTGTTACCAGGATAGTATAAATTGGTATCAAATTATGCTGAAGTGGTACATTTTTCCTGTGATTTGGTATCATATAAAGATGGAGATGCATATTCATTGTCGGCCCATGAAGCTTTTGGAATGTTCTTATATTGTGGTATGAAAGGAGTATAAATTGGTATCAAATTATGCTAAAGTGGTATAGTTTACATGTGATTTGGTATCACATAAAGATGGAGAGGCATATTCATTGTCGGCCCATCAACACTTCTGGAATGTTCTTATATTTTGGTATGAAAGGAGTATAAATTGGTATGGAATTACGCTAAAGTGGTATAGTTTACATGTGATTTGGTATCATATAAAGATGGAGAGGCATATTCATTGTCGGCCCATCGACACTTCTGGAATGTTCTTATATTTTGGTATGAAAGGAGTATAAATTGGTATGAAATTACGCTAAAGTGGTATAGTTTACATGTGATTTGGTATCACATAAAGATGGAGAGGCATGAAAGGGGTACAGTTTACATGTTCTTATAAATTGGTATGAAAGGAGTTTAAATTGGTATAACATTACGCTAAAGTGGTACAGTTTAAATAGGCTCATGAAGCTGCTGCAATGTTCTTTTTCTTGGTACGAGTGGAGTATAAATGGGTATCAAGTTATGGTGAATTGGTATAATTCACATGTGATGTGGTACGAAATAAGAACTAGTTCAGAAAGCAAACTACAGTAAGAAAAAAACAAAAGAGCCTTCATTCAAAACACAGTCATAATGTCATAACACACGCAACATCACCCTAAACACAGTCAATCCCAAAATCACCATATTCTTATACAAACTTCAACTACAAACACAGATATAGAAACAACATACCACCTCAAAGCCACGAAGAAGCAGTGAACTCCAATACCCCGGACAATACTCGGGCCCTATACATCTCGATGTCCCCGGAACTGTTAACATCCTTCCAAACTAATGCCTTGTCGCGACAGATGGCCTCCCCAATAATGCACACTCACACTCCACAATCTGTGCCACTGCTAGGCTGTTGTCGACAAGAACCAACCACCAGCTTCGAAGAGGGCAAATTTGCAACACTCAAGTGTTGCGTGTAGGTTCGAATTGCATTGGCCTAACATTGGAGAACTAGTGAGATGCACAACATAAAACATCAAGTAATGAATGGTACAGTTTTACTTACACATCGGACTGCAACTTTGGTTGCTCGCGGACCGGACATCGTATTATAATGGACGAAGGAGTTACGGGAGAGGCCGAGTGCAAGCAAATGCCAGTGAAAGCTGTGGAATAATGGGAACACGATGTACTTCGAGGTCTGAGCCATCGGACCACCTAACTTGTCCAGCTCCGCCACCGTGGCACTCGACAGTAATTGCTTAAATTCCGCAAAACCTCCCGGTGTACCTAACTTAGGTGGCTTACTCCTCGTCATGATACCTTCGATATTGTGCTGAGAATAATAACAAAATTAAGGTGTTCAAACCACTTACTTGATACGTGCATATTATAAGGATGAATTATGTATACAACATACCGCAACATGCGTCACAATGAAGAGTGTCTCTCCATTAGGGGCAAAGCGTCCTTTATAAAGTGCCGAGGATAGGTATTGGAACCACGTGTCTATTACATCGGACCTAGTAGGACTTCCTTTTAACATTGCGGCCAAATGAACACCCTTCAGCTCTACATTCTCCTCGTCCCAAATGACCTTGCTGCATTTACAACAACCATTTGTTACTCGCCGATCATATTCCAACGATCGAAAAAATTATTAAAAGTAACTTACTTGAAATTGCCTCGGTCGATGTATCGGTCAACAAGTTCTATTTCAGCAAGAGATAGAGTTGCCTTCCCGGCAAACTCTTTGTCAAGCGTCAGGGAACTATCGACACCGCCCTCGTCTGGAACGCCAGATGGACTGCCTGTCGGATAACTGTCGTCTACTTCAACTGTTACTGCTTTTTTGGGAGCAGCTTTTTGGTTCCTTCGCTTCTTTATAGGCGGAGTCGTGCTCCCGGGTGGTGTAACGAAGTCCTCGTCCCTTTTTCTGTTTCTGTTGCCCCTTGTCCTGACATTCTGAGCTATCGAGGGATCATCCGCCTGCGCCTTTATCTGTGGTGTGCGAACCACCTCTTTATTCTTCCAAGCTACATATTGCTTGTACTCATCACCCACCGTCGAAACAGAAAAGGACTTCAGTAACTTGGAAATCATGTCGTCTGCCCTAGCATCATCAACAGACTTCCCAGCCCTAGCATCACCACCCTTCACACTCTCATCAGCCCTAGCGTCATCATTCACATCACCCTTCACAGACTTCCCAGCACTAGCATTATCATCCCAATCACCCTTCGCACTCTCATCAGCCCTATCATCATCATCCTCAATACCCTTCACGCTCTCATCAGCCCTAGCACTATCATCAGCCCTAGCATCATCATCCTCAATACCCTTCTCACTCGCATCAATCATCTTCTCAGCGACCTTGTCAGTCTCATGGACCTGCTCATCGAACTTCTCATCATCCAACAACCCATCAGATGCATCAGCCACCTTCTCAGATGCATCGTCCACCTTTGCATCGGCTGCCTTCTCAGCCCGATCCTCTGCCTTATCAGGTTCCTCATCCATTGGCTTCTCATCAAGATCAACATCAACTCCATTGACCCACGTTAGGCTTGCGGGCAAAGATAGGTACATGTTAACCTCTTCCTTGAGAAGTAGAAGGGGGTGGGCAACTTCATTAGGCGCCAACTTCTCGATAGATTCCATGAATTTCTCTTCTCTGGTTCGACTTGATGGGTTCACCCACCTAGTGAACCGAGGAACACCGTCCACCGACTGCCACGTACCTAACGATGGTGCATGCTCATACACCCATACCTGAAAAGGGGCAAAGAAGTACATTAAGCGATGAATACGAAAGAAATAAAACAGCATTACTGAAAAGCAGGGAAGAAGACTTACTAACAAGCCAAGAGTGCACCCTTCAATGTACGCCGGTCTTTGCAGAATCGATTTTACAAGGAACGAATGAACTGCCGGCCCCCACGCTAAATTACCAATCCAGTCCAGACGCTCAACGTAAGACGCAAGAAATTCGGGGAAGAAGTAGCTCGGTGTGGGAAACAAAATACAAATACACACTAAGAGGATATACATCTGACTGAAATCCTCCAAACTGACTGTATCACACCGACCTTTTAATTCTATCATTTTCTTAATTACATCGTCCCGACCTAATCGACTGAATTTTTGATCGGGAAAACACCTCTTCACAAACCCTACTTCAGACCCATATTTATGTGCCAAATCAACAAACTGACCGTATGTTTTAAGACCCATAAACACTGAATTCTCTTTCACCGAAAATGGAGCCAAATTATCTTCTCCAAACCTGAAAATCGTGGCATCCTCATTTAGTCGACTAAGCACAGCTTTTAACCTACCGCTGGGGATTTCGCATGGGTTTAGCCGCCGGAATGCCGCGAACGGCGTCCTCTCCACCGCCTCGATATGGGCTTCGCTGGCTCCTTCCAGAATGTCCGTCATACACTTCAGGAAAAACTTGGGTTGGCATCGACTTCTTATGCCTGTTGGACGCCGTTCACTCGATTCTTCGACTTTCTTCTTCCCGGCGAGCTTCCTATCCTTCTTCCGGCCACTAACTCGGCCATCGACGCCGCTCTTCTTCCCAGAAACTTTCTTCTTCCCAGCATCCTTCTTTCGGCCCTTTTCTTGTCGATCGACGGGGTTCTTCTTCGGAGCCATCGCAATATTCGTCGATGATGGGTCGAAATTGGTCGGGTTTCGTCGATTAAGGGTTCTAATCGCTAGAAATTGGTCGGGTTTCGTCAAATCGGGGGAAATTTCGTCGATTAAGGGTTTCGTCAAATCGAGGGAAATGTCGTCTGGTTTTCGCGTCGAAGGGGGGAAGTCGAATTTTAGGATTTCTGGTATGAAAGTCGATTTTGGGCCTCAATTCGTCTCTTAATTGGTATATACCATAACATTTACAGATGATTTAATAATAACACTTCAATCTGAATACATACCACTAAAATATATTTCTATACCACTTAATAACACGTTAAAATTTAAGGTCTAAAAACGTTGATGTAATTTCTGATACAAAAAAGGGTAACAATGTCTTTTCCGTCCCAATTGGTCCTTTTCTCTAACGTAAATATTGTTTGGGTCCTTTTTTCTATTTAAAATATAAATAGGGCCTGAATCATATGCAAACTTCTTAGGAGGGCCTGATATCTAATTAGCCCTTTTTATTTTCTATCTGGCACTGCCATCATCAGCAATTTAAGTTTAGTTCTGTTCATAACGATATTATAAAACTGGGGGATCATTAAATAAAAAAGAATCGATAGATCGATCGACGGACACTTAAAAGTTATTGTCCTTCTAATGTTAATATCTGAATTCCTCCAAATCCTAAAACTTAGAACAATGGTTAGTTATTGTCCTTCTTATGTCAATATCTAAATTCGTCGAAATCCTAAAACTTAGAACAATTAAGGGTTCTGACGTATAATGTAATAACAATATCATCATATGCAGGAGAATTGAAAGTAAATATTTTTTCTCCTCTATGCTATAGTTGCTTATATTTTCATTGCAAAGTTATATATTACTACTCTGTTCAAGAACAATATTTCTTGATTTTTATTTTGTATATGGTACTTACCATCACCATCAATCAATCATCGGCAGCAATTTAACTTCACTTCTGATTTTGTATGTGACCATTCAGAGTTCAATTTATATGGCGAGAGTAATACTCAGAAACCACAACATATAGATATAAATAGATATATAGCCAAATAAAATGCCTCCAAATAACACGTTGCACAAACAAAGTCTGAAAAATCGAAAGAAAAATATCACAACCAATGCGCTTACTCACTATCGTGAGCATTCATTAACTATCTCAGAGATGAGCTTAATCAAAGAACAAAGGCCGCCCAAGAAATTATGGTCGATTACGCCCTTTCCCTCGACGACGTGGGCGAAATCGATTACCTTAACCTCGGGATTAGGGTTCTTACCATCCAAAGCAAGCTCCTTTTCGAACATCACGAGGATCGAACTCGAATAAAAATGGTACGTCGTCTGATCCTCGAACCAAGCCTTCAATTCCAACAGCTGCGATAAAACGCCCTTCGATCCTCCGTAAACGTCAGGAGCGAAAGCGCAGTCGATCTTCTCAGTCGAGCTCGACACGAATTTTTTCAAAAGGGATTTGATTTCTTCGACCGAAAGCGACTGAAGCGCCCTTTTGCTCTCGGGCTTCCAAAAGCCCGTCGCTCGACTCTCGAATATCTGAAGGCCCGAGAGCCTAAACCCTAGCTCGAGGCTCGAGCTCGCCCTGTCTTTCTTCAAGCACTTTTGTACGTACTCCTCGGGCGATTCTGGCGGCCAAGTTCTCGAACCGATCTTAATGTCGATGACGGACGGGTCGACCCGGCCTGAATTGAGGTCTTGGAGGGATATGTGGGTCTTTAAGCCCGACCCGTCCGAGGCTTTTATGAGCTGAGTACCGTAGAATTTTGGGAAGAACTTTGATATGCTTTCGGGGATTTTGCGGTTGGAAGAAAACGATTCGTAGAATGAGATTTCGCAGGAACCTCTTTCGTCGGCCTGAACGGGCTTGTAGAAACGGCCCGAATCGTCGATGAGCGGCCCGAGTTTCCCAGCGGTGGCTTTGTGACCTGCGACTTGATGGTCGGGGACTTTGAGCATGATTACTGCGATTTTGTCGATTTCTTTATTTCTGAAAATTGATTTCTTTATTGGAACTCAATAAGGAATCGATCCTGCAATAAATTAAAAGGGGAATAGCATACCACCGTTGAGAAACTTTAACATCAAATTCAAAGCATAAAGAGTGTGAAAACTTTAACATGGATGCTTCGAACCTTTACTGTAAGAAAGGAGGGGAATATGCAAAGCTAAATTTGGTTAAACAGCTTAATACATCTTCACAGAAAAAAAAAAAGGCAAGCAAGCGCCCAAGAATCATTTCAGCTCGTTACACCTTGAGATATGAAACTAAGCGAAATTTGATTCGTAGAGAGCTAAAGAATTCACCTTTTTCCTATGGGTCTGCAAGCAATGGCTTTAACGAGAGAAAGCTTCAGATTTTGATGATTTTCATTCAATTGAAATTCAATTGATGCTTCCCAAAACCCCAAAAAAGAAGGATTGAAAACGATGACTAAGAATGATTTTGGCAGGGTGCAAGAAAGTCGTAGCGTTTGATGTTCAATGATTTTATGGGACTTTCAATCAAATTTTTTTTTGGGATCTAGAATTTCTCTGCCTTTAGTAATTTACAGGAGACAGAAAATGGCTTTGTAATATTCAGTTTTTTGGGCTTCTTTTCTCTCTCTGATTGGCTGAACATAGCAGGTCCAGTTATGATCGCTATGGCCCTATGGGTATTTTATTATCTTTTTTATTATAATTATACTGTTAAACATATATCCTCTTTTACACTACAGTAAAATTTCTTCAAAATTGGAACTATTAAATTTTATTAATTGAAAGAATATTAATATATCAATAAAAAAAATTTATTAATTAAAAGAGAAATTATTTAAATTCAGTTATTTCTTAGTCCATGCCAATGACGAACAATTAGAACAAGGGTGAGTATATATTCATATCATATAACATACAGTTATATCACGTAAAATAATATTATTAATAATATTATAGATCATTTTATTGTTATAAGGATATTTTAGATATGTGGCATGGTGGCTCGGCTCTAGCAAAACTCATGAATATTTATAATATAGTATTTTAGCAAATGATTGTAAATGTATAATAGTAATATTTATGAACTATTAATTTAAAGTTCTAATGGGCCTAATATTTTGTAAAAGGATTTTTTAAAATATTATTATATATTATCTTATCGAATTTGATGACTTTTTGCAAAGCCAAAGGCCCAAGTCGAGACATTTTATTATTTAGAGAATTATTAATTTAAAGAGGTTTTAATGTAGTATGTTTTGCACTCTCCAATGTGCATGTGGTATATTATGTATATATATATATATATATATATATTATATCTCATGATAATATTAACTAAATAGAGGGATAAAGTGGTAACTAATATAAGGTAGTGGATTACACCCACATATAATATACTAGTAGTTTATTACCCGCGTTGCACCGGGTAACTATCTATAAAATTTTTATATGAATAAATAATTATTTAAGTGGATAGTGTGATAGTGGATAGTTTTTCATGTTTTTATTATATTTTTAATCTATTATAATTGATTATTATGATACACGTGGTAGCATATTAAGACACATAAATAACTATTTAAGTGGATAGTGTGATAGTGGATAGTTTTTCATGTTTTTATTATATTTTTAATCTATTATAATTGATTATTATGAGACACGTGGTAGCATATTAAGACACATACATTTCTTTAGTAATATAAGATATATCCATATAAATCCAAAATAAAATAGAACATAAAACCTTCAATTTACATTCCCATTACTCCACCTAACATCCACGCATCGGTGGCCATCTAACTATACTTCGTACACAAGTTGTATTAATATGAATATCATCTAACATGTATTAGAGCCGTAAATTTAAATTTGAATGTCACGGTGCCATATATATATATATATATATATAAACACACACACACATAAATCCAAAATCAAATGGAACATATAAAACCTTCAACTACATTCTTAATTCATTTCCATGGTGCCCATAATAAAATATCTTACCTTCATACACAAGTTGTATTGATTATATCATCTAATCACATGTATCAGATCCATAAAAAAAATTATTTTTTTAGTAACTCAATTAATAATGTAAAATATTCAAAATAAATATATATGGACATATATTGGATGTGAAAATTACTAATGAGATTCCTGTGGCAGTTAGGTGACCACTTATTATATCATTTATTATAAATTAAACTTATATTAATAATTCTCGTGTTAAACACGTTAGAAGAAAAAAAAGATTATTGACAAGTTGACCATAAACTTTTGAGGATTCCTATGGCCAACCAGTTATTATTAGGGAAATTCCATCTGGTACTCTCGAGGTTTCGAATTTTCTAGTAGGTACCCAAAGTTTTTTTCGATTCCGTCTGGTACCCTCGAAGGTTTCGACTTTTCCAGTTGGTACAAATTTTTTTCGATTCCAGACGGTATCCCTTAGGTTTTATGAAATGTAATTTGGTACCCTTGAATTGCTAAACTTGATTTAAAATATATAAAATAATCAGAAATTCAAAAATAAAATATTTTTTATTAAAAAAATAATTTTAATTATAAAAAATTTTATATAGTTGGGAAAAGTTATCTAAATATTACTTCCCTATGTTCCTTAATACACGTCGTTTAAGGATATTACACGCATATTAAGAAATAAAGTAAAATCTCCATTATACCCTTAATTAATTAAGTTATCTAATTTAATTTAACAAGTTCTATTAAAGATAAGGGGTAAAACTGGAAATAGTCAATAATGTTTATCATGAAAAATGTAAAACGACATGTATCTAAAAACAAAAATAAATTCTAAAACAGACATGTATTAAGGAACTGAGCGAGTATAAATTAAACTTATAATATTAATTCTCGTGTTAAACATGTTAGAGAAAAAAAAAAGATTATTGACAAGTTGACCATAAAACTTTTGAGGATTACTATGGCCAAACAGTTATTATTATTATTATTGGTATTATTATTCATAACGACATGAGTTTTGTCGCTTTGTAAGGTTAAGTGCCATGTGCACTTCTTCAAAACCTTGTGTATATTGTCAAGTGGTGTTTAAAATATGTGGAGGCATTACTAAATACATTGGATGACTTCTTACATTTATACACAAGTTGTTTTAATTCATTTTACGTTTCTTATTCATGACATTGCTCCACCTAAGACCCACGCATCTGTGCCCATCTAATTAGACTTCTTACCTTTATACACAAGTTGCATTAATTATATCATCTAAACACGTGTATTAGATCCATAAATAAAGCCAATTAGGCAAATTAAAAAACTCGATTACTTCATATTGTCAAGTGGTGTTTAGAATATGGGGACGGAGGCTTTTCTAACTTAATATCTTGATGGTTTCTAATTATTAACTCTCAAGCAATAACATGATGTTTCTCTTTACATATTAGTAGACGAATGATTTTTTTTTTCCTATTCTAAAGTATCCTCATTCAATCAACTATTAATAAGACTTGCGAGTGAATGGCACTAATCTTCGAAACTATGTGATAATGTTTTACTTTACGCCCAACTACCAAAGGCAGATCTACAAGCAAGCACAATCAAAGCCGTAAATTTAAATTTGAAATGTCACGGTGCCCTATATCCACATAAATAAATCCAAAATCAAATAGAACATAGAAAACCTTCAGTTACGTTTTTAATTCATTCCTTGGTTCCAAACTTCCACGTAACACCCGCGGATGTGCCCAGCTAATAAGACTTCTTACTTTCATACACATGTTGTATTAATATATTAATCTTATCACATGTATTAGATCCATAAAAAAAAAAGCCAATTAGGCTATTTAATAACTCCATTAGTTCATAATACTCCATTAGACTCTCGATCCTTCCCTCCTATAAATAAGATCACATTAAGCAACACAAAACACAAATTCAACCATCTTATTACATAAAAGAAACCCTAATCATCACATATTACAATCATGCAGGTAAATTACATAACACGATAGCTCATCTTTTTACGACATCACATATTTTCCTTTAAAGTAATTAGGGTTCATGTAATAACAAAGCTTCCGTTCATTATTGGGCCTTAACATCGAGCCACTTTAGAGGAGAGTTGGCCAGCATAAGTTAATGAGATTACATCCTAAAACTAATAGATGATAAGTGGAGTAGCCGACTTATAAGCTGCTCTCAACATCTTCTTTATCCGATGTGGGACACATGTGACTTATTATGATTTTTAATTTTAACATCTGATTATTATATATGCATATCATTGCAGAGATACACTTTGAAGCCAAGAGAGATCAAGATAGTGTGGTCCGACCACCCCGAATACTGGTCATGGAAGCAAGACCCAAACCTAGGGTTTGTTTGTCCCTAACCCTAATTCCAAATAATAAATTAAATTCATATCATAATTTATTTTCTATATATATAGATACGAGGTTGCCGAGCTTGGAGCAGTTTGGTGGCTCGACATTCAGGCAAAGATAGACACGGCCCAACTCTCAGAAAGGACAAACTACGACGTGTTCTTCCTCTTCAAGCTTCTGGCAAATGAGAGCAATGTCGAAAATGCCCTCGCCGCCGTGAGGCTGAGCAAGGAGATGCCAAAAGGGACAGACGAAGAAGGGTTCACGGTGTATTTGAACCCGAAACTACGCGGGCCGGGTCACCCGGCGGGTCGGTTCCCGAAGGAGCGTGGAGATGGGTGGCTGGAGCTTAAGCTGGGAGATTACTACAATGATCATGGGTTCGATGGGGAGCTTTACATGCGTTTGCTTGATAAGAACACTAATTATATGAAGAGTGGGTTAGTGGTTCGTGGGGTTGAGCTTAGGCCCAAGGAGGATCAGTGAAATGAGTTGACGATGAAATGATTTACTTTGTTTTCAATGGCTTTTGCGCTTTGGTTCTTGGGAGTTGGGAGGGGTGGTGTGCGTGTGTTTTTGGGGTTTTGTGTTGTAATAATGAGATGGATTGAGATGTGTACTTTATTGACGTTGTAACTTGTATGTAATAAGAGTTGAAGAAGCTGTTTTGATTGAAATTGAATGGAAATTTTCATTTCAGCTCGGTCAAAAATTTTCACTTAAATTCAGGTCCTGTCACGAAAAAATTTAGTTGTAAGGACCTGATTTCTTCAGTACACTTCATTGTTCTGCAGTACCATTTCATTGTTCTGCAGTACAACAAAACGATCATCCAATATCAGTTCATATACATTTTATAATATTTCTTAAGTTTAAGTCCTTATCTCTAAATTTTACAGAAATTGGATTCTTTAAACAATAGTTTTATTTGATAGGGTCTTAAACCTATTTTAAAACTTTAAAGAGGCATGAATTCAAATATACTCAAGATTGAACTACGATTGCGTTTGACGTGCATGGATGAATTTAATTCGGGTTAAAAAATGAAAAATGTGATCCATGCGTTGCATTGCATTACACGATTATTAGAAATTGTTACTTCAACAAATGAATTGGATGGTTCACAAAATTAGGGCACAAGTTGACGTGGATTAGTTTTAAGGATCAATGGTTAGTTGTTTAGCAAACTATTTATAAATAGTAGTATGTTTAGCACATCCTATGTGTGTGCAATAAAATAAATTAATTATTTGTAGAATTTTTGAATAAGTGGTATAGTAAAAATAGAATGAGAGTTTAAAGTTGCTTTGTTTGGTAAGTTTTATTATATTTTAATAATAGTTAATATAGAAAAAATCCAAATAGTAAATTTTGATAGATCATTTGACAGTTTTTATCCACCATAAAAGAGTATAGATAAGTATGAATATATGTATAAAAAAATTATATGTACTTCAGCACCTAGAGTTTAGACCTAACTTTATGTAATCTATAACTAAAATTCTACCCTTTAAATTTTTAAATGATAACTTTATAACTTCAAAATTATTTTTCAATCTTTTGTCTTTTTCTTTTTCAAGATTTACACCTTCAGTTAAAAATTTCATTTCTTAAACATTTTAATGTTTTAATAACAACTCTCTTGAAAGAATATTATATACTCCCGGAAATATTTTTAACCTTGTGATTTCAAATGGTAAGTTCCAACGGTTGAAAATATTCCGACATAAGTGGGCCGAGTAAATCCTATTCGGCCCATTAAACACATCCCTCTATGGCCTTATCCTCACAAATACTTATTACAAAGACACATTCATCATTTATAAAGAGCATGTAAATTGGTATGATCTATCGGGTTTTTTCTATATTAATTACTATTAAAAAATAAACAAAAACTTATTAAACCTCCTAATCTTAAACTCTTGATAATTATCTCTATATTTCTTTTTAATATATCACTTACTGAAATCATCAACTAATAATTAATACTATTTTATTGCAGGGCTAAAAAATACTAGTATGTATAATTCCAAAGAATGAAGCCTTCTTGTAACATCTTCACCTACCACCCACATTGTTTAGCCCCACGTGACAACGCCATAACGATTGTCTTGATATAGTCCGAGTTAAAAATTAAAATCCCATATTTCTACATATTGCTTGAAAGATAGGGCTATGATTTTTCGACAATAATGTTAAAATCTCCAAAAGATAACAGATAAGAAAAAAAAGCTTTAGTAATAGTGCTGCTATCTTGATATATAGGTAAGAAAAAGGACCACACTCGTGACTCGTGAGTTATTTCACACCTAATTATTTCACTCCAAATCAACCTCAAATCGAATATAATACAAGCATAAGCCTAAATAGCAGAAATTAAGCCATGAAATCGCATAGAACAACTATAAAGTCGAAAAATTCGGACTCAACGTAAGCTCAAGAAACCAAAATTTCGCCAGTTTTTCGCATTAATAGAGCTCCAAATCAACCTCAAATCGAATATAACACAAGCATAAGCCTCAAATAGCAGAAATTAAGCCATGAAATCGCACAAAACAACTACAAATTCGAAAAATTCGAACTCAACCTACGCCCAAAAAACCAAAATTTCGCCACTTTTTCGCATTAATAAAGCTCCAAATCAACCTCAAATCGAATATAACACAAGCCTAAGACCATCTCCAACCGACAAACGCATTCTCAAACTCAAACGCATTCTCAAACTCAAAATGCAGTAATTCTTCTCCAACCGATCAACTCATTCTCAAACTCAATAGACTATTTTGTAATATTCACTTTCACACCAATTTTTACAAATTTCAATACTACCCACATATTTTATAACTTTACAAATTAGACTACAAATATTATTTTAGATTTAATCGAAAAAAATTAATAAGGTTAATAATAAAAATACATTTATACATATAAAAAGCATCTATTAATGTTTATTACACGACAACTACAATATATTTATCATATAAAAAGCATCGAAAATATTTATTAAAACACGACAACTACATAACACGGGAAACAAAAACTAATTCGAGATGCATATAAAAAATATCTGTACAATTAAAAAGCTACATAACTTTTCATGCATCATTATTTGTATATTCCTCCCACAAATGATCAATTAACAGGTTACGAAGTACAATGATCATCTTTATTTCTAATTTTTTGGTACCGGGATATGAATTCTCAAAATCGAGAATTTTCATCTCTCACCAAGTCGACCTCCGGCGGTGGCGTTTCCATCTCAATTTCAATTGGTGCACTTAAATCACGTTCATCCTCTATAATCATGTTATGCAAAATTATACATGTAGTTATTATATCATGTAGGACTTCTTTTTTCCAATAACGTACTAGCCCAGCTAAAATTCCAAAGCGTGATTGAAGAACTCCAAACGCACGTTCAACGTCTTTCCTGAATGATTCTTGTTTCATTGCAAAATACTTTTTCTTCGAACCCCGCGGCTCGTGAATCGTTTGCACAAGAATAGACCATTTTGGATGAATGCTATCAGCTAAATAATAACCCATGCTAAATTCGTTTCCTTGAATTACATAATGTGCTGGTGGAGCAATACCTTGAGTTAGGTCGGAGAAAAGATGAGATGCCTCTAATACGTTTATATCGTTGTTGGAGCCTGGTAAACCAAAATAAGCATGACATATCCAAAGATCATAATCAGCTACAGCTTCAAGAATAATGGTAGGCTTTCCACAACGACCAGCATATTGCCCGGCCCACCCCGTAGGACAATTTTTCCACCTCCAATGCATGCAATCTATACTCCCTAGCATTTCGGGGAAACCACGTTTCTTACCAATATGAAGTAGTCTAGAAATATCATTTGATGTAGGTCTTCTCAGATATCGCTCGCTAAATACATCAACTACCGCCCGACAAAACCTCTTCATGCTTTCGATTGCAGTTACTCTCCAATTTTAATATACTCGTCCGAAGCATCAGCTGGAACACCATATGCTAACATACGAAACACAGCGGTCATTTTTTGTATCGGAGATAAGCAAGGTCTTCCAGTGCAATCAGCTCGTTGTTGGAAGTAGTAATCATGCTCTTTGATTGTGTCAACAATTCGAATGAATAACGAGCCTGACATTCGATTTCTTCTACGAAACATTGTCTCATTGTATAATGGATTATCAGAAAAATAATCATTATACAACCTACGATCAGCAGCTTCTCGATCACGATTGATGAAAACATGCCCAGGAACAGAACCACCATGTAATCCGACATGGTTTTGTTGCTCAAAAAGTTGTTGAGTGTGTTGTTATTAGCGATAACACGACATATATTTTCTTGATTCTGACAAAGAGAGTTTATAATAAGTATATTGTCGTCATCATCTGAAGATGAAGATGATGAATTGTTAAAACTGAAGTTCATTGAATAAGAAAAATTTGTGGGAGCGAATATTGTTTATGCGTCTGAGCATGATTATAAAGATTTGTCAAACTTTCAATCCCCAACTTTTAGACATAATTGTAGGGAGTTTTTTTCAAACTTTCAATTCCTCAATCCGGACAGTAATGTTTGACGAAGTTTGTTGGTCATAATTATGTCCGAGAGTTAAGTTCGCAGGTGCCACATAACTAAATTTATTATATAATTCGATTATAAGTTTGCTATTATATATATTCTAGCATTTTATGTGGATCGCATTTTACTTGGTAATCTTCACATGGGATCAAATTTGCCGAGTCCATAATATTATTACTAACCTTAATAGTGTAGATTCATTCCTTCACGTAAAGTCACTCCACGATTTTAGACATAATTGTAGGGAGATTTGACGAACTTTCAACAACAATATTTATGAACTAGCACCTTTGCTAGGAGGTAATATTTTCCACTATAAAAGAACGTATCATTGTAGTAGGTTCTATTACCTCGCAGTATCGTACGGAATAATATCTATTTTATCTAAATATTGGAAAAATGTCGATTCGATCAGCTTCATATAACCATGATGACGAGCGCCTCTTACGTCGAGTTTATATGGAAATTTCTTAGGACCCAATTGTTGGAGTGGATCAATCAGCATATCGATTTTGGTCACGTATAGAACATGCTTTCAACGACGACAAAAATGAGCACTGGGAGGATCGTAGCAAAAGATCTTTGCAAGCACGAATTCAAGCAATCGAGAAAGCAGTCAAGAGACTCCATGCATGCATAAAAGGAGTAGAAGATATGCGCCAAAGTGGCGCTTCTAATGACGATATAGTGAGTATTGACATTTTATTCTATTTTTACTTCAATTGATATTAACAATGATTCATTATTTTTAACAATTTGTAGATGCTCAAAGAGAAAATATTATTTGCTGAAGATCCCAAATTCAGATCCAGGTGGAAATACGATCATGTTTGGGAGAGACCTATTGGAGTGACGAAAGCTAAACTAAAAAGAAAGACAAGTGATGATACCCCATCGATCATCAAGAACGTGCAGGAAGCAAACAATCAACTTATTGATGAGTTGAAAAAAACAAACGAGCTATTAAAACATCAACTGGAAATACAAAATAAGTCCCATTGTCTAAAAGAGTTGAGGGAAGAAAACAGAATATTATTTCAAGATGTAAGCTCCATAAAAGATCCCAGGGTTATTTGCTTACGAGAGTATGTTGAAGCTGAAAAAGCACGCATTTTGGAGAAAAGAGCTCAAAAAATCCAACAAGATTCACCTCCCTTCAACACATTTGGCGAGTTTTTCAATAATCTTGGAGGAAGCGACGCCGAATTGCCAGATTACTAAAATATATGTTGTTAGTTTCGTGGTCAATAATTCGTACTTCTATTGTTAAAAAGTTTATGATGATTTTGTTTTCATTATTTATGCAATATTGCCAGTTTCACTTTTAATATTGCGTGCTCGTTGGGTTTAGATCTCGGAATTTAAACTACATGAGCAAAAAAAATATATTTAGACGGACTACTCTAGAAGAATCAAACATTAAATGGACTACAATTAGATGATATATATTGTAAATTGTTCATATAATCTTTCTAATATTATTGTGTTTAACACAATTTTGTTCTGAATGTGGCATCAACAAGATTTCTATATATTATTGCCAATATTACATTTGTTCTTTGGCTCAAAAATTTGCCAAGATTTTTACTATATGTAACGTGGCTGCTATTAGTAATTGCCAAGATCTTGACGGCCAATAATTGCTCTAAAACCTTATTTAACCCTTATTTTATCCACATACGAATTACTATATATTATGTACAATATTACTTTTATTCTGACGCTTTAAAAATTTCTGACACAGTGCCTTTTATCACCCTTTTCTGACAGCTCCATCCTTCATCTGTCAACTCTTCAAAGCTTTTTCTGACAAACTGTACGAAAGAAAGGGAAGACTGAGGACTTTAGAGCAAATTAAATAGTTACATCGCATGATAACTGCTCAAAACGCAAACATGCATTTTTTTAGGAGAGAGAAATGATAAATCCCATTTTGAGTTTGATTTTTGGTATCCATTGAATAATTTACCCCATTTTTTGGGATTTGCAGCTCCATTGGAGTTGCTCTAAGCCTAACCCTAACCTTAAATCGCATAAATTTAGCCCCGAAATCGGCTCAAAATCGAAAACCGAACTGTGAAAATCTCAATATTTCGACAATTAAAGCAATAAAATGAAAGCTTAGTGAACGGAAATGAGTTGAGGTGTTTTACCGTGTTCTCTTAGCTCGAAATCGCCGGAAATGAAGCTACTTGTCGCCGGAAATCGATCGCCTTTGAATCTCTTCGTCCCTCGCGTCGCGTCTGTAATGAAAAAGTAGAGGGTTTTTGGGTTTAATTTAAACCCATTGGCGACCGTTGTAACGCGTAATGGTCGCCAATAGTTGCAAACAATAAAAAATAAATAAAAATCATTGGTGAATAAAAAATGAAATAACATTGGCGACTGTTGTGGAGAGCAACAGTCGTCAAAGGTCAAAAAATAAAAACAGAAAACTCATTGGCGACTGTTGTGGAGAGCAACAGTCGCCAAAGGTCAAAAAATAAAAAAATAATGAAAACAGAAAACTCATTGGCGACTGTTGTGGAGAGCAACAGTCGCCAAAGGTCAAAAAATAAAATAAAAAATAAAAAAACCGAAAACTAATTGGCGACTGTTGTGCTCAGTAACAGTCGCCAAAGGTCGTAAAATTAAAAAAAAAAACTAAAAAAAAAAAGAAAAACTTTTGGCGTCCGTTACTCGTCCACAACAGATGCCAATTATGCACGTAAACTATCGGCGACTGTTGTTGTACCAAAAAGTAAAAAAAAATTAAAATGTCTCGCGGGTAGTATGGGCGTCTGTTTTTGTACAACGGACGCCCATAGTACGAACGCCAATTCCTATTCCATGGAAGGTATTAGAAGAGAGCCGTGGGTTGTAGTTCGCATGTTCAATTAGGTTTTTGATAATTGAACTTAGAATATATAATAATCCAAACTATTTTATATCATGTGCAAATAAGTTTGTTTTGGCGCAAAACGAATGGAAAATATTTTCGACCAAAAATATAAATTTGGTTAGGTCACTTAGTTCACACCTCACATAAATTCGATTTTTGACTGGTAGGTGTATATTGTTCTTTAACATTTTTTACATAATATTGTTACCATTATTACACTTATGTCCACAAGAAAACATAAATGTAGACCAGAAAATGAAATAAATAATAATAATAATAATAATAGTAATAATAATAATAATAATATAATAATAATAATAATAATAAGACAACGAATTTAAGTATGCGCATAAGCGACAGTGGAAATAAAATGTGTACCGACCACGGGTTACTGACTATAACCTATCGACACGTAAGTAATAAAATTTAATATATTTTCATATATTTCTATAGATTAAGCTTGCTAGCTGTGTCACTCACCACAAACTTTATTGCATCGATCACAATCATCACGTGGTTACTGAGACACCTTTTTGTAGTAATGATGTAAACCAATCACTCAAAGTACATATATCCTATACGCTTTTTTCAAGGGAGAATTTCATGTCAGGCCCTGATAATCTTTGAACTTTCTGTTCAGGCCCTTTCAGAGAAGGAGTTAGTTTAGAGGACCTATTTTCTGTAAAATTCGAGTATAGGACCAAAAAATGTTATTTGACGAAAATACCCTTACTAAAATGTTTTTTATTTTTTATTTTTTTCAGCGAAAGTCTATACGTGTTGCTCGTGGTCTTATATGGAGCGGTACTTTCACTTCATTTTATGTTACTAAGTTACAGCATATTGTTACTGTGTAACAACGAAACGTTACTCTCCAATGATATTGTGTTACGTTTCTATTGCAAAATGTTATCAACAGAAACTTTTTTTATTAATGATCGAACTAATTTTTCTTGCACTGAATCGGCACAAAATAATTCGACTGCGCCATCCAACCGATTTCGACATGTCATGTTGGATTCATTATGATATTTACGACGCACGAGGTAGATTTTGCTTGTCTAATTAGGGTGCAAATTCGAGAACATGATTGTAAATCGAATTTAGAATTCGACATAAATTGCAAGTAATCGGTATAAATTCGAGGTACCCATGAGAAATCGAGGTCTATTTTACCTTATTTAGTTAATAATGCCGAGATTTATGCACTTTTCATCCGTTTTTAGTGTCGTTTGTGATTTTCGTTATATTCCATCCGATCCATTGCTTATATACAGAATGTGTTATTTAGGACAGATAATGCGTTATTACCTTTCAACGACGTGTTACTACTAAGTCAACATTTGTTATTAACCATAAAACATTTGTTATTTTTTGCTATGTTATAAGTATTTCATTTTTATACGATTTAGGAAAAATATAATATCCGTTTCTTGCAACTAATCGGTATAAATTCAAGGTACCCATGAGAAATTGAGGTCTATTTTACCTTATTGAGTTAATAACGCCGAGATTTATGCACTTTTCATCCGTTTTTAGTGTCGTTTGTGATTTTCGTTATATTCTTCTCGATTCATTGCTTGTATACAGAATGGTTATTTACGACAGATAATGCGTTATTACCTTTCAGCAACGTGTTACTACTAAGTCAACATTTGTCATTAACCATAAGATATTTGTTATTTTTTGCTATGTTATAAGTATTTCGTTTTTACACGATTTAGGGAAAATATAATATCCGTTTCTTGCAACTAATCGGTATAAATTCGAGGTACCCATGAGAAATTGAGGTCTATTTTACCTTATTGAGTCAATAACGCGGAGATTTATGCAGTTTTCATCTGTTTTTTAGTGTCGTTTGTGATTTTCGTTTTATTCCTTTCGACGTTACTTGTATACAGAATGTGTTATCTACGACAAACAAGGCGTTATTACCTTTCAGCTACTTCTAAGTCAACATTTGTTATTATCTATAAGGCATTTGTTATTTTTTTTTCTATATTCGTTATTTCTGACGATTAAAGCTGCAAATTAGATATGCAAATCATACATACGATCAAATTAACAATAATTTCAACATATTAGGTCATAAACTTTGAATTTTGTGGGGTCCTTCAATCTCGTGCCATTAAAGAGGGTTGAAGGATGTTTTGGAAGTAAGCACATGTTTAGCGCTTTTTCCAAGTGTGTTAGCAGGTTGCAGTGTTTTTGGGCGGGCATCGCAATTATTTTCGGAAAAAGCATAAAGTGATACCCGTAAGTTTGTATCTGTTATTAGAAGGAACACTTGTGTTTATAGTTTAGGCGGGAATCTTAATTTTTCAGCGTACTGTTGGGAGGAAATTTCAGGGGACTATTGGCGGGAATATCAATGTTTTGCTTAAATGGTCCATAAAATAATGTGTTACAGTTACGAAGTAAAGCGTTACCAATTTTAGTTTTCAGAATAGGGTTTCTATGTTTAGTGTTTATAGTTTTAAATTAGGGTTTGAGGTTTGGGGTTAGGGGTTTGGGGTTTGGGGGTTCGAGGTTTCGGGTTTTGGGGTTCGGGTTTTGGGTTTAGGGTTTAGGGTTATATTTTATAAATGTTGCTTGTGATGTAATGTCGAACTTAGAGCTGTTTCGTGATATAATTTTTAATGTTAAATTTCACATTATGAAGTATACTCTATGTTTGCAACGAAGGGGACCTTGGTTACATGACAAACAACCACAACATTGGACCATTAACCACAACATTGTTTCGTTTGGGATTTTCGTTCTTTTTGCCCCGATCCATTAGTTGTATACAGAATGTGTTATTTACGACAAACAAGACGTTATTACCTTCCAGCGACGTGTTACTTCTAAGTCAACATTTGTTATTAACCATCAGACATTTGTTATTTTTTGCTATGTTATAAGTATTTTTTTTACACGATTTAGGGAAAATTTGTTATCGTCTATGCGCTAGGATTTTTGGGTAGTTTGTTATCGTCTATTCCACGTAATTTGAAATCGTTATCCGGTGTTGCTTAGTTGTTAATTATTGAAATGTTTGTGTTATTGGTCGTCTATTACGTGGTACGCAGTTATCAATAAGTGTTACCTGACAAGCTAGTTAATTTGAGACGTTTCAATCTTCGATCCCGTCAAGTCGATATTGACTAATAGACATTACAGTAATAAACATATGAAATACGATAAATCAGCCGCTTTCACCTTGTTCGGCCATTGAAGTCGATATTGAATCGATTCTGAATGAAATTTTCGAATTGGGGGTGGAAGCACGAATTCATTCGATGCGTAAAAAAATCATCTTTATTAGTAAGACCCATCTGAAATTGAGGACGGAAAAACTTTATTCAGTCACAAACGTCGACATTTTCACGGATTTCAGCTGATTTTTTGTGTCGTCGGTGGTTGTCGATCAATCGACTGCCCCTTGCTTGTATATTGAATTTGTTATTAGAGAGAAATGTCTCGTTATATGGTTTTGCTTATTTTTTATTTTTTGACATATTTATGTATTTCCTGTCTATTAAGTGGTACGGGTTAGTCAGTTTGTGTTACCTAACATAGTAGTTCATTCGCAGACGTTTCTCGATCCCGTCAAAATTCTTCGACATCCCATGATTAACATCATAACATGGAAGATGTGGTATTTTTACGATTTTACTCGCTGTTTTATGCGATTTACTCACGGTTGGTATTAGCAATAGCGTTTTTTATGCGATTTTACTCACGGTCCCTTGCTTGTGTACAGGTTGTGTTATTAACAATATATTAATCGTTATGTCTAATGGAACGTGTGGTACTGTTGGTTAACGATTTGTTACTAACTGAAAGTGATATGTCATATTATTTGTAGAATGTGTTACCCAGGAATCGTGTTAATTGGCTTGTGTCAAAATTCTTAATTTTCCATGATAAACATCACTAACTCGCATCAGTGATTAAGATCCGTGATGAAATTGAGTCCAATTACATCATTCGACTATCAAAATCCGAAATTTCGTCGTTATTCAAAGAGATTATTAGATTGTGTTTGAAGCATAAAATCTTTAATAATTATTCTTAATTACTACTACCCATGAGAAATTGAGATCGATTTAATTGTCGTCTGTTCACTAAGGTCGAGATTTTAGACGAAAATCGAGCTTGAAAATTAGATCGGTCATGAATCTTGAAGATTTTAGGCGTTTCGATCGGTTGTTGAAGACGATGGCATTTCAGCGTAATTGTGGCGTACTTAGGAGGGTGAAAATGTCATTTTGCGTCTAAATGACTTTTTTCTCTAACATTTCCAAACAGTAGGTCCTTATCAGCGAACCAAACCTAAATAGGGCCTGAACCCAAGCTAAAACTATAAATAGGGTCTGACATGTAATTAACCCTTTTTTCAATGAGTCTGTGGATCACAATTCACATTGGATAATATGCATATAATTTATTTATTTTTCAAATAATAGTAAGACGCTTATATCTATCAACCAGTTCATTCATTGAGCACATGATATTTCTACGTAAATATCACGTGTGAATTCAATTTCACACTTTCTAGTACACACATACAAGAATGATTTGTCCCGAGGTTGTCTCATAACTAAGGTCGATGTTCAAATTCACGCCTTATTAAATTTAATCAACATCCTAAAAACTATGGTGGCATTGTATTGTATGAGATTACAAGAAATTGTGATCTTTCTTTTGTCCACTATATATGTGTGTGGTTCACAATTCACATTGATATAATAAAATATCTTCCTTCTTTTTTCTTTTTCCTATAGAAATCAAATAATAATCAAAATGCGTATGAAAATGAATCAATAAATCGAGTCTCCTCGTCCTATAAATAGGGCCCCGACTCTCCGCATAACATACAACAAAACATCACACAAAACCACACAACACAGGAAAAAAAAAAAAAGAGAGCAAACTCATCAAGAAAATGCAGGTAAGAAAAAAAATGATCATCTACATCAATTTTCCATATCTCTTTCCCTTCTAATTAAGGCAGATGCTAACATAATGTAATGAATCTCTAACGTAAATTTCATTCATATACGCAGAAATACACTTTACCAGCAAGACAAATCACCATAGTATGGTCCGATAACCAGCAATACTGGACATGGAAGAAGGATCCACAACTAGGGTTTTTGTGTCCTAAAAAACCTTAATTTAATCAACCACAAATTCTTTTTCTAATACGACGATTTTATTACTGTAATAATAACAGGCATGAGGTGGCTGAGCTCAAGCAAGTATGGTGGCTCGACACGCAAGCGAAGTTAAACACTTCTCAGCTCTCAGAGAAGACGAACTACGAAATTTTCTTCGTATACAAACTTCTTCCCAACCACAGCAACGTAGAGAAGGCGCTCGCTGCAGTTAGGCTAAGCAACGAAATGCCCGAAGGAACCGATGAAGAAGGGTTCACTGTGTTCTTAAGACCAAACCCTAATAATGGCTCGGAGATTAAGGGAAGGTTTCCCAAGGAGAGGGAAGATGGGTGGTTAGAGGTTAAGCTTGGGAGCTATTTCAATGAGCATGGGTTCGATGGAGAGCTTTATATTCGTTTGCTCGATAAGAATACGGGGAAGATGAAGAGTGGGCTTGTGGTTCGAGGGATTGAGCTTCGACCCATCGCATGAAAAGAAGAAGAGGGGGAAAATGGTCCTTGATCTTTGCTCAATTTGTGTGTGGTTTGTGTGTTTTGTTTGTGTAATAATGCGTTATGTTGGCGTTGTAATAATAATGTGAGGTTGAGCAAATAATAACTGTGTTTTGGTAAAGGGTTCACTCCTTTCTTTATGTGTGTGTGAATGATAATTTATGCTTATATGTTATAAACCCAACGAAGAAAAGCGAATATAGGGACTTCTAGTTTTCACTACAATATATATATTTTTCTTGATGTAAATAGCTTTTAATATTCGCCCTAAATTTTGTTATTTTTTCTGTGGGATTGTTCCCGAAGGAAACAAGGGTAAAACTAACCATCGCGACTTTATAATTCTGTTCGAAATTTCATTCGATTATTTATTTCGACAAATAGTCGGTCAAATAAATTTCAACACGAAACACCGGTGGAAACCAAATTTTCACACCATATGGACATGTTATTTATTTATTTATGAAAATTCAAATACATATTCATACTCAATAACTTCAAAGCCGATTAATTAGTTGTCAACTAAATTAAACTAGGAGAACGATATATTAATGTATAATAAAGAGTTTTACTGTCACAAGTTATTGCTAGCATAATCTATTCAAGGAATAATATTAATTTTGAGATGGCACTTGCAGCTGGTGTACGATTGGGAAAGTAATTAAAATGCCAGATTGGTCCGAGAAAAGATATTTAAAAGTCTACCTAATTTTGATGAAAAGTGAATCTTAATTTCTTTTTCTAGAAAATAGATTACAAAAAAAAAAATGAAGATTTTTCATATAAGGCAGAACAATTTCTCCTTTGGATAATTAAAAAAAAGCACCAAAAAAATAAAATGAATAAATAAAAACAATGATATTACTTACTCTTCATCTTCTCCTTCAAGGCCTGGAATATACTCCAAGCTAACATCAAACACAACTGGGCTGTTTGGAGCCACCCTCGGCCTCCCCGGCGCTGATGTCAGACCTTTCGGAAATGCCAACTAACACCAAAAAGATATAAATATTTGCGTAAAAAGATTAATACCTACGCTCGAATAATAATCTGTGTACAACACATATAGGACTATTTTCGGACAATATGTATGTATATGTAACATCTAAGCTATTGATCAATTTTCGTATGCGCTCGCTCACCTGCCCGGGAATGTAGAGTCTGCGTTTACCGCCGACTTTCATGCTTAGGATTCCTTCGTCTAATCCCTTGATGACCTATTCAATTATATGTCATCAGCATATAGAGGACAATTTTTCTAACTTTAAAAGATTAAATTTCTTTCTCCTTTGCTTTTGTTTATTTTTTCCTACATGGAGAATAAGATAGCTTGTAGCTGTAGTGTTTCTTACCTGGCCAGAACCGACTCGAAAGATGTATAGCTGACCTTTCTCGAGCGAACTGTATGGAATCAAAATCAATATTCGAAGGAACTGAGTTGCAATTTAGTAGAAATTGTGAATTTCTTGATGAGGGAAAGGTAATAAAAACATATTTTCGACATGAAGACAGATAAAATTGTGGCTGGAAAGTTGATACCTGTCAAATATTTGACCCGAAGGAACCATGGCGACATAATTTGCAGCCACCTATTGTCAAGAAAACATTGCAAGAACGGAATATAAACTCATATTTCGATCACTTTATAGCTTATGGATAGAACTCACTATATGAAAAGATGGCATACCTGAAATCCAACAGGTGGGCTCGGGCCCGTGCCAACTTTAATGTCCTTGTATTTCAGGCCAGACTCAGTAGTCACCGTGGTCACCTTCAAAATTAGTGCAACGTAATTTCAAGGCATGTCTCTCAAGAATGAGATCAAAACGACTATGTTTTCTATTTGTCATATTCCCAGATTATATCTTCGACAACATTGTTCTATTTGGCGACGGGCCATTGTTAAGAGTTGTAATATGAACCCCTCAATAGAATATGTTTAAGGTCCTCAGATAAGACATCATAAGAAACAGAGGATACACTAATCAAAATCTTCGAAGAGTTTCTCAAGGTAAGATTTTAGCAAGTCTCACCATACATTTTCAAGCTCTTTCTCACAGTCAGCGTCGCATAGCTTAGGCTTCTCCTCGGGAGGTAAGCCAGCTGCTTTGGTGATATTGCAGCTGCTTGTGAAGCTTAAAAGCCCCAAACCTAAACTGAATAGATGCCTTCGGCTCACTGATGGGAACTCATCAGTGCTTTGATCGATGTTCTTTACCTTTTGTGGTGATCTTTGCTCTGAGGACGATGACTGTGCTCTAACGCCAACGTTGATTGTTTGTGCTTTTCTGTTGTTTATATAAGAATTTGCTCTATATGTACATCCTAATTGGCAGAGACAGAGGTTATAGACTAGCAATATGTTAAATCGAAATGGATAACGAACATCGTGAAGGCAATAATCAATAGGTTCTTGCAATTATCACCTGTAGAAAATGAATTCCAATAGGATCACAGAACCAATCTGGCGATTTCGAAATTATTGTTTCTCAAACCATCAAAGGGGGATGCATGCTATGCTAGAAATTTTCCCTTTGTACAAATCGATCAACATTATAAACCCCGTAAGGAACATATAGATGGATTTCGCATATCAGCAAACACAAAGTGAGCAATAACATCACAAGTAACGACTCACAATGTTCCAATTCTAGAAGCACTACAATGTACCAAACCTTACCTCAAATTACACGCAATAAAACCTACAGATACGAAACCCATATGAAAACTAAGATCTTTCGAACGAGCTTGATGCTCAAAAACCAAATCATGATCAAGCCGAAAACGAAAAAGTACACAGCGATAACACAATTTCGATGAACAAAAACAAATGCGATAAATCAGTTATCACAAAGCAATTACCAAGCGGAAGCAGTAATGATGCTGATGAAGATGCCATTTTCCCTTCTATTATCTATCGGCGAGTAGTAATCAGCTGCTTCGTTATCAGTCGTTCGAACTTCTATGGATAACGATTATCAACGAACATTTGGCAAGGAGTTTTCGTGGCACGGAATTGTGCAATTACCAAATTATCCCTGAATTTAACATGATAACTCAAAACTCATAAGGATAAAATAGTATTACCTCTGTCCCAAACCATTTTATACATTTTATTAAATCGAGCGTCCCACGTCTTCTGTACATTTCCTTACTTAGTAAAAAGAACTATCACAAACATTCAATATAATAATATTAAATATTCTTAAAAGACGTGCCAAAATATACACTTTTTTACCTTTATCGTACTATATTATTAAAAAATTCAGTTTCTTAATTTGCGTGGCAAATCCCAAATATACAAAAAGATTTGGGACAGATGAAGTATACGTTAATTATTTTATAGTATTATATGATTATATAAATTAGGTAGGTTATTACATATTATTTCTTTCAATGATTTTTATACAAATCGCCTAAACAGATATCTAAAGTTACATTCACAAATAAGAAATAAATTATTAAATACCATTCTAATTAATAAATAATAACATTTAACTTTCTCAATGCCAAATGAAAAAATCCACATAACATTTCATAATATTATACATGCTTATGTAGGATGGTAAATATTCTTAACTACATTGAAATGAAATGATAATTGATAAGTATGTATATTTATGTAATGCATGCTTCCATTTCCAATAACAAATAAGAAATAATCCTCATTCAACCTACTTTTTTAAAAATGTTCTACCAAATATAACAAAAACACCAATTTATAGAAAAATATTTACGTCGATTCGCAGAATACGGAATAAATTAGAAGTCGAATAAATATTTAAAAATCGTGAATTGACCACAAGAATAATTTTACTATATTTCAGTCATGATGTACATCAAATATGATAAAATATTTATGTATGGAGATATGCTCACATTGATTTCATGAATACGAAATAAATACAAACTCGATTACATATTAGAAATAAATCTGCTGGCTAGACCCGAGAATTACCAATTTCAGTACGTTGGGGGGACACTGTCTCCGCCTATAAATAGAACCCACAGTTACAGTTCGAAACCCACAGAGAGATTGAAAAAACCTAAGGCACATCTCACCCACTTCCAAAATACCGAAAAATGGCGAAAACCCTAAAAGAACCCTAACCCTGACCTCCACTGAAAACCAAGCCCTCCTCGACCAGAAAATCGAGGAGCTCATCGAAGAAGTCAAAGCTTTCAACTTTGACTTTGGCTGTCAGACGAGCTTCGTCCTGTACGAGCCCGGCAAGGAGTCAGACGCCTTTCTCTGGCCGTCCGAACAGAAGTTCACCGAACTCGCTGCGAAGGCTGAGCGCCACGCAAAGATAGAAAAGGCAAAGCGCATGATCCGCAAGGAGAAGGTTCTGATTGCGAGGATTGAAAAGATGAAGGAAGATCTAAAGGAGCTTCAGCAGTCGAACCGCAAGAACGAGGCGGGCCTCGTTCTGCGTGAGATTATGCAGGGTAATATCTCTGTTGAGGATCTGAACCTGGGGCAGGTCCGTGCTATGAGGGCCTTAGTGGGCGAGCAGATGAGTTCGTCCGAGAATGTGGAGGCTGAGGATAATGACAGGGAGGAGTGAGGATGTGGTTTATGGTAATAAAGTGTTTGGTGTGTTTTAATTAATAAGTATTGCTATGTTGGTTTGTTGCAGTTGAAGTAATGTATGAGTCTCCTTTGGTGAGAACTATAATAAATAATATGAATAAATTAATTATTAATGAAGTGTCTTTTTTTCCTTTATAAGGATTGAACAGATGTAAGACACAAGGTAATCATATATACTCTTTTATAAAGAGTGGGGTGGATAAAAACTGTAAATTGGTCTGTCAATTGACCAATCAAAATTTTCTACATTAATTATTATTAAGGCTGCGTTTAGTATACAGGACAAGAAAACAGCATACAAATTTATCTTGAGATAACAATCTTGGATTTTATCGGATGAGGAGTGTTCACTTTCCATTTTTAATAGCATTGATTAGATTATTATCTAGTTTAGTTACTGAAGGGGGTCCCGTACGAAATGGATGTAAAAACACTATGTTGGACGTGATGTTAGGCTAACACTCACACTCACTTAGAAACGCACAGCGGAAATGATAAGAACTTAGTGACAAAACGAAACTAACACACGAGATGATTTTATGCAGCAAGTCAAATAACTTGCTGCGTGCCTCAAGGCGCAAATACTCCACAATAAAGATTGATTACAAACATTCAAACAGGATAGTAAAATAGCCTAGCGAAACCTACGAATCTAAAAGGATTCTGAAAAACTACAAGACCTTTCGATCTCTGAAAAGCTAGACTAAAAAGAAAAACTCTCTAAAGGTGATTCTCGCTCAAACTGCTCGTTGTTTTTCTCTCGTAAAAAGTCCGTCCTTAAAACAGTTAAGTGAAGTCCCTTTTATATGTCTTCGACTTTGGGCGACTTCACCAACGACTTGATAACCTCCCATAACGTCCACTAACGTCCACTAAGTGTATTTGGTCCGTTAGAGCTCGACTTGGTCAGCTCCAAGGCTCGGTCTTCACTTGCTCACCAAGTTTCCTATTTTTAGCATGCTCCTTTCCAATTTCGCTCTAGCTCATCCCCACGCATTCCACACGGTTTGAACCATTCTAGCTCTTATCCATATCCTGCACAACACTAGAAAAATACCATGTCATAAATAAAATTAGTTTTGGGCATGAAAGATAAAACTGAGATAGAGAACATTCTCGGCCAACAGATGTTGACTAGAATGTTACCCCAACATTGCTTTTGTTGAAAGCTCAACATCAACAATCTCCCCCTTTTTATCTTTCTTCCCAAAACCAATGCAGACGTTAGCTTTAGCAACACTCCCCTGAATAGTACTAAAAACTATTCAGAAATACTAAAAAGTAGTACACGCCATAAGAGGTCCTGAAAGATCTGCAAAATAAAAAAACATGGTCCAAGAGAAAACGCACACAAAAATAAGAAGCAAGGCAGGCATCAAAACTCAAAAAGCGCATGCACAAAAAATCGCAGTCTAAATGTTTAGACTGTCGATTGAGTCCTCAGCAACTTCTTCACCAGCTGCTGCTTCTGCCCTGATCTCAATTCCTTCTCCTTGACCTTCAGTCTGGACTTGCTCTTGCTCACGAACTCCCCCTGAATCTTCTGCCCCAACTTGCCTACTTGGCTCAGCTCGATCCTCAGCCTCTTCTGCATTTACTTCTGTCTCTTCCCCTTTTTGGGAAGAACGCAAATCCTTCAGAATCGTAAGCTGGGCCGTTAGGAAGTTGATAGTGTCCTCAAGACAATGAATCTGGCGATCTAAGCTCGTCTGGGCAGTAGATGTTGAGGCAGCATGGTGCTCAACATTCTCAGTAGGGGCACGCCACGGCAGATCTACGACCTTGTTTGGGCCTGCCAAGTGCATGTAAGAAACAGCGTATGGCACCTTGACAGTCACCACAACATCATTGCGCCTTGCTCAAATCCTCCACGAAGCAACATCCCGTAGATCAGGGATGGAAATGGAAGAATCCCGGTTGACTCCTTCTCGGCCTCTTTCGCCATTTGATCCAGCACCAACTCGCCCAAATTAAGAGGCAGATTTTTCCCAAGTGCATAGAGAATATGAGCCATACTCTCTGCTACACGGGTCTCATTTGCCGTAGGCCACCAATTACAAATGCCGATTTTGAACAAGATGGAGTATAGAGAAGTTAAGAAACTAACCGAAAAATTCCCATCCCATTCTCTTATTCTACCCCCAGTCAGAAAGGATACAATCTCATTATTATCAAAATCCTCTTCCATATCAACATTGGGCGTACCAAAGAACTCATTAACCGCTCCAGCAGTGAAATCATATAACCTCCCCCTCAAGAAAATCTTTCCATACTTCCTAGAACTAGGATCGTTTAATCTCGAGGAAAGGTTAGCATATACCTCACGGACTACTGTTTCACAGTAAGTCCCAAACCTCGTCACCGTCCTGTCGAAATGCCGTGACGCCAAGAACTGTAAAATGCCGTATCGGCGGAAACTGCCCTCGTCTGCCGTCCTCTCCACTCGGAATACTCTTTGGCTAAAGGATGGCCACAACGCTTTATTGAAGTCGGTGTAGAACTTCCCCCTTGGCAGAGGTGTTTCCCAGTCTGATTCGGATGTTAGGTCAATATCCTCCTCAACATCGTCACTGGCACTGGGGGCTCGCGACTGAGAGTGACTGCTAGCAGCTTGCTGTGAGGACTCCGATGGTCGTGCCTTCTTGGATGGCCTGTCCTCAGAACCCATAGGCCTCTTACCTGCTCGTTTCTGCAGCTTGTTCCTCCAGGTGGCAAGAGTTTCAGTGGCGCCAAATTCATCATCTTCTTCGCTTTCTGAGGCTGAAGAATCGGAACCCATAGAAGGCTGGCCTCCCCCTGGACTCACTCCCTCTTTATCCAGCTGATCATAAGAGGTGGAGTCGATGATATCTTCAGTCGACTCACTTGATGGGGGCGTTGGCTGGACCGGGGCTACTTCAGGCGTAGGGCTGAGAGCCTCTGTGGGAACTGCACTTGTCTCCCCTTGAACTTGCGCTTCAGTGGTAATGGGAGCAGGCGCATCCTCTGAAGAATCCATCTCAGTCTCAGACGATGTGCTCGAGAGGGTAATGGGCTTATCTGGAGTCGATTTTGGCCCCTTTGAAACACGAGCTTGTTTGAGGCGGTTGCTTTGGCGAGGCGGTGGAGCAGTAATTGGAGCAAAAGTGGGTGGTAGTGGCTTAGTCGATGTCTTCTTCTTCTTCTTCTCCTTTTCCGGCCGCTGTGAATGTTTCGAAGTTGATTTGGGCGCCGGAATTGGACTTGATGAGCTGGGGAAAGACGCCGGTGAGCTTTGAGGCGGCGGAGGAAGATTTGAAGGTGGCGCTGGTACATTTATTGAACCTCCAATTACTCGAGTTTGGACTGGGCGTCGCTGTTCTTGCGTTTGACAAAGGGAGCTCAGAGGGACATTCTGAGAGGGGCGATGTCAAGAACTGTTTCGCTTAATGTTGGGCTGACATTCTGAGAATCTGCATGACTGGGTGAGTTCGACATTTCTAAAGCAAGAAATCGAGCAATTTGGATGAAAAATCGAGAGTAAATCGCGATATAACACAGAGGAGCAAAGAGGGATTATTCGGGATGAAGTCGGTTTGAGTGCTAGGGTTTGTAAATAAAAAAAAAATCAATCAAATCACTACATATAATCAAGCTTCAACGGTTACAGACACCACACACTACTTACGAAAAAAGCAGATAGTGGAGTAAATGGGGCTTAAAAATAACCGTTAGGCACATCTGAAGGTTTAAGCATTTTGACTGATAAAAATAAGTTCACAAACTGCCTAATTAAAACATGGAGCTAAACATAGTATATGAACTAATTCATCATGTGAGCAAATTGAAGACCTAGTCATGCGAGTAAATAGGAGCAGTTCAGACCACGATTCAACCAAAAAGACAACTAAGTCCAAAGTCAAGGTAGAATCAAGAAATACTAACCGTCGAGCAACGTTGATGACCACTTGAGACAAATGTAACAAGCTGTTCTTTGAGAATTCTAATGCAAATCTGAGAGAATTTCTAAACTAGACACAAAATACTTACTAAAACAGTACCAAAAAAACAGACACAAATAAAGACGAAAGCACAAAATGTAGCAAAATCAAACTGACAGTCACACATGTTGCCCTAACATTTGACTCAACATTCTAATTCCGTAATCCTAGACTTTTCTGCTCAATTCTTCTCAAAACCAGTTCCCTTTATTTCTACCCTTTCACCTCACATATTCAACTGAATTTACGCACTGCCCTTATACCCTCAGCCTCAAGGTTCGGCTTTTTGTCGCATAGTATACATCGTCACCGCGAATGCCGTGTACCTAAGGAATCTTATTACCAAATACCTATATCTAGCCAAGAGTTTATGAGCATGCTTATACACAGCGAGGATTGGCTTTTAGTCGCAAAGAGTACATCGTCACAGCGAATGCCGTGTACCTAGGGACGTATTACCAAGAGCCTTTAAAAAGGGATTGGGTTCATTCAGGGACCAGTCAAGAAGAACCAAGTCATTTCACAGGAAAACAGAACAGAATATCTAACCAAAAGTAAAGCAGTAACCACCGAATTTGACATATGCTATGCTGATCCAAATGTTGGACCAATATTTAAACTAACATGTGCAAACCTATGGATTTCTTCAGGTCCGAAAACCTTTCAGAATCCAATGCTTTCGTGAATATGTCTGCTAACTGATGCTTAGTGTCTATATGCTCAATGCGGACTAACTCTTTTTCGACCATATCTCTCAGAAAATGATGCCTAATATCTATATGCTTTGTACGTGAATGCTGGATGGGGTTCTTAGATATGTTGATGGCACTAAGGTTATCACAATACATGAGGACAGATTCGCACTCTAAACCATAGCCACACAACATGCTATTTAACCACATTAATTGCGTACAGCAACTACCCGCAGCAACATACTCAGACTCAGCAGTAGATAAAGACACACAATTCTGTTTCTTACTGTACCATGCAACTAGATTATTACCTAGTGTAATATCCGTAAATTTTAATACGGGATTTAGATGTAAATAATTGTGTAAACTTGTGAAGTGAAATTTCGAAAAGAAATTTTTATTTAAAAAAAAAAGATAATTAACAACAAAATTTAATTAAGAAATACCCACAAATGAGATTATAATAAAATGTTGAATTGTACTTACTATAAAGGCCCAACACATACATGGGCTATAGTTAATACTTAATAAAAGGCCCAAGAATTTTATATAGGATAAGATCAAAACATTTACTTAGGTTCAAGGTAACTTAACGTTGCCAAACCTTGTCCCATCAACTATAAATTAAAGATAGTCTAATACCTATCTACAAGCTCTAATATTATCACGACATTTGAGGAAGAAAGTCTTAAAGAACAGTAAAGAACATCGAACAGTTGGAAAGAAAATTCCATCGGAAGTCTGAGAATCAAACACGGGAAGGAGTTTGAGGTGATTATTAGCCAAGGTATAGTTCTCATCATTAGCATTTAACTTATTATACACGGTTGTTATTATAGTAAAATAAATAGCTTGGAACTTTGATTTCTTTTCAGAATGAAAAATTCATTTAATGTGTATAGCTTTAGAAACATGGGTAGAAAACCCTAATCTGCTGTTCAAAACTCATATATATATCGGTGGTATGAATGTTAATGATGTCGAAACATAGGATATTATGATCTAATGCTGTTTTTAGGGTTTTCTGTGGGAATCATGATTTTTAGAAAGAATTCGTAAGATGTAATGTATAAATGTCGAGATATATAACAGATAAATGTCGAGATGCTTTACTGAGATGAATAATGTCGAGATATGATCTCACAACTAAGATGTCGAGATAGAAGTCGATATATATAATAATACAAATATCGAAATGAATAGTCAAAAGCTGTCGACATGTAGATCATAAGAAGAATCTCGAGATGAATAATAAATAGAATTCGAGCTTTGCTTTAAGGTTTATTCGATAGTTATAGAAAGGATGTCGATTACCCCATAGGTTAAGCAAACATCTCCACTAGTCATACTTATAATTATATAATGGGCCTCCACGTGTCTTTATAGTTTCTTTAATAGGTTCTTGTAATCATTACATGTGTATATGTATATAGAAATATGTAATAAAAGTCGACACCATATAATAAAAGTCGACACAAGAACTCGGCATTTGCTATATAAAATGATTTCGATAAGCTATAGATCTCGATACTTCCTATAGTAATATGTTCTCGACATTTTATTAGATGATCTCGACATTTATATTATATCAGCATTACTTAAGGATATCGATATAGAAGGTCTCGACATTTATAGGCATAAGATGTCGACATTTGTGAGATTTCGACATTTTGTTTTAATTAATAAATTTTCGGTATTTTAGAATTTTGCTATTTCTAGGGTTTTCAATATTTTAGGGTTTATTTATTTTTAGGAATATCATTATTTTTAGGTTTTCATAAATTTTAGGGTTTTCTATAATTAGGGTTTGGGAACTTGAAAACTTATACAGTTTAGCAAATATACTGATATGATAATATTTATTTATTCAGAGGATCGACTTATAGGGATTTCATCAGACCTCTTATTTAGCGATAGCGGGAGGACAGGTAGGTGGATTATCCATCTACAATACGTAAACACATTTAAGTGTTTTCTTGGGATTATGTGTTTTCATGTAATTATGTGAATTACGTGACTTATATGACTTACGTGTTTACATGTTCTACGTACATTTTATTTAAATCATGTTTCCATGAGATTTTGTGAACATGCATGGAACGTGCATATCACGTTAGGAAGAGAGTGTTGTACCGTAGTGAGACGATAAGGATATGTGATATTGACGTACGGGGTAAAATGAGATGCTTGTAACTGGCGACTCTTAGAGGAGTCGAGGTTGGGCTCACTGGGTACCTGGCGGAGACAGACGTAATCGATCTGTCTACTCGGACGTGATCGATCCGAGGTGCATACCGCCGGATGGGATTTTCTTGTTGATTGGTGCGGGAGATATACGACCTGGTAGGAGGACATTGACGTGATCGATCAGTGCACTACCGGCGTAGCTCGCCGCGAGACTTGGGGGTGGCCTCCCAGTAGTCTATTGCGCGCGGAGGTGTCGAGCCTAACCTAGGGCCCTGTATTGTGTGAAATAGGAATGTGGGAAAAGAAAGAGTGTGCATTATATCATGTCGTGAGAAATTGGAATCGGGTTGAGTGTACACTTGCATACACGCATGTTTATTCACCTACTGGGCAAAGTGCTCAGTGTTTACGTGTTGTAGGTACTGAGTCCGACGCCGGTACGCGTCAGGACTGAGGCGGCTGGTGGCGGTGCTCCACTGACTTTTGATGGCAGGGCGGTACATGGATGAAGACCCGTGGAGCGGCTTTAGGGTTTTTGTTCTTTTGATATTTTTGGGGCTTCGGCCCATGTACAGAGATGAAAATGTAGACGTATATTTATAATAATGTATATTATTTTAGGAAAAAGTTTTAATTAGACGGGCCTTCCGCGGCTTACGTTGCGGAAATCCGCCACTAATCCTAATTAGAAAAGTAGGGTCGCCACAGGTGGTATCAGAGCGTAGGCTTTAGATTCTGAAGACTATCCATGTACTGCCGCTCAAAAGTCTGGAAAACCAGCCTGGCCTGTAAGTTTACTTCTTGAGTATGTGATTACGTGTTATTTGATACATGTGCTCTCTATGACTGATCGTAGAACTAGTTGAAAATGCCAAGGACACGTAGAGAAGTTGGCGAAACTAGTCGTAGGGCTGGTTCCGAATCCCCACCGAATGAGGACCGCTCTACCATTCATCAGTTAACTGATCTGATTCGGCGGCAGTCCGATCAGATTAACGACCTCATTCATCGCCAAAATTCCTCGGAACGTCACTCATCCCCTGGCCTAGAACGTGTAGAGGCTGCCGGGGAAAGGTTCCGACGGTTAAACCCCCCTTCGTTCGAGGAGGCAGTCGATCCTACCTTTGCGGAGGATTGGCTCAGAACAATAGAAAATATGTTCCGAGTTAGCCACCTGCCTGATACTGAAAAGGTGACGTGTGCCACCTTTATGTTACGTGGGAACGCGGGCTACTGGTGGGACACCATTCAGGTGCTCGAGGATCCCAATATGATGACCTGGGAAAGGTTCAAAACGCTCTTTCGGGGCAAATACTTTACCGCACCTGATAGAGCACAGAAGCTGAATGAATTTATAAACCTGAAACAAGGAGGGATGTCCGTAGCCGACTAGATCCGCAAATTTGAGCAGCTCTCGAGGTTTGCCCCACATATAGTGGCTACAGATGAGCTGAAGATCGAGCGTTTTCTAGAAGGTCTCAAACCTGAGATCATCCGAAGCGTTAGCATGTATGATACTGAAGGAAAGACTTACGCTCGTATCGCTGAACGAGCAATATTAGCTGAGCAAGCAGAGAGTAGAGTTACCAAGGCTCAAGATGCCAAACGACGAGCAGAGGTGCAACAAGTAGGAGGGAGTCAGAAACGCCCGTTCTTTGGCAAGAATCTGAACAATCGTGGAAATCAACCAGGCCAGCAGAACTGGAGACCGAGGCCAAACCAAGGACCAGCTAACGTTTCGAACCGACCCCTAAACACTGTACCCCAGTGTCGGCAGTGTGGGCGCTACCACTACGGAGTATGCCATGAACCGAGACCAAACCCAACTCCCCAGTGTTTTCGGTGTGGAAAGATTGGCCACTATGCCAGGGCCTGTAACGAGAAAATACCGCAAGCTTCGAATCAACCCTTAATCCGACCTCCACCGGTTCCAGCACGCGTCTTTACTTTGACAAACAAGGAAGCTGAAGCAAACCCTTCGGTAGTGACGGTACGTTAACTATTTATGACGTGCCCACTTCTGTGTTAATCGACTCTGGGGCCACACATTCATTTGTGTCGGTCAATTATGTGGAAAAGGTGGGAGTTTCTCCTACCTTATCTGAGTGCAATTACATAGTTACCCTACCACACGGTGATCCGACGCGCACTAACCAAGTGCTGGAAGGATGCTCCGTTAACATTGAGGGTAGAGATCTGAGCGTCGACCTGATTGTGATCCCAATGAACGACTATGATGTTATCTTTGGGATGGATTGGCTTTCGAGATATGGAGCCATGATAGATTGTCACAAGAAGGTCGTAAAATTTCAACTGCCCGAAGAAGAGGTGTTCACTTTTTCGGGAAAAACTACCATGAATCGTATTCCGCAAATCTCTGCGTTGAAGGCTCAATGACTGTTGAGGTCCGGTTGTGAGTCTTATCTAGTATATGCGGTGAAGGCAGAGGATTTACCTCAGCCAGAACTGAAGGATGTGCCGATAGTTAATGAGTATATTGATGTATTTCCCGATGATCTCCCGGGGTTACCCCCTGATCGAGAAATACAGTTTACGATAGATCTGATGCCGGGGTCCGCCCCAATTTCTAAAGCTCCTTATCGCCGAGCGCCGAACGAACTGAAGGAGTTGAAGGAACAGCTAGAAGACTTGTTACGGAAAGGGTTTATTCAACCCAGTTTTTCGCCATGGGGAGCGCCGGTTTTATTCGTACGGAAGAAAGATGGGTCGATGCGACTATGCATCGACTATAGGGAGCTGAATAAGATCACGATCAAGAATAAGTATCCGTTGCCGAGGATCGATGATCTGTTTGACCAACTACAGGGCGCCACGGTATTCTCGAAAATTGACCTCCGTTCGGGATACCATCAGTTGAAGATCAGGGAGGTAGATGTTCCTAAAACCGCATTCAGTACAAGGTACGGCCATTACGAGTTTTTGGTCATGCCCTTCGGACTGACTAATGCCCCTGCTGCTTTTATGGATCTTATGAACCGAGTCTTTAAAGACTATCTCGACCGCTTCGTAATCGTCTTTATTGACGATATCCTGATTTATTCTAAGACGAAGGAGGAACACGAGAACCACTTACGAATCGTCTTAGGAATCTTGCGTGAGAAACAGCTCTACGCCAAATTCAAGAAATGCGAATTTTGGCTTGAGCAAGTAGCCTTCTTGGGACACGTGATTTCCGTGAATGGAATCTCCGTGGACCCGAATAAGATTGAGGCCGTGAACAATTGGCCACGACCAACTACTCCGACCGAAGTCCGAAGTTTTCTAGGACTTGCGGGATATTACCGTAAGTTCATAGCTGACTTCTCTAGCATAGCCTCGACTCTGACGAACTTGACCAGGAAGAACGTACCTTTCAAGTGGTCTGAAGCGTGCGAACAAAGCTTTCAGGAATTGAAGAAGCGACTCACTTCTGCTCCCATTCTGACTATACCCTCGGGAACTGGAGGATTCTCGGTCTATAGCGACGCCTCGAAGAATGGACTGGGATGCGTATTGATGCAGAATGGTAAAGTAATCGCGTATGCCTCCAGACAACTGAACGAGTACGGGAAGAATTATCCGACCCATGATCTAGAACTAGCAGCAGTGGTCTTTGCCTTAAAGATCTGGAGACATTACCTTTACGGAGAAAGGTGCGAGATCTTCACAGACCATAAAAGCCTGAAGTACTTCTTCACCCAGAAGGAGTTAAACATGCGACAACGACGATGGCTGGAACTCGTAAAAGACTACGACTGCGTTATCAATTATCATCCGGGTAAAGCGAACGTAGTCGCAGATGCGCTCAGTCGAAAGGCGATGAGTACGGAATTGTACAGGCTTGGAGTGGAAATAGTCAATTTGGGCGAAGTCGAAACGAAACTAGCAGCGCTGACTCTTCAGCCGACATTGCTAGAACGAGTTCAAAAAGCACAAGAAGAAGATGAATTCTACTTAAAGGCGAAGCATACACTACCCGAAGACTCCGAAATCCGGGCAGATGGAACCTTGTATTACAAGAATCGGCTATACGTGCCCAACGACGAGGAGTTACGACGAACGATAATGACAGAGGCGCACGCAACAACGTACTCAGTACACCCGGGCGCGACAAAGATGTACCAAGATTTGCGAATCATATATTGGTGGCCGGGAATGAAAAAGGATATCGCCACGTTTGTAAGTAGGTGTATGACGTGCCAGCTGATCAAAGCGGAACACCAGCGACCAGCTGGAACTCTGCAGCCCTTACCGATTCCTGAATGGAAATGGGACCATATCACGATGGACTTCGTCGTTGGTTTGCCTAAAACGACGAAAGGCCATGATGCCATTTGGGTGATTGTTGATCGCCTAACCAAATCAACCCATTTCATTCCAATCAGTTCTACTTTTTCCATGGAACGCTACGCTGAATTGTATATTCAGGAAATTGTTCGACTCCATGGGATTCCAATTTCTATCGTCTCGGATCGAGATTCGAGATTTCTATCCAATTTCTGGCAGAGCTTACAGAAAGCGATGGGTACTAAGCTCTCGTTCAGTACTGCATACCATCCCCAGACCGACGGGCAGTCTGAACGGACGATCCAGACCCTTGAGGACATGTTACGAGCGTGCATACTAGACTTCAAGGGAAATTGGAGTAAGTACTTGCCGCTGGTCGAGTTTTCTTACAATAATAGCTTCCATGCTACGATCGGAATGGCACCGTACGAGGCATTGTACGGGCGCAAGTGTCGATCCCCTGTTCATTGGGACGAAATCGATGAACGAGCTTTATTAGGACCCGATATGATTCGAGAAACAACAGAAGCAGTGACCAAAATCCGAGAAAGAATGCGAACGGCTCAAAGTCGACAGAAAAGTTACGCAGATCATAGGAGACGACCATTGGAATTCGCGGAGAACGACCAAGTATTTTTGAAGATTTCCCCTATGAAAGGAGTGAAGCGATTTGGAAAGAAGGGCAAACTAAGTCCAAGATACATAGGCCCGTTCAAGATTATCAGACGAGTCGGTGAAGTTGCATACCAATTAGAATTACCGGCTTCACTATCGCAAGTTCACGACGTATTTCACGTATCGACATTACGAAAATACGTCGCGGACCCGAGTCATGTCATTCAGAACGAGCTTCTTTATCAACAGCTCAAGCCTGACTTGAGTTACGAAGAGAAGCCCGTAGAAATTTTGATGTACGAGTCAAAACGATTACGGAATAAGACCATTCCGTTAGTTAAGGTTTTGTGGCGAAATCAATCAGTTGAGGAAGCCACTTGGGAGCGTGAGGATGATATGAGAATTCGTTATCCCGAGTTATTCCCGTCGACGTAATTTCGGGGACGAAATTCTTTTAAGGGGGGAGGGTTGTAATATCCGTAAATTTTAATACGGGATTTAGATGTAAATAATTGTGTAAACTTGTGAAGTGAAATTTCGAAAAGAAATTTTTATTTAAAAAAAAAAGATAATTAACAACAAAATTTAATTAAGAAATACCCACAAATGAGATTATAATAAAATGTTGAATTGTACTTACTATAAAGGCCCAACACATACATGGGCTATAGTTAATACTTAATAAAAGGCCCAAGAATTTTATATAGGATAAGATCAAAACATTTACTTAGGTTCAAGGTAACTTAACGTTGCCAAACCTTGTCCCATCAACTATAAATTAAAGATAGTCTAATACCTATCTACAAGCTCTAATATTATCACGACATTTGAGGAAGAAAGTCTTAAAGAACAGTAAAGAACATCGAACAGTTGGAAAGAAAATTCCATCGGAAGTCTGAGAATCAAACACGGGAAGGAGTTTGAGGTGATTATTAGCCAAGGTATAGTTCTCATCATTAGCATTTAACTTATTATACACGGTTGTTATTATAGTAAAATAAATAGCTTGGAACTTTGATTTCTTTTCAGAATGAAAAATTCATTTAATGTGTATAGCTTTAGAAACATGGGTAGAAAACCCTAATCTGCTGTTCAAAACTCATATATATATCGGTGGTATGAATGTTAATGATGTCGAAACATAGGATATTATGATCTAATGCTGTTTTTAGGGTTTTCTGTGGGAATCATGATTTTTAGAAAGAATTCGTAAGATGTAATGTATAAATGTCGAGATATATAACAGATAAATGTCGAGATGCTTTACTGAGATGAATAATGTCGAGATATGATCTCACAACTAAGATGTCGAGATAGAAGTCGATATATATAATAATACAAATATCGAAATGAATAGTCAAAAGCTGTCGACATGTAGATCATAAGAAGAATCTCGAGATGAATAATAAATAGAATTCGAGCTTTGCTTTAAGGTTTATTCGATAGTTATAGAAAGGATGTCGATTACCCCATAGGTTAAGCAAACATCTCCACTAGTCATACTTATAATTATATAATGGGCCTCCACGTGTCTTTATAGTTTCTTTAATAGGTTCTTGTAATCATTACATGTGTATATGTATATAGAAATATGTAATAAAAGTCGACACCATATAATAAAAGTCGACACAAGAACTCGGCATTTGCTATATAAAATGATTTCGATAAGCTATAGATCTCGATACTTCCTATAGTAATATGTTCTCGACATTTTATTAGATGATCTCGACATTTATATTATATCAGCATTACTTAAGGATATCGATATAGAAGGTCTCGACATTTATAGGCATAAGATGTCGACATTTGTGAGATTTCGACATTTTGTTTTAATTAATAAATTTTCGGTATTTTAGAATTTTGCTATTTCTAGGGTTTTCAATATTTTAGGGTTTATTTATTTTTAGGAATATCATTATTTTTAGGTTTTCATAAATTTTAGGGTTTTCTATAATTAGGGTTTGGGAACTTGAAAACTTATACAGTTTAGCAAATATACTGATATGATAATATTTATTTATTCAGAGGATCGACTTATAGGGATTTCATCAGACCTCTTATTTAGCGATAGCGGGAGGACAGGTAGGTGGATTATCCATCTACAATACGTAAACACATTTAAGTGTTTTCTTGGGATTATGTGTTTTCATGTAATTATGTGAATTACGTGACTTATATGACTTACGTGTTTACACGTTCTACGTACATTTTATTTAAATCATGCTTCCATGAGATTTTGTGAACATGCATGGAACGTGCATATCACGTTAGGAAGAGAGTGTTGTACCGTAGTGAGACGATAAGGATATGTGATATTGACGTACGGGGTAGAATGAGATGCTTGTAACTGGCGACTCTTAGAGGAGTCGAGGTTGGGCTCACTGGGCACCTGGCAGAGACAGACGTGATCGATCTGTCTACTCAGACGTGATCGATTCGAGGTGCATACCGCCGGATGGGATTTTCTTGTTGATTGGTGCGGGAGATATACGACCTGGTAGGAGGACATTGACGTGATCGATCAGTGCACTACCGGCGTAGCTCGCCGCGAGACTTGGGGGTGGCCTCCCAGTAGTCTATTGCGCGCGGAGGTGTCGAGCCTAACCTAGGGCCCTGTATTGTGTGAAATAGGAATGTGGGAAAAGAAAGAGTGTGCATTATATCATGTCGTGAGAAATTGGAATCGGGTTGAGTGTACACTTGCATACACGCATGTTTATTCACCTACTGGGCAAAGTGCTCAGTGTTTACGTGTTGTAGGTACTGAGTCCGACGCCGGTACGCGTCAGGACTGAGGCGGCTGGTGGCGGTGCTCCACTGACTTTTGATGGCAGGGCGGTACATGGATGAAGACCTGTGGAGCGGCTTTAGGGTTTATGTTCTTTTGATATTTTTGGGGCTTCGGCCCATGTACAGAGATGAAAATGTAGACGTATATTTATAATAATGTATATTATTTTAGGAAAAAGTTTTAATTGAACGGGCCTTCCGCGGCTTACGTTGCGGAAATCCGCCACTAATCCTAATTAGAAAAGTAGGGTCGCCACACCTAGGAAGAAACAGCCGCCACTTGTACTCTTGCGACCATCTTCGTCGCCTGCCCAATCAGCATCGCTATAGCCTACAAGACTCATGTTAGTGTCTTTGGAAAACCATAGTCCTAAGCTACACGATCCACTCACATAACGAAGAATTCGCTTAACAGCATTAAGATGAGTCACTTTAGGTTCAGACTGATATCTAGCGCATACGCAAACACTATACATGATGTCAGGTCTACTCGCAGATAGATATAATAAACTACCAATCATCGAACGGTACAATGTTGGGTCAACATTCTGCCCAACATCGTCTTTACTTACCTTCTGCGTAGACCCCATAGGAGTTTTCATTACCTTTGAAGTATCCAGCCCGAACTTCTTGACAGTGTTTTTCGCGTACTTCTCTTGGGACATAAAGATCCCGTCGTTACTTTGCTTAATCTGCAAACCTAGAAAATAGGTTAACTCGCCTATCATACTCATCTCGAACGTAGTGTTCATCGCCTGCACAAACTGATCTAAAAAAGACTGTGAGCTCGAGCAAAAAACAATGTCATCAACGTATACTTGAGCAATCAAAATGTCAGAACCGACCCTTTTAACGAAAAGAGTACGATCTGCCTCACCTCGTGTGAAACCGAACTCAAGTAAAAATGTTGCTAACCTTGCATACCAAGCTCGAGGCGCTTGCTTCAATCCATATAAAGCTTTCTGTAGCTTAAAAACATGGTTAGGATAATGGGGATCTTCGAAGCCTTTAGGCTGTTCGACATATATTTCCTTATCAATGTACCCATTTAAAAAAGCACCCTTAACATCCATTTGATGCAAAGTGATGTTAAGCCAACATGCTATAGCTAACAAAAGTCTAATCGATTCTAACCTAGCAACAGGAGCAAACGTCTCATCAAAGTCTATCCCTTCTACTTGAGTATAACCCTGAGCTACTAAACGTGCCTTGTTTCTCACAACCCTACCAAGTTCATTAGATTTGTTCTTGAATATCCACTTAGTGCCTATGACATTAATGTCTTTCGGCCGTGGAACTAGTGACCACACTTGGTTTTTCTCGAACTGCAAGAGTTCCTCTTGCATCGCATTTATCCAAAAATTATCCTTGAGAGCTTCAAGGACATTCTTAGGTTCTATCTCAGAAACAAAGCACTTAAACCGTACCTCAACGTATACCGTGTTCATGCATACGTTTCTTACCATAGACTTGTAATCTTTGCGTGGTTTGTCTCTGGTCTTCCTTCCTTCGTGCATGTCTCCAATAATAAGGTCAGTGGGATGATCTTTCTGGATCTTAGCTGGCGGATCTCGTCGCAATTCACTGGGTCCAGCCTCAGTGTTCTGTTCTGCCTCAGATGTTGAGTCCAATGTTGGCTCAACATTGTCATCCGCAGTTTCCTCTGGTTCATCGACAGCTTGTATTGAATCTGAAATATCAACTTGAGGAGACACTTTGCTAAGATCAGTAGCATCATCAAACACAATATTCACTGACTCCTGAACGGTCTTCATGCGCAAGTTAAATACTCGATAAGCACGACTATTAGACGAGTAACCTAGGAATATGCACTTATCACTTTTCGAATCAAACTTAGTCAAATACTCACGATCATTCAGCATGTAACAAAAGCATCCAAAAACATGAAAGTATTTAACCGTAGGCTTCTTTCCATTCAACAACTCATACGATGTTTTCTTAGTACCATGCCTAAAGAACACACGATTCGATATGTGACAAGCGGTATGTAAAGCTTCAGCCCAAAAACGCTTAGAAACATTCTTAGAAAGTAACATGACACGAGCCATTTCTTGTAAAGTTCTATTCTTCCTCTCGGCCACCCCATTTTGTTGGGGTGTCTTAGGAGATGAATACTCATGCAAAATGCCTTTCTTATCGCAAAATTCATCAAAATACTGATTCTCGAACTCTTTACCATGATCAGACCTAATACGAAAGATAGACGCACTAAAATTGTTCCTAATCATCGCACAAAATTTCTTGAAAAAATCGAAAGACTCAGATTTTTCCCTAAGAAAACATATCCATGCGTATCTAGAAAAGTCATCCACGAGAACATAAGCATATTTCCTACCTCCTATACTATCTACCTCCATCGGACCCATCAAATCCATGTGAATCAATTGAAAACAGTGAGCAGTTTTAAAATGTTGGGCAGCTTGTTGGTCAACATTATGACTAACATGCGTTTGCTTACCCTTTACGCACGACTCACAAACAACTTTACCAAACTCCTTTAGCTTTGGGATGCCTCTGATCGCATCATGCTTGATAAGTTGCTCCAAGGTTCTGTAGTTGACGTGGCCCAATTTGAAATGCCAAAGAACCACATCGTCCTCGGCTTTTGATAGTTGGCACGCATCCTTCACACCGGTTTTGTAGCCGACTAGGTAGCAGTTATCACTCGATCTTTTACCTGCCATCACACGCACAGAATTGCTGTTAAAAACTTCACAACACTCTTTATTAAACCTTACCTCAAGGTCATCGTCACACAGCTGGCTTATACTGATCAGATTTGCAACGAGACCGTCAACGTGAAGCACGTTGCTCAGTTTAGGAAAGTCGGGCACATTAAGTCTGCCTTTGCCGAGAATTCGCCCTTTAGCTCCACCTCCAAACGTCACAGATCCACTCCTTAAAGGCATATAATCACTGAGATAATCCTTGGTACCCGTCATGTGTCGGGAACACCCGCTATCGAAATACCATGAACCTGTCACGTTAGCTCGCAAAGAGGTATACACTACATGGCATTTAGGACCAGATTTCTCGAGCCAAACTTTCTTAGTAGATATAACAGCATTCTGTTTACTAGAATTTGAAGATGAGCCAGCTGAGTTTTCTCCAGACACTCCTTTCAACACTGATTTTTCAATGTTGAGCGGAATGTTGGGTGACATTTCAGCCGACATCGACTTCTTTGCAGAAATCTCCCTCTTCAATTTCCAGCAAAATGGTTTTAAGTGACCAGTTTGCTTACAATGATGACAAATATATGAGCTATCCTTACTCTTAGTAGTAGCATGCTTAGCACTTGAATCGACAATAGCATTCTCACCACACCCCTCGTAGCATTAGACTTAACAAAAACTATTTTAGGCTTAGCATGGTTTACGGGTTTTGGATCATTACTTATGGGCTGAGAACTAAAACCTAGACCTTGCTTATCAAAAATACCAAGAGACAATACCTCATCAAGGGTTGATTTACCCTTGTTCATTTTCGCAAAGGTCTCATCGGCCTCTTTGACTCGCTTTTGGAGCTTGTCAATCTCTTTGTCCTTTCGTGTTAGAGCAGCTTCCAACTTGTTCATACCATCAGTCAACCGATCAATAAGCTTTTCGTTCTTCTCATTTTCCTCAGACAAGACTTTCACCGCGGCATGGAGTTGCAAATTCTTCGCCTTCTCTATTTCAAAATGTGCTGACAGCAGCTGAAGGGCTTCTTCACAACTCTCTGTTTCAGGCTCTGCATCATCAGAACTCAAAAGACCATCAAAACAGTTTGAGTCATCATAATCAAAAATAATATGTTTTGCAGATGTTGAGTCAGATGTTGGTTCAACATCTGTTACCGCAGTGAAGCCGATTTGAGCATTTTCATCTTCTTCGTCGTCAGAGAAGGACTGGATAGTAACTGATGATTGCTTGTTCTCCTCATAGCATGGTTCTTCATCTTCATCGTCTGAAAGGTCGATCCACATGGCATTTCCATGCTTGCGGAGTGTGTTCGCACATTCGTTGGCAAAGTGACCCCAACCTTGGCATTCGTAGCATCTGACGGACTCATAATTGATATTCTTCTTCTTTCCGTCAGGCTTCCCAAATGACTTGCGCTTAGCGAACGGGGGAGCAGAAGACGGTTCAACTTGAGTATTCTGGCCTTTTCTGAATGTTGGGCCAACATTCTGCACAACATTCTTCTTTCTGAAGTACTTCGCAAATTTCTTCACGACCATGGCTATGTCCTCTTCGTTATTGGGGTCAATCTCAATCAGATCCTTCGATGGCTGGCTGACCAGTGCGACACTCTTACCTCGTGACGCCCTCCTTTGGACATCGAGATTGGTTTCGAAATTCTTCAAGATGTTCATCAAGACGTTGAAGTCCATGTTGGCTAGATTGTATGATTCCTCGATCGCCGACACCTTCACATTGAATTTTTCAGTTAGTGTACGAAGAGCTTTAGAGTTTAATACCTTGTTGGTCATTGGATCTCCTAGGCTAGCGCACTCGCTTGAGATCGTCAACAGCTTTACAAAATACGTGCTAATATCTTCATCTTCCTTCATTCTGATATTCTCGAACTGACTAAGGAGTAGACGTAGCTTGGTTTCACGCACACTTGCGTCGCCTTCACAGTACTGTTGAAGCAGATCCCACGCAGTTTGCGCAGTAGAACAATTTTGGATGATCTTAAACATAAACATATCCACGGATGAGTAGATGGCGTTGAGTGCCTTGTCGTTGAATTCTGCCGCGTTCCTTTCAGCGATCGTCCACTGCTCGACTGGCTTATCCACGACTTCGCCATCAAGATCTCGTGCAGTCTTTGGTGGCGTATAGCCATGAAGAACTGCTTCCCACGCTCGCACATCGATGGACTTGATACACTGCCGAACTCGAACCTTCCAATATGCATAATTGGCATCGTCTAACACTGGGACTTTGCCGATGTGGTTTGAACTTGTAACATCCATTATGCTGGATTTTCACCGCTTAGTAGCGTCAAGCGTAAGCTCTGATACCATTTTGAAGGGGGTCCTGTACGAAATGGATGTAAAAACACTATGTTGGACGTGATGTTAGGCTAACACTCACACTCACTTAGAAACGCACAAGGGAAATGATAAGAACTTAGTGACAAAACGAAACTAACACACGAGATGATTTTATGCAGCAAGTCAAATAACTTGCTGCGTACCTCAAGGCGCAAATACTCCACAATAAAGATGGATTACAAACATTCAAACAGGATAGTAAAATAGCCTAGCGAAACCTACGAATCTAAAAGGATTCTGAAAAACTACAAGACCTTTTGATCTCTGAAAAGCTAGACTAAAAAGAAAAACTCTCTAAAGGTGATTCTCGCTCAAACTGCTCGTTTTTCTCTCGTAAAAAGTCCGTCCTTAAAACAGTTAAGTGAAGTCCCTTTTATATGTCTTCGACTTTGGGCGACTTCACCAACGACTTGATAACCTCCCACAACGTCCACTAACGTCCACTAAGTGTATTTGGTCCGTTAGAGCTCGACTTGGTCAGCTCCAAGGCTCGGTCTTCACTTGCTCACCAAGTTTCCTATTTTTAGCATGCTCCTTTCCAATTTCGCTCTAGCTCATCCACACGCATCACACGGTTTGAACCATTCTAGCTCTTATCCATATCCTGCACAACACTAGAAAAATACCATGTCATAAATAAAATTAGTTTTGGGCATGAAAGATAAAACTGAGATAGGGAACATTCTCGGCCAACAGATGTTGACTAGAATGTTACCCCAACATTGCTTTTGTTGAAAGCTCAACATCAACAGTTACCAAGATAAAAGAATTAGTTAATTCCAGTGTAACGTGTAAATTTACAACTCCAACCTCACATTCATCAACGTAAATCGATCGAGAGGTTCTTTTGGGGTTTTTTATTGGCCCACCCACGACCTTGAAGAAGACTCTAGCGATGCCACGAGGAAGGTGTTGATGGTGCAGAACAATCTCACCGGAGAAATACCTCTCAGATACGGCAACTGCACCTCTTTGGTCCGCCGTGACGAAGCTTGGGAAACGCTCTGTCGGGAGAAATCCCTAACGGTATGTGGGTTTGCAGCAATTAGATTTCTTTTGGATTTTTGGGATAACAATTTCGAAGGCTCAATCACCCAAGATTTTGGAGAATAACTTCGAAGTCGTTAACTCATATATACCTTAAGTCCGTCTGCTCTCTACCTCGTGAGATTTCCTAGGCTTCGTCTCTGGCCATTGGCGACCTTGTGTTGGTGTCTGGCGTACTTGCCTTCTTCCTCGGCGCAACCAAGATGAACCTGCAAGTTGGGGCTTTTGTAATTTGATGATAGTAAGTGAGAGTATTTTTGTCTTTTAGAAATATAGTCTGGGTTGGATAAAACAATATGGCCCAGCCCCATCAGATAACTTATCTTGTATTTGTTGGATTATTACAAGGGTTTTAGTTTATCTCGGGCTTTATTCTAATTCTGTTTTTGAAAACTGAACAGGATATAATTGGACTTTGGACCCTTATCTTGGCTAATCCAATAAAGTGAACGCAGCATAAAAAAAACTTATTAAACCACGCAACCTAAAACTCTTAATAACTACCTTATTCTATTATATAACTTATTAAAACCATCAATTAATAATTTTATTTTATGGCACACACATGCTAAAAAAAAGTAGTATCCATTAATCATATGGGCTTGAGATGTTAAGATAGTGGTTTACTTTAAGCACAATAGACCAATTAGATGTTACGGACTGGGCCATTAATTAAAGGTAGCATAATAAAAGAGAGCATTTTATTAGACCAATTAGATTAGATCAATATTATTAGGGATAATTGCAATTTTCGTCCCCCAGTTATACCCTAAAATCACTTTTTGTCATCTGAAAACACACTTCATCACTGTTAGTCCCTCAGTTATTATCCGTTAATCAGTAATCGTCCTTTCCGTCAGTTGACCGTTAAAAACTAACGGATTGACCAATTCACACCGTTAAAGCGACTTAGCGACGGCTTTTAGCGATGGGAACTCCGTCGCTAACGAGGAAAAATTAAAATAATAAATAAGTGTAGCTCCGTAAAAAAAGAATATAGCGACGAAAATTCCGTCGCAAACCTGAAAAAAAAATAAACGCCTTTAGCGACGGACAATCCGTCGCTACATCTGGAAAAAATTAAAAAAAAATTAAAGATGACCATTTGCAGTGCAGCTCGATAATTCAAAGAGGAGTGTAAAGATGACCATTGCCGCTGAAATCGGCTACCTTCTTCTAGCATTGGACCCATCTTTGTCGCTCTTCGTTGCAGTTATCTCCCAAAAGCCCTTTCTCATTCTCACGCTTCTCTCGAGGTTCCTTTCCATTTATAGCACGATTATGAATTTACTTCAATTTTCTCGGCAAGTTGACGATTGGGTTTTCGATTTCTGGCGTTTCATCATTTTTTACAGCTCGCTGGCGTGGCTGATGAGCCTAATCGCGCTATCGGCTGTTTGGAGAGCTTTCCTTCCATTCAAAAAACCGAGCTTTCTACTGTATTTATTTTTTTAATTTTTCTAGATTTATCTACGGGTTCTCCGTTGCTAAAGGAGTTTTATTTATTTTCAGCTTAGAGACTGAATTTCCGTCGCTATAACCTTTTTTTTTTACGGAGCTGTATTTATTTATTATTTTAATTTTCTTCTCGTTAGCGACGGAATTTCCGTCGCTAAAACCCGTTGCTAAGCCGCTTTAACGGTGTGAATTGGTCAATCCGTTAGTTTTTGACGGTCAACTGACGGAAATGACGATTACTGATTAACGGATAGTAACCGAGGGACTAACAGTGATGAAGTGTGTTTTTGGGGGACGAAAAGTAATTTTAGGGTGTAACTGGGGGACGAAAATTGCAGTTATCCCATATTATTACTATTGGGCTACTTTAGGTGAAGAGATCCATGCTATCAGTATGAGTACACTACATATCCACATTATTTGTAAAAGAAAAATACAGGAAAAAGGTTATACTCCCCTCTTTTCCTAAGTACCAGTGGTTTTAGACTTCTATTTTTATTTTTTAATACAAGCTGTTTTACTTTTTTCAAACCCTCATCTTAAATAAAAATAATTAGATTAAATAGGATAAAATAATTAATTAAGGGTATAATAGAGAATTCTTTAATTTCTTAATATGTGTGCAGTTACCTTTAACGACTTGTATTTTGGAACATATGGAGTATAAGAAAGAAACCTACCCATTAACATGTTAAAAGGACGTGATAAAAACCAAAAAAAAAAATTAAAAATATGATACAATTCCTACAAGTTTAAGCGTCTAGATGAAACGATCATCGAAAATCAAAGAAACCTAGTAGAAAAATGTAAAGAGGACGTGAGAGAAATAAAATATATAAAAAATATTTAAAATGTCCTGCAAGTTTAAGATGAAACAATCATCTGAAATCAAAGCAGTCATTACAATTTTTTCTTCTGGCTAAGGTAATACATTATATTACACAAACACACGAAAATATCGCACGTTCGGCAATTCTCTATAAGATCAATCATTCAGGTTCAGATATGAGCAATAGCAGACGATCTCGACGTTCGTGGGAAACATTCGAAGCCTTTTCGATCGCATTGCTGATCGAGTTCTTCGACTTGATATACGCACGAGCCATTTCCAAAAACGCAGCGAAATCTTTCATAAGCTGCAAATTTATGTTAGTACATCTTAGATTCATCTTTTCCTTTTTCTTTTTTCCGTCGTAGTAGCCGTTGAATCCATTAATTCAAAGAAAAAAAAAATTCTCCCTCTGATTTTAAATACATGTAGTTCTACACTTCCTTTTTTATTTTTAAATACAAGTCGTTTTACTGTTTCCAAGAAAATAGCTCGAATACTTCCAGTTTTACCCCACATCTTAAATAAAAATAATTAGATTAAATAGGATAAAACAATTAATTAAGAGTATAATGAAGATTTTACTCTATTTATTAATGTCTCAAATTTCCTTCACTGTGTTTGGTTTGAGGAAATTCGGGTGGAAAAGAAAACGAGGGAGAAAATGACTTCCGTAAGTTTTTCTTTCGTTTTCCGTATCATTTGATGAGGAAATTAGTTTTCCTTAGTTTTTTTTTCCAAAATTAGTTTTCCTTAGTTTCGAGTCAAAAATAAACCAAATTTTCTTTTCTATTCTTTACTTATTTCTCCGATCAACCAAACACGAAAAGCGTCTTTTTTAAAATTTACCGAGCTTGCAGTGCCTTCCTTGATCTTCGATTGAAACAAACACCATTTCCTGAAATTCGTACCTGCCGAGAAGCGTCTTTTTAAAATTTACACGAATCTAAAGAATCTTTTTCCAAAGTGCGTGAAAAGGTCGGGAAAATTATTACCAAATTTAATATCTACAACGCAAGAAGACTCCGATTTCGTCTCCACCAACCATCTGTAGTGAACCTGCAAAAATTAAGATTCGAGAAGTGAAACTGATATCTCATCACTCTCATAGTTATATAGTATATTCTTTCTTACATTGAAGTACGTCGCGAATGGAATATCGTGCGCTTGTTGTACGCTTTCGAACACCTTCACGGGGAAGAAGAATAAAATAAAAGAAAGAAATATACAAGAATCTTAATAATTTAAGAAGCCAACTAAATTAAAAATTTACTAAAAATTACCAGAGTCTTCTTATCTTCGGAGAGAAGAACACGCTGAGACTCTGTTATAGAAGTATACGGTGGGCACATTGGACTATTGCACAGTGTTTTGTAAGAAAGGTCTCTCACTAAGCCATCATATTCATCATCGTTGTGCCACATACGGATCTGAGATTACATAGGATGACGAGTTATCGCATATCGATTCTTAGACATGTTATTGTGTTGGAAAATAAAATAAAAATATTAAAATATGAGACGTATGTTAGGTGAAGTGGTTAATTTAACATGGTAACAGAGCTCAGACCAAGAGCTCAGAGCTTAGATAAGAAAAGAAATCAGCCTATACGCGTGAATGGGCATGTTAGTAATAATATATATATATATATATATATATATATATATATAGATAAGTAAAATATGTTACTGTCCTACAAGCTTAAGATTTTAGGTGAAGTGAAGAAGGATTTACTTACGATGAGATCAGTATCCTTTCGGGAAGCACGATGCTTGCTCGTTAAAGTCGAACCATCGCCTAGAAAATACCTGAAAAATTGATCCGCCGTGCACGGGAAAACTTCCTGCGAAACATATATTTCTTAAAAAAAATTTAGATTTTGTTACTGTTGCGTAGAAGAAAGGGTACATACATTGTGGAGCGGAGAAAGAATATCTCCTCTGATGAATGGTTTGAACGTTTTGCTCTCAACTTTAGTTTCCTCGGAAATCATTGGCTGCACTTCAATGGCTTTCGCGGGGCTAATAACATTCGCATCTAATAGCGAAGTCTCCTTTTTTTCGGCTTCTAGAGTTGCTCGATAGTTCTTGAGCGCACGATGTAGGGTTTTCATAGCGTGATTTCTATTCCAGAACGAAGCAAACTTGTATTTGATTCGACCTTAAGAGAAGCATAAAGCGGTTCATTACAAGACTTGTCTGAATTCCGATACGATGATTAAGTGATGAGATGCGTCAAGAAATAATTCTAACCTTCGGAATTTCCTCTGGCACCTGTCCGAAGGATTACAGTGATGCCGGGATTGATCAATGCATGTTGGCTCCTCCTTATCTAAAATCGAAGATTAGTACATTCAAATCGTTTTTGATATTTTTAGGTAAAAAAAATTATTAAAGAAGCTAATAAGGAGCGTGTGTTAACCTCATCTACGTCTCCAATAGATATCGTGACCTGCAAAAATAAATTCGTTTGAAAGAACGTAAGTAGATGATGAACGATCGACCATATGTTTTTTTTTCTTTTTCAAATGAAAGATTCATAAGTAGTTTCAAGATAAAAACAAACAACAACCAAACAAAGAAGAGAAAAAAGAAGAAAAAGGGCCGAAAGAAAACAAGATTAAATAAAATAGTGACCTTCGCTTGCTTTGAGAAAATAGTGGAGTGGAAGCAGATGTGTCCAGCCGAGACATACAGACGACCGTGGTACAAAATTGAGCTCTCAAGCGCACATGAATAGCTATGTTCGACGACCTGCGATGAGATGAACGAACTCCACTTTAACCCATTATTTGTAAGGGAAAAAAATGCGCCTTAATGTAGTAAAAATACGAATCTTAGCGAGCGAGTTACACCTCGAGCGGGGAAAGGTCGAAAACGGTCTGAAGTGGGCCCAGCTTGTGATGAACGTATAAAGGTCGTTGCATATTCGAAGTGGTTATTGGTGGGTTAGAACTATCATAGCCATTTAAACTCCTATAACTGCAAAAAACATTGTATTGTTCAGTAATTCGCATAAAAGGTCACCAAGAACAGAGCATCGTTATGGAGAAAGAGAAACCTCGAAGATTGCTTCAGGCGTTTGAGCATTCGAGTGCGAACACAGACCTGTTAAGAAAGACAGAATTCAAACAGATTGTATTAAGACAAAAGCAACATGTTTCTCAAGTACTTTGAGAACACAAACTGTCTGCACCTGTCCCGACCCATTGTTCAATGTAAACCATTTTGCACGGTTTTGACCTTCACATTCGACGGGTATATCCACAGAGCATTGCACTAAATCCCCCCGAGCCTTATCCAAACTACATACAGTCACAGTAATCTGTCGTGCAATTAGGAAAGTAGATACTTCAACTTACAGAAAAAAGGTAAATAAACTACCAACATAAGAGGGAAATAAGCTGTTAAGGGCTTTTGAGTTCATTTATAATGATTGTTTCTCCACATTCAAGGTTCTTCCTTGGGCTATCTGTAATTTATGAATACCTTCACATGAAGCTGATTAACAGAGAAGCAAAAATCTTCAGCCCAAACGGGATTTCTTGATGCAGCAACCATAGAACTAAAATCGGAGAAGAAAAAAGAACCCAAATCGTTATCAAGTTGCAGAGTACTAACGAGCCATAAACCGATAGAAGAATGATGTAACCTAAGATGCTTTTCAGTTCCACATGTTATGATAGCATAAGTATCCAATTCACCGCTCGTATTTGGCCCCGTGAGATTCTTTGCTGCTAAAAGCTCCACCTGAAACAATGAGTTAAATCTGGGAATTCCAAGTCCGTAAGAACTTTGTACGCTAAAGAGCGAACAACGTAGGATAGAAATGTCGGGAAACCTTGATCATATATGGGGCATCGGTTTGAGGATCTTCTCTAACTCTGCTCATCTACAAACAAGGAACATAGAGGCTTTCTTTCATCATGTAATAATTTCCCTAGGAAATTGCAATCGAAAAACTACACATCATTACTTTTTAGCCCAATCTCTACATAGAGCTATGAAGCTGAGCTGCCCAATCATTCAATCGATCAAATCACTGACAATGTAAACAACCATAAATCGTAAAACCTAGGAAAAAGTTACCGAGAGATCATCGTCGCCGTCACCGACCACCTCCGTACCCAAACCGCCGAGACTGAAGAACCACCAAGACAAAACCACCACCGCAGCGGCGACCACCGATACCTGAACTTCCCACCAAGACGGCACCAAAATTTCCAAAACCTCCATCCAATCTACTCATAGGCACGCATGCGAAGATTTTTATGCATCTAGCGCGACACATAATTCTGGGATTTTTTTTATATACGGAGATTGCTAGCGAATGAACGAATATTATACGAAGCTGAAAAGTACAGTGTGCGGAAAGTAGCCCAAACGGCGTGGCGTGGGACAACTTTATCATCATATTCAGTTCTGTTCATTGCTTATATATATTATGTATATATATATTCTGAAAAAAAAAAGGTTCTTTCTTTCTTTCTTTTGTAATGGCGAGGTAGTGAGAGCAATGATGGTGGTGTGAGGGAAAATTTAAAAAAAGAGGAACGATTCTATTTGGTTTTAAAAAAAGAGGAACGGGTTGTCAAATGACTGAAATACCCTTACTAAAAAACTGGTTAAGCAGGCTAATCCGACTCATTAACAGCGAAAAGTTATCCGAGTTTTATTCGAGTTCAGAGAAGACTCGATTACCAGACTCGAATAATTGCTTATCCGATTTATTAACAGCAAAAAATTATACTTTTTTTATTCGAGTTAAAAGAAAATCTCGAATGTCAAACTCTAATTATATTTCGAAGTGATAAATTTTCTCGAATAACATTCAGAAAATTTAAACGAATAAGCAGCCTTATTCGAGTAACTTACGAGTAACTTTTTCGAGTCACGACTCGAATAGACAACTTGAATAGATTACTCGAATAAGCCGTATTTTATAAGCTCGGAATAAAAATTAGACACAAATCACTCGAAAACCTAAATCTCTCGCGCTCTCTCTTCGAACCAAAGCTCTAACTCAAAAAATCGTACACAAACCCAAGCATAATCATCAATGGCGAAAAGAAAAACGAAATCATCAGAGCCTTCCGCGCCTCAACGTAACCGGGTGGATGAGCAAATCGACGCCGGTAGAGCCACGGTGAGTTTTTGGTCGCGTTCTGGGTTTTTGTTAAATCGATTTGGTCAAACGTATTTCTTGGTTATATCTTTCGTTTCTTGCGTTAAATCGATCGATTTTGATATTATATCGTTGGGCAGACGTCGTAATCGGTCGGATTTTTTGTGAAAATCGTTTTCGCCACTTTTCCGAGTAATTATTCGAGTAATTAGGGTTAGAATAATTGTTTAACCTATTCGAGTGACGTTTTACTCGAATAATTAACTCGAATAACAGTGAATATTCATTGTTTTTCATTTTTTTTTTGCATTTTCAGATCTATTTTCCGACGAAGTTGCCGGCGGACAATTTCTACCATGCCATCCTCACTCTGAACTCGCAGTACATGCCGGTATGCGAACGCATCCGTACGCTTTTGAACGAGGAGGAGATGGAGGAGATGGTCAGACGGACTCAGTTCGGGAATTTAATAAAGGTGGCCCGAGACCACTACAACTCGAACATGATCCTGTGGTTTTTGATGAGCCGGCAGGTGGAGTACATGCCGGAGTCGAAGGAGTTCTGGATGGTCGTTCGTGGGCGGCCATTAAGATTTTCATTGGTCGAGTATTGCCTACTCGCGGGCCTCGACTGCGGCGCTAACGAGCCAGAGATACCGTCATCGAACGAGTTTGCGACGAGGCATTGGCCTGGTATTAATCCTTTTTTTTTATCATTTTGATTCTTTTTTTTTACTTCGATTTCAAAAACTAACGTTTGTTTTATGGCTCGTAGGCAAGCCCGTTATATATTTTGATGATTTGGAGAAGAAAGTCACGGGAATGATTCGTGACGCCGGTGGACACTCGGGCGTGAATCCCGAGAAATTGAAGATCGCGGCCCTTTATTTTGCCGCCGGGGTGCTAGGGGAGCGGAGGGTAAAGAGGGACTTGAAGCTGAAGGAGGAGTGGCTCCGTCTGGTGGAGGACTTCGACCGCTTCAACGAATATCCTTGGGGAAGGATATCATTCGAGGAGGTCGTTTATGGTCTGAACAAAGACCTCTTGGGGAAGCACATGGAGATGACATCGAATGGAAAAATCCAAACAACCTTCGATATCAGCGGCTTCGTCATGCCGCTTCAGGTAATTAGTTTTGTATTATTTAAGACATATTATATTTATTTTAACTTATGTTTACTCTCTTTTATCAGGTTCTGGCGTACGAGTGCTGGCCGACCATCGGGCAGGAATTCGCCGTGAGAAAAGGCGGCGAAAGGCTCCCGATACCCCGGATGTGCCATTGGAAGACCACATTTTACGGCAAGAGCTCTGCTCCGGGATGGCAAGAGGTCGAGCGTGCATTCGGTGCCGTGGGGATGGATGTAAGTATATATATTTATTTATTTATAATATGGATTTATTTAGATTGCGTTTTCTAAATTGTACAAATACACAGGACGTGCGATGTTGCCTTACACCGACCGATGCTGAAGCCGATTCAAGGCACTTCCGCACGGTCGCCGGCTTTTGTGGCAACAGGGATGATGCCGTAGCCCAGAGGATAGTGGAGCATCTTCTAAATGGGCTGCCGGTCTACTGCACCGAGCATCGGCTTGCTCCGTCTCCTCCTCGGACGTCTCCTCCGCCGAGGCCGTCTCCTCCTCCGAGGCCGTCTCCTCCTCCTTCCGGCTCAATAATCGCCCATTTCGATAGAAGAATGGACAGTCTGGAAGGCGATGTACGGGGTATGCAGGCAGAGATTAGGGAGCTACGCTCGATCGTGCTCCAAGGTATGTCTTACTTAATGTTTATTTTATAAGATTATATTTATATTACGTAAATCCAACGTAATACTCTAATTTTGTAGCCCTTGAGATCCTGACGCCGACAATGGTGCGGGATATTGCGAGGAGCTACGATCGGGACATGCCGCCTCCTTCGCCTCCTCATTCGCCGCCGATGTTCGGGAGGACGCCGAACCAACCCGAGGCGACGGGGAGGACGACGAACGAGGGGGAGGCGGAGAACGTGACGGGGAGACGGGAGCAGAGGGGCGAGAATGTGGAGATGGAGTACGAGATGGATATAGAGATGATGGAGGCCGCGGCCGTGGCGGCGGAGGCGGCGGAGGCGGAAGCGGCGGCGGCGGAGAGGGCCGCGGCGGAAAGTTTGCGGCGGAAGCGGCGGCGGCGGAGAGGGCCGCGGCGGAGAAGGCGGCGGCGGCGGAGAAGGCGGCGGCGGCGAAGAAAGCGGCGGCCGAGGAGGCGGAGAGGGCGGCGGCGGAAGCGGCGGCGGTGGAGAACGTGACGGGGAAAGCCGACGCGGCGAAGAAGGCCGCCGCGGCGAAGAAAGTGGCGTGGGCGGAGGCGCAGAAGGCCGCAGCGGCGAAGAAAGCGGCGGCCGAGGAGGCGGAGAGGGCCGCGGCGGTTAGCAAAAAACGACCACGGACTGAACGGGCGAAGAAGAAGTCGAGGATGCTTTCGAGTCCGTATACGCCGACGCCCGATTCGACCCCTCGCGCTACAATACAACGCCGCGCGGACATAGAGCAGATCATAGGGGAGCGAGTGAAGAATTGGGATGCCGTCGAGGTGGAGGTGGCAAGAATGGGCGCAAAGGATGAACGGGCAGGAATGCTCCAAGCGTACGACAAGAAATTCTTTGCCGATCTGTTCACTCCGAAAGCGTGGATCTCGGACGAGGTATGTGTGTTTTTTGCTAAATATGTTCTAATTATTTCGTTTAATAACATTATATGCTATTATTGCAGCATGTCAACGAGGCATTCAACGGGTTTACGGCGATGCAAGAAAACTGCGTGCATGGGGAGCGAATCGCGTACATGAACACGAATTTCCCACATGCAGTCAAGATGGAGTCCGCCAGACCGCGACCTTGGGACATGTCCTCGTTCGAGCTATTTGCCACGGGTCAGTTCAATGCGATATACGGCAACGGCAAGCCGTCGCTTCACTGGAGCCAAGCGGATGTGGCCGTCATCCCATTGGCGTTTAACGCGCATTGGATGCTCCTCGTCGCTCGGTTCAAGGAGAGGAACATCCTCGTTTTGGATTCCGACCGCAGCAGCGATTCGGACTTGAGGTTCATGAAGTCGTTCCTCGACCCCTTGGCCGAAGTGATACCTCTGATGCTTCAACACGTAGGTGTGGAGCAAAATTCCGTGGAGAAGTTTGCTTGGGTGCGGTGCCCCAAGTTCCCTCAACAAGTCCTCAGGTAATTTTCTTATTTTCTTACTTTCTTATTTTCTTACTTTCTTAAACCTGAAATTGTTCTATTTTTCGAACAGCGGAGAGTGTGGTATGTACATGCTTCGGGCGGCCATGTCTCTGTTGATCGGTAACAGAGATGATCTCTACGCTTTGGACGATTCTAAAATTGAGTCGTTTAGAAAGTTTTTGACGATGTGTATTTATTTTAACAATTGGGATATTGTATGAACCTTTTTAGATATTTGTATAGATTTTGCATTTGGAATTGTCCAGTTTTGGTTGGTTGTGTTGCTGTTCAGGTTGTTCAAGGTTCAGTTGTTTTTTTTCGGTTTTCACTGTTATTCGAGTCAAAGAGTTTGTTCGAATAATGTTATTTATTCGAGTAAACTATTCGATCTTATTCCGAGTACCAAATAGTACTCGAATAATGTTCAAGTTTCAATTGTTTTTTCGGTTTTCACTGTTTTTCGAGTCAAAGAGTTTGTTCGAATAATTTTCTTATACGAGTTACGTATCGAGCTTATTCCGAGTACCACATAGTACCCGTATAATTGAAACAGGCAAAACGATATTAATTCGAGTAAACTATTCGACAGTATTCGAGTTCTGTATATCACTCGAATAATTTAAAAATCCAAAATATTGTTAATATTGTTTTTGTCATGATCATGAAATGTTAAATGCGTTTCCTGTCTAAGTAATCAAGTTGGAGATTCTTGAAAAAAGAAAAAAAAAAGAAATCAAGTTGATATTTCTATACATGTTGACCAACGTGGATGAGAACGTATATACTAAAGTTCTATCTACCAACGTATTCACATTGTATGTCATGCAACGATTTTTATCAAATATTGTTAATCTTCATAAAGCGACTTATTAACATCATGAAGGCCCTAAAACATCGAAATATTGATAATTATACATCTAAGTATCGAGATAATTAAAATTCAAAAATTTTGAAAACAACACTCGAATTGCAAGAAATTATTCGAGTTTCGTATTCGATTTTTTCTAAATTATTCGAGTTCTTATTTTACTCGAATAAGTTCAGATTTTCATTTTCGACTTTCTATCGTTATAATATTCGAGTAACGTATTCTAATTATATTCGAGTCATGTTGTTTACTCGAATAACAGTGAAAAAAGCAACAATCAGGCCAAACTCACAATATCCATCAATCTCATACAACCTCATACATCAAACTCATACAAACTCATACATCAAAATTTACTTAATGTCTACGACCAAACTCACCGACGGACGGAAACCTCTTTTCTTTTCTCTGACCACGCCTTGCTACGAACAGAGGCGGCAACACCAATTGATCCGAGGTATCCCACTCGGCTTGATCCGGAACCGACGAAACTCGTCCGTGATAAGCAGACTGCCACGTTAGGACAGAATAATATTCCGAACACAATGGGTAGAAACTCATGTTCGCTCGTAGACTCGCCGCGATTGCATGTGGACAAGGAATCTTGTCGATGTCGAATTGGCGGCACGTACAAGTCTTCAACCGCAAGTTAACAATGGCACGACCCCCCGGAGATCGGACATCGTACTCATGCGGAGCGATTTCATGTACTTCATACCCTTGACTTAGCTCATACCTCTCACGGAGCTTCATTTCCACCGTCGGGATAAACCGCGTGGTTGCTTGTCCAGATTGCTGTCTGTATCTAGCAAACCAATCCGCCGTCATCCTCTGTATCGATTCCAGAAGCGCAATGATCGGTAGCTTTCTTTCTTCGCGAAGTCTTGCATTAATCGATTCCACCCCGTTCGTAGTCATGATGTTATAGCGAGACGTCGGAGAATAGGCTCGACTCCATCGTTCCTTAGTATCAGTCGTTTGCAAATACGCGTATGCGGTGGGAAACGTATTCTCAAAATCACCATATTGTGAATCAAAGTCGCATTGCTTGTATATTTTAGCAATGTGTATGAATCAAAGTCGCATTGCTTGCCTTTCATATTTTGTGACAGGTGCCAAATACAATGACCGTGGTGCGCACGACTGTAGACGTCTGCAACGGCGGCTTTGATTGAACCAGATCTGTCGGATACGATGACAAGATCGTTCTCGTTGGGTACGACTTGCAAGAGCTCGTTCAAGAACCACGACCAAGCTTCTATGCACTCGTTATTGTCAATTATGTCCCAAGCTAAAGGAAACTGATGGCGGTCGCCATCCTCCGCTGATGCAATGAGCAACGTACCCCCATACTTTCCTTTCAACCAAGTACCGTCTATGCAAACAACCTTCCTCATGTGATGGTATCCCGCAATAGAAGCACCAAGGGATAGGAATGCGTGCTTAAATCTCCGCTCGTCGTCCAGATATACACTTGATATGGTTCCCGGATTCACTCTTCTCAACGTCGACAGGTACGACGGCAACAACTTGTAACTCTCATCGGGGTCACCCTTCATTGCATTTTGTGCTAAAATGCCTCCTTTCCATGCTTTGAAGTACGAAACTTCGATCCCACGATTTCTCATCATTGTTTGAATTAGTTTAGGGGCCGGTGTACTTGTTGAACCCTGAAAAGATTCAAGCAGCATATCACTCACGGAGGTTGACGATGCTTGAGTGAGTCTTGCGTTCCGATTTGCAAGGTTGCATGTATGTGTGTTGCAATACGTACGAATCGAGAATACGGATGTATCCTTAATCTTCGCCGTCCATATCCTCCAAGTACATCCATCCTCTTTGCATCTCACGCCATAGTACGATCGAGAAGATTTTATAATCTTGACCTCGAAGCATGCGTCTATTGCAACTCTTTGGATCCTATTCTTGACGGCCTTCCTATCCTCGAATTCATCACCGACCTGAACCGTCGGTAAAAGAATACCGATCGCTAGGAATAGTTGCATTTTCCTCTTCCTCCTCCTCCTCCTCATCTCCGTCCGCATTTTCTCCGTTTACGCCATCAAAATTGACGTGCACGTTCTGCCGTGATGCAACATTCTCATCACGGTCGTTCGCCTCATTGTGACCTTCACCCCCATAATTCGCATCTTCGTATCCGCCAAAGTCGATGATACGGTCAAAATAATCATCGATGTAACCACCTCCACCGCTACGAACCTCAATTGGAATGGGACCAACTTCATCATCCGCAAGAGTTTGACGGTGGAGGGTCGTAGGGAGTCCAATCTCCACACGGAGAATCGGTCTATCCATTGGACCCCCTAAGTAAATATAACCCTTCAACTCTCGATCATTCTTTATATACAACGGAGCACACCCTTCCATACCTCTCATAGATGGCTGATAACTAAGCTTTAACTCCGGCCTCCCACTTACGCCAATAGTCTCGTATATTTCGTTCCGCAGATCGTCCAGCAAACAACAATCGACATCGAACCCAATGGGCTTCATATTTGTTCCCATCCTTGGAACCCATATCCATTTATTATCATTCCCAATTATCCATTCCCCATCGTAATCAATCATGATGCTGGTCGGCATAACCTGCATATGAAATAAATCATTGTTAATTAATTGCAATATGCATTATTCGAATAAATAAAATATTCGAAAAATAATATTTATCCGAGTAAACAATTCGAGTAATATAAAAACCCCAATGTGATGTTCGAATATTAACATGTTGAAGACACTCGATAAATTGTTATCGAAGAAATAAATGGAATAAATAAACTTTAATAGCAATCTAAAAATTATTCGAGTAACATATTCGAGTTTAACCTCCATTCGAATAATATGTTCGGGTAATCTAATATCGGATAATATATACGTGTAAAATTTAATAAACAATAGTATTATTCGAGTAACCTTTTCGAGTGTATTCGAGTATGATGTCCGAATTGAAAGAACTTATCCGAGTGACGTTTTCGAGTAAAAAAAAATCGTATAATGAACTCGAATAAACGGAAAATGAAATTTTTCTGCAAATTCGCACAGATCTACGGTGAAAATGCTACCCGTAACTACCCAAACCTTCGAAAATCTAATACCCGATGCTCGAAATGTAAATGTCGTTAACATGAACGGAAATTACAATGCCCGATATTGTATACTAGTAACCGGCGTTAACATGAACGAAACTTACTGTATATGCGTTCAATAACGAAATTGGGATTCTTGGAGCTTGGGTGTTTCGATTTCGGCGGATGCTTCAGCTCGTTTTTCCGTCAGGATCTCGTTTGGTGCTTGGTGGGTGCGTTAATGAGGTGGGTGCGTTTTTCCGTTATTTTATATATATATATTTCTTTTTTTATTTATTTAGGTATTAATTAGGGGTTTAGTTAATTAATTAAACAGGTTCCTCTTTTTTAAATTGACTTGGACAAGTTCCTATTTTTTTAAAAGAAATCAAAAGTAATCTCATTTTTTAAAATAGCTCTGGTGTGAGTGAAAGTGTGATGACGATCACATGTCTGAAGACGAGGAGAATTTTAGATCGGGTCAATTGGTGAAATTTCCAAATCATGGGTTCAATTGAAATAAATTGAAAAGTTAAAGGACAAACTTGTACTAACGTTACATACGTATTGATTGAGTAATGTTGAGACTTCATTATCTTTTAAGCAATAATATAAATATATATAGCATTACTTTCTATTTTTATCTTATTTTCTAACTCTAAAAAAATTAATTTGTGAACAGTTATTCTAACAAATAAAAATATACGTTTGTCGAAAAAATTTCTAATAAATAAAAAATTAAGGAGTAAAATATTGTAATTTCTCAATTTAAACTATAATTACAAAGCTAAAAAAGCAGTTAAAGTCGATTGACCAAATTTAGAAAATTTTTATGTCTCTCTTCCTCGCCTTTAAAGTAAACTAGTATTTGTAGTACTCAAATCACATGTGTGTGCTATCAAATAAAAATTAATCATAGTTTTTTTATTTTAATTTAAAATATTTGATAGAAATTATAATTTAGAGTTTGTGTTTATTTATATGTATGTAAAAAGAAAAATTATAGTAATTAATTAAAAATAAAAAGGTAAACATGAAAATATAAAAATTCCATCATGGAAAAAGGTAGTGAGTGGTTTCTTTCACTTTAATTAACTGTTTTTTTTTTCTAAAAAATCTTAAAGACAGACCAATTTAACGATTTATCGACCCTAACGCTTACGAAAATAGCATAGATAAAATAGATAGAATATAATTACATGAATGGGATAAATACTAATTAATGAAAATAACATTATGATTTATGTATGTATATTTACATAGAGTTGGGCCTAATATTTTATCTGTTTGGGCTGGGCCCATTGAGATAGTTTAGTCTCCATCCTAGGTCAGACTCTGCAATTACGAACATACCCTCCGTGATCTTGTAAATCAATATACGTGCAGTTTTAAAAGGGCTACACCAAAGGGGCATAATCGTAAAATTGATTCCCGGCCCAGTTTGTACATGAGAAACTAGAGCAGCAACATATATACCTCGCACAACGTTCTTCTCACTGCACAGCACACTCAACGCCGCTCGCCGCCAACTTCAGTTTTCCGAGGTCTACTTCTACTTCGCAGGTCTTCTTCCTCCCTTTTCGGCGTGTTTTTGCATGAATTTTACTCGTTTTTCATCTGTGTTCTGTCTTAGTTTCTGCGAATTATCTTCATTTCGAAAGCTGCTTCGTTATAGCTCACGGAGTGTGTATTATCTGCATGTGAGTGTGATTCTGTGCGATTTGCTGCTTTGATTCTCTTGTTTTTCTTACTTGGACTATGCGATGATCGCTCTTTATTGGCGACTCATGTGTAAATTACATCGTTGGACATCGTCAGCTTGTGGGGATTGATGTATGTATGTAGAGGCTCAGATTTTTGCTTTTGAGGGAATATCTGAATGCTTAAATCTGATGGGAGTTGTTTAAGAACTTTCTTCTGCCATCTGCTTTTGTGATGATGATGAAGAATTGGTATTTGAACTTGCTTTTGGCTGGAAATTGCCACAGAAAGATCACTGAATCCTCGAAAATTTAGTCCCAAGCATGGATTTCATGTAAGATTCTGAATTTTCGTTAGAGTTCTGCGTTTCCCGAGGATGATTCGAGAGAAAAGGGATTTTCTAGCTAAGCAACATGTCTGAAGAGATTCTCCGTCTAAGACATGGTTGGGAATTCACTGAGCTGCAATAATTTGCAAGAACATAACGATAACGACCACATCTAAGCTATGGCGAACGAAGGAAATGGAACTAATCTCACAGAAGATGCTTTTGTCGACATACTCGATTCATCTCGAAATAGGGATTTTAAGTTCGAAGCTAAAGAAGAAGACGATCCCTACGCTACTGAAATTTCGAGTTCATTTGCTGACTCGACTTCAGGAAATCAGAGTTCTTCAATGGAAAGCGGTACTGAAGTCGAATCTCAGTTCTTAAGCGATGGCGAATTCTCTCCTTCACTCGATGGGCTCGGCAGTATTTTCCGAATAAGGTCTGCTTTCTTTTTAACACATTAAACTTCTTACATACTTCGCATATGCGTGATTTTAGATCTCCCTATGTGATATATGACAGTATTGAGGAGGTTATTACAGCTCCATTCGATTTACAAAACTCATCATTTTTTGTTGTCAGAAAGAAGAAGCCATCTGCTCAGTGGAGGAACTTCATAAAACCTCTGACATGGAGATGCAAATGGACCGAATTGAGAATAAAGGAATTGGAGTGGCGCGCGTCGAAATACGCGAAAGAGATCGACGCAGTCGATGACGTGGCATTAAATCAAACGCAAGTCGAACTTTCGGGTTCGAAATCGCTTATTTTTCCAGGTCCGAGCTGTAAGAATAAGCCCATGAAGAGAGTGAAGAGAAAAAGAATCGAAGACACAGCTGATATCCCATCGTATATGTCGAACCACACAATCTTCTCTCTATATCGTACGGTTTCTTCTCATAATTCTTACATCTTAAGGATTATGAATCTCGACTTGACGTAATAATATTGCAGAAAATAAGAGGTGTGGCCACGACGTAAATCCTAGGTGGGAGGATCTTGGCAAACAAGGTAGGTACACATTACAATCGAATTTGAGCATTTATTTCTGATTGCAATGCTCAAAAATTCCTCAGAACTAATCTCCCTTTCGAACGATTTTGTGGGGACATTAAATTTCTTCATAGGTAATGACGAGATTTCCATCCACGACGATCCCGAAATTTTGCTGGAGAACGACGACGATTCCATAGAGGAATTGCTTCGAAAGATAACGACGTTAGACGCGAACGTAGATAAGATGAAGGCACAGATCGACTCGTTGATGATGGAGAACTTCGACAAGTTCTCTTCCTCGGAGAATCTGAGCGGGCTCGTTCCCTTACAGGAGACGAGCTCTGCGTCTGCTTGTAATGAGGAGACAACTTCATTACAAGGAATGTACCCTTCGCCTCCTCACGACATAACGGATTACGGCTTCGGAGAGTTTATGATGGTGGACGATGGCTTCGGCGAGGCCATAGACATTCCCGATATAATCGAGAGCACTGTTGGGCTTTTATCGTCCGTCGACATCCCTCGGGATCGTGCCCATGTCGGAGATTCTTCTGAGAAGGTTCGTTTTTTGTTAGAAAAGGCTTAATTAATTCTTTTCGTATTGTACTTTAGGGGGTGACACTGCATTATAGAGACCGTGAATTTAGGAGATGGCATTATACAGATTCAAAATTAAGCAATTAGGGACATCATACGCCAAAATTCTAAATTTTGCCCCAAACGTTTAGGCGTATATTTTAGGAATATGCTAAATTTAGGCGTGTTATCATACGAATAGAAACTTTCAAAATTAGACTATTTCAGACAAAGAATCTAGGGTTCTGGCGTATAATGTCCCTAAGTTGCTTAACTTTTTAAAGTTATCGTCCGTATAATAACAGTCCCAAAATTCTCTTCGTATAATGCCAACCCTAACTAAATACAGAGCAGAAAAAATAATCAATCCCAATCTTAAATTAATTTTGTCCAATTTTTGACTTAAATTAATTTTGCCTAATTTTGAAAGTTATTGTTCGTATAAAGTCACCTCCTGAATCCTCTGTCCCTTTACTATCACCCCCCTTAAATTACACGGCTGAAAAGATAATCAATCCTAAAGAAAAACGAAATCTTTGATTAATATTTTGTCAGTTCTTGACTTCTTTTTCGTTTTTCTCCCCAGATCGTGGACAACATACTGATAGAAAACGAAGGCGATGCAGAGCAGTCGAACCCGAGCTCCTCCTCGTGCTTAGTAGCGTCATCAGAGCTCCGTTTTCCGAAGAATAAGAGGAAACGAGGAGAGCGTAAAGCTTGCTCGAGCAATTGGAGCCGTCAGAAGCCTACGAGCGAACCCTAATGCCCAGACAACCTCTTAACGTAATAACCGAAGCTTTTTTCCAACCGTTTCGACAATAAAAGGTCCTAAGTATCTTACTACAACTTGGTACTTTTTTGCATGTTTCGATATTCGATTTGCGGGCCTCGGTGGGCCGGTCCGAATCGCGAGCGTGTTTGAAAACATTAGCTATTTCGGGCCCGTAATTTAGGTTCTAAATCAATGCTTGGACTTTTTTTTTCTTTTACAAATTAGTACCCTTTTGCATGTTTCGATATTCGATTTGCGGGCCTCGACGGGCCGGCCCGAATCGCAAGCGTGTTTGAACATTAGCTATTTTGGGCCCGTAATTTAGGTTCTAAAGCAGTGCTTGGACTGTTTTTTTTTTTTACAAATTCGTACCCTTTTGCATGTTTCGATATTCGATTTGCGGGCCTCGACGGGCCGGCCCGAATCGCGAGCGTGTTTGAACATAGGTATCTCGGGCCCGTAACTCAAGTTCTAAATCAATGCTTGGACTGTTTTTTTACAACTTAGTACCTTTTGCATGTTTCGATATTCGATTTCGGGCCTCGACGGGTGGCCCGAATCGCGAGCGTGTTTGAAAGCATTAGCTATCTCGGGCCCGTTACTTATGTTCTAAATCAATGCTTGAACTGTTTTTTCTTTTTGTGTACTATATTTGGTTGTTGGGGTTCTTTGAGCTGTTTCCGATGGTTTGCTATCTTTTGTTCCATTATTGGTTTGAAGTTGAACATCAAAAGAATCTCTGTTGATGTGCTGTGATGTGATTCTTAGGTTAACCATACTCAACAGACAAAAGTAGTTTAATGAACTCTTTTGCTAGTTTTTGCTTCCACGCTACTCCTAAATTGTTAAGTAACTATTTAATTTTTAAGTTGTGGGGTTAAACCTAAGGTAGTTAGTATCAATCATGCAATTTTTTTAATATATATTATTTTTTAAAGATACAATTATAAATATTGTTTGACCATTTCTTCCCAAAAAAAAAAACTGTGAATACTTACTTACATGTATGTTATGTCAAAATCATAAGATTGAATTCCCATATCTTCGAAACAAATATATTGAGTGAGTTTTGACTAAATCAACACTAAGCATTTAGAATTAGAATTAGAATTATAATTATAATTGACTTTGAATCGTTCATTTCAATATAGCGGTTGATTAATTCAAAAATTTTACCTTTTCCTATCCGGATTTCATAGTTTTTTAATTATTATTATTCAAAAAAAGTATGATTAAAGAACACTACAAGTCGTTGTCAAGCTAACTATAAAAGAATTTAAAGATGATTATTTGGATATTACGGAAAATGTTTAAAAGAGAAAAAAGAAAAGAATATATGAGAATGGACCACATATAGTTTATTGATTAGTGGGTAGGGAGAAAATGGATATGATGTTGCTTTCTAAATAGTCTTTCCATTGAAGTAATGTTTGTTGATTTATCATAAGGTGCCCAATACCTACTTTCACAATATTCTTCTTTTTTTGTTTATTTACTAATTAGGTCATTCCCCACCAAAGCAGATTAGTATAATCTAAAAGAAACTTAGTTTTGAAAAAAAAAATATCAAACTACTTTACTTAGTCTCATTTGGACTCCTTATGAGATATAACATACACTACTTGTCTTATTGAAAAGCTTTTTTGTCCTTACAGATAAATATTTCTAGTCAAAAATCACATTTTTTTGGGTAATATAAGGAAACAATCCACAAAATTTGCATTGTAAACTCTATGTATTTCTAGACTCATTTATGATGGTGCCGTTGTAGTAACTATTATTACAAACTTGACCTAATAACATTAGTTTAATTACTCAATTCGCTATTTAAAAAAAAAAAAAAAAACTCAACATAAACTTAAAGCAAACAGTGGGGACTATTATCATATAATATGATGAGGACACCATCATCACAAATCATCATGACGATGCAAGAAAGAAAAAGAGCTTCAAAGGTAAACAATTGAAGGTAAAAAGTTGAATAATACATAAATAAACAAATAAAGAGAGAAAATAAAGCGATCAAAAAGCTCGTTCAAGAAAGAACACGGTTCAAAGCCCGGCGCACGCAAACACACACACACACAAAACACATTTCACACACACACAGAGGGAAAAAAAAAAACAATTAGTGAAGAGCTATGTAATGAAGGCAACGATTATGTCGTGGCACACTGAGAAAGAGGCTGGTTAGAAGTAGTGAATTACGATAATATCCCTTGTGGGCTTTTTTTTTTTTCGTTCTCCTTCCTCTTTTTTGTTTTTGCTTTGAAAATAGTACCTGCAGCAGCTTTGGAAGGAGTTTTGAAGAGAGGTTTGAGAAAGTTTCTGTGCTTTTTTTTACTGAGATTTCTTGCATGTTATGATGTTAATCATGGTTGTGATCTCTTGGGATTCAGCTTTTGCCTGAAAAATGATTTAAAAAAGCATTTTTTTTCCCTGGGATTTCTGCTTAGAACAAGAACACGGTTTTCTTTCTTCAGGTGACTTTAATTAAACAAAAAAAAAACCCATAAAATAGATAGAAAAAACTGTGGGGTTTCTGCTCCCTGTGCTGATCCTTTCTTTGACTTCTCTTTTGGACATACATACAACGTTTATTATTGTTGTTGTTTGGTACTTCTCATTGAATTTGGTAAGAAACCCTGTTTTTAATTTTTATTTTTTTTGCCAAAACCTTGAAATTTCATGACGACAATGGTAGATATTTCAGTAGTTTCTCAACAAACATCATAAACTAGTTCAAGTTTTCTTTTAATTATATGCATGATCTCTATCTCAGGTCTACTCAATTTTCTTTCTTGCATCTCCTACTTGTCTTGAAAAATCTCTCTGTCCCATGTGAAAATATCCTGTTATTTCAACGATTTCGTATATTTTGGTACGAAAGCAATCATCGATTGATCGCTGTTTATCGATGAATGTAACAGCTGAAAACCAGTGAATCTTAGCATGCTCGAAGAATGGGGAAGAAGGGAGGCTGGTTTTCAGCTATTAAGAAGGTTTTCGCACACAGTTCTAAGGACAACAATCGAACAGATGTGAGTAGTTCTTCTTCTCGCAACGTTTATCGAACTCAATGATCTTATTACGTATACATTTATTCTCAGGGATCATCTTCTGACAAAAAGATCGACAGCGTAAAGAAAAAGAAGGGCAAAGGAATACTAAGGAACGGCGAAAATCGATCCTTTCTTCCCCTATTCAGAGAACCGAGCAGCATCGAAAAGATCTTAGGAGAAGCAGATCATCTCTTCATTAGGCCTTCTTCCCTCGAAAATCAGACATCATTGCCCCCGAGAAAATCTGCTTCTTTCAGCGATTCTTTGCCCGTAAATGCCATTTCTTCGTCTTCTTCAAGGGTTAATAATAATAATGGTGTTTCTCCATTAAGAGCTGCTTCAGCCCCTTCGAAAACTCTACCTCAGAAACCTATCGTCAACTCTCCTTCTATAGATGCTCGTAATAATCCCAAGGCTGTAATAGAACCATTTAAAGCTGCTCCTTCTTCTTCTTCAAAAGCTCCACCTCAGAAACATATCGAGGCTCATAATAATCCTAAGGTTGTAATAGAACCATCGAAAGCTTCTTCTTCTTCTTCGAAAGCTCCACCTCAGAAACCTAGCGTTGCTTCTCCTTCTATCGATGCTCGTAATAATCTTAAGTCTGTAGCAATAGAGCCATCGAAAGCTGCTCCTTCTTCGAAAGCCCAACCTCAGAAATCTATCGAGGCTCGTAATAATCCCAAGTCTGTAGTAGAAAGAGAAAACCAACAAAAGCATCGCAGGCCCGAGCCAACTCTAAGACATCAGCAAATCTCAGCTACTAAGATCCAAGCTGCATTTAGGGGCTACCTGGTAAATTTCTCCATCCATTTTCAATGCGTTCTTCGTTCTTAAAGAAAGTGATCATATCGTAGTTTGTGTGTGTGTGTGTTTAGGCGAGGAGAAGTTTCGGGGCGTTGAGGGGCTTAGTGAGGCTCCAAGGCGTAGTTCGAGGGCAAAGCGTAAGGCGCCAGACGGCGAACGCAATGAAGCAAATGCAGCTTTTGGTAAGAGTTCAGACGCAGATTCAGTCTCGGAGGATTCAGATGTTAGAAAATCAGGCGAATCAGCGACAAAACAAAGAAATCGAAGGCACGCTGAGCAAATGGACCAACCAAATGGTAAAAAATAAATTAAGAAAAAAAAAAGGCGCTCTTTTCTCGAACCATAATCAGCCTCCGAAATCTAACAATAATTATCGATTTTATATGTTTTTTGAAGTCCGAGATGGATAACGAGAATTGGGACGACAGCGTACTGACGAAAGAGGAAGCAGACGCAAGGCTGAGGAAGAAAGTCGAAGCAGTGATAAAGAGGGAGAGGGCCATGGCCTACGCTTATTCTCGCCAGGTAAAAAAAAAGCGCTTCTATAAAACACTTCGTAAAATAAAACGTCGATTATTTTCCGTTTTCTCACGCGAAAATACTTCCTTTTTTTTCTCGGCGAACAAAAAAATAAGATTTCAAGAGGAAACCCTAACCAAGCTTCTTACCAAGGCATAGCATCGAACGGTTTACCACGGTGGTGGAACTGGTTAGAACGCCAACTTCCTCAGAACAAAACCAATACGAAGAACGACAAACACTTCGCCTTCTCAAACAATAGGGTTCGAACACCCGAAAATCAAGAATCATCTCTCCTAACCCCGCAATCTTCGATGTCCATGCGCTGGAAGCAGTTCTCTTACCATACGCCGAGCAGAACTCCTCCTCCGCGGGCCCCTCGAGCGTATAATAGCTCGAATAAGACAATTTTGAAGGACGACGACAGCCTTGTGAGCTGTCCGCCATTTTCAGCGCCGAGCTATATGATGCCGACTGCTTCGGCGAAGGCGAAGGAGAGGGCGAACAGTAACCCTAAGGAGAGGCTTGCTATGGGTACGACGACGCCTTTGAACGAGTCGAAGAAGAAGAAGAAGAGGTTTTCGTTTCCACTTACGCCAAATTGGAATAGTAATAATAATGATAATCGAAGGGCGCTGGAAAAGCGCGATTCTTCGCGCTCGATTGGGGATTTGAGCGTCGACTCGGCGGTTTCGATGCCTGCGATCGTCGGGGGGAGGAAACCTTTCAACAGATTTGTGTGATGTTCTTTCCCTTCTCTATATATGTGATGGTATCTGTGTATGTCTTCTTTTTTTTTTTTTTCCTTTATGTTTGGAGGATTGGTGTGTAAGTGTTTGTTTCTGAGTTTTGTGTCTTCTTCAGAGTTTTTTTCTTTTTTGGTTCCTAGTTTGGTATATTACAGACACTTTTATTATGATTTGTGTGCATGGTTGATGTGCTTCTTACAATACATGGTATGGATGGTATTTGTTCGAAATATAATATATAGGCTAAATCACGACATATCGCATTAAGCTTTTAGGTGTAATAGTCATTCCATATGGTATCAGAACTGATCATGAATACGAATCTTCACGACAACTAATTTAAGAGAATTATATGTTTAATGGTAGATAATGAAGAAATCGGCAAAGACGTGAGCTGCCTACTGAAAATGTAATATATAAAATTAAAATATAATACACTTCATTTAAACTTAAGCTTTTAGGTGATGGTCATTCAACAGTCATTCATGGGAAATATTCATAGAAACTTTATAACAACGCACCTACAAAAACAATCAATCGCCATTTATCATGAAGTGATTTCGGCACTTATAAGCGACAAATAGATACGCCATTACGATCGACAAAGCACACGGATTCAAACGTATGACACGTTACAGACGGGACGAACTTCACTAGAATCGATTCTCAACTTACATGATTTATAATGAAGATGTTCTATGGTGAGGGTTGCATTTGCTCGCATTCTTCGCGAATGGACTGGAAAAGAACGGTCGATAAGTATCTCTCCCCAAAGCTCGGAAAAACGACCTGCAAAAAGAGGGCGAAAACAAAATTGTAACGTTAATCAAACAATTTCATTTCACAGACGCTTGATTGGTGCCCAATGTTTCATTGGTAAAATCTTGTTTTCCAGGCTTAATAATAGCACCTTCTTGGAAGATTGCATAGCGAGATTTCATGGACATGAAAACAAATATGTCAAGATATTGAAACTAAGGATGTTAGAAGAATATAATTGTCTACGTACCGCTATAAGCTTTCCGGCGTTTTCTGGTCTCTTTGCAACCTTAATGGCAGCGGCTGCAGCAGCTCCTGAAGATATCCCAACCTGGTAAATGAAAAAAAAAATTTAACGGCGTACGTACTCCGACTTTTAGATAATGCAAAGGGCTAAAGATCCTCAACTTCAAACATTTTTGAGATAAAAAAGATGGAGAAAGAGAAGGGGCTAAGAGGTGTAAGAAAAAAGATGAACAGTTTATATATGGTTGCCAGAATGTACTGACCAGGAGGCCCTCTTTAACGGCCAATTGCTTAGCCATTTCCACTGCATCATCACTTGAAATCTGGCAAGAACGAAAACACCAGTCAGTCACGAGGAATTAATTGGCATACTCAAGAAAGAATAACAATCGGAAATCGTAAAGCCTAATAGAAGCAAAGAAACCCAATGAATAGAAAACCAGACCTCTATAACTTCGTCCATCACATCTTGATCTAAGTTCTTTGGAATAAAACCTGCTCCAATCCCTTGAATTTTGTGAGGGCCTGCAGTTTCAAATAGCAAATACTAGAACCAAAATTGTAAATTAAACTTGAACTAGCCTGCAAAGACCTATAGGGCGAAACCTTACCAGGTTTTCCACCTGATAGAACATTGCTCTCAGTGGGTTCCACACCAATAACCTGATTGGATCAGTTTAATCATCAGCAGAGGATTTAAACTAAGCTTACAAGGCTTAAGTGATAGACTCAACTGATAGAAAGAACATTTCAGCAAGCAATGTCAGCATGATTAATATGTCAAAAAATATTACCTTAACATTAGGGTTATTCTGCTTAAGATAACGACCAACTCCTGAAATGGTCCCACCAGTTCCAATGCCAGAGACAAGTATGTCAACCTTACCTTTTGTATCTTCCCAAATCTCTGGGCCAGTAGTTTCATGGTGAATCTACAAATGCAATACTTAACATACTCGTCACATTATCGATGTCACAAACGTTATAAGACAGCAACCAATATTCCAACGCCAACTACAAGAAGGTTTACTTGAGAAGAAAAATAACCTTGGGATTGGCAGGATTGTCGAATTGCTGGAGCATATAGGCATTTGGGGTGCTGTTGAGTATTTCTTCAGCTTTTTGAACAGCTCCTTTCATCCCTTTGGCCGCCTCAGTTAGAACTAATTCAGCACCGAATGCTTTCAAGAGGACTCTTCTCTCGAGACTCATGGACGCGGGCATCGTTAAGATAAGCTTGTACCCCTTTGAGGCAGCTATGAATGCAAGACCAATGCCTGTGTTCCCACTTGTAGGTTCAACCAGTATACTCTAGCATGCAAAAGATTCCAGAATCAGCATAACGAATATAGATTACCAGATTATCGATGTTCTCAACTTTTATTTAGTATAAGCAATATGCAAAAATATTGAGCATAGTGATGAAAGACAAGACATAAAGAAAATGTTCGCAACACGGGGGACATGAAACGTAAGTGGATAGAGGGATAAAAACACGACAACATCAATTTTAGCAAAATCGTAAACGATAACGAAACAATCTTACCTTCCCTGGAGTTATAAGGCCTCTCTGCTCGGCATCCAAAATCATACTGTACCCTATCCTGAAAGCAAAATATTAATTGGAGTGAGCAGAAGAAACTTTTCAGGAACAAATTTCTCGAGCTTCAGATAATATATATAAAATCCACAAAGGACTATCTAAATTGATTTGTTTCTGCTGATAAGCTCCAGAAAGGAAATGCTCTGACCTATCCTTGACGCTGCAACATGGCTCCATGATCTCCAGCTTTGCAGCAATATTAGCAACGCAACCTTTGACAACATTATTCAAGTAAACCATCGGAGTCTTCCCAATCAGCTGTTACGGAAACAAAAGCTCATTTAACCGTGTCGATCGTGATACAAAACAGGAAACAGTACAACGACTGACCTGAGTTACATCTTCAGCAATGTTGAGACCTTCAATTTCAGTTTCTGCCTCGACGGACACTGCTTTACAGACAATTCGATCGCCATACTTGTGCGTACTCCTACAGCCAACGCTCAAAGCCCCGACGCTGGACCTTTTCGACCTTCTCGGACCGAAACGACACCATTCACCTGAGAAAAACAATTCCGATGAGCATAATTCGGATCTACCGGCGACGGATACAGAAGTCAACGGCTTGATCATCATCAGCGAAGCCATTGCTGTGTGTGAGTTTTGTTGTACGTGTACGATGCGTGCGTCTAGGTGCAGAGCAGTATCAAAATGAGGACTATATATAGGTCGAAATCACAGCTATAAATGTGTCGTTCATGTTAAAATTGATCTATAGCTTATCTTCCTAATTTTGTCTCTTCGGAAGACCGAAGAGATATTTCGATAGTCGTCGGAGTGAAGCCACGGCGAACGACGTCGTTGCTGAGGTAGCCGACAAACGATCAAAGTCGCCTAGACTGTTTGGGCCGTATAATAGGCCGGCCCAATAGTTTTTTTTCACTGTAATAAGGTAATCGAATATTTATTTATTTTTTTTATTCACAATTAAGTGATGATTAATAGTTAAAAAATAATTTAAAAAAAATGGTAAACCACATAACAACACCCCGAGTAAATTCAGTTTAAGTGAAGGTGAACATTATTGTCGATTGTGGAACAATTCTACCGACCTGACTAATCTCAACCTCATTGTCGGCTATGAGACGACCTGACTTCCAGCGAGACTAATTTTTCAATTAACTTCAACCTAATGCTGATCAAAACCTTACTGTCGGTTGTGAGACAATCGTACCGATTGCGACTAAGTTTAGACTGATCTAAACCTCATTGTTGATTATGAGACGACCTGACTTCAATTTTCCGACTAAGTTCAAGTCTAAAAAGAATCAGAACCTTATTTGTTGGTTATATCATCACCATTGTGGACTTCTAGTTGGACTAGAGCTTGTATGTACTGTGAAATGTCTATACAGTTAATTAAGAAGGTCAAGTATGATCAAAATCTTAACTTTCATTTGGACATAATAAGGAACTCGATCACTTGGCTAGACGAGGAGGAGCCCTAATTTTGTCATCGAGCATACATTTCTATAAATTTTTTTTTTTTCATATTTGGGCACATATTTACCAAACTATAATTTTTTGTTTTAATTTCCTAATCGAAGATTAATTTATTATGGAGTTCTATTATTATTTTTTTTGTATGTTCGTTCTTCATAATTCTTATTTATTTAAAAGGTGTGCACTATTTTTTGCATACGTATAGTTAGCAACAATAGAAAATCACACTCGAGAAAAGTATAGACAAGCAAGATGTGTAAAATAAGTATCAAACAAGCGATTAAATACAATCACACACAAGTGAAGCCAAGTAAATAGGGAGCCATGGCGATGAATCACCTTCCATCTCATTTCTGAGAGGCTCGAGATCTGAAGGAAGTTCCTCTCAGCACGTCATCGGCGCCGTTCCAGCTGAGGGTTGATCTTCGCGACGTAATTTACCTTTTGGAGGAAAACGAGTGTATCTCGCAACCTTGAGATCTCCGCCAAAGCAATCGGCACAATCGAGATATTTCAGCTCGTCTGCGCCGACATTTTGATGATTATCTAGCTGAAGTTGCTCGCCTCTACTAAGGTACTGATCGATCCGTTTCTTGTGTGAAGAAAACTTGTTTTGCTGAGCTGAATTTTAGATTAGTCTGTGATACCGCATTCTAGTCGGCATTTGCCAGGCTTTATCGTTTGTTTGATGAACGTCTCAGTTTTTTTGTCGCTTTGGTTACCGACGCCTATGAATAACTATGATCAAGATTTTTTGTACGTTTTTTACTTGAAGTGTTTGCTAGATCTTGCCTCTCTTTTTCTTTTTGAGTGTGCAGAGGGGTTTTGTTTCGGATTCGTCTGCACACTCACACTCACTCCCTTATTGGCTCACTCACGTGTGTGTCAGACTCGCTTGTTCTTGTTATATCTTGTATTTTCCCTTCTCCTCGTAGACAAAACAACCTTGTCCATAATGTTCGTGTTCTATGGTTTGATTGTTTATGATGTGCCATTGATCATGTTAATTTCTATTGTTTGATTGTTTATGATGTGCCATTGATCATGTTAATACTATGTACCTTCCTTTGGATTCTTTTCTTGTTCTTATGCTCTTTGTTTTGCAGTTACTGCCTCTTGCGACGAGTGGATGCTACTTGAGGCGAACATTGTGTCCCATACAAGGCTGTTTGTATGAGAGGTTAACTTATTTGTCATCCTGTAAAAATTGGAAGAGCTGATACGTATCTCATACAAGCTTGTTGCTTTGGCCTTTGGGCACCTGTTCAAATATAATGATCAGCAAGCAGCTTTTATTGACCTACCTATATCTATTGGTCTATATAGTGCTATCATCAGGGGTTATTCTGTACAACAAGGTATGCATTTCATTAGCAGCCTGTACAAGGACTTTTGTTCTGCTGTCTATGGATTTGATGCAAGTCAAGCTTAATTTCCACAATGTTTATTTCTGATAAAAAATTATGCATGACTTACAAGTTCCATCTGGCATTTGTTGCTAACATACAGTGGGTTCTCTCACCAAAGTACTTCAACTTCCCATTTCCAATTACACTTACCATGATTCATATGGGCTTTTCGGGCTTGGTAGCTTTCTTTCTGATCCGTGTTTTTAAGGTAAATTTTCAGCTGGATCTTCTCTTATCTTGTTTCGTATTTTTGGACTGTGTTTGTTCAAGCTTTGATATTATTACTCACGTCAAGTTTTACTCATCTGCTGTTGGTAATGTGATTTGTTATCATCAACCAGTGATTTCCTGATTTCTTTGTACTTACCAATGCACATTTTTTTTGCATAGGTTGTGTCACCTGTGAAGATGACTTTTGAGATGTAAGTGGGCATTTTACAATGATCATCTGATAATTTGTGCTGTCTCCCTATATATGACCACATATGTTTGAACGCAGATATGCAACATGTGTAATTCCAATCAGTGCCTTCTTCGCATCAAGCCTTTGGTAAGTATATGCTTGCATCATGCTAAAGTCTTGCTTGTTTAAGAATTATCATAAGCATGACATCCCCTCATTGAAGTACGTGAGAAAAATTTAGTCCGCAAAGCATATGTCATACAGGCAACATTTTCAGATGATGCATTTAATTATTAATCGGATTGGTGTTCATGCAGGTTTGGAAACACTGCTTACTTGTTCATCTCGGTGGCCTTCATCCAGATGCTTAAAGCCCTGAGTATGGATTCTATTATATTTTTTTCACCCTACCTTGATTAAATTTATGCTTGCAAATTTCACAGAACATATGTATTCATCATCTCTCTTATCTGATGACAGTGCCAGTGGCTACATTTCTCATGGCTGTCATCTGTGGTACAGACAAATTGAGATGTGACTTATTTCTAAACATGCTCTTGGTCAGTTTGGGCGTTGTAATATCTTCATATGGGGAAATCCATTTCAACATAGTGGGAACAGCTTATCAAGTTACAGGAATATTCGCCGAGGCTCTTAGGTTGGTTCTCACTCAAGTTCTTCTCCAGAAGAAGGGCTTAACACTAAATCCCATCACAAGCTTATACTACATTGCTCCATGCAGGTATGCTTTGTTACTCCCGCCATAAAATGTGTCTTGAATCTTTTTAGTATTCCTTAATATCCCAAGTGGATCATAAACAGTTAATACTGATATGTGGCTTGAATTAACTGACTAAGTTCTACGATGCACAGCTTTGTTTTCCTCTTCGTGCCTTGGTACCTGTTGGAGATGCCTGGAATGGACGTAACGCAGATTCAGTTCAACTTTTGGATATTCTTCTCAAACGCATTCTGCGCCTTGGCTTTGAATTTCTCCATCTTCCTCGCCATCGGTCGGACGGGCGCAGTGACTATCCGCGTGGCCGGCGTCCTAAAAGATTGGATACTGATCGCACTTTCAACCGTCATTTTTCCCGAATCAACGATCACCACACTGAATATCACCGGCTATGCAATTGGTAACTTCTCATCTCTGTCGCACATCTTTATTCCATTTTATCGACATAAAATTTGGTTTGAAAAAACTCGTCTGTTTCGGACAGCTCTGTGCGGCGTTGTCATGTACAATTACTTGAAGGCCAAAGATGTCCGTGCATCCCAAAATTCTGCTGAGATTGTTGCTGAACGAGCCGCCAAGGTAATAATGAATAACCCACTTCGACTTACTCTGTTTAAAATGATATATACATCTAAATTGACACCGAAATTTTGGGGAAGAAGGAGGTAATACAAGGCACACTCACGTAAACACTTCACTCAAGGAATCCACCAAGAGTTCAATGTAGGATAGAGACAAGCTTAAAGCTCAACAACAATATTTTTATTTAATCTCCCATTCTTCATTACAAAAGGGGCTTTTAATGAGACGAAAATACATGCAAAAATAAGAGAAATTAAATGAGAATGTTGAAGGACTGAACGAGTTCCATGCAAAAAGGACCAAAGAACTAGACGATCTTTCCAAATTCCCGCACTTGTGACTGTTCTGGCAGTCAGTAGTCAAATGGCCATAACTTCCTCTTCCCTTCATATTTTTTTGTGCCATTAATTTCTTTAGAAACTAGACTTCCGTGGCTTTCCACTGGTAGTAAATACGCCCCTTGAGTCGCAGCCAGTAAAAGCAGTTTAACGTTAGAAGTTGACTGTTGGACGAGGGTTTTCTCTGTGTCATAAATGAATGAAACTAGTATTTTGCCCTGAGCAATGCACGAGTTATATACAAAAAATTGATCAAATCTATTTACTTATAATATATATATATATATATTATATATATATAATATATATATATATATATAAGAAGTTTTATATTGGGCTTAACGTGGTGGTTTCCTTCAAAGTGGGTGGTTAACTTTTATTTTTTTTAATGTTTATTTTATTAAATAGTTAATTATTGGACACGTGGCGCATTTAGAGACCTCCTACATTTTTATAATACTATAACATTTTCGAACCTAATGGTTGCATCAGTTCGCAAAAACACACACACACATGACACACTCATGAACACTCATGATAATAGTGATCTTTTTTCCCCCTAAAATATAGGTTCTTATGAATGACAAGAGATCTTCTGATAATTTGTATGCTATGGACGATGACGACTCGATTTCTCGTAGTGAAGTAAATATCGACGTTGAAGCGCCGCTGATCCCTTCGGCGAAAGGACTCTTATCAAGAACGAAGCCGAGCTAGGTACGAATCATATACGCTAGTTGAATGGATTTTCTGTGGTCGGTTTTCTCGGGTTTTTTTCTTTTCTTTTCCTTTCGATTTTTGGTCAAGTATCAGAGAGTACTTGATTGATTCGTTGTATCAAATTTCAGACGGTTTTCGTAGTTTGTGATATATGATTATATTCAAATGAGGCGAGAGTAGTGAGACCATCCCTAATGAAATTGCAGGTTTTTTTGCAACTTGTTATAGCATATGTTACTGCAATGTATTTTATGTTTTATAGATGCTTATTTTGCAATTAAGTTAAGTAGTAAATTGACATCTGTTAGCCGAATAAATTAGTCCCCTCGATAAGATGGGAGACTTCACCCGAAAAATAAGATGTAGAATCGATAAGGTTTCTATCGTTTTACTAATTTAACTAAAAATAATATCGACTCATTTAAGATTAAGATATTGAAATTTCCCAAAACGGATTTTCCCTAATTCGGCCCGATCATCAAAACGTGCACATAACACACAATAGTACACTTGCACAATCAGATAGCGTGTGCATATATAAATATATAATATTAAATTTATGTTAATTTAAAATAGCTAAAGTTTTATTTAAATTTAATTATGTATATATAAATTACAAAATTAAAGGTAAAAGAATTAACTTAAAAATAGTAATTAACATATTGTGGCTGATTTTTGAATTTTATTGTTAATTTTTAAAAATAATTGACAGACCAAAGACAGTTTATACTCACCACTCACGCTTAATAACATTGAACAATACAATATGTAAAACGAACCATCTATTAGAGGTGATGGATGTAATTGTATATAACCTGTCACAATGTGTCAAAATTTACAATTTAATCCCTTCATTTATAATTTAATTAATTAAATAGTTATCATGCCTCCATTTTATTTATTGTACTTGTAGCCCTACATATTATTTTCCGTTTATATATTTAAAAAATTATATTTCATCTACTAAACATTATAAACTATAAATCTCAAAATTAAAAATAACACAATTATTTAAGGACACACATAAATCGTGCAAAAAAGCACCAGTTTTTATTATTTTTACCTGAAGAATATGCGAGTTCATACATTACTGACACATAGAGTGTGCAGAAAACTACTAGTTTGTTATTATTCCCATAAGAATGTGAGAGGAGTTCATATTGTCTGAGAAGTGCAGAGCATCCAAAAACTATAAGATTACTAAGTACATTAGATTGCAACTACAGCCTTAAGACCTTTACCTTCATTCAGTCCACGATTCGATCTTAAGTTACATTTCTTCGGAGTCAGCGTTGCCGTTATCTTCCACTCGGCTTCCTAATCTCACTATGTCTTCGACGAGTATCTTCCCATCTGAAATGAAGAACGTAAAACATATTTTCTTATCGATTCCATCGAATTCGTAATCAGAAAAAAAAAACGAACTAAAGGTAAGAACCTGAATCTTTAGAGAGATTGCTGATGAGTTCTTGGACGCCCTCTCTGTCTAAAGCGTCCTTCAAATACATGGCAGCCGAAGCAACTTCTTCAGGGGTCACTTTCCCATCGTAATCTCTGCATTGATCGAATCATGCGTATGTATTGATGTTGCGTACGTAGTCGAATAAGTTATACAAATTGATGAAAAAGATAGACCTGTCGAGTACTCGCAGTTGGTCGCCGAGTTTTGCGTCCACATCGTCGATTTCCTTTTCGAGGTTTTGAAGCATTGCGTCAACCTGGATTCAAACCCACTCAGTTAGTTATATTTTTGTTTTCGCATTGCATAGAGTTGGTAAATAGTTTACGAATAAGGATATTTAAATCGCAGTAGTAGTTAGAAGAACAGTCATTTTCATACCCGATCTATGAGTGCAGACGAAACATTCTCATGGTCAGTGGTTTCAGTGCCATGCTCGCTTTCACCGCGGACAGCTCTATAAGCTTCCACTGCTTCGAGTTCTCCGTTTATGGCGTCTTTTTCCACAATGCTATGGTAAAGCGCAATCTGTAAACAACCAGATAGCATTTTCCAAAAATTCATTAGAAAATAAATTAAGATCATGCCTTTCCCTTTTATTATAAAATTCCAAGTAACTTGATTGAAGTGCTTAATAAAGAACAGTGACCATTATTGTGGAACAAGTAACAATAATCGCAAGGGTAATATCAAGAGGAAAGTACAGAATGAGACTAGAGTTGGGCATTTCAACTTGTGTATGTGAACTTATATGGATTAAATTTCAGTCGCAGGTATAGGCTTTTACCTCTTTATTCACAAGCCTTAGGAACTCTTCACGCTCCCTAGTCACCGACTGCAAAGTACATAGCGAAGGAATATAAGATTGAAAAAACAGATAGGTAATAGCCCATAAGAAACTAGACAAAGCTTGGGATGTTATGAGTACAGAAGAAGATGCCAGGAGAGCTAATGCACGGCTAAGTTTGTTAAGCTGTTCGTCTTTGTCTAAAGTTTTTGCTCTAACTAATTCTTGTGCTTCTCTTTCAGTAGGGATCGTCATCTCCTTCAGAGCCACGTCTTCTTTGGAGAAAGCAGCTTCTTTTATCCTGGCGATCTCCTCTTCTTCTCTCTCTTGCTCTTCCTACGGTTAGGAAAAGTATACGAAGAAAATTTCAGTGATGAAGTAGCTGTGAAATGAAGGGAACTGAAAAGAACACGAATAGGATCCGTTTGTTTGAGAAAAATGGTTCGAGCAACCTTAATGAGTTCCTCTTGCATTTCAAGGAACTCCAACTTTCTCCTCCTTTCAGAAACAGAATCCTCGGCAGGTAGTGATGTGATACCCACTGTATCGACAACCTCGTCAGGAAGTGAAGACAATGTTGCTCGAACTGCTTCTTCTGGCTTCATTTTTCCCCACACTGTGAAAGCTCTGAAAACAAAAAAAAAAAAAAATTGAGATCATTGTCGATTCGATGAAATGAGCCACATGTTCAGAGTTTTACAATGAAATCAAGAATGGGTTACAAGACAAACCTTGAAAGAATCAAAAGGGAAGATGGAACGGAGTGGTTCAGAGATAAATCTAACCAATCACGTAGCTGAAACAGGGAAACAGTTAAATCAAACAACAACACTTCTTGCATACATTCATAGTTCAAAAAAATGGCTCATTTATTTAGAAGTTTAACATATTGGGGTATTCATTCTCAGTAATAACCTGCTGTCGCATTTCCTCAACTGAAAGTTCTCCAAGCATGCCCCTCTCTCTACAATCTTCACGCAGCTCAGCCTCTGATAGAGACTCTACACCCTCTGACTGGATCAATTTGTCGTCCTCCTTGATGCTTGAAAAAAGAAAGCAAGACGATGACAAAGATTTATGATGTCTTAAAAGAGCTGTTTGGTTGAAAAAACTCTTACTGTTTCATAACTGCAGTAGCTACAACAAGAAAGGGGCGGACATATAGGACATTCATTTACCAACAACTTTTTGCTTACCAGCTATTAGAAAATGCAAGAGATCGAATTTAATTCTCTAGAAATGAAACTAGGACGGACTGCAACTTAAAGTTTCATACATAGAAGAGAATAGAAATGGGCATACCTTCTCAATCTCTTACGAAGCATATAACGCAAATAAGCATCTGTACCAATCGAAGTGATCCCCATGTACTTGCACATATTCACCAGCCGAGGTCTGTAACCACATCAAATTTGAACCTATGTAATTATAATTCGATATTATGGGAAAACCAAACTATCAGCTAAAACTTCAATACCTGCTGATATTATCCAGGGTGAGTTCATCATTAAACAACTTTGCAAATCCTAGTATTTCCTCATTTGAAACCCCAGCACCAGTTCTCACCTATATCAGAAAAATGAAAACTTATGGTATCGTGGTACCTACGTGAATAACTTGAACGTAAAGTATGGCATTGCACTACCTCAAGTTATAATTTTAATGTTACGAACTTACGCGGTTCAAGAACTCGTCAAGGTCCTCCGCTGTTTTCTTAATTTCTCCACTTCTTGAATTTTGGATTTCTTTTGCCATTTCTTTGGCTGTCTCTTGCAGAAACTTCGCATATTCTATCTTCGCATTCAATTTCCGTTTCAGTGCTTCCTGAAAGTCCACATAGTTATTCACTTCCCTAAGAAAGATCGGTCAAGAATTAATGAACTACTTTCGACATGAACACGTACCTCTTCTTTCATCTTGTCTTGAAATGTCGATGGTAACATATTTGGAAACAGCTTCAAAAACACGGGCAACAAAAATTCCATAAACGGAACGACAATAAACACAGCAAACGGAACGAGTCTAAAAACATCAGCCGTAGTCCTTGTGAGCTGTTGCCTCTCTCGTCTGGAGAGACTTTTTCCATGGGCAAGTTTCCTCAATAATTTGAAACTGATACGCACATCAGCCCACAAAAGCTTACAGCCCAACCAATAATGCTGCAACGTTGACTTAAACTCGTTTTTCCAGTGCACAAGTTTCTTGGCCCAGTCTTCCCTACACCACATGGAGAAAACGTTACTTCAAACGAATTTAATACAATTTCGAATCAAATTAACAAATCAAGAAGCAATGAGAAGAATTCACACCTACTCATGCAAGCTACAGCACGCAAAGCGGGACCAATACCCAGAATCTTAGTCCAAACTGTCCTTAACATCGATTTAGCAAAAATCTGAGATTCTTGAATCTTTTTAGCTTTTGCTTGGGCCTTTGCAGTGGTTAAACCAATGACAGCTTCATCACATTCTTCTGGTGAAGTTTCCTTCTTCACCTTTCTAGGAGTCACTTCCTTATCCTCATTCTCTTCACTTCCCAAATCAGGTTGTCTTGCAGTTGCCGTTGAAGCATAATGTGAGGAGTGTAACATAAACCTATAGCTAGGTAGATGATCGAAACCTGACCATCTGCTATTTCCATAGTTGAATGTCGTAATAGAAAAGGTCTTGGGTCCAAGATTTCTCAAGTTCGAAAGGTTCGGCGGCATTCTGCTAAGTGACGAGTTTTCATCGTTAACAATCAACTGTTTTGATCCTGGAAAGAAGTGGTCTGTTTTGGAGTCAGAGACACATGCATCTGAGCACATACACGACGGTCCCTGACCCAATGTTTGGAAATATCTTAATGAACGAATAGGGGCATTGAAGTGGTCTAATAGAAATCTCCTCCTCCTCAAGATAGCCCGCGAAGCCATATCTCTTCAAGAAACAAGAAAATACAAGTCAGTAGAGAAGCACCAGCATATGCAGAGGAAAACGAAAGGCATTCCTAAATCGGATGCCCTGACATAGATACACTAGAAGAAGGAAATTGTTTTGATTTTACTACATTCACCAGTATAGCATTAACAAAACGAAATACAATTAACTAGAATCAACAGTATATACCTTAGCAAGATCATGTTTATCACGTTTCATAATTTCTGACAGTAATTATTGCAAGAATTGGACAATTCGACTTGTGACTTGAGCATGCACACGCTAATTATAGAATAATGCAACAGTGTGATATCAATTAACATCCAAATCAAAAGGTGACCATGAGTTCCCCTGTACACAGATCAACAAAAAGTCCACTTATGCAGTGGCACAAATCTCATTCACACCTCATGCTTAACATGTATCAAAACCAGGAAAACGCATACAATCACAGAATATTCATTAAGAGAGCAAAAAAAAAGCTAACAACGACAAAGAAACAACAATCGGAAGCACCATACAAAATGGCAGTTCAGCTAAAAACTTTCAGCATCGATTGCATCACTTTTTGGTGGAAAATAACAAACGAAACCAACTCAATTTCAAGTAAACACAATAAAACCATCGAGAATAAGCAGATTAACAAACGAAATCCCAATCACAACTTGGCCAAACAAAAACACTAACACAACAACTAGTAAACATCAGCTTCGATGCTCGTACCTGCAATCTTCGAGGAAGCGGTACAAGTTGAGAAACTGAGAGAGAAAGCACGAAAAATCACTCTGGTAAACGAGGTTTGATGTATAATTAATTTGTATTTTTATTACTGCTTTTCCTTGAGGAAGGGGTTTTCAGAGGTTTTAGAGTTGTTGGCAAGCCACAGCTGAAAAACAGTGACGAGGCTTTGCCGTTTCGTTTTACGTTATCGTGTAATTGTCAAAAAGTACCACAATTGTTTGCACTTTTTGATTTACATCCCATGAATTTATTAGTTGAATTTAGAGTGGTATAAATCTCAAGTATAAACACATTTGAGGACTGAAAAAACAATTATTCTTACAGTTAGACCGGCGTCGTATTGCGCCTCACCCTCAAGTTTCAGTATACAACGAAGCATTGCTCAATTTCGAGATTTTCTATATATAAGCCCTAATACCCAACGCCAAAAAGACATCGTTTCTTGGAAATGTACACTATAACAATCAAAATTGTGCATTCGCCTCGCACTTCATCTTTCTAACCTTTGGCCTCACCTTTCTCTTGACTGTGATCGAGGCTCTAACGAAATTCATTTAACACATTTTTTATGAGAGCTTTTCTAGGCTCAACCGGGACAACCAGCAAATCAAAAGGGAGTTACTATTTACCGCCCTTTTTTTACTTGTTACCGCCCCCTAAAGGGTTGGAAAAAGACGATTTTGCCCTTATGATATTTAAATTAATTTAAAAAGAAAAAACTATAATAAACAATAAAATTTCTATTTAAAACCCTGTTCCAGACAACACTTTCCAAATCATACATCCAAATCAGACAAAAACACAAAAAATACTGAAATCGCAATGAATCGCCGACAGGGACAAGGAAAGGGAAAGGGCCTATTTTCACGACTGGTAAGCAAAGTAACGTAAAAATCATTCGTACGTAGATGGATTACTGAACCCGGATCGGAATAGTCCGAAAAAACGGCCGATCGAACGAGATTTAGGATCGGATTTCAGCACGACCGAAACCTTATTTCGGTCGGCCAAGTCACGACCGAAACATAATTTTGGTCGTGAAGTGGCCGACCGAAATCATGTTTCGGTCGTGCCTACGCCGATCGAAATCATGTTTCGGTCGGCACTGTCCCGACCGAAATTCTCTTTCGGCCGTCTCTCCAGGAGGCCGAAAATACTGATCGGCCCTTCGAAAATATTTTTTTAAAATAAATTTTTAATTGCAGACCAGGGGTGGGAAGTCCCTACTCGGAGGGAGCAGTAGATCGCCCCCGTTGGAGGAATCTGGAGAGCGTCACACGAGGACGCGCGGCGTTGATGCATCCGTTCGTAGAGAACGGGAGGAGGAGAGGCGGCAGCGAGCGGCTGCTTCTCAGTCCGTATATGCGGATTACGATCCGCATGCGGATGATGGTGTGGCGGATGATGGAGCATCGTTTCAGTCATCCAACGACGATGTGCCACCGGCCTCCTCAGGTAATTCCCTTCACCTCTATAAACTGACATGCGATGTCGTGTCTTAATATACGTAAAAGAAATTAAATTTATTTTTGCATTATTCATGGAAAATGAAATAGGGAGCAAGCGCTCCAGGGTCGTAGATGACGATTCCCGGAGGAGGAGAGGCCCCTGCTGAAGTACGAGCAGCGGGCGTTAGTGCTTGGGAAGCTTAAGAATTGGTACTCCCAATTCCCGCCGGAGACGCAGAGCCAGATCGATGGCACGGGGCTTGGGCACCTCACAGATGCCATGGTGGGTCATTTGGACCAGCCTCTACTGTGCGCTTTTGTGGAGCGCTGGCATCCCGACACGAACACCTTCCACATGCCATTCGGGGAGATGACGATCATGCTCCACGACGTCGAGCACATCCTGGGTATCCCGATCGACGGAGCGACGGTAGCGAGCACCCCAGACGTCGCCGATGGGCAGATCGCGACGAGGACGATTATGGGCATCTCCGCAGACGCCCTCAGGGGTTCTTGGAGAGGCGGTGGGGTTGTGTCGAAAGACGTGATGCAGAGGATGCGGGGGTGTCGGCCGCCGGGATTCCAGGCCATCGCTTGGTTGTGGATTCTCTTGGGATCGACGCTGTTCATCGACAAGAGCGGGACCCGTGTGAAGCCCGACATCATGCACGAGTTCTATCGCTCGTTGGCCTCTGCCAGCCAGTACTCGTGGGGTTCGGCCGCTCTTGCTTATCTTTATCTCCAGCTTGGACTCGCAAGCCGGGAGGATTCGAGGGGTGTTTGCTGGGTGCCTCTCGTTACTCCAGGCGTGGATCTACGAGTACTTTTCATGCTTTCGCCCACACCGTCTCCCCCATCATGTGGAGTCTGGCCAGGCACGATCACGGATGTGGTCTGTATCGCAGCACGAGAGGACGGTCCACCATTTGATTGAGATTCGCCGTCAGATAGATGTCATGACTGCGAGCGAGGTATCTTAACAGTTTATATCTATATTGACGACAACTATTTAAAAATTGTGAACTGTTATCAGGTTGCTTGGCTGCCGTACGGTCCCGATCCAGCGTCGCAGCACCTGAGGACGTTTTTCGTGTGTTGGGTTAGATATCGCGATATGGTTGAGCCCTACTCACCGTCGAGAGTGTTGCGCCAGCTGGGGTACGTGCAGGTCATCCCACCACCAATGAGTCCGCCACGGAAGGCGGTCATGCCAGCAGGCCGGACGAGGTATAAGGTGGATTACTCTGCCGGTGCAGCAGAAACTGCTTGGCGTCAGTTCCCGTACGCCTACATCCTCAACCTCTCGTACATCAATCGGGCCGCAGCGGAGTACCTTGGTGAAACCGTTGCAGGGTACATGGACTGGTATGAGCGGCAATCTCATCCTCGCCTGCTTTCGTCGGAGCCGGGATCCTCATCGGCAGGCATACCCCATGCAGCCACGCCGACTACGTACGTAATTTAATCTTATGTGGATTTTTTATATTTATACGTTTAATCACTTTTTATATGTATTATTTCTATGTACAGTGGTACAGCTCGATGTACACATTGAGTAGCGATATGCTAGCTAGGATGCATCTTGACGGCTCGACGCACACGGACGAGTTCAGAGAGAGGCTGGATGATCTCAACGACCTGTGGCGCCAGGCCTCTTGACGTGTTGTTATTTTTTTTCATACCTTTTCGTTTTTTGTATCGGATGGGATTATCTCTATGTTTGGAATATTTTTTATCATATTTATTCCGTTTCGACTTACTAATACAATAGGTAGTCACAAATTATAACACAAAAAAAATTACTAATATAAATTACAATATACAGTCACAAATTATTATGCTGCATTAAGTGCATCCAGTGATTGAATCGACTTTGATATCTTATTTCCCAGCCGGCAACTCGACGATCACAATACGTGAACCAGTACGGATGCAAGATGGGCATAGAAAAATCTGGACATAAATTAAGTCTAATGTAATGCTGATAATCATCCCCCAAGTGCGCCATGACGATCGTACGGCTCGGTCCAGTAGCAGTCCGACCGGCACGCAGTGGCAATATTGGTTCGAAAGTATGTTGATGTTATACCCATTGCCGTACCCGTAGAGGATAATTACAGCGTTCCAAATTGTCGCCACAACCCACAGATCACACGGTGTCAGCATCCAGTGGTTCACTCCACAAGGCCCCCCTTCCCAGCGTATACGATCCAACTGCATTTCCAATGAATCACCGTAGTACAATGCCGAGTAACGCGGCTAGTGGGCCTCGAGTTCGTTCGCAACGTTTTCCTTACGGTGATCCATTCGTCCTCGTCATTGTAAACATGGGAGGCGATAATGCGAAATCCACAGTTGCCGTCAGCTACTACACTCTTATAGCTAACTATATAGGGATGGATGACTGTTGTTACGTGGTTGGCCAACTGGGTGTGGTAGAAGTCTGATTCACCTGTAGAACGCACTTTTCAGGATTAGCTGTGCACCCGTGTTTTAACAAATTTACGAGTAAAAGATAGTAGTACCTGTCTCCGTAGTAGATCGAGACCGTTTCGCAGACGAAGACGACGTACGACCCTGGCTGCTACGACTGGTACTGCTACGCCCTCCGCTGCGTCCACCCCTTGGGATTGAGTACTCCCACGCACTTCGATCCCGCTTCGTCGAGTTTTTTTTCTTCGGCCGACCTTTTACCGAAGTCTTAACAACAGGTTCATCCCACTCACGGGCGTCGGGATAGAGATGCTCGTGAACGACTCGATGGAGGCCACGCATAACGGCGGGATCGCGGCCTTCTGCCTCACGCACGAGGTCGTATAAGTACTCCCGATCAGAAATATCGGGAGTTTCTCCCTCGCCGATCGTGAGTGTCCTCCATAAGTCGTGCAAACAGTCTGCAGCAACTGGGTAGTTGTTGTCGGTACATTGCTGAAGTTCGCATGCACATGGGAGCCCGTGCGTATGTCGTATCCCACATCCGCACGCGGAGTAAACCTCATCCGACAACTCTTTGGCACGCCTCAACTCCGTTCCCATTATCGATATTGCCTGGTGTAAAACTCTGTACAATATCGTGTGGAATGGAAATCCTGAGTTCCCAATAGGACGTTTCGAGCGGGACTCCTCCAGTACCTGCATGTCAACATAAAAAATTATTAGATAACGATTTTGTTTGACACGTAATAATAATTAATTTACCTTTCTGATGCGACTCAGTTGGTTCTGAATATGCTCGTGCACGTTCACCCATACGGTATCAAGAGACCCAGTGGCCGAGTTCTGCCATTGCTTCAGCTTCCTGTGAGCACTCTCCACACAACATGTAGTGGTGTTCCCGAAATGAAGCACCTGGTTCGTCGAATCTTTGACGAACTTCTCCTTATACATCAATCATGTCTGCTCAACGTACTGGACGATCTTCGAGTCGGCTACCCAACGCAGAGACATGTCAGTCAATGCCTGCTCGTATGCGTCTATCGTCGGAGCTTCCACGACTGCTTTCCAGGCCTTATGCGTGAAGTGAGCTGCGGTCTTTTTGTTATTCCCCGTCAGCCAATAAACTCTGTTCTCCACGTCTTGATATGCCACGTGCACAACAGATGGTTAGAATTCGGAAATACCATCTGTACGGGTCGAAGAAGGCCCAACTCACGATCAGTCACGATCGCCGAAGGCTCGACACGTGGACCCAGAATATTCCGAAGAGAATTCAACACCCACCAATAACTTCTCTCCGTCTCGTCCTCCACAACGGCAAACCCACACAGGAAGTTGTGATTACAGGGAGTCATCCATATAATCTCGACTAGAGGCATCTTGTACCTATTGGTCTTGTACGTAGAGTCAATGCCAATGAAGTACGGATACATCCTCACCAGTGCGAGTGAGTCCGGGTGTGCGAGAAAAACATGTGTCAGCGCATTCGTCTCGTCGTCTCCCAGGGCTTGAACATAATATCCAGCCTGGGTTTCCTGGTGCATCAACTGGCTCACCACGTCTCGGCCCTCAGAATAGTCCTTCTTCAGACGATCTCTGTAATTATATACATGTCTGATCGTCCTTTTGCGTTTCGAGCCCTCACCGATGAGAGGATATGAGTTGGTTTCGATTGCGCAGCAGTCATTTCCTCTACGATCTTCTTTGCCTGGCTACTTAACCCACTCGTTTGGCGGTGTCCCTCGGGATACTGTATCAGAGGGTGATTGTGCACGGATTTCTCAGGTGGGCCCGTACGAATGTACCATTCCCTAGTCATTGGATCCTCCTGAGCTATGACTACAAACGGACACCTGCACTTGTTCGACTTCGAAACCCTCTCCAATTTATCCTCGTTGCCTCTATAACGTTCTCCGTGAGAATATCTAATCAGTTTTTTCGTACCGCATTTCTTATGCGACGAAATAATCACCTCGAAACCAAGAGTAATAGCGACGCATTTCGCCCAGTTAATGGCTTCCACGTCGGTCGGAAATCGTCCTCCTACGCGAAAATGCTCACTGTAGTTTACCCCGTCGCCGATAACAACATCCGGGATGTGGATTTCCCTCTCCTCGTCTGCAAAAAAAATAAAAAATTAGGTCGGCCGAACAGTTTTTTCGGCCAGATATAGATAGGGCCGAAATGTATTTTCGGCCGCCGCAGTTCCGGCCGAGTTACGATCTCGGCCGGAACAGCTGCGGCCGAAACATAATTTCGGCTGTCACAGACCTGGTTGAAAATTTTTTTCGGCCCCCACCAGGTACGACCGAAGTTGTCTTTCGGTCGTGCCTTGCGGGGGCCGAAAATATTTTTCGGCCCGGACTTTAACAGCCGAAATTATGTTTCGGCCGGGAATTTTTTCAAGCCGTTCCTGCCCGTGTTCGACAATTCATCTACTTACGAACGAATTTTACAAGAATTTACTTACCAGTCGTGCGAATAGACCCTTTCCTTTGCCTTGTCCCTTTCCCCTTTCGTCGATCCATTGCAATTTGAATTTTTTTTTGTTTTGTTTGAGTCTGATTTGAATGTATGATTTGGAAAGTATTGTCTGGAACAGGGCTTTAAATAGAAATTTTTATTGTTTATTATAGTTTTTTCTTTTTAAATTAATTTATATTCAAAAGGGCAAAATCGTCTTTTTGCAGCCCTTTAGGGGCGGTGAATAGCAATTCAGAATCAAAATCAGAACCATCCTTAAGGCTGTGTTTGGATCGGAAAAAAAGGTCAGGAAAAAAAACAAGAGAGAAATCGATTTCTACTAGCTTTTCAGTCATTTTCCTTACTATTTGACGAGGGAAATGGTTTTCCATTAGTCTTGCTTAAGATTAATTTACGTTTAGTTTTCTTTTCTTTTCTTCACGTATTTCAATAATCAACAAAAAAATTAGTTTTTCTTTTTCAATTTCGTTCTCTTTTCTTACTAAATTCCTTAAAAACCAAACACGCTCTAAAGGCAACGGAACATCAAGTGCATGAGTGCAAAGACTGTCGATGAAAATTTTCATTTTTTCTTTAGGAAGAAGGTCCCAAGAATTATTTTACTGCTATCTCAGGCATCGGTGAACGATTACAAATAGACGAAAAGAGAGTCGATAATTATTTTATTCAATAAAATTAATAAATATAACCATATTAATAAAATAGCTCCCTTTTCTGATTCATTCTAGTATTTAAACTCATCTACGCTAGTTAATACTTGTTATTTCATTTCATTCACTTTACATACTTTAACTATCTTTCATCAAATCGACGCACAAACTTTAAGGCAATTGCATTCAACTTATTCGCACACACAACAATCATCATGGACGGTAATTTCACGAAGATAACGAGGAAAAGTCACATCACTGGAGGAAGTCTTGCATGATATGATTTTTCCATTTCTATTTTGTAATGAGTTTCTTGATGCACGACTTGTGTTTTATGTTCTTTTCTTTTTGCAATAAGGTCTCCTTTATTATATAATGCGCTTCTTAATACATGAATTGTGTATTCTTTTTTTTTTTCATTGAAGCCGATCTCGATGGCGTTCACAAACGCTTTTCAGTTTAACTGAATAGAAATGTATTGCTCAATGTGGTGGAGTACGACGAAGAGTTATAACATTTTGCAAAGACTTAGGAAAGGTGCCCCGCCAGCGTGTGTCTAATTGGCGGGCTTGGCGAGACACCTTTACATATATCAAATGACAAATTGTTGTAACTCATCGCGTATTCCACCACGTGGAGTGCGACGTTTCCATCCACATTAAAGTGGAAGGCATTTGCGAACTCCATTGGAATTGGCTTGTGTGACAAAAAAAAAGGAAAGAATCGAGTGAATTCTTGCATCAAGAATAAAATAAAGAAAAATAAAATACAATTCTTGAATTAAGAAACTCATAATAAAATAGAAATGGATCATACAAGTGAGCCTCCAGTGATACGGCTTTCGTGCATTGTCCTCCAGAAACTACCATCCACTATGATTTGAGGTATGTGCGAGGGAGTGGTACAATTGCATTAAATTCATGCTTCTGCCATGAAAGAGTTCAAGTGAAGTGTGTGAAGTGAACGAACAAGTAACAAGTATTAACGCAGACAAGTTTAAGTATTAGAAAACAGAAAATGGATTTTTTTATATATTATGGTTATATTAATAAATTTTATTAAATAAGATAATTACCACAATTCAGATGGCATTATTGACTAAAATTATATGGCATTCTCCCAACAATTCATTAGAAATCCCAATTACCCTCGCATTGTAAAAAAGTACCACAAGTGTTTACACTTTAGATTTTCACCCCGTGTAATTTATGAGTTGAATTTAGAGTGGAATAAATGTCAAGTATAAGAACATCTGAGAACTTAGGTCCGTTTAGTTTGTAGGATATGTTAAGATATGAGTTTTTTTTTATCTTGGATAATACTGTTCTGTTTGAATTATGTGTCTGCGTAAGTCGTCAACGCAAAAGAGAGCGAGAGAGAGAGAGAGAGAGAGAGAGAGAGAGAGAGAGAGGCTACAATTACTCCGAAGAAGGGTACGTTGATTTCGAGCATAGAACAGGTGACACCCTGAGTTTCTAAGTTGAAAATTTGTCACTGCCCTCATCGGTGACAGCATCAGCCACAGAGATTCACTGGCTTCACATCCATGACTTCGTCTATGATCAGACATTTCTATATATTTGTAAGGGCGACAATTCAGGGACACATAAGTAAGGATTGGCAATTTTATGCCACGTAACTTTAAAAATTGCAATTTTAGGAACAATTACGTCTTGGACATTCGTAGCCCCAGCTATATCTAGTTTGATTTGATTGGCGAGAGATCAACTGAATTGACCATTTATTCATCTCTTAAAGATGACATAGGCTGCCATGAAAAACCATTGTTACAACTGCAAATCGTAGAATCAGATGCAATAAAGGCTAAAGTTGATGGCTGGAAATTTTTGTAAGAATGGGGGCATTGTCATATACGTTGGGCATAGAGCAAATGTCAAACCAAGTATAGAGTGAAGAAAGAATACAGTCCCGCCGAACTGTTTTGGGCTGCAATATATTTGAAAACAAAACACATCGGTTACATCGATAGCTTCGACTCGATGGAAATGTTGACGTCGAGACTTCAGCACTACACACCGGGCAAACCTATGATGACAGAGGATTTCAAATAATCACGTCGTATACAATGAAAATCCATTGGGTATTGACAAATCAGAAAGAACACATTAATTAGACTTTCCATAGCAGGTTTCGGTATGTTATAGAGTCATAAACGCTGTAGTTACCTTGTCTATCTTTAGCCAATTGTTGATACACTGAGTGTGATACGAGTGCTTGCAAGAAAGAACAGTGAGGGTCTCATCGTCTTCATAGTCCAACCTGCATATGACACACCTGAGGAAAAAAAACAAGGAAAATAGGTGGCATATTACAATATCCAATCAAATACACTAATCAATAACTACTTACGAGTCGCCGAGGCTCTCTTGACTGCCCTCCGATTTATATTTTACCAAAGGGAGAGTAGCAATAGTGTCAGAAGATTTGTCACTGCCCGCATCAGCCACGAGATTCTCTGGCATCACGTCCATGATCCCAAAGTCCTTCGCCTGCCTCTTGAGCAGTCATATTGTGGTCGCGGTCCATATGTCTCTGAACAACTTCAAGCGGCAGACCCGTGTGCTCAGCATAGATTCCCTTGAGCAAGTCGCTTAAACGAAGGATATACCGAGTTCGAATGCCCAAATTCGTATCCTGACCCCCGCATCCACCAGATGGCTGATGAATCATGACAAAAGCATTTGGAAGGGCCCACCTCTCGCCCTTTGCTCCAGTGGCTAATAGCAGAGAAGCCATTGATGCGGCTTTTGACCCACGCAAACGGTATTTACCGGAGACCGAATGTATTGCATCGTGTCATATATAGCAAGGCCTGCACAAACAATTCCGTTTATCAACTGCAAAAGCAATTACGTATACTGTTCAATAACTAACTAAAAAATTCAGAAACAATTGGAAAAATCAAACACCAGACATCAATCCCAGAATAAATGGTCTCAATCAAACAAATATATACGCACCAACGGTAACCTCACCGCCGGGGGAATTGATATACATCTGGATTGACTTCTTAGGGTTTTCCGAATCAAGATATAGCAGTGGGCGATAACAATGTGCGCCGTGTCATCAGAAATTGAACCGTTTACAGATATTATTCTGTCATTCAAGAGCCGCGAGAAGATATTTGTATGATCTCGGGGCGAGCGCATGTATGATATCTTCTCGCAGCTCTTGAAGGACAGAATAATATCTGTAAACGGTTCAATTTCTGATGACACGGCGCACATTGTTATCACCCACCGCTATATCTGAATTCGGAAAACCCTAAGAAGTCGATCCAGATGTATATCAATTCCCCTGGCGGTAAGGTTACCGCTGGTGCGTATATATTTGTTTGATTGAGACCATTTATTCTGGAATTGATGTCTGCTGTTTGATTTTTCCAATTGTTTCTGAATTTTTAGTTTGTTATTGAGCAGTATACGTAATTGCTTTTGCAGTTGACAAACGGAATTGTTTGTGCAGGCCTTGCTATATATGACACGATGCATTCGATCTCCGGTAAATACCGTTTGCGTGGGTCAAGCCGCATCGATGGCTTCTCTGTTATTAGCCGATGGAGCAAAGGGCGGGAGGTGGGCCCTTCCAAATGCTTTTGTAATTATTCATCAGCCATCTGGTGGATGCGAGGGTCAGGATACGGATTTGGGCATTCGAACTCGGTATATCCTTCGTTTAAGCAACTTGCTCAATGGAATCTGCTTAGATTGAAATGCGTTCCCCTTAAATTCAATAAGCACGAAACACTATGCATAATTAAGAGCAGTTTCATGTTTCATCTCAACCTAAAAACAACATTAAGTGCTCGTTTGGTTAGTAGGTTTATATTTAGGAGGATTTAAATTAGTTAGGATTATATAAAACTAATTAATGGATATAAAATAAAGTTGTGTTTGGTTAGTGGGTTTATATAAACACATCAGAGGGGGTGTGTTTATTTAAACCCATAAGTATGTGTTTAGAGCTGAATTATATAAATCTATGGTTCAAATATAACTACGAACCAAACACTTGAATATATCTTAAACCCAGGTTTAAAATACCTAAACCCATCAACCAAACAAGGGCTAAAACATATAACTAATATGCTCACCGGAAGATACGGCCTAGGCGGCCGCCTAATCGGCGCCAGCCGCCGCGAATAAGGCCAAATCGTCCGTTCTAATCGGCCAGACCGCCTAGGCGCCGAACAAGCCGAGTAATCGGCGCACAGGCCAATTTTCGGGCCGCCTAGTCGCTCGTTTAAAAAAATTAATTTTTTTTAAACAGAAACGATCGATAGCTTCAGACGCGTACAGACCTTGTCCACAGTCCACACTACCATCCCTTCGTCGCCGCCCTTCGCCTGCCGCCGTCGCCGCCGTCGTTCCGCCGTCGTGCCGGCACCAGACGGCTGATTGTAGGGGTAAAAAGATGAAAAAACGGCTGTGAGCCTGTGATGAGAAATGAGATGAGTAGCAGCGTTCAAGATAAAGAAAACCCTAAGCTTTGGGTTAAATGGGCTTTTTTAATGTGGGCTTTTCTAATTTATTTCAAAAAAATACACTTTAAATAGGTGAATATTTATAATCTATTTCATGAGTTCAAATATATTGCAATATTAATGAAAAAATAGGTGAACCGTTTAATTGCCGCCTGAAAACCGTCTAGCCCCGCCTAGGCGGTCTAGGCCCCGGCGCCTAGCTACAGCCTGGCGTATTTTACAACCTTGATATTCAGCAACGGCCGCAGGATCCTCAGGATCGATGGTGATCTTCTCTTTCTTGAGAACTCCTATTGCTGTCTCGAAATTCTTCTTGACCTCAAGAAAAATACCCTTCAACATCTCTGTGAAAGATGCAGTAAAGTCAGAGGCTCAGATTATCAGAAAAAAAAAAAACAGAAAAACCAGAAGTTCTGAAATTAGCATAAGACACGCTTTATTGATTATTTTCGTCTGCAATTAGCATGGTTCGCCGTCGGCCTTCTAAAAAATCAAAAAGAAGAATAAGAAAGGCCGGTCAAGGCTAACTCCAAGTCAGCAAGGAAAAGTGAAAGTCAGTATACAACAAAAACCTTCGTTGAGAGGCCATCATAGAGTGTTTGTACCTCAAAGGGGTCAAAGTCTCGAGATGAGAAAGAATTCTAGCCATAGAATGGATTTTGACTCCACTTGATGTATGAGTAATACATTGTCGACCACATTGACCGCAATCTCACCGGAGTACACTGAAAGAGAGCCCCGTAACAGGAAAAGAAACAATCTTTTTAAAATAGGAAATGGGCAAGAGAGAAGAGGAAAGAATTGAAACAACTATGTGCAGTGTGGTCCATGAGAATCTGTAATGGAGCTATGTTCTTCACACATCACTGGATCTTAAATTTTTTAGGAGCTTCACTTTCCACTTTCCAGAATTATTAGGTTATTGCAAAGGATAAGAGAAACCTTACAAATTGATGAAAGCAGTTGCGACAAACAATGTAGAGATGCAACTAACGGAATCAAAAATGAAAACTGTTTAGTTGATTATTTTGCTCGACTCAAGATGATGAGTCGATGACACAAACTACAATCTGACAACACCAGCACAATACAGTGTAATTGTGTCAAAAGCTACCAGTGTACTTGATAGAAGAAACTCGTCATCTTTCAGTCACAGGGAAACGTGAAAGTCAAATACCCTAACAAAATCAAATAATAACCAACGAACACAGATCTTTACTTTCCTCTTCACAAATTATTTTCCGAACTAACATGTAAACACGGAATTACACCATCACCAAGTATCTATCACATGATATTCTTTAAAGTTCAGATAATATAAATATTATTGAAACTTTAAGCCACTTCTTGCCTGGTGCACAACAGCATCTCGATAGAACCTATATATGTGAAGTAGATTTGCCACTCTATCAAACTGCAAACAATATATCCTGCCAAACCTGCAAATTGACAAAATCGTAAACAAGAGTAGAATAGAATGCAATCCAGTAAAATCAATGTGGCGATACCTCGGCCGTATCGGCCGCGACGGGACGGGATCGGAGGTCGCCGCACCCCAGATACAGGTAGGCTCGGTTGCAGACCTGTAGCGGCCTAAAATCGGGCGTATCGGCGAGATCTCGGCCGAGGGAGAACGTGCGGCCGAGAACTCGGTTGCTGCGGCGATATCTCAGCGGCCGGCGCTAGAAGGACCTAAGGGTTTGGTGATAGTGGCCGTCTTGGCATGATGAAGATTGAAGATGACCCTAATTATAGTTAAAATGGGTTTCGTGCTTGGGCTTTCTTACTTTAAAAAAAATGTGGGCCCAATTATTTTATTATCTTGTCCTGTTTTACTGTAATCAGTATTCAAAATAATAAAAAACCGTAAATTGCAAATGAAAAACTCAAAAAATTGAGATTTTTACGGTTTTGGGTAGAATTGTCCGGTTTTGGGCTTTCTTACTTTTGTGTTGGTAAGGAAAGGTAACCAGGGAACTTTCTAAGAACAGAAACAATCGTTTTGGGTAGAGACCCGCCAAAGCCCGCCATTTGACGGGGCGGAGCGGGCTGGCCCGTCAAATCAAGGCCCGCACCGCCCCTGGCGGGCCACGGGCCTAGGCGGGCTGGCCCGCCCAACTTAAAAAAAATCGACACCATTTAAATCTGCCATCCAGCAACAATCAATGAACAAATAACAATAATCATCATTCATCAACCAATCCAAACTAAAAAGGAAAATACCCAACCACTTGGGGAGGCCGAGCAGTGGTCTGGATGTCGAGGGGATCGAGCAACACTTGCTGCTGTGGAGTGGGTCGCGGCTGTGGAGTGGGGCCGAGCACCGTCCGGCTGTGGAGTGGGGTCGAGCGGCGTCCGGTTGTGGAGGGTGTCGATGGTGATCGGTGCCATGAATCTGATGTTGCGAAGCTTAGAGCTTGTTCAAAAATGATTGTTATGGTGTGATGAAGAAGATGATCTGAGAATGGGGGGACGCACACACATAATAGACATTTTTTTGGTTGGGGTTGGGCTTAGGGTTTTTTTGGTTGGGGTTGGGCTTTTGGGCTTAGGGTTTTACTTTTTTTGGGTTTTTTTTTTATTAACACTAGCGGGTCAGCTCGCGGGTATACGGGCCCCCGCCAAAGCCCGCAGCCCGTACGGGTTGGCCCGTTGAGGCCCGGGCCTGAAAAATCTGAGCCCAACCCACCCCTTAGGCGGGGCGGGGCTCGGGCCAGATTGACATCTCTAGTTTTGGGCAGGTTTGGGCTTGGGCTTAAGGTTTTTTATGGGCCTAAAAGATCAATTTGGGTCTACGGCATTACGCATAGCCCAAATACCATTTTGGCCTACGTACTTGAGGTTAAGAGATCTGATTGCCAACTCAATATATATATATATATATATAAATACTATTATATAATTGGTTTGGTGTGGATACAAACGGCCACAATTTGGTGTATAACTTATTTGCAATTTAATTCCTCATTCTAATTTAATTAATTAAGTATTTTCATATTTCTCCTAATTTTTATTTACTGTACTTATACCTCAACAACTAAGTTTCTTTTTATATGCTTAAAAATTATATTCCATCTTAAACACTAAAAATTATAATTACAAAAATTAAAATAATTTTAATATAATTATATTTTAAACACACACATCGGGTATCCGCTCCGATTTTAATTGGATATCCGATTTCGGATATCCGGTTTATTTGGATATTTATACCAGATATCCGCATCAGGTTTTTAAATTTATTTTCTTATATTTTTATTATTTTCTTTTCAAAATCATATTTTTTATTTCTTATCATAATAAAAAAATATTTTTAATATAAGAATTTCTACACATAGTAATTCACACAATATATGAATTTATGATTCAAAATTACATAATAAATAATAAGCTCAATACCACAAATTCACATTAATTTTTAACTTGCAATCTCGATGTTTTTTATGTTTTTTTTATCTTAATTCTCTAACAAAGTTTTATGCAATAATAAAATAATATAAATTTAAATATTCTACTTGATGATTTTTTTTTTCCTTTTTGGACCTCCATTTTTCTTTTTGGACTATTTCTTTATTCTTGTAATACAATTCAGTGTTAAGCCCTTGCTCCTTAAATTGAGTGATAATCTACAATGATAAACAAACATCCACTTCATAGGCCTATATCTCCTTTGAATCAACAACTAAATGCTGAATTTTCTAGTAACATGTTAGAAGCCAACCTGAGTGAGCCTCATGTTGAATTCAATCTGAACATCTTTCGACTGCTGCTTCATTGCCTTTGTTATTGGTGAGTTACGACAGGTTTTCCATCTATATAGTCTGTCGACCTGCAGAAATAGATGTAACAGACGTTAGCATAAAAAACGTGACAGTAGACAACTTCAATATGTAATACCAAAAGGGTAATTCACTTTGTTTAATGCAACAATAAACTCTGTATTTCTCATCTTCAAAAGATTGAGAGATTCAATTGTCTGTGTTCCCGGCCATGCATAATATCAACCACCAAGATTGCAATATCACACAGCCAGATCCTCGAGATCGCAAATTAGTAAAAGATTCATGTCCTGGAGTGTCAATGACTAGCAGATCTGGGACATTAAGCTTTGCATCAGCTTTCAGCTCCTTCGCTCTCTCTCGTATGTTTTCAGCTGGAAAATATGTCGCCCCAATTTGCTGAGTCATCCCACCTGCCTCACCTTCTTGGACATTAGTAACTATGATACAATCAAGCAATTTCGTTTTACCAGTATCCACATGACCCATAATACAGCATATTGTGGAACGCAGATTTGTCCATTCTGAGAGTTACTATTTTCATCGTTTTGAGCAAATGGTGCTTTATCTTCATTCTTACTAGCAACCTCGGGCTCAATATATTTAGTTTTACATTCCTTAATCTTTTCAGGTATATGTGGCACAACCGACGAGATTTTTCCATTTCCAGCTTGCTTTGTTGCCTTGGACGGTGGCTCAACCTCTTTTGATGTTGTAGGCCGTGCAACCTTTAACTCTCTCTTGGGCAAAGGTTCAGGCTCTGAGTCAACTTCTTCATCAGAAAATCCTTTACCAGGCAGCTTGAAATCAGCATCGTCCCAGCTTTTTGCATGCCAATCTTCATCGTCATCATCTTCTTCTTCAGCAACTCCATTCTCTTCAACCACAATACGTTTTCTCCTATAGAAAAGAGGGGTGTTAGTATAAAGAATTAGGCTACTTGCCTTCTTCCTCGTCACAGGCTCCCAGCTAGGGGTGTTCGTTGTTCGGTATACCGACCGAACAAACCGAAATACCGAAATTTCGGTACAAAACCGAACCGACGGTTTGGTTCGGTATTCGGTTCTTCAAAAAAAAAATTCGGTAATTCGGTAAATTCGGTTCGATATAGATATTCGGTAAATTGGGTATACCGAATTACCGAAATTTTAAAATTAAAATATATTTTATTATATTAATATTGAAATAAAATTATAATTATATTAATATACGTACTAATTTAATTATTATCGATTTTTTATTCTTATTATTTAAATTTCGGTAAAGTCGGTAAAAAAAAATTCGGTATCTAAAAGGGGTGTACCGAAATTTCGGGATACCGAAATTTCGATTCGGTTCGGTACGGTATGTACCGAACGAACACCCCTACTCCCAGCCCATAAATGAACCTGCAAGTTATGGCTTTTTTAATTTGATGATAATAAATGAGTGTATTTTTGTCTTTTAGAAATATAGTCTGGGTAGGATAAATAATATGGCCCAGTCAGCCCCATCAGATAACTTATCTCGTATTTGTTGGATTGTTAACACGGGCTTCAGTTTATCTCGGGCTTTATTCTAATTTTGTTTTTGAAAACTGAACAGGATATAATTGGATTTTTGGACCCTTAACTTGACAAATCCAATAAAGTGAACGCATCAATTGGCCCCGTTTAGTTTCCTGTATGAGGAAATGCGTGATAGAAAAGCCCGTTTTAAAAGTTGGGATACTAGTCTTATCTAGCCTATATAATATCTTGTTCACTTACTAAAATTACTCCAATTGATATCTCATATTAGACACGTTATTTGACCAATATAACCTTATATTCCACAAACTTCTACATTAACATTGAGAATGTATTCAACATCAACAAAGAAGAACACACGACATGAAAAACAAACTCAATTGCTTAGGCCCCTTCTACCAACAATTCCAAGAACCATTATGCATCTTTAGGTGCAATTTTCACACAGAGACACGCGATTACTGTTACATTGACCGCAATCTCTTCTTCACGGCGGCGCCGCCGGGCTTATGGCAAAGAAGAGGAAACCGGCGAGGAAGGAGGCCTCTTCTCAGGTTGATGAGCTAGTTGCTACTCCTACCAGGGAGAATGACAAAACCCCACATTCACGCTCTCATGTGACACCTGCGCCTACCTTAGATGACGTTACAATGATGATTGAACAATACATTAGCAGTACCAAACACTCTAGAGAACTGAAGGAAGCGGAGGTTTTAACAAGAGCTATGAAGGATTTGGAACATAAAGGGGTATTATTGACTGAACAAAAGGCCGAACAGACTAACGTGAAAACAAATTCTGTATGGGCGCAGTTTGATATATCCGCAATGTGGGAAATAAGCTTGGGCATATTGAACCAGAGAAAATGGGGGGACTGAGATGGGGCACATTCGACAGGATGACATTGATGAGGAGGTGCAGTATTGGAAATCGGCGATTGTCTGCTATGTGCTTGGATCCAATCCTCCATTTGCTGTGATGACTGGATTTTTGAATAGAGTTTGGAAAACACGGGGCTGCAGAAAGTGACGCAGGTCAGGGTTGGTTTACTCTTGGCCAAATTTGAGAATGAGGAAGCAAGGGATCAGATCCTCCAATTCGAACTGTTACAATTTGATAATAGACCAGTAACTCTTGCTCCATGGACAGCAAACACTGAGTTCAGGAAAGGGGACATTGATAAAGTACCTATTTGGGTGCAATTCCCACATTGAATTGAAATATTGGGGGGGTGAAAGGGCTCAGTAAGATTGCTAGCCTAGTGGGCACTCCTATCATGGCTGATCAGGTTACTATGAATAAAGACCGAATCCAATATGCTAGGGTCTTGGTAGAAGTTGATCTGAAGAAGGAACTAAAGGATAGAGTTACCTTCTTAAATGAACATGAGGAGTTAGTTGAACAAGAGGTTACTTATGAATGGAAGCCTATAAAATGTGCTACATGTGGGAAATTTGGGCATGCTACTGAAGTATGTAGGAAGCTGGTCAGGAAGGAATGGCAACCAATAGCAGAGAAAGACCAAGTCCCAACTGAGAAAGGGAAAGAGCCTTTGGTCCAGGAAACTGAGAATGCCTGGAAAACACAAGGTCGTAGGAAGTTACAACTGAGTGCCAATGAGAGGTCAGAGCAGCAGATTGGCCTTACACAGATGGGGAGTATGCAACAAAACACCGAGACTATATCTACCCACGAGATTGCAGTGAGAGGTAGCCGTGACCCTGATAAGCAGAAAGCTTCACTAGCGGGAAGGGCAATGTAGTGATCCTAACCAGAGGGGGTTACCCTCCCCCCAATGGATAAAGCAGTTTTATGGAATGTCCGGGGTATGAATACCCCGAATAAACAGGCTGAGATTAGGTTGAGGTGTGGCAAACTTTAGTTTAGTCTAGTGCCTGGTTGAAACAAAAATAAAACAGGATAGTTTGAGTGGAGTCATGGAGCGCTGGTTTTCAGGATGGAGTTATGTAAATAACCTCAATAATCACCCAAATGGTAGAATACTACTACTGTGGAGAAATGAGTGGAAGGTGACTGTGTTAAGGCAAACAGCTCAGTTGATCCATACCCAAGTGGAGAAACAGGGGACTCTGTTATATATGACCTGTGTATATGAGTTTAATACTAGTACTCTACGAGAAGCCTTATGGGATGACCTCCGGGAACTCAAACAGACTACGGAACCATGGCTAGTATGGGGGGATTTCAACAATATACTATCATCTGAGGATAGGATGGGAGGAAGTCAGGTACAAGCTACTGAATATGAAGCACTTGGGCAGTGTCTTAGGGACTGTGAGCTTGAGGAGATTAGAAGGAAGGGCAATCATTACACTTGGTCTAACAAACAGAGAGCTGAAACAAGAATCTATAGCAAAATAGACGGGCTTTTGGGAATCTACATTGGATGCAAAAGTTCAATGACATTGAAGCACATTTCCTAAGTGATGGGGTCTCAGACCACTCCCCCATAATGCTTAAATGTGTAGGAATCATAAGGCTCCTAGCAGAGGGTTCAAATTCTATAACATGTGGGTGTAATCCCCTAAATTCCAGGAGGTACTGGAACAGAACTGGAGCAGGGGCTGCACAGAGGGCTACAAAGGGAGACATGTACTGCACCAACTGAACCAGATCAGGAAGCCACTAAGGAAGCTAAATAAGGATCACTTCGCTAATATTGTTCTAAGTACTGGGATGAGAAGACATGAACTAGAATCCTCACAGACAGAACTTAGCAAAGACCCCCTGAATGGTACATTAATTGAGAAGGAAAAGGTAGCAGCTGAGGAGTTTAGATTTATCAGCAAAGCTTGAACCAAATTCTTGGCTCAGAAGGCTAAATCAGTTTCGCTAAGGGAGGGAGATCAGAATACCAAGTATTTCCATGCCCTCATCAAGCAAAGAGAGTATAGGAATAGGATCTCTTCTGTGATAGATCCTGAGGGTATGATCATCGAGGAACCCGTGCAATTGTTGGCCATTTCACTGACTATTATCAGCAGTTACTGGGAACAGCTACTGAGAAGCTGGAGGAAATCGATGAGTGTGTTATAGCACAGGGTAACACGCTTTCTGTAAGGGACCAGCTCTGCCTTCTATCCCCCTTTACTAGGGAAGAAGTTGAGAGAGCCATGTTCTCTATACATAGCAACAAGGCACCAGGACCTGATGGTTTTAATAGTGATTCTTTAAAGCTACCTGGAATACTGTTGGGGAGGAATTGACAGATGCAGTGATGGAATTCTTCAAGGAAGGGAGATTAGTCAGAGCTATGAATCACACAACTATCACTCTAGTACCTAAATCTGCCAATCCCAGTACTGCCCTGGACTATAGACCTATTGCTTGCTGCAATACCATTTACAAGTGTATTTCCAAGCTCCTATGCATCAGATTAAGGGAAGTATTACCCAGCCTTATACATGACAATCAGGGAGCATTTGTACCTGGAAGAGCTATTGGTCATAATATCATGATGATAAGCCAGGAACTGCTGAGACTGTACAAGAGAGGGAATGGATCAGCAAGGTGTATGATGAAGATTGATCTTAGAAAGGCTTATGATACAGTTGGAAATTCCTGATATGCTTACTAAACAAACTGAGATTCCCCGTGAGGTTTGTGGAGTGGGTGAAGGAATGTATATCCACTGTAACCTACTACACACTTGCTATTAATGGTTGCCATGAAGGTCATATCCGTGGGGCAAGAGGCTTGAGACAGGGAGATCCCATGTCCCTCTTGTTGTTTGTGCTGATCATGGACTATCTCATAAGAAAACTCTTGTTGGCTTCGAAGCAAGAAGGATTCAGGTTTCACCCTCTCTGTAAGCAGAATAATCTGGTTAGCTTATGCTTTGCAGATGACCTACTGATTATGTGTAAGACTCATCAGAATTCAGTAGCGCTGATAAATGACAGTTTGGAGCATTTTCATAAGACAACTGGTCTCACTGCTAACTCCTTGAAGTCTAGCATGTATCTAGCAGGCATCAACCATGCAGACAAACTGAAGTTGCTTGGGATTAGAGGTGTCAAAACGGGCCGAGCCCGTCGGGTTGGCCCGCCCCGCCATGAAAAATAGGTGGGTTGGGCCAACCAATTCTCGGCCCGTTTAAAGGCGGGCCGAAACGGGCCAGCCCGTTTGGGTTGCGGGTTGAGGCGGGTCGGGGCGGGCTGGCCCGCCAGTAATTTTTCTTTTTTTATTTATTATGTATATATATTATAAACATTTTTAATGCTAAATATTAATAAATAATATTTATTAGTGATTAATTATAATTAATTTAGTTAAGAACTTAATTTATAAATGATTTATTCGTTAATTATTCCAAAAAATATTATTAATCTAAGTATTATTTGAAAAAAAAACACAAACATTTTAAAAAAATTAAACAAAAATCAAAAAAAATAAAGCGGGCTGGCCCGTCAACCCGCGGCGGGTCGGGGCGGGCTACTAGTTTAGTAGCCCGTTATGTTGGCGGGCTGACCCCCCCGCGCCGTTTAATGGCGGGTTGAGGCGGGGCGGGGCGGGTCGGGGCGGGCCGGCCCGTTTGACAGCTCTACTTGGGATGACTGGTTTTTAAGAAGGAAATATTTCCCATGAAGTACCTTAGAGTGCCCATTTCACCTACCAAGTGGAGCAGATCTGACTGTGATGCCGTGGTGAATAGAATTGTGAAGAGAATTACATGTTGGAAATCAGGAACTTGTCTTATGCTGGCAGATGTTGTCTCTCTAATCATCCTGCCCCGGAGTGTGGTGACAAAAGTGGATGAGAAATGCAGAGTCCTTTGGGGCAGAGGTATTGGTGGCAAGATTAAAGCTCTGGTTTCTTGGGATACTGTTTGCCTGAAAAAACAACATGGAGACCTTAATATCAAAGATTGTGGGACATGGAATGTTGCAAGTATAGGTAGGCAGATTTGGGACATCACAAGAAAAAAGGATAACATGTGGATTAAGTGGCTTCATAGCATCTACTTGAGAGGGACTGAATTCTGGGATTATCACAGGAAAGAGGACTGCAGCTGGCAACGGAAACAATTAACTAAGGTGAGAGACATGTTGCGAGAGGGCTTCAATAGAGGGGTATGGAAAGAGGCTTCCGATGGATGCTATACTGTAACAACAGGTTATAACTGGCTCAAGGGAATCAAGCCCAAATTTGAACCTGCTGGGGCTGTGTGGAACCGATGGAATCTGCCTAAGCATGCTTTTGTTATGTGGCTGATAATGCATAACAGATTGCTTACACGAGACAGGCTGCTACAATGGGGGATGTATATCCCTGACGCTAGATGTATTTTGTGCATGCAAGCTGATGAAAGCATCGAACATCTGTTGTGTTTATGTCAATAGACTCAATACAGCAAGCAGGTTATCCTCGAGGCTAGTAGATGGCTGAATTGTAGGATCCCGGAGTACCATGAGAGATGGAAACAGCTGCTAGTAAAGTTGGGAAAACAGAAAAATCCTGAAGCTAAGATAAAGATTGCGGGGCTTGCGGCTATAACGTATGGCTTATGGAAGGAAAGAAATGCTAGGATACACAATGTGGGGAGCATGAGGCTGGGGTGCTGTTTCAAAAAATCAAGTGCAAATTTAAGCTGCAAGCGAGTGGAATGAAGTTCAAGAAGATCTCTTATAGAGCTAAGGTTTATATTGAGAGTTTGCTATTTTCTTAGGTACAATTTAAGAAGTAGAGATGTATGAACATTGAGGGCCTTGTGGTAATGAAAATCTTTCTTACCAAAAAAAAAATTATGCATCTTTATGAAGCTATATTGCCTCCACGCACTGGGGTTATTCTTTGGATTTCAATAGCCTCCATCGCTTGCCTTTTCGAACGGCATTTTCAGCCCCACGGTGCAATCAAATACTGCAAAATTTAAGGATTTCAAAACGAATATCACCCAAAACGACTTTCAAAACGGTATTAAGAATGTGCAGACGCGCATCAGAATCAGATGGCATTGGATCACTAACCGAAAGTTCAATTATCGCCACACATGGAAGATATTAAAGCATCCATATGACATCATAAGAGAAAAATTTCACAACCTACTACGAGTAAATCAATCAAGAAAAATCCCATTAATAGGTTCAGCAAACTGCAATTGTTGCTGCTGCAGATCTCCATCGTCACCGACCTCAACTCGCAGCAATGGCCGGACAATACCGTCTCCTTCCACCACCACCTTTTCCCTCCACAAGCCTCCATATATACCAAGACCCAACCGACCTAAAGGAGCCTCCATTTCTCACACAACCGCTCCATTTGAGATGGCTTAAGCAATTCCTCTAACCAATACAAGTACACTGTCAACCTATCGTCTTCTTCGTATATATAAACGAACAAGTCCATCGACGAACCTCACAAAGTCTGACAGTTACTTCCCGCATTAAATAAATAAATCAAAAAGAAAGGAAAAAAAAACCGATTCTTCTATCTCAATGGATAAACAATCCAGCGTTCCAAACTCCACGCAACTCACACCCGTCTCCTTCCTCGAACGCGCTGCCACCGTCTACGCCGATTTCCGGCGCTGATCCACAACTCCGCCGCGCAAACCTGGTCGGAAACCTGGCAGAGATGCCTAAAGCTCGCTTCTTCCATCAAATCCATGGGCGGCATACAGAAAAACGACGTCGTCTCGCTAGCCCTGGTCTATCCAAATCAGGTGGGTTTGTTCACGTTGCAACGGATGGAAGAAAGCTTTCCCGGGTTTGAAGTAGAAGGGGCTTTTGGTAATTTCAAAATTTAGTAAGGGACTGAGTTTATAATCTGGGCCAAAACCATTGGATAATTTATCTAGAGAATGCTAGTTTATAATAAGGGGCCTTGTTTTGTCTCGGGCTCTATCCACATGGATGTTTTGGCAAGTGAACGTTATTATCATAGATAATTTGGGCCTTCTCTTACTTCATCGAAGAAAGTGAACGCAGCCAATTGAAAGCACCTCTCGGCACTGTTTTGATTGGCTGAACCTTTTGAGCTTTTAAGGTAATGCATCTTCGACGATAACATCACGTTTTTTTTTTTCTATTATGGTTTTGTTTGCTCTAAACTTGCGATTTCCACACCATCACGCTTCGCACGCTGGAAAGCCTTCTTTTTTTTTTTTTTTTTTTTTTCCTATTTCGACCCGAACGAACTCGAATTACAACACAACATCTTAGATGGATTATTATCTCGAGAGTTGTCTTAGATTTTAAAGGTCCTCATCTTGTATAAGAAACTAAAACGGGGCCTTAAAACATTTACTCTTACATTTCGAACGGCGTCGTATTGTCTCTGAAGCTAAAGTAAACAACGAATCATCTCTCAGTTTCGAAATTCTAAAGCCCTAATCCCCAACACCAAGGTGATGACGCTGTCAAGACTTCGCGTGGCGATTTCATCGTCGACTCTCCACCTTCCTTCTAGATATCGCTCTCCTCTACGGTTTTTCTCTTCTGGTAATGTGTCTATTCTTGTAAGCATTGTTCAGTTCGGATTTGTAATGTGGTGTTTGGAAATGTGTTAATTGATTCTTTACACGAGCTTTTTCTTGAGTGCTGTCCTATTCTTTTTATGGCTTCTATAAATTACGGGGATTTGTGGTAATACGATGTTTCCTATCCTAGTTCTGGTTTCTATATGAATTACGGATTTGATTGAGCTTAGCGATTATCAATTTTCGGATCCGGGCAGTGGTGTATTGCTGACAAAGACAAGATTTTAGAAGTTAGTGACACTACCGTTCGTGGTGTTTTTTGTTTGAAAGTGAAATAGGAGTGAAAGTGTGTCGAATGCGTAGTTTAAAGTGTTTAGGATCTGCTTTTCACGGCAAATGTGGTTATTTTGGAATGAGTGGTAATCAGAAGACTTTGTTTCCACAATCAAAAAATTGTGCATTCGCCTCACACATGATTTTTCTAGCCTTTGGCCTTGCCTCTTTTGGTGTGTTCTTCTAGGCTCAACCGAGACAGCCAGCAAATCAAGATCAGAACCATCCTTAAAGGAACAAATGATGGCTCAATTATCAACTCAGGATATAAGCTCCCTCGCTGGAAGCAGTATGCCTCTGTGGATGATGAGAATTGGGACACTGGTCCATAACATCGAGCTTCGCCCGGGCCAGGGCGGGAAACTAGTGCGTGCCGCTGGTACAACTGCTAAGATTCTTACCGAGCCCAATAGATCTGGAAGGTAAAATTAAATGGATACCCTTTCAATTTCAAATGCAATCGTGGGCTTTTGTGAATGCGAACTATGGATCTGATGCTGATAGAAGAAGTGGTTTGTTTGCTGGCATAGGAGCTCTTATAGCCCGTGTCTTGTGAGTTAGCCCATGTCTTGTGAGTTGTGACTTTGACGAGGTGCAAAATGCTGCATATTTGTGATAAGCATCCAACAATCCTAGTTAAATTCTGAGTGTTTGCTCGTAGGTTTTGTGAGATAAAACTACCATCTGGGGTAAAGAAACTGATAGACACGAGGTGTAAAGCTACGGTGGGCCAAGTCTCAAATCCCGAGCATGGATCGAAGAAGCTGAGAAAGGCCGGGCAGAGCAGATGGTTAGGTCGTAGGCCCGTCGTGAGGGGCGTGGCTATGAACCCGGTCGACCATCCACACGGTGGTGGAGAAGGTAAGAGTAAGAGTAGTGGGAGCCATGGGCGAGTCTCGGTTTCGCCTTGGGGAAAGCCTACTAAAAGTGGGTACAAAACCGCCCGGCCCAAGCGAAGAATTTAAGGTGAAATTTTCTATCGGGACATATTTTCTTTCACTTGATGGATGCTTGCTCTTGGAAAAAGGGATTAACTGATGTATGAATTTTTCTGTTTTTTAGTTATCGAAATCAAGATAACGAGTTTTCAAGGTTATGTTTTTTTTTCACATTTTTCTTCTTGGTTTAATTATTACAATGCCTAAGAGTACCACAGAGAAAATATTGCCTGTAAAGACTCTGCTGTTTTTCTAAGACATGTCACTGTTGCCCGTGTATTTATTGGATCTCCGGTAAGAAATCCCCGGCGAGATAAAACTCGCATAAAACTCCTATTTTTCCCAAAAAATGTAATTACATGAATTCCATATGGCATGGATGATAAGTAATACCCAAAAACTTAAAATTGTGCAGTATACTCTGTTAATATAGCATATGAACAGAAGAGATGTACAGAGAAGAAGCTCAAGCTCGGCTCAGTCGAGGTAAAACAGAGTAACGATTTTCCTCATGTTCTTCGCTTCTTGGCACGTCTCCATTAGCAATCTGCTGTCGTGAAACGCAAAGCATATCACTTGCTGGACTTGCCCTATAATGTCCATGTTGCACAGCCTGCGTTTTTTTATTGCATCATCGTAAACATTTTTACGCACTAAATCTCAGTCAGAAAACGAACCAAAGAAAAGGCGATCTTGGGTACCTGCTGGCCTCAATCAATGGAAGATGATCGTTGTGAGGCTTCTCTATCACATTCTTCACCTGCCATGAAAGAAAAAAAATGAGTTTTTACTTAATCCATAGTACGAAAATATTATTAGTAACAAAGGGGTTTAATTATTTTTTAATACTGTAATTTAGGGGTAACAGTATAGGGATAAAGAATTTAAGGGTGTCATTTTACAGGTAATAACTTTGAAAATTGTGCAATTTTGGAACAAAATCTACGCTTCTGACGTATAAAGTTCCTAAATTCTTCATTTTGAAAGTTTTTGTCGGTATAATACCACCTCTAAATCTCCGTCCTTATAAGTTATAATGCGATCCCCTATATCACAGGACTAAAAAAATAATTAACAATAATAAAGGACGACGATTTTCTTACTTTGGCGAGCAGTTCTTGGCTCTCGGGCGACTGCTTCTTCAAGCTCTGAGGCAATATTACAGTGAGAAGCTCGGGTTTTTCGGCGCGTAGGGCCCCTCTGATGACAGCAGCATTGGTCCCAGACGCCCCAGATGTAAAGATATGATTTTTCTGCGCATATTTTGTGGTTTATTGTAGGAAAAATTTATATATATGTTTGTGGGCTTTGTTCGGGAAAAAAAGAAAGAAAGAAAAAGGAACGTACCGTTATGACCAATGCGTAGCTCAGAATTTCTATGAGCTGTTGGTGCATGAAGCCCATATTTCTCGTCCCAAAGAAGCCTATCGATCGAGGCCCTTGTTGCTGAATAGCTAGCAGTTCCTAAATAGAGGGACGATTAAGAGCTCGGTTACTGCACTCTTTCATGGAATTAAGCGCTAATCTAAGCATCAATTAAGGTTTAATGAGTTGTCATGACTTGTGCAAACTCAGAAAAAAAAGCTTACTTGACATGATTACAGAGCCCAGTTACTACATTCTTTCATTGATTGGATTCAGGCGATGATCTAAGCATCATTTAAGGTTTAATGCGTTGTAGTAAGCGATGCAAACTCAGAAAAGAAGCTCACTTAACATGATTACGGAGCCCAGCTATAAAATCCTTTCATGGATTTAAGCTCAAATCTAAGCATCATTTAAGGTTTAACGCCTCGTAAGAACTGATGCAAACTCGGAAATGAAGCTCAGTTAACTTGATTACAGAGCCCAGTTACTAGATTCTTTCATGGCTTTAAGCGCTAATCTAAACATAATTTAAGGTTTAATGCCTTGTAATAACCGATGAAAACTCAGAATAGAAGCTCACGTAACACGATTACAGACCCCAGTTAATGAATTCTTTCATGGATTTGAATTGAGCTCTAACCTAAGCATCATTTAAGGTTTAACGCTTTGTAATAACAGATGCAAACTCAGAATAACGCTCATGTAATGGAATCATTAAGAAAGAATCATTGCCTTAGATCAGAGTGTAATAACGAATTTTCTAACCTGAAGGTAGTCAACGTCGGGCGAAGGCTTATACTCGGAGACCAAAACCGATCCCGAGCCCTCGACGAGAGACTGAGCTTGGCTTGGTATTTGAGAAGGGACGTCTTCTTCGTCAGAGTTGAACATCTTTATCTCATTCTTGCGTTCATCTCTTCTTAGGTCGTCGAAGCTTCGATTGTTTCTCTCATATGATGCGCATAGAAACTAATTATTTACCATCAGCACAGCAACACAAAGAGGAGAAAAGCCCCTGACAGTAAATCATTAGTGAAAACCAACTAAAAAGGCGAATAGATACCGTAAAGGAAAGTTCAAAAACAATCTAACACAAGATAATCTTATAGACTTTCCATGTTAACGAACATTGTGTGAGTGCGATGACGAATATAAGATTTTTTTTGGAGGAAAAGAATCCTAACAACTTACGAACCTACACAAAAAACTAAGCTATGGACAACTACTTATTACACGAGAGAGAATTGGCCTGAACTTGGCGATGGAGGCTAAGAAATTCACCACATCCCAGTAATAAGGATAGGAGCAAAGAATTTGCGTACGGTGGAAAGCACTTGAGAATCTTCGCCCTTCTTTCTTTTTTTTTAGCTTACGGCATTGATATATGTTTGGACATACTAAATCTAAATACCTCACCTCCTATGAGAAAGCTTTGAAGAGAAACTCTTGAATTCATCGAATGAAAACAAGAACGGAATCACATTGTACAAATTCAGGCATACAAGGAGCAATTCGACGAAAAATTCCAATTGGCAGATTCCATTGCACAGCACTTTTCTTGCATAATTTCTTCCACGGCAAAGCCCAATAAAATCAGGACAAAAAAACCCTCCAATCTACTAACCAAAACCAAAAAAAAGAAAAAGAACCCAGAAAATTATGGCATTCAGGCAGAGCCCATATGAAGTATGAACCTCAAAATCCAACAAAATATCCCCAAAGATTAAATCTTTTCTCCTCCACAGATCCATTCCCCACAACCCAATACAACAATCACATAAAACAAACGAAGCAAAACCCCACAAACGAATAAACGATAAAAGAGACGGCGAAAGAAATAAAGAAAAGGAAAAATACTACCTTGCATTTCTTGGAAGATGAAGAAGACATCCTCGAGTCTCCATTAGCCGAAGAAAAAGGCATAGAACAAGAAGAGATTTTGAATGCATCAAACCGAGGACATGACAACTGAACTAATCTCAAAGAGTGTGTAGCTGCCAACATATCTGTTTGCTTCTCTTCTCTTCTATCTGTAAAAAAGACAATACTCTTTCCTTGTTCACTCGTACGGAAATATAACGAGGCTCGTAATAAAGATGGCGGCTGGGGCAGAGTGAAGCTCTTTTTTTTTTTTTTTTTAAGGTTTGGCTTTCAATATATATGATTTTTTCAGTCGCTGAATTATTATGTTGAGCGGATCTGATCTTCTCTATGCATACTTTCTTGCAAAAGCCCTTCTCAGATTTTCTTTATTTAATTAGAGACGATAACGAGAGACGTGTGGAAATCGAAGTAAAAAGTCAAATACCGTAAATCTCCTTTTGTCCTGTCCCTTTAACTTACATCTTTTTTTATTACATTTATAAGTATGAAATATTTCATTAGAAAGCATAATTTAAGTTTAATTTGTATGTTATAAATATGTAAAAGGAAAAAATTGATTTATTATAATAAAGTAGGATATAACTAAAAATAATAATTAAATATAAATAGTATTAAACTAATATAGTAATTAAAGTTAATTAGTGTTGTTTTTCTAACTTTATTAATTAATTTTTCGCTCTCAATTGAACCATTTAACGGTTTATCCTAACCATTCACCTTAATATAATATAATAGACGTGCATATCGATAGATATTCATTTGTTTAATCAGATTTATTCTCATATCTTGGCATTCTAGCAATTGTTTTACCCCTAAAATTCTATTTAGACTTCTATTAATCATCACACAATTAATTGCAGCTTTAATTATTATGTATTTGACCAAATAACCGAATTTGCTATTTTGAACGTATGTGAACTAACCAACCCACTTAACCCTTTAATTTTTAATTATTATAATTATACGCTACAAATTATTTTTTTTATTATACTTATATGCAATCTATCATTTCACTCATCTAAGTTTTTATTTATTATAACTGTATGTCAACAAATCACTTTTTCTTTTACATATTTATTAATTATTTGTAGATAGTCTTGACGTTGTATTGTAGTAATTGTTTATTAAATTAATCATTCTACATAGTTAGATTAATCTTTTATAACTATTACTTAAATTATTTTCTACACATAGTCAATGTTCGAAAATATGATATTGACTTGGTAAATATGATATTATTAATGGTAAATATGATATTGACTTGGTAAATTATTTTCTACACATAGTCAATGTTCAAATATAAATAAATTAATTAAGCTTTATTAAAAATTGGATCAATAAATTTCGTTGGTTGTATTAATGAATTGATTTAGTAAATTAATGCTTACCATTATTATTAGGGGTGTTCATTGGTCGGTTCGTTTCGGTTTTTCCAAATTTCGATTTGATTTTTCGATTTTACGTATGCTTAATCCGATATCCGAACTGTTTTAATTTGGTTCGGTTCGGTTTTATAACTCGGTTTGGTTTTTTGGTTAGTAATTTATATCAACAAAAAAAATATTATGAGCTAAAAATACATAAAACAATTTATGGTTATTAACAAAGGATTTATGAAACGTGACATGTAGCAAAAACAATTCAAAGGTAAAAACAACAACATGCAAATGGAACAAAAGCTAACCAAAATATAAAAATATTAAGCTGCTACAAATCATTTGGGAGAAAAATAGTATTTGATTGGTGAGGAAAACATTCACCTAAAAATGGAAAAAAGTATAAAATATTTACTGTGTTGTTTAAGATATGGGAGAAAAAACAAATGATTTTTAATATTTTTTCTATTTTTAACGTAGTATGATAATTCCGGTTCGGTATTTTCGGTTTTACGTATGCTTAATTCGATAGCCGAACCATTTTAATTTGGTTCGGTTCGGTTTTTTTCGGTTCCGATCTTTTCGGTTCGGCCGGTTTTATCTGAAATTTGAACACCCCTAATTATTATTGTTGAATATATGTAGGAAAACAAAAGTTGTTACATTTCCAATGCCTAGATCAAGGACCTAAGTCAATTGACTTCTCTTGTAATGTACTACCTCCGTCCAAGTAACTTTTGTATATTTTACTAAATCGGGCGTCCCACTATCTTTTGTATATTTCCTTATTTAGTAAAAAACCATCACAAACAATCAATATAATAATATTAAATATTCTTAAAAGACGTGTCAAAATATACACTTTTTTACCTTTCAATTGTACTATATTATTAAAATATTCAGTTTCTTAAAAACCGCGTCACACCCTAAATGTACATAACTTACGGGGACAGATGGAGTAGCATTTAAATGTTGCATTTAAATCAAGCTCCTCTTATAACATGGCCTGGGCCAAAAATACAGATGGGCTTAGGACAAAAAATGGGCTTATTTAAAGTAATATAATATGTAGGTCGTCGGCTGAGTGATGCGATACTAAAATCAATAATTATACATTGGTTTGACCTATTAATTGAGAATTAGTTAAATACGTAAAATTCATCACAATCTTTTTGTCCAAAAAACAGAGTAAACGCGGGATAAGCATTATGACTGACACCTAACACATAGCTCTTGAGTATTGATTGATATAGCGACAGACCACACAATTCTCGGACTCCTCTCTTCCCACAAGATCTCGATCAACGCGCATTCGCAGGTAATTACAAATCGATCGATCCATTTTATACCACTTGATTGATTGATGATGTCCTGAAAATGATGGATCTGTTATAATTCTCGAGGTTGAGCTTGATTTGATGCTCTGACTTTCGATCGCTTTAGATATGTCTTTGTTTGGAGTCTACTAGCTCTTGATTTTGGGAATCGAGGTTCTAAATCGTGGATTTTGAATGTCTTGATGGCTAGCTTAGTCCAAGGATGTTTAGCAAATGTGACAATAAATCTCTCGATTCTCACTTAATGTGATCTGTATTTGATGCTCTGACTGTCGATCTCTTTAGATGTGTCTAGTATCTCCTCATTTCAAAAATCGAAGTTCTAACTCGTAGGTTGTGACTGTCTTGATGGCTTGCTTAGTCCAAGGGATGTAATAACTTGAGCAATGGGATCATAATCTCTCCATATTCACTATGTGGCCCGTATTTGTTGCTCTGACTTTTGATCGCTTTGGATCAAGTCCACTAGCTCTCGAGTTCGAAATCATATCCGTCGATTTTGAATGTCTCGATGGCTAGCTTCGTCCAAGGATGTATTAAGTTACCGACGTGATCATAATCTCTCGATGTTCATTTGATTCGTTGCTCTGACTTTCGATCTCTTTACATCTGTTTTTGTCCTGGGTCTACTAGCTCTTGATTTCGACAGTCGAAGTTCTAACTCGTAGATTTTGTATGTCTTGATGCCTAGCTCAGTTTAAGGATGTACGTTAAATCATTGTTTTGCTTGAGTTTGCTGCTCTGATTTGTGACGCCTTACATCTGCCTCTTTCCTGTGTCTACTAGTTCCTAATTTCGAAAATCGAAGCTCTAACTCCTCCTAGGTTCTGAACGTCTCGACGACTATTGCTTGGTCCAATGATGTTGTAAATCAAAGCAAAGTGATCACAATCTCTCGATTATTCACTTGATGCCACGACTCCTACTTAAAAAACCGTTCTCTGCATTTCCTTCAGGCTACAGAAATGGCGTCCAGCGACGAACCCAACGTAGTCGAAAGAGGCAAAGAATGCAAGAACGACGACGACGAAGAGCAAAAGGGCGGAGGATTCCTGGACAAGGTGAAGGACTTCATCCAGGACATCGGCGAGAAGATCGAGGAAACGATAGGGTTCGGGAAACCAACTGCAGATGTCACGGGAATCCACCTCCCACACATCGACCTCCACCGAGCAGACATAGTCGTCGACGTCCTCATCAAAAACCCTAATCCCGTCCCCATCCCGCTCGTCGACATAAACTACCTGATAGAATCCGACGGGCGAAAGCTCGTCTCGGGCCTAATCCCCGACGCGGGGACGATCCACGCGCACGGCTCGGAAACCATAAAAATCCCGGTCTGTCTGATCTACGACGACATCAAAAGCACGTACGACGACATCCAGCCGGGCAGCGTAATCCCTTACAGGGTGAAGGTCGAACTCATAGTCGACGTTCCGGTTTTCGGGCGTCTGACCCTCCCCTTGGAGAAGACGGGCGAAATCCCGATACCCTACAAGCCCGACGTGGACATCGAGAAGATTCGCTTCGAGAAGTTTTCGTTCGAGGAAACCGTGGCGAGCCTACACTTGAAGCTCGAGAACATGAACGACTTCGACCTGGGGCTCAACGAGGTGGAGTGCGAGGTTTGGCTCGGGGACGTCAGCATTGGGGGCGCTGAGCTGGCGAAGTCGGCGAAGATTGAGAAGAAGGGGATTAGTTTCATCGACGTGCCGATCACTTTCAGGCCCAAGGACTGCGGGTCGGCGCTCTGGGACATGATACGGGGAAGGGGGACGGGGTATTCGATGAAGGGCAGCGTTAACGTTGATACGCCTTTTGGTGCGATGAAATTGCCGATTTCTAAGGAGGGCGGGACGACGAGCCTTAAGAAGAAGAAGGAGGATGGAGGGGACGACGACGACGATGAATGAATTACGAGGTATGTTTTGTATTTTTATGGGTTTATATCGTTCTTACCTTTTGTTTGTGACGATCGCGTTTTTATTTTGCTTTTGCAGTGAGTGAGTTTCTGTGTTTGGTTTGTGGGGGTTGTAATAAAATTGTCGAATTTCGAACTTTGTAATGGACGTCGCTTTTTTTTTTGGGTGTGTTTTTCGGACTTGTCGTTGTGCTGTGGGTATCGGGTTTATTCTCCTGCATATGATATTGTAATGACATTTGAATCATAATTCACAATTCTGTTAAATGAACTTTTTTGATGTAAATGTAAATTTATTTTTGGTAGTGTTTGGTGAAAATGGACTTTTGAAAAAATGGACAAAAGTGATTAAAAGTTGCTTCTCTGAAATGGACTTTCAGAGAAGTAACTTATTTCAAAAGCCCATATCAGATTTTTTTACCAAATGCATATTACTTTTCAAAATGGACTTGTGGATTAGAAGTCCATTTCAAACGTATTTCCAAACAACCTCATAATATCTCCGGCATATGGTAGCGAATTCAGAGAGCGACATTTTACGGACGTTCGAATAGAACAAAATATAAGGTTTCAGCGATGTCCCTAAACGGCTCGGATCACCTATTCCAATTAGTATTCCAATCCCTATTCCACTTATTAAAATATTAATTAATATTGTAGCATATTATCTCTTATATTCATCATACCACGTTCACTACTGCATATTTCTCTCTCCTAGTAATTTACTATACTTGTAAATATCATAAAAGAAAATAAATCATTATATACTGTAAAGCAACGTGATCTCTTCTCGCGGCTCAGCTCGTAATATTCTCTCTATTCTCTCAGCCGTCAATTCTATTTTTTTCTGCCGTCTCTCAAGTATTGGAGGTTCATGCCAAAATGATGAAATTCTTCAGCGTAGATGTTTCTAATCCTGAAGACCTCTTGCTTGATAGAATCAGATGCCATTCTCAGATCCATTACGGATCTAGACTGAGAATCCACGAAGCTTTTATATCCTTGTTCTCTTATTTTCCACAGCATAAACTTTGATTCAATAGAGCTTTCAAGCTCCTTCACTTGTAAATATAATAAGTTCGACATAAACACTGCTGAATATTTTCATTAGCAGACCATCATTCACTTATACACTATCATAATGCGGAATAACTGAATAAATCACCCATTAACAAAATAAAACTTTCACTAGTGAGAGAGAGATACAAGAGACCGGTGGGAGAGAGATTTACAGTATCGATTACCTAGTAATATTCTTTATTATTTTTTCAAGTATAATAAAATAATATGAGAGAGAAAAAGTAGAGTGGACGTTGTGGATGGTGATTAGGAGAGATACTAAGCTATAATATTAATATTTTAATAAGTGGAATAGGGATTGGAATACTAATTGGAATATGTGATCCGAGCCGGTCCCTAAATTGCGTAATTATTAAAATCTGTTATTGGTATAATGTCACACTCCAAATTAGTTTTTGTCCAATAACAGTACTCTCCCTAAATTAATCGACATTAAAATGATTATTCCTTATGTAATCACTGGCTTGTTTGGTTTCCGGTTATTTTAAACGTGGGTTTAGCACATGTTCAATTGTTTGGTTCATAGGTATTTATAATCAACGTGTTTATATAATTCTGCTTTAAACCCATGCCAGCGGGCTTAAATAAACACACCCCTCACATGTGATTTAAACCTACTAATGAAATACATATTTTATTTTATACCATTAATCCGTTTTATATAAAACTTACTAATTTAAACTATCCTAAATATATACCTACGACGATGTCTAATGGTTGTACAAACTGGCGATTTCAATTCAAATGGGGGCATCGCTTCTTTGTAAGAAAACGTTAGCTCAAGTACAAAATCTTTCGTAAAGCGAACATATAAAATTGTTTTTTGACAATGTCGTTGCTGGTGGAGACGTTTTGTAAGTGCGACGGTGGCGTCATAATAAAAGAAGACGCGGCGGCACAAGCGAAGATTCGCTATGCATCTATTCCATTTCCAATCAATGCGTTTTCATTTCTGTTTGACGTAGCCCTAAGGAGACTTTGGCCACGAAACTCATCATCGATCTGATCGTTGATCTGTGTCAAATCGTTTTCTCAAGATCGTAGGCTCACTAGGGAAAAGAAATAAGTGGAATTAAAAAGTAGATAAGAATGGATGAGGAGTACGATGTGATTGTGCTTGGCACCGGTCTGAAGGAGTGCATCCTCAGCGGTCTCCTCTCTGTCGATGGCCTTAAGGTTGTTTCCTCTTTTTATGTGTGTTTTCGTTCTCGAATTTGATTTATTGGTTGTGGAACTTAACTTGAATAGGGGTTGTTGCTTCGTCCGCTGAATCATGAGCTGGAACAAATCTTTTTCGGATTTGATGCTCACATATGTTCGTTTTTTTTTAACGAGTCATTCTTAGTTTTCATGTACAAATAATATGATCTTTCGCTCTGAACCTCATGTCGACTCAAATATAAGCAAGTACGTGAAATGTAAAATGTGTTCTGAAAAATAATCATCAGTATGTTATTAGATGGATTTCTGATTGAGAGTTTTTGGTCTGGTGTGCATGTGGAGATTAAGAGTCTGCTAAAATGGTGAATTTGCATTATTAGACATCTTTTGTTTTCTTCGATAATACACTGTTTGGATTCACATCCTATTTTGATGCCTTTGGATTATAGTGGTTTTCGAGGCCGTATCTGAATTATGAGTCATCTTCTATGACTATTTGGTTTTCGAAAACTGGCGAAACGAAAAAATCAAGGGGAGAAAAAAAGAGAGAAAGAAAAGCCCCACTTGGGTCCTCTTGCTTTCCCAATTCCATGGAATTCATATTGTCATATTATCACACTTCAATTTTTTCTTCATGACGTCAATAGATTCTTGTACGGCTTGACAGTTTACCCCATGTTCTATTTCTAAATAGGTACTTCACATGGATCGCAATGACTATTATGGTGGGGAATCAACATCGCTCAATCTTATACAGGTGGTTAATTTCTTTGTTAGATAAGATATTAAATGTTATATTTCATACCCTGTGTTTTAAAGGGCATTCTATTTTCTTTCAGTTGTGGAAGCGGTTTAGAGGAAGTGATCAGCCTCCAGCTCACTTGGGTTCTAGTCGAGATTATAACGTCGACATGATCCCTAAGGTTCATATTATTTACAATTACATCATGTGGACATAGTCTGGTATTTTTCAGTGATGTAGCTGTTTGATGATATTTCTTTTCAAATTCTCAGTTTATTATGGCTAATGGTGCTCTTGTTCGGGTCCTCATTCATACTGATGTCACCAAGTATCTGTACTTCAAAGCTGTTGATGGCAGCTTTGTGTACAACAAAGGAAAGGTATTTTGGTGCTACTTTACATTTTTTTTCTTTCCCCCCTACTGGCCTTGTTTTTACGCTTTTTCTTTTCTTTTCCTTTTGTGTGGTTCACATGTATTTTGTACGCTTTGAATGTGTTGTTAATCAATGCAACAGATACACAAGGTGCCTGCAACTGATATGGAGGCCCTGAAATCTCCTCTAATGGGAATATTTGAAAAACGCCGTGCTAGGAAATTCTTCATCTACGTCCAAGATTACAATGAAAATGATCCCAAAACACATGAAGGAATGGATTTGACCAGAATCACTACTAAAGAGCTCATCGCGTACGTCCACTTCATTAACACGATTGTTCTCGTAAACGATCAGCTACATTACTGGCCTCAATTTTGCATTCAATGATGTAAATGGTAGTTTGATTATGTTTAGCTTATTATGCATCTGCATACTGAAATAATCATGTGTTTCTTCCTTGAGCTTGCATATGATGTAAAATTGTCAACTTCCTACAGAAAGTATGGGCTTGATGACAACACCATAGACTTCATTGGTCATTCCTTGTCCCTTCATAGAGATGATCGTTACTTATATGAGCCGGCCTTGGATACCGTAAAAAGAATAAAGGTATACTCGGTTGTGATTTTTCTTAATATATTCCTTGCATATTCGGAGCAGTAATAGGTATCACGATTCATCATCTGTTTCTCCATATCTCTCTGCGTCTGGATTGCAGCTTTATGCAGAGTCTTTGGCACGTTTTGGTGGTGGATCCCCATATATCTATCCTTTGTACGGACTTGGAGAGCTTCCTCAGGTCTTCCCCCCCCCCCCCCCCCCCCCCCCCTTACTATTTCTAGTGCAACCTGCCTTTTTATTTTTGCTTATTCAGTTGCTACTAATTTGTGTGGTCTCCTTCCCTGATGCATAAAATTCCTCATGTCAGGCATTTGCTCGTCTTAGTGCCGTGTATGGTGGGACCTACATGTTGAATAAGCCCGAATGCAAGGTACTAAAATAATTATACAGTTTTTACCTCTTTCGCATACCAAACAAATGTACGTTATTCTTTCTTCATGTACAAGGTCCTATTCATCGTTTGTGTCACATTTTTCGTTGCTTTCTTGACCTTTTCTTTTTCACACCCTAATATAGCCACAGGATCGATGACATTATTCATTATTGAATTCCGAATTACATCATTCTGTTTTTCCATGCCATGTAGTTTCTTTTTATCTAAAATACATGAATTCCAGGTGGAGTTTAACGAGGAAGGCAAAGTTTGTGGTGTGACTTCTGAAGGGGAAACTGCCAAGTGCAAGAAAGTTGTATGTGATCCTTCGTATCTCTCCAGCAAGGTAATTCTCTTAGCATGTAGTATGCAGAATGAATCTCTTTGCTTCACATTTAATTAAAAATCCACAATCTTTGGTGAAGTAACGTCTTGGGCACGCCACAGGTCAGAAAAGTTGGCAAAGTTGCTCGAGCCATAGCTATAATGAGCCACCCCATTCCAAACACCAACGATTCTCCTTCAGTTCAAGTTATCTTACCTCAGAAGCAGTTGGGTCGCAAATCAGACATGTGAGTAACTTGCACTTTCTTAATTAACAGACTACCACAACACAAAAAGAGTTTGTAAAGTTGACTTACTTTAGCCTGCCCATGGGATTCAAAATTTAAACTTCTCCTTTTTACAACGTAACAACGATAATATATGCAGCTCAAAATTCTTTCCATAATATTGTCTTTTAGGTATCTATTTTGCTGTTCTTCCTCTCACAATGTTGCTCCCAAGGGTAAGTTCATTGCCTTCGTCTCGACCGAAGCTGAAACTGATAACCCCGAGTCAGAACTGAAGCCGGGCGTCGATCTACTCGGACCTGTAGATGAGATTTTCTACGAAACGTACGACAGATATGAACCAGTCAACGAGCCATATCTCGACAACTGCTTCATATCGACCGTAAGTTCATGCAAAAATTCAATTTTCGAACAACTCCCTTTTAGATGTACAAACAACGATTTCGTAATAATCTTTATTTTGCAGAGTTACGATGCAACTACTCACTTTGAGTCCACCGTTGTAGACGTGCTCAACATGTATACATTGATCACTGGAAAGGTCAGAACCTTTAACATAACAATGGCTGTTGATCACTTACACCTTTGTAATGAATTACATATTGTTTCGATAAATTTCGACATGTAACGATTTCAAGCGGTTTGCTCTTTCGCTGGCTTTTCAGGTTCTTGATCTCAACGTGGATTTGAGCGCTGCGAGCGCTGCAGAAGAATGAGAGCAATAAGCACAGATAATTCTTCTGATCTCTGTGCATTTCTTACCGCTCATATCTTATTATCAAATATCTGTGATGGTAAAAAAAAGAAAAAAAAATAGATCCTTTTATGTTATATAAACTTGTTTATGGTCACTGATACTTGTTTGATGCGTGTTGAGTTTACCGTTCGATGTACTGTTACTTTATGCTCTGTTCACTAATGAATATTTATTTTCATCTAGGTTCAAATTAATATTATAAACAATAATGAATGGTATGAGTTTGACCGACTTGAACTCTTTAATTTTTATGCTTGTGTCGATTACACCAATTGAAAGTTGGATTTGGTTATTCTATAGTCGAGACGAGAGAGTAGTAGGATTAGTATTAATGGAAATCGTGCTTGTATTATAGCTGCAAATGAGGTATAATTTATTTTCAGATATGTATATTTATATATTTTTCTGATGCACTCTTTACATGTGTTATATTAATATATTATTTAAATCAACTTATTTACTCAAATATTTGTAAATATATGCATAGTTTTTCACTTTATATAGAACACAAACTTTAGAGAGCCCCAAGGGCAATCTCTCGTCACATCCTATGAGACAAGACAACATTCTAAAATCATAATAGAAAATTTTGTTTAGCAGCCGAATTAGGAAATCAATCTAAATCTTAGCCTCTAGCGAAAAAAATGGAAATTCCATCGAACATAGAGTTGGCTGTTTCTCAACCTTATAATACGTGTGTGTAAGCTTACTTTGTTATGTGAGTTTGGCATAGTAGTTTTACAGCTAATTGCGACTACGAAGTTGCAGGGGCGGATGCAGGAATCTATGCTCGGGGGGCCGTAAAAAAATAAATATAAAGACAAATTTAAAAATTAATATATCGTGACGAGACGAAAAATATAGTAGTTTGAAATACAATGACTAGGGATAACAAAAAACAGTCTAACTAAAAGGAAGGCGACGTTCTTTCAATTTTCGAAGTCTTCGTTTGTCCTCTTCGTTTGACGATGCAGTTACGGTAGAAGATATATCTTCGTTTGTCCTCTTCTTTTGAAAAAATTTATCAATCTTAGTAGACTTTCCCATGAATATATGAAACCTATCATCATAAAAGAAAATAATATTTAGTATTAGAACAATAACAATGAAATATCATACCCAAAAACAACAAAACACCGAAGTGAGATTCCGTGATGTCTATCAAAGTTCAAACCATATTTTTTGTTTTAGTTCTTACCCGTAGCCTTCAGCGAATTCTCGATTGATTTTCAGGATAGGTTTAAAAGATTGTATTGGAAGGTTTCGATTGATGTGACCTTATTTTATGCTAGATACTGTGAACGATTGCTTTGATTTGATTATATTTTGAATTGATTTTTTAAAATTTTGTGAACATGACCCTAATTGGGCCAAGAGTGTATTTGCATTTATTTGGGCAGCCCAACCCACGAATATTCTTTTATTTATTATTAAATGAAAGTCAAAAATTAATATGGAGATCTGGATGAATCGATATATGACATATATATCTAAGAAAACAAGGAGACAAAGAAAAATATTGAAGCAATTGTCTTGTCCATTCACCTCAACCTTTTGCCGTTTTTGTACAACAAGAAAACTATAATAAAGGAAAATATATGCTAATTAATCTACCCTTAATCACATCCCTAATATTATGCTAAATTATTAACTAGGATATTTACCATACAAAAGAATATTCTATCCTATCTTTATTACCCTCCCTCAAGTTGGAGCATGCAAGTCACAAATGCCCAACTTGCGCATTAAATAATCAAACTGTGAACTACCAAGAGCCTTGGTGAAAATATCCGCTAATTGATCAACACTGCGGAGAAAGTGAGTCTCAATTTCTCCTTTTTGAAGCTCGTCACGCACAAAATGACAGTCAATCTCAATGTGTTTGGTCCGTTCATGAAAAACAGGATTAGCCGCAATATGCAACGCGGACTTGCTATCACAGTAAAGCTGCATAGGGAGTGAGTGTGAAATCCCTAAACAACGAAGTAATGCCTTTAACCACTTGAGTTCACACACCGTCATAGCCATTGATCGATATTCAGCCTCGGCTGAAGAACGTGAAACAACTGCCTGCTTTTTGGTTTTTCAAGAAATCGGAGAACTTCCCAGCATTACAAATATCCGGTTAAAGAGCGACGAGTCAAAGGACAACTCGCCCAATCAGAGTCACAATAGGCACGCAAGCGCAAATCACAATCGGGTCGAAGAAGAATTCCTTGACCTGGGCGCCCCTTCAAGTATCGCACAATACGCAACGCCGCGTCCCAGTGAGCCTCTTGAGGTGATTGCATGAACTGAGCTAAAACATGAACGCAATAAGACAACTCAGGTCGAGTGAGAGTCAGATAAATCAATCGACCGACGAGGCGACGATAGCGAGCAGGATCGGGCATAAGTTTTCCTTGTGCAAGTGCCAGTTGATGATTTTGTTCAACTGGGAAGCGCGAGGGACGAGCACCCAAGAGTCCAGCTTCAGCCACAATGTCTAACGCGTACTTGCGCTGACACAAAAATAAACCAGCACGACTGCGAGCAACTTCAACTCCGAGAAAGTACTTAAGAGGTCCCAAATCCTTCATGTGAAAACAAGAGCTCAGATAACCCTTAAATTGCTCAATCGTGGGATGATTATTCCCCCCAACAATTAAGTCATCAACGTACACAAGTACGGTTAGTTCAGTCCCATCTCAAAAATAGGTAAATAAAGAATAATCAGCATGACACTGAAGAAATCCATAGTCTCGTAAAGCGCTAGTTAACTTGGCAAACCAACACCATGGGGCCTGTCGCAGACCGTAGAGATATTTACGCAAACGACATACCTGGCCCGACTGAGTGGATACAAAGCCCGGCGGCAATCTCATGTACACTTCTTCATTTAAATCACCATGTAGGAAGGCATTATGAACATCCATCTGGTGTAGTTCCCAACCTTTAGCAATGGCTACAGAAAGAAATATGCGAACCGTAACCATTTTTGCAACCGGTGCAAAAGTTTCATGAAAATCAATTCCCTCAATCTGTTTATTCCCAAGAATCACCAGTCGTGCTTTATAACGCTCAATACTCCCATCAGAGCGATATTTGATCTTATAAATCCATTTACTCCCAATAGACTTTTTACCAAGCGGAAGCGATTCAATAGTCCATGTACCATTTTTTTCAAGAGTCGTAATTTCATCAGTCATTGCCTGACGCCACCGCGGGTCCTTCAGTGCCTCATAATACGATTTAGGCTCATGCCCAACAGTCACTGCTGCCAGAAATTCTCGATGGGAAGTAGAAAATTTAGTATAATCAACATAATGAGTCAGTTCATAAGGTGTGCTAGAGGAGGTACAACTTACGACACCTGTCACAAATTCCTTCAGACGTGTAGAAGGTCGTTTGGTTCGACGTCCCCTGCCCAAAATCTCCGATGTATCAGTCGAAGTATCTGTTAGTTCGATCGAAACCACTGGGACGGGCAAATTATCAGGTTCGGTCGCCTCTCCTTCAGGTTCGAGCATGACTGGTGGTTCAATCGTTGTTACTGGTTCGGGTGGCGAAGTCGCGAGTTCGACCTCTGTCGATGGTACAAGAACGCCCTCCCTGAATTCCACATCATCACAAGCCGATTCCACTGGTTGTGCAACCACAGGAACTCGAGTATCTGGTGCATCAGAAGGAAGAGCATAGGGAAAGTCCGTCTCGCAGAAAACTACAACTCGTGACACAAAAAACTCCTTTGCGTCAAGATCAAACAAGCGCCACCCTTTCTGTCCCAACGGATAGCCCACAAATATGCAACGCCTGCTCCTACTATCAAACTTGTTTTTAGCACGATTAAGAGCTTTAGCATAAGCAAGACAACCAAATACCCGTAGATGCGTAGAAGTCGGTGGCGCCCCAAACAAGCGCTCATACGGAGTTTTGCCTTCAAGAATGATACTAGGCGTTCTATTGATCAAGTATCCAGCAGTTAAAACACATTCGCCCCAAAATTTAATAGGAAGATTGGCCTGGAATCGTAAAGCGCGAGCAACATTAAGGATGAGCCGGTGTCTACGTTCCACTCGTCCATTTTGTTGTGGAGTACCTACACAAGAAGCTTGATGCAAAATTCCACTTTCATCAAAGAAGTTCTTTAAGCACGTAAATTCAGTCCCATTATCGCTTCGGATGACTTTCACTTCCTTGTTAAACTGCCGTTTCACCATAGCCAAAAAATTTCTCAAAATTTTTCCTACTTCTGATTTGGCGCTGAGAAGAAAAAGCCACACACTGCGGGAGAAATCGTCAACGATCGTTAAAAAATAAGAAGCACCACAAGAAGATTTGACCCGATAGGGACCCCAAATATCACAGTGAATCAATTCAAAAATATCGGTTGCATTATTCAAGCTATCAGGAAATACATTACGAGTTTGCTTAGCTTTCATGCAAATGTCACAGACTTTATTCAACCTCCTTCTACTATCTCCCATAAAATTCTTCATCACTCTATCTGACGGATGACCAAACCTTTGATGCCAAATATTAAAAGAGGTTCCACTATTGACCATAAGGCCCTTTATTTCTGCTACGGATTTCAAATAATACAAATTCCCTGTTCTTTCACCCACTCGCCCAATCGTCATCTTCGAACTTGAGTCCTGCAGTTCACATGCTTTCTTAGTAAAAAGAACATCACATCCACTTTCATCCACAAGTTGTGAAACTGACATCAGATTGCATGTCAAATTCGGCACGTACAACACATTATCCGAACCTATTCTCGAAGTAAATTCGACTTTTCCTTCTTTTCTCACAACAGAATGCCGACCATCAGGCAGTCCCACGACACAATCATACACGTTCTTTAGAAGGCTCAAACAAGGCAAAAATCCAGTCATATGTTTAGAACAACCGGAATCAATAATCCAACGTACCAAATTCTTACCAGTCAATTTTTCATTGGAAGGCGGCTTGTAATCTTTCAAGAAACTCATGAAAGCGTCCCATTGCTGAGAATTAAGGCCACTATTCCCACTGCTACTTCCTCCAGATTCGATCGTTGGGACCCTTCCATCTCCAGTCGTGGTTTGCGCCACGTTCGCATGCATCTGTCCAAACTCCGTCGTACGACCTCGACCTGCCATCGCTGTAGTTCTGCCTCGGCCTCCCGTTCCACCACGTCCAGCGCCTCGTCCAGTGCCGCGACCACTGGTTTTGCTCCGGTCGCCCCACCACTCAGGGTATCCAAGCAATTGGAAACAAGCGCTAACTTCATGGCCAGTTTTGCTACAGTAATTGCAAACGAGTCCCTTGTCCGATCTCCTTCCACCTGACGAAGTCGCCAATGTTTGAACCGCAAAACTCATGGCTTCAGTTTTTACCTCTCGATTTTCACCATCCCATTAACGCGCTCCTCCTGACATATCTGTGCATAAACTCGACCAATAGAAGGAAGAGGATCAGTATTCAATATATGTGATCGAGCGTTCCCGAAAATACCATCGTCGAGTCCCATTAGGAACTGATGAACTCGTTCCTCCTCCCTCTGTTTGTCAATCTGCGCACCGAGATTACACTTGCAGCCGTCACACGAACAAAGAGGGGCTCGCGTATATTGGGACAATTCTTCCCACACTTGTTTCATCTTCGCAAAGTAAGAAATCACACTCAAACCTTGCTGTTTCATATTGGCTAGTTCTGCCCTCAACTCTTGAATTCGAGGACCATTTGTAACGTGGAACATTTCTTTGAGCGAATCCCACATCTCTTTCGCCGTCTGTCCCGGAGTGATCATGGATCGAAGTTCGGGCTCGATCGTATTCAACAGCCAAGCGACTACAATTTAATTCACTGCTTTCCAATCCTCCAAGGTAGGCCCCTTCGACTCCCCATCTGGACGGTCAACGTGCCATCGACGAAACCATATTTTTTCTTGGCCTGCAGTGCAATCTGAATTCCCCTAGCCCACTCATCATAATTGGTTAACTTCAGTTGAACTTGGGTAAGCCGAGTTTGAACTTTCTGATGCGCTCGTTTCAGCCATGATGGCTCTGATACCATAAGAAAACAAGGAAGACAAAGAAAAATATTGAAGCAATTGTCTTTTCCATTCACCTCAACCTTTTGCCGTTTTTGTACAGCAAGAAAACTATAATAAAGGAAAATATATGCTAATTAATCTACCCTTAATCACATCCCTAATATTATGCTAAATCATTAACTAGGATATTTACCATACGAAAGAATATTCTATCCTATCTTTATTACTATCAAAGTTCGATATATGACATATATAGTACTAAAATTTTCGAAAATTTTGTTGGGGGGGGGGGGGGGGTGGTGTTTGGCATGAGTAGATCCGCCCCTGCGAAGTTGCATGCTGTTATTTTTCTACTATTGAAGAAAAGACTGTGTGTTCTAATTAATACACGCATGATTAAACTAAAGTCACGTATGCATGCCAAACTATAAATTACAAAGATGGAATTTCAAAAGAATTATTTCTGTATCTGATTGATAAATAATATTCAGTCCAACAATAAAGAGAAAATCGGTAAAAATTAAATTATCTAAATCCCAAGGTAGGAAGGCAAGGTGCCTTGATTAGACCTCAACAAGCTGTAAGTGAGAGAGATTGTTTGTTGTGGTAAAAGTTGTTACTGTGTTGGAATCTCTAATTTGTTACATGTTTGTTATGCAATATGAATTTATTTATATTGTCTATCATTTTACGTATCTTTTATACTCATTCCTTAATATGTCGTCTCCTTGTAGCAATACCTTTTTAGTGTTGGAGCTGAAAAAGCTAACATAGATCATACTTGCTAAAATCAAACATTTCGTACTACTCGGTTTTGCTAAAGATGTTCTTACAACCTTCTAATAACGAATTTAAGTGTCGAGTTATAAGTGTGAGAGATTTGTTTTTGGTAGCATATTAGATTAATGTGCATGAAATCCTAATTTTTTACATAATGCATTACCATTTTTATGAATGTGTTTCACTTCACATGTTGTTAGGCTACCTATTATGTTAATATGTCATATTGTTATAATGTTTGGAGCGGTAACATTTTTGGTTGGATTGTCGAATTGCTTGTCAAAAAATAATTTTGTCTAAAAATGTAGTTTGTGATTTACATTCTTTGGATTGCATGGTTGAATCTCCAAGCTTATTGATATTGCATAGCTCTAAACAAAAGATGGTTGAATTGATTCGCAACGTAAATTGATGAAGTATCAAGTTTGAGTTTCTTGAAATTAACAACTATATGCATGCGTGATTTCCATTTTGAGCATTTGATGTTAATGCATAGATTATTTTGTAAAGATACAATGTAGGTACAAATTTATCTTCTATGTAAAGCTTGTTTAAATAATCACAATTAATTGTAATTTGTTGAAATCTAAAATGTTGATTTGATTTGTTACACTATAAATATTTGTTACACATATATATATGTGTATGTATTTTTCATTGAAGAAAGAAATAAGCAGTTTTTTCTAGATGAAAGAAGGAAAAAATCGTTAGAATAGTTTTCTAGAAGAAGTAAGAGCTCTTGTGCGGTTTTAATATAATCAAGATATCTATTCAAGTAGGGTGATATTCACATCTCTACCTAGACCTGTCAAAACGGGCCGGTGGCGCAGGCCGGTCCGTAGCCCGTCAAAGCCTGTTTACTGGCGGGCCGCGGGTTTGGCGGCTTAGCCCGCTCTAGTTGAAAAAATAAAAAATATCAATAAAAATTAAAAAATAAAAAAAAATCAAAACAAAAATATATTTAATCTAATCCAAACTATTTAATATTAATTATTTTATTTCAACTTTATTAAATTACATATCTTACCTCAAAAATTTAAAAAAATTATGTAATTTATATATAAATATGTATTTATTAGTTAATATATATATTTTAAATATTGACAGGCCAGCCCGCAGGCAGGCCCGCCCAGCCCGCCAAAGCCCACGGCCCGCCCTCTGATGAGTCTGAAAAATTGCACCCAGCCCCGCGGGCCGCTGGCCAATTTGACAGCTCTGTCTCTAGGTCATGAGTTGAATTTTCATGAATATTTTAGAAATATTTATGTGAGTGTGTGGGATAAACTTACAACCAATATGTATGATACATTGGAATAGGAAAAATTAATATAATTTCAATATGAGGTAAGACGACTAGACGAGATATAGAAAGATGCATATTGCATGCACATCTATACTCTTTTATTAAGCGTCAATGCTTAAAGTAAATTGTCCAATTTTACCCGTCAATTTAGATTAATTAAAATTAATATTAGAAAAAAAAAACCATCAACTACATTTTCATTTTTACCCCTCTATTTTTAGTAAATATTTATATATTGTATAACACACGCATTTTAGTGTGCAAAATACTAGTTTACAAATAATCTCCGTATTAGTCTTTTGAAGATCGGACTGAATACACTAGTTCAAAGTCGAATCGTAAAATTTCGAATCGGTTAAAAACTCGGAAAATTTTGATTAATTGTTTCTTAATTTTATTATATTTAGGTGAATCTATAGAAAAATACCCAATTGTATAAAAAATTTGCAAGTCAGTACCCATGTCAGAAAATGTTTTATATAAGTATCCGTTCGACTGTGCGTACCATTTTCCCGGTCTTAAGTACCTTTCTATATGTGTATTGCGTACCACGTCACGCATTTATATGGTACCCATATATGATACCTATATACGTTCCATACGGTACCTTGCGGCTGACTATATGATGGTACGATTTACTAACTCTTTTACGTACCACAATACGTTTCTATGGTACCTAAATGTGTGATATGATGTACCTTGCGGCGGGCAGGTACCAATGTGTAAAATCCTTCACAAATACTAAAATGTTTGATCCCTCACAAAATGCCTTCGAAACATTGCCTCTATAAAAAGCGGCTTATGTGCGTTTTGTGCTCCATTCGATACCTCGGCATTGCATGAAGTTTCCAGTTTATACGCGGCCGTCTTTCTAATCGGAGTCTGGGGAAAACCCTAGCGCATCAAGTCGTTAAATCTCCTTGGGGGATCATTTCACTTTGTTGCTGCGCAGATTAACGCAGCTAGGAAGCTTCTCGATTGTGATTTTTGGTCGGTTCTTATTCAGAAACCGCTTCGGTATGCTCATTGTTTCTTTTTCATTTTTTCTCAATTTTTTTTACATGTGAACTGTGTTATGTTCTCGATTTTTCCTATTTGAAATGCTGTTACCTGTTGTCTGCTCTCTTTTTTTTTTCTCTGTGGTGAATGTTACCTTGATTTGATTTGGTCTGTTGAGGTTCACAGTCATTCTTGCCTTTAATCGATCTATGTGGATGTGATTGATTTATTCGAATTTCAAGCTTGATTGGTCAATTGTCGATTTCCGCCCATTCCTGTTTCGTTTCCATTAGTGAACCCAACGTCTGAGAGCTACGAACTCAGTTATTCGACTTGTTTCATCTCAATTCATAACAGCTTGAATTGATCTGATTTGACTCCTTATTAGCTGAAGCTTTTCTTGGATGAGATCAGTTCGAGTTTTATAACAATCAAGGTTGATCATTTGTACAATTACAGTTGTATAACAAAGCAATCAATTTCATCGAATGGAAACTGGCGGAAACTCATTACCATCAGGGCCCGACGGCGTAAAGCGTAAAGTCAGCTACTTCTACGATCCCGAGATTGGAAATTACTATTACGGACAAGGCCATCCAATGAAGCCACACAGAATTCGCATGACGCACGCACTTCTCGCCCACTACGGATTGCTTCAGAATATGAACGTCGTAAAGCCAATTCCTGCGAGGGACAAAGATCTTTGCAGGTTTCACGCCGACGATTACGTCACTTTCTTGAGGAGCATTACGCCCGAATCCCAGCAAGAACAGCTCAGGCAGCTGAAGAGGTTCAACGTAGGGGAAGACTGCCCAGTTTTCGATGGTCTCTACCCTTTTTGTCAGACGTACGCTGGCGGCTCGGTTGGCGGGGCGGTGAAGCTAAATCACGAGCACTGTGATATTGCGATAAATTGGTCGGGCGGGTTGCACCATGCTAAGAAGTGTGAGGCCTCGGGTTTTTGCTATGTTAATGATATAGTGCTTGCTATCTTGGAGCTTTTGAAAGTCCACGAGGTAAAGCTGCCTTTTTTTTTTTTATTAGTTATTCTCCGTCTTGTAATTTTGGGAGGGTTATGGCGTTATGGGGACATCGAATTTAGGGGTGACACTATACGAATAATTAAATTTCAAATAAACAATTTAGGGACATTATACGTCGATCCTAGATTTTGCCCCAAGTTTGGGTTCTAGCGAATCAGAGGTTAAAATTATACGGAGAATAACTTTCAAGTTAACCAATTTTGGAAAATTATACATATGTTGAAATCTTAGATTTTGCCCCAAATTCTAGGGTTTCGGTGTTTAATCTAGGGTTCTGACGAATTTAAGTGATGACATTATGCGGACAATAACTTTAAAGTTAAACAATTTTTGGACAAAATCTAGCTCTAGCGTATATTGTCTCTAATTGCATAATTTTGAAAGTTTGTGTTCGTAGTATACTACCCCTTAAATTCTCTGTTCCTGCAATGCCACCCCCAGATTACAGGACTGAATAAATAATTAACTCCTTCTTTTTCTATTTCACGAGGGTCTATTTTTGTGTTGTATTACTTGCTTTAAACATTGTAGACTGGACATAGGTGTTTGTGTAGTTAAGATGACATGTTTTTGGCTTCAGATTTTGCAATTTTCTGTTTAACAACTTTCATTCCTCTGATTTATTGTTTTGTTCAGCGCGTGCTTTACGTAGACATCGACATTCATCACGGTGATGGCGTTGAAGAAGCGTTTTACACCACTGATAGGGTGATGACGGTTTCCTTTCACAAGTTTGGTGATTATTTTCCTGGCACGGGGGATATTCGCGATATAGGATATGGCAAAGGAAAATATTACTCGCTCAACGTTCCCTTAGACGATGGGATCGACGACGAAAGCTATCAATCTCTCTTCAAGCCCATAATGGGTAAAGTCATGGAAGTTTTCAGGCCCGGCGCTGTTGTGTTGCAGTGCGGCGCCGATTCACTGTCTGGCGACCGATTGGGTTGCTTCAATCTCTCGATTAAAGGCCATGCAGAGTGCGTCAAGTTCATGAGATCTTTTAACGTTCCTCTGCTTTTGCTCGGTGGAGGTGGTTATACGATACGTAATGTTGCTCGTTGTTGGTGCTATGAGGTAATAAGCCTACTACTATTACTACATTTTTCCTGGCAATTTTCGGGGGACAAGTCTACCCATTTCCTATTTTCGTTTATTGTCTTGAAGAAACGGGACATAGAAGAAAAACTGCAGGAGAAAAAATGATACATGGGATTGTAGCTGAGCGATGTACTTATTCCATGCAAATATATTTTGAGAAACTAAGAAATACTAGTTTCAGGGGCTTCTCTTATGGAGTTTCTCTAGTTAATCTCTTGTTGAATGTTGAACATATGTGTTTGAGGAAGTTAAAACCAAAATTAACATCACATCAGCTCCTCTTTGGTGAGAATTAGAACTTGTCATGCCATACAGATTCTGTTTCTTTTTCTAAGATTTTATCACTATAGGAAATTATCTATATTACACGACTTTTGCTGCTCATTTCGTACTCGTTGCAAAAAATCTTATGTAACAGACGGGCGTTGCGCTTGGGGTCGAGCTCGAAGACAAGATGCCACACCACGAATACTATGAGTACTTCGGCCCAGACTACAACTTGCACGTCGCCCCGAGCAATATGGAAGACAAAAATTCCCGACGATTGCTGGAAGAGATTAGGTCGAAGCTTCTCGATAATCTGGCGAAGCTTCAGCACGCCCCAAGCGTCCAATTCCAAGAACGCCCGCCCGATACTGAGATGCCTGAGGTTGGTTTGTTATTCATGTTGCTGACCCTTTTGGTCTCGCCTTTCCGTGATATACTGGGGGTAACGCGCGTAGTCTTGTTCTGCTCGTTTGATAGTTTTCGAATATCTTCAATAGTTGATAGGGTTAGTTATTTTTTTCTGTCCTGTAATTTAGGGGGTGGGCATTCTACGGACAATGAATAAGTTTCAAAATTAAGCAGTTTACGGACATCGCATGTCGGATCTCTGGATTTTGTCCCAAAATTGCTTAATTTTATACGTTACTTTCTTTATAATTCCACCTCTTAATTTGCTGGAATCTTAGATTATACTGTGTGAAAACGTACATAATCATGTTTTACTCACTTGAACATTTTCGAATTTCTTCAATAATTTATAGGGTTAGTTATTTTTTCGTGTAATTTAGGGGACGGGCAACGGACAATAAATAAGTTTCGAAGTTAAGCAGTTTAGGGACATTGCATGTCTGATCCTTGGATTTTGTTCCAAAATTGCTTAATTTTTTGAACGTTACTGTCTTTTTATAATTTCACCTCTTAATTTGAGGGAATCTTAGATTATACTGTGTGAAAACGTACATAATCATGTTCTACACACTTGATAGTTTTTTCGAATTTCTTCAATGATTGATAGGATTAGTTTTTTTTGTCCTGTAATTTAGGGGGCAGGCATTCTAAATTATTTTAGAAGGTTCTGGTTTATAATGTCTATAAATTGCTTAATTTTAGAAGTTATTGTCCGTATAGTGCCGCCCACCTAAATTACAGGACTGAAACAATAACTAAGCCTAATTGATATCCTATTTCTTTCATTACACGTGTGACGCGTCGTGGAGATGGAAGATCAAGATGGTAAGGATGAAAGATTTGATCCCGACTCTGACATGGATGTCGATGAAGAAAGGTAACGACTTCATTTTTCTTTCGATCAACTCCTTTTTTTTTATTACTGTCTTAATTTTGTATCGTGGAAACTCTTGAGAATCGATTTGCATTGCCGAAAACAGATCATTCTCTGGGAGAGTCAAGCCCGACGTTCCTGAATATGAAGCCAAAGATATGGTACGGCTTATTCGTCCTTAATATATTTGAATTGCAACGAAAATACTGGGATTTGAAGGGAAAAAATTAACCTTATGCTATAGCTAAATCTGCAAATTGTGTATGTGATTGCATCTATTTGTATTTTGATGTATAGGATGAGATGAAGGTTGATGAGCATCGTAACAAAGACGTGGTTGACCTTAAGTGCAATGAGCCTCCTATGGTTTGATTATTAGTCCTTTTTGTTAATTTAAATTTCAGTTATCTTTGGACTATATTTGGAATGTTAAAGACAACCTGGGTTTTCTGTTCTAGTCTTATTCATTTCTATTATGGTCTTATTCAGTGTTTGAATGTATGTGAAATATTGGTTGGCGTTTGTAACGCTTTATAGTATAAGTTCAGAACTTCAATCATTTTTCTGTTACACCGTCTAAAATATCTATATGAGAGCACTTCATGGTAACTACCATTAATTGATTTGGTGTCACTAATAATTATCATTTTACCCTTATTTTTGAACTTACTTTAATTCTATCATATAAAATCAAGGGTATTTTACACAAAAATACCCATTAATATAAAAAATTAGCAAATCAGTACCATGTCAGTATTTTTTTTATATGCAGGTACCTGTCATAATAAATTTTTTGCACATTGGTACCTGCCCGCCGCAAGGTACATCATATCACACATTTAGGTACCATAGAAAAACGTATTGTGGTACGTAATACAATTAGTAAATGGTACCATCATATAGTCAGCCGCAAGGTACCGTATGGAACGTATCTAGGTACCATATATGGGTACCATATAAATGCGTGACGTGATACGCAATACACATATAAAAACGTACATCAAGACCGGGAAAATGGTTCGCACAGTCGAACGGGTACTTATATAAAAAATTTCTGACATGAGTACTGACTTGCAATTTTTTTTATACAATTGGGTATTTTTCTACAGATTCACCTAAAATCAATTATTGCACATATAAAAAATATTTAATTAATAATATAAAATTTAAGTATGTACTACCACATGCATGGAGTGTGTGATAATACAATTGTACACTTATATGCGTGCGCTACATAAAATAAAAATCATTTATTAAGTATTATATAATAATTACTAAAAATAGAAAGATAAATGTGACAATATATAAATACAAGTTAGTGGGTGGTTTCTTATCTTTTATTTTATCTATTACATATTAAGGGTGAGGAGTGGCTATTAACTGCTAATTTGGTCTGCAATTATTTACAATTTAACATCTCTATTTCTAATTTCATTAATTAAATAATTATCACATTTAACCCCTCATTTTAGTTATTATACTTATACCCCTAATCATTATTTTCCTTTTATATATATAAAAATTATATTCCATCTACTAAACATCAATTATAAATTTCAAAACTAAAATTAAAACAATTATATTTTAAGCACATGCATAGATTGTGCAGATAACACTAGTGTTAATTATTACTTTGAAAAAAATTTTGATTGGCCGACTGATACACCAAATTGGAGCGGTTTTTAACGCAGCATTAATATAAGAATATATAGATTATAGAATGATAGAAATTTAATTATCACCTGGCGTCGTAAATTAGTCCAATTTTTTAAAAAGTGGTGTGTAATCTTTATAGTCTATTTTTGAGATTCCTCGATATTGAAAAAAGGTATGAAAATCATTGCCACGTAAGCGACGTATCACAATTTGAGTCAATAACGTACTTCTGCTTATTCAAGAGTCACAGTTTGAACCATTCAAAATCGAAGTAGAAAAAAAAAATATATAAAAATGAGTGTCATCCTTCCACAAACTGCTTGAATTGGTTAGGTGAATCATCCAAAGAACTTGGCTGACCTAACGTTCTTCGCTCTGATCTTTTATAAATTGAAGCAATTCGATTGGATTTATAATTTGGGAGGCGGAGTAGGAGGAGGAGATCGCAATGGGTGCAGTAAAAGCCGCCGTAGCCGACGGAATCATCACCTTCATGTGGATATTCTGCACCTCTTCGCTGGGGCCCGCCACCTACGTGTTGGCGTCGTCGCTCGGCGTGGCCGGCCTCGGCGCCCTCGCGGTCACGACCGTACTGATATTCCTCCTGTTGTTCGTGTTTGGGATCATCGGCGGCCTTTTGGGTGGCGCCACGTTCAATCCGACCGCCACGGCGGCGTTCTACGCCGTCGGAGTTGGTTCCGACCTGTCTCTGATTTCTGCGGCCCTCAGGTAGGTCTTGATTGCTGAAATTTTGCGAATGCTTATTACTGTCTTTGAATTTCAGCTGATTGTACCCAAATCGAAGCAATTCCTTATCTATTGCATTAGGTTTCCGGCTCAGGCAGCCGGTGCCGCCGCCGGCGTTCTGGCGGCGAGGGAGGTCATGCCGGCGCAGTACAAACACATGCTCGGGGTCCTTACCTGAAGGTTGACCAGCACACTGGTGCAATGGCCGAGGGAATTTTGACCTTTGTGATAACTTTTGGGGTTCTATTCATAGTTCTTAGGGGACCTAAGAGCCCTATTGTCAAGAACTTCTTGATCGCCGTGTTGACTGTTATGCTCGTGGTTGCTGGCTCGAGTTACACGGGTCCTTCCATGAACCCTGCTAATGTACGTACTATTGATGCCCTTTGAGCTCTTCCTTCGCAATTGCTTATGATCTGTGAGTTTGTTCTGTTCGTCTGTTCGGAGATATTAGGTATTACGAGAAACGAGAATTTTAAAGCCATCATAAACTGTCTATATTTGGAGGGTAGTGGGAAGCTTTAATATTTCTCTTTTCTTGTTGAGTTTCCGTAGAATCGTGAACTGCTGTGAATTTCCATAGAATCATGAACTACTGCGAATTTCCATAGAATCGTGAACTATTTGTGAATATCCAAGAACTGGTGTGATTTTCTCGAGAATCATGAACTACTATGACTTTCCATAGAACCATGAACTGTTATAGAATCATGAAATGTTGTGAATTTCCAAAGAATCATGGAAATTCACTCCATACTACTGATTCAGTACTATTACGTTATAATCATGCAAGTCTTAAAGTTCATTCGTTTCTACTCATCAACGTTTCCCTAGACATCAACAACCAAGAATACATACTTCTTTCTTACAGGGCCCGTGTTTTGCATTGCATAGCATTGTGTTGATGAATGAATGAATGAGTTTATTATATTTGCAGGCATTTGGATGGGCGTACATAAATCAGAAGCACAACACATTCGAGCATTTCTATGTTTATTGGATCCCTCCCTTCATCGGAGCCATCTTATCTGCTTCCATCTTTCGACTCGTATTTCCTCCGCCCGCCGCCCCCATCAAGAAGAAGCAAAAGAAAACATAACCCCATTCCATTACAACAAGTCCTCAAATCTGCAATTTAATAATCTTCGAAAGGTTTTTTTCTGTTATTTAGCCATTGATGTCTCTTGACTTCTTCCCTTTTCGTGATTGTTATTATGCACTTCATTATTATTACCTTGTGTATCCATAACTATCATTTCAACATTTGAAAAACTTAGTTTTTATTACGTGAGGCTGTTGTTAGGTTGTGATATCTCATCCCCATGTGAATGGCGAAGATATTGGATATTGCTTGGCACCATAATCATATTAAATCGAGAAATGTGGGGACTATGATAGTATTTTTTTGAGATACTATTGAGGATAAATAGTGAGATTCATTTGTATTTAGGGGCAATTTTCATTTAGGCCCTTTTCAGAATTTTCATTTAGGATTCAGTCCATGTCAGGAAAAATTTAGTTTTAAGGACCCGATTTCTACCGTACCACTTCACTGTTCTGAAATAACAATATGTTGAGAAATTTTATAACGCTAAACGATTATCCGATACCAGTTAAGGATCATCTGATACTCGTTCATTTATGCAGTACCACTTTATTGTTCTGAAATAACAATAGTAACACAAAACGATCATCATATACCATTTCATATAATTTTTATACCACTTTTGTAGTTAGGTCCTTATCTCTAAAATTTACAGAAATTGGGTGCTTTAAACTAAAGTTTTTTCTGACAGGAACTGAATCTTAAATTAAACTTCAGAGGGGTCTGAATTGAAATTAACCCTTGTATTTACTGCCGTAAAATACGTTTTTCGGTAGGTGACGAAGACGATGGCAACTTGCATTGCAACCGTTTTAGGTTATGTAAGAAAAATGGCTTTTTTTTTTTCTTTTTCCTTTTTCCTCCACAAATGACTCTAAAAGGTCCAAGATTGGCCAAATATTAGAGGGAGAGTATTCAGTCTCATGGTATAAGTTCAAATCCGATTACTACATCTATGTTTGAATGGATTTGGAAAGTATTCGTATGATCCCATTATTAGTTCAATCTTTATCAAAAGATTTGTTTATCAGAAGTCAAAAATCTTTGGTTTGTTGTATGTGGGCCCCAAACAAGCCTATCTCAACAACATTTGATTAACTAGTTAATGCTTAGTTAAGTGTTGAATAAGCTGATGCAGAAAAGGGTTGGTGAGTTTCTACATCGTATATAGTTAGCAGATGCGTATAACTTCACACTATATAGATAGATAGATAGATAGATAGATAGCGTATAACATGGAATGCAAACCATAATCCAAGAAGATACACAAGGATTCTATTCATTTCTAACATTTCCCACCAATAGACAGTAAAGCTTCATCAAACAGAAAGCTATCAGGAAGAAAAGATGGGATTTGCCTTCCTTCTTTGTATCTCTCCATCAGATAAAGAGCAATGCAAAACTCCCTCAGAGAAAGCATTCCATTGCAATCTCTGTCTGATAAATCCCAAATCTTCTTTAGAACCTCTGCAAAAAAAAAAAAAGGGTTAATTTGAATTCAAGCCCCTTTAAAGTTTTAAAATAGATTTCAAACCCTGTCAGAAAACACTATTGTTTAAATTACCCAATTTCTTTAAAATTTAGATAAAGACCTAAACTTAAAAAAGTGTTACAAAGTGTACATGAATTGGTATCGTATGATCGTTTTGTGTTATTTCCGAACCATGAAGTGGTACTGCAGAAAATTGGATCCTTAAAACTAATTTTTTTCAAGACATAGCCTGAATTTTAAGTAAAAATTTCGGCGGGCCAGAAATGAAAAGTTCCAAAAAAAAAAGGGTTGATTACAGGAGAGAAATTCAGCTCAATCTCAGCTGGGTAAAAAATCGAAGAAAAATTCAAAGAGGATATTTTTTTTACCTCTCGGCAGTTGCCAGCTTAAGAGCATCTCCAACGGGTACTTTATTTTTGTGTAAAACACAAAAATAGAGTACGTTTCTACTCCAATGAGACTCTATATTTAACACAAATATTGTGTTGATTAGCAGAGAAACTCTAGTTCTAGAGTACACCCAATTTTTAACACAAAATAGAGTTTTGGTTTCTAATTATGTATATTTATTTAATAAAATATATTTTATTATATTTAAAGTATTTGATAGATTCTTATATAATAATAAAAGTAGAAATAAGATTAATATTATATATTGATATTTGTCTTTTAATTAAATTAGTTATCTTAAAATGCTAATTTCATAATTTATTTAATTTTTTAAATATTAAATAATTATAATGATTGACTTTTTAATTTTAATAAAGTTTAATAAGTCAATTATGATAGTAATATATAGGAATTTGATTTTTAGTGTAAAATAAAGTTAATGGGTTGGACTGAAAACTAGTGTAGAAAATAGAGTTTATAGGTTGGAGTAAAAGCATTGTAGTAACTGTATTATTGTGTAATATTACCTGTATTTTTATGCCGTGTGTTGGAGATGCTCTAAGAATAAACTGCGGGCTTGTTCGCCAGTAACCTTCCCGTCCCTATCACTATCAACCTCCATAAAACTCTGACATACCTCTGAATGCTAGCAACCTCCATTTTCGGCCATGGAAGGTTTATAATTGGCGCTGGAATTTTGCCTGAATTAGGACCGTAAAGCGCTTCCTTGATGGTTTCAGGTAGGGCTGTTAAAAATCGACCCGACCCGCCAACCCGACACGAACCGCACCCGAAAATAGCAGGTTCGGGTTAGCATTTTTGACCTGTTTACGTAAATGGGTAAATCCGAACCCAACCCAATTATTAAGTGGGTTAGGTTAGGGTTCGGAGTTTCAAGCCGAAATCAACCCGGAATCAATCCGAAATTATCCCATTTAAGCCGAATAATATATATTATTAAAATATTATTAATATAAATAAAATAAAAGGGTTAACCCTAATTCTCTATCCACTCTCACGCGATGTTTTTAGAAAAAAATTGCATTAGTTCTCCTTTTTTTGTTTAATTTGGATTTATAATTCTGTCAATTTTGTTTTTTTTCTTTTTTTTTAACTATAAACGGGTTGGCGGGTTGGCGGGTTGGGATAGGGTTAAAGCAGGTTGGGTTTGGGTTTGATTTTTCAACCTGTTTAAGTAAACAGGTCAGGCTAGGGTTGAAGTTTTTAACCCGTTTATTAAACGGGTTGAACCCGAAGGTGACCCAACCAGACCTGTTTACCACCCCTAGTTTCAGGTGTCAATTCTCGCCGGATTTGGGCCATGGCGACGAGCTTAAGCGCGTAGTAAAACTCAGGGCGGCTGAGGTGGCCGACGTGATTCCGATCGGCGTACGACCATATCTGCAAATTAGGAAACAATGCTAAGACTATCAATCTGACGAGCGAGCCCATGAAATGGAAGAATACGAGATTTCCATGAAAACAATTGATCTACGGTAGTTATTACCTGGGCAAGGATTTGCCTAGGCAAATCGGAGCCTTGCAAGAAAGCGACGCCTTCGGCTCCGCCGATGAGGCCGTCGCCGTCTAAATCGGCAATTCGAAAGTATGATTCCAATTGTTGTTCGGTGTTTCTCAACGAAGGAGACATGATCGATCGATCGACAAGAATTTCGTCGTAAAATCGACTCATAATGAGTGCTTTTTTTGGGTTGACTTGCATTCTACCAATTTTAATGCTTGGTCAGGTTAACATTTTGGGTTGACTTTGAGTTCTTAGGTCTTTCTATAATTCGATTGTAAAGGTAAGGCTAATATTCAATTGTAATCAACAAAGGTCTGTTGGGGTTGAGCGGTATATTTAATTCCGGGCCAGCGATAGTTGTATTTGGACCCCGCGACAATTTATCGGGATATTAATTAAAGCCAAAATGACACCGAGAAAACACCGAGATTTTTACGTGGTTCGGCCAATACCGCCTACATCCACGGAGAGACAATAGTTTTACTATATTTGAGAATATTACATCGTACAAAATAACGCTCGTGTTTAAACCCAAAACTCGAGACCCCTTCACCTGGGTAATGTTTTTTGTACCCACTCTCAATTACCACAGTAAAACTGTACCCGCTCTCATCCTTATCTACCCGGACAAGATTTTCTTTTTTTTTTTTTTTTTCTTTTCCCTCTCATTTTCTCTCTCTCACTCCACCCCTCTCTCTCTCTCGTTGGTTTTTGGGGGGTTTTAAATGACTTGCCATGCATCTCAATTTATAGGCAAATGAGAGCACAAAATCATGCCATGCATCACTTTTCATCAATGTTGGGACCCCCTTTTGTTAGTTGAGGACGTGGCTTCATCAAAGCCTCTAGTGGGAGAGCTTGGACAATATGGGCGCTGGAACCTATCAATTCTCCCCCTCCAGCGACATTCATTATCATTTTCAACGAACACTTATCCTGAAGAGTCTGACTTTGAGAGTAACCCGTTCGTAATTACCACGAACGTCCATTGACCTTCCTTTGTAGCACCTACACATAATCCGAATTAAGAATTCCGATCCTACTCCACTTGATTCATTCGGCGGCCAATCTTATGTGCAGCTATGTTGAACAGACTCGACCCGTCGATTCCTAAAAAGGACTTCGATGCAACCCCTTCTCCAGCAGGATTTCCCTTCTCACCATCGTCTGTCTTTATACCACGCGCGCGATTTTTGTGAAGCCATCGAAGTCTGAGTATTATATACCATACTCACGTCCAGACGATACAAACCTTTAGTACTCTTCTCCCTTTGGTAGGATCATTTCCACCATGTGTGATTTCCCAAACTCCCCCTGCTATGAAAACCCCATAGCCCTGGAATCTGACTGGCTCAAATTAAATTCTACGCAACTTTGGGACAACGTCACACCATCCAAAATGCGCACCGCTCCACCAACCATTTTGATCTTCCCCGTTCCAACACATCGAACAACACAACGATATCCATCGGCCCATGGAGCTAAAAAACCGTTCGCATTTTCCGAAACGCATCAAAATATTCTCTTGGAGCAAACCCGAATTTAATATCCTTCTTCGTGAGAAAGAGCGCCATCATTAGAGACTGTGAGAACGTCTCCAAGATGAACCGCGTGCTACCTCCGTTGTGGAATTTTCCTAGCCGCTTGTCCTTCTTCCTCCAAATCGGACAATTTCTCCTGATGTGTCCCGGCTCACCACACATATAGCATCACATGCCCTTCCCGCCACCTGGATTTGGACCTGCTGCTGTCTCCAAATCCCCTGGCACGTCACCTTCCTCTACGACTCTCTCCGTGTATAGCCAACGTCCGACTATCACCCTAATTTGGCCGCCTCCTCTCCAAAAGAGTTGACTCCACCATCCACTGCTTCATTGGCTCGTACCAGATGGTTGTGACCAAATTATCATCCGAATCAGGAAGAGAGGTAAGAAGTAAATGGGCCTTACTTCTTCCTATTTCGACACATCTTGTCCCCAAAAATTTCCTGATGTGTCCCGGCTCACCAAACATATAGCATCACATGCCTATCCCGCCACATGGAATTGGACCTGCTGCTGTCTCCAAATCCCCTGGCGCGTCACCTTCCTCTACGACTCTCTCCGTGTATAGCCAACGCCCGACTATCATCATAATTTGGCCGCCTCCTCTCCAAAAGAGTTGACTCCACCATCCACTGCTTCACTGGCTCGTACCAGATGGTTGTGACCAAATTATCATCCGAATCAGGAAGAGAGGTAAGAAGTAAATGGGCCTTACTTCTTCCTCTTTTGACACATCTTGACCCCAAAATTTCCGTCATTTACTCCGACTTTTCCTCGCCTCCCATAAGCTTATCACCCCATCCTTGACAAATGAGCACATCCTTCACTCTTTTCTGCGACAGAGTGAAACCTTTCGCACTAGCACATTGTCGCACTTTGTTGTCATCCGTCGCTATTATCCTTGCAGATTTCAACAGCCCGGCCCAAATAGTACTGATCAGATAATTCACAGAAAAGGCTAGCGACTTGCCTCACAGCACTATTGCCATAACTCGCAAAAACTCCACCGCCGCACAAGTTCCGCCCGACACCGAGCATACCATCAACGATAACCATCTTATACCATCATTTTTTCAGCACAAGGCATCACCTCGTTGAACCTCGCTCTGACACTGGCTCCCCCGATCGATGTTCCCTTCTGATATCTTTTCTGATGTGGAAGATCAGACACAGCTGCAACCACAGAGCATACTCAGAATGTCAGTTGGGTTTGGCTCTGATACCACTTGTTGGGGTTGAGCGGTAATATTTAATTCCGGGCCAGCGATAGTTGTATTTGGACCCCGCGACAATTTATCGGGATACTAATTAAAGTCGAAATGACACCGAGAAAACACCGAGATTTTTACGTGGTTCGGCCAATACCGCCTACATCTACGGAGAGACAATAGTTTACTATATTTGAGAATATTACATCGTACAAAATAACGCTCGTGTTTAAACCCAAACTCGAGACCCCTTACCCACCTGGGTAATGTTTTTGTACCCACTCTCAATTACCACAGTAAAACTGTACCCGCTCTCAACCTTATCCACCCGGATAAGATTTTCCTTTTTTTTCTTTTCCCTCTCATTTTCTCTCTCTCACTCCACCCCTCTCTCTCTCTGTGGTTGGTTTTTGGGGTGTTTTAAATGACTTGCCATGCACCTCAATTTATAGGCAAATGAGAGCACAAAATACGTCATGCCATGCGTCACTTTTCATCAATATTGGGACCCCCTTTTTTAGTTGAGGACGTGGCTTCATCAAAGCCTCTAGTGGGAGAGCTTGGACAAAATGGGCGCCGGAACCTATCAAGGTCCTCTATAATTTTGTTTTTTTTTCTTTCTACTTTCTTGTTCAATGATCTCTCTCCATAGAGATTTCCTCTCTCTACGTTTTTTTTTCAAAGGATAGTTCATTAGATAAAGAAATTTACGGGGACTAAAGAGTCCAAATGCACCATCTGGAAACATTCATCAAACCAGAGGGAAGAGAGCTCTCACAAAGAGAGAAATGAACACAAACCTAAACAAAAACAAAAACAAACAAACCCGAAAGAAAACAATATTAAAAGTACAGACAAAAGAACCAAAGATCCTACTACAAATCTTCCTAATACTCCAAACTAATGGCGATTAAGTCAGATTAATGGTACTCCTTACTTTCTTTTCGTCTTCAAACTTCTAATGCTTGTTTTCTTTGAGAATGACACTCCCCTTAAGGGAGAGAAAACTCCTACAGTGAGGAGACGTGAACTCTCATGACGAGAGACTGATGAGAACAAAGTCGAATGCAACAACGGTGAACACGGCGACAAAGAAAAGAAGGGCGGCGTACTTCGAAGAAAGAGAACAAGGTCAAAATAAAACAAACAGGGGAAACGGCACAAGAGAAAAACGCATGGAAAGAAAGAAAATGGTGGAGAAAAAAGGGAAAACATGAGAAAAAGACAATGAAGACAGACGAAATACGGCAAAGGGAAAACAAAACCACGCTTCATACAGTCAACCCTAGCGCTCTCTTCCCCTCCAAGCTCCAACAGTAAGTCAATCGAAAAAAAATTCTCCTCATCCTCCATTAAAGGAGGGTGGGGAGGTCTCTATGTGTGTCTTTTTCTTTTGTCGTTTGCCTGTACGTTATTAGAACTAGTACGTTTTTGCACAGCCGATGTGTGTGCTTGAATTAAATTGAAATTAATTTAAATTTCGAAATTATAATTTTTAGTGTTTATTATGAAATATAGTTTTTAAATATATAAAAGAAACTTAGCTGTAGAGGCATAAATACAGTAAATAAAAAATTAGGAGTGATATGAAAATACTTAATTATTAATTAAATTACAAATGAGGGACTAAATTGCAAATAAGTTACACACCAAATTATGGCTCCACCTCAAACCAATTATATAATAGTACAGATACTCTCTTCGACTTTTTGTTCGACTGTTTAGGCCATGTATCTATTTGCTTATCCTATCATTTCGAAAAGGCCAAAATGCATATAACCCCCTCATGGTTTCGTCGAAATGCACATAAACCCCGTGATTTTTTATTGCACGGCACTCCCTCGTGGTTTAACTAATGTTGCACCGTACCCCCAGTCAACAGCTTTTGCCCGAAATTGGATTACACGCGCTCTTGCTGCATGTGGGTTAAGCTTGGACCATATTATTTATTGTTAAATGACCTGAATAACCCCACCTATTCACCTTCTTTTCTAATGATAACCCTCGTCCCTCAGTAGAATAAAAACTTCTGCCCCGGAGGTTATCATTTGAAAAGAAGGTGAATAGTTGGGGTTATTCTGGTCATTTAACAGTAAATCATATGGTCATTTGAGCGCGTGTAAGAGCACGTGTAATCCAATTTCGGGCAAAAACTGCTGCACGGAGAGTTATCATTTGAAAAGAAGTTGGGGTTTTTATGATTTTATAATATGATCCAAGCTTAACCCATGCATTAAAAGCGTGTGTAATCCAATTTTGGGCAAAAATTGTTGCCTGGGGGGTACGGTGCAACATTAGTTAAACCACGAGCGAGTACCGTACAATGAGAAAACCACGGGGGTTTATGTGTATTTGGACGAAACCACGAGGGAGTTACATGCATTTTAGCCTTTCGAAAAAATAATGTTATAAGAGGAAAATATGAAAAAGAAAAAAAAAACGATAAGTTCAGTCCCAGGTTCAAACTAAATTTATGAAAATTGAATTTGAATGTCATGGCCAGCTTTGTAATATATCTCATCCGACAATGTTCTTCTAAACCAAGTATAGAATGCAACTCGAAAAATTTGTTGTATACAATTTTTTTTAAACGTAATATGACATTTCATATAATTAATAAACATAGTTGGATACAACGGAGTTGGAGAAATGAAAAAGATATGTGAGGAATGTGTATACTTTTCCCATCTCATTCTCATACAACGTTTTCCTTCTATAAAGTTTGACTTACGTTTTGAACAATTATTTATGCAATTACGAATTTTCTAAGGATGTTTACACATAAATACTCACTTATATAAAAATTTCGCAAATCAGACCCTGTCAGATTTTTTATATGCAGGTACGTGTCAGAATAAAATTTTTGCACATTGCTACCCGTTCCACCGCAAGTACGTCATGAAACACATTTAAGTACCATATGGAAATATATTGTGGTACGTAAGACAGTGAAAATGATACATCATATAACACACATTAAGATACCATAGACCGTATATAGGTACCATATGTGGGTACCATATATACGCGTGGCATGGCACTTAATACACATACAGAAAGGTACGTCAAAACTGGAAAAATGGTATACACATTCCAATGGGAACTTATGTGAAAATTTTTATGAATGGGGTGTGACATGGAAATTTTTTATATAACTAGGTACGTAGATACAACACGAAAATCAAGTACCAAAGGAAAAAAAACCAAAACAAAAGGCTCTCTTTACTCCTAGTCCCACTAAAGATTAAATCTTTTTCGCATATCTATCATTATTATTACGACGAGTATTCACTTCATTATCCCTATCAGCATTAACGTACGTAGGCAAGAAAGCCAAAACCGACAGCAACCCAAAGATTAGAAGCGGAACAAGCAGCAGCAGCGTCGGCGGCGGCGGAGGCAACGGCGGCAGCACCACCGGCAAAATCAGCAGCGACGCCGTCATGAAAACTAACAGAACCACCGTTTCCGCCGTGAAGTAACGGCACATTACCCGCCGTGAAGCTCTCTTGTGGTCATTTATATAACCATCTTTCGAGGCTGAAATCGTACTGTAGTAATAATTCTCCACGGCGGTGCTCGTCGACGGCTCCGTTGATGTCTTTAATTGCCCCATCTTTATATATAATATATATATATATATATATGTGTGTGTGTGTGTGTTTTAGTCTTTATACAGTGATGAACTGCTGTGAAGAGTTTGAACTGCACAGTTTGAGAATAATGGAGAAGAGAGAGTTTTTTTTTTTGGGAAGTTTCACTAAAATTAAACAAAGTACAAAAACAGAAAAACAGCGATCATGCTAATGTCGCAACATGCAGTAACAACCTACCGCTCCATTCAACTAGACGCGAGACAAAATTAACCAAGTTAATCGAACTATTTAATAACCACGGTACAAGTTGGATCACTTAAGAGGCCCTCGAGAGAACAATTGTCCGCATCATCAAGGAGTTCAAGAGCAGCAAAAGAGTTAGAACAAGACCCAATTGTGGCAGGGTCTCCGGGATGTCCCATGGAGCGGTGCGGGTTGGACGAACTCCCCACTCCATTTGGATTGGAATGACAATTCTGGAGTGATTTCCCTATCTGGACAGCATCCTTCTTCCCATACGCAATGTTATATGTACCACCGACCTGAACGCTTTCATACATCGGCTTCTCACTACCAAAGGAAGCCTTGGTGACGGCCTTGGTTGTATCAGCATGACGCCTCCGTTCTTGCTCCATTCGTGGTGGGCCATTCTTCCTAGAAGCGGGTTTGGTTGCCCTGATGTCGTTGGAAGGACAAGCCACAGTTGAGTGACCCAAGGTCGCACATGTAGCGCACCGCGGCGGCTTCCACTCATATTCCACTTTTATCTTAACCACATTGTTCACCTTAGGTAGTCGCAGATTGAACGAATCAAGATAGGGTTCCTCCAGCTTCTTCATGACACACACACGAGCATAGTCAATGCGCTCCATTGTAGTAGTGAAAGCATCTGGAAACAAAGGCGTCCCCACAGCACTCGCAATTATACCTAATCCCTCCGGAGTCCAAGCTTCCGATGGTAGATGCCGAAAACGAACCCAAGTCGGAACTTCAGTATGTGTTTTTCTTCTCAAGAGTCATGCCTTGCCGCCATTCTTCAAGAAATAAAGGTTGGCCATTCAAAATCCAAGGGCCGCCTTCAATAACCGTCATCATCGTTCTATCAGAATCGAACCTGAACTTGAAGAAACCATTAGAAGTAGCTCTCACTTCTACCAATCCTGGCCACACAGAACGGAAATGGCGTTCCACATGCGGATAATATGGCCTTCTACCAAGAAAATAGCCAACAACAGTGTTAGCCCACCGTGCACATCCTTTATCCGCAATATCAGAAGGAAGTTGAACCTCAATCACACCATCAATAAGAGTCGGAGCCGTATAGCCAAGCGTAACTCGTTCAACACTATACTGAAGAGCATTATGATTAGAGTGTTGACCCGTTAAAGCAGAAGCAAAGGATTTGAAGTGTATGCCTTGACGAGTGGCTCTATTACCCACGCTCGTCGTAGTTCTCTTCTTCGTGGAAGAAACCTGAGGCCCAACTGGTGGATGAGAGAGTTAGAACACAATGGTGTAAGAAGGGATTATTGTTATTATTACAGTGAGCAGTGATCATCTCAGCCCATATAAAGTTAATCGATGAGAAAAAAGAAACAAAAATAGTGAACAAAGTTCGTACTGCAAACACACACACACACACTTATGGGTGTGTTTGTATTCATATATCATCATTCATACCTATGGCGATTCTTAGAGGATTTACTCAGTTTCACGCGCCAAGAAGCAGCTTCTTTCTCTATCAGTTCACACCTTATTCAACTTCTCAGAAGCCTTTTCTTGTTCTTGATGATCAAAATCGAGACATGGAAACATAAGATGTAAGAGAAGTTGAGAAGAAGAAAATGTACGGTTTTTTTATTTTAACAGGAGAGGAGGGATATAGAGAGAGAGAGAGAGAGAGAGAGAGAGCAGAATTGATGTTTGACTACTAAAGAAAGATTACATGCATGTTTGAAGGCTGAAGTTAATATTAAAACGAATAATATGGTAGTTGTGTAGATTCAATGTATTTGCAGAAACAAGTAAGATGGATCTGAGCCGAGCACGGGCCGTGACTTTGTTTTTTTCTTTATTTTTTTGATTATTTTTTACTGGGATTTGAATTTAATGATGGTACGTTTCGGAAACCTAGGTTCTTCACCCTTGGCCACATTCTATCTTTTTTTTTTCCTTTAGTATTATTATCTCTAATTGTTATCTTATAACCAAGTTGCTTATATTTGAGGGTTTCTTCAATTATTTTATCCATATCCTGTCCTATTTCGGATATTTGGATCTTGAAGATTCGATTTGTTTTTGATAAATAGTATTATGTATAATTGCACGTTATGTTAATTTTTTTAGACCATATATCAAAACACCAATATAAACAAGTTTTCCTCATAAAACCTTATGGTAAAAGAAATTATTGGAGACATGATATGAAGAGCATATTACAAATACAATCAATAATTTGCTGGTCGACAAAGTATGAATAACCTTTATATATTGTCCCATTTGTTTCAACTACCGAAAGGCAAGATAATAAGGGGCATATCATTCATTTATATATTGTAGGTATAAACACCAACAATGTATACGTACTTTCCAGCTTGCCCTTATATTCGGCATGTGGGAATTATTACATCCATTAATTTGTGTTTGCTATAATTCAAAAGGAAATAAAATTCTTGCAAGGCAGATTTGAAATTATGACTCTATAATTGATCGTCATATCTAATTCACAAAGATTAAGATGACCATCCATTGACAATATGTCTTCCTCCATGCACCGTGATATTCAATTTTTTACCCAACGAAACTACAAATGTATATCGATATCCTTTCAATTGAATGATTAATTTTATATAGGTTTAAATATATGATGCGTAAAATATAATTCGCAGTTTCGTCACCAACAGCGACGAATAAAATGACTTCAGGCCCAATAATATGGGCTTTTAATTGGGCTTATTTATGGGCCTTTGGTCTCTTTTAATGGGCCTTCCTACAATCCACTTATGAATAATAGTCTTAGGGGACGTTTGGTTATAAAGGATGTATTGGGACCCATCATAATATATTATAACAAGCCCAATATTATCTATCTAGGATTATTCTCCAAGTTCATTTGTATCGGCCATTTTCTCCAATATCAGGCTCTAAAATTATTATCAGGATATAACGGAACACCACATTAGGCCTATTGTTTATAGGTGTAATTACATGTCAGGCCTATTTTGGATAGTTTCGTTAGTGTTAAGGACCCAATAGTGTTTACATTAGAGATATGGACCAATTTTGAAGTTTCTGTTAAAGTTAAGGACCAATTTTGAGCAAAACGACGCATTTGCCCCTTTCTGATGCAGAAATTACACATGTTTGCCATCAACTCTTTCAAACACTCGACCGAAACCACTTTGTGCATTCTGGATAACACTTGATGGTGTGGTAACACTTCCATGAATTACAGGAAAGTGTTACCCAGAAATAAGGAAGTATACCAGAAAAGCATGAAGTGGTAACACTTCATGAATTACAGGAAAATGTTATCCACAAACAAGGAAGTGTTACCGGAAAAGCATGAAGTGGTAACACTTTATGAAGTACAGGCAAGTGTTATCCAGAAATAAGGAAGTGTTACGAGAAAACCATGAAGTGGTATTGAAAAGCCATGAAGTGTATCGAGCGAGCATGTTAAACGCACATGCTTAAAAAACTAATTTTATTCTGTTGATACCACTTATTAGCTATAGGGTAACACTTCATCAATTCTGCATAACACTTCCTCGTTACAAAAAAATGATTACAGGAAATGTTAGCCAAAAACAAGGAAGTGTTATCCGGAAAGCATGAACGGTTACCCAGCGTGTTAATCGCGTATGTTAATAGCAGAAACAAGTAAGTGGTACCCGGAAAGCATGAAGTGTTACTCCGAAAGCATGAAGTGTTGCCCAGAAACAAGGAAGTGTTACGCGAAAGTATGAAGTGTTACCAAGCAAGCATGTTAATGGCATACTCTTTTAAAATTACATTTTATTGTATTGATACCACTTATTGGATATACAGTAACACATTTGTACGCGGTAATACAGCTTGTTATGCGATAACGATATATTGCAATTTGATAACACAACAATGGCGCTGGATACCACTTCTCATTACCCTTTTATAAAGGTATTTTCGTCAGACAACCTAAACTCTATGTAAACTTAAAAAATGGGTCCCTAAAATTAAATTTCGTATCACAACGTCCGTAATCCAAAAAAACAATACCTAGGGGCGTGAACCCCAATCGCCCCTTGTTTATAGAGTTAATTTCGTTTCAGCCCCACTTAAGCAATTTTTATTTGGATTCAGCCCCAATTGCTTTCAGTTTAAAACACCCATATCAAATTAGCCTTCGAGTTAAGGACCCAATTGTGCTAAAAAGACCCATTTGCCCTCAACTGTTGCGAAAATTTACAAAGCTATGCCATCATCCCTCTCGTATGATTTATGGTAGATCTGTGATTCTTACAATACCCAAACGCCTTGAAATCTCCGAAATCTTCGACGTTATTGAGCGGAAAAGGTAAAATCGAGCTCAATTTCTCATGTGTTCTCGTAACCAAGGAAAATTTCGATGTTATGTTGGAATAATGCTTCAAACTCAAATCGAAAATTTTGATACAAACACGAGTGAAATCTTGACGTTTGTGCTCGAATAATGTGGATTTACACCAATTCGGATGTGGGTCTTAGTAATCGACACGAAATTACGACGAATCTTGCCGCGACCTAAGATCCAAACATTTTCAGTTTCAGTAACAAATTACTTTACCTGGGTACCACTTTCTGCTTGTACGAAAACACTAACATAAAAAACTATACCACATTCTTAACATTGACGAATAAATGTTGCCTCAGTAATAACAAATAATTCTTTGAAAAAAAAAGTAATAACAAATAATTAGAAATCAATAACGTGTCACGAGAAAGATAAAAAATTAGAGTAACACATCACGTCATCGTGGTACCACTTGCGTCTGTTTCGGAAACAACATCCTCAAGAATAATAACAGATGACTAGCACTGAGGAACAAATGTTGCATTATGTATAACAAAAAATGAGAAAACAAAAACGGTTTATTTCCTATAATAACTATATGCAACTAGTACGGACTAGGGTGTCAAGAGGAAGATCAAAAATTCGTACGACACCCAAAACACCCTGAATCTCATATATCTTCGACGTTATTGAGCGAAAAAGGTAAAATCGAGCTCAATTTCTCATGGGTCCTTATAACAAACGAAAATTTTCGATGTTATGTTGGAATAATGCTTCAAACTCAATTCGAAAATTTTGGTACAAAAACGAGCAAAATCTTGACGTTTGTGCTCGAGTGGATTCACACCAATTCGGATGTAGGTCTTAGTAATCGATACGAAATTACAACGAATCTAGCCGCGACCTAAGATCCGAACATTTTCAATTTCAGTAACAAATCACCTGATCTGGGTACCACTTTATGCTCGTTTGGAAATGCTACCATAAAAAACTATACCAGATTCTTAACATTGACGAATAAATGTTGCCTCACTAATAACAAATCAGTTCAGTTAACACGTCACTTTGTCTAGGTACCACTTTTTACTATTTTGGAAACCCTACCCTAAAAACAATAACAGATTCCTAACATTGGGGAATAAAAGTTGCATCATTTATAACATATAACGAGAACTGGTTGGTAACAACGAATTACTATTTTGAAATAACAACGAATTTTGCTGCGAACTAAGATCGAAACGTTTTCAATTTTGATAGGAAATATTGAAACTTCTGTCAATTAAAAAGCTGGTTGGTAACACTTCATTTATTCTGAGTAATAATTCATGCATTCTGGGTAACACATCACTAAGAACATTCTAGAAGGTTCTAGATTGTTAGAGATATTAATAGTACAATAACTTAATATTACCACATTGCCTGCAAATAGTACCACATGTTTGATAAAAAAATAACAATATAAACAAAGGTTATAACATATTTGTGGCTACAAGAACCACAAAATAGCTAATAAATACCACATTACTAGTTCGATTAATTTCATTCATAAATTCATCGTTGGGATGTATAAGATTGACATTCATGGAAATAGATGATACGATGAAGCTAAATCACAAAATTTCATTAAAATTCACGTTTTGCGAATGTTGATATCAATATGTGGAAGTTGAGATCAAAAGTCATGTAAACACATAGCTCTTCATTCACAAAATATACTAGTATCTCTTTTGATGAGACATAACGTTATGAATTCCATCACAAACGTATTCAAAGTTCAACATTAAAGCACGAACAACATTTAATAGACCATAAACTCAACATTCGAGACCTCAAACTAATCAATCGAAGCAAAATGGATTTTTTAGCGTAATTAATGAAATGTTTTAGAATATTACCACATTACCTGCAAATAATACCAGATCTCTGATATAAAGAAACAATACCAACCAAATTTATGACATTGTTTGGTACAGATACCACATAATACGCTTTTCAGTATAACATCATTAATTAGACTTACTTTGTTCATAAATTCACTTTTTCCCGAATGTATAAGATTTATGATCATGTAAGTATGTGATTTTACTAAGTTAACAAACCAAATTCCCTTTAAGAGATGTTATGCGAATGTTGATATCAATATGTGAAAGTTGAGATTAAAAGTCATGTAAACACATAGCTCTTGTTTCACAAAATATACTAGTATCTCTTTTTGATGAGACATAACGTTATGAATTCAATCACAAACGTATTCAACGTTCAACAATTAAAGCACGAACAACATTTAATAGACCATAAACTCAAAATTCGAGACCTCAAACCCTAAACAATCGAAGAAAAATAGATTTGTGAGCGAAATTAATGATACTAGTAGTGTGGTATGGAAAACCTATTATGCAATATCAATATATACAATAGTGTTAAAAATTGGATTTGTATTGTTCTTTTATATCGAAATTCGGTATTATTGGCGATGGTAATATCCCTTGACAATATAGAACATTCCGGATAATGCAATTCCCGCCTAAATTATTGAGATCCCGCCTAAATTATTGAAATCCCGCCTAAACTGGATAACACAAGTTACACAGAGAATAACAATTAATAACTTATTGGTACCACTTTCTTATTTCAAAAAATTAGACAAAAATCCGACGATTGTATTTAAATTTCGGCAACATTGAGCGACGAACAATAGAGCCAACACGGTGTCTCGGTGCTTTGATCAGGATATGGGTCTCTCGAATTTGTACGAAGTATCTTCAATTTCGATCGAATCGGGATTCGATTTCACCGATTTTTATTATTTGCGTCAAAAGAATTCGAACAATTTACCAGTAAAATCGAACATTCGAGTCCAAAATAACATGATAAACCGTCTAGGACACACCCAACTTGGTTTGGTGTAGGTGGTGTAGATGGAGATAATATATACGATCGATTGTTTCGATCGAGTTTCTACTGTTATAGTGATACCAGATATTTGGCATTTGGTACCAAACCCAGCATACTCGAACCTTTAAATCAGTATATATACCATATGATAGCTTGCCAATGCTGGTTAATAGTTTTACGGTGACAGATGAATGACTACCCATACCACGTTTCGGGAACAGTGTTTATGCAACAATCCGACGATTATAAATTTCGTCAAACCATGAGCGACGAACAATAGAGCCGATACTGTGCTTCAGCGATTTGTTCAGAATATGGGTCTCTTGAATTTGGACAAAATATCTTCAATTTCGACCGAATCGGAATACGATTTTCACCGTGTTTTTTATTATTTGCATCGAAAGAATTCGAAAAAATTTACCCGTAAAATCGAACATTTGAGACCCAAATAATATGATAAACAATCTAGGACACACATGTGTTCGTGCAGATGGAAATAATATATACGATCTATTGTTTCGATCGAGTTTCCACTGTTATGTCGATACCAGATAATCGGCATTTGGTACCAAATCCAGCTTACTGTTACCTTTAAATTGTATATATACCATATGCCAGCTTATCAATACCTATTATCTGTTTTACGATGACAGATGCATGACCATCCATACCACGTTGTGGGAATAGTTGTTTATGCAACAATCCGGAGATTTTAAATTTCGGCAAACCATGAGCGACGAACAATAGAGCCAATACTGTGTTTCAGAGATTTGTTTAGGTTATGGGTCTCGCGAATTTGTGCAAAATATCTTCAATTTTGACCGAATCGGGATTCAATTTCATCGTGTTTTTGTTATTTGTGTCAAAAGAGTTCGAAGAATATACCCATAAAATCGAGCATTCCGAGACCTGAATATCAAAATAAACCCTCGTGGATAGATCGAGTTTCGTTTTCGAGGATCGTTCGAACGAAAATAGAAATCTGCGAGATTTTTTTATCGTAAAAAAAGTGGTTAATGATGGTAACAGAAAACATGTTCTGGATACCACTTATTATACAGCTTTTGTAGGGGTATTTTGGTCAGATCAGCTTTTTGGTCCTTTTCTCCAACTTTGAAAGATATCGGGTCCTTTATAATGAACTTTATACTGACATGAGCTGAACTATATTATGAAAGTTAAAGGGGCTGATTCTTAAAAGCCCCTTATATATTTATACATGTCTTATGTTGGACAGCAAACGCATCCTTAGAATTTTCGCCACGTAGATCTTTCTTCCAACATTTAGGATGGAGCAGAGAGATGATTTCAGGTCGATACGTTCCTTTCTGCCACCGTTGTCCTCCGAAGGAAGCGGCGGCGTACGGTGGCCTCCGCCGATGGTTGACTTGCTCAACTCTCTGTCCAACGGCCCCCTTCACAGCCAAGTCACTTCAGGTCAACGATTAGCCCAAGCAATTAAGGTTATGCGCAGTTTGCTCTCGACGCCGTCGTCGTCGTCGTCGTTTTCCCGCGATTCCTCTCTCGATTTAGGAATTTCTCTCTACTTCGACGAGGTAGATGGCGATTCTCTGTGATATGTCTACCAAGTTTCGAATTCGTATAATTGTTAATATATGTATGTTGCTTTTCGTGATTAGTGTAGTTGATTTCAAGGGATGAAGCTGAAAATTGGTTCTCCAAAGTGGTTCCTCGGATTGCTGAGTTGGTGCTGAGGTTGCCTGAGCTGTTGGAGACTCACTATTGTAATTCAGCCATTCCTCTCTTCGGTGAAGAAATGGTGTCGACAGGGCTTAGATTACTCGAATCACAGAATCCAGGCATTGTCTTTCTTAGTCAGGTACTGTTAATATTAGTCATTATGTATTATGTTGGTGAATGATGCATAAAAAACGTTCGATAGTGATATGGAATGTTCTTCTGATGGGAGCTCATTAATGCTTGCATCAGGAATTGATTGCTGCTCTCTTGGCTTGTGCTCTTCTTTGCGTGTACCCCACAAGCAAAAGACGAACCTACGATCTTCCGCCTATCAACTTCGATAACTTATTTGTGTATGTTAATGTTTGTTCCTTTTACCTTGAATCTCACTTCGATAGTTCTGCTTCGTAAATGCTAATAGCATTGTAGTTTCCAATTCTCAGGTGTCTTTATGAGTCTTACGGTACGAATCAGGAACATAAATTAAGGTGCATTGTTCACTATTTTGAGAAGATCTGCTCGTATACGCCCCGGGGAAATGTCTCGTTTGAGCGAAAAGTTCTTCCTTGGGAGAAGAATCCCTCCAACATTGTTTACCCCGAGGCTGATTTTTGGTCGAAATCAACAGTCGTTCTATGCCCATTGGAGGTAATAACTGAGCAATTACGCATCATTTCTTAAATTTGAAGGTTTCTTCTCGAATAAAATAGTATCTAATCATACATATATGGGTTTCTCCTTTTTTTTTTTCCAAAAAGAAAAAAGACGACTTTGATCATTTGGCATATGTGCTTTTGCGTTTCAATTTTTGTCATTACTCTGTTTTGCTCAAGTCTTTAGTCAGTCTAGGATTATACCCTAATCAGCGTACATCAGGTAATACATATTTGATAATGCTTATTGCCGTTCAATCCTATGATAGGTTCGTACATCTGGTCTAATCGAAGACCAAGAATCTGAAATTCTCGAAGTTGATTTCGCAAATCAGTACTTAGGAGGTGGGGCCCTCAGCCGTGGATGCGTGCAAGAAGAGATACGTTTCATGATCAACCCAGAATTAATCGTCGGAATGCTGTTTATGCCCGCAATGGCCGACAACGAAGCCATAGAGATCGTCGGGGCTGAAAGATTCTCGAACTACACTGGCTACGCTTCTTCCTTTCGCTTTTCAGGAAACTACACAGACAAAAAGAGTTACGACGAATTTCTAAGGCGTAGGACGAGGATCATCGCGATAGACGCACTTTGCATGCCCGGTTGGAGGCAGTACGAAACCCGAAACCTAGTACGCGAAACAAACAAGTCATTTGTTGGGTTTGTTCAAAGTCATCGTACATTGTCCAAGAATGATGGTTTATCCAACGAATATCCTTCGTCTTCTATGCAAAGTACTTGCGAGAAGATGAATGGTAATAAAAGTAGGGTCGGCGTGGCTACAGGAAATTGGGGTTGTGGGGCCTTTGGTGGGGACCCTGAGGTTAAAGCCGTGATTCAATGGCTAGCAACATCTCAATCTCTTCGACCTTTCTTGTTATATTATACGTTCGATTTGGGAAGGTTGAAGAAATTGGATTTGGTTGTGCAGTGGATAATGTCTAACGGATGGAACGTGGGAGACCTTTGGAATGTGTTGGTCGAATACTCCTCTCGGAAGCTCGAAGGTGAAACCTCCGCAGGGCTTTTCGAGTGGCTCGTTCCGTCGTTATATCACGACGATCCAATGATTGTAGACGAGCTAAGGAATACCTGAAGTTTCTCTGGGATTCCGTGACATAGTCTTCAAAATACAATAGTACGTCTTCTTCTTTTTATTTTATTTTTTCGGTAGTAAGTTAGCTGTGTGATATTTGCCTAACACCCAACATAAGGAATTGCAGTTACCTATATTAGTTTGAAGTAATTTGAGGACACTGAATCATAGTCTCCTTGGTTCAAATCCATAAGTTGGGTGTCGTGAAACTGCTTCGTCGGGTTTATCCCTGTGACAGTTGGGTTTTCGACGTAATGTCCTTTAATTGCTTCAATTCTGAAACTTAATCTACTTAAATTATAACCACTTAGGTTGAGTGTCCTGAAAGTGTCTTAACTTACCCAACGAAAAAAGCAGTTTAAATAATAACATTCGCATCGATAAGAATTGCGGCGCTTCTTACAGGTTCCTTAGTTCTTGCACGAACCGAACCACATTCCGATCGGAGCTCCCTCCTTCGGACACGGCCTCGATAGCCATCTCCTTCAACCTAACCACATTCCCTCTCACCTCACTTCCCTTACCACCACCACCCATAACAACCCCAACACACCTACTCACCTCCTCCCTCCTAACAACCCCTTCCTCGTCGCACTCGGCCCTAACCCCCGACCCTCCACACATCGGCCACGAACTTAGCGTTCGTAGTCTGATCGGCCCACTGAGGCATGGCGACCATCGGAACCCCTAAGACTACCGACTCGAGCGTCGAGTTCCACCCCGCAGTGCGTGAAGAAGCACCCCACCGCCTTATGGCTTAACACCTTCAGCTGATCGCACCAGCCCACCACGAGCCCCTTCTCCGGCGAGAAGGAGCCGTCGTCGGGAACTTTCCCGGCCTCGTCCCGGGCGGCCCACAGGAAGCTGTGATCTGTCTCGATCAAGCCCTTTAGGAGCTCGTCGATCTGCTTCTCTCCGAGGTTCGCCAGGCTACCAAAGGATACGTAGATCACCGACTTTTCGGGCTTTGAGTCGAGCCATTCCTTAACGTGGGACGTTGAGGATGGTTTATTGTTGTTGTCGTCGTCGTCGTCTGGTTTGAATAGGCTGAGGCCGTAGTCGTAGTTTCCTTGTATTCTCTTGTCAGCGTACATTGACGGGACGGTCGGGCCGACGGTCAGGATTTTGTATTGGTTTTTCTCCATCCATGTCAGTATCTGTCGTATAATGGTATTATCGTAAGAGCACCGTACATAAGGTAGGGTAGAAATTGAAGCAACACTGTGAGTTGATTTTGTCATAAAGATTGTAGATTTTGTCTTAAATACAACTTCGTAAGTTGGGTGTCCTAAACAACCTCCCCAGAGAAGCACACACTAACTTATGAGATTGCAATAATATCAAAACTTGATCAATTTAAGGATATATTTAGGTTTTTGACGCATTGTGTCCTTAAGTTGCTTCAGTTTTGAAAGCTAGTCCTTAAACTACAAAATAAACTTGATATTCTGAAAGTGCCACTTCCCCCGTGTTATGTGACCAAAAAAATAACCTAAAAAAAGTTATGGATTGACAACCTTCTATGAAGGTAATAAAAAGACCTAACCTCATCCTCAATCTTGTCGAAAGTGTTGAACAGACGCCAATCGGCTTCCTCGAACGTGGAAAACTGCTCGACAAGAGCTCTCAGTATCGCGTGATAATGCCCCACGTCGTAGACCAACGAAGGCAAATCCCTAACCCTAAGCACGGGCATCGCAGGAAGCTCGATCATAACATCCTCATCTTTGGGCGGAATCTCATACACACCCTTTCGAATATGGTAAAAAATCGAACTCACCGAGCAAGTTTGCGTGAACAAAACCGCCCCTTTAAGACCCTTCTCCCTCGCCAAGCCCAGCACCCAAGGCATGACCGAGTCGTACAAGATTGCCTTCACGCGAAACTCCGAGCCATCTTCTTTATTACACCTCTCGACGATTTCGTGGACCCCACTTCGTATCGATGCTTTAAAAACCCTAAAAAATGCCTCGTATATGTCAGAATGATCGACTCCTTCGACTTCTACGTCGGGAACTGTTTCGATGGTTATGGGAAGATTGCAATCGATCGATTGTGAGATATTTAGGTTTGAGCTCGACGTAGCTGTTATGACTAAAGTGATACGAATCGATTCGTCGAAGAAGGCTAAGCGCTTGCAAAGCTGAATTATAGGGCTTATGTGGCCTTGTAAAGGAAAAGGTGTTACTAGGATGTGAATCATGGACATGGCTTTTCTTCTATGTTTTTTGGGGGGTTTTTTATTTCTCGAAATTTTTTCTTTTGAGTTCTTCTTTGATGTTAGTTCTGTTTGGCTTAGTTTGTATGTATGTAATGGAACGAAACGGAAGACGATTGAATAATTGGTAGTGATGGATAGTTTGGATGTGTGGACATCAAGAAATGGACGGCGAGCTTGCGTGTTTGTCAAAGAAAGTTTAGTTTATTTTGTTTGGTAGTATGTAAAAAAAATAATAGATTTGGAGTAACAAGAACCGTTCAATTATATTAGATTTAACTATATAAGCTTCGCCACAGACAAGCCTAATTAGGTAAAATAGCACGTTGTTAGGCTTAAAAAATTGTGTGCTGTTAGGCTAGAATTATTACAAAAAGTATAGTGATGTCGGGACACTTTTGTTTATTGTCTTGACAATAGTATAAAACATACAACACATACCACAAATATAATCCCTAATTAGACAACACAATATTCTTTAATTTCGACCACGAAAACCGTCCGATTAACTAACTAACGAACCAACTGAGATAAGAAGCTATCCATGTTCATGTCCGAAGATCCACCATCACTAAAAGCTTCCATGGCCAAACTCCTCCACTTCAAAGCATTCTTCTTCATCTTCTCACCATTTTCACTCTCCATAACTTCTCTCAAACACCTCACAATCTCATCACTCTTCGCAATAACATTCGAATAACAAACCCTAACCCCAAAATTCCAAACATCTTGCACTAGCTTAGCCACCATGGGCTGATCGGTCCATTGAGGAAGAACCACCATGGGCACACCTGAGCCCAACGACTCGACTGTCGAGTTCCAACCGCCGTGCGAAAAGAAGCACCCAACCGATTCGTTCGAAAGGACCTCTAATTGATTGCACCAATTGACAAAAAAACCCTTGTCTCGAGCCTTCGATTCGTGGACGAAATCGAAGGGTAGCCTTTGGTTCTTGGACGAGTCCCTAATGGCCCACAAAAAGTTGTAGCCAGTGGTTTGTAGAGCGTTGGCTATTTCGTGGACCTGTGGCTCGGAGAGGGTGTCCATGCTTCCGAAGGCTATGTAGACCACCGAGCCATGTGGCTTGGAATCGAGCCAGTGGAGGATTGCTGGTGCTGACGACGAGTCTTGTTCGAAGAGGTTTATGCCGTAGGTTTTGTTGTCAGAGGGGATTGTGGGACCCACGCTTATGATTGGGCATGCACGTGACATGGAATCTATGACCTGTAAATGTCGTGTTCGAAAGAAATGAAATTGTAAGTTCCAAATTCGATGAACTGAATAGTGACCTTATTCAGCCAAAAAAAGAACAAAAACCGTTTATTTCAAAGTTGTCCTTTTCCCCCGGTAATTTGAAGCTAAAAACGACACAAGTGATAATCAATCACTTCAAAATCAAAATATTGAAAAAACGAAAGAAAAAATGGGTTCGTGTCAAACCAATACACATATATATTGGGTGGCTGATACGTGTGCTTTCTTTATAACGTGGCAATAGCCAATTTTTAGGATAGCAAAACTTATTTATCATTTAGCTACACCATATCTCAATATGCTTATGTATGGTATATATTATCAAATTACTCATATATATAGTTCTAATAAAGACTACACGTGAACTAATGGACAAAACTAATACGTACCTTATCTTCTAACTTGTAGAAGGTGTTGATAAGAACGAAATCAGCCTCTTCCAAGAACTTAAACTGATTCAATACCATCTCAAAGTACGCCGGGTAAGATCCATGCTGTTAGGATATGCGGAAATCCCCGATAATTATTTTGCCCGAAAAATGACGATAATAAATAATAGATGAAAAATAAATTTGGACAGTGACACGAGATTTACGTGGTTCGGTCAGAATGACCTACGTCCACGGGCCGGAGGGTAGAACTTCTTTATTATGTGGAGATTACAGACACGTACACTGACGTGATACAGCTACAACAATATAAGAAGTAAGCTACAAAGAAATAACGAAGAAGTGTGACCGAGGAATAAACCCTCGCTGAAGATATTGTGGTGGTATATGTGGCTCTGAGGCAATTTCTTCTTCTGTCGAATGGTATCTATTTATAGGCTAACGTTTGCTTCGATTTCTTGTGTGTAAACACACATATTCCAAGTCATAAAAGTGTGCGCACTCATTTGACAAACCAATAAGGCTGCCGCACACAATAAACCTCGCACGTTCTTCTTTTTCATTTTTGCACACTTTGACTATTCAACTTCACGTGGGGTTACTATTCTTTTGATGGTTGTCCTTTGAATGTCAACACCCACATGTTGCTTGGACGGTGCAAGCTCACCTAACAAATCTCCACCTTGAGCTTGATTCCGAAAAATTACTCCACCTTAATTAGTAACACCTTTAGTCACTATCTCTGTCTCCCTCCGTCCATAGCCCCCGCGGGCTAGTTCACCATTTCTGATGATGGTGAATGAGCAGCGCTTAGCCTAAAATGGCTAGCAAGAGGAGTGCTGACTGGTTTGGCATCGCTCATGCCAAATCTCTCCAAAACCTTTCTAAGGTAACTTTCCTGGGTCAGGTGCAACTTACCAGCTCCTCTATCACGTCTAATCTCCATACCAAGAATCTTCTTAGCTGCTCCCAAATCCTTCATTTCAAATTCACCATTCAATAAGGCCTTCAACTGGTGAATTTCTGCAAGATTCTTAGCCGCAATGAGCATGTCATCAACATATAATAACAGATAAATGAACGAACTGTCATTTAACTTCCGGAAGTAAACACAACTATCATACTTGCTCCTGGAGAAACCATGACCCAACATGAAAGAATCAAACCGTTTATACCACTGTCTTGGAGACTGCTTTAATCCGTATAAGGATTTCTTCAGTAGACAAACTTGGTCTTCTTTTCCTTCAACTATGAAGCCTTCAGGTTGCTTCATATAAATCTGTTCATCTAAATCGCCATGTAAGAACGCTGTCTTGACGTCAAGCTGTTCTAACTCCAAATCATACATGGCAACGAATGCAAGTAATACACGAATAGAGCTATGTCTAACAACGGGTGAGAATACGTCATTAAAATCTACACCTTGTACCTGACTATAGCCTTTCGCGACTAATCGTGCCTTATACCTTGCATCATCAGAACCAGACAAACCTTCTTTCTTCTTGAAGACCCACTTACATCCGACTATTTTCTTTTTCTTCGGCGGCGGCACAAGAATCCAAGTACCATTCTTGTGCAGAGACTCCATTTCTTCATTCATCGCTACCAGCCACTTATCAGAATTAACATCGCTAATTGCCTCCGAATAGGTAGAAGGTTCGCTGCCTCCACCTGTTTCTTGCGCCACTGATAAAGCGTACGAAACTAAATTTACGTACCGCTGTGGTAGTCGAATCTCTCGTCTCTCCCTATCTCTGGCTATAGAATATTCGTGATCGGTGCTTTCATCTTCAACAGGATCTGAATTAGGTTCTGCCTCATCCTCTCGATCTGTTGAACTCGTAGCAGGATCATCTGAAGGATCTTTATTGATCTCGAGCTCCACCTCGCTGTGTACACTATCCTTCTTTTCTTGATTAGAAGAATTAGTAGACTCTTTTGAAGGATGTAACATAGAAGACTCGTCAAATGTAACATCTCTGCTAATTATAAATTTGGGTGACTTGGGATCAGGATCATATAATCTATATCCTTTCACCCCTGAAGCGTAACCGAGAAAAATACATTTCTTAGCTCTAGGCTCTAACTTTCCCTCGTTCACGTGCATATAAGCTGGGCACCAAAATATTCTTAAGTTGGAGTAATCAGCAGGAGTACCTGACCAAACTTCCTCAGGAGTCTTGAAATTGATCGGTGAACATGGTGAGCGGTTGACAATATAACATGCTGCAGCGATAGCTTCAGTCCAAAAATCATTTGTCAATCCAGCGTTGGAGATCATACATCGAGCTCTCTCTAAAAGCGTCCGGTTCATGCGCTCGGCAACACCATTTTGTTGAGGCGTCATTCGAACAGTGTGATGTCGAGCAATACCTTCATTCTTGCAAAATTCGTTGAACTCGCTTCCGCAAAATTCTAAGCCATTATCCGTCCGCAACCGCTTGATCTGTTTTCCTGTCTGCTTTTCAATCAAAGCTTTCCATTGTTTAAATGTTAGGAAAACATCACTTTTCTGCTTAAGAAAATAGACCCAGACTTTCCTTGAAAAATCATCAATGAAAGTCAACATGTATCTTGCACCACCTTTGGACGGAACACGAGAAGGACCCCATACATCAGAATGAATATAGTCCAAAGTACCTTTCGTCCTGTGGACTGCTGGCGAATTGAAGCTGACTCGTTTCTGCTTCCCAAAAATACAATGTTCGCAAAAGTCCATCTTACCAGTACTTTGACCGCAAAGTAGGCCCCGCTTGCTCAAAATCGTCAAGCCTTTTTCTCCCATGTGTCCAAGTCGCATATGGCATAATCTCGTGGTATCAACCTCCGGGGATGTCGAAACTGCAGCGGAACCTGTAACAGTAGTTCCCTGCAAAATATATAAATTTCCAGACCTGCAAGCTTTCATCACGACAAGGGCACCTCTGGCAATCTTTAAAACTCCACCTTCACCTGAGAACCTGCACCCTTGAGATTCAAGTGTGCCTAAAGAGATAAGATTTCTCTTCATATCTGGAACATGTCTGACTTCTGTGAGCGTTCGGATGATTCCGTCGAACATCTTGATCCTAACTGTGCCTTTACCAACAACTTTACACGGAGCATCATTTCCCATCAACACATATCCACCATCAAAATTTTCATATGTGGAAAAACAATCCCGACTCCGACTTATGTGGTAAGAACAACCCGAATCTAAGATCCACTCATTATCAGACCTAACAATATTTGCAGTTGCAACAAAAATAGTTCCATCGCTCTCTTCAGCAGCTAAACTAGCTTCGGCGGGTTTATTAAATTGCTGATTATTTTTCTCCTTATTTTTTAATTTAAAACAATCAGCTTTAATATGCCCCTTTTTCTTGCAAAAATTACAGACTTTATTTCTGTACCTGGATTTCGACCTTTCTTTAGATCTGCTACTTTCAGCGTCTCTATGTTCTGGTCTTCCCTTTGCAAACAGGCCTTCTGCCTGACTACCACTTGTCTCTCCCGTAATATCCCTGTCTATCTGCTCTTTCGATTGCAACGCAGATTTGACACTAGAATACGATATCGTATCTTTTCCATATATTATAGTGTCACGAAAATGCTTTAAAGACGAGGGAAGGGAACACAACAATATTATGGCCTGATCTTCGTCCGTCACTTTGACTTCTACGTTCGCCAAATCAATAATGATAGAATCGAATTTATCGAGATGCGAAAGAATAGAAGTACCTTCCGTCATTTTCATGCTGTAAAGCTTCTGCTTTAAATAAAGCCGATTCTCCTTAGTCTTCCATGGCAACTTCTTGTAAAACCTCGTAAGAGAGATTTAATATAATAACCGATCTGGCTTTCTTGTCCAATTCATTAAATTGATCGTCCTTCATTTCGGTTGGTTTCTTCTTTGCGCCTTCAAGCGCCACCTCGCAACCGTCTTGAATAAGTATGGCCTCCATCTTGAGACTCCACATCGCAAAGTTGACATTTCTGTCAAACTTTTCGATTGACATTTTTATTATCGTCATGGTGGCTAAAAAATATATCGGGTTGGCTCTGATACCAATTTGTTAGGATATGCGGAAATCCCCGATAATTATTTTGCCCGAAAAATGACGATAATAAATAATAGATGAAAAATAAATTTGGACAGTGACACGAGATTTACGTGGTTCGGTCAGAATGACCTACGTCCACGGGCCGGATGGTAGAACTTCTTTATTATGTGGAGATTACAGACACGTACACTGACGTGATACAGCTACAACAATATAAGAAGTAAGCTACAAAGAAATAACGAAGAAGTGTGACCGAGGAATAAACCCTCGCTGAAGATATTGTGGTGGTATATGTGGCTCTGAGGCAATTTCTTCTTCTGTCGAATGGTATCTATTTATAGGCTAACGTTTGCTTCGATTTCTTGTGTGTAAACACACATATTCCAAGTCATAAAAGTGTGCGCACTCATTTGACAAACCAATAAGGCTGCCGCACACAATAAACCTCGCACGTTCTTCTTTTTCATTTTTGCACACTTTGACTATTCAACTTCACGTGGGGTTACTATTCTTTTGATGGTTGTCCTTTGAATGTCAACACCCACATGTTGCTTGGACGGTGCAAGCTCACCTAACACATGCACATAAATAAACGAAGGCATATCATACGCCTCGAGCGGGGGCAAACTGGGAATTTCAATCAAAGGCGGGGTCGAAACGGGAAGCTCCAACATTCCATGGCGCACTTGGTAATAAACGTAGCTCACCGAACAAGATTGAGTGAAGAAACAAGCAGCCTTAATCTCGAACTTCTTTGCCACCCTCAAAGCCCATGGCAAGAACGCATCGTACACTATGCAATCGATGGGAAGACCATTTTCGGCGTACTTTTTTATGAGATCTTCTACGGTTTTCGAGCCCTTGATTTCCATTTTCATTAGATAATCTTCGACGCCCTTTGACTCGTTGAAGCCTCCATTGTCGAACCCGTCGGAAAAAGTGTCGATTCTGACGGGTTTTGGGTTTAGGGTTTTTGAGATGAAGTTTGTGATGGCTATGGTGGTTAGAGCTCCTTTGGAGGCTAACCGCTTGCATAGCTGGTGAATAGGGTTTATGTGGCCTTGGGCTGGGTATGGGATGGCTAAGATATGAGGATGATGGATGATATTTTCCTCATTGTTATCCATGTCTTTTTTTTTTGTAAATTGTAGTCTAGAACACGAAGAAGAGAAATGAAATTATCTATATGTATAAAGGCAGACGTGTGTGTGGATGATTCTATAATTTTTTTAGTTGGACTGTATATAGTATAGAGTTGTCGAGATATCAAATGAGTATACGTTTTAGTTTCGTCACGCAAAGAAAAACACATCTAATAGAAACACGAAAAACTAAAAATTGAAAAGGGCAGTATTTTTTGTGATGTAACATACGAGCTGTCTTTTTTTGTTTTCTTTCCAGAGCTGATGTTTGTTTTTAAGACTTTTCAAGTATGATGACGCGTCTTGCAAACTAGAAAGAAATGTAACGGCAAGTTTGATAATCTCCAATTCTTTAAAATTACCAAGAAGACAAATTGAATTTGTTAGTTTTCCAAAATATTGATTTTGCGTAACATCCATTCTTTCCCATTAATGTTGGTTCTTGCATAGATTTGTCCAAATGTAAACAGGTTCAGTTCTCGTAAGATGCTGCTCGAGAATGAACTGAAGATTCAATCTTGAAGTCAAAAATACCTTCACATCATACCCAACGAAATTTTTTTTTTCGGAGGAAACCCAACGAAATTATAAAACGCCAATCGAGTATATATATCGGAAAACTAATCAAGAAATGTTGTCCTTGCACATATATACGCAGGACGCGGCCTGCCCATTCAGCGCGTTGTGGGCGGTCAGGTGGGACGAGATGGCCGAGAGGGACAGGGCCTGGTGCGGCCGGGTCTTAGCGCCCGGCCTGCGTTGACCGACGGTCAACGCTGGTCAACCCTCTAACATTTCTCCCCCGCCTGAATCGTCGACGCCCTCGTAGACGATCCCGGTGCTTGGGTTTTGAGGTAGGCATCCACCAAGGGCTGGAATTGGACTATATCCTTGTAGTTTTAATTTTCTGTATATGTGAGGAACCGAGAGTTTTATGTGTATGAAGAGGAATAAATCTGCTCTTTTTGTTTATGGGAGGAAAACGTTTCTTATCAGAGGGACAAACCTTATTTCTCTATTTTCTGTTCTATATTATTCCCACTCGTTACAATACAATGCATGCATCCTCATATATATAGATATATCACACATGATAAGAGAGACATAATAAATGGCAGACAAAACATATCACTCTTGTTCTTCCTTTTCGGCTATAGGTTACGTTTCTTACTTGCTTCTGATTTTTCTCTTCACTTGGTCTTATTTTCCAAAACATGCAAAACACGTTTGTCCACTTCAGCTGCTTCTTTTGCTTTCTATTATATTTTTTTTATTTTCTTCTTGGACCTACATTGAGCTTATCCAACAAATTCCGCCTTAAGCTCAATGTCTTCTTTTGGTTTTCAACCTTCTTAAACTTAACTCTTTTTCGTCTGTCGTATGTCGCGGCTCGCCATTTGCCGTCAACAAACGTCTTCGAGCACTTCGCTTCAATGCTCAGCATGTGCTTCCCAAACCAGGCATTTCTGTGAAACCGTTCTTCCTTAGTCTGATCAGTTTTCCGATATTCGTCTGACACATTCCTTTGGTCGTACTCTTTAAAATGTTTGACTGTGTATTCACTGGTTCCATCAGCCATATACACAACCTTGTATCGCCTTTCTTTCGGGTTTTTACTTAGAAACGAAAAATTCTCATCAGTGTTTCTGCTTTCATTGGTAACGTAAATATCCTTCACGGTGTCGGCTTTGTACTGCTCCACATCGTTGTTCACGAATATATTTTGGGATTTATATTTTACCTCCTTCGCAATTTTTCTGCAAGTTTTGTCGTACTCAAGGTTCTTCGGTATGGCGACCGGATCTTTCGCCTCCGGTGGCTTGGCCTTCGTCAGCATCTTAAAGGTCTCCTTCGCGGTTATGTCAGTCGCCTCTTTTTCTTTCATATTTTGGTTATCGCCTATCAACTTGGGGACCTTCTTGGTTGTCGTCGCGATCTCGTCCTTCTCGTCCGTCTTCAATTTTCCGGCAAGCTTGTACTTGTCGTTAGTTCGGCTCCTCAAGATATTCATGTAGGTCTCAAGTTTGTTCCTCGCCTCGATCCATGCTTTCACTTCATTGTCTATCTCACGTACCTTTTCCGCGTGAGCGTATTTTCCTTATTAGAACCGACCTCTGTAGGTTCTCCAGTCATTTGTTTAGCGACTTTGCGATACACATGTCGCAGGGCCTCCGTCGTGGCTGCGCCGGTCGTCTCTTTCACGCCGCGTTCCTGGTTCTCTCCTCGCATGGCTTCTTCAGCATGCTTGATTTTCTCTTCAACCGTCTCACCGCCTTTCTCGGACACTGTCTCGTGTGTCTCAACGGCTTTTACGTTCGCCTTCGACGACGCATGCATGGTGGCGTCAATCTTGTTTTTCATCTCATCGGCATTCTTTGATGCCTTTGCGTCGATCTCCTCGACTTTCTCAGGTGGTTGTCGTGGCGGAGTTTCTTCAATCGCCTCCTCTTTCTCAAGCTTTGAGGGCTCCTTGGCCTTTGAATATTTTTCCTCCTCTTCATTGTCATCGGCTTTCATCTTTGATGATTCGCCTTCTTCTTTTCTCGTCTCGGTTAGTGATAGTGCATCACTTTTCTTGTTCAGCGTGATCCTTATCACGCTCGGTCTCCACGTCACGAGCTACCTCTTCTCGTACGGATTCGCCCTCAATGTTCTTCTCGTCCTCCTTCATCGTCTCAAGTTCGCCCTGTTTTTGTGGCTGAACTTGGTTGCTGCAAGCGTCTTTATACGCTTTCTCCAACAGTTCCCAGGCTTCTTTGGCATTTCTCGCACCGCTTATCTCTATGTAACCGGTAAATTCTACCGCTTCGTGGATGACGAGGAGCGCGAGACCATTTTCTATGGCGGCGGCTCGCAACGTCTTCCGTTGCAACCTTGTATACCCCGTCGTATCGGTGAATATCCATCTTCGACTATTTCCCATAAGCCTTGCGATTTCAGCAAAGCTTTCGTTTCGGCGCTCCACCGTACGTAATTACTTTCGGTGAGTTTTGGCGGGAGTGGCATTCCAACACCTGGTAATTTCAGCATCACCATCTGCTCTGCCGGCTCCGTTGACACCATCGGCTCTGATACCATTTTGTAGTTTTAATTTTCTGTATATGTGAGGAACCGAGAGTTTTATGTGTATGAAGAGGAATAAATCTGCTCTTTTTGTTTATGGGAGGAAAACGTTTCTTATCAGAGGGACAAACCTTATTTCTCTATTTTCTGTTCTATATTATTCCCACTCGTTACAATACAATGCATGCATCCTCATATATATAGATATATCACACATGATAAGAGAGACATAATAAATGGCAGACAAAACATATCACTCTTGTTCTTCCTTTTCGGCTATAGGTTACGTTTCTTACTTGCTTCTGGTTTTTCTCTTCACTTGGTCTTATTTTCCAAAACATGCAAAACACGTTTGTCCACTTCAGCTGCTTCTTTTGCTTTCTATTATATTTTTTTTATTTTCTTCTTGGACCTACATTGAGCTTATCCAACAATCCTCACCGCGCTCCCACGACATGTCGGTGTCCGGAGCGTCTCGCCATTTGATGAGGAACTCAAGCCTTCTGTACGGAGGGGACCCTCGCCTGCTATGGGCAATGATCTTCTCGACGTCACGGTTGAAGTGCTTGAGTGGCGCCGTGGGGATGCTCGGCTCTTGTTGACGTTCGGGGTCCTTGTCTTTGAAGAATCTCTTGAGGAAGCTCACGTGGAAGACCGGGTGCACACGGTACTTCGGTGGAAGCTTCAGCCGATAAGCCACGTTCCCAATGCGGCTCAAAACTTCGAAGGGGCCGTCGTATTTGGGCATCAAGCTGCGGGCAGCTTCGGGCGATGACCCTCTCCAAGCCGTTTGGAGGTGCGGGTTGAGCTTGATCCACACTTTCTCTCCGACGTCGAACTCAACGGGGCGATGGCCGCAATCGTAGTATTTCTTCATACGCCGACTGGCCTTAGCAAGGCTATCACGGGCCTCGTCCCAAAGAAGCTGTCGTCCTCGCGCGAATTGGTACGCGGCGGGGCACTCTCCATCCGTACTCCGTAGCGTGAGTGCCTGCGGAGTGAGAGGCTGAAAACCGTAGACTACCTCGAATGGGCTTTTCTCGGTTGCGGACGACTTGTGAAGGTTGTAGCTGAACTGGGCGGAGTCGAGGGGCGCCATCCAATTCCGTTGGCTAGCCAATTACTACCGGCGCTTCATCAAGGGCTACTCCAAGTTAGCCGCCCCTTTGCGGATCTCCTCAAGAAGGATGCAAAGTGGGATTGGGGCGAGCCATGCCGGGAAGCTTTCGAGAAGCTTAAGTCCGACTTGGCTAACGAACCCGTCTTGAAGTTGCCCAACTTCGACGAGCCCTTTGAAGTCCATACCGATGCCTCGGGCAAGGCCATCGGCGGCGTCCTTGTGCAAGGCCGACACCCCGTCGCCTACGAGTCACGGAAATTGAAGGACGTCGAGACCCGCTACTCCACCCACGAGAAGGAAATGACGGCGGTCATTCACTGCCTTGAAGCTTGGCGGCACTACCTTCTCGGCTCGCGGTTCGTGATCGTGACGGACAACGTGGCCAACACGTATTTCAAGACCGAAAAGAAGCTCACTCCCAAACAAGCTCGATGGCAAGAGTTCTTGGGGGAGTTCGACTTCGACTGGATCCATCGGCCCGGGAAGCAAAACGAAGTGGCGGACGCGCTAAGCCGGAAGCCCCACCTCAATGCCATGGCAGCCTCTAGCTCGGCCACGAGCAACTTCGACACGCGACTTAGGCGCGAGGCCGAAAACGATGCTGCCTATCGGAAGCTCAAAGAGGAGGTGGAGTCCGGCCACGTCAAGCGCTATTGGCTGGAGAATGGGCTCCTAGTCACCCACGGCGGCCGTTTCTACGTCCCATCCGGCAAGCTCCGCACCGAGTTGCTTAAGGAGCATCACGAGCCGGAATGGGCGGGCCACCCCGGAGTAAATCGCATGCTAGCACTTTTAGAGCGCAAGTTCTATTGGCCGAAGATGGAGAACGACGTGAAGGCGTTCGTCCGAACTTGCATCAAGTGCCAACGCGACAAGCCGGAGCGCGCAAAGCCCACAGGCCTCCTTCAGCCTTTGGCCGTCCCGACGAGTCCGTGGAGATCGATCACCATGGACTTCATCACCACCTTACCCAAAAGTGACGGTAACACTTCAATTTTCGTAGTTGTTGATCGTTTCTCAAAGATGGCTATTTTCATACCCGCCCCGCAAGAGTGCCCGGCGGAAATTGCGGCGGACCTTTTCTTCCGAAATGTGGTGAAGCATTTTGGAATGCCGGAGGGGATTGTGAGCGACCGAGACGCTCGCTTCACGGGACGCTTTTGGACCGTTCTCTTCCGCTTACTTGGAACCAAGCTAAGGTTCTCGTCCGCCTACCACCCGCAGACGGACGGACAGTCCGAGCGTGCCAACCAATTGCTCGAGGAGTACAACTAACTTGTCACGACCTCACTTTACTTAGAATTGTTTTTGCTCAAAAGCGGGACTTGACCGGCCGGCAAAGGTATGGGCGGACCTTGCCGATAAGCCTAGACTCACACGCGGGTTTGTGGAATAAGGACACACAGAATTTACGGGAGAATCTCCCAACCCAACTGCTTTATTAATCGGGAATGTACACGTATAAGCTCTCTATCATATACAAGCAAAGGACGAGCTACAAGCTACAAGTGCCTAAGCTAAGTGTGTGTTTGGAGGGTGAAGACTAAACTCAACTTGTGGCCAAGGAGCTCCTTATATAGGCGCCAAGGAGGGGCAGCTCAATGGTCTTCAAAATGTGGGCCGGCCGAGTTGGCCTATGGGACGCGCTGACGGGTCGCGCGGCTCAGCCAGTCGCAGGGCCTGGCGCGGAATGATGGCCTGGGCTTGCCTTGCCTTGTTTGGATGGGTTTCCAGGTCTGGCAGGGCTGGCAGGGTCTCTTCAGCTACTTAACCTGTTGCTGGGCTGCTTTTTCTGGCGGGACAGGGCTGGCAGGCGCACTAGGCAAGCCGGCCAATGGGGGAGCTCCTTTTTCTGACAGCTTTTTCAGCTTAAAGCAGGGACATTCCAGCTTCCGTGTCAGGCCAGCTTTTGAGAAGGCCTTTGGACTTCCGGCCAGGGACAAGCTGCCAGGTGGCAACTACTCATACGGCCAAGGTGGCCAGGCGCGGGCCACGCCGCACGCGCAAGTGCCGCGCGCGCAAGTGCTGCGCTGTGCGGGCGAGCCGCGTGCTGAGGCTGCGTGCCGCGCGCGCTGGGCCGCGCGCTGTGCAGGCTGGCTGCGCACCGCCTGCGCAGGCCGCGCGGGGATGGGCAGGCCGCGCCCTGCGTGGGCGGGCCGCGCGTTGAGGCCGGGCGTGGCGGTCAGGTGGGACGAGATGGCCGAGAGGGACAGGGCCTGGTGCGGCCGGGTCATAGCGCCCGGCCTGCGTTGACCGACGGTCAACGGTCAATGCTGGTCAACCCTCTAACATTTTTACATGTGTGCATAAAATAAAGTTAATTATTATTAAATAATTTTAATAAGTGATAGATGTAGAAAAAATCTGACTGATCAATTGAGACAAACCACTTGACGTTTTATTCTAGCCCCCATCCTTAATATAATAGAATAGATATAACTGCAAATAAAAAAGAAAGTTTGAATAAACAAAAAAAAAAGAAAACAATCTTCACTACAATGCTTCAGTGATTCTCGACCTGAGTTTGAGCTCAACGTAGACGACGCCTTCAATAATATCAAGACTCTTCCCCTCAAAAAAATCAACCAAAGGAGACTCGTATAAGATCGAACTACCGACCACATCAATTGGACCCCTGCTCTTCAATACGAACTCTTTGGTGCGTTTCGACCTGATCGAAAGCTTGTACTCGAGGGCGATCGGCTCGTCCCCATACGCGCCATGGTCATTCTCCAAACAAAGAGTAAAGCTCGAAGAGCCGCCACGCCTTTTTTTAGTGCAATCTCCTACGGAGAGAAAGAACCGACCCGCACCAAAGCAAAACTCCTCACTAATCACGAAAGAAACGGGATTGCGCATTTCGAGATAGACCAAAACTTCTTCGAAGGGGAACCAAAACCCGAGCGACGCAACGGGCGTTGGTTCGTAGGCACGCCTCGGGAGCCCGCGGAAAGGCGCGGAGACTCTGTCCAGTGCAGTAGGATCGTGGTAATGATCGAAAGGAGTCGTTAGTTTGGAAAGAAAGGCGTCCATCACGTCTTTTTTCGCGAAATCCTTGTCCAGAAAGTCGGAGCCCAAAACGTGCTTCTGTGGCGTCCCTTTGGTCATGTAGGGGAACCGAGAAGCCATGCACGTCAAGAAGATTATGCGTTGGTCCTTTTTGTTCGGATAGCGTTCCTTCGTCCAACACAGTAATTCCCAAAACAAGATACTCTCGGAGCAAGCGTTCAGAGAATCGGACGACATGACGGCCACCATACTACGAAGGTTAATCTTCCTCCTTTCATCGCGACTTCTGCAAAACAGTACATGATATATGATTCCCAATTCGAGGTTTTAGAAATCGGTTGCAGCACACAAGCACAAACATTTATACCACTACAAGAAAAAGTAGTAAATTATGAGTATAGAAGCGGATTCTGACACAGATTAGATACCGAAATAAAAAAGGAAATGTTACAAATTTCATTTTAGAAACGGTATATATCCGTGTCCAAATTTGCTACGAGAACAACCTGTCGAATCCCTCTAAATATGGAATTTTGCTTTTAGACACCGAATCTTCCGTGTCTAATATATCTGTTTTCTAGTAGTATACACACATATATCTTATGATGCTCATCTTATGTGGAGAACTTTTACATGACGTGCCACATCATCATACTGCATCAGTATAAAAGGTGTCAGACAATGCCAATAAAAAATGTCGATCAATGCCACATAAGACGTGCCCACATAAAGGTAAGCACCGTAAAATTTCTTTTATATATATAACGGGGAAAGTTCGGATACTAACAGTTTGCTGAAATTAGTTGCGATGTGGCATATCGCGGAATCGACGAGGCGTCGGACTCGACCCTCATTGGCCGATGACATATTAGGGTTCGACATGAGACATTGAATAAGCATTGCGGACTCGATGGTCAAGGGCATTTCATTCAGTAAATATGCGCAGTGCTCTATGCACGAAACCACTTTGAACTTGTGCGCCAAATTAAGCAAGGCGGCGAGAAAAGAAGGCTCAGCCTCGGCGTCGGAGGATAATGCGCCGCCGTTTTGCATGAAATTCAAGAGTTGCGAAAAAGCCGATTCCTCAGTTCAATTCGTGAACAAAAAATTGAAATCGTTAAAAACGCTTTTCTTTTTTTGCAGAGCGAAAAATCGATTAAAATTGCACATGTACCGCAAGCTTGGATACTCAGAGCGCCCGAGCGCCGTACTGATTCGTCCATGGCAGCAGCGTTTTCAGCAAACAACTGCAGTGGCACAAGAAATTAAAAAATATATATATATATATATTTCAATAAATAGGAATCAAATTCAGGATATAGATTACTATTACACGGCTGAAGAATGGACCATTTCCCCTAGTTAAAAGAGTTGAATTCACACGAAGCTTTGAAACCCTAGAGCACTCTTCCATACAAATTGATTCTGCAGTAAACAAGTGTTAGTGATCATCGATGACTGTAACTATACAATCTTTGGACAAATCCGTGGGTTGTAAGAATATTATCAATTACAGTTAACAGAAGATAAAAACAGTAACCAATCAATCATAATATATAGAATTTGCAATAAAAAATTCGCATTATTCGTTCATACCTGACTCAGTATTGGTGGTATTATTATTATTATTATTATTATTATTATTATTATTATTATTATTATTATTATTATTATCACCATCATCATTAGGGAGAATCTGAACGATCAAATCGAAGTCAGTTTCGAGAGAAGAAACATCATACGTCGACATTGCGTTGTTCATCATGACGGCGCTGTTATCGCTTATAGAATTAGAAGTCTTTCTTTTGTATAAATTTTTTGAACGATTGTTTTTAGGGTTGGCTACTAAGCGGCGGGATATTATATAGGACGAAGTGTTTAGTTGAGCAAAATAAGGAAATAGGGATTTGTTCAAATAATTGGCTAACGATCATAATATTGATATTGCATATTTGTTTTCTCTATAATTGGTGTATGCGACTCAAAATCCGTCCATGATTTGCTAATTCTGTTTTTGTACAATTAATGATGTATAATTAAGAATAAAAGAAAACCAACTATAAAAATATGGCCTTAAAAATATACTAAAGAACAAAGTACATTTTCAACCATCTTAATTCTTAATCACGGATTATTTTCAACCATCTTAATTCTTAATCACGGATTAAGAAAAACCTCATGACTGACGATATTGGGTGGATCTGATACATATTCATCTTGCTTTGAGAATTGAAAAGTTTTAGTAATATATACATATTCCTTTTATATAAAATCCTAAACATGGTTAATATGTGTAGAGATTTGTTAAATAAGTAAAGGAATCAAATCAAATATCATAAAATCGGCAAATATTGAGAGAATCAAGACAAATATGGAAGAAATCAAATCAAATCAAATCAGGATCAACCCATATATGGGTAGAATCAACCTAAATATGGAGAAATACACCCGGCGATTATATTTTCCATTATTGAGAATTCTCAACGCCTATAAATATGGGGCTTCAGAATTCAGAAATCACAAGTCAGAGGACAACAGCGAAGCGAGACTTGGAGAGACGATATAAGACTTTTAAAGCATCCAATTCTCTCAATGAAGTTCATCGTATTCAAATCGTAGTCCAAAGACGGGAGTCGAGTACGAAGCTTCGTCAGACAATATAAGTCTTTCTAAAAGCATTTAATACTTTCGAAGTTGTTCATGTCCGAAGAAAAGTTCGAACGTCTAAAGCGCTAAGTTCGTGATCAAGCTCAAAAGCCTACGAACAAAGCATCGTTGATAAGTATCAGGTCCAAATTAGCTTCGTGATCAAAGGCCCACGAAGAAACAATCAATAAGATTCATGATCAAGCCCCCATCAAGAAATTTTAAAGAATGCTCATATCAAAGAAATTGAAGATCCAAGAATTTCTTGAAGTCTTTCAAAAGTCATGCAAGTGAAGAATCAGATGATTAAAATAGAGATAGAGCCCATCAAATTTCATGAATACGTTACACCTTCATCTTTTGAAAATATAAATTCAAGCGTGCAAGTTCATAATCCCACATTATATGGAATTATATCTCAGGGCAAGAAAAAAAAAACATTGTAAAAACATTTGAATTTTAACGAGGTGTCACTAGATCAATGGAGTTTGGATTGCTACTCAAGTCCGCAGGACCTGAATAAAATTTACGAAATAAAACTCCAAGCATATTCACTATCCAAAAACCCGATTGCACCCATTAAAAAAAAATTGTTAATCGATAAAAACATTACTCGTCTTCCTCTACACGAGCCAAACTCATCCTACACAATGGACTTGGACCAATCATCTTCTTCCTCCTAAGTCCACTTATCCTTCTCCTAATTATCTCCATCTCATTCTTTCTTCTAAGTTCTTGCATCATAGCCTCTTCTTCGACAACGAATCTCCTCATCATTACATCCTCAGTAAGAGACTTCCCTCTAAACACCTTCCTCGTAAAATCTAAGCTCGTCCTTGCACTATTACTGTTGCTACGATGAAGATGATATTGAGAACTTTTTGACGAAAAGCTGCTATTTTTATTACTACTTGTAGTTCTTGGATACGTATAGCTTCTCCGAGGAGGGTTATTAAGGTAATTATGATCGGCCTGAAAAACCTCTGTGTAAGAAGAGATCGGAGCGTAAAAGCAGGCCCGAGTGAAGGACGTTGCGACCCTCATGGATGTGCATTTTCTCAGCTTTCTATTTTGGAAAGGTTTCGTTGAGATTTTCGTGCGGCTTCGAAATGGATTTCCATAGCGTTGCTATGCTCATTGCTCTCTGGTACCAAGGCTTTCTGCATTATTACAAGAGTTTGAAATATCCATTAGAGAGAGAGAGAGAGAGAGAGAGAGAGAGAGAGAGAGAGAGAGAGAGAGAGAGAGAGAGAGAGAGAGAGAGAGAGAGAGAGAGAGAGAGAGAGAGAGGTTACCTATTGTTTGAGCTCTTGGGATCTTGCATGAACAGAAGTGGTAATGAGGAAGATGAAGATATGTTTCATAGCTTTAATGAAAGAAAAGATACAACTAATGAAGCTGGGAATGAGCTTTATTCTTTGTACTATTAAATTCTTGAGTCAGTTGCTTTACGCTTTAGCAGGAATGATTCTTTCTCACATCGATTGAGAGAGATAATAAAGAGAATGAGATAGTGATTGTATTTGAAATGATCAAAGGTGTAAAGCTAATATGGTATATATTTTTAATTTACTCATATTGTTCTAGACTATAATGGATAAAAACTAATACGTTACCTTATCTTCTAATTTGTAGAAGGTGTTGATAAGAACGAAATCAGCCTCTTCCAAGAATTTAAACTGATTCAATACCATCTCAAAGTACGCCGGGTAAGATCCATGCACATAAATAAACGAAGGCATATCATACGCCTCGAGCAGGGGCAAACCTGGAATTTCAACCAAAGGCGGGGTCGAAACGGGAAGCTCCAACTTTCCATGGCGCACTTGGTAATAAACATAGCTCACCGAACAAGATTGAGTGAAGAAACAAGCAGCCTTAATCTCGAACTTCTTTGCCACCCTCAAAGCCCATGGCAAGAGAACGCATCGTACACTATGCAATCGATGGGAAGACCATCTTCGGCGTACTTTTTTATGAGATCTTCTATGGTTTTCAAGCCCTCGATTTCCATTTTCGTTAGATAGTCTTCGACGTCCTTTGACTCGTTGAAGCCTCCATGGTCGAACCCGTCGGAAAACATGTCGATTCTGACTTGTTCTGAGGGTTTTGGGTTTAGGGTTTTTGAGACGAAGTTTGTTATGGCTATGGTGGTTAGAGCTCCTTTGGAGGCTAACCGCTTACATAGCTGGTGAATAGGGTTTATGTGGCCTTGGGCTGGGTATGGGATGGCTAAGATATGAGGATGGTGGATGATATTTTCCTCGTTGTTATCCATGATTTTTTTCTTTTGTAAAATTTCAGTATAAGATCATGCAGAAGATATATATATATATATATATATATATATATATATATATATATATATATAAAGACATACGTGTGTGTGTGGATGATTCTATAATTTTTTAGTTGGACTGTATATAGTATAGAGTTGTCGAGATATCAAATGGGTATACTATTTTTTCTTCACGCAAAGAAAAACACATATAGAAACAAACTAAAAATTGAAAAGGGCAGTATTTTGTGATGTAACATACGAACTGTCTTTTTCTCTTTTCTTTCCAGCTGATTATTTGTTTTTAAGACAATTCAAGTATGGCGAGTCGTGCAAACTCCAAAGAAATGTAACGTCAAGTTTGATAATCTCTAATCTTTTAAACCAAAAAGACAAATTGAATTTGTTAATTTTCCAAAATATTGAGTTTGCGTAACATCCATTCTTTCCCATTAATGTTGTTTCTTGCATAGATTTGTCCAATGTAAAGTCGTTCAGTTCTCGTAAGATGCTGCTCAAGAATGAATTGAAGATTAAATCTTGAAGTTAAAAATACATTCACATCATCCCCAACGAAATTATAAAACGCCAATCGAGTATATATATATATATATATATATCGCAAAACTAATCAAGAAATATTGTTCTTGCAAATATATATATATATATATATATATTATATAACTGCAAATAAAAATAGAAATAAAAAATAAACAATCAATCTTCATTCTTCACTCCAATGCTTCACTGATTCTCCTCCTAAGTTTCAGCTCAATGTAGACGACGCCTTCAATGATATCAAGACTCTTCCCCTCCAAAAAATCAACCAAAGGCGAGTCGTATAAGGTCGAACAGCAGACCACATCGATTGGGCCGCCGCTCTTCAATACGAACCTTTTGGTGCGTTTCGACCTGACCGAAAGCTCGTACTCGAGGGCGAGCGGCTCGTCTCCGTACGAGGCATCGTCATTCTCCAAGTCAAGAATAAACCTCGAAGAGCCGTCGCTCTTTATTTTAGTGCCATCTCCTGCGGATAGAAGGAACCAATTCGTGCCCAGACGAAACTCCTCGGTCACTACCGAAACAGGCGTGCGCATTTCAAGATAGACCAAAACTTCTTCGCATGGGAATTCAAACTCGAGCGACCTAACGGGCATTCGTTCATAGGCACGCCTTGCGTGCCCACGGTGAGTCGCGGGGACTCTGTCCATTACAGTACGATCGTGGTAGCGATCGAAAGGGGTCGTTAGTTTGAAAAGAAAGGCATCCATCACGACTTTTTTCGCGAAATCCTCATCTAGAAAGTCGGAGCCCAAAACTTCCTTCTCGAGCGTCTCTTTAGTCATGTAGGGGAACCGAATGTAAGGAGCCAAGCACGTAGAAAAGATTGTATGTTGATCCACTTTGTTCGGATAGCGTTCCTTCGTCCAAGTCAGTACTTCCCAAAACAAGATATCCTCCGAGACAACGTTCAGGGAATCGGACGACAGGACGGCCTCCATACAACGAAGGTCCATCTTCCTCATTTGGTCGAGACTTCTGCAAAACACATGGTATATGATTCTCAATTCGAGGTTTCAGGAATCGATTTCAGAAATCGATTACAGCGCGTGCGCGCGCACACACATTTGTACGTGCAGAAATCTCATGATGCTCATCTTATGTGGACGGCTTTTACGTGATGTGCCACATCATCAGGCCACATCAATATAAGAGGTGTCAAAGAGACAATGCAACGTAAAAGATGCCGATCAATGTCAAATAAGACGTGCCCACAAATGGTGCCCGCATAAAGGCGAACACTGTAAAATATATATACTTGACGTGCCACAACATCATATATACCACATCAATATAAGAGGTGTTAGACAATGCCACGTAAAAGCTGCCGATCAATGCCAAACGTGCCCACAAATGGTGCCCACATAAAGGTGAGCACCGTAAAATTTCTATCTCTATATATAGAATTGGAAAAGTTCGAATACTAACAGTTCGCTGAACTTAGATGCGATGAGGTGCATCGCGGAATCGACGAGGCGTTGGACTCGATCATCATCGGCCGAGATATTAGGGTTCGACATAAGACATTGAATAGCAATGCAGACTCGACGGTCAAGGGCATTTCGTGCAGTAAATTTGCGCAGCGCTGTACGCACGTAAACACTTTGAACTTGTGCGCAGACTTAAGCACGGCGGCGAGAAAAGAAGGCTCAGCCTCGGCGGCGGAGGATAGTGCGCCGTTTTGCATGAGATTCAAAAGTTCCAAAAAAGCGGATTCCTCTGTTCAATTCGTAAACATTAAAATGAAACCGTTAAAAACGCTTTATATTTTCGTAGAGCGAATAATCGATTAAAACTGCGCACGTACCGCAAGCTTGGATACTCAGAGTGGCCGAGCAATGTACTGATTCGTCCATCGGAGCAGCGTTTTCAGCACACAACTGCAATGGTACAAGAAAACTAAAAAAATTTATTTCAATACATAGGAATCAAATTCAGGATATAGATTACTATTACACGGCTGAAGAATGGACCATTTCCCGTAATTAAACGAGTTGAATTCACACGAAGCTTTAAAACCCTAGCGCACTCTTCCATACAAATTGATTCTGCAATAAACAAGTGTTAGTGATCATCGATGACTGTAACTATACAGTCTTTGGATGAATCCGTAGAAACATTATAAGAATATTATCTATTACAGTTAACAGAAGGTAAAAACAGTAATCAATCAATTATAATATATAGAATTTGCAATAAAAGTAATCGTATTATTCTATCATACCTGACTGAGTATTGGTGGTCTTCTTATTATTATTGTCACCGCCATTGATGCCGTCGAAATTAACCTACCGCGGAAATGGACTGACGAGCTTTTCCCCGCCTAACTCCGCCGTGCGCCTGGGCTGAAAACTGTGGAAACAGGGTATTTTTGGGAGGTCGTTTGCCCTCTTGCCTCAGTCAAGAGGGTAATTCCGTTTTAAGGTAGTAGTGCAATGCAGTGTAAAAAATGGCAGAGTAACGGCTTATTATCGGGAAAAACGTACCTTCTTTTTGGACCTTCTGATGGTATTTATAGTAGTAGAGAAGACAGGCCTCGCCTTCGACAGTTGCTCCCCACGTTCAGTGCTCTTAGGCGGTTTCCTCCGCAATTGGCGGGTCTGAGTCCGACAGCGACTTCTCCACGTCAAGTGATTACGTATGTATCGGCGACCTGCAGGGACGATTTGGGATGGTGGGGTGACTGCCTTCGGGCATTTTCCTCATGGTCACCTCTTGGGGTTTCGGGCGTTCTGATATGCGACAGCCCCTCGGGATTGGGTCCCCTCCACTCGGATAAATCCTCAGGTCCTCCTTCCCCACCCAGTAGGGATTCATGCCAGGTCGGGCTAGTTAGGTGCCGTTCCCTAGGGGATGATATACCCAGTTTCTATTTGGCCCAGGGTAGGATGCCCTTCCTATCGGGACGTTTTGGCAGGCGGGCCGGAGGTTCCCGAGGGGGCGGTACACCCGATTTCTATAGGGCTTAAGGCAAGGTGTTCTTTCTGTTGGGGCGTTTTGGTAGGTAAGGGTGGAGGCGTTAAGTTAGTTATGGCCTATCGGGTATTTTACCGCGTTAAAGGTGAAAACCCGAGGGTAACAGTCATCATTAGGGAGAATCTGAACGATCAAATCGAAGTCAGTTTCGAGAGAAGAAAACATCATATGAGATTGCATTGTTCATCATGACGGCGCTGTTATCGCTTATAGAATAGAAGTATTTCTTTGTATAAATTTTTTGGACGATTGTTTTTAGGGTTGGATATTAAGAGGCGGCATATATATAGGACGATAAGGGTTTAGTTGAGCAAATAAGGAAATAGGGAATTGGTTTGAGATTTGTTCAAATAATTGGCTTGTATAGTTCGCTTTCTGTTAACGATGCTAATATTGATATTGCATATTGTTTTTTTTTTTCTATATGCGACTTAAAATCCGTCCATGATTTGCTAATTTTGTTTTATGTACAATTAATGATGTATAATTAAGAATAAAAGAAATCATCAACCGATCGAATGCGAATAAAAGAAATTATCAACCGACTGCGAAAAATATACTAAAGAACAAAGTATATTATCAACGTTGGTTAAACTTGAGATACATTTACCTGGTTTCAGGGATTAATTTCGATCTTTGGGAAGTTGGTATTTCAAGTTACAACCGCCATGATCACGGGTTCATACTCAACAATTGATTTTGGATAAAATTCAACAATTGATTTTGGATGAAATTTAGCAAGAAGAACGACAAAGGTCGATCGTTTCTACGCCTCCAATGGCAGATTCGTTTCCAAGCTTCACGATGTTTTCCAAGAATTCTAAGAATATTGCATCATCAGAAGTTAGAAAGATCTCGGCCACGGAAAGAAGGCAATCGGCCATTTTGTACGCTAGACCGGGCCAGCCAATTGAAACTTGTTATAGAATCCATGGATTTCCTCCTGGGTTCAAGGCACAGAATAGGAATAGTTCATCAATTCCTAAGGAACAGAACAAGCCAAAATTTGGAAGAATCAATCAAGTCTCCACGGATGAACATGTCAATGGACACAATAAAGCTGCTAAGACAATGAACATTACTGAGAGTGTTGTCCAGTAACTTAATCCCCACCAACTTCAACAGTTTCAGCTATTGATTAATCAATCGGGCAAGAACCTCTCCAATATGCCTACCACAGATAAGTCGGAAGGTATCTGTTATCTTTTGGTATACCTTTATTTTCATCAAACAATTGTTGGATTATTGACTCTGGTGCTTCAAGGCACATCTTGCAAGAAAGATTCTTTTAATAGTTTATATGGCATATCCCCTACACGTGTTTGAAGGGGGTCCCGTACTATATGGATGTAAAACACACTAAGTATTGTACTGATGTTGGACGAAATGTTAGGGTAACATTCACTATCACTCAAAGCGCACAGCGGAAATATAAAGTACTTATTGACTAAACGAAACGAACACGATATGTGATTTTGTGCAGCAAGTCAAATAACTTGCTGCGTGCCTCAAGGCGCAAAAATCCACTATAAAGATGGATTACAAACTATCAAAAAGGATAGTCAAAAACTCGTCTAGCAAAACCTACGAATCAAAAAGGATTCTGCAAACTACAAGATCTTTCGACCTTTGAAAAGCTAGACTAAAAGACAACTCTCGCAATATGTAAACTCGCTCAAACTCTATATGTGTTTCGCTCATCGTTTTCTCTCAATATGTCGCTCAAAGTTACTCCATGAAAGCTCTCTCGAAAGTCGTACTTTGCAGCTCGAAAATCACTCTTATTTAAAGGTCTTGGCTCCATCTTGAATTGATAAAAGATCCCTTGAATATCTCTTCGAAGATCTCTCTAAATATAGTATATATTTAGTTCGAATCTTCTCATCTAATTGGCCGATCTCTTATCTCCTATTTATGGTAGCTGGTTGAAAGATTCTCTTTGATATTCAGATCTTCTAATTTTGGTCGTAGCTTGACTAATTCTCTTTTGATCTTCATATCTTCTATTTAAGGTAAGTGCACTTCCCAAATCCGTTCAAGCAGCTCCACACGTTTTCCACACGGTTTGATCCATTCCCTATCCTTATATAAGTCCTGCACATCACTAAAAATAGCCAAGATACGAATTAAACAAGTTTTGGGCATGAAAGATAAAACTGAGAAAGGGAACACTCTCAGTCAACAGATGATGACTAGAATGTTACCCCAACATTGCCAGTGTTGAAGGCTCAACATTAACAGTGTTACTTTGCCAAATAATGCAGTCATTCATGTAATACAAGCTGGTACTATAAATTTGCACCATGGACTAATATTGAAGGATGTCTTGTACATTGCTCAATTCAAGTTCAATTTCAGTCAGTGCATTAACAATGATTATCTACACGTGATTTTCATTGCTAACCATGTTGTGATTCAGGATTCGACACAACAATCAATTGGCAAGGGTAGCTTGGTGCAAGGATTATATTTGTTTGATGTAGCTGATGTAATCCCTTCGAATGTTAAAGTATTTTCTTCTAGTTGCTTGCATAAAATCACACCAGATACTTGGCACAAGAGGTTAGGACATCCTTCATATGAAAAGATAGAGTTCTTGAGGCAGATCCTAAAGTGTAATGAAGTACTTGATAAGAGCAGATTTTGTAAAATCTGTCCGATTGCAAAACAAAGAAGGTTGCCTTTTGATTCTGATCCAAAAATTTCCTGTTCCATTTTTTATTTAGTACATTGTGACATATGGGGTCCTTTTCAAGTTGCTTCATATACTGACTACATGTTTTTTCTTACTTTGGTCGATGACCATTCAAGATTTACACTTTTTTGCTGAAGCATAAATCAGAGGCAAAATTAGTCATCATGTTTTTCTTCCAAATGGTTAAGACACAATTCAAATGTGTAGTTAAGATGTTTAGGACTGATAATGCTAAAGAACTTAATCTCGCAGATTTTTTTCGTACGACAGGTACTTTACAACAATTGTCTTGTGTAGAAAGACCCCAATAAAACTCTATAGTTGAAAGAAAACACCAACATCTTTTAAATGTGGCTACGTCTTTATTTTTCAATCTTATTTACCTATTGAGTTTCGGAGTGAATGCGTGTTCACTGCTACATTCCTAATCAATAGAACGCCATCTAAGGTTTTAAAGAATAAATCCCCATTTGAAATATTATTTCAAAAACCAGTTGATTATATGAGTGAGAGTATTTGGGTGTTTGTGTTTTGGTTCTACGTTGATTGCTAATAGAAATAAGTTCCAGCCCTGTGCTAAGTCTTGCGTTTTTATAGGATATCCTAATGGTATCAAAGGATACAAGCTCTTAGATTTAAAAACTAGAACTGTGTTTGTTTCCAGAGATGTTTCATTTCAGGAACATGTCTTTCCTTTGGCTGATAGTTGTTCAAGGAATGACGAGGCTTCTGTGACAGAAATGTGGTCAGACTTTGTTCTACCTAAACCTGCGAATGACCATATGGAAGTTGAAATTGTGAGGAGTAGCAAAAAAAATTCAGCAACTTCAGAAATATAAAATGCGGAACAAGATTTCATCAGTGATGTCAATAGTGGTGTAGCAGATGGGGAACAGATGCTTCGAAGGTCAAGCAGACAGACCAAATTACCTTCTTACTTGCAGGATTTCCATTGCAACAATCTTCATACAACCTCAGCCTTATATCCTTTGTCAAGGTTCATGACTTATGACAGTCTATCATCCAAGTATAGACACTACATTCTTTGCACTTCAGCCATTTCAGAACCCAAGCATTACCACCAAGCTGTCTTGCACAAACATTGGAGGGAGACCATGGAAGAAGAACTAAGAGCTATGGATAGCAATCGCACTTGGAACATAGTCCCTCCACCCGTAAGAAAGCAAGCTATCAGATGTCGATGGGTATACAAAGCCAAGTACAACTCCGAAGGAGTTATCGAAAGGTATAAGGCTCGGTTGGTAGCCAAAGGCTATAACCAGAGGGAAGGTATCGACTACATTCAGACTTTTTCTCCTGGTGTTAAATCAGCTACCGTGAAAATCATACTTTCTTTAGCTTCTTCTAACAAGTGGCATTTGTTTCAACTTGACATAAATAATGCTTTTCTTAAAGGGGATCTATTGGAAGAAGTCTACATGGATATTCCTTTGGGATATTCAGTTCCAAAAACTGTGAATTCATCCAATAAGTTAGTGTGTAGGTTAAACAAATCAATATATGGCCTCAAACAAGCATCTAGACAATGAACTCAAAATTTTTTCAAGCCTTACTTCGCTCTGGTTCTAAGCAAATTGAGTCAGACTATTCATTATTTGTTAAGGTTAAGGAGATCTTGTTATCTTGCTTGTGTATGTAGATGATATTATTGTTGTTGGCCCTTGTTTGAAGGTTATCGATGCTACTAAACAGTATTTGCAGAATTTATTTAAGCTCAAAGACTTGGGACAGCTTAAATTCTTCATTGGGATAGAAATTGTTAGATCTCCTGCAGGTTTATGTTTATCACACCGTCAATATGCTCTCAAGCTGCTTGAAGACGCATGATATTTGGCTTCAAAACCATCCTTGACTCCCATGGACCCAAAAATTAGCTCACTGATTCAGAGGGGGACTTACTGCCTAATCCCAGCCAATATCGAAGTCTGATAGGCCGCTTGTTATACCTGACATTTACAAGACCGAGCATCGCCTTTGTCGTTCACAAGCTTAGCCAATATATGGCAACTCCAAGAAAGCCTCATCTTGTGGCCATTCATCGTTCGCTACGATACATTAAAGGAACGCCGGGGCAGGGTCTGTTTTTCTCTAGTTCGTCGGGTTCTCAGATCAGGACTTTTTCAGATTCCGACTGGGCTTCTTGCGCTGATACACGAAGGTCGACGACTGGTTTTGTACATTTCTTGGGGAGTCCATCATCACATGGAAGTCCTAAAAGCAAACCACCATTTCCAAGTCGTCTACAGAGGCTGAGTACCGTGCATTGAGCTCAGTAACTAGTGAGATATATTGGGTCCGGCCCATTTATGGGCTAACCCATGTATTATATACATATATTATGTATTATAGTTAAAAAAAAAATATAGAACTCATAACACACGCACACGATGAGCGAAGGAGAAGGGAAAAAAAGAAAAGAGGAGAAGAAAGAAAATTTCAGATCCAGACGATTCCTTGCCCCGTTTTCGTCGAAACTTCGGGAGGAGAGTCGCCTCGACGTGCTCTACACATCTACCGTGTCGGATTGTTCGGTTTCTTACGTGTTGGTGGTAACTCGCTTAACAACAAGACGTTCTCGAGATCTTATCACCAAACGTGGTTGTGTTGTTGGTTACCTCGAGACGTTCTCGAGAGGCGTTGTCGTTGTATCGTCGAACTCCGCGATTATAGTGAATTGTTTCCTTGGATCGGGAGAGCGATCCCGTGGTTTTTCCCATTTTGGGTTTTCCACGTTAAAAGTTGGCGTGTTATTTTCGCTTTCGTCGTTGGTTGATTGCCGTTAATATTGCTCGTGATTTCAACAACCCCAACAAAGTGGTATCAGAGCGAGGTTGAATCGCGTTGTTGTTTCGAAGTCATGGAGGGCAATACTAGTCGGATGGTTATGTTGAATGGATCGAACTACCATATTTGGAAAGGAAAGATGGAGGATCTTTTATATGTGAAAGATTTCTATGCGCCCGTGTTCGATCTGGAGAAACCGACTGATAAAAGCGACAAGGAGTGGGAATTGATCCATCGTCAGGTTTGCGGATTTATTCGACAGTGGGTTGACGATAATGTTCTCAACCACATAAGCGACGAGAAACATGCGAGGACCTTATGGAGCAAGCTTGAGCAGTTATACGCTCGAAAGACAGGGAACAACAAGCTTTTTCTGATAAAGCAGATGATGAGTTTGAAGTATCAAGAAGGGAACAACATATCTGATCACTTGAATACATTCCAAGGAGTTATTAATCAGCTAGCTGGAATGGGAATCAAGTTTGACGATGAAGTGCAGGGTTTGTGGGTTTTTTGGTACATTGCCAGACTCGTGGGAGACATTTAGGATGTCACTGTCTAATTTGGCTCCAAATGGCATCTGTTCGATGGAATTGGTTAAAAGCAGCGTGCTCAACGAGGAGATGAGAAGAAAGTCGCAGGGTTCTTCTTCACAGTCCGATGTCCTAGTCACAGAGAATAGGGGGAGGAGCAAGAGTCGAGGCCCTGGTGATCGCAACAGAAGTAAGAGCAAGTCTGGAAAGTATGCTAGCATCGAGTGTCATTATTGTGGCAAGAAGGGGCACATCAAAAGAGTTTGTCGAAAGTTCCTGAGAGAGAACAAGAATGCGAAGAGTCAAGATCATCAGACGACGGATGCCGATAAAGCTGACAAGGTAACCGCAGTCACGGCAGATTTCTTTGTTGTGCGTGATGACGATGCTGTTAATCTAACTAGTCATGAGACTAGTTGGGTGATCGATAGCGGTGCTACGATACATGCTACACCACGAAGGGATTTCTTTGCCTCATATACCTCTGGTGATTTTGGACGAGTTATTATGGGAGACGATGGCGTTGCTAGAGCCATCGGTATCGGCGACGTGCGCTTGCAGACGGAGAACAGCAATACATTAATTTTGAAGGCCGTGAAGCATGTTCCAGAGCTTCGCATGAGTTTGATGTCCACAGGGAAGCTCGACGATGAAGGTTTCCACAACAACTTTGGAGATGGGAAATGGAAGCTCACTAAAGGCTCCTTGATCGTGGCGAAAAGGAGAGAAGACGTCATCTCAGTTATATGTGACGCAAGTAAAGTTTGCAGATTCTACTGTGAATGCAATCGACGATGGTGGCGTGACGGAGCTTTGGCATAACAGACTCAGTCACATGAGCGAAAGGGGACTGATGATACTAGCCAAGAAGAATCTTCTATCTGGCGTGAAGAATCCTTCGTTACGAAGATGTGATCATTGCTTGGCTGGGAAGCAGACCCGAGTCGCGTTCAAGAACATCACTCACTCACCGAAATCAGGTACACTCGATCTAATTCACTCTGATGTTTGTGGTCCTATGAAAACAAGAACACTTGGTGGTGCTGTTTATTTTGTTACATTTGTAGATGATCATTCGAGGAAGATCTGGGCTTATATGCTGAAGTCCAAGGACCAGGTGCTAGATGTTTTCAAGCAATTTCACGCTTTGGTGGAGAGGCAGACCAACAAAAAGCTCAAGTGTATTCGGACGGACAACAGAGGTGAATATTGTGGTCCTTTTGATGAGTATTGCAAGAGATATGGTATTCGACATCAAAAGACGACTCCGAAGACACCTCAGTTAAATGGCTTAGCTGAGAGGATGAACAGAACACTGATCGAGAGAGTGAGATGCTTGCTATTGCAGTCACAGTTGCCGAATTCTTTCTGGGGTGAGGCGTTAAATACAGTTGTCCATGTCTTAAATCTCACACCTTGTGTTCCTTTGAGATTTGAGGTACCAGACAAAGTTTGGTCGGGAAAGGAAGTCTCGTATGATCACCTGCGCGTGTTTGGGTGCAAAGCCTTTGTTCACATACCGAAAGACGAGCGATCGAAGCTTGATGTGAAGACCAGACCGTGTATATTCATCGGCTATGGACTTGATGAGTTCGGATACACGTTCTATGATCCCGCGCAGAAGAAGCTTATCAGAAGCCGCGATGCCGTGTTTATTGAAGACCAGTGCATACGAGACATTCAGACAGAGAAGCCGACTAAGAAGTCCAGCGGTGATCTCCCTGATTTAGATCCACCTCCTGTACGTGTAGCATATCCTGATCATGGGGGAGATGTTCCAGAATCTAGCGGTGTCGACAACGATGAAAATCCTATAGGCGATGTTGATGTTGAGCCAGCGGAACCTATTGATGAAGCTGTCGAAGAGTCTTTGGTTGAACCTCAGTTGAGAAGATCTGCTAGGGAGCATCGGTCATCCACGAGGTATCCTTCAGATGAGTATGTGATGCTAACAGATGCGGGAGAACCTGAGGATTACCAAGACGCCATTTCTGTTGACGACAAGAATGAGTGGATGAAAGCGATGGTGGAAGAGATGCGATAACTCCATGATAATAATACTTATGATTTGGTAGAGCTACCTCGAGGAAAGAAAGCTCTCAAGAATCGATGGGTTTATCGGCTGAAAATTGAAGAAAATAATTCTCGACCAAGGTACAAAGCTCGGTTGGTCGTGAAAGGTTTCGGTCAGAAGAAAGGGATTGACTTTGAAGATATATTCGCACCGGCGGTGAAGATGTCCTCGATCCGAGTTGCTCTTGGTTTGGCGGCACGCTTGAACTTGGAGATTGAGCAACTTGACGTGAAGACTGCATTTCTTCATGGTGACCTTGAAGAAGACATTTATATGGAGCAGCCCGAGGGATTCAAAGTCAAAGGAAAAGAGCAGCTTGTTTGCAAGTTGAAGAAGAGTTTGTATGGCTTGAAGCAAGCTCCACGACAATGGTACAAGAAGTTCGATTCTTTTATGACCAGTCACGAGTACACCAGAACCTCTTCGGATCATTGTGTATTTGTTAAGAGGTACTCCGATGATGATTTTATTATTCTTCTCTTGTACGTTGACGACATATTGATCATCGGCCATGATACTAGCAAGATTGCGGCGTTGAAGAGAGAATTGAGCAAGTCTTTTGCGATGAAGGACTTGGGAGCGGCGAAGAAAATTCTCGGCATGAAGATTTCTCGTGACAGGAAAAATCGGAAGTTATGGTTATCTCAAGAAGACTACATTGAGAAAGTTCTCGAGAGATTTCACATAAGTAAAGCCAAGGCGGTTTGTTCTCCACTTGCAGGTCATTTCAAGTTGTCGTCTGAGAAATGCCCGAAAAGTAACGAAGAAAAGGCCGATATGAGCAGAGTTCCTTATCAGTCTGCGGTCGGTAGTTTGATGTATGCCATGGTTTGTACTCGACCCGATATTGCCCATGCCGTTGGTGTCGTTAGCCGTTTTCTCTCTAACCCGGGAAAAGAGCACTGGGAAGCCGTAAAGTGGATATTGAAATATCTCAGAGGGACTTCCAAGACGTGTTTGTGTTTTGGTAGCGGAGAGCCTTTGTTAGTTGGATATACTGATTCACACATGGCAGGTGATATTGACTCCAGAAAATCTATTTCAGGTTTTTTGATGACTTTTGCAGGGGGAGCTGTGTCATGGCAGTCGAAGCTGCAGAAGTGTGTTGCGCTATCCACCACAGAAGTCGAGTACATTGCAATCACGGAAGGTTGTAAGGAAGCTTTGTGGATGAAGAAGTTTCTCGAAGAACTTGGTTTACGGCAAGACAAGTACGTTGTTTACAGCGACAGTCAGAGTGCCATCCACCTCTCCAAGAACTCGTCATTCCATTAGAGATCCAAGCATATCGACGTCAGATACCATTGGGTTCGAGATGTGCTCGAGTCGAAGCAGTTATATTTGGCGAAGGTACATACGAGCGAAAACGGATCAGATATGTTGACGAAGATTTTGCCGAAGGAGAAGCTCAAGGCTTGTCGGCGGAAAGCGGGCTTGCTTGAGCCCAACGTATGAGCCGGAGGGGGAGTTTATTGGGTCCGGCCCATTTATGGGCTAACCCATGTATTATATACATATATTATGTATTATAGTTAAAAAAAAAAAAGATAGAACTCATAACACACGCACACGACGAGCGAAGGAGAAGGGAATAAAAAAAGAAAAGAGGAGAAGAAAGAAAATTTCAGATCCAGATGATTCCTTGCCCCGTTTTCGTCGAAACTTCGGGAGGAGAGTCGCCTCGACGTGCTCTACACATCTACCGTGTTGGATCGTTCGGTTTCTTACGTGTTGGTGGTAACTCGCTTAACCTCCTTTGGTATTCCGGGTTTGTAACCCGATGATTATTGGAGTTCCGAGTTTGGAACTCGACGTCGTTGGTGTGCTCGCCTTGTCGGCGTAGTATTTTGGTTGTGTGGTTGTGTTGTTGGTTACCTCGAGATGTTCTCGAGAGGCGTTGTCGTTGTATCGTCGAACTCCGTGATTATAGTGGATTGTTTCCTTGGATCGGGAGAGCGATCCCGTGGTTTTTCCCATTTTGGGTTTTCCACGTTAAAAGTTGGCATGTTATTTTCGCTTTCGTCGTTGGTTGATTGCCGTTAATATTGCTCGTGATTTCAACAACCCCAACAAGATATTGTGGTCAGCCAGCTTCTTACAGAAATAGGTTTGTCAACAGACCACGTTCCTGTCATATATTGTGATAATCTGTCTGCGATTAAGCTGGCCTCCAATCCGAAATTTCACGAGCGAAGCAAACACATAGAGATCGCACATTATTCGTCACCATATAAATGAGGGATCAATCAAGGTCTTGATAGTATGTTCTGCTTTCCAGCTGGCCGATATGTTTACAAAGGCTTTGCCTGCTCCAGCGCTCAAACAGCTCATGTCCAAGATGTCTGTCGTAAATCTCTATAGTCCATCTTGCTGGGGGGGGGGGGTAATTATTGGAAGATATACATGTTGAAGATCATAAATGAAAAGCCACATTCAGATGAAACAACGGTTAAATAAAATAGTTGGGCCCTATTATTCTGCTGTAATTAGATAAAGTAGTTAGGATGGAAAGAGAGCTACAAATATCTGTCCACGTGTTAGGCCAGTCATGCCACACGTGAGGGGGCGTGTTGAGATTCTAAGTGGGTTTCGCCCACACATCGGATAATTCACCAATTGGTTTTATGAAGGACCCCTCGATTTCTAATAAATTTTAAAGAGGTGTCACTAGATCAATGGAGTTTGGATTGCTACTCAAGTTCGCAGGACCTGATTAAAATTACGAAATAACAATTACGAAATAAAATTTCCGGCTGGCCGGTTTTCGGCTTGAACCGGCCGGTCCGGTCCTATTTTAACAACCTTGGTCGAGATATCAAATGGGTATATACAGTAAACATCTATAATTAATACTCTATAAATTAATAAACTCTAAATCTCCTGGTCCCGACTTTGGCCTTTGTAAAAAATTATCAAATTCGATAAGATAATAATATAATAATTTTTTGGAAAATCCCTTTATAAATAATCGATCCCATTAAAACTTTAAATTAATAATTCATAAATATTACGATTATACATTTGTGATGATTTGCTAAAATATTGCAATTATAAAATATTCTTGAGTTTTGTTAGGGCCACCAAGTCACATATCTAAAAGATTATTACAACAAATAAAATGATTAATATTATTATTGATAAGTTATTGTACGTGATATAATTGTATGTAATATGAATAAATATATTCACTCATATTTTAATTTGATTCAGTTCGTCATTGGCATGGACTAAGAGATAGTTGAGTTTAAAAGTTTCTCTTTTAATTAATAAATTAATTTATCAAAATATTAATATCTTCATAAATTAATAAAATCTCATGATTCCAATGTTGTTAATTTAAAGAGGTTTACTGTACTTTTTTCTTTCTTCACGCGAAGAAAAACACATCTAAATAGAAACACGAAAAACTAAAAATTGAAAAGGGCAGTATTTTGTGATGTAACATAGAACTGTCTTTTTTTTCTTTTCTTTCCAAAGCTGATGTTTGTTTTTAAGACATTTCAAGTATGATGACGAGTCTTGCAAACTAGAAAGAGATGTAACGGCAAGTTAGATAATCTCTAATCATCTAAACCAAAAAGACAAATTGAATTTGTTAATTTTCCAAAATATTGATTTTGCGTAACATCCATTCTATCCCACTAATGTTTGTTTCTTGCATAGATTTCTCCAATGTGAACTCGCTCAGTTCTCTCGTAAGATGCTGCTCAGGAATGAACTTGAAGATTTCAATCTTGACGTTAAAAATATCTTCAAATCATCCCCCAACGTAAATTGTAAAACGCCAATCCACTACTTATCAAATCAAGAAATATTGTTCTTGCACATATATATTGCTAGTATTTATGGCACAACTACGTGGTACGTTAAGTCTTTTTAATTTTTTAATAGATGTGGAAAAAATCTGATTGGTCAATTGAGAAAGACCAATTGACGGTTTATCCTAACCCCCTCACCCTTAATATAATAGAATAGATATAACTGCAAATAAAATAGAAAGCTAGAATAAACAAAAAATAAAAAAAACTTCACTCTAATGCTTCACTGATTATCCTCCTAAGTTTGAGCTCAAGGTAGACGACGCCTTCAATGATATCAAGACTCTTCCCCTCCAAAAAATCAACCAAAGACGACTCGTATAAGGTCGAATTGCCGACCATATCGATTGGACCGCCACTCTTCAATACGAACTCTTTGGTGCGTTTCGACCTGACCGAAAGCTTGTACTCGAGAGCGAGCGGCTCATCTCCGTACGAGCCATACTCATTCTCCAAACAAAGAGTAAACCTCGAAGAGCCGTCGCGCCTTTTTTTAGTGCAATCTCCTACGGAGAGAAAGAACCAATTCGTGCTAAACCAAAACTCCTCGCTAACCACGAAAGAAACGGGATTGCACATTTCGAGATATACCAAAGCTTCTTCGAAAGGAAATCCAAACACGAGCAACCTAACGGGCGTTGGTTGGTAGGCACGCCTAGGGGGCCCGTGGTAAGTCGCGGAGACTTTGTTTAGTACAGTAGGATCGTGGTAATGATCGAAAGGGGTCGTTAGTTTGAAAAGAAAGGCGTCCAACACGTCTTTTTTCGCGAAATCCTCGTCCAGAAAGTCGGAGCCCAAAACGTGCTTCTCGAGCGTCCCTTTGGTCATATAGGGGAATCGAGGAGCCAAGCACGTCGAGAAGATTATGCGTTGGTCCTTTTTGTTCGGATAGCGTTCCTTCGTCCAACACAGTACTTCCCAAAGCAAGATATTCTCCGAACAAACGTTCAGAGATTTGGACGACAGGACGGCCACCATACAACGAAGGTTAATCTTCCTCCTTTCATCTCGACTTCTGCAAAACACATGATATATGATTCCCAATTCGAGGTTTTAGAAATCAATTGCGCACACAAGCACAACTATTTATACCACTGCAAGAAAACATAGTATCAGACATGGAAAATAGATATTGAATTGATTTCGTGTCTAAATTATAAATACTAAAACGGATTTGATACGGTTTTTTTATTTCAAAATAACTTAATACTTTTATTTAGACACAGATAGATATCGAAATAAAAAGGAAATGTGACAAAATTCATTTTAGAAACGGTGTATACCCGTGTCCAAATTTGCTACGAGAACAACACCTACACATCAGTCTAATCCCTCGATAGATATGGAATTTTTGGTTTTAGACACCGAATTTCCGTGTCTAATATATCTGATTTCTAAAACTGTCGATCAATGACACATAAGATGTGCCCACATAAGGTAAGCACCGTAAAATTTCTCTATATATAATGGGAAAAGTTCGAATACTAACAGTTCGTTGAAATTAGTTGCGATGAGGCGTATCGCGGAGTCGACGAGGTATTGGACTGTAGGCTCATTGGCCGACGAGATATTAGGGTTCAACATAAGACATTGAATAAGCAATGCGGACTCGATGGTCAAGGGCATTTCATTCAGTAAATATGCGCAGTGGTCTACGCACGAAAACACTTTGAACTTGTGTGCCAAATTAAGCACGGTGGCGAGAAAAGAAGGCTCGGCCTCGGCGTCGGAGGATAATGCGCGGTTTTGCATGAAATTCAGAAGTTCCAAAAAAGCGGATTCCTCTGTTCAATTCGTAAACATTAAAATGAAACCGGTAAAAACGCTTTATATTTTCGTAGAGCGAATAATCGATTAAAACTGCGCACGTACCGCAAGCTTGGATACTCAGAGCGGCCGAGCGCCGTACTGATTCGTCCATGGCAGCAGCGTTTTCAGCAAACAACTGCAATGGCACAAGAAAATTAAAAAAATATATTTCAATAAATAGGAATCAAATTCAGGATATAGATTACTAATTACTATTACACGGCCGAAGAATGGACCATGTCCCGTTAAAATAAGAGTTGAATTCACACGAAACTTTGAAACCCTAGAGCACTCTTCCATACAAATTGATTCTGCAATAAACAAGTGTTAGTGACCATCGATGACTAAAACAGTAGAAACGTTGTATGAATATTATCTAGTACAGTTAACAGAAGATGAAACAGTAATCAATCAATCAGAATATATAGAATTTGCAATAAAAAATAATCGTATTATTCGCTCATACCTGAGTGAGTATTGGTGGTCTTATGATTATTATTATTATCACCATCATCATTAGTGAGAATCTGAACGATCAAATCGAAGTCAGTTTCGAGAGAAGAAACATCATAGGAGATTGCGTTGTTCATCATGACGGCGTTTGTTATCGCTTACAGAATAGAAGTATTTCTTTGTACAAATTTTTTGGACGATTGTTTTTAGGGTTGGATATTAAGAGGCGATATATAGGACGAAGGGTTTAGTTGAGCAAATAAGGAAATAGGGATATTTTGGTTTGAGATTTGTTCGAATAATTGGCTAGTATATTTCGCTTTCTGTTAGCGATGATAATATTGACTAATATACTCATGTGCAATAATATATAACTATATAATAATAATTTATTTAATTTATAATAATTAATCGAAATTATAATTTACATAATTATGTATGTATATATATTATAAAAAATTAATGATATAATATTAATTAGCTAAAACTAGTAGTTAACTTAAAATAGTAATTAAAAGTAGTGGGTGTTTTTTTAATTACTTTCTTATGTAATTTTTTTGTTCAATTAGGCCAAATAACAGTTTATAATGATCCATCACGCTTAATAAAATAGAACAGATATTGTATATTGAGTTCTATATTGGTGTATATGAGTAAACACCGTCCATGATATCTTTAATTCTCCTTTATCTAAAATTTAAAAAAAAAAAGGTATAAATAACAAAAATAGAAATTATTAACCGACTCAAAAATTATGGCCTTACCTTAGTTATCACTAATAGTAATAATAATTAAAAATTGAGCTAATAAACATATGCTAAAGAACAAAGTATATTTTCAACAAACTTAATTACGGATTGAAACCTCATGACTATCGAGACTAGGTGGATGTGATATGCATCTATGATATGACTACCAATGTTGTGTAAATTTGAGATATATTTTCCTGCTTCGAGGATTAATCTTTCGAAAATTAGTATTTCAACAGTTCGTCCAAAACCCCACTATTGGTTTTGGATAAATTTTGGACGTGTTCACTTTCAGCCCCGAAAAATGAAAATTCAAGCGAGTCAATCCATTTTAATAAAAGGTTATTTCTATCCATATTAGAACACCAACCAATCCAAGTTCTACAATAGTCGAAAAGTTTAGATTTTGACGAGGTGTCAAAGATAATGGAGTTGGATTGCTTCCCAAATGGATAGAATAGAAAAGACCTGAATAAACTTACGACATAACAAACACAACAACCAAATTCACAACCCAAAAAAAACTTTCAATTGCATCCATAATTATAAGAAAAAAAAAAAGATGTTTGATCGAACAATTAACATTAGTGGTCCTCATCTACACGAGCCAAACTCATCCTACTCAATGGACTTGGACCAGTCATCTTCTTCCTCGTAAGTCCACTTATCCTTCTCCTAATTATCTCCATCTCATTCTTTCTCCTAAGTTCTTGCTTCATAGCCTCTTCCTCGACAACGAATCTACTCATCATTACATCCTCAGTAAGAGACTTCCCTCTAAACACCTTCCTCGTAAAATCCAAGCTCGTCCTTGCACTACTACTTACATTGCTACTACTGCTGCTACTACGATGGAGATGATATTGACAACTCTTTGACAAAAAGCTGTTATTTTTATTAGTACTTGTAGTTCTTGGATAGGTATAGCTTCTCCGAGGAGGGTTATTAAGGTAATTGTGATCGGCTTGAAAAACCTCGGTGTAAGAAGAGATCGGACCGCAAAAGCAGGCCCGAGTGAAGGACGTTGCGGCCCTCATGGATGTGCATTTTCTCAGATTTCTATTATTGCTTCTCCATGTAATATTTGCCGTACTATTATTACAGTTAATATTATTACTAACGCTGGCTTTGAATATTGCTTTTCGAAGGGTTTCGTTGAGATTTTCGTGCGATTTCGAAATGGATTTCCATAGCGTTGCTATGCTCATTGCTCTCTGGTACCAAGGCTTTCTGCATAAATACAAGAGTTTAAATATCCACCAGAGAGAGAGAGAGAGAGATTACCTAGTGTTTGAGCTCTTGGGATCTTGCATGAACAGAAGTGGAATTGAGGAAGATGAAGATATGTTTCATAGCCTTAACGAAAGAAAGATGCAACTAATGAAGCTGGGAATGAGCTTTATTCTTTGTACTTTTAAATTCTTGAATCAGTTGCTTTACGCTTTAGCAGGAATGATTCTTTCTCACATCGATTGAGAGAGATAAAGAGAATGAGATAGTGGTAGTATTTGAAATGATCAAAGGTGTAAAGCATATCTTTGCTCTTTATTCATTTTTACCAACTGGTTCGCCCCTAAATAAAATAGTAGGTCAAATTATTATTTTAGGCCACTAAATATACATGTTTTCGTTTTTGGGTCACTATGTTTGATAATTGCAAAAGTAGGTCACTAACTATATATGTCAAAATAAATTTGGATCACCCACTCATTTTTGGGTCACTAAGTATACATGTTTTCGATTTTTGATCACTATGTTATTATGTATGCGAAAATGGATTTAATATAGCGACCCAAAAACTTAAAACACGTATACTTAGTGACTCAAAATTGAAAACACGTATACTTAGTGACCCGAAAATGAGGGGGTGACCCGAATTTGTTTTAACATACATAATTAGTGACCTATTTTGCAATTATCAAACATATTGACCCAAAAAATGAAAACATGTGAACTTAGTGACCTAAAATTATATTTTGGCCTAAAAAATATTATATCAGAAAAATTACAAATTTATAGATAACATATTGTGTGCGTGTGTGACGACACTTGCACTTGCACATAAACGAGTCTAATCATTGTGTTTGAGCTTCCAGGCTCTATATTGCATGATTTAATGATCAAGACATGTAGATTAGGACAACATAATTACACGGAAGTTCCTTTCAGATTATGTGATCACAATATTATATTGATTCTTGTCGTCCACATTATGCTACCACTATTGTATTTTGAATCCATATATTTAGCTTGATGGATCTTGTTTTGTGTCATGTAGGGTTGGTTTAGAATGGGTTTGTTATTTGTTCGACGATATAACCTATAAACCAAACAAAAGCATTCGATTTTCAAAAATTGAGGAACTTGTGTAAAGAGCCTATATTGGAAAATCAACGATTATAGCAACGTAATGTCAGTCTTCTTTTCGGAATTTTCCGCCAGGTTTTTGTTTTGTGATTATAACAACGTCATGTAGTTCGCCTTTCATCTTTATTACAACATATGCATTGCCCAAAAACTTGGAAAAAAAAAACGATTTTCGCCACGAATTAACATCGTTCAGCAGCAATATTAATGTCGATGAAAAGATGTGCTAGTAATATGAATTTAAACATTCCAATTAATAGTTTTGGTGTTGACAACTTAACAGTGGCCTAAGACATGAAACCGGAGATTCAAAATATAGTCTACACTAAGGGACGAACTCTACACTGGAAAGATCGAATTGAACTAAGTACGAAAGAACTCGACTGTATACCGGTCCACTATCATTATCGGTCAAGGACAACAAAGCGCTGAAATGAGATTGACCGACTTTGGACAGGCTGGATACACAAAGACAAGAGCGTACTTAGACAAAAAGATAATTTCAGACAGACAATCAATGCAAGGCTGCCAGTCAAGTTGGAAGCAGAGGTCAACTAGCGCAAATAAGGAATGAAGCAAAAGTGGCAGGATAAACCGCAGCAAAGACCGAACAGACCCATTTTGGAAAAGTCAATTAATGCACTGTTCAGAGTGAAGAGTTTATCTCACAACGGCTTCAAATTTAAACCTCAGCTATAAAAGGGAGAATACAAGCTGAAGACACACACCTCACGCATCCTAAGCTATTATCAACTATTTTCAAACACTTCAAAGAGAGAAATCAAAAGTGAAGTATAGAGACATATAATTGTTCATAGTTTATGCTCTTTATTCCAACTGACTGTAAAAAGCTGTTGAAGTATGTGGATTGTTACATACGACTGCCTATGTGATTCACTAGATTTGGCTGTGATTGGCTTGGTAGGTTGTACTGCACTTTGTATAACTGAAGATCTGGTGAACCTTCCTTTTGAGGAAGAAGGGGAACGTAGGAGAGTTAACTCCGAACTTCCATAAACAACTCTGCTCTTTACACACACACACACACTTCATTTTCACATCGATTATTTGATCAGTCAGTATCATCTCCCGCACTTATACTGTCCGGTCACTGATTGAATACTTGTCAACACACAAACCAGTTAAACAATCGAAAAAGATCCAACCGTTTATTAACCGATCCTAACAAGTGGTATCAGAGCGGGTTTATTCAATCATCAACCGATAAGGATGAATACCTATAGCAAGTTACCGATGTTCTCCCGGGAAAATTTCATGGAATGGAAAATCCGTATGATAACCCATCTGGCGGCACAGAACGAAGATATGTGGGACGTTATCACAGATGGACCTCCAACGCTGACGAAGATCAACCCACTACATACACAAGATAAGTCACAACCACAAACGATTGTAAAGGTAAATGGACAGAGGGCGAAAAGAAATTGATGAATCTGGACAATATGGCCAAGGACATTCTGTTCAAAACACTGGATACCGGAACGTTTAGACAAGTCATGCTATGCAAAACTGCGAAGGAGATCTGGACGAAGATCTGTCAAACTGTGAAGGAAATGAGTCTACAAGGGAAAATAAACTCATTGTAGCCATTCAAAAACACGACGGAGTGAAGATGAAATCGGGAGAATCAATGACTGACTTCGAGAGCCAGTTCATGAACATAATCAATGATCTGACTGCTCTTGTAAGAACATTGGAAAATCGAGATGTTGCCATTAAAATCGTGAAAGCTATGCCTCATGAGTGGGATGTAATGACCATGGCCATGAGAGAATCAAAAGACCTCAGCAAGATAATGGTTCACGATCTTTTTGATGATCTCAAGGCCTATGAATTTGAGCTACAAACGAGGATGGAAGAAGCAGTTACAGAACAACCGATCAAAGCACTCGTAGCACCAGAAGCCTCAACTTCAAAAAACTCTGAGGAACTGACCGACGAAGTGATGGCACTCTTCGCAAAAAGATTCGGGAAGTTCATGAACAAAAACCGAACCAGTACTTCGGACGGTAAGAAATCCTCAAAGAATAAAACTGATATAAGTGATGTCTCTTGTTTTAGATGTGGCAGGAAAGGACACTATGCTGGAGACTGCCGAGTTCCTAAGAAAGAAAAGGAGAAGGCTAGTACCAAAACTAAGAAGTATCAAAAGGCACTGGTTGCTAAAGATGGAAAAACATAGGATGACTCCGACTCCGAAGAATCAGATGAGTCAGACACCAGCAGTGACCGGGAAAATCATGAATGTCTAATGGCCAACATGACCGACGACGAGGTATGTGAATCTATCTCTAATGAATTTACAAAGGAAGAGCTACTTCAAGCTCTTCAAGAGATGGCTGATGAATATCAAAAGCTATCTCAGAGAATTAAGCAACAAAAGGGTAAGGATACTATCACATCGATTGATCAATCAACCGATGGTGACCTCAGTCAATAAGGGGATCTGACTGAGGAGGCGAGGCAACTTAGGAAAGAAATAGCACAACTCAAATCTGAAAATTCTAGGTTAAATTCTATTGTTAAGTCCTGGACTCAGTCCAAGAAGAAAGTAGACAACATTCAGAGCAATCTGAAGGATAGCAACGATAAGACTGGGCTAGGATTTAAGGAACATACCGGATCAGCTGCATCCTCATCACGCACTGGGAATACCGAATGGATCAAGTTTGTCCAAGCCAGCTCCTCACAAGCTAGTGATACCGGCAATACACCTATACCCCCAGTTAGAACTGAGAAAGGATTTCAACCCAATATGAAATCGTCAAGAGTTACTGCTCAAACTAGACCAATATTTTATAGGCATGAACACAGGGGGAATCAAGGGTACTATGACGAGCGTAAGAACAGGGGTAGACAATACCGGGCTGAAAAAGTGAGAGTCACTAGGTCTAGAAATATTAGATATCTAATAGACCCAAGTACTGGATGGACTGTCAAAGTCATCCAGATCTGGGTACCTAAGAACCTAATCCATCTCGGACCCAAGTAAGATTGGGTACCGATGTGTGTGTGTGTGTGTGTGTCTATATATATATATATATATATATATGTATATTTTTTTCAGGTATATATCAAGGAACAAGTGTTTATTCACCCCCTTCTGAACATGTTATCCGATCATAACAAATATTGATATGTTGTGCAAATTTAGTGGATGTTGTCAGCACATGACCGGAAATGAAAGACTGCTGAAAAAGCTGAAGCCATATACCGGTCCGATCATCACCTTTGGAGACAATAGTAAAGGTTAAACAATTGGGAAGGGAGTGATTACTCACAGGAACCTTACCCTGATGTACACTTAGTACAAAACCTTCACCATAATCTAATTAGCATCAGTCAATTATGTCGAAATAATTTTCTAGTGTCCTTCGAAAAAGAAAAATGTTTCGTGAAAGATCAAACTGAGCGCATACTGATAACCGGTCATAGAGTCGGTGGCACATATAGAGTCCAGTGGGGAGATCAGTTGGTGTCTACACAAACATGTCTTATAGCCCAAAAGTCCAAAAGCTGGTTATGGCACAAACGCCTGAACCATATAAATTTTAAAACTATCTCTACTCTTAGGAAAAACAGTCTAGTCAGAGGTCTACCTAACTTAAAGTTTTCAAAAGATAAACACTGTACTGCATGTCAGTTAGGTAAACAAATTAGAATGTCAGTTAGGTAAACAAATTAGATCAACTTTCAAGAGTAAAGGGAATATCGAGTCAAACCGGTGTCTAGATTTGCTTCACATGGATCTCTTCGGACCTATACCGGTGATCAGTCTTGGTGGGGCTAAGTACACACTAGTAGTAGTTGATGACTTCTCAAGGTTTACTTGGGTTATATTTCTAAAATCTAAAGATCAAACTCCAGTTAATTTAATGAAACTTTTCAAAAGAGTGCAGAACGAACAAAGTAATAATATAAACCGAAATCGTAGTGACCGAGGCACCGAATTCGTGAATTTTATGCTAACCGAATTTCTTGAGAACCATGGTATCCGCCATGAGTTATCTGCTGCTAGGACACCACAGCAAAATGGAGTCGCTGAAAGAAGAAACCGAACTCTCAAGGAAGCAGCAAGGACCATGTTAGCAGATGCAGACATCTTTCATAAGTTCTGGGCAGAAGCAATTAATACTGCATGCTATACTCAGAATCGGTCAATGATCTGCAAGAAACAGGGCAAAACACCATACGGAGTATGGACCGGGAATATTCCCTCAGTAGGATACTTCAGAACCTTCAGCAGCAAATGTTTCATCCACAACAATGGGAAAAATCAGCTATCAGCATTTGACGCAAGAGCAGAAAAAGGGATTTTTCTTGGATATTCACTAGTCAGCAAAGCTTACAGAGTTTTCAACACTAAAACTCTATCTATTGAAGAACCAGCACATGTGGTTTTGAAGAATCAGAAACCGATGATCAAACTCCCAGTAACATCACTCGATTAAGCAGCCAACTGGAGAAGTCTCATCTTGAAGATTCGAGTGATGAGGAAAGGGATCATCCGGTTCCAAATCACAGTGACTTACCTATCACAGAGGAAACCGGTATTCCAATTAATTCTACTGAGATACTGATGAAACCTATCAATCCCTGTGATACTGATCATGAAGGTTCTGGAAATACTGGACTGGATACTACTCAAGACATACCGGAGGAATCAACTGAGGGGGAACGGATCAAATGGAATCGTACAAAGCTAAATCATCATCAACTACTAATCATAGGAGATTCTACAGCACCTATGAAAACAAGACGACAAACTGATCAAAATCTATTCAGTCATGCGTTCATATCTCAGATTCAACCAACAAAAATCGATGAAGCTCTGAAGGATGACAACTGGATAGAAGCCATGCAGGAAGAACTGAACCAGTTTGAGCGTAGCCAAGTTTGGACTCTCGTTCCAAGACCAACCCAAACTGTGATTGGTACAAAATGGATATTCAAGAACAAGCTCAATGAAGACGGACTTGTTACTTGGAACAAGGCCAGATTGGTTGCTCAAGGATACTGGCAGGAAGAAGGAATCTACTATGATGAAACCTTCGCATCAGTTGCAAGACTTGAGGCCATACGGATATTCTTAGCATATGCCGCACACAAGGACTTCAAGGTATTTCAAATGGATGTTAAGAGTGCATTCTTCAATGGAACAATATCTGAAAAAGTATACGTTGCTCAACCACCCGGTTTTGTAAATCATGAACATCCTAATCATGTTTACCGGTTGAAAAAGGCTCTCTATGGTTTAAAACAAGCACCAAGAGCCTGGTATGAAACACTCTCAAAGTTCCTAATTGATCACCAGTTCACCATTGGAGGAGTAGATAAAACTCTGTTCAGATTTAGAAAGGGAGATCATCTACTGATTGTTCATATCTATGTAGATGACATCATTTTTTGCTCAACCGATGCCAGATTATGCAAACGATTCTAAAAAATGATGCAAGATCAGTTTGAAATGAGCATGATGGGCGAGCTTACCTTCTTTCTGGGTCTTCAAGTAAAGCAGATGGAGCATGCGATATTTATCAACCAAGCCAAATATACTAAGGAACTGCTCAAAAAGTTCGGTATGGAAAACTGCTCTCAAGCAACAACTCCAATGAGCGCCTCAATCAAATTAGCAAGGATTAAAATGAAACTTCAGTTGAAGTTACCAAATACCGATGATTAATTGGTTCATTACTCTATCTCACAGCAAGCAGACCGGAAATTATGTATAGCGTTTGCCTGTGTGCCCGGTTCAAGTCTGATCCTAAGGAGAGTCACTTCACAGCAGCAAAACGAATACTGAAATATCTAAAAGGGACCATCAATGTAGGTCTATGGTATCCTAAAGACTCGAGTTTGGCTCTGCATGGTTATACCGATGCTGACTATGACGGTTGAAGATAGATCGAAGAAGCACTAGTGGTACATGTCAGTTTCTTGGTGACCGGTTAATCTCCTGGTTCAGCAAGAAGCAAACTTCGATATCTACATCAACAGCTGAAGCATAATACCTGGCGGCTGGAAGTTGTTGTTCTTAGATTTTATGGATACAACATCAACTGGAAGACTATGGCATTAAGGAAACCGATACTCCTATATTCTGTGACAACACGAGCGCAATTGCCATTACACAGAATCCAATCTTCCACTCAAGGACCAAGCACATTGAAATTCGGCATCACTTTATACGAGATCATGTGCTGAAGAAAAATGTCCGATTGGAACATATCTCAATCGTCCAAGTAGCAGACATACTGACCAAACCGCTACCAGAAGCTAAGTTCATTTTCTTCCGAAACGCTATAGGTTTATTAGATTTATCCTAAGAAGTCTAAGCATGGAGTCAGGGGAACACTGTTATATCAAATTAATTGATATAATTAGTTGCCTATACACTATAACAAACCGTGCAATTTGATGATCCTGGTAACCCTCTTTACAAATCAGTCACTTCCTTCGTATTGGTCATATACACAAATCCTGTCAGTTTTTCGACTAAAACTGACCTCAGTCACAAATAATTTTTTATATACCTAGTATCTCTTTTTCTCAATCTTGTTTTGAAACCGGTTAGTCCCTCACATAATACAGGCAATTCTTTCCTAGAACGGTATAGATACCGAAATACCTTCCTTTTCTTGACCAATGACTGACCAAAATCGTTCTTAATAAATACACGTCATCAATTGCACATATTTTGTCGTGGTACTTTTTCAGGTTAACTGACGACAGGCACTGTACAACCTAGTAGCGAAACTTAGTACGCATTTAATGCAGTGAGAGAAGGCTAAACGACAAGACGTCCCTAGCATTTAATGCGACGACACGCTTTATCCCGCTCAAAATTCTATCTTTAGCCAAAACTGAAGGATTTCGTCCATTATCCTAAACTCACTCAAAGCAGAAACTCCTCGCTCTCTCAAAATCCGCCATAACCCTCGTCAAGCTCGATAAAAATCACAGAAAAATGGCACCTCTTCACAATGACCTTACCCGAACTACCCTACAAATTAACTTCGCCAATAGTATGGAAACTGAGCACAAGGAATTTATTCCAGTTCTCCAAGCCTAACTGCAACCGGCCTCCAGACTCTTCTTCAGTGCACATCGGAGTATTACCCAGACATTCTACACCAGTTCTACGACACGGTTCTCGTCGTTGGTGACCGTCTGCAGTGTCTCATCAATGGTGTGCAGATTGAAATTACTGAGAAGTATTACGCTGAACACTTCAATCTACCGACTGTTGGGGCAACTACTCTCAGACAAACGGGTGGTTCTGAAACCGGAATTTCGCCTGCTCCATGATGTTGTGGCAAAAACTATTTTGGGGAAAGCTGGTTCCTTCGACATGCTGACAAGCGATAAAGTTCAAGGCATGGTTGCCATCATGACCAACATAGAGATCAACTGGGCCTCATTGATCTTCTATGTACTGAAGAGGATATTGCCCGTCCATGAGAGGCAGTTCAAGAACTTTGCCCCTCAATTCTCATTTCTGCTCCGCCACAAGGTTGATGATGTAGGAACAGTCCAACTGCTGGGGAGCGCTCAGATAGTTACGGCTGAATTCATTCGACAGATGGTCGCCATGACTTCGCCTACGAATAAATCAACTAAGCGAAAGGCATCTGAAGATCCCATTGCACCACCACCGTCCAGTAAACCCACAGCTGACCGCCCCAAATCACAGAAGCAAGGCGCTGACAAGAAATCGGTATCTTCGAAACCGACAAGGAAGAAACTGGTTCTGCCTTCATCCTCTGACGACGAGCCACTTCAAGTGGTGCTCAAGAAACTGCGCCGCAAGGCAACCAAAAAGAAGGCAGTAACCGGCTCTATCGCAACAGCTGATCAGCTTTCTACATCCACAAGTACACCAGCTACTACAAGTGCGCAGCCATCTTCTCAGGAACCACCTCGGGCAACATCGCCACCTCAAACTGCTCCACCGCCACTTCAAACTGCTCCATCTTCTCAAGTTCCACTTACCACTGCACCAGCAGCCTCAACGCGACCTGGTCCGGTGGCTTCCACCGCCCCTCGATAAGGCGGCATGGTGATCAGGGACGCAGCACGGACTGCGTCGACTGACAAAGGCAAGGGCAAAGCCAAGGTTGTCTCTGAGTCTCCTGAGTCTGTCGACGAAACTGCCTGGAATCTCATCAGGGAGGAGATTGATGAGAACATTGCAACCGATCTTTAGAACTTCGAAGACTAGCTTGCAATCCGGTATACCCCACTCAACCGGAAAATCTCTGCTGAACGGTTGACTAGGGGCCGGAAAACCGAGGCCAAACTCATCAAGCTACTAGGAATCCAGTCTATCCAAGTCCTGTTGGGAGCTCAAGAACTATACAACCTCCGCCTCAAAATGGATCAATTGCAGCACTACATCGATCAGCGGAGGCAGAATATTCAACCGACTGGTCCTGATGCGGTTCACGACCTTCAAGTCTTGACGCGACTGGAGGCTGAGATGATAGGCATGAAGGTATATTCCGCCACTGTCTTCAACAGGATTCAACCAGGTCTGTCCTCTTCATCAACGGTTTCCACCTCTTCTACAACAACGCCACCGGCTGCTTCTACTACCAGTTGTCTCTACCACAACAACTGTTCTTGTCATCGTACCAACATCCTTGCAAGCTGTCCCAGACAGTTCCACCACTGATCGTCAACTGGTACCTCAACCAATTCGATCCACTAGCGCACCTGGCGCTTTAATATCGATTTCGGGAGTTCCTCCACTGTTTTTACGCAACCGATTCCAGATTTCTCACTGCCTCACTTTGAGATTGACATACCGGATGAGGGGATCACCATACCCACTCCAGGTGCGGTCCCATTTTTTCACCCGAAGCCTCTGCTTCTCACTTATGACCGCATCCCTGGGTCAATGGACACCGACCCCTCACAAAATCACGATGCTGCAGTCGGACAAGGTGGTTCGGTAACTGTTGTCGCAACTGAGTCCATTGTGACTTCAACAGTTCCCCAACCGGTGCAAGTTGAGGCTCCAGTCAATACACAGGCAGCTCCAACACAGACTAGCCTACCGGACAATCCTCCTCAGACCTATACTGTTCCACTTGAAATCATGGATGGGGCGAAAGATGTTTCCTTGGTGAAGCAAACCTTCAAGAAAATGTCTGTGCTCACCATGAAAGTCGACAGCGACCGGCAGCATAACAATGAACAGTTTAGAGCTCTCACAAACAATTTAGCTGGTCTTCGCTCTGATGTCTGTTCAGATCTGGAGGTCATCAAAGCCCAACTGGTTGAACTGACCAAACATCTGGCCAGTCAGACTGGTCAAACTCCGGTTATTGTCAAAAAGGGGGAAAGTGGCAGCAGAAAACAGCCCCACTCTAGCTCTACCTCAGCTGATCCGCAGAAGTTCATCTCACAGATGTATCTCAAGATTGATGATCCAAAAAGAGCCACAGTCGAAGCCGCACTAATACCGGATGAAGTGTTAAGCAGACATGCAACTGCTATTCCGGTTAGTAAAGCCGGTCCGGTTGAAGTGCAGTATGACGGCAACAGTCTTAGGCACATGGCATGCAGTCTTACAAGAGACCAACTGGCAGATCTTACAAGACTGCATGATATAAAGGAAAGTGCGTACAAGGACATCACCAAGCTAAAGGAGATGGAGCGGATATCTAAGAGCAAGGGTTATGAATAGTATGTAGTTTGTATCAAATTCTTTTTGATATGAATGAAAACCGTTTTCTGCTATTAAGTTTTGTCAATCACCAAAAAGGGGAAAATTGCTAGTAATACGAATATAAACATTCGGATTAATAGTTTTGGTGTTGACAACTTAACAGTGGCCTAAGACATGAAACTGGAGATTTAAAATATCAGTCTACACTAAGGGACGAACTCTACACTGGAAAGATCGAATTGAACTAAGTACGAAAGAACTCGACTGTATACTGATCCACTATCATTATCGGTCAAGGAAAACAAAGCGCTGAAATGAGATTGACCGACTTTGGACAGGCTGGATACACAAAGACAAGAGCGTACTTAGACAAAAAGATAATTTCAGACAGACAATCAATGTAAGGCTGCCAATCAAGTTGGAAGCAGATGTCAACTAGCGCAATAAGAAATGAAGCAAAAGTGGCAGGATAAACCGCAACAAAGACCGAACAGACCCATTTTGGGAAAGTCAATTAATGCACTGTTCAGAGTGAAGAGTTTATCTCACAACAGCTTCAAATTCAAACCTCGGCTATAAAAGGGAGAATACAAGCTGAAGACACACACCTCACGCATCCTAAGCTATTATCAACTATTTTCAAACACTTCAAAGAGAGAAATCAAAAGTGAAGTCTAGAGACATATAACTGTTCATAGTTTATGCTCTTTATTCCAACTGACTGTAAAAAGCTGTTGAAGTAGGTGGATTGTTACATACGACTGCCTAGGTGATTCACTAGATTTGGCTGCGCTTGGCTTGGTAGGTTGTACTGCACTTTGTATAACTGAAGATCTAGTGAACCTTCCTTTTGAGGAAGAAGGGGAACGTAGGAGAGTTAACTCCGAACTTCCATAAACAACTCTGCTCTTTACACACACACACTTCATTTTCACATCGGTTATTTGATCGGTCAGTATCATCTTCCGCACTTATACTGTCCGGTCACTGATTGAATACTTGTCAACGCACAAACCAGTTAAACAATCGAAAAAGATCCCACCGTTTATTCACACCCCCCCCCCTCTAAATGCGTTAACCGATCCTAACAAGATGCCTAGCCAAGATCGGGGACGGTCAAGTAGTCTTCGTCGAAATCGTTGCAACGAGGGTTTCGAGGAAGCTCAAGCTTAGGTTTCTTGTGAGATCCATGAAAGAATTCTGCTGAGTTCTCCTTGTAAGAAGCCACCGTGTAATGATAATGCTGAGTCGTCGACTGTAATTGAGGCACTTCTGCTGCTTCAAGTGCCTCTTCGCTGCGAAATTAATCCCAGAAAACCAATCGAGCTCGTCGAACTCGAGCTGTTCTTTCTGGGAAGAAAAAAAGAATAACACTCTAACAAGACCACATTAAAAGACAAAAGTCTATAACCCAAAATGATTCCCCAATGTTTATATTATGAATCAGTTTATTCCTCGATGTTTCGCAAGAACCAATCAAGCCCCTCATGTTGTCGATTTTGGACCAATTTGGTCATTCCGTCACGATTAACGCTAACGATGCAGACGATCTAAAGCTCATGTTTGAATTTCGGAGAAGATTCTGTTTCGTGCCATAATTTTACATGATTTAGTGAGCCTAAAGGAGAATGAGATCAAATGGGGGCACATGCGATAAGCACATTAAAATTAACGTTAATCGTGACCGAAGGATCAAACTAGTCCAAAACTAAAAATATCGATGATCAGATTAGTTCAGGCAAAACATCGGAGACTAAATAGAACCACTGTGTAAACATTGGAGACCATTTCAGATTTCTCCCACATTTACGCACTAAAAAGTGTCACTATGAATATAATTTCTTCTTTTACCTTGTTGTACGATTCGTATTCTGGGTACTCGAGCAATTCATCGACGGTCCACGCCTTCGATGCAAGCGGCTCACAAGCGTCGAACGCTTGCTCTCTGGCTTGGCCTACTGCTTAGGGGCCTTCGACTCGGTGCGATTGCTATTGATGCTTTCTTCTTTACTACATTTTGAAGAGCACAAGGCGAGTCTTATGCCCGTGGGTAAGAACCGCTAGTGGCTCACCGCTTGGGCATTGGCCGAGTGAATGGGCTTGTCGCACTCCTTGCAAAAAAGCGCTCGGTCTTCTACGCAGAAGATGAAGGCCGCTTTTTCCTGAGAGATCATAAGATCAAAAAAGATCGATTTTTTTTCTTAATTTTTTTTCGAGTTTTTGAGGCCAAACTAATTATTTTTCAGTCCTGTAATTTACAAGCGGCAATAACATTAAGCAATATAGGGACATTATACGCTGAAATCTGGATTTTGTCCCAAATAGCTTTATTTTAAAAGTTATTGTTCGTATAATACCCCAAAATTTGTCAGAACTCTAGAGTTCATGACAAAATCAAGTATTACTGCAAAAATTCATCCCTAAATTGCTTGTTTTGAAAGTTATCATCCCTATAATACTAACCCGTAAAAATTCATTGTCCCCGTAATGCCTTTAAATTACGGGACTGACAAAAATAATTATAGCGTTTTTAGGTATACTTCTATGAGAGCATCTCCAACCCATGATACAAAAATACAGTCAATTTTACATAGTAATACATTTTGCTACTGTGCTTTTACTCCAACCCATAAACTCTATTTCTACACTAATTTTTACTCCAACCCATTAACTCTATTTTTTACACAAAAAATCAAATTCATATTTATTACTATCATAATTGACTTATTAAACTTTACATTATAATGATTAAAATGTCAATATATTATAATTATTAATATTTAAAAATTAAATAACTTATAAAATCGGCTTATTATTTAACTTTATTAATGAAAATTAATATTATTTTTACTTCTATTATTATAAAAATATCAAATATTTTAAATATTATTAAAATTTATTACTTAAAATAAATAGAAACTGCAACTCTATTTTTGTGTTGAAATTTTGTGTACTCTAGATCTAGAGTACCTCTGTTATTCAACACAATATTTGTGTTAAATATAGTCCCGTTGGAGTAAAACCAAACTCTATTTTTATGTTTTACACAAAAAATGAAGTTACTCATTGGAGATGCTCTGGCATGAACTTCCTTACAAGCACATAAACATCAGATGTACCATACAACGGAATCGAATATATCAATCTTCGAAATATTAATACATCAACTTACTTGGCAAACATCCCGTTGCTAGCTAGCTTATTATCAGCGTGAACTTCACCATCACACTTGGAACACAAAGCAGCTTCGTCAGCGCAGCATATCACTGTGTGGCTTGAGCCTTCTCACACACATCACATTGGATCTTCATATGGGCTCTCATTAATGTTACTTTTTTGTCTTCTTGTAACATGAATGTGTAAGAAAATATGTATAGTTAGTGAGTCAAAGCTGAAGAAAGGATCGCAAGTTCTTGAACATGGTTGAGACAGCAAAGTGCTCATGCACTGTGTGGATATGAGTGAAGTAATGTACGTTTTTTAGGTTATTACTTTATTTTTTGTTGAGCTATCTCTAGTTAGAAAACAAGAGGTCGTGAATTTGTTTAGCTGATTTAGTTTGAAGGGTTTTTGTGCTTTGTTTTTATTACAGGAGACGGCTACCTAACAAAGAATAAGGACCCCAGAATTTGTTGCTGTTGGGATTTGATATGATTTCGATTCATTTTGTGGGATTTGATTATTTCATTTTTTGTTATGTAATTTTTGTGGGAATTGGAGTTTGGTTCTCATAATATGTTCTACGTGGATGATGATGCCTGATAAACGTATATTAAGACGTTAATTATAGTAGTTATTTATAGTATTCTTTATTCGTTTATTGCATTTATATGCTCTATTTACACTTATTCGCACACTATAGGACCTTAGGACGGCTATCAGGCGAAAAGGAGCGAAAACGAGGCAAAAACGAACAAGTCACGATGCCGCAGTAGTTTGTCACGGCTGTGAAGATATTGCACCAGGCCGTGACAAAAGGCTGAGAGCGAAACCAAGTGCTGCAGATGATAGTCACGGCCGTGAAGCTTCTTGCTCCTGGCCGTGACAAAAGGCCGAGACTGAATTCTACGTGAGTCACGGCCGTGACGGTTCTTGCTCCTGGCCGTGACAAGTGGCCGAGACAATGCGTAGCCAAGCCTAGACATTCACGGCCGTGAAGGGCGATGCACCAGGCCGCGAACCTTAGCTATGTGCCAATATTGAGCCTGTCATGGCCGCGAAGGCCCATATTCCAGGCGTGAAGGTTGCGAAGCTCAGTTTAAAAGCTCAATTTCGACTCAAAAAGAGGGACGCATTTCAGAACTCAACCCTAATCAATCAGAGACGAAAAAGAGACGTCAAGAACAGAGAAACCTTCTCCAGAAGCGCAAGAGACGGATCAACAACGATTTCACGCCGAATTGAACGAGGAACGAAGATTCATCTTTCTTATGGAGCTACAATTAAAATTCTTAAAGAACCCTTTTTTGGATTATATCAAGAATGGGTTAAAGTCTCTCCGACTCTTATGCACGATACCATACCAGATCCATCAGTACTCAAGATCATGAGTCTTCCATCCTTGTTCCTTATTTCTTTTGTTGTTTTCCCGTCAATTATGAGTAGCTAATTCCCCTCTGTGTTTGGGAGTAGATGAACGCTAGGTCGATTCGTGGTTAAGACATATATTTATCGTGACTCGTGTATTCTGACTATCTATGTGAAAGTGTTTCTTTGCCTCAATATGTCTATGAAGTGAATGCGTGAAAATCGTTTAGGGCGACAGCTAAACAACGATTATGCCGTTCATAGATAATAGGATTCGGGTATAGGGCGACAACACATACTCGATCCTCGCCGTTAGTAATTAGATTCCCATGAATGTCTAGGGCGAAAGCAAATTCGGGAGTGGGTATGAAATTACTGCGATTTAGTCTTAATCACGTAGGAGCGATATTCTATTGTCTTAGCCGATAGTGCCTAGCGGGATTCGAATCCCGAGCACACCTTTATTATCTGAAAACACTCTCACTAGTTTTAGTCGTGTTCTCTTAACCTCTCGTTGCTTTAGGATTGGTCTGTTGGGTTAGTTCGTAGTATAAACAATTTGCACACTTTATTTAGGCTAGATATCGAGTCAATAGGTTATTATAATCAAGTTTATTCCTCGTGTTCGATACTCGTTTACTCACCTTACTACACTACAAACGATAGGTCCACTGCCTATCGCACGTCAGTGATAGTAATTACGTATTCGTTTTATTTATCACTTGTCGCAGTTGCACTTTACAATACTACACCACGTGTCGATCAATGCCATAAGGAATTCATCCATTTTTAATTAATATCCATGAGTAATAAGTCACTATGGAAGTTGAAAAACAAAAAGTCTATATGGAATCATCCATCTTTCATATCTATGATGAGTAATATAGTCCACTAAATATAATGATTTTCGATTTCAAGCCACTAGATTTGAAAAGAGCAAAAATATATTACAAATTTCATGTCAGGATAAAATTTGAGTCTCCAACCATAAATCATACCTCATTAGCCCGAACTTAATTTCTTGGCTTTTGTTGCTTACGATTAAACTGATTCACATCATACAATGGGACTTAGATCATGATCATTAACAAAAGAATCAAACTGATAGCAGTTTTTCATAAATAATCCTAAGCAGAGAGAGAATGAATTACTACAACGAATAACATTCGAAAGATACTTGACAAAGGAACCTAACCATAGTCAGTAACGACCTACGAAGTTTCAAACCCAAACAAGGATATGAAGTACAACAAATGCACAACTTTCAACATTTTGCCGAAACAAAAAGAAGGGACTAACCTTTGCCTATTCTTAGTTCTTGGACGATGGTTCGGGATTTTGACCAATATCCTTCTGAACCGAAGGTGGCTTAGAGATTCTTACCTTCGATTCTCCACCTGTCTGAATCTGCTGTAACTGCTGAGGATTTTGAAACTGGCGAACTTGAGAATGAATTTGAAGTTGCTGTAATTGCTGCGCGGTTAGCATTGTGTGCATCGCATGGTTGTTATTGTTGCTGTTGTAGTACTGCTGCTGTTGGTTGGTTCGATAAGGTGCAGAATAGTTGGGCGAGGAACTGTTTGAGATCGTTTGACCGGTCAAGATCTTGAGATGCTGGATTTCTTCCTTCAGCGCATCGTTCAGTGCTGCAATGAGGGAGAGAGAGAGTAAGTAAAGTACGTTGTTGGGACTTTTTCTTTTCGAGAAAAAGTGAAATTTTTTCCGTGGGTTCTTACCATCCTGCAAGTGTACTTGCTGTTCCATGGTTTGCAAGCGCAGCTTGAGCTCACCGTTTTCAGACGTTAGGACATTCGTATCTCTCTGCCCAGAAGAAAAAATGCAGTCAGCAAAACATGGCAACAATGTTTTAGTAACACGTTAAAGTGAATTGAACGAATAGAACCGAGCTTGTACAAACAAAAGCTAAGAAGGGAATTTCGATATTGAAAGCTAAGAATGATAGCATATTGACAGTTAAACTATATAGAGTTTCAGACCAGAACCAACATAACCTGCAATAAGTTCAACTGTGCAGACAAGGAAGTAGCTTCCGTCTGAAGGGTCTGGACTTTCCTCTCAAGCTCGGCGATATATCTCATTTTCCTCTCCTTTGACCTAGCAGCTGATTGCCTATTTGCCCAAATCCTGCATAAAGATGCATAGTATCAAAGTGAAATTTAAAGAATATGGCAATTCAAGCAAATCTACACATGCACAAGAAATTTAGTTTCAAGACCGAAATGAAAAATAAAAAAAAAAAATAAAAAGAAAACGAAGCATGAACTCCACTATTGCTACCTTTTAGCACGCTTTGGATCGATGAGGGCGAGTTCTGCAAGCTGAGCAGCAGACATGGCTTTCTTATCAGCTGGATATTGCTCTTCTGAACCAGAAATGAGCATTTCTGTTTTGATCGTAGTCGACCCGTCCATAGATTGGCTATGCTGATGCCTAACCCTCGGCTTCTCACTCAAACCCAAGGGCCCGTCGTTCTTAGCTCCTTCCTTGGCCTGCCCTTGTTGAAAACCCGACGACGATCCAATCTCTGCTGTCGAAGCAGAATTTTCGCCCATTTGAAACGCAGACGTAGCAGAAGCTGAATTGAACTTATCCATATCGAGATACATAGAGAACAAATCCTCCTCTGTTTCGTCGGAAAAGGAGGGCCCATCGAATCCACCCACGATGCCGAGATCTCCGTCGAAGCTGAGATCGTCGGGAAGTGTAAGAATCTCTGAGTGGGCACGTCTGTGACCTACGTTCTTGGGCGGGTTCTCGGGCATACGGCTTATGTCGTGGCTGAACTGACCCAAATCAGATAGCAAACCGTGGCTAAAACGACCCAATTGTTCTGACGATGATGAACTCCCTGGAGCTAACGGTGGCAAGTTTAACTGTTCCGACTTCACATTGTAACTGCTGTTAGGAGGTGAGAAGACATTGTATCTCCCCGAAGGTGGGAGAGAGTTCCCGCCGAGGTGGTGAGATTTATCCTTATCCATCAATCGAAATCGACAAAGTTTTCTTACTAGCGAGTAAGCGAAGGAACAAAGATCCAAGTAAGGACCTGCTAAGAATTGTAATGCTAACTGTCTGAGTGCGAAAAATTCAAATCCAATTTAGATGAATAAAAAATCAGGCATTTCAAACACTAGAACTCAGCAGACAGATAGCACATAGGTCAACCAAAGATCTGAAGAACTTGTGAGGTTCGAATCGAGCAAATAGAACCAAAAAAATTTCAAAGAAAACCAGCGAATTTAGCTTTCAAACACAAAGTACAAGCTCGCCTTAACAAGCCATCAGCTTGAAAAAATCAAATGCTACCATGGGGAAAACTAGGATAGCTCAGAAAACGAAATCTCAATGTGAAAAAAAGAAGACAGCGCTTACAGTTTGCACAGCTTTCCCTTCCAATTGGAATCAGATCTCCAAACAGAGCAAATGAGAGAATCGAAAAGACTTTCTAATCGGAAAGCAGATTAATCACCTACATCACATGGCCAGAAGGGCCCAACGCAGAGTAGAAAGCTTCAAAGAGAGGATTGACATTTACACACACAATGAGAGAGAGAGAGAGCTTCAGGCGCTTAAGAACTGTGTCTCAGACGCTATTAAAAAAAGAAAAAAAGGATTACTGATTAAGTAAATAATAATATGTTACGTGCCGTAATGGGTTGTGGGACCAATAGTTACTGCTCTGCATATATTTAATATTGAAGAAAAAAATGATAGTATTAGAGAGAATCATATCCACGCCACACACAGACGACATTAAGGAACCGAAACACCGATATAACGTCCTTATCGTATCGAACGTACCGAAAATATCGAAAATTTTGGTATACCGAAGTTTTTAGTTAGGTATGATACCGTACCGAAGTACGGTAATGGTATGAAAATTATAAAAATTAAGTATACCGATTATACCGAATACTAAAATTTTTTAATATTATATATATAAACACACCTACATATATTATATTATTTCAAAAAATATAAAATGGATAAAAATACTATAAGGATCTTCATAAATTTATTTAGCCCATAAATTATTAATTATACCCAACTTTCTAAGATTATTGAGGTCCACCATATTTTACTTACATTAAAAAAAAAAAACAAAAGCAATACAAAATACATGTTTGTTTCTGTTTGCTAAGGAGACTGACTAAAATATGTAAATTATTTAAGGTTATTTTATGAATTAAACATCTTTTTATTTTGGAAAATTTGGTATTAATAATCCATCTTATTGGGGCCTAAGGAGTTTGAATTGACTAAAAATTCGAAAACGACGAATTAACGAGTTACGATACACGCATGGTAAAAAACTCTATGTGTGAATGGTATAGAAGGTATGATATCGATATCATACCGAAATTTCGGTATGATACCGTATCGAAATTTAAGGTATACCGAAATTTTAGTATGGTATTGGTATGATTTTTTTCGATACCAAAATTTCGGTACGGTATACGGTATCACAGTTTTGGTACGGTATACCGTACCGAACCACCCCTACACGACACAACACAAATATACACTCAATTTTACATAAAAAATACAATTGCTAATATTTTTACCTGAATCCAAGTTTCTACTTAATTAACTCTAATTTTTACTCTCAATACAGTAAAATTTCTATAAATTAATAACGTTAATATTATTATATCATCATCATTTTATTTTTGCTTTACTACTAATATTATTATTATTTTTTAGTACGCCACTACCAGTTTATATATATATATATCTAAAAAAATTATTATTATTATTTTATTATTATTATAATAATTATTATTATCTTTTTTTTTTTTGCAGTAGAAGTACTCCCTCTGTCCCAAACCTTTATGGACATTTGGGAGTTGGCACGGAAATTAAGAAACTGAAAAGGTAAAAAAATGTATATTTTGGCACGTCTTTTAAGAATATTTAATATTATTTTATTGATTGTGTGTGATGATTTTTTTACTAAATATGGAAATGTATAAAAGATGCGGGACGCCCGATATAGTAAAATGTATAAAATGGTTTGGGACGGAGGGAGTATTATTTTTTTCTAGATAAATATTGTTATTTTAGTATATTATAATTAACATTACTATTATTATAATCATCATTTATATTTTTTTACTTATATTTATTATTGTTATTATTTATCTAAAGTCATCACTACTTTAACATTATTATTATTATTATTGTTGTTGTTGTTATTTTTACCGGACTTTTTTACGTTGATTTTAAATCCTTTGTTGAAATATTATTCGGTGCATGACACGAAGCTCAAATAAGGGACCACTACTACTCGACGCGGAAATAGAAGCGACATGCCGACGCAACAACCGAAATCATAGACACAAGATGGAGGATCAAGAACGAATCAAATTTTATTAATTTAGAGGATACAATATATCGCTAAATTAATATTTTATTAAAAGATATTTTCTAAATTAAATTCTCTCTTAGTCCATGCCAATTATGAATTTAACTAGATGAGAACATGGGTGAGTATATTATCTTCATATTACATGCAATTATATCATGTACAATAATTTTTCAAATAACATTGCTAATTTTATTTGTTATAACGATCTTTCAGATATATGACATGGTGTTCGTAGTAAAGATCATCAATATTTTGTAACTGTATATTTACTTGTAATATTTTATGAATATTAATTTAGAATTTTGATGGGACCTAATATTTATAAAGGAATTCTTTGAAAAATGTATTATCTTTTTATTTTATCGAATTTAATTATCTTTTACAAAGTCCCAAGTCGGACCAGAATATTTTATTATTTTAGAGAAGTTATTAATTTTAATTTATAGAGGTTTTATTGTATTTATAATTAGTTTATGAAGCAAGAAGGCCGTGAAAATGCATTGGGCTCAGTCGTACAACGCTAAAAATGGGCTAAAAGCCCATTTAACGCTCTATCATCCCATCCCAATAAGCTAAACGAAACTTGAACAACTTTCGCAATTTTCGACGAAATTGAAGAAAAACGGCAAAGAAAAAGAAGAAATTGAAGCGATGATTCGTACGAGGCTGCTGTGGTTCACTCTAGGGTTCGCTTCTACTTCGGGATCAATCGCGCAGATCGTATACAGAGATCTTTTGTTCGATCGTAGTTCAATTGCCTCTCAGGTAATGTAAAATCGCCAGACTTTTTATGCAGTTGTTTCGTTTTTTGGTTGAAATCGATCGATGGTTACGTTTTCTCTTTCTCTTTTTTGTATATGAGCGCAGTTGGATGATAAATTCAGTGCCTTGGAAACAAGAGTATCCAATCTGGAATCATTTGTTTCCAGAGAATCTGCTTCTTCTCAGGTTCATTCATCTATGATTACGTCGACTTAATTGTTACTTTGGTTATTTTTTTCTCTGTGTTTGATTCGTAATTCGGCACATGAATATGTAATACAAAATAAAAGAATTTTGATTGCGTTCTATTTGATATCTGAGTTGAACATACGTTAGCTGAAATTCTCATAGGGCAAGATATTCTTGTGGGCTTGACATATAGAATTGAGTTTTTTTCATGACTATCTATATCTGACTGTGTCATGTCAGTTTTTTGTGCTATATGTGAAAATGGACCCATTGATTCTCTCTGTATACATTATGCTAAAAAGCTCGTTCTTTCTTTCATTTTGTTTATGTTTCTCTCTTCTGAATTTGAAGTTTGAGTTCATATTCTCAGTCAACTCATAGTAGAATATCTCCTGGCTAAATCCATGCATCATATCTTTTTAATATCTTGCACAATGAGTTATCTTGGCTAGTTTGAATCAATCAAAGAAAGAAATTATTATATAGCAGGATGAACAAAGCCTCGGATGAAGCTGCAGATTTCCCATGGCCCTGTTCTTTGAGTAAAGTTGTGTATTTTTCGGGCGAAAAAGGTTATTTTTGCAGAATATTATCAATCAAAGAATTTGTTGGTTTCTTCAGACGACAAGTCTATTGTGAGTATCTAATCATATGCTGTACTTATCTTTCGGCATTACCTAACATGTTATGCATCACATAAGCTCTGTGTTTCGATTCGAACCATTTTCGATGGCGCTTTCGATTTATCATATTCTGGCAAATAGTGGGACACATGCATATGTGTATTAACATCATGGCAAAAAAGATCAAATTAAGTCACCAAAAAATAGTTGAGAAATACAAAGAAAGGGGAGGCATTACTATACACGAAAATGATGCTCATACATATACAAAAAACACAACCTCGGACTCTGCTAAAAAAATGCTTACAAAAATTGAAAGAATCAGCAGGAGCATATCCATTACACTGCTCCCATCGAAAACTCTGTTGCCCGAATTCCACGAAATAGGCAGCGCAGGCAAAGACATCTCTAAACGATCAAAAGCCGAAGTATTTTAATCGAAGAAAGCCTTTCACTGATCTTAGGTGGGATTTTAGCGAAACAAAATAAAAAAGTTACCGTTTGTGTGTATGATTTTATTACCAGGGGCACAGAGGGACATTGTCGTGACTGAGGACGACGAAGAAGGCCATGGAGCTTCAATGTTGTCGCTCAAATCGCATGTAAAGCTGAAACCAGTTATATTATCGTATACCATATCTATAGGTAGGCTTCTAAGTAAGCAACCTGCATTTTGCATAACAACAAGAGTCTAAATACAAAGAGAGAGAGAGAGAGAGAGAGAGAGAGAGAGAGAGAGAGAGGGAGAGAGAGATACCATGTTGTCCATATGCAGCAACTGCCAAGGAAAACAGAGACGGGGAAAAATATGAGTTGCTTATCGATGACTTCGAAGATTGGTTATTAGCTTTAAAGGGTTTTAAGATAACTCACCTTGGAGGCTAAAATCTTTCAAGTCCACATTGCAAAGCTCGTAAACGTTCGTCAAAACGCCGCCTTTATGCAGAATCGACCCAAAAGTACTGCACATATGATCGCTTGTCGATTTGTGATCAACAGCCTTTGAACTCCAGCGATGTACGTATTTAACGTGTTGCAGCACAAAGGGTTGTTAGGTTCTTATGTTTCGACAAGCATCGATCACTTCAGTTGGCTGCTCGAAATCCAAAGGGCACACTTTTTTTTTTTTTGTTCGCCAACAAAAACAAAAGGACCAAGAACAGTGAGTTTAAATGGCCCACACAAATACATACCTTTGTTGACTTTGCAGGCAGATAATATCCTGAAAACCGTATTAGCAGAATCGTGAGGAAGATTCCTCGATAGCCATGAGTGTACGATTCCTTTACAGTCATTAATCACATCAACATTGCTCGAAAAACCACCGTTAGCGTTCTTATTCTCATCAAGAAAAGACAGAGTCCCCGAGGTTTTAAGCGCAGCTTCCATTATAGCAGGTTGGCAGATAGACCTACAGCATTCTTTAAGAGGATCGACCGATTTACAAGCCCCTAACAACTTACTTGTATTCACAATCTTCTCAAAGGAGTAACATCCTTCACTGGGCAAGAACCACCAGTTAGATTCGAAGATTTCGCCATACAAATGGCTGGCAACGAGCTATTCGCTCCTCTGCTAGCTAATATGCTTACGATATCTTTGAAGCAATCGTCTAATGGCCCAATTTGTAGGGCTAAGTTGTCTGTATTTGTGCTGTAGAACCCTTGCAATATGTGCAGCAAACTGCTAAATTGGGGACAGCATATTACATTTGCTACCACTGAGGCGAATGGATCGTTACAGTCAGAAGCTGTCTTTTCTACGATGCTTGAGATCATTGAAAAATTTACGGGGCAACGCCCAGTTAGGATTGGATCGTAGGTGGCGGTAAAAGTAGGGTACATAGGCGGTAGTGAAGTAACTGGGAATGAATAGTTGGGAAGAACTGTGGGTAAGACTTCGATGGGTTTGAAGATTCCACTCTTGGGTGGGCTGGCGAGGAAAGATTCTGTAGAGATGCGAGTTTGCTCAAGCGTGGTTTCTTTGGGGAGAGTGTTTCTGAAGCTATGTAGCCAAAGGACGAGTTGTAATAACGAACAGAAGAATGAGCCTGCAATTCCAATAAACGTACAAATTGTTGATCTCAACAACTATATATCGAAAAGACAGAAAAGTTGAAATTAAATTCAGACGAAACGATAAATGATAACTGAATGTGAGTTGCTTACCTTTGAGCTGAATACCAGCTTTAACACAACCCATGAGGAACTAACTATAAGGCAACATGTAGAATCACGATATGACCCAAGAAAGCATTTAACTGTGAGCCCTTTCTGGCAATCAGCTGCAACCTAACTCAGAAAACAAGTTTGACCAAAATGTGAATCGAAGATGAACAGAGAAAATGAAATTGTGGAAGTTTCAGATTTAACATAGGATGTTAAGAAGGAGCACTCAAATTGAGATTCATCCAAGAATCACAGTTTACCTGCTTTGATGATTAAACTCATGCTTTTCAAGGTAGATTTCATGGTATAAGAAACTCGTCCAATCAACGTTTGTAACCCAAATTAATTTACACAAAACATTAGCATTTAATCATACATTGAGCACTCACGAAAACTGCTTAGGCATCCATTACATAAAACTAACATCTTTTAAGCTAAGATAAGATCTCTAACTATCTAATCAAATTGAGTAATTTGCAAGAAGGAAAACACACACGAACTCATATACGCAGACAGAGATCTCGGCTACAGTGCAACACTTCAAAATTTTTCGGGTCAATTCGAGTCAACATATTAGTCTGTGAACCAAATTAAAAAGAAATTCTAAACCAAAGCATCCCAAGTTCCCAACTAACAGACTCAAATGTAGCTAAAAGAGAAGGCTTTTCAGAATCCAACTTCAAAAGCTTCCTTCACAAATCGCCCCCCACCATTTCGTAATTTAGCTTAACAGCAACAAATTAACCATCTCCATAAGCGATTAGCTATTTCAATAAAAACCGACAAGAAACTCAGTGTCATAATAATTTAGGTCAAGCGTCAAAGTACCTGGAGATGAGAAACGCAGGAAACCTACACCATAAATTTGCAAAAGCCACCACCTTTCCTTTACTTCCGATAAATAGATAAATTCAGTTAAAAAAAAAAAGAGGGATCTAAACCTAGGTGGGTCTTCTTCTTTCCACGATAGAAAAATACGCCAAAGGGTAATAAAAGGAGGAAAAGGTTAATCACGAGTCCGATGAAATAGCAAAAGAAGCTTGGGAAAGTCGAGTGAAGCTGAAATGATGACTGATGTCGACGAAGAATATGTGAATTGGGATTGCATTGTAATTTGTATATTATTGAAGAAGGAAACAAAAGAAAAAAGAAATAACTTCAAATTAAACTGAATATAAAATCAAGTGAAGAACACTTGTATCTTATAAGCTCATTGCCCATCTCATTTTTTTATTTTTTATTTTTCCGAAGTATCGTAACTCAATCGGCTATGAACTCGCCACTCATTCAATTTGATCATTCTCTTCCACTCTTCTCTTTAATTAGATTTTTCTTAGTGATTAACAACCTTTATTTTTCTCCTATGAAAACATAAAAGCTAGTACAAGTAATAAAGAAGTGAAACAACTATTATTGAGAAGTTGGGATCACTTCAAGATGTTACTATTATTCTAATATTTCATACTAATCAAGAAATGCTTCACAACATAGAAAGTCAATGCAATTGCATAACATTCTCCACTCACTTCATCAACTTATCACTTACCTTCTTCTTTCACTTTTACCTCCTTCAACATTCTTACAACGTCAATCATCGAAGGCCTCAACCAAGGCTCGTCGCACGTGCAAGCCCTCGCAATAGAAAGAACACAAACCATTTGCTCCTTCCTCAACCAATCACAACCCTCCACCTCATCACCATCACCTCGTAAATTACAAAAACACCCTTCATCCAAAACCTCATCGACCCTACCTCGTCCCGCCACGTGTCCAACCCACCCGACTAAATTCCCGCCCTCGTCCTCCTCCTGCCCGGCGGGCCCCCGGCCCGTGACGAGCTCGAGCATGACGACCCCGAAGCTGTATACGTCCCCCTTGGCGGTGCAAGCCATGGCTCGACCGTACTCGGGCGGGATGTAGCCGGGCGAGCCCGCGAGCACTGTCGAGACGTGGGCCTCGCTCGAGCCCACGAGCCGAGCCAACCCGAAGTCGGAGAGGCGCGGCTCGAGGTTTTCGTCGAGCAGTATGTTGCTCGGCTTCACGTCCCTGTGTATGACGTGGGGGACGACGCCGTGGTGTAGGAAGGCGAGCCCGCGGGCCGAGCCTAGGATGATCTTGAACCTAGGTTGGATGTAATAAAAAAAACATAAATTTTTAAAATACGATGCGTTCTCTACAAATTTTGAGATTTTAGGTTAAAAAGTGTCGTTCGGCGTGGAATAGAATCAAAATCTCGGGCCAGGAGGTATTGTTTATGGGTATGAATCTTCACGACTACTCACTTAAGAAAAGATTCAACGTCTATAGGCTTATAAACAAAATAAAAGCAGCCTGAACATGAGAGGCGTGTTGAGACAAAATTTATATATGATTAATTTATTGTCTAATGCTTGTTAAGAAGAAATCAGCCTAGACGAGACAGTGATGAGATATATAAACTTAAATTGCGTCATATGTCGTATAAGGCCTTCTAAAGAAGAATCAACCAAGACGAGGCGTGAGGAGGTATATTACTTTATCAGATGATATAATGTCGTCTAAGGCTTGTTAAGAAGAAATCAGCCTAAACGAGGCGTGAGGAGATTTATATTTTTATAATATGATCTTTTGTCTTCTAAAGCTAGATGAGAAGAAATCAGCATAGACTTAAGCGTGAGGGGAATAAAATATTAAAATTTTAAAATTATATATTCCTTTCATGGTTAAACTTTTAGGTGAAAAATGGGCGTTCGACGAACCTTGTTTCCCAGTCGAGCGCCGTTTTCTCGCCTGGCTTGTTCTTCCTCAGCCACGAGTCGAGGCTTCCGTTTTCCATGTATTCGTAGATCAATAGACGCTCGTCCGCAAATGAACTATAGCCTAGCAAAGGGACGAGGTTTTCGTGTTCGATCTTTCCTAGGGTTTCCATTTCGGCCTTAAATTCGCGCATATTGCCTTTGCTTCCGTTTAACCTTTTGACGGCCACGGCGGTATTTTTGTAGCTCGGTAAATGCGCTTTGTACACCGTCCCATATCCACCTTCGCCCACGACGCGCCTTTCGTCAAAACTTTCCATCGCCAAGAGAATTTCATCGGCGCTTATCTTCTTTAAGGAGCATTCGAAGGTCGCCAAGTTGATGCTGAGAGGCTCCTTCGATTTATTCGAATAATAGGGTTTTATTACGAGCGTTTCCTCGCTTTCTACGTTCCTCGCCATAATTTTCTTCGCTGCGAAAAGAGCGACGGCGAGGAGAAAAAGGAATGCGAAAGTCGAGCCAATCGCGAGCCCGAGCGCCGACGCTCGGGGCAGAAATGGGACAGGTGGCGGCCCGGGACGAATGCACGGGCAACCTCGAAAACGACCCGATAAATTATTGCCCGCGAAGTTCGAGTAAGTCAAGCCTCGTATGGAACATACGCTGCAAGGGAACGAAGAAGAATCTTGAAACTCGTTCTCGGACAAGTCTATGTAGGCCAGCGAAGAAAGATCCGATAGGTTTTCTGGTATTTTTCCGCCGAGCATGTTTTCGTGTAGGTCTAAAACCGATAAAGAAACCATCTTCGAAATCGATTCGTCGAGCGGGCCCCATAATCTATTTTTGCTCAAGTTTAGTACCAAGAGATTGCTTACGATGCTCTTCGGGCCAAACGAGAGAAGGCCCGATAGATTATTTGAACTTACGTCGAGAAAATTCAGGGTTTTGACGTCGAATATCGACGACGGTAATGAACCCTCCAAGCAGTTGCTCGATAGATCGATTTTGACTAAATTCGACGACGACCAAGATTTACCCCTCGAAATTGAACCTTTTAACCGATTATTCGAAAGCAATAGCCCTTGAAGGCTCTTCATCGAGAATAATTCACGAGGTAATAAGCCCGAGAGTAAATTACCCGAGAAATCGATAGAAATTAGGCTATCGAGCGACGATATTTCCTTAGGTACGCTCCCATTGATCTTATTTCCCTGCAATAGAATTTCTTTCAAAACGGCGCACCGAGAGATCGGAGAAGGAATAGGCCCCGATAACTCGTTATAAGACAAATCGAGCCTCCCATAATGCTGAGTATATTCTGAGTCGGGAAATCCTGATCGAAAGTGAAACCCATTATTGCATATCTCGTCGGGGATTTTGCCCGAGAGTTTGTTCGCCGAGAGAACCAAATTATTCAGCGAATGAAGATTCGATATTTCTTTTGGAATATTGCCCGTGAGTCGATTTGAGCCGAGGTTTAGGGCGACTATCTTCTTACATTTGAATAGCCCGAGTGGGATTTCGCCGTCGAGCTTATTACCACGGAGGGACAAATTGGTCAAATTCTTTAGCATGCTTATGGTGTCGGGGATTCGACCTATCAAAAGGTTATCGTTTAGCCGTAGTCTCTCGAGATTTGACGCCTTTGAGATGTTAAACGATAGCTCGCCTTCTAGAAGATTGTCGTCGAGAGAAATCCCGATTAGGGTTTTCGACTCCCAGAGCTTATCGGGAATTTTACCCGATAATTTGTTCTTCGAAATTTCTAGATTGACTAGGTTGAGATCTCCGAGATATTCAGGCAACTTGCCATGTATGCCATTTTCAGACAGTACGAGTTCGGTAAGACTCGAACAATTCTCGAAAACACCGTCGAGCATGCCCGAAAAGTTGTTTCGCGACAGAACTAACGTTTCCAGTAGGGGCGCGTTAGTGCATAGATCTTCGGATAAAACCCCGAAAAGCTTATTATCGCTAGCATCGAAACGACTCAGTGAGGGAAGGTCGAGCGACGGTAATGGGCCTTCGAAAAGGTTTCCCGAGAAAACTACCGATTTCGCCCTTTTCCAATTCGAAATCCACGATGGTATTTGCCCGGACAAGTGATTCGATTCCAAAAGCAAAGATTCGATCGAATCTAACCCCGCGAAAGTTTCGGGGACTGGGCCATGTAATGAGTTGAACGAAAGGTCGACGATCTTCAGCTTCTTACAGTTTCCCAGCTGGGGAGGTAAAAGCCCTTTAATTCCGGAGCTCGGGGCAATTAGGTAAATTAGGTTTTGAAGATTCCCGAGGGTCTCGGGCAAATCTCCGTCGAACTCGTTGCGAGCTAAGTTCAAGTAGGTCAAATTACTCAACCTAGGAAAAATCTCCGCCGAAATTTTCCCGGCGAATGAGTTCCACGAAAGGTCGAGTATTCGAATATTCATCAACTTTCCGATCTCTGACGGTAAAATTCCACTAAACTTGTTATTTCGAACGGTGAAAAACCTAAGCTGAGTTAGGTTCCCAAAGGTGATAGGCAGATTACCCGAGAACGAATTGCTGCTTATGTCGAGGGACGTCAGCATTTTTAAATTACCGAAATTTCGCGGAAGATTTCCCGAGAAAGCGTTCGAATGCAGTGATAGCTCTCGGAGAAATTTCAGCCGCCCAATCATAGGTGGAATTTCGCCGGAGAAGTTGTTGTTGTCGAGAATTAGATGCCTTAGGGGCTTCACATTGAATATATCCTTAGGTATTTCGCCCGATAATCTGTTGTAGCTGAGGTCGATCACTTCCAAGCTGTTCAACTCGGGCCAAAATTCCGGCGAAAACTCGCCGGAAAGTGAACAGTGGCTGAGGTTGAGGTACTTGAGGGACTTATTGAAACTTGTAATAATAACATTTGGAAAAGAAGGAAGATGATGATTTGAGGAGCACGGCGAATTCTTATTACCAAGTGCTGCGAAAAATTCCTCGTCGCCGTCGCATGGAAATAGTTTCGTCGGTTTATTACAGAAGGGATATTGATTCGCCTTTCCGAAAATCGAAAACCCTTGTTTTCTGCTGATGAGGGAAGAGTTATTATTCTCGAAAGGCGACGAACTCATTAGGGTTTCGTCTTTTTCGATGGATCGCTGGAATAGGAAGAAGGCGAAGACGAGGAGGTGAAGTGCACGCCCCATCTTTAGCTTTTTGTTCCTACTTCCTTATGAGCACTAACTGCAAAATAAAAGGGAAGAATAAGATGGTTTGTAAAGCTCATTGCCAGGAATCAAATATATAGCATAAGAATAAGGAATATTTTTGTAAACGAGGATTATGAATTTCTTCAACTACTTCGAAAGAATCTTATTACATCACTCACTGAGATGTTTCTTCAACCTTCAAATTATAAATTTTGTAGTTATCAATTCTATCTAACAGGAATCAAATATAACATTAAAAATAGGGAATCTCTGCTATATAGGCATTGAAACAGACGAGGATATGAAGCATAGATAGGCACACGAAAAATATGTATTACATAGTACATACACATACATATATACCTATACCTGGCGCTTCTTGCAAACTGAAATCTGAGCAGAAATAATGGAATTTACAGACCGGCCAGTCGTAGTACTTTGAGTGCTTCAGTGTGTGTCTGTGTGTGGAGAGGAAGATGGTGAAATATAGCGTGAGAGAAAGTTGACAACTAGGAATAATGAATGCATTCTCATTAATTATTGACGTTACGAAACTCATTAGAAGACAATCTCAAAGAAGCGTGTAATGCATGAGCAGGAAAGTTCTACCTAGCTAGACTCACATGGATTGGACTTTTGTGCTTGTAATAAATTAATATGCATTTTTCATCAACGTTACGAAACTCTCTACTTTTACAGTTTAAAATACACGAACTAAAATATTATTTTGTCCCATCAACTCTTTAGTACTTTATTTCATTATTGGGATATGCATGTGTCACGTTTGTTCATCCATTCAATTAGTTATTGAAGGATCATTACGCACGCAGTATGTAACAACTATTTTACTCCATAGCTAAAATTTATTGTGAAGTGTAGAAGAGAAGGCCCAATAACTATGCGGGCCTTTTTGTAACTCCGTTTTTCGCATTAATAACAAAAAAGGACTTCATCTAGAGTAGAGGGACCTTTTTGTAAATATGCGGAAACAGACGAAGACTTGAATCACAAATCACAATCATACCAAAAATGACAGCTAAGCTAACAATTGCCTTGCCTTATAATTTCGTCGGTGAGCATCCTTTTGCTTCTCTTTTCTATTTTTCTTTTAATTATTTCTATTTCTCAATTAAACCTTACGATTTTGATTTTCCAACCACACCACGAAATAATAATAGCGTTAGTTGAAAACATATAGAAAAACACAGAGAGAGAGAGAGAAAGAGAGAGAGATTGAGAGAGAGTAGTTTCACTTTGCCATTTCGCATCTTCAGCTGCCATTGACGAAGACGATGAAGATGAACAGTAAAATTTCAGTACTACTGTTTTTAGCTACGATCGCCATTAATGGATTTCTCTTCGCAAATGCGGACAAAACGATAGCTGGCTGGAACGGCAAAACCATCACGGTGAAGACAGTAAAGGGCGAAAAAGTGTGCGTCCAAGGCTGGGAATGTTCGTGGCCGTCGAAGTACTGCTGCAATCAGACGATATCCGATTTCTTTCAGACCTATCAGTTCGAGAATCTCTTCTCCAAGAGGAACTCGCCGGTGGCTCACGCCGTTGGATTTTGGGACTACAAGTCGTTCATCACGGCGGCGGCCATCTACGAGCCTCTAGGCTTCGGCACCACCGGCGGAAAGCTCATGCAGATGCTCGAGGTCGCCGCGTTTCTCGGCCACGTCGGCGCAAAGACTTCTTGTGAGTTGATGATGCTTTTATTTCATGTTTTGCGTGTCTTATGCCGTAGATCTGTGTTGATGCTCGGCGGTGGTTTTTTCCCGGAGCTACGGTGGCGTCCGATTAGGTTTTCCTCTGTAATGATGTCTCAATTTGACGTTGATTCGACGGAAAACTGAGCTGTTAATTGCATCTGTATATGAGGCTAGTGAGATCTCCGCAGATCTATAAATAGAAATTCAGATTTTATGAACTCATATAAGCTTGAATGCTAACTGATGATGGCAAAGGCTATTAGAGCATCTTCGAATTTTTGGCCGTGAGATGTATATCATTGTTGTCTATTGTTTCTATGTCTTTTTATAGACCATAACTTGAATCGTGATATTTGCAGGTGGTTATGGGGTGGCCACGGGCGGGCCATTGGCATGGGGTTTGTGTTACAACAGAGAAATGAGTCCGAGCCAAAGTTATTGCGACGACTTGTACAAATTCGACTATCCTTGTGCTCCTGGAGCTGAGTACTATGGTCGTGGTGCTATTCCTATTTACTGGTTGGTGTCTCTTTTCCCTTCTTTTTCCCGCTTTACATCAATTTCTCATCTCTATGTCCCTCGATGTCGTGTCTATCATTTTTTTCGTATTTCTTGCTGATGAGAGACACAACAAACAAGTCCCAACACTTTCTTGAGTTGTGTAATGAAATTAAGGAAATCTAGTGTGATTATGTCTTAAAATGTGTAATCCTTACACATCGAAGCTTCTGATAATCAAAGAGGAGAATATATGTAAGGCATTGATGTTAGATAAGGCTTGGCTATTTTTTTTCGTCCCGTAAGGTTGGGGGTGGTGCTTTCACGATTTCAACTTAAAGGGTTGCATTTTAAGGACGCTAGCTTTCGGAATTGAAGCAGTTGAAGGACACGATGCGTCGGAAACTTAAGTATCCTTAAATTGCTTCAAATTCGAAATTTAGCGTCCTTAAACTGCAATCTCATACGTTGGGTGTCCTGAAATTGCAACGCAGAATCTGTTCCCAAATTGTTAGGCATGTGCGGATCACGCTGGCCAAAAATTAAGTTTTTGACGCAATATGTTCATAAATTGCTTCAATTTTATAAGTTAGTGTCCTTAAATTGCAACCCCAATTGAGTTTTATGAAAGTGATAACCATGGCTTATAAAATTGGTAGCTAAAGCCTTATATAGCAGCAAGAAATAGCTAAAACACAAGGGATTAAGGCATGATCACTTAGGCAAATATAAGTAATACTTTTTTTTTACATTATGGTCATTCGTTTAGGCAAACATAAGGGATTCTTCAATTGATCTTATGCCAGGAATTATAACTACGGAGCGACAGGCGAAGGGATCAAGGCCGACCTACTGAACCATCCCGAGTACATAGAGCAGAACGCCACGCTGGCCTTCCAAGCCGCAATACACAAGTGGGTAACTCCCGTGAAAAAGGGTCAGCCCTCGGCCCACGACGTATTCGTGGGAAATTGGAAGCCCACGAAGAACGACACGCTCTCCAAACGAACCGTTGGCTTTGGAACCACTATGAACATACTTTACGGAGACTACACTTGCGGGCAAGGCGAGATCGATCCAATGACCACTATCGTCTCTCATTACTTGTACTACCTCGACTTGATGGGCGTGGGGCGGGAAGAAGCTGGGCCCCACGAGGTGCTCTCTTGCGGCGAGCAGGTACCTTTTAACCCTACCCCTGCTAAGTCTTCGTCTTCTTCTTGATTCGTTAGAAGGGTTTTTCTTCGCTCGGATATCTGCGTGGTTTGAATGAAATAAATCCGTGTTTTATCATGATTGATAAGTGTTTCTTTTATTGGGAGAGATTTGTTGAATTGCTTTGCTATTTTGTGTGTTTGTGTTCTATTGCGTGTAAAGAAGAAGGTGATTATCTGTTGTTGCAAGTGTTGTAAAGGTTTTGTCTGTTGAAAATCATATGTTTAGTTCGTTTGAATTTCGAACTAAAGACAATAAGACTGTTCCTACAAGCATGAAGAACTTACTTATAGAGGATATTACATGCATGACTAATTTACACAGAAATTTGATGTTACCTAACAACTGAAAATAGGAGAAAAAAATAGCCTTTTATGGTATAGAAACTGTGATTCAATTGGTCAGTGCGGCGAAACTGCCGCCGGTCTTCATCATCTGCTTAAACTCGGCGAAGTTCACCTTACCATCGCCGTCCTCGTCGACTCTAGTGATCATCTTCTTGCAGTCCTCTGTCGCGTTTCCCTGTTTTTCCCAGGTTGAGAATTTTCGGTATCAGTTGAGATATCGGTACTATATCATTAGTTGATAAGTTAGTCACGCCTATAATATGGAAATATCGACGGATATATATCAGCATGTTAAAGCCAACATGAAGTTAGATGGATATATCAATGTCAGAATCGTTTATAGAAAAATATTCCTAGCAATTTGAGTGAAAATCCCAATTCCATTGTATTACCGACACATCGGGAAAAAAAATTAAATTTGCCATTACGGGTCAAAAATTCAAAAAAGTTGCGTTGATTTTTAAGTGTAGGTTTAACACATGTTCAAGTTTTTGGTTTATGGGTATAAGTAAACCACGGGCTTAGATAATCCTAGTTTAAACCCATGCCAGCGGGTTTAAATAATCACACCCCTCACATGTGTTTATTAAACTCACTAACATATTTTATTTTATACTCATTAATTCGTTTTATATAAACCTTACTAATTTAAAGCCTCCTAAATATAAACCTACGAACCAAACAAACACTGGAACCTAAAATACAGAAATATCGACGGATATATTAGTACTGTTGAACAAATTCAAATCGTTGGGACATATAAAAAAACGGAAATATAGACAGATATATCAGGCGATATTTTCGTCATTCCTTGCCTGTTTCAACCCGAGGGAGGCGAGCACGGACTTGAGCTCGTCGAAGGTGATGAACCCATCGCCGTTTTGGTCGAAGACGTTGAACGCCTCCCTCATATCCCCCTCTTCTTCATCGTCCCGCTCGTAGTCCATTATTGTCTTGTAGAGGTCGCCGAACTCGTCCACGTCTACGGATTTGTCGCCGTTGGCGTCGATCTTTTCGATCATCTGCGTAAGTTCTTCGTCGGGGATGAAGATGCCCATTTTTTCCAACGAGTCGCTCAGCTCTTTCTCGGTGATTCGACCGTCGCCGTTTCGATCGAACATCTGAAAGACCCGCTCGAGCTCGCCGGAGTCCATGGTGGCGGTGGCTTCTCTAGACGATGTACTCTGTTTTATTTTTTTCTTTTTCTTTTTCTTTTTTTTCCGGCCAAGAAGGTGAGAGGAGATGTGTCCTCGGCCTTCTCGGTGAGAAAATGGAGGAGAAAATGGTGTTGGGATGGATTTTGTGAAGAAATGTGAGGGGAAATTTGATGGTTTGGAGAGAAAGTAGGATTAGATATAAGATTGATTATGGAAAAAGTATGGGATTATAAAAATATCTTAAAATAGATGATAAATATATTGTGGGTGACCAGGTGGGGTGCACGTGCCAGATTTCGGTTAAAATTGATGTCAATCGAGACAGATGAAAAAAATCGATAACAGAGACTAAATTAATTCAGATAAAGGGGGACTAAATTGGTTCATTTGGTAAAGAAGGGAGACTATTTTGAATTTTCTCTCGATATGTGTCTACAACCCAAATATAAAAATGATTAAAGAAAAGGAAGAACAAGGCAAATACTGTAAAAAAAAACACACAAAAAAGTTTCCTCTTTATCAACTTGCAGTTTTGGTCTTTTTCTTCCCCAACTAAAACAAATCCTGAATCCTGTCTCTGTTCCACAAGTAAAATAAATACCTCATCTTCTATCGCAGCCTCGGATTTAAAGAACCATTAGAAGTTTTCAGTCGTCCTAATTAAGAAGCTTGAACTGCTAGCCGTTGGAGATGATCGATGAACACTTGAAGGCTCACATCGTCTGTGAAGATCACATCTGATCCACTATTCATCATCTCTTGTGCGTTGTTGTATGTGGCCGAAGGGTTGAGCTTAGCCAGCAAAAATCTCGCCTGTTTTAATTTATTTATTACAGTCGTTGGAAAATGATAGAAAGGCTATGTATAATACAAAGAGAGTAAAGAAATGCTTTACCTGAGATCCATGATGATCGCAAACTACGAGCCTTGGTACAGGGAATCGATCATTAATGATCAACTGAGCATCTTCGTGTGGGGCTTGTAATAAAAGCGCAAATGCCTAGAAAATTTAGAAGAAAATGGGTTCTAATCAGATTGTTTATCCCGTCGTTATAACACGAAATATAGAGATTCTTTCTAGATGTAGATAATATGATGATTAAGAACCTAGAATTTGCAGTCAACACGATAAAGATTTCTCATAAGCGAATCGAAAAAGATCAAAAAGAAAAAGAGCACCTTATGCTCGGGCTGATCCTGGTAGCCCATGTTCCTCCACTGGGCTATCGTTATCCCATGGAAAATAACGACGCTGAAATAGGAGTCGAGCAATAGAATGCGATCGGCTGAGATAGACTGCACATCCAAAAGGGCTGGTGAAGGCAGTGAATTGAACGAATATGAAATCAGCGATGGTTGAATCATCACTGCAGCGTTGCTTATTGTTTCCCTATTCAAAAGTATGCGAAAGTAGGCTGTTTCGTCAGGACTGTTGTTGAACACCTACAGAAAGATATAGAGAGAGAGTTAATAATTTGTGGGATAATATAATAGAAGGAAAGAAAATGGTGCAAGTGTACATACTTGTACAAACTGCGATCTCCTCAAGTTGAACATGAACTGAGGGAACAGAGAAAACGAGGGATTCAAGGTGAATGAGGCTGGATCATCTTTACGGTAGTCCCCGAATTTAGAACACAGTCGAATGAGAGTTCGATCTAACCATCTCGTGGCATCGAAACCTTCCTGGTTGCCCAAAAAAAGGCATGAAAAGAATGAGAAATATCTATTTTGGAGTCTATATGGAAACTAGGTTTAAGGCAAATGACATATTATTTGTTTGTTTCAGTAAAATATCTACCATAGTATTATTACCTCTATTTCCATTTTGTACGAAGCAAGTCGAGCCATAACAACAGCAGCAACTTCCTGATCAAATCCTTGGACTAAATACTGCACCATATGTGAAACATAGCTGTTAGAACGATTTTGATACACAAAATTACAACACGTTCTTTATATGTTAAAAGAAGCACCATATGATGCATTTACTAGTTTTGTTTTGCCTTTACAGAGAATTGTCTTCACACATTTAACATACATTGATAAACCTACCTCATTGCCCAAGGTACTATCTATCCAGTGCCTGGTCACAGTTGTGACTCTCATCCTCATCTGCCCATCAGTGCCTTGGTAACTGCTTTCCAAAGACAGTGTTAGGGTTACAAAGTCGATTTTAAGGTTTTCAGAACTTAGGAAAAGGTTAGCAACAGAAATGTCAATGGATGGGTATGGCTTGCCTTGTTAGAAACTGTAAGTATAGCTGAGGATTTGTACCAGCGGGATCTGACTTTTCGCTAGAAGACACGTCAAAGAAAACAGTTAGGCAAGTGTTCTTGTCGAGGCCGCACATCTTCCAAGCTGTAGTATTTCCTTGGCCTATGACTGTGCTTGCAACTGAAGGCCCTTTCTGACAAAACAAGACATCAATCAACACTCGTAACAAAATGCATAGCTTACTCCGAAAGAGTTTAAGAAGTTATGGATGACCGAACCTTCTCCAGCGACGTGCATGGACCGATAATTCCTTGAATTTTTATATCCTTCGAGCAGTTGATCTCCAGCGTGCCACTGGCAAATAAAAAAGAAAAAAGAAAAAATTTCGATCTCATCTTTCTCGTTAATTATCAATGATTAAGCCATCGCAGAGGATGAAAGTCAAAGAAAAATCAGCGTATCAGCATATCGGTCGATATTTTCAGATAAATGACAAGCAACACACAGTATCAAGAAACTCACTTAAACGACAGGCCCAGTGACTGTTCCCCAGATTCAAAGAGGTGTCTGAAAGAGTCCTTGAAAACAGAGTGCCCAAAGCTTTCAGATAGAACGACAAGTCCACCTGTTCTTTCAATCGCAACCTTCATTTCTGCAATCCCAACCTGAAGAGACAGTGAGTCACAGTTACACTCGTAACAACAATGAAATAGTGATGTGACATGCAAAAAATCGAAAGAAAACAGCTTTGAATGTTAACGAACATATTTTGCAAAAACATCCCATCAAAATGACTTCCCATCTTAACCTTCATAAGCCCATCCCAAGTAAAAAAATAACTGGTAACATTGTAGACATGAATACATTATGTATAACCAGTAAAATGTAATAAACAAATCTAACCACCACAAACCTGATCAAGCGCAGAGGCAAAGACGTCCAAAACATGCCCTTGACTAACCAACTGCTGCCCAATCTCTTCATAGAAACGTTGTGCTTTCTTAAAAAATGGAGCTGCATCCTTGTCAAGATCCTTATGGGAACGAACAGGTTCCGACAAGTCTTTAGACACAATCTACAAACAACAAATACCAAGGAAAAAACCACAACGTTTATGCATAATTAGCTCACATTAGAAACATATATGCCATAGACAGTCCATTTCATATAAGTGGCAGCTAAGAGTTGGACCAACATACCATCATCGTTACTAAAATACATATATTGACTGGTAGACGTTTAAAGTCACATCTTTTTTTTTTTTTATAAAATTATCAAGAATCCCAATAGTTCGTTTATGACTCACAACAGAGTCCAATAACACTCTTTCTGAAACCACTTTGACCATTTTGAACATAAACAAGTACGAGCTATGGAAATTGGAACTAACTATTAATTTTAAGCATAAAGCAACTGAAGTAACACAACATTATAACCTACTAAACGTGGTCAGAAATTTACCGCCCCAGGACCCTCTGTGCACGGCCCTCCTACTAAAGCAACAATTCTTGCACCAGTGCCAGCCATGGATGCTCCTAACAAACCTGCCGCAACGCTCAATGCCACCCCCGTACACCTCAATGCCCTGTTTCCTGGTGAAACTGGCCACTGATCCGTTGACAACTCATCCAACAACTACATGGAAAAAAAAAACGCACATTTACGGTATAATCCATCTAACAAAAATTCAATCTTTCATCACAAAAATGGAACCACACGCATAAACAGACACCCCTCACCACTCCCACAATTAAATGGCCGTGCTAGTCAAGAAATGAAAAATACGTTCTACACTCCCTACCGAATCAAGTGTATACTCGCACTCCGAAGCGGGCAACAAGAACCTATTAATCTCCATATTGGACCCCGCCCCTGCCATGGGACTCGGCCCTCCGCCGCTTTTCGGGCCAGCACGCCTTCCGCCAGCACCAGCGAGCCCGAGTTGTTCCAAAACCTGATCTCTCGACAACTCCTTAGACCCCCTAAAAATGTAAACTTTCGACATCTCCGAGAATCCCAACTCGTGAACCTGCACCTGCGTACCATAGGATATAAACCCCACCATCGCGTTCTCAGGGAGCATCCCTATCGCCCTCTTCAACGCCGATTTCGCAAATTCCAACTCCTCTTCGATCATACACGTGTCCAAAACAAACAAATAAATAGGAGAGGCCGCTGCATTCATAGGGACCGATCCCTGGCCGTAATTCTGAGGATAAGTTGGGATCGAGTACTCAATTGAGGGGAAATTAGGGTACAGCTCGGCTGGCATATTGGTCTGGGAAATCGAAGAGTAATGCTGAGGGAAGTGATTCCGCTGGAAACAAAAGGGGCAGATCCATATGAGGGCCGCGAAATCCACGCGGCAATAGGGGTTCAAGACGGAAGTACACGTCTTGCATCGCAAGGGAGGGTACGGCAGTATCTGTAGATCCACGTGAGGTCGAATCGGCTGAATCGAAGCCGCGATTGGGATCACGCACTTCGAAGCTTCGACCTTCGATCGCGGCCAATTGAACCACGTCATACGTACGCCTTCGATTCCTTCGGGATCGGTCTGAGCAAGCTCCGGCGCCGCTGCCATTTGAGGAGAATCGGCGATTGAGATGAAGAAAGGTGAGCTAATTCGATTCGATTCGACTGTGCACGCGCGACCACCGACGGAAAATTAACTGAACTCGGACGGCGGTGTAGCTGGTGGCGCCACGCCGATGATGGAGATTAAACGCAGCTTAGTCCAACACTATAGCAGTACGGAGAAGAGAAGCGTTGCTGTGATGCGTTGGAGCGAAGGCATTGGTTGGGAAAACGTGGACATTTTTTATATGGATCTACGTCATAGAAATTAGAATACCATTTTATACCTAGTCACGTATCTTTATATATATATATATATATATATATATATATATATATATATATTATAAAACCTCTATAAATTAATACTCTATAAAATAAACTATCTAAAATAATAAAATCAAATTATATAGTCTCTACTTGGACATTTGTGAAAAATCATCACATTCAATAAACTAATAATATAATATTTTTTTGAAAAATCCCTTTATAAATATTAGGTCTCATTAAAACTTTAAATTAATAATTCATAAATATGATGATTATATTTTTGTTATGATTTGCTAAAATTTTACAATTATATCATGAGTTTTGCTGTTATCACCATGTCACATTGTTGGACAAGCTCAATATAGGTCCACAAGAAATAAAAAATAATAGATCTCAAAGACATTCATGGCAGCCAAATAAGACCAAGAGTGAAAGAAAAAAAAAAGGGAAGTTTAAGATACGGATGCTCTAGCCGAAATGAAAGATACACGCGTGATTTGTTTTGGCTGCATTTATTTCATGTTTCTCTTATCAATATGATATCTATATATATGTGTATGCATGCGTATTCGTAACTATAGAACAGACAGAACAAAGAGTTAGCAAGTTATAATATTTCCTCCAAATACACTTCGCAACATTCAAGCTATTTTTATTCTTATTTGGATTCGTACCCGAAAATAAAATAAGAAAATGGTATCAGAGCCGATGGTGTCAATGGAGCCGATGGTGTGCTCAGAGCCGACAGAGCCGATGGTGATGGTGAAAATACCAGGTGTTGGAATGCCACTCCCGCCAAAGCTCACCGAAAGTAATTACGTACGGTGGAGCGCCGAAACGAAAGCTTTGCTGAAATTGCAAGGTTTATGGAAAATTATTGAAGACGGATATACCCTACCTGATACGACAGGGTATACAAGATCGCAATGGAAGACGTTGCGAGCCTCCACCATACAAAATGGTCTCGCGCTCCTCATCATCCGCAATGCGGTAGAATTTACCGGTTCCAGAGAGATAGGCGCAACGAGAAACGCCAAGGAAGCCTGAGAACTGTTGGAGCAAGCGTATAAAGACGCTGATAGCACCAACCATGCCACAAAAACAGGACGAACTTGAGACGATAAAGGAGGACGAGAAGAACGTTGAGGATGAACCCGTACGAGAGAGGTAGCTCATGACGTGGAGAGCAAGCTTGATAAAGATCACGATGAGCCGGTGGTGGAAAAGAAAAAAGATGAACCACCACTAAAACCTGATACGGGAAAAAAAAGGGGAAGCATCAAAGATGAAAGCCGATGACGAGGAGGAAGAGGAAAAATGTCCAAAGGCCGAGGAGCCCGTGGACGAAGAAAAGAAAAAAGGAGTTCCAAACGAATAAGAGCTCAAGAAAGATGAGGCGTACGAAGAAACGTCGCCGCCACAACCTCCTGAGAAAATCGAGGAAATCGGCGTGAAGGCATCGGAGAATGCCCAGGAGATAAAGAACAAGGTCGACGACGCCATGCTCACGTCGTCGGACGAAGCTAAAGATAAATTCCACGAGGTGAATGAAAAAGCCATAGAGACACACGAGACAGTGTCCGAGAAAGGCTGTGAGGCGGTTGAAGAGACAACCAAGCATGCTGAAAAAACTGAGCGAGGAGAGATGCAGGAGCACGACGAGATGGTTGCGCATGAAGCCGTCACGGAGGTCCTACAACTGATTGGCGATGAAGTCGGCGTACAAGGAGCTGGAGAACCTATAGAAGCCAGTTCGAACAAGGAAGAGCGCTTTAACGAGGAGAAAGAGCGCCACAAAGACGAGGAGGTAAAAGAATGGATCGATGCGAGAAACAGCCTTGAGAAATATATGAACGACTTGAAAACCCGAAGCAACGACAAGTACAAGCTTGCCGATAAATTGGATTCGGACTAGAAGGACGAGGTCAAGACGGCGGCCAAGGAGATCCACGAGGCGGTAGACGATAACCAAAATCTGAAAGAAAAAGAAATCGACGAGAACTGCAAAAAAGTCGCGGAGGAGGTCACTAATAAAGCGATGCGCTCGTGAACAACGAGACAGAGCAGTACATGGTCGCCACCATGGAGGAGATTAACGAGAAGCAGCATAAAGGATTCGACACGCCCGATAATGGCGACGAAGTTAATATTCATTGTACGAGTTCAGATGATGAGGTGACGAGCCTGAAGAACAACGTCACGAGGATGAAGAAAGAAGAGAAAAATATGTATTATATCACTGGTGAAAAACTGATCTTGTTAAAAAACAAGAACGATATATTCAGGAGATGTCTGAATTGAAGAACGTGTTAGAAGAAGCGAGTCGAAGGGCGAAGGCTGTCCAAGATGGGAAACTGGTGGTCGAGCAAAAACTGAAAAGCAGACGTGCTACGAAAGAACGTATTGACGTGAAAAAACAGCTCGAGAAGTAAAGTATTGAAGCAAAGTGTTCGAAGGCATTTAAAGACGCCAAGTGGCGAGCCGCGACGTACGATAGGCGGAAAAGAGTTAAGTTTAAGGAGGGCTGAAAGACAGAAAGAAGATTGAGCTTAAGGGGGAAATTTGTTGGATAAGCTCAATATAGGTCCACAGGAAATAAAACATAATTGATCTCGAGACATGAATGGCAGCCAAATAAGATCAAGAGTGAAGAAAAAAAGGGAAGTCTAAGATACGGATGCTATAGCCGAAATGAAAGATGCATGCGTGATTTGTTTTGTCTGCATATATCCATGTTTCTCTTATCAATATGATATCTATGTGTGTGTGTGTGTATGCATGCGTATTGTAACTATAGAACCAAGAGAACAAAGAGAACAAATAGTTAGCAAGTTATAATATTTCCTCCAAATACGCCTCACAACATTCAAGCTATTTTCTCATCATTTGGATTCGTACCTGAAAATAAAATAACACACATATCTAAAAGATCATTACAACAAATAAAATGATCAATATATTATTGATAAATTATTGTTCGTGATATAGTTGTATGTGTATATATTTACTACTGCTCTAATTTGATTCAGTCCCACCATTGACATGGACTAGGAGATAGCTGAATTTAAGTTTCTTTTCTTTCAGTTAATAACATATTAAGATCTCTAAATTAATAAAATTTAATTGTTCCAAAGTTAATTTAAGGGTCAATTCGAAATCAGGCCCCATTAAGGGTTTGATTTCGAATTCAGGCCCTGTTTGAGAATTTTTAGGTTAAATGACCCATTTTGTATGGTGTAAAAAAGTGGTACGAAAGATATATGAACTAATATAGAATGATCGTTTTGTGTTACAAACTTTGAACATACTGGTATGTCAAAGCAATAAAGTGGTACTACAGAAAATAATCTGGTATCAGATGATCATAAACTGGTACCAAATTATGATTTTGTGGTACAATATTTCAACATACTGGTATGTAAGAGCAATGAAGTGGTACTGCATAAAAATGGATCCTTAAAACTAAATTTTTTGCCAAGAAGGCTTGAATCATAAATGATAGTTATGGGAGGGCCTGAAATGAAAATGTCTCTTAATTTAAAGGGGGGGTTTTACTATATATTCAAAATAGAGGCACACCAATTCTAAGGCCGAACGGCCCTTTACTGTTTCCCTCGCCAGATCCAAAGCCCGCCCCCGCCTTCATTGATGGATCATGGAACTCAGATAATAGTCCGTGCGAAGCCGCCGAACAAAGATGAAGAAGAAGGGAGTAATATAGTTCACGCAGAAGATTCATTGTTGATATCGTGGCAAACACGATTCCATTGCTGACGTTCACGCAAAGCAGGCGGGATCTTAGTTTATTCTGTCTTTTCATTTTTCTGGTCGAATAAACAGCAACTTATATGAAAAAGAGAACTGATGGAACTTTGTCGGGATATCTCTATTTTTGAGTGATTTATTTGAACTTGTTGGCGCACCCCTCGTTGAAAATTGTCTTTCTGGATTCAATATTTCTGTGTTTGCTTACGGGCAGGTATGTTCATTTCCACTTCAGGATCATCCACGTTAGTTTTGAAAGACGGTCTCAATTTTATTATGCTTGTGCCATTAATATGGTGCAACAAAATAGTAAGCTAACAAATGTGACAGACTGGCAGTGGAAAAAACTATACCATTTGGGGAGCATCCAATGCCTTGTTGGATGAAGATCAACAGGGCCAAGCACCACGCGTATTGCATAGACTTTTTCGAAAGAATTGAAGTGGTAGCTTGCTAATCATCTCCATCGTGCATATTCTTTTGCTGAACTGTGTTTGAATTGCGAATTTGTTTCAGCATTATCTGATACTCCACAACCAGCTGACGATGTCGAGGAGATACTCGAGCAAGAAAGGAGAAAGTGGACCGAAGCAGAAAGTAAATGGATTTCCCTTGTGGAAGAACTTCGCATTGAACTTGAATCGACTCGATCAATTTCTCAAAAGCAAAAGCAAGATCTTGACACTGAAAAGAGATGCTGTGGGGAACTCAAAGAGGCTATGCAAATGGCAATGGAAGGCCATGCACGTATGCTCGAGCAGTACGCTGAGCTTGAAGAGAGGCACATGCAGTCACTTGCTAGCCATTGCAAAATTCAAGATGGGATTGATGATGTTAAGAAAGCTGCTGCAAGGGCAGGGTTGAAGGGTGCTGAATCTAAGTTCATTAATGCCCTTGCAGCTGAAGTTTCAGCGCTTAAGGCTGAAAGAGAAAGGGAGAGACAGTACTTTAGGGAGGAAAATAAAGGACTTAAAGCCCAACTGAGGGATACTGCTGAAGCCGTTCAAGCTGCTGAGGAATTACTCATGCGGCTTAAAGAAGCAGAAGAAGCTGTGGCTGCTGCTGAGGTGAGTGACATTTTTGTTGATTTTCTTGTCCGCTGTCATTTTGTCTGCATTCATCGTCTTGTAGAAATTGTTATTCTGGAATGAAGGCATGGGCCTATAAGAATTATGCATGATATTGTTATTTTGATCTCGACGAAAATACTATCGTCAATCTCGGTTTACTTCGTTTGTTAACATTTAACATTGTAATGAAGTGTCTACTTTGAACTAGATGAACTTATTTAATTTATGCATTCATGCAACCTCTGTATGCATTTCATGAGCTCAATGACTTGATAGATCAAATTATCTCAGTTGTAATGGGGATAAACTAAGATTTTTTATCCTACACATAGAAAAAGGTAAGTAGTTGGCACATTTATCCTGAATAGGCATGGATTGGACTAGCTTCCCCTTGTCATCAATCGACATGCTTATTAAGCCTTTTACGTATTGCATTCGTCCTTTGGTATCGATATTGTAGTGAGATCACTAATTGATGGCATTAATCTGCAGAAACGAGCTACAAAAACAGAGCATGAGACAGAAAGCGCCTACGAAGAAATAGATAAACTGAATAAGCTCGCCGGGTACTCTCACTTGCCTAAGGAGGAGTTTGCCACTAAAGACACTAAGGAAGATGTCGATGCTCAGAAATGGCGAGAAGAATTTGCCCAATGTTACGAAGCTAACGACGACCCCCTTCGTGGTTCTCAGGCTACGATCGGTGCGACATTTGATAAAAAAAACGGTTTGTCTACTTTTTCAATTGAATTGTGTTGTTGTACATATGAAATATGTTGTAGTCATATATATATATTTATATATATATATATATATATATCACTATATTCATTCGCCCTGGTATAAATCTGTGAATTTCATCACATAACATGATTTATTCCCTCGGTTCTCGCCTCGTATTCATTCACAAGGTAACCATTGAGTGCTGTGAAAAAATCTGATTCTATTTTCATTAACTCTTCATGGCATGGAGTGGAAACTTCAGCTATGTTGTATTACCACTGCAATTGTTTTCAGTGCAGCAAATGCAATGTTTGTATGTATGTAAATGGATAAGATGGTCCCAATATGTGTGTGTGTGTGTGTGGACATGAATGTTGCTTGAGATATGTGAAGCTTCTGTCTGAGATAATTTACTTAGCTTTGTTTTTTGTGTGAATTGGATAGGGTGCAATATTCTTCTTCTACCTCAGAAACTGTTGCATTGTTTTTCCAGGTTAAATTTCTGATTATACATATAAATATATATGAGAGTCTTTATCATTCCATGGAGACCATAAAACAGTATATAGCTTGTGGCATGTTCTTACCTCTTTGTCTTGTATGTTTCATTGCATGTGGACCATCTTATCAGAAAAGAGTATTTATTACACATACAAATTGAAAGTTTGAAGTGATTATCTGCTACATTTCCCAGCCACTTATTGAGTACTCGATATTATGAATAAAATGTCACTTTGAGCTATTGATATTTGCATTAGTTTGTCATAAATCTGAGTCGTTTCACAGTCGAGATTAAAATTTGACTGGTAACTGAATTTAATCGTAGCGTGAGGACAACCTAGGTTGTGCATATGAATAAAATACTCTACTTTACGAGGTTTGAAGATTTAATTTTGATTTCTTTGAAAAATAATTAATATTGTAGTCTCCATCATTTTGTATGGTGTATCCTGCTAAAGGCATAATCATTTTCACATTAAATCCCAAGAAAAGGAAAAGAGAAGGAGAAGCAATCCTCTCACCTATAAGTGGTCTCTCTAATAATTATGACCCTTTTTGTTAGTCGATGATATTAGATTGTAAGGTATTTTATTAGTCTCTATTTTATTTACCCACTCAATACTATGTGTAGCATATTTGTCAAAGATTAGAAGGTAGGGCGTTAGAATATTTAACCTTTTGAGTACTCTGTCATGAAATCTTTGGTTGGTGACAATGAAATCTTACAAATTTTGTTCTTTATAGAGAATGCCCCTTATTTATTAGAGAGCAGTTTTCGTGTTTTACTCCGTTGAAAATCATTTTATGTATTTATTATTCTAACATTCTATTGTGTACCTGTCTTTACCAATTGAAGTCAAGTTAACCAATAAAAATTCAACGTTTTGTTTGAATAATTATGTAACAAAAACTGTACCTAATGACCCAGTTTTTAATTTTCTTATATAGATACACATATGTCGTAGTAAATACTTCAATGTCAAAATAATTATGGAAGACAGCTCACGCACAAACATACATGTAGAAATATGCTGCATTATTAATGAATTTCAAGAAAACATTTCGTCCCCACTAACAGCTGGTGATATATAATGTGCCAAAAGATTTTCTGTATGGTTATAATAACAATTAATTTAACAGGACCCAAATTCAGTTTCTTTCTCCACGAAAATTAATGTAGATATTATGTCATAAAATTTAGCCTAACAACTATTATATCAATCAAGGACGCTTCCATGTACAATCAACGTACCTTTTCTTTTTCAAATCTTTCTATTTTTGGCAATAACACAAATTAAACCGAGAATGAAGCACTCCAATTACCAACATAACGATCATTTATACAAATAAATAATAGTTGTCACAATGGCGCTAAATCAGTTCTTACATTGCAGAAGTTCAATAATAACAGATGTAGAAAAATAAGAATTATCAGTTACAGTAAAAAAAAACAAGAATCCATTCTCCGATCATAAAGAGAGATATCTGAATCTTCATTCAATAAGCTTATATACAGAAGCCACTCTCAGTCGGGGGCTTCCGACGAAATGCCGGGAAAATTAATAGTTATCGATTTTTTTTTCCGAATGTCTCTCTCACTGCTCGACTTTCATATGAGCCGCCGCCGGCGTTAAAATCCCTGCAAGAAAAGAACCAAATATGCTGAATTAATTGGTTATATGTGAAGTTGTCTTTCGAATTTGATAGGGAAACTATGCAGGACATTTTTATAATCTCAAACACGCCCCTTTAAAACGGATAGCATGACTGAAGGCCCGACACGCGAACGGATGAATCGTCTGATAGTGAGTCAGATCGAATTAGCTCAGATACGATATTAGAATATGAGGGCTTCAGCTTAAAACCAATTATAGGTTAAAGCCCTCAAAATTTCTAATAGAAACCTCGAAAGATTCCGTTGGTTTTAGGTTGAAGGCTTAATTTCTAATAGACCTCGAAAGATTCAGTTGGTTTTATGTAGAAGCCTGAAATTCTAATAAACTCGAAAGAGTTAGGTTTTAGGCTGAAGCCCTCAATTTCTAATAAACTCGAAAGATTAAGTTGGTTATAGGTAGAAGTCCTCAATTTCTAATAATCTCGAAAAAGATTCAGTTGGTTTTAGGCCGAAGCATTAATTTCTAATAAACCTCGAAAGATTCGGTTAGTTTTTAGGTTGAAGCCTTCAATTTCTAATAAACCTCGAAAAATACAGTCAATCTGTTATCCATCTTTATATCAGCACATCGTTAGCTTACCGTCGTCGAGAAATTGCGGGATTGGATTCTTCTGAAATCCCATCTGCACGACGCTGTGCAGGTCGTCTTCCATGTACGCCGTCGAGACCTGAAAAATACCCCAAAAAAATACACAAAAAGAAAAAAGAAAAATTCATTAGGCTTTTCAAACATGTTACTTTTTTTCACATCTATGATTTGCTTGGGATTTTACTTGAGACATAGTTTCGTCGTAATGGCCCAAATCGAAAAACTGATTAACCGAAGATCTGCGTAGATTTTCCCGAGCTGCTTCGAAGGGATGATAGCAATCCGAGGCGTAAGCATTGTGTGGAAGAAACGAAGAATCGATAGACTGCTGAAGAATCTGCAGATTTTCCATTAACATCAGACTGAGTTTTCCAAGTATGTATATTGATGTAATAGTGTCTATATTGTGTAATAACTAACAACATATCATCTCTTTCTTTCTTACATCCTTTGATTCAATGGATTCCACGTTGAAATCAGCCATTCTTGGATTCACAGCAGCCAACTTCATGGACAGAAACTAAGAAAAAAAAAGGATGTTGTGATTAACGTTAGCTTTTCCGTACACGTTCTAGTGCGTGTTCATGCGTGTTTTCTTCTACCTCGACTTGGCGTTGCAGAGACTGAACATAGTTGATGATCTCATCGAGCATTATAGCTTTCCCAGTAATTTTATTGCAGCCTGGGACAAGATCTTGCAAGAATTTCATCCTCTCACTGATCTTTTCTCTTCGTACCTAATAATGAAGAAACGAACATTTATGGTAATAATGAATTATTGAAGGGATGAAAAAAAAAAGTCTGAGCTTTTTTACTAATCGGTTCTTTTTCTTCTTTCTTACTCTTTCAGCTAAGCTATGGGCATCAGTTGCTTGGCCTCGCCTAGCCCTTACATGGATATAATCTTTAGGAGGTTCAGAATTCTTTGCCTTATCAGATTTGTCGCCATTTTCTTCTTCTGATGATGATTTGATTCTCTTTGCGCTCGTTCCACTTGTTTCTGATAATGGTCCCTGAGATTAATTCAGACCGATGAAAGAAGATCAGCTCAGTTGAAAGAAATTTGACTTGAAATCATTACAAAGAAGATAATACATTACATCTTTTGCAGGCTTTGTTCTGGCGTTTGATTTCCTCTTCTTGTTGGCGTCGTTTTGACCGTTGGAAACGGTTGAGTTCTCCCTCGAGTCGGGGAAATCTGTGTTGTTGTTAGCAGATTCCGAGGTTTTGACGAGCTTCTTGTCGGAATCTGAGGCTTGTTCTTCCTTCTTCGTCATCGGAGACTGATTATGGAAGGTGGAAGAAAAAACCCTCGAAGAAGAACACGACGAAGCAGAAGACGACGGAGGAGGCAAGAACCCGCCGCCGCCGCCGCCGCCGCCGAGATTCTGGGTATTAGCAAAGAAAGAAAACCTTGCGGCCCTCTCTGCGAATTCTGGGTCGGCTGAGAACTGCGGCGGCGGCGGCGCCGAGCTTTGAATTGGGTAATTTTCCTGCAGATTCACGTTCGCCGCCGCTATCTGATGGTGATGAAGGCCGCGAAGGCGGTGACGATCGTTCTCCGCCGCCGTCGAAAGGTTATTCAACTTCACATTCACAGTATTATTATTACATATGCCGCCGCCGAGTCTCCCTATCAACTCTCGGACAACGATGTTTCCGCCATTGTTGTCTGCGTCGCTGTTCGAACCCGCCGGAGAAGAGACCATGGAGCTTAACGCCGACTCGAAAAAGTCAACACCGCCGGCGCTGGCGAAGCTTTGATCAGCGAAGTTTTCCCAGCAGCTCAGCTCATTCTGATTGTGATTCATTGTGATTCTCAGACAAGAGATTTAAGAGTAGAAAAAAAATGGTGTTCAGAGATGGGAAAGAGATGAAGTGACACCACAAGCAATTTGACTGTTAAATATTGTAATGATGATGAGATGGATAGATAGATGGTGGAATGGAAAGTGACAAGGAAGCAAGAAAGTGATATTATTTACTACCTCCGTCCCAAACCGTTTTGGACATTTTACTATATCGGGCGTCTCAAACCATTTTGGACATTTCCTTTTATAGCAAAAAACTACCACAAACAATCAATATAATAATATTAAATATCATCAAAAGACGTGCCAAAACATACACTTTTTTACCTTTCCAACACACTATATTATTAAAATATTCAGTTTCTTAATTCCCGTGCCAATACCCAAATGTCCATAAACTTATGGGACGGAGGGAGTATTAATTTTAAAAAAACGTTAATCTACTGAAAAATACCCATTTGTTTAAAAAATTTGCAATTCATTATTTCTGTCAGAAACTTTTTTACATAAGTACCCGTTTGACTGGGTGTACCATTTTCTCAGTCTTGACATACCTTTTTGTATTGTTAATTGTATTATGTACCACGTCACGCGTTTATATGGTATTCATATGCGTTTCTATATGGTAATTTAATGTGTTATATGATGTACAATTTTTCTAACTGTATTATGTATCACAATACGTTTCTGTATGGTACCTAAATATAATATATGATGTAACTTGCGGCGGATCAGGTACCATGTGAAGAAAAATTTATTATAATAGGTACTTACATATAAAAAACACTGACATGGTACTGACTTGCAAGTTTTTATATAACTGGGTATTTTTCTTCCAAAAAAATGGTATAATGATATTTAAATTCTTTATTTTTTTAACTTCTCAATCTATACTCATGTGGTTATATTGAAATGCACGTAAAAAAAAGTATGATGGTATAAATTGCATAGCATTGTAACGTGCAATTCTGTATAAAATAATAGAGCAAAATGTATAATTTAGTAGTATAAATCCCATATTCCAATTTTCGGCAGGACTAATATTTCTGATAATTTATGTACTATACTATTCAAAATTAGTTAAGAAGTTCAAGAATGATTGAATCTCAATCCATTTATGGTGATATTTGGAGCTCGACCACTGAATGAGAATATAAAATGATATTGGTTTGATATACTTACATATATGTTACGTTCTTTAATTGTTTTTATCTAAAAACTTATTCATGTGTTCTTTTACATGGGATGTCCGAATATTAGAGAATAGAGAGGGAGATAAACTTTCGTGAACGGGGAAGGAGTGGTTTGATTGCAATGCAATGTGTTGATCGTGACCTTTAACGTCAATCTAGCCTAAGATTCCTTATTTTATTTTGAATAACAATTCAATAGTCAAAATTTTAAAATGGTAATGAACATTGTCTAAGCTTTTATATCTATTATATAGAGGGTCTAGGCTGGCAAAAAACTGCCATTTTGGTCGGTCATTTTATTTGCAGTTTAGTCTATCTGTTTGTAATTTAATTAATTTAATAAATAATCATTTTATTTCTAAAATTTCTAGTTATTGTATTTATATCCCAACACATTAGTTTTCATTTTATATGTTGAAAACTATATTTCATCTATTAAATATTAAGTATTATAATCAAAATTTAAGTAACATAAATATTAATATATTTTTAAGTACACGTATGGAGCGTGCGGAAAATAGTTGTAGTAATTAGTAGGTAGAATAGAGTTGAAAAAATTGGCATGACCGAGTCCTTCCAAATCTATGTGTCAGCTTAGCACATGGATTAATATATTATTTGAATCAATACATATTAAAATATAGAAATTATTGAAAAAAATATAGAAATTACAATATGATATAATTACTAGTATACACTTTTAGATCAAGGATCTTTGGACAAAAGTGCTTACCATTATCCGTGTAAGAAAAATGCACATTTTACATTTGATTGAAAATAAATTAGCTATAGATAGACACGAAGTAACAAAAACTATAAACCTTGAATTTTCGAATTTTAGTTTCTATGATGAAAACATTCTTTTTTTTTATTTATTTAATGTTATGTTGTATTAGGAAGAGACATACGTACAAATATGTAAGAAAATAAAATAATAACAATAGCAAAGTAAATATGAGTGGGTAGTAGAAATGTGTGGCGGTGAATGTTTCCTATGTTAATTTAATCATTTGTGACTGGCATTGTTTGTCCTATGGTGAGAATTACAATCAATCAATCATTAATACACGTTTAAAAAATTAATTCTCATTTTACTATGGTTTGTGTTTTGTTTTTGATAAACCATCATGTGTTTGCCAGTGTTTCATGTTCTTTTAGAAAAAAGGGTAAAACTTAATATATTTTATTGATTAGGTATAATGTTAGAGAAAAAAATACACCTTTCGGTTGGAGAAAAAAATAAGACACTTTTCCTAATTTTTATTTTTTTTATCCCACTAAGAGAAGGTATACAATTCTAATTTGTTTTGAAAATAAATATATAAAATTAAAATATTTCTCTCTTCAAACATAAGTGTTATCCAAGTGATAATTTCAATTTATCATGGTAAGAGTTTATGGATAAAAATGATCACATTTACGTATAAGATTAAATAAGAAAAAAGTTCTATCTACTACGAAAAATACCTTAAAAATCAACATTGAAAATTAATAATGCATATGCATGGATTAGGGATGCAATAAATCTTCTAACGAACGTGAAGCTTAATCATTGTACAGTAAAAACTAATTATTTACTTCATATTAATTCAATTCAATTTATTTAAGTAGAAAGGAAATGCCTTGCCAACGCAGGGAGACAAATGTTACTTTCCTATTGTCAAACTCCACGAAAATCGAGACGTCGGCGTTATATTATTTGCTCTCTATACATTAAATTTATATTAATTACTGACACCTTTGTTGTTATTTTATCGTTTTACTTTCGGGTTTGAAGAAAATTTAGATGAATAATCGTAGATGAAGGTATTGATGGGAGACAAGTGTTCACTAACTAAAGAGGAATCTTTTGTGATTGAAGTTTTAATATTTCAATAATTCTCTTCACTAAACGATGAGCTGCTATTTTATTTTTGTAACATTAGCGTCAGATTTTTTTTTTACTTTATTTTTAATATGTTGTCAGGCTGGATTTAAATAATATTACGACTTTTGTGAAAATTTGTCATGTTTTCCTATAATAACTTAGTGGAGCTCAAAGGATCCGTTGCTATCTAATCTACTAATGGCCGTTTGGGCCTTCATAGAGCCCAATAACACTTTGGGCCAAAAAGCCCAATTGGGCCTTTATTATCTCTAAGTTGGCCTTTGAGAGACCATCAAGATTTAAGTTTGAATCCACGCATGAAATCATTTGTCCCACAAATTATGTCCTCCTCTATGTCCCAAATGATCAGATCCGTTGAATTTTAAATCATGCGGTTCGCAAAAGTTCTTTTTTATTTATTAATTCTTTTAATCCTATATTTCACCAAATCATAAAATCATCGTTATTTCATGTGAGTTATATGATAAAAATAAATAAACACATCCAACTTATTCCTTGTTTTATGATGATCAATTTGATATCCATATCATATATTTTTCAATAATCATAATAATCATTTTTAACAAAGTTGGACAGGAAATGAGACAGGAAGTGGATGATTTCAATCGTTGAATCTAAATAATGACGATTTTATAATACAATAAAATGTCAAAACAATAATAATAACCAGCACTTTCCGCACACTCTATGCGTGTGCTTAAAAATATAGTTCGTTATGTTACTTCATTTGATTATAATACTTAATATTTAAGAGATGAAATATAGTTTTTCAACATATAAGATGAAACCTAATGTATTGGGGTATAATAACTAAAAATAGAAGTGACATGATTACTTATTAAATTAATTAAATTACAAATAGATGAACTAAATTGCAAATACAATGACATACCAAATTAGCCGTTTTTAGCCATCCTTGACCCTTTATATAATATAGAAGAATAATAATGATTTAATAATACAATAAAAAGTAAAAAAAATAATATAAGCTCATTATCCGATTTTGGAGCTTTTCGAACAGTCATGATGAAGCTCGAGATCAGAAAATTGTGGAAAATATGATTTCTAGTCCAACGGTCATGAGCTTAAACTGAGCTTCAATCGAAATTTGTGAAACATTGTGCTATTTTTCACCGCCGCGTTTAGTTGCTGGGATAAGGCAAGATAAAATTTTAATTGTCCAATTAAATGTTGTTCGGTTGACAATGAATATTTTCTTGAAAGCAACTATAAATAGAAGCTCCGATATAACAATCTATAGTGTATCCAAGATAAATAAACCATTGTGATAAAATTCTTATAACGTCAAAACTAAACTGTTGACATTTCAACATAGATGAAGAAGCAAAGTGGGAGTTTTTTTCTTAAGACGTATGCAATGATGGTTTTTGTTTTGACTTTTAGTATTTGAGCTTGCCTATTTAAAGGCTTGCTCGATCATTTGTAAGAGGGCACCCCAAAACCAACGAGAGAGAGAGAGAGAGAGAGAGAGAGAGAGAGAGAGAGAGAGAGAAATGAGAGGGAAATAAAAGAAAAAGAAATCTTATCCGGACGGATAAGGGTAAGAGCGGGTGTAGTTTTTACTAGGTAGTTGAGAGTGGGTACAAAAACATTACTCGAGTGGGTAAGGGGTCTCGGGTTTGGGTTTAAACACGAGCGTTATTTTGTACGTTGTAATATTCTCAAATATAGTAAAACCATTGTCTCTCCGTGGATGTAGGCGGTATTGGCCGAACCACATAAAATCTCGGTGTTCTCTTTCGGTGTCATTTTGGCATTAATTAATATCCCGATAAATTATCGCGGGGTCCAAATACAACTACCGCTGGCCCGAAATTAAATATTTACCGCTCAACCCCAACAAGTGGTATCAGAGCCTTGACCTACTGGTATTCTAAGTATGCTCTGTGGTTGCAGCTGTGTCTGAACTTCCACATCAGAAGGGATCATCGATCGGGGGGAGCCAGTGTCAGAGCGAGGTTCAACAAGGTGATGCCTTGTACTGAAGAAATGATGGTACAAGATGGTTATCGTTGATATGATGCTCGGTGTCGGGCAGAGCTTGTGCGGCGGTGGAGTTTTGGAGTTATGGCAATAGTGCTGTGGGTCGCTAGCTGTTGCCTGGAACTATCTGATCAGTACTTTTTGGAACAGGCTGTTGAATCTGTGCAAGGGTAATAGCGACAAATGACAGCAAAGCGCGACAATGTACTGGTGCGAGAGGTTTCACTCTGTGGCAGAGAAGAGTGAATGATGCTCGTGTGTCAAGGCTGGGGATATAAACTTTGATGGGAGACAAGGAAAAGTCGGGTAAATGACGGAATTTTGGGGTCAAGATGTGTCGAAAGAGGAAGAAGTCAGGCCCTTTTACTTCTTACCTCGCTTCCTGATTCGGGTGATAATTTGATCACAACCATCCAATACGAGACGGTGCAGGCGGTGGATGGTGGAGTCAACTCTTTTGGACCCGCTGGCCCCATGGGGCTCGGCAGGCGGCGGGGCTGCATGTCGCGGCGGGTGCTTGGTCGTAGCAGGCGGCGGCGCCTCGGCAGGCTGCAGGCGGCGCGGCATGTGCTTCGTCGTCGTCCTCGCTTCGTAGTCGTCGGCTCGTCTTCTTCGCGTTGTAGGGTTTTATTAAAACCAGATCTAATTCGTAATCCCAGATTACGAGTTACGTAACTCATAATCTGGGATTACAAAAATCTCTATTTTATTAATAATTTTGAAATTCTGTTTATTTTGTTAATGCTTATTATTTTTATGTTTATTTAATTAAAAATACCATCATTTTCTTATCTGAACACTAACTTATTCTTGCCACGTTTATACCTAACAATTATATGCATGGGTTATATTTATTTAAGCCGTATAAGTTTTTTTTTTTTGAATAAAAGCCGTATAAGTTATTCACTTGATTTATTCAACTAACAAATTGGGTATTGATTGAAAGTTTTTCTTGTCGGAGTATATATTAGGAAAATGATTAAATGGCTTGAAAGAGTTGGGAAAAAGGGGGAAATGCATCCAATTAGACGAAGACTTCAATGCCACTACCTAACAAAGACTTTCGCCTCACTATTTCAGTTATCACACAGCTCATCGATTTCGTCGTTGATTCTATGTAAATACTCGTGAAAAAAGTTTTCCTTTTTCGACGAGGGTGGCTGATTTTCGTTTTGATTGTTTGAGCTAAGCGCAACGCTGGCATTTTGTGTTGATCTGTCGGGATTTTTGTGTCTTGTCTGCTTCAATGATGAGTCTGAGCCCTTGTACTTTGTCGATTTGTTGTGATCGAAGAGGAGATTTTCATCAGTTATTGTTTGCCAAAGTATCAAGCAAGAGGTGTGGAGCGCTTGTTTTCCCGAGAAGTCGTAGTTTCAGAGTTTACTGTGATTCGCAGGTTAGCTTCCTTTTTTTTTTTTTTTTTTTCTGTGGTTGGTTTTCTTTATGTGTGATTATTGGCTTCTCTGGGCGTGATCTCTTATACTTGTTGAAGCTTCCAACTGATTATTATATAGTATAAGCTAGTAGTTCCATTAATTGATGAAAATCAACTCTATATTTGTTTAAGATTTGCTTGATCATCTTCTGTTTGATGGAATGCGGACATGAGTGAGAGGCTTGAGTTTTGTTTATTATCAGAATGGAATTCATCTTGCAATCTTGAAATTTTCGCTGAGCATAACAACTAAGAAAGAAATAAACAATTCGAAAATTAATTTTGTTCTTTTCGTTGAAGACAAAAGAACTGCCGATCAGAAAGATTGCACCTGTGTTAGAGCACGATCTGCTGTCGGACAATGGGGTTTTACCTTCTCATGATTGGAAAACAGTGCCCGACATTTGGAAAACGTCCGCCGAGAAGTTTGGTGATCGAGTTGCATTAATGGATCCATACCACAACCCTCCAACGAATATGACTTATAAACAGGTCTCTATCGATGCCATATCATCCTAGAATGATAAACGTATCATCATCTTAAGATGTTTTCCTCTAAAAATTACAGCTCGAGCAAGAAATTTTGTACTTCTGCGAGGGTTTAAGGGTCATTGGAGTAAAACCAGAGGAAAAAGTTGCCCTATTTGCTGATAATTCCTGCCGTTGGCTTGTTTCAGATCAAGGTAATGGATTGCCGTGCATATCCTTGTGTTTTGGTGGGCATATAAAGCTCATTCTTTGATAATATGTCTTATTTTTATATAGATTTGGAAACTTTATTATGATTTTGAGCTGATGAGCTCCAATAAATCGATAAGTTTCCCTCAGGTATCATGGCAACTGGTGCCATTAATGTTGTAAGAGGCACAAGGTCATCTGTTGAAGAGCTCCTTCAGATATACAAACATTCTGATAGGTCAGACGGGCATTCGATTATGGAGATATTTTTGTGCTATCGATACGTATATGTCTTTTCACAATCCTCATATTTAGTGTAAAATCTTTGATTCATGCATTTTTGTTGAACACAGTGTTGCTCTAGTAGTGGATGATCCCATATTGTACAACCAAATTTCAAGAGCTTTCCTCTCACGGGCCAAGGCAAGGTTCGTCATATTGCTGTGGGGAGAGAAATCAAGCGTAGAAAATGAATCGATCGTATCGGGAATTCCTATTTACACTTACCAGAAAATAATAGAATTAGGACGTGAAAGTCGCACGAACTTACTTCGTTCTGAAGATGCAAGTAAGTCTATCGTAAATACATTAATTCTCTGACCTAAACCTAATCAGTTATTCAAGAAAACTACAATACACTTGAGTGAATCTTTATCTGCAGGGAATCAGTACGTATATAAAACGATGAACTCCGGCGACGTTGCTACGCTTGTATATACGAGTGGAACCACTGGGAACCCTAAAGGTGTAATGCTCACTCACGAGAATCTGCTTCACCAGGTATATATATATATATATATATATATATATTTGCATCATTCATTGTTCTTACATTTTTGGGTTAATTTTAGTGTTTTTTCTTTTCTCACAGAATTCAGATGTATAATGAGATTTTTTGCATTCTAGGTTAGGAATTTATGGGACATTGTACCAGCAATTCCTGGGGATAGGTTCCTAAGCATGCTCCCGCCTTGGCATGCATACGAACGAGCCTGCGAGTATTTCATATTCACCCATGGGATCGAACAAGTTTACACCACCGTAAAAAATCTAAGGGTATAATTTTTCCTCCTTGTTTATAACCTTCCATAGGAAGAATATGTGGCAATGACTTTTGGTCCCTTTTTTTACTTTTGAGAGTTTAAAACTCATCAATTCGATTGCAGGACGATTTACGCCGTTATCAACCTCATTATATTATTTCTGTTCCTTTAGTATACGAGACTCTCTACAGGTATTCATGTACAGTATGTATTTTGAAGTCATGCCTTGTTTTATCTGTTTTTAATCCTTCTCATCGTTGAAATTAAATTTCGTTTCAGCGGGATTCAGAAGCAAATCAATACAAGCGTTACTGCACGTAAACTTATTGCTCTGCTATTTTTGAGGATCAGCATGGCTTATATGGAAGCTAAAAGAATATACGAGGTTCGCCATGGCCTTTCTCAAAACAAACCAGAAGCATTAACTATAATGATTTTAAGTCTTTCATTCTGATTTTTTTTTGGGTGTTTAATGATCATTAGGGGAAATGCCTGGCTAGAAATGTGCAACCACCTCCATTCCTTTTCGCAGCTTTTGAATGGTTATCTGCAAGGATCGTTGCTGCTCTGTTATGGCCACTACATGCATTAGCTAAGAAAATCGTCTACAGTAAAATCCATTCTGCCATTGGAATATCGAAGGTTTCCTTACGTTCCATTTTTCGAGCAATTGTCTGAATAGAACCATTCCAATTTTTCTGCAATAAGTATTTTTTCCATTTTCTCCGACTCATTTTTGCAGGCTGGAGTCAGCGGAGGCGGTAGCTTGCCACCACATGTAGACAGTTTCTTTGAGGTCTGCAATAGCACAGCCAAACTATATAGCAATTTAGACATAGAAATTTTTTATTTATCATATCCTTTTATTTAACTCCTCTTTTGCAGGCCATCGGAGTAAAGATTCAAAACGGATATGGCTTAACAGAGTCCTCGCCTGTCGTGGCAGCTCGACGACCAAACTGTAATGTAAGAACGCGCGATTTATTCACGAGAAAAAAAGAACAGAAAGCATAAACAATTTTTGAAAAAAAAAAACATATAAATCTGCGCACGATTCTGATAGCGTTGCAGCTGATATTTGAAGGTTCTTGGTTCGATTGGGCACCCAATTCGCCTAACGGAGATAAAAGTCGTCGACGCCGAAACTGACGAGATTCTTCCTCACGGGTCGAAGGGCATCGTCAAGGCCAGGGGCCCACAAGTAATGAAAGGTTATTACAAGGTAAGGTAGCCTAGCTTCTCCTTTCTTTCGAACAGTTTGATGAGTAATATAAGCGAAAAAATGAGTTAAACGTTACATGAAATTTCGCTGTTTTTTTTTTCTTTCTGTATAACAGAATGAGATAGCTACAAAACAAGCCGTAGATGAAGACGGTTGGTTAAACACATGCGATATAGGTTGGATTTCTCCGCCGCATTCTTTAGGTCGCAGTCGCCAGGCTGGCGGCGTAATTGTTCTAGAAGGACGTGCGAAGGACACCATCGTACTTTCGACGGGTGAATTTTATTTTATTTTCATAATTCTTCTTTAGTTTCGGGAAAAATATATTTCGTTACGATGGTCGAAAAAAAATCAGGCGAAAACGTAGAGCCATCTGAGATCGAAGAAGCCGCTATGAGGAGCAGCCTCATTCATCAGATCGTCGTCGTTGGTCAGGTAAAAAGAAATGAGTTCGATTTTTTCCTTTACCTTTTTTTTTTCCGCTATTTTCGTAATGAAATGAAATGCGTGTTATTTTATTAGGACCGACGACGCCTCGGAGCTATTATCGTCGCGAACAAAGAAGAGGTTCTTTCAGAAGCTAAGAAGTCGTCCGTAGTGGGGCCCTACGCCTCGGAGGTTAGTAAGGATAAGACGACAAACCTTCTGCACAAGGAGTTGGCGAAATGGTAAAACCGAAAAAAGAAAGAGATCCAATTTTTTTAAGGGTTGATTACTTTTTTATTACTGTAATTTAGGGGGGGTGGCATTATAGGGATAACGAATTAATGGTATGACATTATACGAGCAATATAAGCAATTTAGGTACATTATATGCTGGAATCCTAGATTTTGCACCAAATTATAGGGTTCGGACGAATATATTGAAAATAATTTTCAAAATTAACCAATTTTGGACAAAACCTAAGGTTCTGGCGTATAGTGTATCTAAATTGCGTAATTTTGAAAGTTATTTACCGTCATTTAATAAATTATATGTCCCCCATTAATGCCACTCCCCATAGTTACAGGACCGAAAAAATAATTATTAATTTATCTCGTCCTTCGAATATTTATTACGAAATTTGAAATATTCCCCTTAATGCAATGCAGGACCTCAGATTGTACGTTTCGAGTGGGCCCAATACTTGTGATCGACGAGCCCTTCACGGTATATTTATATATATATATATTATATTTCAAGCGAATCGATAGAAATTGACGTTAATTACGGCGTTTTTACGCAGATCGACGGCGGGTTGATGACGCCGACGATGAAGATTCGAAGGGACAAGGTCGTGTCTTTGTACGAGGAGCAGATTAATGACATGTACAAATAGAGCGAAAAAAAATTTCTCGACTGTCGATTGAAGTTGTAAAATTCGTATCGTCGAGTTTTTCATCAACCGTTTCCGTCGCGTTAATATGACCAGTGGCGGAGCCAGAAATTTGTCCAAAACTCATTTAAAATTTTCAGTGGGTCCCTTTGACTTTAGTTTTGTTCAATTTTAGTCCCATCTTTGTTTCTTCAAGAAACTCACCATGTTTAGGTTAGGTTAGGTTCCTAGTTTGAATTTAGAAAAGGAAAGAAAATATTAGAATTACATGTTTTCGATTGAACTAATCAGACCCGACCCGTAATTAAAGCTTGAAATTTGATGTGCCCGACCCGTTCGTTAACCGTTGACAACTTCCCACTCGGCGGGACGGTTAAAATTTATGTATTAATATTTTTTTTTCTAGAAATTATAAATAGAAGGTCTTCCTCCCTCTTTGGCGCGTAAAAACTGAAGGAGAAGAAAGTCTCTGCTCAGAGAGTGATATAGAATTAGAATGGGGTGGTTAAGAGATCAGATAGATTCGATCGATTCCGTGAACTTGAGGCGATTCCTTACTCAAGCAGTTAATATCGGTAAGTACGAGCTTGTTTCCAATTCTAATCTGTCAGTTAGATTTCCGTAATTTCAACTCGTTAATGGATCCTGGCTTTGGGTTTTCTCCTGGAAAATGGATTCTGATCGGTTTTTTTTTTTGTCTCATGATTCCTCTGGCATTTCGTTTCTTACTTGATTTTGTGGTTCTCTCGTAACTTTTACTGTGATTGATGGGAAATTGAGCCGGAATTTCTTGTTCTTCCCCCATTGTTTTGGTACCTTCTCACATTTTCGAAGAATTGGATGACCATAGCCTACTGACGATTCTTTCAGGTCTGTTTCTTACGACGTGCCTTATGCTATGGCAAACTTTAATGTGTGCCACTGGTTGCCAATTTCCTGCAGTATCCATAATTTCTGGAAGCATGGAACCAGGTTTGAAACGGGTTAGTCTTAATAAACTGCTCTCTTTGGATTTTAAGTCCTTGCATTTATGAGATCATTTATATTTCGATGATTTTTCAGATTGTTGCATTTAATGCTTTTGATGCTCGCCTTGTAGGGGGACCTTTTGTTACTGTATATGAGCAAGGATCCTATTCGTGTTGGAGAAATTGTGGTCTTTAAGCTTGAGGTATGCATTCCTCTGCATCGAAGTTCTCTTTTCGTAGTATTAGAGAGAGTTTTCTGCCGCTGTAAGTTCTAAATCCTTAGGGGTTGTTCCTTTCCACACGCTAACAGGGTCGTGACATTCCTATCGTCCATCGAATCATCAAGGTCTGTTGTTCGATACACCATTTTTCCTCTTTGGTTTATCTCTATTTTCGATAATTCATGTTCCAAGTGCTCGGAGAAAGTACTACATAAATTGACAATAGTTCATATATGATGGATGGATACAAATCATACTGTTTTCTTTTGATAGTGTCTTGCCTTACGCAGGATGGCTTATGATATCAACAACTCAGTACCCTCTCCTCAAGGTAAAAAAAAAAAAAACATTGGCCCGCCCAATCAACCATCTCTTTCGAGTTTTCTCAGTATATACTCATGCGTTTGATTTGTTTTTTCAGTATATACTTCTGATGGGTGCTTTGGTGCTGCCGGCGATTTGTTCGTCGTAGTTCTTCAGTCAGGTATGATTGATGGATATATAGATAGAGAGATAGATTAGCTATATACACAGAGAAGCATATAGAGATCAACGCTTCTTTTGTATAATACTTGTGCTGAATACTGATATTACAGTTGCACTCATAGCAAGCAATCACTGTGATCAAGAGTGTCAATGTAGTTTGGAATAAAAAGCGTTTATTCCTTATGAAAAACAAGCATGTCATGCTTAGAATTGGCCATGTGGACCCATCAAACCCGACATGGTTTCTAGATAAAACTTAAAATTTCAGTTTATGGAACCTAAATTCCATGAAGGTTTATTATTTCACTCTCCTGGCTTATATGGCTCCTTGCTTGTGGCCAAAAAAAAATCTGAGCTGATCTACACTAGGAATATAGGTGATGATTGTTGTTATGTTATATGTGGATTTTATTGGTTCTTGACTTTTTCGTAATCTCCACAAGGCATTTCGATGTTATTCTATAGTCTATACTATCGTGAAAGCAACTTAATTTATTTAAAAATGAAACAGCAATAATTCGCATAGATGGAATGGATCCAATTAAATTCAATTCAGTTGTCTCTTTGTTCTTTATTGTTGGCATATTATAAACAGAGGCCAAGGGACAGAATAGAGAGGAGAGCTTCAACCTCGTCGATCTCCGAAAAAAAACACACACAAACACACACAGAGAATCAATCAAATTCCATGTCGAATACTCTCTACTACGCCTCGCCTCAACGGCACCATGGCACAAATCACGATTACGTAATAAAAGCATTCTCTCTCCCTATGAAAAACCCTTTCCCCCAATCCATCTCCTTCCCACGCCGCCCACCACTCCGATCCTCTCTGAACGACGCCGTTTCGGTGCCCCGACCCGAATTGAGCTTCTACGAGCTCCTGGGCATACCCGAGACGGGCACTCTCTTGGAGGTCAAGCGGGCGTACAAGCAGCTGGCGAGGAAGTACCACCCCGACGTATCTCCGCCGGGTCGGGTCGGAGAATACACGGAGCGGTTTATTATGGTCCAGGAGGCTTATGAGGTGCTCTCGGATCCTCGCCGGAAGGAGGTGTACGATCGGAACTTGGCCAAGGGGATTTTCGCCGCTGGCCGTAGAAGAAACGATTCCGATGAGGTTTTCTTTCTTTTTTGTCCCTCTTCTTTTGCTTGATTAGCCTTTACTACCACCGTATTTTCTTTGTCTGATTCTTTTTCGTTGACATTAGAGTGCAGTTTGAGGTTGGTTTCCGACAACTTTGGTTGAAGCATCATTGGTAGGAAAATCCTCATTTCATGATGAATTAAAAAGCACGGAAAATCCCAATACATACTCCAATTTCTGGTACATAAGACCATAGAAAGAATACCTTTGTGTTGCTACCAATTTAGTTTATACATGTTTGGTGAACAAATTCATGTGAGGCAAGAGAAGTTAAGTCTTACGTTAGCAATCTTATCTGCGAATTAGTTGATCTTTCTTTGTCTTTATGAATCTCTTATGAGTCGATAATAAGGAGTTCTTATTCTTCTTCTTTGATCGATCGTATAAAGCAGGAATATTACGAAGACAGAAGCGAATGGAAGAACCGTTGGCAATCTCAACTGTCTGAACTCAAACGAAGAAGCTCGGTCAAGGAATCGAGCGAAAACATGTCGTGGGGAGCAAGGATGCGCCGAGAGAGAATCCAAGAATCTACGTAAAAAAATATCTATTTAAAGTTGCAACAGATATATCTGGATGTGGTTTAGGTACATTTGTGTATATATATGTTTCTTATTGGGGTTTTAACTGTTCCCATAATTCACCGCTTATGATTCGAGGATAAGAATTAACCTATTGGGATTGCAGTTTTTGTGGGGGATTCGAGCTCTTCACATAGACCAAACAAATCGAAAGCTTTTTTGCAGCAAAAAATTAAATTAAATATCATCGTCAGCCACGAAATAGGACACAATGTAAGGTCGCGTATATATGTTTAAATATATTTTTGGTCATATATGTTTGAGGATATGGGCGTTTTTAAGTTAAGGGTGATAAGTTTAGTTTTTGTAGGTATCAAAATTAAAACAATTTAAGGACATTTACGTTACAGTGTCAATTCTAACTGTGTAATGTAAGTATCAAAATCGAAGCAATTTCATTTTAATGTCGTGACAGTTTTAGTCATGTAGGTATGGAAGTTGAAGCAATTTTAGGAACCTAGAAATCTAATTTCAAACTAGATAGTATACAACATGACTCTGAGTTGGATTAAATTTATTTTCTATTTTCTCCTATTAATCTCATCCTCTTTCTGTCCCTGCAACTTTTACTAGTGGAAAATCATTGTCAACTCTAAGATTTTCTATCTCAGCAGAATTGTTCACTATGAGATTTTGTTGCCACCCCATGCCATTATCTAGAACTGTGTAGACGACTAAAACAAGCAAGCAATCTTATAACCATAAAAAAAAAAAGTCTTCCTTAGATTGTAGTTCATAATTCACCTACGGACAAGACTAGAGGGAGAATCTCAAACACAATAAATATTCTATAAAACAAAGCCAGATTTTTTGTATTATTATGTGGACTGTGTATACGAGCCTTGGATAACTGTATTTTTCTTTTTTCGACATTCATCATTTATTGCAAGAGAAAATTATTCCGTGGCCGTTGAAGGTTGGTAAGTCGGTTCTTGAAAATGCCATTTTTGGTTTGATTTTTTATGCCTTGACGTAGACACTAGTGTGCTTCCTTGTTCGAGATTAGCGGGTCGGGTCATATCGAGATCGGATCGGGTTAGAGTGCTAATTTGCATCGCATTCAGCAACATTAAGCAAATACATGATATTTTGAGGGTCTTTGTACAATTTAACGCCTGTAAATTTGCAAGGTACAGTTTGGGCCTTTGTAGCCCATGTAACAACAAATGGGCCCAAGTCTGACGAGCCCAGAATTCGACACCTGAAAAAAAAAAGACGTTCTGGAGAAAATCTCATTGATTGATCGTTAATTAAATCTCTACTGCTTTTTAGATCGTAGATCCATCGATTATATCAGCACAGTGGCGATAATGGAAATGTATCGTGCACCGATTCAGACGACGACGGAAGTGGAAATCATGCGTCACGTACACGTCTTCTTCTTATTCGATTAATTTTCCTGCAAATTTCTAAAATATGCGTGCGTGTGTGTTGGCATGCAGATGTGTGATGCTTATTATGATCCTAGTGCTGCTGGTCGAGCTCGAACATGTTTTGATAGAGAGGGATTATGGCTGTTTAAGCGCGAGGATGCTGAACTATGCTTGAAACTCTTCAATGAGAAAAACGTTCGACGATTCAATTTTCCCCCTTTTTTGTTGTTTATCTGATGTGATTGATTCCAAATATCTGTTCATTCAGAATAAGGGATTCGTTGTCGTGGATATAGTGAAGCTCAACAGTTTTTATTCCGACTACATGACATTCAAGGCGTGGGATTCTGAAGGGGGCGAAGCTTATTATTTTCGAGGTGTTATCCACTGGTCCAGTGAAGTTTTTCTCTGTGAGATCAAGGCAAGAATGTCCCTCAGTTTTTAACTGCCATGTTGACTGATTAGATTATCCATAATATTTCTATTTTAGAGGTGTTATTCACTGGTCCTATGAAGTTGTGCTCTGTGAGATCAAGGCAAGAATGTCCCCAATTTTGCCATATTGATTGATGAGATTAATCATAACAGCTCATCACTCTAGTTAATTATGGTTGAATGAATGAATGTCTGTCTATATTCAGGATGACGGCGGAGTAGGACTTGAGGTCCCCTTGGGACATGATGATAATGATGACGACGGCGAACCCCTTACCACCACACCTCAAAATCAGATGGCTCGTTTTCGCATATGCTTCAATCTCAGAAGGCGAAGATCCTCCAAGATGTGTCGTAGCTTGTTGGGTTGTTTCAGATCATTCTTGCTGAGTCTTTTCCTTCTGATGTTTTTACGTTCTAATATGTGTCTGGTTTCGCTCAGCTGCTGCTGACGTGGAATCTAGTTTAGTTCCATTGGGAAATGTTGGGTTATGCGTTGATTTTGAAGTTGGTTCTTGATTGATCGACGGCTGTTATTACGTTAGTATTCTTTATGCACCACTGATAGACAGGAACAAAGATGAAGAAGCAGAAGCCGATAAGATCAAGGCACCAAACGACCAGTCAGGAAATTAGGAGTAGTCAAGAACGCGCTGCTATTGAATGCACACGAGGTTCTTTCTATTTTTGTTGTTTTCTCTAAACGTGCGTTTATTTACCCGTTATGTCGTATCGAATTTCTGTTTAAGTTGCGGTTACTGAGGGCGTTTGTTTTAGAACCGTAAGTATGATGTGTGGTTAAAGTTTCCATCAGATTCTTCTAATACTCTGCCTTTTTACAATGCTCCTCAGAATTAAGATTTTACTTACCCTCATACTCTTCCTATGATATGATGTCTTTGAATCCACATCTGTCCTTGAGGATGTAGGAAGAATCCCATCTACAGGTTTGTCTTCTAATACTTGAGGATGTCTTTGAATCCACTATGTAGTGAAGTTGATTTCCTGGCTGCTATTATCAAAGATGCGCATGTGGCCGGCACTTACTTGTTTGCTCCTTTTTGTGTGTAGTAAGAAAATAAGGTATTTTTCTGATTTATAGCTTATGTTATAAATAATCATTTTGTTTCGTTTGTTTTTAGTGACCATTGGATTCTATTGATCATCGATTTTCCCTCAAACACTGTATATGTGTTCGATTCGCTCCCATTGAACGTCGGTGTAAGGAAGATAAGAGCTCGTCCTCGAATAGATGCGTAAGTTTTTTTATACAATAAAGTTCATATATTAGTAACTCTATATCAAAACATTAATTTATTTATCTAATTTCGAGTTTCAGGGCAATTCTCACGGCGTCGTTGACGGGTGCAGTCCAAAATCGGAATAGGAAATCGAAGGTTTCTTGGAAGAGATGCAAGGTTCGCATTTGACATATGAATTTTCAGTGTTATTTGTGTTAAATTATTACCATTATTCGATATTGAATCACATGAAAATCTTTCTAAATTAGTGCCCACGACAACCAACCGAGAGCGAGTTATGTGGATTTTACGTCATGAGATACATGTACGATATTATCTGGAATCGTATCGGCGGAGATGATACATCAAACTTGCCAACGGTATTGAACTTTAAAACCATCAGCTTCTTTAAGTTTCAAGTTTAATATGTTTATTTAGTATGTTTTAACATTATCCTGTTTTATAGATACTAGAGCACTTCTCTTACGACGACGAAAAGCTCAATGAAGTACGTGAATTGTGGGCGGAGCATTTTATATGCAATCTTTGATGTAGGTTAGACGACTATTACGTTATGTTTGTTTTTATGTTACGAGAATTTGTTGGACTATGATGTAGATGTTGATTTTAATTACGATTATTAGTAATTTAATGAATGTTGGTGCTATTTTGGGTTGCATTGTTGATTTTGGAATTGATTTTGGGTTGCATTGTTGGGCATAAAAAAAAGAGGAAAAACAAAAAAAAAAAATATTAGCAGAGGCGACGGTTTCTGGCAAAGCAACCGTCGCCCATGATGAAAAATAAATAAGCTCATGGGCGACGGTTTTGGGCGGAGAAACCGTCGCCCATGATTGTTATCGGCGACGCATACAGCTTTAGCAAACGTCGCCCATGATCCTCTTCAGCGACGCTTGTTTGTCCGTCGCCCAAAATTGAGCGCATGGGCGACGTTGCTCTGGGCGACGCCTACAAACCGTCGCCCATGATCCCTAACATGCGTCGCCCATGAGCGTTTCTGTACTAGTGTGATGATGTTTTAACAACACTGCTATTAAGGTTTGATTATAACGAATCGATGATACGTAAGATAGAAAGAGAGCAGCAGTTTTGGTAGGTATCCGTGTAAAGAGAATACGATGATGATCTGATAATACCTTTAGTGAGGAAATCAGCATCTCCTGTTTCTCGATGCTCATGAACCTAACAAAAACAATAGCAAAAAGTACCATTTTTTTTTCCGAGTTCTTGGAAAAAAGAAAGAAAGAAAGAGATATCAACAATAAACCACACCTTGATAATCCGACGAATGATGGGAATGTCAAACTCCCTGTTAAAAAGAGATTGTTATATTAAGGGTGCTAATAATTTAGAACTTGACATTATGTAGCGAGTTTATAGTTTCAGAAAGAAAGGAGAGAAAGAAATTCATTACCTCAAAGCTTAAAGACCACAATTTCTCCTACGCGGATAGGGTCGTCGCTCATTACGAAAGAACAAAAGGTCACCCTAAGAATAGATAGAAGAAGAATTGCGAGCATCACAGCTGAGAAATTTACAGCTCAGTTGGCATTTGATCATCGTATAAATGGCGACCCAATTCATGAAAATATGATCTCATTACACATTCTGCATGTATAGCTCATACTCATAAACGCATGCAAGAATTTAGAATCTAGTTACGAACCCTTTTCAAGCAAGGCTCCATGCTCCCAGATTTAATGATAGAACATAGCAACAATGAGACCTGAAGATTAAGAAATGTGATCTAATTCTTCGACGACTTTGGAAATCTGATAAAGGAGAAAATTAAAACAGTTGTGTGGTATCGTACTGTACTAACCGAATGATGACCTGAGTTTTCTTCATGGATTTGATGATCTGCTCTCTGAACCATCCCATTATTATTGCATTCAAGAATCAAGAATCGCTCACTATCTGGATATACTTCTTTCAACTTCAGTTTACGCGCCAAGAAGTGATGCATGCAGTTATGATTTTTTTTTTTTTTTCCAAAGAAAAATCAAATACTTCTATATATTTAGATATAAATTTTTTAATCGGCGGTTTGGAATGGGTCGGGTCCATAAAATGGGCCGAGGCTGATTGGAGTCGTTAAGGAGATGAGCGTAGTATTAGGAATATAAGATGCTTATAAGGATGGGGTGTGGTATTAATTTTAAAATTAGTCAGCTTATAATTAAATAATGCACTTTTTTACTTATCACATGTATATATTTATATCAACATAACAAACGATATAATTTGACATCTCTCTCTATAATTCGTCGTTGAAAAACGCACAAGTCCATTGCGATCGAGGAGATGCTCATTTAGCTTTTTTAGATTTCTCTTCAGTGAATCCTTTTTTAACATCCATTACTTCACTTTAGGTTCAGGAAGCAAAGACAAGACATGGTTTTTGTCAATTTTTTTCTACTCAATCGATAGAAGAAACAAATAAAACAGAAAGAAGATACATATATGTATATATTATGGAAGTTTTGAAATTTTAAATAAATATGTTCATTCATATGCCATCTAAAATGATGAAAGAATGGTACTTAAGCTAAGAATAATGCCCGGAAAGTTAGATGTAACAAAGCATAATTTGAATTGGTAGATGTAATTCTTTTTTTACGATTAATGCTATTTTATTTTGTGGATATAATAACATAGGAGAGAGACAATGCTTTATTACCGACGAAAAGAAACAACTGAGCACACAGTAGCAAAGGTACGACGAAAAACAACTCGAAAACGTAGATTAGTAAATCATCGAAAGTCTTGCCCTAAGCAAGATCGAGCGGGCTCGGATCAACCCTAGCAAACACCTCAATCTCCTTAATCTCATCGATAAACTTATCTTCCAAAGTAAGCCAAGCTTCAATCCCATTGCCATTCTTCGTATCCATTAACCAAAGCGAATTCAACATAGGAACTTCATCTTCGCCGCTCCCAGCGTCGCACTTGCTTATCCAACTAGGTTGTCCGAACCCAAAGTCGACGGCGTATAGGCCGAAATTGCACCAACTGTTGATGCATAAGTAGTCCGCATCGTCATGAAGCTCTCTCCACGTTTCTTCGAGGTTTTTGAGGTACCCAGAAAACCCTAATTCTTCCCCTCCTTCCATTCTCCCAAGAAAGTCGACGTCTTCGTTGAGTTTGTCTATCGAATTTCTTACCGTTTTCACCAAGTGATTTAGGTCGTTGTTGTTGTCAGTTTGTTGGTTGGTGTAAACTGTGGTTGACGCGGGTAAGAGCCATACAAAGTTGCCGAAGGTTTGATCGGTGACCGAAGATCTAGGTTTGGCTTTTCGCCTTAAATTGACGGCGTGAGTGACTAAAGATAGTTTGTGTTCGTCGAAGTTTTTGATTTTCTTCATGGCTGAAATGTAGCACTTCCATATGTAGGCAGATACTATCTCGACTCGCGAGGGTTTTCGATTCTTTACGCTCCTGCGATAAGATGTAATAAGTTATTAGGTTTTCATCTTATAAGTTAGGAGGTGGTACTTTCAGGACCCTTGTGGGGTCGCAGTCTAGCTTTAAAATTGAAGCAATTTAAGGACCATTGCAGGGTTGTAATTTAAAGAAGCTAAATTTTAAAACTGAATCAATTTGAGGACACAATGCGTCGGAAACTTATTGCGTCCTTAAATTGCGTCAATTTTGAAAGCTAGCATTAATAAACTACAACGTTGTAAGTTAGATGCCGTGAACATGCCATCTTCCCTAACTTATGGAACGAAACAAAATAGTAAAATACCCTAATTATTACGTCTAGTTCGTGGCATTTTTTTTACGTAAAACAGGGACGATATTAAGAAAAAATATCACTTGGTTTTTAGCGAGAGGGCGTCGACGTTTTCTCCTTGCGCATGCATGTCTCTAAGCTTCGACATCGCACGAGCATCGAACACATATCGCCTCGTTTTTGCCTTATCCACCCGAAAGTACTTAGGCATGGCGGAGAACAAATGGATTTCCCTCGTCATACCCTCGTTTTGAGGGAATATCACTTGAGCCCCATAATCGGGCAAATCGTCCATCTCTTCTCCCCTCGCAATTTTAGCCCAAGACTTGAAAAAGTTTGCAAGAACAACCCCGTCGATAACTTTATGATAGAAAACTACCCCGATAGCAATTCCACCGCCCTCGAAAAAGTTAACCTGGATCGACATGACGGGCGACCCACGACCCGGTTCGACCCACGAAAGATCCATGGGTATATGGTTTCGACAACCCAAAAGGTCGGGTTTTTTCAAGAAACTCGAAAGGGGCTCCTCGAACTTAGCTACGAAGAAGGGAACACCTTCGTCGTTGCATTCGATGGTCAGTTTCTCTCCTATTCGACCGGCTAAAGGGTAGTAGTGAGTTAGGGTTTTCGATAGCGATTGCTTTAGGAGATTCGAAACATATTTTTCGTCGTTTTCTTGAGAAGGGAAATCGTGGGGTTTTGTTATTTTCGGGGAGGCGTAGTACAAAACTACTGGCGAAAAGATAGGCGGGACGATTTGGTCGAGCAAGGAAAGCTTGTGTGTTCTTAGGTTGTCTGGGGTTGGACATGAAGGCTTGATGCTTTCTTTTGAAACGATTTCTTTGATCGTCATCTATTTCTCTTTTTTGGGTTAAGTCGAGATATGAGTGATCTTTGGTTATATATAGAGGAATTTAAGCAGAAACGTTGTAACGAACGTGGCTGGCGTGCTTGTAATGTAATAATGTTCCCTCTTGTAATGTAAATATAATATATGTATCGTTTATGCCCGCGCTACATTATTAGTAGGGTAAGATAGAACGTCGTTATATGATTGATGGGGAGGTTTCGTCTGGTTAATTATTTAGTTAATTATGCTACATTTATCGATTTCGTTGACTTTATTTTTCTCATTATTTGCAAAAAGGAAGTTATTTAACTCCAAGCTAATTATTTCTACGAGATAGATCAACTAACCTAGTCATTTAACTAAATATATTGGTTTCGCTAGCTGGAAGTTAAGATCATTCCATAGTCGACATTGAATAAATTTCAGATTCGACTCGAATTGAAGTTAATCAAAGAGTGTCGTAGGTAAGATGTCTCTGCATCAGGACTACAAAAATAAACATAAGATTATATATGATATGACAAGAACATAGTTACATGAAAATTAAAATAACACATATGAACTAATTCATAAGATGGCACCAAACTTGGCTGGTAACGCGTAACGCCTGAAATGTGAAGTCAACAAGCTAACCGGGTCAACTAAGAGAATGTCAACGCTTTAATTGATTCATGTGATATTAATCCCACAACATTTATGACAAAACTAAAAATAAATCAGAATATAATTTAGGCTTAATTATTTTTTTAGTCCCATAAGTTAGGGGGACTGGCGTTATAGGGACCGTTATTTTCGAGTTGGCAATACAGGGACTTAACTTTCGAAAAGTAAGCTTATATGCCCCGACCCGGTATTGTTACCCAAGCTCGCTGACGTGGCAGCCGACTCGCTGACTTGCGCGCTTGTAAGAAATCCGATGTGACACCACGTCATAAAAACTGATGATGTGGCAAAAAAGGAGACGGATTAGCGACGGATATCCGTCCTAACTAAAAAATTAAAAAATAATAAAAAAGGTCCCACACTATACGACATTTGAGAAATAGAAAAAAATAAAAAGCATCGGACAATTTTTAGATCTGAACGCCGATCCGCCGTTGCCTTCCCTCCCCAGATCCACCGCCCGGTCGTAGTCCATTGCCGAGCAGCAATCTGATCGGCCGCCGCCCCAGATGAAAGCGGCGCTTCGTCGTATCAAAGGTTTGGGCACCTGAAGAACCGTGAAAACAGATCCGGCGGATTCATGGTGGAAGTCAAAATGATTATGAAGGCGTCGTAGATCCAGTCAATACAAGAAGAGGTCGCCATAGCAAATGAAACCTGAACACGAACCCAAAAGACAGAACCAAACCAAAAGAATCATGGCCGTCCACGCGCCGTCTGATCCAGGCGATGGAGGCCAGCGGCCGCAACAACCAAACCGGCGTTGGAGAAAATGATCGGCGAAGGGAACAGGCAGGAAGATGAAAGAACGTAGAAAGAAAATTTAGGGTTTCTTCCGATTTGGGGATTCGCTGTTGGCGTGGGAGAGAGAGAGTCAGTACAGTTTTGGATTTGAGTTTTGTTTTGTGTTTTTTCAGTTTTTAATTTATTTATGACGTGGCAATTTTATGATGCGGGTCAACGTCAAAAAAATTTTCCACATCGTGACTCAGATGGTCCGGAGCCACATCAGCATCCACGTCGCAAAATACGGTCATGTGCGTCACACGTGGGGAATTTAAGAGTAAAATGTCCCTATAATGCAGATTTCGATAGTTAAAAGTCCTTATATTGCCAACTCGAAGATAACGGTCCCTATAACGCCACTCCCACTAACATATGGAACTAAAAAAATAATTAAGCCTATAATTTATAAACACTATTAATCCCAAACGTCTGTGGAAAATGCATTGAGACAGATGATTACTTAGTAGGTGGCTGGTTCAACATTTCATTGACTTCAACATTTTGAATCATTAAAAAGGAACGAAAAGATATCTAAATTACAAGAAGCAAATTGCAGTAAATAAACAATTTAGATAACGAGGACATTTGTACTATAATTACAACTAGCAAAAGAAAAAAAAATGGAAATGTTAAAACATTTAAGAAAAGAAGAAGGAGCAGCCTCAGACTTGCAGCAGAGTTAGCAAACTGATCATAGGAGTTTAAATGAATTGATCAAACAGGCAACGAACCTTTTAAGTGAAGTGGCGCGCTTTTAAGAGTTGCTGTTTTCACTTATTAAATTGCAGCTGCTATCGGCGATTTATGCAGAAGAATGGACGAAGCTAATTGGCTGGAGTTTCAACTATGAATATAAAAAGAATGCTTAACGCATGATTTGGGATTCAACTCTCTGTTTTCATCTTCTTCAAAATTCTCAGTTGTAATCTTTCTCCTCAAGAAGATCATTCAATGCTTCTTGATCTGTACTCAAACAGTGATCAATAAAATCTGTAGCTCGTTTGATCGTGGATGTAGGATTAATAAAATCCGAACCACATTAAATAATCGTGTTCAAGCCAATTATCTTGATTCAATTTTGTTATGGTATCAGAGCAGAAAATCGGTTCACGCTGCGATTGATTCGAAAGTGAAGACTGGCGACAGAATCACAGGTGAATTCTAGCTCAGGAATCTCGGATGCAGTACCTTCCTTGGCGAATGATCCCTACTATTTGAATACCAATGAAACCTCAGGTCAATTGCTCGTGCATGAGCAGCTCAATGGTGAGAATTACGTGACTTGGAGCAGGGCTATGATGATAGCATTGATAGGTAGGAACAAAGAAGGGTTCGTGAATGGAGATCTTCGTCCACCGGCGCCAAATGATAAGGAGAAGGTGATAGCTTGGAAGAGAAACAACAATGTTGTTATCTCTTGGATCCTTAATGCTGTCTCAAACGAAATTTCCTCAAGTATCTTGTATAACTCCTCGGCCAGGGATGTATGGGTTGATTTGTAAGAAAGATTTAGCCAAACAAACAGACCAAGGATCTTCCAGCTGAGAAAGGAGTTAATCAATTTGACACAAGGCAACAACAGCATCTCGGTTTACTTTACCAGATTGAAGTCTCTATGGGATGAACTGAAGAATTATCGGCCAGCCTGCTTGTGCATCTGTGGTGGAATTAATCCAATGAAGGCATATCTTGAAGAGGAATATGTTATGACCTTCTTAATGGGATTAAATGAGTCTTATTCACAGCTTAGGGGACAAATCTTGACCATGGAACCACTCCCATCCATCAACAAGGTCTTTGCGCTGCTTGTCCAAGAAGAGAAGCAGAGATCCATAACATTAGGATCTGTCAGACCCATTGAAGGCCCAGTCAGCAATATGGCCATGTTCGCAGCAAGAATGGACCAAGAGCAGTCCAAGAAATTCAGTTTTGGACAGAGGAGAGATGGAATGAGGCCATTTTGCACCCACTGCAACAAGAAGGGGCATACTGTCGACAGCTGTTACCAATTACATGGTTATCCTCCTGGATTTAGGCAGAGCACGAAGTTTAAAGGAGCTAGAGTTAACCAATCTTCTGTGGAGGCATCCCATAATCAGACCCAGTTAGCCCGCATGAGAGGGATCACTGAACCATCTGCAAGGACTGAATTGGTACAACTACAGATAACTCCCTTCCAGTTGCAGTCTCAAGAATCTGTTGAATCAACCAACACTTGTTGTCATGCCAGAGGCAGTAAATACCACTCCACAAGCAGAACAAGGGTCAGGTATTTGTATGTCTTTCAACCTACCTGATCTAACTAACACTAATGTTTGGTTGCTAGATTCTGGGGCCACCATGCATGTGTCAGGAAATAGGTTCTTGCTTCATGATTTACACAAAATAGAAAGGTCAAAGGTAGTCCTACCTGATAACACTATGATAGAGGTCAAACAGGCAGGGTCATTCAGATTAAATAACTTCATCACCCTCACAAATGTGCTCTATGTACCTCAGTTCCAATTTAACTTGATTTCAGTCAGCTCTTTAATAGCCAGTAGAGGTTGCAAAGTGTTCTTTGAATCTGATTACTTTGTCATACAGGTCCTTTCACAACAGGTGATTGGCAAGGGTAGACAAGTGGCTAGGTTATACATCATTCGAGCAGCTAGCACACATGAGCCACATGATAGTGATAGGAATAATTCTGTTTTCTTGAATAAGCTGTCAGCCAACCTTTGGCATAGCAGATTAGGACACCCATCACACAGAGCATTAGATTTGCTGCTGTCCTCTTTAAAGCATGAGAGTAAGAGTTTGGATAAGTGCTGTAAAATTTGCCCTTTGGCCAAACAGAAAAGGAACATATATCCTAATGACATGCACACAATTTGTTCTCCCCTTGATATCATCCATTGCGATGTGTGGGGGCCTTTTCATGTACCATCTCATCAGGGTCATCAATATTTTTCTGCACTATAATAGATGACTTTTCTAGATTTACATGGCTTTTTACGCTGAAACAAAAATCAGAAGTTCAACTAGTCATTCCTAACTTCTTAGCTTATGTTGAGACTCATTTTTAGTGTAAAATTAAAACACTTAGATCAGACAATGCAAGAGAGTTTAACATGAGAGAATTATTCCAGAAAAGGGAAATCTTACATCAGCTTTCTTGTGTTGAGACTCTACAACAAAATTCAGTTGTGGAGAAAAAACATCAACACCTTCTAAATGTAGCACGTGCATTGTTCTTTCAGTTAGGCATACCTGTCCAATACTGGTCTGAGTGTGAACTTTCTGCAACCTTTCTTGTTTATAGAACCCCCTCTATAAGGTTAGGTGGCAAAAGTCCTTACCAGTTATTGCATCAGAAGTCTTTGATTACACCATGCTCCGAGTGTTTGGTTGCCATTGTTTTTGTTCAACACTTGCAGGTAATAGAAGAAAATTTGACCCAAGAGCAAGGGAATGTGTCTTACTCGGTTATCCTGTGGGGATAAAGGGATAAAAAGCTATGGAAATTTCAACCAGAAAGATCTTTATTTCCAAAGATGTGAGATTTGCAGAGGAGATTTTTTCCCTTCAAAGGTCAGTCAGATTTCATTGCAGAGGATCCCTTTCCTGCTTGTGTTCTGCCCAGACCTGGTGTCGCTGACACTGCAATGGGAGACACAACTAAGCCAAGAAGGCTTCATGGATTAACAGGAGGAGCAAATTCAGGAGGAAGATCATACCTACATCACTGAGCCAACACCAGAATTGCATCAACAGTTGCAAGATGAATCTGCAGATATAGGCATTCAGCAGCAGGACTTTTAGCAGGGAGAGGAAAATCTACCAGCTCCTCAAGGGCTTCATACAAGATCTGGGAGGCAGACAAGGAAGCCCTCATACCTCTCTGATTACCACTGCAACAATCTAATAGGGAGGAAAGTTTTATATCCAATGACAGAATGGCTTCCTCATCAGGGCTCCTCAAGGCAGTTTCAAAACTTGATCAGTAATGTGTCCATGGAAGTGGAGCCCAAGATATTTGCACAAGCCTCATACTCAGCAAAATGGATGGAGGCAATGAGAAAGGAGCTGAAGGCACTTGAGAAGAATGAAACATGGTCTTTGGTACCACTGCGGAAAGGTAAAAAGTCAATTGGAAGTCGTTGGGTTTACAAACTCAAATGCAATTCTGTTGGTGAAATAGAGAAATTCAAAGCTAGATTGGTTGCTAAAGGATATGATCAAAGAGAAGGGGTGGACTTCATAGATACATTTGCCCCAGTAGCTAAACCGAACACAATCAGAATCATCATAGCACTAGCAGCAAAGCTCCATCTTGTTCAGATGGACGTCAACAATGCCTTTTTGAATGGAGAATTGACTGAAGAAGTGTACATGGACCTTCCTCAAGGCTTCTACAAGGATTATGACAGAAGTGGAAAGAATAAAGTGGTCTGTAAACTCCATAAATCCATCTATGGTCTGAAACAAGCATCAAGGCAATGGAATGTGAAGTTTACCAATGCTGTGAAGGATTTTGGTATTATGCAGATTGAATCTGACCACACTTTATTCTTGAAAGGGAAATGTGAGCAGCTGGTTATCCTTTTAGTGTATGTAGATGATATAATGTTGACATGACCATCGATTCGGGCAATTGAGGAAGCAAAGGTCTTCTTGCATCAGTGCTTCAGAATTAAAGACCTTGGAGAATTAAGGTATTTTTTTGGAGTGGAAGTAACGAGGAGTGAGCAGGGGATTTACTTATCGCAGAGACAGTATACTTTTCAAATACTTGAGGACACGGGTTACTTGAATGCTAAACCTCTGACAACTCCTATGAGTCCAACACAGGGGCTGGCAGAAGATGATGGAACCTTGCTGGGAGATCCCTTCCAATACACAAGGCTCGTCGGAGGTTGCTCTACCTCACCTTTACGAGGCCAGACATCTCATTTGTGGTGCACAAACTAAGCCAATTCATAGCAATGCCAAGGATATCCCATCTGGCAGCAGCACACCATCTGCTGAGATACTTCGCCATCTCGTTAAAGTATCCTTCGTTGTCCAGCACCTTCACAGAAGAGGCGCGGGTCTGGAATGTGTCGCACATCTTTCAGCCGTAATATGCACCCTACACTCGTCTGGTTACAGATATCACTGATCGCCACTATTTTAGAAACACTTTGGTTACCCATCTTGGTAGTTCCAAAGTTTTCCGCGTTATATGTGGAGAAGTATTCACGCCTTGGAACACAATGGTTGGAGGCACCAGAGTCCACTTTCCATTCGGTGTTTGCATCCGCAACATGACAGCAGTCTGCGTCATTCACCAGAGTAATCTCTCCACCATCTTTGGAGGGGATTGCAGACGTGTTCTTGTCATCATCTTGTTTTTGTTTTCTGTTGAGAAGCCTACAGTTTTTTTGTAAGTGGCCAATTTTTCCACAATGGTAGCACTTTCTCATATCCCTGGACTTGGATCTATCTTGTGACTTGTCATATCCTTTTGGTCCTCTACTCTTGCTCCGACCCCTATTCTCGGTGACAAGGGCCTGAGTTCCAGTACTGGTACTGGCAGCATCCTTCCGTCGCAGCTCTTCATTATAGAGTCTGTTTTTCACCATCTCCATCGTGACTTTACCACTTGGTGTCGAATTAATGAGCGATACCACCAACGTATCCCAGCTATCAGGTAGGGAACCCAGTAGCAGGCATGCTTGTAGCTCATCATCAAGGATTAGACCGACACTTGTGAGTTGAGTTACAAGCCCCTCAAAGTCATTCAGATGTTCAGGAACTGATCGTCCCTCGTTCAGCTTCACATTCATGAGTTTCCGCATCATGAATACCTTGCTCAGTGCATTTGTCACCTCGTACATACCCTCCAATTTCGTCCATAGTTTGTAGGGGTCGTCTCATTTCGGACGTGGTTGTAGAGGCTAATGTCCACCCATTGGCGGATCACAGCTAGCGTCTTTCGTTGCAATTTCTTCCCTTGGTCAGCCTTCCCGCCTTCGGGCATCTTGCCTTCATTTTCGATTTGTTCATGGAGGTCTTTGCAATAAAGATAATCCTCCATCATTGATTGCTACATGGAGTAATTCGTTACTGTCAGCTTGATCATTCCTCCGTCGTTCTCCATGGCTGAAAATCTACCAGCAACCTACTAGTATCTTTTTTGATGTGGAAGATCAGTCAAAGCTGCAACCACAGAGCATACTTAGAATACTATCAGGCTCTGATACCACTTGTTGGGAATGGTGGTGGGCCACGCAGCGGAACAGGTCCCGGTTTAGCTCGGTAGGACGATCGGGAGAAGTGGGACCCACGAGGTAAATTTGGTGGGACCCGCACAGTAACTACCACGGTAAAAATAAATTTATCGTAAGGTAAGAAAGAACACCAGAATTTTAACGTGAAAACCCTCTGTTAACGAAGAGGGAAAAACTACGGCCGAGTCGACAAAATCTTCAATAGTAAAAATTAGGGACATTGACATTTTTAGTCCCTATTGTTTAACATATGCGCGTCCGTGGTCCCCGATATTCCCGAGTTACATTTTCAGTCCCTGATGATACATTTTTTACCCGCTTTTGGTACCTCCGTTAAGTGGGACGTTAATTTTAATAGAAAAAAACACGTGTCATGTTGGTATCGTCATAAAAAACTTAACAAAAAATAAGAAAATATCTAATTCCCTCGCTGTCTCTCTCCTCTCCACTCTCTCTCTCTCTCCCCTCTCTCCTCTCTCTTGCTCTTTCTGTCTCTCTCTCCTCTCTCTCTCTGTCTTTCTGTGTCTCTCTCTCTGCTGGGCGGCGACTGAAGATTGTTGATGGGCGACGTGACCAAGCGGCGACTCTGGCGGTGGAGACGGCGGCAGATCTGGTGTCTGGTGGTGGTGGTGGTGGTGGTGGTAAAAGGTCGGGCGAGGTGGGTTTGCTCGGCATCGGGCGGTGACGGATCGACAGTGGTGGCACGATGAGGTCGGCGGTGGTGGAGAACTGGCGGAAAGGTATGGGTCATGTGCGAGGGTCGCAACGCCTCTGAACATCTCCATCGAAATTTGGGGTTTTTATATATTTAATTTGGGGAAAATCTAAGCATGACACGTGTCTTTTCCCGTTAAAACTAACGTCCCACTTAACGGAGGTACCAAAAGCGGGTAAAAATTGTATCATCAGATACTGAAAATGTAACTCGGAAACATCGGGGACCACGGACGCCCGCATATTAAACATTAGGGACCAAAAATGTCAATGTCCCTAAAAATTACAACCCTCGAATTTTTACTATCTCACTTTTACCACTCATGTTTACCTCACACCTGTCTGTAGATGTGGAACCCTATCAGTTTCTACCTGAACTGATAACCTCACAATTCACTCGAACTACTTCTCTCTATATAGTAAAACTCGAATGAGCTTGTGATGATAATAACTGAAGAATCCTCAGCCTATTTATAGATGTCTTCAGCACTTCTGGACCGCTCGAAACGGGTGGCCAGGAATCCGCCGCGTCGCCCTTCAATATGAGCCGTTCATTATTTTATTATATATATAAAATAATATTATAATAAAATATTAAAATAGTCTTTTATTATTTTCTTTTTCAATGTTGGTGGGCTTTGCAAATGACTGGACCCCAACAACAACAAAGAAGAAAACAATCTTCAGGCCATATTCCGGCAGAAAGATCATCAATGTTCGACGAAAGTTACTTAAACGACCAATAAACAAGTAGACACTTGAAACTATTAGAACGATTGAATCCACAAACCTGCAAACTCAGAGCCGCCTCAAGAGTGTTCCGTATACATGTCAAGTACAATCTCAACGAACTCGCCTATTAATCAGAGAAATCGTACAGTCAAGTATGAATCAAGCATCTACGTGCGTGAAAATAAATAAAGCCCGTGAGTTCTCAGAGAAATCTCACCATTGATTTGCGCTAGTCGTGATTTGAGAGTTGTACGTTTTATGGAGTGAAACAAATTGAGAAAGAACGAACAATAATGTCGTAAATTGCAAATATTCTATAAATATAAAAAGACAGCCTTGAAAATAAAACCTTAAATAATTACAGTAAATCTAGGCGTATCTACCCTTAAATACACAAAAGAACAAAAATTATTGGTTCATTATCATGTTAACATTTTTTATATATTGATACCTAGTAGAACAAAATTTTTACATATAGCTACCCGTTTGTTGTTAGTATACTTTACCATCGTTTACATATATTTTTATATGTATATTGCGTATTATATGACGTGTTTATATGATATCTAGTTTCCTGATATGTTGTGTATATCTCAATACGACGTACCTTTTTCAATGTATTATGTATCAAACTATGTTTCCAAATGGTACCTTGATTTCTAATATGATGTACCTCCAGCACAACAAGTGTGTAAACAAAAGTATAAACTTCCCGTGGATCTATGATTTTTAGCTAGTGTTGTTTTTTTACACACATTCTCCTTATGTTGTTTTTCTAGTGAATTAAGCTATTTTTCCAGTGTGATATGAAATAGAGTTGGTTTCTTTCTTTTATGTGTAGATCACATGTTCATGTTTCTCAGCTATTTACCAGTAAGCAAATGAGCTTCATACATTGGCAAATCAGTGTTCTTAGAATAAACCCTTTTAAACAAACATCTATAATAAAACAGGCGAACAATTTCCGCCATTTCCCCATATCTCTACCAAAACTTCATTAAAAACAAAACGAATATAAAAACAAAAAATCTCAAAAAAACCCTTGATAGAAGAGAATATAGGCCTCGCTTCGCAAGACCTCATCTAAAGAAGTCTCACGTACATAAGCATCGCTTGCATGATACCAACACTCTTTGTTTTCGCCTTTCTTACCACCTCTCACATACGCCACGTAGTGTCCGCCTCTCATGGTTCCCGAATGCTCAACAACGCCGACCAATCGATACTTAGACAACTCTTTCTCGCCCGCCCTTTTCGTAGTACAAAACAAAAAAATGAACAACAAAAAACAACCATCGAGTCAAGAAGTTTAGAAATATCGAACCTCGAATCCATGTAAGGCTTCAGATCGATAACCTCCTTGAAATCCACGTGCCCACTAAGTTTACTCAAACGACCTCTTGCGTCTAGGCTGAACCTCTTGAGATGGATAGTTAAGATGGGTGGAGTTTTGCTTATGAGTATGCTCTTCGTCGCATCCCTCTTTACTTTGAAATCCTCAGTATTCACCTCCTCTTTCGATTCTGTTTCTGTAGATTCATCTGCATCGTGTTTGTTTCTCCCGGGATTTCGACAGCTAAGGCTATTGCATCCCGAGGATGAACAGCTGCATTCGTCTGATGTCTCAGAATTCAGTTTTTCTGAGTGCAGTTTAGTAGCATCAGCCTCAGTTTCTGGTATTTCAGGTGCTTCGTCTTTGTTGTTACAAGTTTCCCTGTTCATTGGCTGTGTCTGAACCTCAGAATCATCAGTGCCATATGAGTTTTCAACGCCCATTAGACCGTTCGATTGCTCGAACCCATTAGGCAATAAAGAAGCTTTCCTGGGCATTCGCAGTGTCCTCATCTGCTCTCTCAGGGCCTTCGAACAGTTATCGCATTGCCAAGCGTGTTCGTCCTTGGACAAAAGCTCGGGCTTGGTGAAAAGGGCAAGGCAACTCTCGACTGATACCGAAGCATTCTCATCGTCGACCTCATTTGCTTCAGTGTCACTGACCTCAGAAACAGAGGACTTAGGCTCCACGGTCACCTCAGGTTCGTCGAATAAACTACCAAAGACATTGAAATCCGAGCAATCTTGCTCTTCGTCAACCACAGAAGACGATAACTGAGCTTCTTCTTTGACTACCTCACTCTGAGATGAAGGATATTCCATTGGAAGGGCGATAACTTCTGGAAGCTGATTGACTGAAAGGTCTTCAATGTCTCCATGTGAAGCATTTGAATCCTCATTACAAGGCTGATCGCCAGGTAAATTAGGACAAACTTCGTTAGAAACATCACAATCTGTGGATTGCTTCTCACCGATCTGTGCATTACCATTTGACCTTTCCTCGACTTCTGGCGAAGGATTATCAAGCTCGTTTCGTTTGCCTAAGGAGGTCGTAGCAATGGCATCTACCAGATTATTCACAGTTGCAGAGGCATTAGTCTGAAGATTGTCACTCATACGGCTATCCTTGGCTGAAATCTCATCCTTTTCCAAGTCATTGTCAAGGTAATCCAACCAAGAAAAACAATCCAAGGACGTATCGCATTGTTCGGTGGTGTTCTCACATGCCTGTGAGATTTGATAATTGCGAGCGCTCGAAAGATCCTCCATTGTCAAACCCATATCAAAAGCCATATTGGCAGCACCACTTAAGCCAGTCGATGGAAACTCACCACCGCCCATATAAAGCACCAACTGATTTTCTTGTTCGGCTCGAGGCTGCATTTCACAACAAATGGAGCTGTCGCTCGTCGATTTTTTAGACTGATCCTCTGCTCTCATATTAACTCTGCTGCTTTTAGAAGATAAACTCCTCCCAAAGCGCTTCGGAGGAAGCTTCGGTTTCTTACCACGGGCCAAAGGTTGGATTCGTTTAGCTGAAGACTTCTTGGTGTGGACGGGCAATGACAGGTCCAAGAATGGTTCGAACACGGTCGAAGAATGACCGCACTCTAAACAAGAGACGGTACTCGAAAGCTGACCGCCAAAAAGAGCATCGACAAATGTAAGATGTACCTTCGATTCCTTAGGAGAAGAAGAATTGACGAGCTTTCTCGCGCTCAGTTCTTCAGAAGACAGCGCATCGAGCAAACATCTGAGCAACTCCTGACTATCATGTTGTTGATATCCCCTGAACTGTGGAGCCTTCGTACAAAGGCTGGTGAATACAGATCGAGGGTCCATTGCACTTCTAAAGTTTGATACTCCAACTGTTTCGAGGAAAAGATTCCTCAGAGCAGCGTTAAGAGGACCATAAGATTCGCCGACTCTAAGGAAATTATCCCGCAAGCTCTCTATAGCCAATATGTTTTGCATGACTGAATTAAAGAAACAGGTATTCCCCAAATTGACTAATCCTCTAACCGAATAGCCAGTTATTACATGTACGGAGATGCTAGAAGTGGGATCAGACGTCGTTTCACTGGTCTCTTTACCACTCCCAAACCAGACATCCTCAACATCAGCGTTAGACCTTTCTTCTGATTCCCCCTTCAGCAGCTTAGCAATATCGTGCAAAACCTCCTTGAGCTTACTGTCTTCGGACATTTCGGTAGAAACCAGTTTCTTGCAAGTGAAACACCATAGTAATTGGTGGTTTTTGTAATGAACCACCAATGGATGACGGTTAGTTTTGGAATGACGAACAGCATGGCTTTGCGGTGTGTCTGGTAATCCCGCGCCTCCGCACGAGAAATGAGCGCAATCCAAACAAATCCAAATTGCCTTCGATTCTAACTTGGACGAACCAACTGCTCCTTTCCTACCATGCTTACCTCTGCCTTTCTTACCTTGGTGGCAATCCTCGCAGTTATAAGATTCCACAGATGTAAGCTTGGTAGAGAGAGCAGACAGATTGATCTCTCTATTTTTGTGCAAGCATAGTTCTCTGGCTTTAGCTGTTACAACTCCATCTTCGGAAGCTTCAACATGATTGGTGACTGTTTGTGAAACATTTATAGGGGACGTAGGGGAAGTGTGTTTCGCTCTCTGGTCACTTCTTGCCCGCTTCTTCACCTTCTTTACCATTTCACCTGAAATATATCCAAGTGAGTGAGTGAGTGAGTGAGAGAGAGAGAGAGAGAGAGAGAGAGAGAGAGAGAGAGAGAGAGAGAGAGAGAGAGAGAGAGATTTACCTACAGAACTTTGTTATCGAAGAAAGAACTACACCACGAAGGATTTGAGACACGACTTCACTAAAAATAACTACAAACGTACAAAGAGCACCATGATAAACGAAAACTCTGCCACAATCCACATAATATACATTAGCGCATATCGACTTATCACCATGAGCGGCATATTTAAGGATCACCATACCTTAACGAAGAATTACCTTCTTTGTCTATTTTCCTAATATCTCGCCCTCTTCCCACGGACTAAATCTCTTCGCAAATTATAGAACGTCACAGCACATCAACACCAACAGGGAACCAGCAACATCAGAAGTATTTATTGCTCGAGATGGTAAATCTTGATTCTAGACAATCCAAAACCTGCATTTGAAACAACTTGTCAACCAACTGACCTACCTAATGTGCATCACTATTAGATATTATCAGCCCAATGTGCAATAGAACACAGCCATAACTGTAAGAAATCGTATTCCACCGATTTGAATCATAGCGGTCCACGAAGAAAGTTATATGGAAGGAAAATCAACCACAAGCTACCATAATTATAAAGCCAACTTCTTGCACAACATGAACCAACTAATCCACACAAACTCGGCAATCTGCCATAACTCAGAAGGAGAACAAACCACAAGCAAACAAGGTACTGAAACAAATTATCCAAGTTCGTAACCAAACACATAATAACTTTATTTTCCATATTAGTTTTGTCGAACTGCTACCAGATAAGAAAATTGAAAAGCATAAACAACGCCCGTACACAAGACGTTCACTATTTTGCGAAATCAGGGGTTAAGAAACAAGATTCGACTTGCGAAGCAGAAGCATATACTTCGATCTCTATGTACAAATCACGCCAAGCCTCTTCTGAAATGCGCTCCGATCCGCAACAATAAAAAATTCAATCAATAGTTAAAAGAATCGCCACGTTCCCTCAAAAATCTACAAAATTAATCGAATGAATAAATCATCGTCCCCGACGACAACGGGGACATCGACGGAGATCTAATGGAATTTCAGGGGATTCTTCTTTATTTATGGTCAGGGAGGATACTGTTGATAGGCTTTTCTTTTCTACTGTTGTCTGTCAATTGTCTCTCTCATGTCGTAAAATCCTGGTAAATGAAGAGTCGTCTGTTATTCATTTAAGAATGGGCGGGCTTTCTTAAATGGGCTGGGCCTATGTTGGGCCCGACATAAATTGCTACTGTAGTACAACAAGGAAGATCAGTCGGTGTTACCGTACACTATTTGACCACAAGGTCAACGTTTGCATCAAAGCAAAGTTTTAGTCCTTTCCTTTTTCGTAATTTTTATATAATTCTTGATGGGTTTTCTAAATTATTAAATGACCGCTTGGTGATAAATGTAAGTTGTTTGCATCGTACGTGAAGTCGTTTTGACTATTTCTGCATAATATGATTTCACAACAAAATCAGACGTTTTTACCGTAGTTTTGCGGCAGGTTCGTATTTCTCAATGATCACGGGGTACGATGCCCGATGGACCTGAAATTTTAACCATAGATAGCAGACTCGTTAATCTTGACTCAGACCAAAGGATTTTTGAATCGGAGGTCTACATTGAGATATATGAATTTTTCAACGTGCTGTTGTTTTGTAGGAAAAATCGTCACGGCCGTTAAGGCTATGTAAGAGGCCGTGAAGCGCACCAGATAGCCATTTTCTTGCCGATGTGTCACGGCCGTGAACATGAACCAATCGAAGCCGTGAAGGGCGCTTCATGGCCGTGAAAGGAGGTGCAAGAGGCCGTGAATGAGGGCCGAAAGTCATTTTCTAAGCCCCGAACGCTGCACGGCCGTGAATGGTGGCTACTGAAGCCGTGAACATGGGCAGAGACGTTTTTTTCTTCAGGCTTTATGTTGTCACGGCTGTGAAGAGGCGTATACGAGGCCGTGAACGTCCTTGTGGCCATGTTAAAAGTCAAGCACATAAAAATAAAGAGACTTTCACTTATCTTATCTTCTTGGAAACGAAATTGGGACAAGAAATCTGGTTTTGGGGGCTCAATGGCTGCAAATACGGCTTTGGAGGCTAGAATCTTTCAAATGGGATTTTGGCAACTCCTTGATTTCTACGTTGAAGAAAAGAGCAAAAAAAAAGAGATGATGATGAGCGTCTATATAAAGAGCCATTGTAATGAGAAGAAGGAGAGGAGAAACAAGGAAGAAGGTACGTGAAAGATACACCATTTAAGGTCATATACATACATACACGTTGTCTTTCTAAACCCAAGAACACATATTTAGTTCGCTCACCACGTGCTCGATAAAAGTACTCAGCGAAGAACGGGGATTAACTTCGATTCAGGGAAGCATTTATGATGTATTCGATGTTAACTACGTGATTTGTGATCATGATGACTAGCTAAATATTTTGTATTTGAAATGAGATAAACCCTAGCGCGATCGATCGTATATTTAAGTGTATTCGATGTTCTGCTATTGTTACGACTCGTTTATGACGCATATGATTTTGATTATGTCTATGTGATTAAAATTATCTAGTTAGCTTGGTCATGTCTATGTGTTTAAGGTAACATAGTCCGGGAAATTGTAACGCTCGAGAGAGGGGCGAACGATTAAACCACTCGTAAACGAGCGGAATAAACTCATCGCTAGAGATAGGTTGAACTATCCTGCCGGATTAGAGTCAAATCTAATAGCGGGAGTCATCGTGTTATAATGCGATCTTCGGTTAAGTAGTTAGGGAAACTTGCCCGGCTATTTAATTCGTTGATTAGTTGTTTACGATCAGTGTATGGTAAGGCGCAGTTTCGCCAGCTATATAACTCGTATGCATGTAGTAGGAATCACGGTCTAATGATAGCTTTGTTTATGTACATTTGATATTTGTTTTGGTCGAGCTAGGGGGATTCGAAGTCTCAAATACATCTATTTTCGTAAGGGTCTCTCAATACTATTTTATCAAGTTGTATTTTCTAATTATTGTTATTTACCGTTTCAGCAACCAAAAATATTTACTAGCATATTTAGGCAAAAGTTTTTCTAAGGACATAGTTCTCTTGGGATTCGATACTCGAATACTTGCTACTTCTATGCTATCTCGATAGGTACACTTGCCTGTTGAGCGTAGGATAGTTCGTTTTATTTTAATACTCGATTCGCTCGATCACTTGGGTATAACATAAAGGCCGTTCGGTAATAATGGTGGTATAAGGGCACAAAGATAAGACATTTTAAATTGGCTATTATAAATTATCTTAGCCTCATACCTAGTTTATTTATATCGGACACTTGGTATAAAATATGGGCTTTGAATTATACCTAATTGGAAAATAAAAACTATATAAGAGCATATTATCTATTTTATTCTATTATATTAAGGGTGAGGGCTATGATAAACAGTAAATTGGTCTGTCTCAATTGACCAATCAGATTTTTTCTACATGTATTAAATAAATAGAAAAAAACTTATTAACCACGTACCTTCTATAACCTCATAATAACTACCAAATACTATTTAGTATATTTGTGATTAAAACTATTTAATAATAATTAACTTTATTTTATTGCATACATGTGGGTGTGCCAGAAATACTAGTTTATATTAATTGGGCTTATTAGGAAAGCAAACGCAGCGTAATTCCACTCACATTGTGACAAGTTTGCATGTAAATTATAGTATGTCATGCGTCACAATTTGAGTAGGCTTGTGTTATATGGAAATGGGTTTGTATGACAAAAACTTTATTAAATTAAGACATATGTAGGCTTCTCACGATCGACGAGGATGGCAATTCCATTCCAGTTTGCTTGGCGTAGACATATATTTAATCCATGTCAGTAAAAGATTTATTTCGAATATATTTTAATAATTAACATAATTTGGAACATCAATGTCCATAACCTTCATTTTAATGGTAATTTGGTGAGTAAAGGTCATTTCTATACTATACTACCAACCTCAAACATCATCAAAATCCAATTTTTTTGTTTTTTTTACAATGTGGCAACATTTCAGTAGAGTTTAAGTGTCTTCCAACATGAATTGATAAGAAAGAACAGATTATATCATCAAATTGAGGGATTATATATACTAGTATATTTAGTACATCCTATGTATGTGCAAATATATAAGTCATTTTTATATTGTTATATAATTAATTAAGTTATTTTAAAAAGAAAATTTTAAATCAAAGGATTAAATTGTAGTAAATCAAAATATTAAGGGTATAATTGTAAAAAATTAGTTATTTTACAGACCAAATAGAAGTTTATATTCACTCCTCCCCTTAATATAATAGAATAGACGATTTTAAGAGGTAAGGGGTTGTAAATGTAATTTGACCAAAATCTTGGATTAACGGATCAACTTAACGGTAACGTGGTAACGCTCCATGTGGTCTCCCACACTAACTACGGTGGATCGGCGCTTAAGCGGAAGCTGAAATCTTCCAAGCAGACACTTCAAAATCAAGTCTTTGATTGCGACCAAAAATGTCCAAAGCTCAGCGCTCAACTACACAGTCTTCAGTTGTACGAAAGAAATCATAATACTAAGCTGCATTATAGAAACAAAGCTGCATTATAGAAACAAAATGAAGGCGGCATTGAAGACACTACTAGCTTTTACTTCTACTCTATTGCTGCACTACACTCTCTCATAGATGCGTAGAGTTTAGTACTGTGCTGGGAATTTGGTGAAAGTCGTTTTACTTGTGCTTTGTTTCTTGCGAGCGAACTTCTCAGCATCATCGTGGGAAACTGAAATCTGGGCCGTTGAATTTCTGGGGTGGCTCAGATCTGATCTATTGTTGAAGAACATGGAGAAATTAAGGTTCTTTGGCAGTAACAGTGGTGGGTTTTTTTGTTCAATGCCTTTTGGGTTGTTTTCCGTTCTTACATTCTTAAGTTTTGGCCCTTTGCTGAGGGGTCTGTCTCCATTTGGACTTGAGTTTGTTTTGTTGCCTATTCATTCCTTTTTGTTTTTTTCCTTCTCTTAATTTCTCTGAATACATATTGAACTGTTTCTGGGATTTCCGTGACATTCTTTATTGCAACCATTTTCATAAAAATCTGTCAATGTACTGATTCTTAGCAAATTTCGCAGGTTTATTTCCTATCATAAGCCTCCTAATGCTTCTCTTCTGTTACATATCATCATCCTTCAGTAATGCCCAAATGGTGAGAAAAATCTCCGAAAAAGCCATGCCCGAAAATACACCGTTGTCGCAAAAACCCCATCGAAAAAACTTCGACCCTTCCCCCGCGCCAGCTCAGCCTCCTTATTACGGTGATTTCTTTATTGCAAGCCCTAGCTCGAATCGCCTTCCATTGTCTCCCAACTTATCTGGTAAGTGGTAAAGCTTTCGATTCTTGTGTTGTATCTTCAATTCAACCCTGAAGTTTCGATCTTTTTCTTTCTTTCTTTACTTCATCAGATTGCTGCGGGCCCAACACAGTTCTAAGGCGTAACAGCGAAGGCTGCGACTGCGTATACCCAATAAAGCTCGAAATTCTCCTTTCGAACGTCTCGCCGAACGCAGATTGGAAGCTCTTCTTAGTGCAGTTCGCTTCCCAGCTAAGCTTGCGCGTATCGCAAATTGAGCTCGTCGACTTTTACGTCGTGGGTCCCACCAAACTCAACGTATCCATGAACATCGCCCCGCGCCGAGGCGTAAGTTTTCCTCAAAACCAAGCAGATGTAATAAAATCCTCGCTATCTGCACACAAGATTCGCTTCGATCCTTCTTTACTCGGCGATTACCATCTCCTAAACTTTACCGTGTTTCGGCCAACGTTAGCTTCACCAGGTAACGAAGAAATCGACCCCTTCTTTTTTGCTCGTAATTTTCTCGTTAGGGCACGATATTGAGGTTGTCGTAAAATTTTCGCAGGCCCATCTTCGTTAATTTCTCCAACTGTATCTCCAAAAACACCCGTCGATTCGAAGGGCCCGATCGTTATAGTCGTTCTTGGAGCCCTAATATTAGTAATCGTGAGCATTTTTCTCGCCGTGGTTTGCTTCTGCGTATTTCGTTCGAAGAAGCGTGTAAGAACAGTCGAAAAACGAGGTATGCTAAGCGAAAGCAGAACATATATATCTTTACTTACATCGAGTATTCATTCGCCTGTAATATCTGACTCTTCACTGTCTTTCATCGTCTAGGAAAAAAACAAGGGACGAACGAAAGAATTCCAACCGAAGAATCCCTTCGCCGACCAACGACTACCAAGTTTCTCCCATACGAAGAACTAAAGAGCGCCACGAACAATTTCCAGCCACCGAATATCATCGGCGAGGGCGGTTTTGGGAAAGTATTCAAAGGCGTGCTGCCCGACGGGACAAACGTGGCCGTAAAGAGGCTCACGGGCAGCGGCGGCGGGCAGCACGGATATAGAGAATTATTGGCCGAGGTCGAAATTCTTGGAAGGCTTCACCATCGAAACGTAGTGAAGCTCGTCGGTTATTACAGCAATGGGCACTCTTCGGTCAATTTGCTCTGCTACGAGCTTGTGCCCAACGGAAACCTCGAATCTTGGCTCCACGGTAATAAGACCCACATTTTTTTTTCCGCTGAAAATACGGGTAAATTATTCTATATCCCCACGTGGATTTACTGAAATGCACGTTACTACCATATACGTTTTTCTATTGCACGAAAGTCCCTTGTGCTGCTGGTCTAAACTTGGCATCGTACCCCCTGTGTTATCTGAAATTTACCACTTTACCCCCAATAGGGGTTGTAAATGCAAAATATTGTCCAAAAACAGCATTGTAACCCCTGCATTGTCTAAATTTTACTACTATGCCCCTAATTTACTGTTTAAACACAGCATCATACCCCATGCGTTGTCTAAATTTTACCACTATACTCCCCAATTAGGGAGTAAATTGCAAGGAGCGCATGATTAAATAAACATACGAGGGTATTTTACGCTGTTCACAGATAACAAGAGGTGCTTAGTTTTTAAACCGCAGATGGGTTATTATATGCAGTCGCTGAAAATTTTCACGTTGGTGATTCGAATAAAGTTATATATGTAATAATAAATTTAGGGGCGTCGGGTGCGGGCCGCCCGCTCGACTGGGAAAAGAGGATGAGGATTGCCCTCGATGGTGCCCGAGGATTGGCGTATATGCACGAGGATTGCCAGCCTTGCGTCATTCACAGGGATTTTAAGGCGTCGAATATATTGCTTGGGAACGATTTTCACGCGAAGGTTTCAGATTTCGGTCTAGCCAAGCAAGCGCCGCCCGAGGGCAGGGCTGACCGTCTCTCCACTCGAGTCATGGGGACTTTCGGGTTAGTTTAGTTCTTGAATTCTTTTACGCCTTCGAATATTACGTTTTAACGTCGATCGACGGTTATTTATTACAGCTACGTCGCGCCGGAATATGCTATGACGGGACATTTATTGGTAAAGAGCGACGTTTACAGCTACGGAGTTGTGCTCTTGGAACTGCTGACGGGGAGGAGACCCGTGGATATGAATCAACCTTCGGGCCAAGAAAATTTAGTCGCATGGGTTAGTTCGTCTTTTTTTTTTAACGTTCTTAGTACAATATCGAATCGAATATGATCAAGGATAGGATAATCTCGGTAAGAAAATTAGAAGTCGACAACATGATTGGTTTAATTATTTTTTCAGTTCTGTAATTTAAGGGAGTGACATTATATCGCCAGAAGGAGTGGCATTATACTGAATGCAACTTTATAAATTAAGCAATTTAGGAGTATTATATGTTGGAACCCCTACAATGTTGCCCCTAAATTAATCGTAACCCTAAAATTATACGCATGTAAAAACCCTAGAATTTAGGGGCAAAAGTAAGGGTTCCAGCGTATAATGTCCCTAAATTGCTTATATTTAAAAGTTATTGTTCATATAATTCTATCTGGGACTAAAAAGAATATTTAAGCCCGGCATGATTTTTACAGGCTAGGCCGATACTGAGAGACACAGATAGGATAGAAGAAATCGCAGACTCGAGGCTAGAAAGGAAATACCCGAAAGAAGAGTTTTTACGCGTATGCACCGTGGCCGAGGCGTGCGTGGCGCCCGAGGCCCATCAAAGGCCCACTATGGGAGAAGTCGTTCAATCTCTTACGATGGTCCAAAGGTTCCCTGCGGAGCATAAAGATCATCGTTTTACGGTAAGAAAAACGACGTCGAATTGTTATAATAATGATGCAGCTAACCTTAGGCAAACTTCGGAGCACGAGAATTTTCTTAGGTCAGTCGCGTTGTCTGAAGATCTTCAGGAAGGACGATGAATGCTGGCTTTAGTTTTAGGTTTTTGTATTTTTCGATTCTTGCCCGCAAATTTTCTGGGTTGGGATTGGCTTTTTCGAAGTTTTATTAGACGAACGAAGAACACAATTTAAGAAAAAGGGCAACATTTGACTCTGCTGATATTCATACATATGTACAAGAGATTCCTTTCTATGTAACAAACAACATTCTGTGTTCAATGCTCCCAAGTGTTCAGTTCAACGAACCTTTTAAGGTTGTCCAGAGCCCCGAAGATACGCTTCTGCACCGCCTCTTCTTCGATAAGCCCTATCAAGAATCATACGAAAAATTCAAACCCAGTTAATAAATCAGAGATCTTTAACCAAGAAAGTCGGTAAAAACATGCTAACGAAGAAGAGGCAAGAAAAAGAAACCTGGGATTTAACTTTTCTTGACAGAGACTCTACTTGTAGAACCTCTTCTCCAATATCATCCAAGCTTTTCGTCCTTACATCCATCGACAGGCTTGCAACCTTCGCTCGATCTTCTCGGGCAAGCCTTAGCTTCTCTAAGAGGCGATCGACTTCAGCGTCAGTGATGAGCATTTCTCTGTCCAAACTAGACAAGGAATTCCTTCGAAGCTCGGCGAGTAATGACAGAGTGCTAGGCCTCGAAGGAGGAAGTTTAAGCCCATCGTTATTACCATTCGTATTCAGACATTCCATGGCAGAAGTTTCCGTGGAAATGATGTCATCTTTCTCACTAACAACCTGGGAATTGCTCGACTGTTTATCTTCGTAAGGGTTATTCGATTCAATCCCATCACAAGCCACGACGAACTTCTCTTCTGTGCTCGACGAATGGTTTTCTTCCTCACACTGTTCGACCTGCAAATTCATTCGGTCATTGAGATTCTTTGAACATAAAGTCTACGAACATGGTTCTTACCTTATCCAAAGAAATCCCAGAAAGCAGCTTATAATCGTTTTCGTCCAAAGTAATCATATTTCGATAGGCTTCGAGCTCCTTCTCCAAGAACAGCTTCTCCCTTTCCCTCCTTACAAGAATCTCTCTTAAGATGCTAATCTCTTCAGCATCATGGGCAGATTTCTCTTCGATCAACCTCTGAAACTGCCTCGATTCCATCTCTACAATAGCCTTCTCCTCTTGAAGCCGAAGGATCATCGACATGGCTTCCTCGGCAGCAGTCGCAGAGGCGTTCCTCTCCTTTTCGAGCTCGATTCGCAGAGCAGCTATGGTGGAAGAACATTCTCTGACACGTTTTCGATAATCTCTCAACATAATCCTACGCCTACGCCGTGACAGAACTATCCCCTTGCCCTTTAAATTCTCAGCCCTAACGATCAAATTGGTCCTATCCTCCTCACAGCTGCCATCGATCGATTTCCTCGTATCAGAGAAAGAACTAATCGTCGTCGTTGTACATGTGCAGCAGCAGCCATTAAAAGGGTAAGCTTGGTTGACGAATTGAAGAACATCGGATATTTTCTGGGCAGGGAAATCGATCAATAATCTGTTCAAACAAAAGCTTCTTCCGCCGTGGATTTCGAAGAAGAAGAAGCCATGGCAAGGACAAGGCAGGTTAAGGCCGAAGATGTTGAGAAGCTTTGAAGCGAAGAAAGCTAAAGCTGATGCACAGAGGAGAGAGTAAGCTATTGCAAGGTCGACGAACGCAGCTGTTAAGCTAATCAAACTCCACATCTGCAGATAATCGCATTAACCCAAGTCAAGAACACGAAGATTAAGGTAGAGAAAAGCAACTTTGCTGTCTCAATTAATGGGATCGATTGAGTTCCTTTTCTTTTTCTATTTCTTGGAGTCGATGACTCAAAGAGAGAGATGATTGGTAAAGGTGAAGATTGAGTTTGTGTTGGGAAGACTTGAGATGAACACATCATCTCCTTAACGACGTTGGCCGACATTGTCTCTCCTTATTACAGCACATACAAAGCCATTTTCTGAGGTGCCACGTGGACTTATGACAGCTAAAGGATGATTGTATTCGTCGAACGACGGCGTATGGACAGACGTAGTTAGTAGTCCTCCCCAATCCCCATTTATTATTGGGTGAATTCGTTTTCGGGCCCTTTCGTGTTTTCAAGTACTTATCAGTATTTCTGACAAAAAATCTTCCTTTTTAATACCCATCTGCAAAAAAGTTGTGCAATTAATACCCCAACAATAAACGGACGAAAATACCCTTTCTGAAATTAAATTGGATATCATACCAACTGTTTTGATTATTATACCAACTGTTATTCTAATTATACCAACTGTTATCATTATTATACCAAATGATATAGTGTACAATTTTGTTGGTATAATTACGTCAACAGTTGGTATGATTTCTACAGTTTCTGGTATAATTTCAAAATCAGTTCGCATATCGTCCAATTTCACTGTATAAAATTCAAATAACGTTATTTACTGGTATAATAACCAAAACATGTGGTATAATTTCTACAATTTTTGGTATAATTTCAAAATCAGTTGGTATAATTACGTCCAATTTCGCTGTAATTTATAATATGCCATTTGGTATAATAACGAAAACATATGGTATAATTTCAACATTTTCTGGTACAATGTCTAATTTTGTTGGTATAATAACTATTTTTTTTGGTATAATTCATGTGAAAATAATTATTCAGCTTTTTTGAATATGTGAGACAGGGGTATTTTCGTCCATTTAATGCTGAAAAGGGTTTTTCAGGTACTGAACAGGAATAAAATTTCAAATGGGTACTTATAAGGAAGATATAATTCGAGGGGTATTTAAAAGGAAGTTGAAATGTTGAAAGGGACTGATAAGGAATTAACCCTTTATTTACGTGCCTATTAAGAAATCGGAATAAAATATCCGTATGTATGTATGTATGATGATGATCACATTATTACATTTTTCAATATCCTCACTTTAATGATTTAAGTTCGATCGCACCTAAATTGGTGAATAAAACATGCAATGTTTCTTAGTGTTGGGAGAAATTCGATCTTTGTGTCATTTAATATGACCACTGTGATTAAGAATGGCACGCTAGAAAAACTCGAGAGAAAGTAGTAAATAGAACAGTAATAATCCAAAAACATCTGATATTACTTAATCCAAAACTTGCCCAGGAATTTCTGCATGAATCAAAGCCAAAAGAGAAAACAAAGAAAGAGAATACGCTATCGAAAGATCTTTCAACAAATTACCGATAAACGTCGTAACTAAAATCAGTCGAACGAACGAGAACGCACATCATTCTCACCCTTCCATTATTCGGGGATGAAGTTTTCGTTTTCAGCATCACCTTCATCCTCGATCTTGGGCTTCGATGGAGTCGGGCCAGCTCCAGGTGCTTGTTTCTTCTTAATACCGCTCACAATGTCGTCGATCCTCAATAGCATGGAAGCTGCTTCGATTGCCGTTTTGAAGGCTTGGGCCTTTACTGTGTAAGAATCCCATATCTGCAAAAGAGAATCCATGAGATCTAATAGAATCGACTTTTGATAGAGTGGGAATACATTTACAATGATGTAAGAAAAAAAAAAGAACATACTTTACGCTCTTTCATATCTGTGATTTCACCAGTGTTGCCATCTATGCCTATCCATGCATTCTCGCCGTTAGCATGCTGAAAGAAGGTAAGACGTTGTTTGGTTAGTCAACAGTCAACTCAAGAATGCACGCCATAAGAGTTTGTGTTTGTACTAATTTACCTTTCCTTGAAGGGCAGTCATAGTACGGATCACATTGATGCCACAATTCTGGGCAAGGGTTCTCGGTATGGCTTCAAATGCGATTGCAGCTGCTTCGTAAGGCCACTAATGACAAGGAAAAGGCAATTAGTCATAATGCTAATTACAGTGGTCCAAATGATCTGAATATATATGCATGTACTTGATATTCCTAGCTAGTGCATTCCCTTGATCAAACAGATCTATGATAGATAAATATAAGTATCGAAAGACAGCATGTTTCTACAAATATATGCAAGCTCATCCTTTGTGGCCCTTTAGACAAGCTCCAAATGAAGCAACAAAACAGTCAATATCAGAAATCGAAAGTCAAACCTTTTCTATGCCCTCGATAGATGAGCTCTTCTGCTTAAGCATTGCTGATACGGTCATCTCAGTTGCACCACCACCAGGAACGAGTTTAGGGTTCTTTATAATGTTCCTAGCAACAGACATCGCATCCTATTCACAGAATGGTTTAGAACGTCAGAAACAAAATTTGGAAAAAAAAGGATGCTGGAGATTAGATGTCAAAGATGACCTGCAAATTTCTTTCCACTTCATTGAGTAGGTCCTTGCTGGCACCTCTCAGAAGAACAGTGCAAGCTTTTGGGTCCTTGCAGTCAACAATAAACGCAAAGAACTCGTCCCCAATTTTTTTCACCTCGAAGAGTCCAGCGCCAGTACCGACATCAGATTCCTGCAATTCATCGGGCCTATTAACGATAACTGCCCCACAAGCCTTTGCTATTCTGCTGTTGTCGGTCTTTCTTAGCCTTCTGATAGCACTGACACCAGCCTTGCTGAAATAGTGGCAAGCCAAATCGCTAAGGCCCTTCTCGGTTATTACAAGATCTGGTTTGAACTTGAGTATCTGCGTGCATAGATTCTCAATGTACTCCTCCTCCATTTTTAGCAAGACGCTCCAATCTTCTTCTCGTAACAACTCGGCATTGGTCTGGTTCTCGCCTTTCTTGTACTCGAGAGGAGAATCGAGAAGAATGATTCTGGGATTAACAATTTTCCTTCTCATTTTTCCAGGCGCAACAACGTCTTTGTTAATCATGACACCTTTCAAAACTTTTGATTCTTCCAACTGACCGCCGGGAACTTTCTCTACCTTGATGTATTTTTTGATATCTACTTCACGCAGTCCTTGGCCAATCTCAACGCCAACGGTAGTCGTTGCATCTATCGCTAAATCCTGAAAGTTGCAAGAAAGAGAACTTTATCAAATCCCTGTAAGTGAAGCTGACTTTGCACAATGGAAAAATATTACAGTCTGCAACACTAACTACTACATGATTATGATACTTACAGCAATGAGATCCCCAAATTGACTTGTAAATTTGGTCCCAATGCAACTTTTCACTAGCCCAAGCATCGTTGCTCCTGTAACAATAAATAAAAGCCTCATAAAACAAATATTTTTGAGTCGGCATTTTCAACAAAATATAAGTTATCCAAAACATGTTGAGAGTTAAAGACAATGGAACTCTTCCCCAGTTAGTGAATGACCGATTAGAACAAGCCCAATAATGGAACTCTTCGCTGAGCCAAGTGACGAAAAGCATATACATAAAACGGACGTACATACACCCATATTGCATCATTGATGAATTAGATTCATATAATCTACAAGGATCAACAATGAACAGCACTTACGGTCCTTCGCGTCAATAGTCATTGCAATTTTGTCAAGTGCCGCTACAGCATCCTCCAGAGCCTTACCATAAGCTGCAAAATATAAAACTCATTTTGCATTTAAAGACGGAGGTACATTTAATCTGAAATCCAAGTCACAAGTTTATTACCTCGGCAGATTACAGTGGGATGGAAGTTCTTATCAATGAAGGCTTCCGCGACATGGAGCATTTCACCAGCTTAAAGACGCACAGACAGAGAGATGTCAAGAATTTGTACTAATGTCTCCAGAGAAAACAATAAGGAAGCAAGAGGTAGAACATAACTAGAAGTCTCAAACAGAACTAAACCAAGTCGTTCAACCATATATATCCAGTGACACAAATCAGAACTCTAATCTATCGGCAAAGTGACCCCTCTAGCATGAAGCCCCAGTGGGCAGTGCCTATCATCTTAAAAGTAGAGATGTTCCTGAACTCAAGTTTATGAGCTTACCGAGGACAATAACAGATGTTGTGCCATCTCCCACCTCTTCATCCTGGGTTCGGCTTAGTTCAATCATCGACTGCAGTCATTGAATATGCCCAAATATGATAGGTCAATATGTCACAAAATCCACTAAGGTGTAAGCTTATAGACCACACCACATTGTAAAGAAATAAGCCTAGATAAAGAGAGAGCCTTTTAGAGCAAAAGAAAAATAAACAGATAACAATACCTTTGCTGCAGGGTGAGCGACATCTAATTCACGAAGGATAGCATTCCCATCGTTTGTCACGACAATTCCTGTAGCATAGGACAAAAAATGGTCAGAAAAGTGATACTTGCGAAATGACTTGAAAGGGACAAAAAGAGGAACCATTGAGATCAGTAAACTTCTTTACAAGGCCTACATCAATGGCATTTGGAACGAAAACAAAATTTAGAATACGATCATGTATTGCTTACTTTATTCATAACTAGTGCTAGTGCGTGTGTGGTAGCAGAAGAAAGAGAGATTACCTCCAGAAGCATCAAGCAGCATTTTTAACATTGATCGTGGACCCAAAGTAGTTCGTATAATATCAGCAACAGCCTGTCAAGGAGAACCAATGAGCAAGTCTGTTTATTTGCAGTAACATAACTTCACATTGACCAACAATTTTACTCAAAAACTAAATGTCAAAATGGAAAGCAACTACAAGTACATCTTAGGCCACGCCACAGAGACTATAGGAAAAAGCTAGAAAGCATATTTATTAAACTGAAAATCACATCACCCCCTCGTCACAGTAAACATCAAAGCCAAAATGGTGCAAAGGATTACCAAAGACGCAGACTCAATTTTACCTTGGACGCTTGGATATTTCCATGCTGCACCTTGCTTCCCGATTCCCGCTGTAGTGAGTCTTCTGCTCAAAAGAAGTTACAAAGCATCAATAACAGAGTACTCGTAAAGGACATCATGACACGCTATTCCGAATCTCGAATATAAAAATCATCTGGTTCAAAACCACCCGCAGTTGGACTGAGAGAGTAAATAAACAAAGTATACACAACGGCAAACTGTAATGCTTTTCAAAGACACGACGCAGACAAGCTCTGCACAACGCTTTCGCGATGTAATATTTAACGGACTTCAACCTAGATAAAATCAATCACTTTTTACGTCATTTCGCAAAGGAAAAACGCTCGATGCAGCAGATTTCACGGAAAATTATCTAAGCGACTAAATCCATAGGCTAAAAAATAAACAAGCGGAGCAAAGCTCTATGATTGAATCTGATTGAATTTACGAGCACTTACTGAGGACGAGGACTGGTGCTTGCATTTTCGCTGTATCCGATCTAGTGAGCAACCTCTGAAGTGTAGATATCGTTCCAAAGAGGCGATACAGAGAAATCAATCGTTCTTTCTATGTCCGGCAAACCCTTGAAATGGGACGCGAGGGTTTTTAATGTTTATTAATATTTAAAAATGATTAAAGAAAAAAAATCTAAATAAGGTGGTGCCGTTGCGAGTAGCGTTTTTTTGTCATTTACAGTGAATAGAAGAATCTACTCCCTCTGTCCCAAATGTTTATGGATATTTGGGGGTTGGCACGGGAACTAAGAAACTGAATATTTTAATAATATAGTACAATTAAAAGGTAAAAGTGTATATTTTGACACGTCTTTTAAGAATATTTAATATTATTATATTGATTGTTTGTGATAGTTTTTTTGCTAAAAAAGAAAATGTACAAAAGATGTGGGACACCCGATTTAGTAAAATGTATAGAATGGTTTGGGACGGAGGGAGTATAATCTTATGATAACCTAAGCTAATGAATTAGAATCTTCAAAATGCTCCCATCATGTTTTTCCATTTTTTAACAAACTAACACTAGCTCATAATAGAATACTATTACTCGCTCAGTATTAAAGTAAGGGACGATTTGGGGTCAGGCCCCATTTAATTTTTTAAATAGAGCTCAGGCCCATGTAAGAGAAAATTTATTTTGAAGGACCCATTTCAGAATTTAAGTTAGAATTAAGGTTGTTGGACGAAAATACCCTTATAAAAGAGTAGTTATGAAGTGGTATCCATCGCCCCAGTTCTGTTATCAAATTCCAGTGTACTATTATCAGTTATCACATAACAGGAAGTGTTACATGAAGTGGTACTGTAGATCCATGAAGTGGTACTGTAGACCCATGAAGTGGTACGAGTTAACAGTGAAGTGGTACTGTAGACCCATGAAGTGGTAATGGTGAACAGTGAAGTGGTACCATAGACCCATGAAGTGATACTGTTGAACAGAGAAGTGGTACAGCATTGTAGACCCATGAAGTGGTAATGTTGAACAGAGAAGAAGTGGTACTGTAGACACATGAAGTGGTACTGTTGAACAGAGAAGTGGTACATCGTTTGTAGACCCATGAATTCCCAAATATTTCAACAGTACCACTTCATGGGTCTACAGTACCACTTCTTCTCTGTTCAACATTACCACTTCATGGGTCTACAATGCTGTACCACTTCTCTGTTCAAAAGTTCCACTTCATGGGTCTATGGTACCACTTAACTGTTTACCACTTCAAGGGTCTATAGTACCACTTCAGTGTTCACTCGTACCACTTCATTAGGTCCTTATTTGTCAGGAACCGAAACCTCATATCATAATTTCATGCATTTACATAAATTCATGCATTCATATAAGTTATTTTAACACGGAGGTATAGATAGAATAAGGTATTTAAAGTATTATAGTTCTAGGTTCTCAAGGAGATAAGTAGTGAAGAAGTGAATGGTACGGAAGTTAGAATTTTCTAAGTATGAAATTTCTAGAATTTTCTTAAATTTTGAGGAACTTTATATATATATATATATAAATTGAAGTAATTAAATAACTTAGAAAGTTTAATGATAATTATGAGATACTTTAAAATGGAAGGAATATTTAAATAATATTAAGGTATAACTAAGAGATCATTCGAAACCCTAAATTAAATGTCGAAACTTTTTAAGGGTTTCGAATTTTGTCCAATAAGGATTTCGAAACTCCTCAAACCAAGGCTTCGAGATTCTTTAAGATAGAAATTTCGAGAACTTTAATTCTCGATATGAAACATGTGTTAATGTAAACAATTCTTGAAGATAGATGTCGAGAACTGAATATTCATAATAGATACCTTACCTCGAGAATCATACTTCTCGATAGAGAAGTTTTGTTAATTAAAGATCTCGAAATCTGATTTACAAAGACTTAATAACGAAGGAATGATAAGAAAAATAATAATACTATAATTCATGTTTCATAAAATGAAGATAAGTATTAACAAAAAAGTTGATGTCATTTGGTTACTAACCCACGCAAGCATAGGATAAGAAGAAAGGAGGTTAAAATTTATATCATTCTCGATAACTCATAAAAGAAAAGAACAGTGAAGAAACCAGCTTGAGCATTCAAAATATCGAAACAAAACTTCCAAGGAGGTCAGGAGTCCGATAAGGGCAAGGACAAGGTCGCTTAAGCGAGCGGGGAAAATAGGCGAAACTTGTGAGTATGATTTGCAACATGTACCTTATGTGCCTTATGTGTTTACATGATTTATATGGATTAATTGATTGATATGTGATATACGTGTTATTTACGAATTAACGTGAATTATGTGACCTTAAAGTGCCTTTATATGAATTATATGTGTCATTTAGGGTATTTTATATAGCATTGCATACATATAAATGAAAGGAGAAACCGTTATGACTGCTACGACTACGGATGGTACGATACGGATGCTATGGCATACTTCCCTCCAAATCAGGGGGATGATAGTTACTTCCCTTCAAATCGGGGATGACAGAGTCCTGTACAGGCACATACAGATATTTACAATATTGACAGAGTCCCATGCATGGGCGCCGACTGGGCTTACAGAATACGAGTCTAGCTAGTCTATAACGGGAGTATCAAATAAATGAGCATATAGAATGACATGTGATCTACGGATCCTATGGATGACAGTTTTATGCACAATGATTTTATGATGGCATGATTACAATATTGACGGGAAGAATGACTACTGTTTATTTTATTGTTACTTGTTTTAGTTAACATGTTGCGATCATACTCTGAATCGTTATCTTCACAGTTGTTGTAGATAATTAGCAGGCTGCGTAGAAAGCATATCATAAAGCATGGATTCAAGGTTGGCCAACTACGCTCTCCTCCTACTCCCCTCTGGTTCATCGTTAGCATATAGAATAGAAACGGAATTAGACTGTTGCATTTTGTGACTCATATGATATGTACATTATTATGAAAGGAACTAGATCAGATGTACGCACCTGTTTTTGTTAATGGAAATTTATGGGTATCGCGAAAAATTTTACACGAATATTTTATTGCTGCGTAAAAGTGTAATAGGAAACGGGGCGCTACATGTAGTGGTATCAGAGCTTAGGCTTTAGGTTCTGTAGACATTTGCATAGTATGTGCATGTTATGAATTGCCCTTAAACTTTTCTTGCATATATAGGCAAAGGGCAATAGGTGATCCGATACCTATAGAACATGATGAACCTACTATAGAGGGAGGAGGAAGAACGGCCGTACCTGAATCCCATTCATCGCTTACTCTTAGACAGCATGAATCCGAACACCCCCTGACAACTCCCCGAGAACGACGATACGACAAATTAAGGAAAATGGGTGCTGTGGATTTTACGGGCACGACCGATCCTGCAGAAGCAGAGACATGGTTGAAAAGGACGGAAAGAGTATTTAATATGATGCAATGTACCCCAGAAGAGAGATTCGACTATGCTGTCTCACTCTTACAGGGACATGCATATGAATGGTGGGAAACAGTCCCAAATAGTATGACTCAACCTCCAGTACTGACCTGGGAAGATTTTCTGAGAGAATTTAATGATACCTATATACCCGAGGTCTACAGAGATCAGAAAGAGAAGGAATTTTTAGAACTTAAACAGGGAAACAAGTCCGTGGGCGAATATGAAGTGATGTTTAATCAGCTATCCCGATATGCTTCTCACATGGTTGTGATTGAAAGAAATAAGTGCCGAAGGTTTGAAGCTGGACTTCGTTACACGATTAGAAATCGTATCACACCATCAGACATGGAGTCCTATGGGAAGTTGAGGGCGGCAGCGATCCGGACTGAAAGATTAGAGACTGAATCCAGAAACTTCCAAAGTAATAAAAGAAGGCCGGGGGAGGAGTCGTCGAGTGGAAAGACGAAAAAGACATATAGTGTATCTAAACCAATGAGTACACAAAGTAGTTCTGCAAGAAGCAGTACAGGCGGAATGAGACATGTCGGACGAGGAATTTCTCAACCAATACCGGCATGTGAACATTGTGGAAAGAACCATCTGGGCGTCTGTAGATGGCTTACAGGCGAATGTTTCAGATGTGGTCAATCCGGGCATTTAGCTAGAAACTGCCCGACATTACGAGCGGAACCTACAGTCGATCAATCAAGAGTTAGTGGAACTTATACAAATCGCGGAAGAGGAAGGGGCCGTGGATCATTTAACACAAGTTCTGGGAGAGGAGACTCTGGAGGCCAAGCCTATAGGCCGCCAGCACAAGCAAGGATTTTCACCATGACTCGTGAGGAAGCCAAGGAAGGATCACACGTGATTACGGGTAAATTATCTATATGTGATATTGATGCATATGTTTTATTCGATCCAGGTGCCACTCATTCATTCATTTCACGAACATTTGCATCTTTATTACCTGATAAACCCGAACCCCTAGAGGAGAAATTATATGTTCGACTTCCAACGGGCGAAATAGTTATAGTAAACACCGTATACTCAGGATGCAAAGTTATCAGTAACGGGATAGAAATGCGAGCAACCCTGTTCGTTATTCCTTTAATGGATTTCGACGTAATATTGGGCATGGACTGGTTGTCAAAATACCGAGCGAAGCTTGATTGTTTCAAGAAGGAAATTGAATTGACCCCTATAGATCAAACCCATATAATACTTAAGGGAGAAAAGAGCGTACGGACGGCGTATCAGATATCAAGTTTAGAAGCTTCTAAGATGATTAGGAAAGGATGCGAAGGATATATAGCCTATATTATAGATGCGCAGTTAAGTGGACTAAAAATAGAAGATATTCCGGTAATCGATGAATATCCTGATGTTTTTCCCGAAGAGCTACCTGGACTACCGCCTGATCGAGATACAGAGTTTACTATAGAACTTCAACCGGGCACGACGTCGATTTCTATTCCACCGTATCGAATGGCTCCGATAGAATTGAATGAATTAAAGGTACAGCTGAAGGAGTTATTAGATAAAGGCTATATACGGCCAAGTATATCGCCTTGGGGAGCACCCGTTCTTTTCGTCAAAAAGAAAGACGGGACGCTCAGATTGTGTATCGACTATCGGCAGTTGAATAAGGTAACGGTGAAAAATAAATATCCGTTGCCTCGGATTGATGATTTATTTGATCAACTGCAAGGTTCTAGGGTCTTTTCAAAAAATCGATCTCAGATCGGAATATCATCAATTGAAGATTGCTGATGGTGATATTCCAAAGACAGCCTTTAGAACAAGATATGGGCATTATGAATTTCTAGTTATGCCCTTTGGGTTGACGAACGCTCCTGCAGTCTTTATGGCATTGATGAATGATGTGTTCCGACCCTATTTAGACCAGTTCGTGATCGTCTTTATTGACGATATATTGATATATTCCAAGTCGAAAGAGGAGCACGAGCAACATTTGAAGATCGTACTTCAGACTTTACGGGAAAAGAAGTTATATGCGAAGCTCTCGAAATGTGAATTTTGGTTAGATCAAGTAGTATTTCTGGGGCATGTAGTCTCTGGTAAAAGGTATTCAAGTCGATCCCAGTAAAATCGAAGCGGTAATTAAGTGGGAAAGTCCTAAAAATGTAGCAGAAGTTCGTAGTTTTCTGGGATTGGCCGGATATTATCGACGGTTCGTCGAAAATTTCTCACTGATAGCAGCCCCAATGACAAAGTTACTGCGTAAAGGAGTTACATTTAAGTGGACTGAGGAATGTCAAAGAAGTTTTGAAGAACTAAAAGAACGATTAACGACAGCTCCCGTGCTGACTATTCCATTAGGTACCGAGGGTTTTGTGATTTATAGCGACGCGTCGTATCAAGGACTAGGATGCGTGCTAATGCAACACGGGAAAGTAGTGGCGTATGCATCTCGACAACTGAAGCCATACGAAACATCCTACCCAACCCACGACTTAGAGCTAGCAGCCGTTGTATTCGCACTAAAGATATGGCGACACTACTTATACGGAACAACATTTCAGATATTTACTGATCATAAGAGCCTAAAGTATTTGTTGAGCCAGAAGGAGCTAAACATGAGACAGAGACGGTGGATTGAACTACTAAAGGATTACGACTGTACTATAGAGTATCATCCTGGAAAGGCCAACGTCGTTGCTGATGCTTTGAGTCGGAAATCGTATGGTACTATTTCTTATTTATCAGTATGTTCTTTATCAAGTCTAATTGATCTCAGGAAGATGAATACAGAAATGGAAATAGACGATACCGGTGCTATCTGTGCTTCAATTAGAGTTCGACCTATCATGTTAGATTGAATTAGGCAAGTCCAATTTAAAGATGAAAAGCTGACTAAGATTGCTAATAAAGTGCAACAAGGATTAGTGAAGTCTTTTGTGATAGACGAGAATGGGACTTTGACAATAAATGGCCGTATATGTGTTCCTGATATCGATAATCTTCGACAAGAGATAATGAAAGAGGCACATACTGCTCCTTATGCAATGCATCCAGGCAGTACGAAGATGTATCGGACCCTTAAATCTCACTATTGGTGGCCAAGGATGAAGAAGGATGTGGCTGAATATGTGCTGAAATGTTTAACGTGTCAGCAAATCAAAGCTGAACACCAAGCGCCAGTGGGTAAATTACATCCTTTACCCATACCTGTTTGGAAATGGGAGCGTATAACTATGGATTTTCTCTATGGACTTCCTCCAACGGCTAAGAAAAATGACGCCGTTTGGGTAATTGTCGACAGACTTACGAAATCAGCTCACTTCTTGCCATTTAGATGGGGTTCTACGTTGGAATATCTGGCAAAAAGATACGTCAACGAAATTGTTCGACTACATGGAATACCTACGTCCATAGTATCTGATCGTGATCCCCGGTTTACTTCCAGATTTTGGGGAAGTTTACAGGAAGCGCTCGGAACTAAATTACATTTTAGTACGGCGTTTCATCCACAAACCGACGGTCAGTCAGAAAGGACGATACAGACGTTGGAAGATATGCTTCGAGCATGCGTAATTGAGTTCAAAGGCTCATGGGATGATTATATAGCGCTAATGGAATTTGCCTATAATAATCAGTTCCATTCAAGTATTGGAATGGCCCCGTATGAAGCTTTATACGGTCGGAAATGTCGTAACCCAATCTGTTGGGATATGGAAGGAGAACAAGTATTGAAAGGACCAGACTTAATTCAGGATACGATGGAAAAGATTAAAGTAGTCAAAAGTCGACTTAAAGCAGCCAGGATAGACAGAAGAGTTATATAGACCAACATCGACGAGAAATGGAATACGAAATTGGAGAAAAAGTATTCTTACGAGTATCTCCTTGGAAGGGAGTTTTACGATTTGGAAAGAAAGGAAAGTTAAGTCCGCGATATATCGGACCGTACGAGATACTTGAACGAATTGGACCGTTAGCATACCGATTAGCGCTACCACCTGAGTTATCACAGATACATAACGTTTTCCACGTTAGTATGTTGCGGCGATACAGATCAGATCCTTCTCACATTTTGCGTGACGAACCAATAAATGTTTCTGAGGACCTCAATTATGTAGAAGAACCAGCAGAAGTCCTGGAATATGCTGACAAACAGTTACGGAACAAAACGATTCCGATGGTGAAGGTACGATGGAAGAATCATTCAGCTCGTGAAGCTACATGGGAAACAGTAGAAAGTATAAAGACCCAGTACCCATGGTTATTAGCCAGAACAGGTACGAAATTTCGAGGTCGAAATTTTTAAAGGGGGGGAGAATTGTCAGGAACCGAAACCTCATATCATAATTTCATGCATTTACATAAATTCATGCATTCATATAAGTTATTTTAACACGGAGGTATAGATAGAATAAGGTATTTAAAGTATTATAGTTCTAGGTTCTCAAGGAGATAAGTAGTGAAGAAGTGAATGGTACGGAAGTTAGAATTTTCTAAGTATGAAATTTCTAGAATTTTCTTAAATTTTGAGGAACTTTATATATATATATATATATAAATTGAAGTAATTAAATAACTTAGAAAGTTTAATGATAATTATGAGATACTTTAAAATGGAAGGAATATTTAAATAATATTAAGGTATAACTAAGAGATCATTCGAAACCCTAAATTAAATGTCGAAACTTTTTAAGGGTTTCGAATTTTGTCCAATAAGGATTTCGAAACTCCTCAAACCAAGGCTTCGAGATTCTTTAAGATAGAAATTTCGAGAACTTTAATTCTCGATATGAAACATGTGTTAATGTAAACAATTCTTGAAGATAGATGTCGAGAACTGAATATTCATAATAGATACCTTACCTCGAGAATCATACTTCTCGATAGAGAAGTTTTGTTAATTAAAGATCTCGAAATCTGATTTACAAAGACTTAATAACGAAGGAATGATAAGAAAAATAATAATACTATAATTCATGTTTCATAAAATGAAGATAAGTATTAACAAAAAAGTTGATGTCATTTGGTTACTAACCCACGCAAGCATAGGATAAGAAGAAAGGAGGTTAAAATTTATATCATTCTCGATAACTCATAAAAGAAAAGAACAGTGAAGAAACCAGCTTGAGCATTCAAAATATCGAAACAAAACTTCCAAGGAGGTCAGGAGTCCGATAAGGGCAAGGACAAGGTCGCTTAAGCGAGCGGGGAAAATAGGCGAAACTTGTGAGTATGATTTGCAACATGTACCTTATGTGCCTTATGTGTTTACATGATTTATATGGATTAATTGATTGATATGTGATATACGTGTTATTTACGAATTAACGTGAATTATGTGACCTTAAAGTGCCTTTATATGAATTATATGTGTCATTTAGGGTATTTTATATAGCATTGCATACATATAAATGAAAGGAGAAACCGTTATGACTGCTACGACTACGGATGGTACGATACGGATGCTATGGCATACTTCCCTCCAAATCAGGGGGATGATAGTTACTTCCCTTCAAATCGGGGGATGACAGAGTCCTGTACAGGCACATACAGATATTTACAATATTGACAGAGTCCCATGCATGGGCGCCGACTGGGCTTACAGAATACGAGTCTAGCTAGTCTATAACGGGAGTATCAAATAAATGAGCATATAGAATGACATGTGATCTACGGATCCTATGGATGACAGTTTTATGCACAATGATTTTATGATGGCATGATTACAATATTGACGGGAAGAATGACTACTGTTTATTTTATTGTTACTTGTTTTAGTTAACATGTTGCGATCATACTCTGAATCGTTATCTTCACAGTTGTTGTAGATAATTAGCAGGCTGCGTAGAAAGCATATCATAAAGCATGGATTCAAGGTTGGCCAACTACGCTCTCCTCCTACTCCCCTCTGGTTCATCGTTAGCATATAGAATAGAAACGGAATTAGACTGTTGCATTTTGTGACTCATATGATATGTACATTATTATGAAAAGAACTAGACCAGATGTACGCACCCGTTTTTGTTAATGGAAATTTATGGGAATCGCGAAAAATTTTACACGAATATTTTATTGCTGCGTAAAAGTGTAATAGGAAACGGGGCGCTACATTATTTCTAAATAAAACTTAAATTTAGGTATCTCTATCTATATGAAACATAAATAGGGCCTGAAATAAAAAAAAAGCTTATAAATTGGGCCTGACATGTAATTAATCCTTAAAGTAAATGTAACCATTTCTTTCACTAGAAAGTATGTTTAAAAGGAAAACAAACATTGAGTAGGAATTCGAACCAAACAGACAAAAACCCAAGAGAGAACTAATACAATTCTTTGTTCTCCTTTCGTTTCTAATACTTGGTCGGGGCGATAACTTCGATCTGAGCAGCGCCAAGCTTCTCTTCCGCCGCCTTCTCAGCCTTAGCTCTAAGCTTGTTCAACTGCTTCTTCCTCTCATACGCGGCTCGACTCTTTTCCTTTCTCTTCTTCTCCAACTCCTACAAGGAGGAAAACAGAACAAATTCCCAAAGCTTTGTCAAGAAACTCAATGAGAGTAAACGACGACGTATTATTCAACGATCGAAAGAGATGTATAGATAATTCGTCTGCAAAATGGGACATCCAATTTCACAGTAACACAGCTAGCTATCATGATAGAGCAAAAGCTTGACGAATGGTTGTTGGAAAACATAAACCGTAAGAACAATTTATTCGATTGACTGCCGATATAAAGATGTACAGCTTGTTCATCAACAAAAAATGGGGCGATCACGAAGACGTAAAAAGAGCAGTTCGACAGATTAGCTAACGTGATAAAATAGAAAGCGTAATTTGTACAGAATTTCGAACATAAACAGCTTACCCTAATCGTGTCAGCGTAGTTCCATCCAATCTCTGATGAGAGGTTTCCAAGCAAACAATACTTGTGGCCGGATTGTAGCCTCAAGACTCTGTTTTTTAAGTCATTGTATGACACCGCAACACAATGAGGTCAGGAGATGACAAAGAGAACCAATGTATCGAAATTAATAATGGGATGCAAGCAAACTGACTTGAGAGCATCGCGGATGACCATCCTCTTCACCTTGTCATAAGGAGGTGGGACGCCTTCGAACACCTTCAATCGAGCGAGCGCAGCTTCACCACGCTTGGTCTTGTGGGGAATCATCCTAACACAGCTCGGCATAAAATCAAACACCATTCGAGCACCAAATCGATCGCTACGAAATTAAAGAGCAAAAACAAACCTCACCCGCGAATGGTCCTCCATAGGATCTTAGAAGGAGCTCTGAAGTGGATCGGACCGTGGGACGGCTTAGTGTTCATCCTCTTTCTGAGGAACCTAAGGTACTTCATCTTCTGCCTCACCAAGCCGCCGGACAAACAGATCTCTTCGCATCGAACGACGGTGACTCTCTGGCCGTTCAACAGCTCCTTGGCGATGATCGACGCCAGTCGGCCGAGCATGTGGTGTCGCGCGTCGACCACGACGCGCTTTATGTTACAAGCCTAAATGAAGACGTCAATACCAAAGGCGTTTTCTACTAATCTTTCCTATATATATATTTTCTGCTATTAGAAACGATGATTATTAGATTTTGGGGGTAATGTGCGATTTGGAGCAGCGTATGTGCTGTTTCTTCTTCTCTATCATTCTCTGTATCGAATTTATCTTGAAATCGAAGTTTCAGAGCTGATTCTACTCTCTAAGCTCTCAGATTCGATTTTGAATTCCTTTTCCCATTTGAGTGTGTATCATTTGGTATCAGAGCGTCGATCCCAATCGTGGAAACCACTCGGAGATGGCAGAAGGAAACTGCGCAGCTGATTTAGGCAAGGAGATGGAATTGCTCCGGGATGAGGTGAAGGAGAGGAACGCTTCCATCAACAAGCAGCTATCAGATCTGCGACAAATGATTACATCTGTGGTGAGTAGATTTTCTGTAGAAAATGAATTTGGAGTTAATGGCAAAGAGAGCGATGATTATTCTAAATCAGTTTATCAACTGCTGAACCTTAGACAAACTGGATCTGTTAAGGAATACTTTGGTAGATTCGAGGAATTGAAGAACGGTTTGGACCTCAATGAGCAGTACCTAGTGAGCTGTTTTTTGGGGGGTTTAAGACCTGAGATAGCAGGGGCTCTCAGGATGTTTCGACCGAGTTCCTTATCCGTGGCTGTAAATTTGGCAAAACTACAAGAGCAAGCAATAAAATTGACTGCCAAGAGGACTCCTACGTCAGGAACTGTTGGAGGAAGCTTAGAAGTGGAGGATGATGACGGGAAGAAGGATGAGCAGGCTGGTTTGGAGGAGGGTGATGAAGCAGAAATGAAGGATCCGAAGGCTATTCTGGAAGGGAGGCTGGTAAAGAGACCTCAGGAAACAACTGTTCGTGTCGAGTTTGGTGACAAAACCACAGTTTCAGATTCCTTAGGTGCTCACACGGCACGCAAATCATTTCCCCAACCTGGTCAGCCTCTATTTTACTTCCTCAGGGCAACTGTGAAGGTTCCTGATGCTCAAATTATTATTGACCATCATGCTGCTATGGTGGGACTTGTATTCTGTGGGCTACAATCATCTGGCTGGACTAATGTTATTTCAGCAGTGTTCGTTGATAAAAATATGTTGTTCGGTCGAGGAAAGAGATATATCGAGCAGCTGAGTGTTGGAGAATACCACGACGTTCCATTCGATCAAGGACGTCGAGGAGTTGTCAAAAGAATGATGGTCTGCTTACCCGTCGACTGGGGACTTGAAGGAACGTACCAAGTTTTCGATCGAGGACGCCATGATGACGAGCAACTACACGGTAGAAAGGACCCTAACCCACCATGTGGTAGAGGTCGATGTGGTGTTGTCGAAAGCTTGCTGCAAGACACAGCGTTAGCTCTGAAATACATGCCCTTCGATCGAGGAAGGTGGATCGAGTTGCGAGGTGGAAAGGACCTCTCACATTGCAACGGTGTCAGCTTGAACATCAATTCCGAATGTGGAAGTAACATTTCTCCTGCAGAAATGAATTCATATATTCACCAACTCTTGAGGTCAAGAGTTGTTTTAAGGATGGGGGATTGTTACAAGCCTAAATGAAGACGTCAATACCAAAGGCGTTTTCTACTAATCTTTCCTATATATATATTTTCTGCTATTAGAAACGATGATTATTAGATTTTGGGGGTAATGTGCGATTTGGAGCAGCGTATGTGCTGTTTCTTCTTCTCTATCATTCTCTGTATCGAATTTATCTTGAAATCGAAGTTTCAGAGCTGATTCTACTCTCTAAGCTCTCAGATTCGATTTTGAATTCCTTTTCCCATTTGAGTGTGTATCACTTTACGCATATCCCTGAGCCCGACACCATTTCTTCTTCGTTCTCCTCCACACACACACACACACAATAACTTTGGCTAGGGTTTTCTTTCACAGTATGAGGCTTCTTTTGTTATTACGATGATATTGGGCCTAGGCCCATTAATTCAATGAAGCCCATAAGCCCACTCAATCCAAATATTAGTCCACTACCACAAGTAGGCTTGACACTTTGTTCAAAAGATTCGGTTTGGGTTATTCGGGTTATTCGGTTTGGGTTTTCGACTCTCTGGAGACCCAGCCACAAACCAAACCAAACCAAACCAAAATAATACGACACCAAACCAAACCACCCGAATAAGCTTTCGGGTTATTCAGTTTGTTTCGGTTAAAAACCGAATTTCAAATACATGACATAAAATTAATTACACAATAAAATATACAATAAAGTTTCATTGCACAATATCAAATTCAGATAGTATAAATAGAGATATATTCTAGAAAAATTAAGTAGCATGGTTTTACGTCACTTTATATTAACATATATTTACGTATAATTAAATTAAAAAAATTATGTTATTCGGGTTTCAGGTGGGCCCTAAATTTTTTTATCCCACCCGATAACGGAACCATTTCCTCGTTTAATAATTCGGGTGACCCAATTTACCAGCCGATCCCCGAATTAACCAAACCTAATAAGCTGAATTCAGTTCGGCTCGGGCGGGTTAATTGGGTCACCCAAATAATGAACACCACCCCTACTTGTTAGTGGGACGGGATTCTCTGTTTCCCGAGAAATACTCCCACCCCATTTTCCGCGGTGATAATTTACTAAGGCTCCGTTTGGTTTACGTATTTTGACATGGAAAAGAAAAAGAAAGTAGAATGGTACGACACGTGAAGCGTAATGTGCAATGATTCAATGCGTATGACCATACTTTTCTTTTCTTTTCCGCATCGAATTCCGCGGACCAAACGCACCCTAAAGGAAATATTCGTGGTAAATATAAATACTAGATAACATATCATAACATATTTAAACAAAATATAGAGAAAAAAGAAGTATCGCCTCTTTCACAACCCTACGCAAGTTTCGGGTATTTTCGGCATTCATAAAACTTTTTTCTTTTTTATTGTTAGTTTCTCTCTTTCTGACAACACTTTTCCGTTGGTGGTTGAATGTTACCAAAGAGTATACATGAGTTGACCTATTTAATACCAGAAATTTCATTGTAATAAAACTTAGATCTCTATTCTAAAGCACATTTAGTTTACCGGAAAGTCCCATGAAAGTCGTCTCAATTGTCTACCGGAAAGTCCCATGAAAGTGGTCTCAATCTGTCTTGGATAATACTCCCTCTATCTCACATGTTTTTGAACATTTGGGAGTTGGCACGTGTTTAAGAAATTGAATATTTTAATAATAATATAATGCAATTAAAAGGTAAAAACATGTATATTTTGACACGTCTTTTAAGAATATTTAATATTATTATATTAATTATTTGTAATAATTTTTTTGCTAAATAAGAAAATGTACAAAAGATGTGAAACGCTCGATTTAGTAAAATGTATAAAATGATTTGGGACTGAGGGAGTAATAAATAGCATCATCAACTTCAACTCCATGAAAAACTACATCTCTATTCGGTTATCTCGAGGTTTACTCATCAAAAAAAAAAATTCACCAACCGATTTTCCGAAAATTCGAGCAATAGGCGTGCAACAGTCAACACAAAAATCCCATGAAAGTCGTCTCAATTGTCTTGGATAATAATAAATAACACCATCAACATCAACTCCATGAAAAACTACAAAACAGCCATGAATTAATGCAACTAAAAAACACAATTGTCCCCCTTCTCGCCCTCCTCAGAGATGATTCCCATGGAAAAATCCACTCTCATCTCAACAGCATATCGAAACACTTGGAAAAAGGCTCCCATGTTTAAAGACGTGGCTGATAAACACCATGTAATAGAGAGAGAGAGAGAGAGAGAGAGAGAGAGAGAGAGAGAGAGAGAGAGGATTCAAGAAGTGTACTCAAATGGCTGTGGTGGGGCGGGTTCTTCGTCGACAGCCATGGCAGAGCCTGACCCTTGTTGTTGCCCAGTAGTGGCTGCTGTGTTCGATGTGTTTCCTGAAACGGGCGAATCAGTCAGTGAGAGTACTTCGGCTTCGTTTGGGCGAAGATCTTTTAGCAGCACAAAGCCAGATGGGGCGGGTTTCACTGGAACATATCTGCTTTCTTCGAGGAATTTGACGAACTTCTCTTGGGTAGGGATGACCCTAGCTGGATTTGTCAGCAGTTCGAAAGATGGCTCGGGCTCGGTCTTTTTCTCTGGGGCAACATCAACCTGCCAAGGCCCACAAATCACGTGAAGTAAAGTTAGCATTTGTTTAAAAGACCCGTCTCTATAGGAGGAGAGCAGTTTTGGGTCCTAATTTACTTCTATGAGAAGATAACGTTTCGATGACAGCTGGGGTGGTAAAAAAAATGAGGAAGTATCAAAACGTCTAGAAGTGAAATTATATGAATGGAAGAAATAGTATTGACCTGCATGGACTCTCCATCCTTATCACTCGTTTTCCCCTTCCCAGGGCTTGACTCGGCCTTTTCGGCAGCTTTCTCTGCTTCTTTCTTGGCAACTCTGGACTTTGCTCTAGCAGAAGTTGACAAAACAGCAGTTGGTAGTTTCACGGCTGACGTAGTGGTGGGTACTGTAGTGGGCTTAGGATATTCGAACAATGAAGGTTTGGCGTGAGATAAGAATTCAAACTTTGGAACTTTTAGGTCGTAGTTCAGCCCGATGAAAGCCGTGGGCGAAAATGCCAAGCTGACGAAGTATATAAGCGGATACCAATACCAAAACTGACTGAACACAGCAAGACCAACGACTGCAGTCATTTTGTCATGTTTGGTCTTCGAAAGTAACTTTATGGTCACGTTTCGACCGCCGGCGTCTAAAATCCCAGAAGCTAAAATTGCACCCATCTTGCTCATCGTGTCTTCGTGCTTGTCAAGGATGATTTTTTCCAGTTGTCGCCTGAGCAGCAAAGGAAACGACAACGTAAGGCGGAGTATAAACACGTGAAAAGGCCCATTACGAGTAAGTAATCTATACCTGAATACACCAACACGAGAGTCACTGGCCTCATTGATTTGAACCATGACCATTGCCATTGCAATGAGAGCACCCTGGCGAACAAAATCCACCACATCTGATGTCAATGGCTCAAGCAATGATATGGCCTCACTAAGTCCAGTACCCGCACATGAAATTCCAACTGCCAACGCAGCGCCATACCGAACATGTGGATTGTAGGATTCTGACAAGAGGGACACAATTCTTGGAGTCTGTATTCAACAAAGGAAACTCTGTCTAAGTAGAGTTGGGTATCAGATCACACAAATGAAGGTTTTGCACCATAAGATGATCAAATACGAGAAAACATCCAAGTTAGAACATATGCATGCACTAAGAGGAACAGATCAAGTTGGAAAATAGAAGAAACTGACCTGTTCAGGATCAGAGTACAACACAAAACCGAGAGCAAGAACAGCAGTTCGTCTGACATCGTCGCTTACGTCAGAAACAGCACAGTGCAGCAGCTGACGTATAGCCTTATTATTAGCTGTACCTCTGTATGCCAACGCCAGAGCATACATTCCGCCGTAGCGCAATATAGGATCTTGATCGCGAGTCATTTGCTCAATAAGCGTATCTGCTTCTTCCTCTCTTCCATAGACAGTCAACGCGATCCCTAACGCCAGACCCCTATTAACAAGTAGGAAGGGTGAGAAAAAAAAAACATCATCCAAGATTATTTAAGGCACTTTACCTAATGATTTTCTCATGCTGGGTCTCATGCGCATAAGCAAGCATTTCACCAGCCTTCTCACTTGCAGTACCAACCATGAGCAAGCCCATACTTATTCCTGCAGCCTCACCAGCAACCGCACTGTCAGTGTAGAGTACATTCTTTATATCATCAAATATATCATCATCAGCAGTCCCTAGTGCTGCCAAACCAAGACCAAGACAGGCACCATGTTGAATAACCTGCATTAATAGGTATAGCACTAATTCAGTTACATGCTTTTGGTTGAATACGGAACACATGTAGGAGACTTATAAGAATTTAAACCTCAACGTTAGTGCTCCTTAGGCTCTCACGAAGAAATTGCTTAATTCCCTCTCCATGGTTTGCATGGATCAATCCTAAAGCATACAACGCTCCACCTTCAGAATACGGACTTCCACCACCACCAGCCCCACCTGCGGCAAGTAAGGTGCCATGAGAGATCTACCTTGCTGCAGATGACCATGGTGAATGACACCAAGTCCTGCAGTTGCACTAAACTTAGCCCAATTTGTTGCCCTACTTAGCCAGTCCTGAAAATACATTAAAGTTGTCAGAGAAGGGTTCGGTGAACATATGATTAAAAGAATATATATGTATGAAGTTCAGTCAAGAAGAGGGTAATACCAGATTCTCCCTGAGAAAAGTATCGACGGTGGTTCCAGCATGCATAATAGCATTCGCATATATAGTTGCACTATGGCAGACACTATTTCTCATCTCGACAGATTGCTTTATTGTTTTCAGAATAAGGATGTCAGATCTGTAAGTAGATTACAACAACTGTGTTAAACCATCTATATTAGTTGAAATGAAAAGCCTCTGATAATGATTCCACTCACTTGTTATGGCTATATAAAAATTGCAGAGCAAGCTGAATTGAAGCTTCTCCTGACAGAATTCCCCTTATTTTTGTTAACCTCTCCGCATAAACTGCTTCACGTGGATCAACAGTTGTTATGTTGCCATCTGTTTGACTCCCATCCGCCATCTGAACATCCCCCGATGTGACAGGGTTTCCACTTTGCACAGAGTCGGGCTGAGTAGATTCTGAGGCCCTTACCTGTTCTGAAGATTGTATCTTGGGTTTCGGAAGTTGATCCCTCACCTTTAAGAGAAACGCTTGCTGCTCATTTTCCACAAGATCAAACGCTATTTGAAATGCCAATAGAGCATCATCCACGTTCTCTGATCGTAAGAGACTCTCCAATATGCTTACAACGCCCTCTGGCTCATCCAAGAACATTAACCTCTGACAAATGCTCAAGTAATCTGGGGATGGAAGCTGCTGGTATACCTTGACAAGGAGTCGAAGTACCTGTCGATAGTGTGAGGGTAAATATTTGCTCTACAAAAGAAGAAACTTCAGAGCAGAGAGCATATAGTATTTCTCAAAAACATTTCTACTCTTTTGGAACCCAGCCACCTTTAATGCAGCAAAGCAAGGAAAGGTCACATATTATTGTAAAGACTCTGTAAATGAGAGTAACTATAAGAGAACGGGGGGAAACATCCAAAGCATTATCACCAACTTACTAACATAGAATTAGACATTTAAAGAAACATTTACCTCAAGTCGGTATTCTCTTCGATAAACGAAAGAATGAGAGACATCAATGCAGTAGTTAATTATTGCATGGGCATTGTCACTCCTGACAATTGCTTCCTCCAGCTTATCCAAACGTCTGCTTTCGATGGCCATACCTATTGCTTGCTGATATTTTCCATCTGCTATACATCTGCAGAAGAGGTGGCGGAAAGACCTTAGCAGTGAGAAATCAACATTATTAGCTTTTCAAAGTATAGGTAAAAATTAACATACTTATCAAGCATCCTCTCAACAATTGCTTCCAATCTAGGGTCAATTACTGCGGATTCATCATTAGATTCAGCTGCTTTATTCTTGAGACTGGCATACTCATCAATTGCTTTGGCTGGGTGCAAGTAAAAACTTATCAGAAAGTCTTAAGGGCAAAAGCATCAATCTGAGACTTCATTTTACTGATGAATACGGCAAATAAAAAAGGACCAATATCCCCATAAAGGAATACGAACAATGCAATTGTGAAATGACGAATAACTAAACCTCACCAAGAAGAGTATTCACATAATCAGAATCCTCTGACACGTCAAAAAGGGAACCAGCTCCCAGGGCATACAATAGTGAGTCATTCAGTTCCCCCAGGTAATAGAAAACCTATTTAAGAATCCAACATCAAATGTTACAAATAAATGAAGATGTTAAAACATCTTCCATCTCATACATATTATTTCTCTGATGATATCCAGTTGGAGATCGGATGTAGCCAAATTCAACCGTCTTGGTCAATAGAGTTCTTTTAACAATAAACTACAACATAGGTAAACTAGTGCATAATAGTACCAAAGATTACGCATCGAGATCGTATAGCACATTACCTTTGAGACAAGTAAAGCTGCCAGTTGCCTCTGTTCATATTCTTCATCTTCGTATAAACTTTCACTGAACAAATAGAATTTTCATAACAATGAGCTGAAAGAAAAACTGATTGCACAAGAAAAATTTCCTCGTGATGAACAAATTCCCTCTTATGTACGATATTCTCGACCAGTCAACAAGCACTTGAGCTCAATATTAATAGAGAAAGTGATATGTGCATATATCGAAACACCGGCAACATATTATATAGACTAATTGCAATATTTGCAGAAAAAGAACCATGGATGCATTGACCCATAACCCGTAGTCAGAAGTGAAAACTACCGCAATAGCATCTGATATCCTACATAAATAACCTTAAGGATTGAAAATCAGAATTCAGACCCCTAAATATTTTAGAAAGGAGAAAACTTTAAGCTAAGTACTAAACTCTAGCTCCGCAAACTTTACAGAACTCAGAAAACTAATGTGTAATAGGTCTTGATCAGCAAGAGGCCACTAAGAAACCATGTTTCCAAATCCATACAAAGCAGAGAGACACTTCAGAGAAGTACCCGTATAGCAAACAAACACAACGAAGAAATTCACAGACTGAGCCATCTAATCAGCAATTACCATAGAAAACCCATAACGAAAAAGAAAGCATAGAGATTAGAAGCCACTGCACGTACATAATTGGCACAGAAGTGGAGATCTCGGGCCAATAGAAGTGAACGAAAGCGTTGAGGTTGGACAGCGCGTGTAATTTAAGCGTCGGGTGACTCTCATTCAGCATCGCGAGTAGCCCACCAGCTGAGCTCACCATCGTCGCCGCTGCGGCAGCCATAAGCCTCACTTACTGATTGTGGAAGATTGGGTATGAAATCGGATCTGAGCGGTACGAAGACGGAGGCCGTACGATTCTAATTTAGGGGTTTTTCGAATTTTGCAGTCTTTACTTGAGAGGTTTCTTGAAGGAAGGGCCAACCAAGCCAACTGATGAACTATTTTGCCTTTCATATAACTTATTACGCCACAAATTACTTATATTGTTGGTAAGGCACATCATTAATTATCTATGGTATTTTATTAAGGGGATTTTACGCATAAATAAACTTTTATTTTAGTACCAACTTTGTCACGACCCTTTTTAACTTAGAATTTTTTCGCGTCTAAGTTGAGGTTCGAGACCGGCAATAGCTTGGCTCGGCCCAAAGCCTTGCTACTCAGCCTTCCACTTTCTTATGTTTGCGTGCGGAAATAAGCGTCGAGAGATCGCTTCGCTCACCCCAAACTCAACGTACTCGGCCTGTTTGATAAAGTTTGGCCTCGGACTTAAAGCTCTCGTGTTTGCCTCACTCGATCTCACACCAACAAGAAACGAATAAAACAGATGACACAAGATTTACGGGAAAACCCACTCCAAACTCAGAGTGGGGGAAAAACCCGGTACGAGCTTGAAAGACTCGCACAAATAAGCCGCTCGTTTACAAAACTCGCCTAGCTTATATGAACACTCGCACAACAATCGAAGCTACAACCTTAAGCTATCGAAAGTACTACACATTAGACAATTTTCTCACAATATCAATTGATGACTTAATACTTGGCAAAATGCTTCACAAGGCCTTCTTATAGGCTTGGCCTCAGTAATTTTTTATATGCAGGTACCTAATAGAATAATTTTTTGCGCATAGGTACCCGATCCGCCGCAGGTACGTCATATAATACATTTAGTAACACATTAAGGTATCACATAGGAGTTAATTACAAATATAGGCACTTTTTCAAACTTGAATTTTAGAAATAGGCACTATGTGTATTGTATACAAAAATAGTCATTCTTTTATTTTATTTTCTTTTATGAATTAATTTTATTATTTGCACAAATTTACTACAAAAATAGGCATCCTTTTAATTTATACTTTGTATGAATTAATTTGACAATATACATAATTAAACGATTTATAAATTGAAGAAAGATAAATACGCGATTCAAGCAAATAAATGAATATAGTGCACAACTGAAAAAAGAAAAAGTAACAATAGTAATCACCACTAATTTTCCTCCATTTTGAAATTTTTTTTACGGTATTATTTGTCAACACGAAATCAGATTAAAATTAAAGTTTTTCTCATGAACAGGTAAAACCTCCACATAACCAACTAAAAAACAAACCGACGAAGCGAGAAAAGTTGTATATCGATGTGGTTCCAAAATATTGCTTGCTAACTAAAAGAAGATTACGTTTATATTATTTATTTAGTCATAAAAATCGTATATATTACTGTGTAAGATAAAAAAATGATTTCGGCGAACTGAAAGGATTATGTTGTAAACATTAAAAACCAAATACCAAAATCTGATTCGGTAATCGAGATAAACGATTTCTAGTTCGGTTTAATTCAATTTGTTAATCGAACTATGAAAAATATATTAAATTTAAGTAAAAAACTAAATCAGAAATATATTACAAATAAAAAAATTATAAAAAGAAATTATAAAATAAATTGTGCCTATTTTTGTAATGACACATAGTGCTTATAATTGTAAATGACTATTAAAAAAGTGCCTATAAATGTAAACACCCACCATATAGTAACAGAATAGGGTACCGTATAAACGCGTGACGTAGTACGCAATACACACATAAAAAGGGACGGCAAAAGACTGAGAAATTGGTACAAACAGTAAAACCGGTACCTATCTGTAATAATTTCTGACATAGGTAATGATTTGTAAATTTTTTACTCAATTAGTTATTTATTATAGATGTCACTTTTATTAAAGCATTAAAATTATCAAAATTAGGGATACAAGAAAATATGTTCCAAATATACCGTCTATTTTTAGCATACATTAATATATTGCACAGCACACGCATTTGAGGGTAGGGATGGCAATGGGCGGGTCTAGACCCAGACCCGCCCCTAATGAATCGGGTTTTTTTCCTATTCGGGGGCGGGTAACGGGTCCGAAAATTCTCAACCTGGCCGGGTCCGGGGCGGGTCTCGGTCTTGCTAAACCCGCCCCGATATATATTTTATATTTAAATTTACTTTTATTGTGTGTAGATATATATAAAGTGTTCGAATTATTAATAAAAAGCTTCGTAGCCTACTGGATAAGTCTTTAGTTAAGTTACTATATATCATATGATTGAATTCTAGTTTTGTTCTATTTTAAAAAATTCGAATTAAAAAACAAAAAAAAAAGAAAAAATAACTTTTCGGGTATGGCGGGTCAAACCCGGTTCGTTCGGGTCCGGCCCAGGGCGGGGCGGGTTCAGACCCGAGGCGGGGCGGCGGGTCCCGAGTCCCCTTAAAAATGACCGAGGCTAGTCCCGGGTCCGGCCAAGCCCGACCCATACCCGCCTCGTTGCCATCCCTATTTGAGTGCGCAAAAAAATATTAATAGTTTTTAATCGACAAAGGCTTGATGTAAAAGTAGGTATCTTCTTATAAAATTTGCAATATTACGAGGATGATTGTCAATTAATTATATTAGCAAGGTATAATTAAAGATGCTTCAGAAAAATTATTGTAGAATTTCGACAAATATGCGAATACATCAAGAGGTCCAATCACATCACGTCAAAATGAAAGTCATAATTCATGTCTGTTTAAGTTACTCGACCATCGTATCCTATGTGAACTTAGAACCAGAGACACGTACGTTAAGTAAATTAATTCAAATAAGGTTCGGATTCACTTCAGATTCAAAATATGGTTCAAGGCTTTTTTTTCAAAAATAATTTTTTTTATATCAACCTATCGAAAATAATTCCAAAGTAAAAACGTCGTAAAAAATAGGTGAAAGTGCCACTTAGAGTGGCACGTTCTGAACGCGCCACACGAAGTGACGTGTCCTGAACGCGTCACACGGAGTGGCGCATTCAAGCGTGACCTAAATACCCTGCACATTCTTTTTTTCTCTTCTTCTTTTTCTTTCTATTTTCTTTCTTCCCCACCTCAAACATATAAATTTGACAAAGCCGACTCCAAATCACGTTTGTCAAGCCTAGAATAGTTCCAATTTCATCAGGTATGATGTGATTTTGTTTTATTTATTTATTTATTTATTTTATTTTGACTTGGACGATTTGGCCGGCAGTCTCCGCCACCGCGCTCGCCGTCGCGGACGCCGTCGTGATGGACGGTGGTCGGCCGGCGTTGGTGGTGGGTATGGATGATTTGCTTAACTTGTAGTTTTCTGGCGAATTGGCGGTGGTCGTTGCCGGTGGTCGCCGGCGTTCGTAGCCGGTGGCCGTCGTTGTGGTGGTACCGATGTCTATTAGCGCCGGTGGTCGCCGGTGTGGTCGTTCCCCCGGTGGTCGGCAGATGTCGTCGCCGGTGGTCGTCAGCGTTAAACGCCTAGTGTCGTCACCGATGGTCGCCGGTTGTTACCGGTGGTCGTCCGCTTTCAACGCCGGTGGTCGTCGGCGTTAAGCATCGGATATCATATGCGGTTGGTATTACTTAGCGGCGTTACTCGTTGGTCCTTACCTAGCGGCATTTTTTCTATTTCAAGATGGATGAGACTTCACATTATGGACCGAAGGATTCGTCTTTGTTGATGCAACAACAGGCGCATCGTTCGTCGTATATTTTTCGAGATGAGAATTTGCTTGATGTTACCCTTCGAACGAGGGGTCTAGATGTTTCTGTATGGGGTACGGCGGGCAACCCGAGAGAACTTCATATCCGCGTACTTAGAAAGCTGGAATCGATGGGATTTTACGGCGTATATAGTTGTTAATCTCAGAAGGTGGACCCACATCTCATCACAGCTTTAGTTGAGCGATGGCGTAGCGAGACACACACCTTTCATCTCTCTGTAGGAGAAGCCACTGTGACCTTGTTGGATGTTGGGACTTTATGACGCTTAGCGATCGAGGGAGCCGATGTTATTGGAGTTGCTTATGTGAGGAGCAAGTCCCATTGGTCGGACTATTGTCGTATGATGACGGGATTTGCGCCAGAGGATCGAGATTGATAGCCCATCTAAGATGAGTGTAACGGCGTTGAGTAATTGGTTATTGGAGATTCCAGTCACTGATGACAGTACGGAGGACGTAGTTGATGAAAGAGCACGTGGATATGCGCTTTTGTTGATTGGGTGCATTTTGTTTCCCGATAAGAGCGGCTCGCGAGTTAATCTGAACCACCTACAATTTCTGGAGTGCATCGACGAGGTCCGCAACTACAGCTGGGGAGTGTTGTGCTTGCATGTTTGTATCAAGAGTTGTGTGCAACCTCTCATGGAATTGTACAGAACATCGGCGGACCCCTGCGACTATTGCAGGTATTTATCTTACTTTATTCAGCTAAAAATATTTGTTGCAGTATACTTGTTTTAACGTTATACTTTCAATTTTGTAGGTGTGAGCTTGGATTCATATCTTGCCTTTGAAGCCTGTTATCCGGTCGAGGTGGAGACATATCACGAAAAATAATCAAAATATTCTACGGTACGTTTTCTGGAGCTTTAAACCTTGCATGGACGGTTTTCAACATTGTTGAAAGGTAGTATGTGTAGACGGAAATCATCTTTACACGAAATATAAGCATAAGATGTTGATTGATGCGGGCTTTGATGCTAACCAGAACGTCTTTCAACTAGCCTTCTCGATCGTGGATGAAGAAGCACGTGAATCTTGGTACTGTGTTTTTGCATTTATTGAATTTGCACGTGATGAAAATTGAGGAATTCTGTTTAATCTCAGATCGCTATCCTGGAATTAAATCTGCTATAGATTGCTATATGAAAGAAATTCAATTAGAGGTGTTACGTCGCTTCTACAAGGAGTTAAAGAGAGAATTACATAAACGATGTTATTTTGAGAATGAAATTACAAAACTAGTTGAGTTTTTAAACCTATTACAAAACTAACCAACTTTTTTAATTCTAACTATTTTTATTTCATTTTAACCACGAAAATACTTAAAATTACAAATTTCACTATTCTTATCTTCAAATAGCACAACACTTGTTAATAATTAAAATTTTACCCCAACTTATTTTAACTCAAATATATTAAATATATTAATTAAAGAAATAAGCAAAAGAAAAATAAAATTATTTTGTGTGACCGTGACCTACTCTTCCCACGTGAGTTCGATATCAAGAGCTGTCAAAACGTGTCGGCGGGGCCGGACGGCCGTAACTCGCCAAAGCCCGCCATGAGCGGGGCGGCGCGGGTAAGCCCGCCATTTGGTAGGCCTGGAAATTGAAGGCCCGCCCCGCCCAAATTAAAAAATAAAAATAAAAATTCAAAAAACAAGAAAAATTTCAAAAAAAATAAAGAAAAAAAATAAAAATTAAATATTTAAGCTCGGAATTAATTCTAATTAAAGCTAATCTCGTAATAATAATTTATTTATATTATTAAATGTAATACCCGTAAAATTTAGTTACGGGATTTACAATATAATTAAGGGTGAAAGATAGTTAATTAGAGACATTATTGGATTAATTGAATAAAGAAGTTAGGACTTTGTGTGATATGATGCTTTCATGCTTTTATGCCTTTCGAGTAATTTATGTGTCTATGTGATTCCATGCTATCTGTGATATGATATTATATGTATTTTTATCTGATACTAGAATAACTAACCCGGTAGGAAATTCATGTTGGGGTTTAGAATAGTTTCCTATAAGGTCGAAGACTTTTGGGTGAAAGAAATAATTAGTAAGGGCCGAATATAAGTAATCCAACGTAAGATAACATTAATAAGAAATAGAACTTGGACTAGTATTGTTAGGCCATATTACTTTCCTAACCAAGCCCAAGTATTAGGGATAAAGATAAGTAAGAAAATTGCTTAGACCAAAGGAAATCGACGTCGTCATTTTGTGTCACATGTGTACCTTGAATACTTAGTATTTATCAAGACCCATCGATAATATAAGATGATCAAATAAGAAAACCCTAAGACAAGGGAGAATAGTTCAGACGAGAATTAAAGACATCAACCAACACCAAACGAGTTCCAGCTCTAGGACAAAGGTATATTTGTATACTTTAATGTGTGCGTTTTATTCATATATGAACTTAGGTGTTTAACCTTTCAAAACTTAATGAGTTTAAAACGATAGAAAAGGATTTGAGGTGTACCCTTTTCCTAAATTAGGATAGTTATCAAAGAAAATCCTGATTTTTAGGCTAGTTATTAATTCTGGGATTTCATGTATACAAATCATACTAACATGGCAGCTTAGGATTATGAGTGTTGGTTTGGAAAAGTAGGTAAGATAGGAATTAAGGAGAAGAAAGCAGCTTGAAGTTGTGTCAATCAAAGCTAGCAAGTTATATAGATAAATCGGTCGAGATATATTTTTAAATTAACAGCGAGATCCTTGTTAAAATGTCGAGATTTGTCTTCAATAGTGATATCGAAATTTGTATATAACATCTCGACATTTTTGCTCGCAATGTCGATATCATGTCGAAATCTATTTGGTATATATTATGTCGAGACCTTGTTAAAATATCGAAATCTATCTCAAGGTCTTTATATATATATATATATATATATATATATATATCTCGAAAAGTAGTTATGATGTCGACTTACATATCGAGATCTATGTTCATGTCGACATCTTGGTATTAATCTAGAAGATATATAAACTCGAAATCTCTAAATATCGAGATCTATAATTTCGATAGGAAGTGTTCAAACAACTAAATAAACCTCGAGAAACAGATAATGATTGAGGATAAGGTTCGATCTTTTAGCTAGAAAGAAAGAACTAAAGTAACAATAGAATAATGCTTATTATCTAACCAAGGTAAAGATCGACTAAATGTCGATGTCAATTACCTATTATCACACGCAAAATATAGATAAGCACTAACTGAACTGTTGATGTGATTTATTCATCTACACACGTTAACTTTCGAAATAAAAGGGAACATTTTTATTTCATCAAACAAAGACTACAAAACCCTCGACAACTTGGGAGCAAAAGAAGCAACGGAAGGCAGATTTCTCTAAGCTAGGAGGGGTATGAAGTTTTGATCCTAACTTATATATTTGAATTATGCGTTAGTATCATGCTTAACAGAAATTAGTAAAGTCGATTTTATGATCTTATAAATTATCAAGTCGTAGGTTTTTAAATTATATGGTATTTATATTGTTCTGGAAAAGTAGGGTTTGATCGAAATTTAGATGAACTCCATATCAGAAGGTATTTTCGAGCAGTATGATTTTTAGCTTGATAAGTTTCGGAATTATATTAGTATTTGCAGGAATAATCTCGAGGTCAAAAATTAAGATTGGAAAATTGTCGAAATCTATCCATACAATACATATAAATCTCGAGACCAAGCTCGAGAGTTATGTCGACATTTTGCTATGTTTGCATATAACCTCGACATCTTTAATACAATGTAGAAGTCAGTTCATGTCTTATGTTGAAATCTTGTTTAAATCTCGAAACCATGCTGATGTTATAGGAATAATATCGAGATCCTTAGGTATTATTTAAATATTGAACCTTAGTATATATTATCGAAATGAAGCTTGAAAAATCATGTCGAGAGTTTATAATAAAATAATATTTCATGAACTAATGGAGTGAGGAAACGATACATTAATACAAGCTTGACCAATCATAGCTTAGGTGGAATGATTTTCTTTAAGTAGTTGATAGGGACCTTTGATGAATTCTAAAGTTTGAATAACTTAATCATTGTTTTGGACAATTGAAGGTGTGGGACAACTTAATTTTCGGAGCTTGTCTAGGATTGGAGATATTATTTTAATCATATTTTAAATAGTCCAAATTGTGAGAACCTTGTGATTTAGGAAGCGATTTTCGATCGAAACTAGAAAAGCCAAGATAAGTTCGGACGATACTATCCTTCACCAAAGTTATAATATATAAATAATAATTAACCGACTCTATCACTGTGTAGGCACTTTCGATCGAATCAGCCACATATGACAGTACTTTCGCCGTGTTAGATAACTTAGACTAGATTCAACCAATTTTCAGTTGTAACAGGGAATTTGAATAGATGACCGGGCGAATCAACGTTTAGGAAAAATAACTTTCGCCGAGATCTTTATATAGTGTTTAAATGTCGAAATCATTGTTATGTAACTCGAGATTTAATTTTCAGTATATCGAAATCTATGTTTGATGTCGAGATCTATTTCATAAGTCAAACCAAGATTTATTAACATGTCGAGATCTACCTCTGAAATGGTATTTCTCAGTATAGGTGAAGTTCTAAATTTTAGGGTTTCGAAATTTATAGAAGTCCAAAATTAGGGTTTTCTTAATTAAGCCATGTTATGAAATTATGATTAGACTAACAAATCCTAATTTATTATGATTCTATAATTAGGGTTTGAAGGTTAACGATTTACCGTACGATATAGCAAAGGATACCAGGTAAGTGGAAATCGCAACTACAACACATAATTTTTATGTGCATGAAATTATGTGTTATGTGTCCTTATGATTTTATGCGACTACTTGCTTATGTGACTTACGTGATTTGATGTGATGAAAATTATTATATGAACATGGCACGCATATTCATGGCATGAGCATGTGCACGCACGACTAGTATGAGAGTCAGGGAAATAGCGTGCATGAGTATAAGATCGCTTGAGAGCGATGTATAATTGCCGATATAGGCATTTGTGTCGACTCAATGATGAGTCACGGCTCTTCTATGCTACCACGGCGATTCACGAAGCCGAATTACCTGATTCACGAAAGGTAGGGGGAATACCCCGTAGCGGGAGATGCAACCTGGAGGATGCGACTCGAGGGTATGAGCAGCACCGAGGGAACCTCGAGTGTTGGCGACCTCGTAGTAAGCTACCAGTGAGAAGCGCCCGCGTGTCAGACCGCATTGGGATGGAAAGGCGCCTTAGGGTTAAACGAAATTTGTGTGCCCGGGTTAGCCACTCAATGGGACGGCATTGGGATTGAAAGGCACTAGTAGCCTCTCAGTGTGGATTACACTGGGATTGAAAGGCACTAGTAGCCTCTCAGTGTGTACCGCATTGGGATTGAAAGGCACCATAGGGTTACGCACAGATTGAGTACTCGGGTTTAGCCTCCCAGTGTGTGTACTGCCACTTGTACCCTTAGGGGTTTGAGCTCTATATGGTGCATAGTAAGATTGAAAGCCGAGGGCCCAAATATGTTATGAAAAGTCAAGAAGAATGTGAGAAAGGTCAGGAAGAATGTGAGAAGTAGATAGCATTGGCGCGGATGCCTTCGCTATTTAGGTCACGTGCATTGCCTGCCTGATTTTCACTTACTGAGCTTTATAAGCTCATTCTACGTTTTTATGTGTTGTAGGACCCCGCGATCACGGTACGTGATCATTTTCACGGCGAGGCCAACTTTTGAAGCTTCCGGGGGCTTTTGAGATGGAAGTGTGTGCATGGATGCGACCTGGTGGAGGCCCAGTAGATAGTTTTATTTTGACACGCTTGCGCACCTTCCTATGTAAATAGGACCCATGAAAATTTTGTAAGAACAGTTATGATTCCTTTATATAAAAGGAAAAATTTTATACGAAATTTCGTACTATCTATCTCATTAGTAGAACATTAGTCGCATAGACTAGTGTAGAATGTAGTGGTGGAAGGCGGGGCTGCCACAGGTGGTATCAGAGCTTAGGATATAGGTTCTGCAGACTGTCCATGTACACACACTCAAAAGCACGGAAGCGGCCTTGCCTGTAAGTTTATGTTTTTATGAATTTCTGGCATTACATGATTTATTGATCTTAAGAACGTTAGGATAGAAGAACAATGGGTAGAACGAGAAGTGAAAATAGTGGAGGGCCAGATAAAAGTAATGAATCCGCAACTCCTACTGATAGTCGGGATGCGACTATTCTTCAGCTCGCGGAACTAGTCCGCCAACAATCTGCCCAAATTCAGCAACTGATCCAGCAACAAAACGCTGGCGGGCAATCGAGCAATGGACCCCCTCAGACCGACAGAATTGAAATGGTCGGGGAAAGATTTCGCAAACTTAATCCCCCAACTTTTGAAGATGCTGTTGACCCAACCTCGGCTGAGGATTGGCTCCGAACCCTAGAAACTATGTTCCAGCATAGCCGTACCCCTGAAACCGAAAAAGCCTTGTGTGCTGGGTACCTATTAAGGGGAAGCGCCGGCCACTGGTGGGACACGATCCTAACTTTAGAAGATCCCTTGACAATGACCTGGGAGCGTTTCAAAGAACTTTTCCGCAATAAGTATTTCACTGCTCCCGTCCGTGCCCAAAGGATGAACGAGTTCATCAATCTTCGCCAGGGAGCAATGACGGTGGCGGATTATATTAGGAAATTCGAACAATTGTCCCGATTCGCCACACACATGGTAAGTACGGATGCATTAAAGATTGAGCGGTTTATGGAGGGCCTGAAGCCAGAACTTTACCGTGACGTTGGCATGGCTGGATTCCAAGGGGTTACGTATGCCCAAATGGCGGAACGAGCCCTGATGGCTGAACAAGCCGAAATCAGAATCGTGCGAGCCCAGGAAATTAAGAGGAAATTCGAACAAGGACCCAAAGGGAACGGAAATAACCCGAAGAAACCGTTTGTTCCTCAGAATGTGAAACCCAATTTTCAAAACCGCCCTCGACCACCTCAACAAACGAATCCGAATCAAGGGAGATCCCAATCGAATGCACCCGTATGCCCAAAATGTGCACGACGTCATTTTGGCGTTTGTTTCTCCCAAAACTCCACCTGCTTTAAATGTGGCAAGGCAGGCCATTACTCCGTAGTGTGCCCAGAGAATGCATCTGGAAGTCAGGGAGCAAACCAAGCTAAGCCGCTGACGGCCCCTGCTCGAGTATATATGCTTACGGCGGAAGAAGCTGAAAACAACCCATCCGAGATGGAAGGTAGCCTTCTAATCTATTAAAACCTCAACATGCATTCTAGTGGACTTAGGTTCCACACTTTCTTTGATATCTTCCATTTACGTGGTAAGACTCGGGATTTCATTTAGCCGACTTGGTTGATACTAGTTTGAGTGTCGACCTGAACCGTAATCGTAGCAGATAGATTTTCGAAGTAAGAATCCGTACCTGAATTCCGGAAACCTAAGATCCAATAATATTCGGGGTATAATCCTATGCCCTAACCTTTTGCTCATCCTGAGAAACATATTCGTTCAATGTCCGAGTGGTGCACTGAAGCGTGATGGGTACTTAGAATCTTCGATCTCCATCTAAGTTAGAATTATAATTATTCTCACTAGTTTTTCAAGGTAATACAGGTTCCACTAACTGGACCAATCTTCATGTTTACTTCACCAGGATTCTATTCCTTTCGATCCTCGGAAAATTATTTGAGATTCCTTGATAACTTCCTAGGGTGAATTTCTGTCACCCAACCAAGCCAGTTCAACTCCCTACCAATCGTTACCCTGAATTGTTCCAACCAACGGAATTTCGGGGGCGAAATTCTTTTAAGGGAGGGAGGATGTAATACCCGTAAAATTTAGTTACGGGATTTACAATATAATTAAGGGTGAAAGATAGTTAATTAGAGACATTATTGGATTAATTGAATAAAGAAGTTAGGACTTTGTGTGATATGATGCTTTCATGCTTTTATGCCTTTCGAGTAATTTATGTGTCTATGTGATTCCATGCTATCTGTGATATGATATTATATGTATTTTTATCTGATACTAGAATAACTAACCCGGTAGGAAATTCATGTTGGGGTTTAGAATAGTTTCCTATAAGGTCGAAGACTTTTGGGTGAAAGAAATAATTAGTAAGGGCCGAATATAAGTAATCCAACGTAAGATAACATTAATAAGAAATAGAACTTGGACTAGTATTGTTAGGCCATATTACTTTCCTAACCAAGCCCAAGTATTAGGGATAAAGATAAGTAAGAAAATTGCTTAGACCAAAGGAAATCGACGTCGTCATTTTGTGTCACATGTGTACCTTGAATACTTAGTATTTATCAAGACCCATCGATAATATAAGATGATCAAATAAGAAAACCCTAAGACAAGGGAGAATAGTTCAGACGAGAATTAAAGACATCAACCAACACCAAACGAGTTCCAGCTCTAGGACAAAGGTATATTTGTATACTTTAATGTGTGCGTTTTATTCATATATGAACTTAGGTGTTTAACCTTTCAAAACTTAATGAGTTTAAAACGATAGAAAAGGATTTGAGGTGTACCCTTTTCCTAAATTAGGATAGTTATCAAAGAAAATCCTGATTTTTAGGCTAGTTATTAATTCTGGGATTTCATGTATACAAATCATACTAACATGGCAGCTTAGGATTATGAGTGTTGGTTTGGAAAAGTAGGTAAGATAGGAATTAAGGAGAAGAAAGCAGCTTGAAGTTGTGTCAATCAAAGCTAGCAAGTTATATAGATAAATCGGTCGAGATATATTTTTAAATTAACAGCGAGATCCTTGTTAAAATGTCGAGATTTGTCTTCAATAATGATATCGAAATTTGTATATAACATCTCGACATTTTTGCTCGCAATGTCGATATCATGTCGAAATCTATTTGGTATATATTATGTCGAGACCTTGTTAAAATATCGAAATCTATCTCAAGGTCTTTATATATATATATATATATATATATATATCTCGAAAAGTAGTTATGATGTCGACTTACATATCGAGATCTATGTTCATGTCGACATCTTGGTATTAATCTAGAAGATATATAAACTCGAAATCTCTAAATATCGAGATCTATAATTTCGATAGGAAGTGTTCAAACAACTAAATAAACCTCGAGAAACAGATAATGATTGAGGATAAGGTTCGATCTTTTAGCTAGAAAGAAAGAACTAAAGTAACAATAGAATAATGCTTATTATCTAACCAAGGTAAAGATCGACTAAATGTCGATGTCAATTACCTATTATCACACGCAAAATATAGATAAGCACTAACTGAACTGTTGATGTGATTTATTCATCTACACACGTTAACTTTCGAAATAAAAGGGAACATTTTTATTTCATCAAACAAAGACTACAAAACCCTCGACAACTTGGGAGCAAAAGAAGCAACGGAAGGCAGATTTCTCTAAGCTAGGAGGGGTATGAAGTTTTGATCCTAACTTATATATTTGAATTATGCGTTAGTATCATGCTTAACAGAAATTAGTAAAGTCGATTTTATGATCTTATAAATTATCAAGTCGTAGGTTTTTAAATTATATGGTATTTATATTGTTCTGGAAAAGTAGGGTTTGATCGAAATTTAGATGAACTCCATATCAGAAGGTATTTTCGAGCAGTATGATTTTTAGCTTGATAAGTTTCGGAATTATATTAGTATTTGCAGGAATAATCTCGAGGTCAAAAATTAAGATTGGAAAATTGTCGAAATCTATCCATACAATACATATAAATCTCGAGACCAAGCTCGAGAGTTATGTCGACATTTTGCTATGTTTGCATATAACCTCGACATCTTTAATACAATGTAGAAGTCAGTTCATGTCTTATGTTGAAATCTTGTTTAAATCTCGAAACCATGCTGATGTTATAGGAATAATATCGAGATCCTTAGGTATTATTTAAATATTGAACCTTAGTATATATTATCGAAATGAAGCTTGAAAAATCATGTCGAGAGTTTATAATAAAATAATATTTCATGAACTAATGGAGTGAGGAAACGATACATTAATACAAGCTTGACCAATCATAGCTTAGGTGGAATGATTTTCTTTAAGTAGTTGATAGGGACCTTTGATGAATTCTAAAGTTTGAATAACTTAATCATTGTTTTGGACAATTGAAGGTGTGGGACAACTTAATTTTCGGAGCTTGTCTAGGATTGGAGATATTATTTTAATCATATTTTAAATAGTCCAAATTGTGAGAACCTTGTGATTTAGGAAGCGATTTTCGATCGAAACTAGAAAAGCCAAGATAAGTTCGGACGATACTATCCTTCACCAAAGTTATAATATATAAATAATAATTAACCGACTCTATCACTGTGTAGGCACTTTCGATCGAATCAGCCACATATGACAGTACTTTCGCCGTGTTAGATAACTTAGACTAGATTCAACCAATTTTCAGTTGTAACAGGGAATTTGAATAGATGACCGGGCGAATCAACGTTTAGGAAAAATAACTTTCGCCGAGATCTTTATATAGTGTTTAAATGTCGAAATCATTGTTATGTAACTCGAGATTTAATTTTCAGTATATCGAAATCTATGTTTGATGTCGAGATCTATTTCATAAGTCAAACCAAGATTTATTAACATGTCGAGATCTACCTCTGAAATGGTATTTCTCAGTATAGGTGAAGTTCTAAATTTTAGGGTTTCGAAATTTATAGAAGTCCAAAATTAGGGTTTTCTTAATTAAGCCATGTTATGAAATTATGATTAGACTAACAAATCCTAATTTATTATGATTCTATAATTAGGGTTTGAAGGTTAACGATTTACCGTACGATATAGCAAAGGATACCAGGTAAGTGGAAATCGCAACTACAACACATAATTTTTATGTGCATGAAATTATGTGTTATGTGTCCTTATGATTTTATGCGACTACTTGCTTATGTGACTTACGTGATTTGATGTGATGAAAATTATTATATGAACATGGCACGCATATTCATGGCATGAGCATGTGCACGCACGACTAGTATGAGAGTCAGGGAAATAGCGTGCATGAGTATAAGATCGCTTGAGAGCGATGTATAATTGCCGATATAGGCATTTGTGTCGACTCAATGATGAGTCACGGCTCTTCTATGCTACCACGGCGATTCACGAAGCCGAATTACCTGATTCACGAAAGGTAGGGGGAATACCCCGTAGCGGGAGATGCAACCTGGAGGATGCGACTCGAGGGTATGAGCAGCACCGAGGGAACCTCGAGTGTTGGCGACCTCGTAGTAAGCTACCAGTGAGAAGCGCCCGCGTGTCAGACCGCATTGGGATGGAAAGGCGCCTTAGGGTTAAACGAAATTTGTGTGCCCGGGTTAGCCACTCAATGGGACGGCATTGGGATTGAAAGGCACTAGTAGCCTCTCAGTGTGGATTACACTGGGATTGAAAGGCACTAGTAGCCTCTCAGTGTGTACCGCATTGGGATTGAAAGGCACCATAGGGTTACGCACAGATTGAGTACTCGGGTTTAGCCTCCCAGTGTGTGTACTGCCACTTGTACCCTTAGGGGTTTGAGCTCTATATGGTGCATAGTAAGATTGAAAGCCGAGGGCCCAAATATGTTATGAAAAGTCAAGAAGAATGTGAGAAAGGTCAGGAAGAATGTGAGAAGTAGATAGCATTGGCGCGGATGCCTTCGCTATTTAGGTCACGTGCATTGCCTGCCTGATTTTCACTTACTGAGCTTTATAAGCTCATTCTACGTTTTTATGTGTTGTAGGACCCCGCGATCACGGTACGTGATCATTTTCACGGCGAGGCCAACTTTTGAAGCTTCCGGGGGCTTTTGAGATGGAAGTGTGTGCATGGATGCGACCTGGTGGAGGCCCAGTAGATAGTTTTATTTTGACACGCTTGCGCACCTTCCTATGTAAATAGGACCCATGAAAATTTTGTAAGAACAGTTATGATTCCTTTATATAAAAGGAAAAATTTTATACGAAATTTCGTACTATCTATCTCATTAGTAGAACATTAGTCGCATAGACTAGTGTAGAATGTAGTGGTGGAAGGCGGGGCTGCCACAGGTGGTATCAGAGCTTAGGATATAGGTTCTGCAGACTGTCCATGTACACACACTCAAAAGCACGGAAGCGGCCTTGCCTGTAAGTTTATGTTTTTATGAATTTCTGGCATTACATGATTTATTGATCTTAAGAACGTTAGGATAGAAGAACAATGGGTAGAACGAGAAGTGAAAATAGTGGAGGGCCAGATAAAAGTAATGAATCCGCAACTCCTACTGATAGTCGGGATGCGACTATTCTTCAGCTCGCGGAACTAGTCCGCCAACAATCTGCCCAAATTCAGCAACTGATCCAGCAACAAAACGCTGGCGGGCAATCGAGCAATGGACCCCCTCAGACCGACAGAATTGAAATGGTCGGGGAAAGATTTCGCAAACTTAATCCCCCAACTTTTGAAGATGCTGTTGACCCAACCTCGGCTGAGGATTGGCTCCGAACCCTAGAAACTATGTTCCAGCATAGCCGTACCCCTGAAACCGAAAAAGCCTTGTGTGCTGGGTACCTATTAAAGGGAAGCGCCGGCCACTGGTGGGACACGATCCTAACTTTAGAAGATCCCTTGACAATGACCTGGGAGCGTTTCAAAGAACTTTTCCGCAATAAGTATTTCACTGCTCCCGTCCGTGCCCAAAGGATGAACGAGTTCATCAATCTTCGCCAGGGAGCAATGACGGTGGCGGATTATATTAGGAAATTCGAACAATTGTCCCGATTCGCCACACACATGGTAAGTACGGATGCATTAAAGATTGAGCGGTTTATGGAGGGCCTGAAGCCAGAACTTTACCGTGACGTTGGCATGGCTGGATTCCAAGGGGTTACGTATGCCCAAATGGCGGAACGAGCCCTGATGGCTGAACAAGCCGAAATCAGAATCGTGCGAGCCCAGGAAATTAAGAGGAAATTCGAACAAGGACCCAAAGGGAACGGAAATAACCCGAAGAAACCGTTTGTTCCTCAGAATGTGAAACCCAATTTTCAAAACCGCCCTCGACCACCTCAACAAACGAATCCGAATCAAGGGAGATCCCAATCGAATGCACCCGTATGCCCAAAATGTGCACGACGTCATTTTGGCGTTTGTTTCTCCCAAAACTCCACCTGCTTTAAATGTGGCAAGGCAGGCCATTACTCCGTAGTGTGCCCAGAGAATGCATCTGGAAGTCAGGGAGCAAACCAAGCTAAGCCGCTGACGGCCCCTGCTCGAGTATATATGCTTACGGCGGAAGAAGCTGAAAACAACCCATCCGAGATGGAAGGTAGCCTTCTAATCTATTAAAACCTCAACATGCATTCTAGTGGACTTAGGTTCCACACTTTCTTTGATATCTTCCATTTACGTGGTAAGACTCGGGATTTCATTTAGCCGACTTGGTTGATACTAGTTTGAGTGTCGACCTGAACCGTAATCGTAGCAGATAGATTTTCGAAGTAAGAATCCGTACCTGAATTCCGGAAACCTAAGATCCAATAATATTCGGGGTATAATCCTATGCCCTAACCTTTTGCTCATCCTGAGAAACATATTCGTTCAATGTCCGAGTGGTGCACTGAAGCGTGATGGGTACTTAGAATCTTCGATCTCCATCTAAGTTAGAATTATAATTATTCTCACTAGTTTTTCAAGGTAATACAGGTTCCACTAACTGGACCAATCTTCATGTTTACTTCACCAGGATTCTATTCCTTTCGATCCTCGGAAAATTATTTGAGATTCCTTGATAACTTCCTAGGGTGAATTTCTGTCACCCAACCAAGCCAGTTCAACTCCCTACCAATCGTTACCCTGAATTGTTCCAACCAACGGAATTTCGGGGGCGAAATTCTTTTAAGGGAGGGAGGATGTAATACCCGTAAAATTTAGTTACGGGATTTACAATATAATTAAGGGTGAAAGATAGTTAATTAGAGACATTATTGGATTAATTGAATAAAGAAGTTAGGACTTTGTGTGATATGATGCTTTCATGCTTTTATGCCTTTCGAGTAATTTATGTGTCTATGTGATTCCATGCTATCTGTGATATGATATTATATGTATTTTTATCTGATACTAGAATAACTAACCCGGTAGGAAATTCATGTTGGGGTTTAGAATAGTTTCCTATAAGGTCGAAGACTTTTGGGTGAAAGAAATAATTAGTAAGGGCCGAATATAAGTAATCCAACGTAAGATAACATTAATAAGAAATAGAACTTGGACTAGTATTGTTAGGCCATATTACTTTCCTAACCAAGCCCAAGTATTAGGGATAAAGATAAGTAAGAAAATTGCTTAGACCAAAGGAAATCGACGTCGTCATTTTGTGTCACATGTGTACCTTGAATACTTAGTATTTATCAAGACCCATCGATAATATAAGATGATCAAATAAGAAAACCCTAAGACAAGGGAGAATAGTTCAGACGAGAATTAAAGACATCAACCAACACCAAACGAGTTCCAGCTCTAGGACAAAGGTATATTTGTATACTTTAATGTGTGCGTTTTATTCATATATGAACTTAGGTGTTTAACCTTTCAAAACTTAATGAGTTTAAAACGATAGAAAAGGATTTGAGGTGTACCCTTTTCCTAAATTAGGATAGTTATCAAAGAAAATCCTGATTTTTAGGCTAGTTATTAATTCTGGGATTTCATGTATACAAATCATACTAACATGGCAGCTTAGGATTATGAGTGTTGGTTTGGAAAAGTAGGTAAGATAGGAATTAAGGAGAAGAAAGCAGCTTGAAGTTGTGTCAATCAAAGCTAGCAAGTTATATAGATAAATCGGTCGAGATATATTTTTAAATTAACAGCGAGATCCTTGTTAAAATGTCGAGATTTGTCTTCAATAATGATATCGAAATTTGTATATAACATCTCGACATTTTTGCTCGCAATGTCGATATCATGTCGAAATCTATTTGGTATATATTATGTCGAGACCTTGTTAAAATATCGAAATCTATCTCAAGGTCTTTATATATATATATATATATATATATATATATCTCGAAAAGTAGTTATGATGTCGACTTACATATCGAGATCTATGTTCATGTCGACATCTTGGTATTAATCTAGAAGATATATAAACTCGAAATCTCTAAATATCGAGATCTATAATTTCGATAGGAAGTGTTCAAACAACTAAATAAACCTCGAGAAACAGATAATGATTGAGGATAAGGTTCGATCTTTTAGCTAGAAAGAAAGAACTAAAGTAACAATAGAATAATGCTTATTATCTAACCAAGGTAAAGATCGACTAAATGTCGATGTCAATTACCTATTATCACACGCAAAATATAGATAAGCACTAACTGAACTGTTGATGTGATTTATTCATCTACACACGTTAACTTTCGAAATAAAAGGGAACATTTTTATTTCATCAAACAAAGACTACAAAACCCTCGACAACTTGGGAGCAAAAGAAGCAACGGAAGGCAGATTTCTCTAAGCTAGGAGGGGTATGAAGTTTTGATCCTAACTTATATATTTGAATTATGCGTTAGTATCATGCTTAACAGAAATTAGTAAAGTCGATTTTATGATCTTATAAATTATCAAGTCGTAGGTTTTTAAATTATATGGTATTTATATTGTTCTGGAAAAGTAGGGTTTGATCGAAATTTAGATGAACTCCATATCAGAAGGTATTTTCGAGCAGTATGATTTTTAGCTTGATAAGTTTCGGAATTATATTAGTATTTGCAGGAATAATCTCGAGGTCAAAAATTAAGATTGGAAAATTGTCGAAATCTATCCATACAATACATATAAATCTCGAGACCAAGCTCGAGAGTTATGTCGACATTTTGCTATGTTTGCATATAACCTCGACATCTTTAATACAATGTAGAAGTCAGTTCATGTCTTATGTTGAAATCTTGTTTAAATCTCGAAACCATGCTGATGTTATAGGAATAATATCGAGATCCTTAGGTATTATTTAAATATTGAACCTTAGTATATATTATCGAAATGAAGCTTGAAAAATCATGTCGAGAGTTTATAATAAAATAATATTTCATGAACTAATGGAGTGAGGAAACGATACATTAATACAAGCTTGACCAATCATAGCTTAGGTGGAATGATTTTCTTTAAGTAGTTGATAGGGACCTTTGATGAATTCTAAAGTTTGAATAACTTAATCATTGTTTTGGACAATTGAAGGTGTGGGACAACTTAATTTTCGGAGCTTGTCTAGGATTGGAGATATTATTTTAATCATATTTTAAATAGTCCAAATTGTGAGAACCTTGTGATTTAGGAAGCGATTTTCGATCGAAACTAGAAAAGCCAAGATAAGTTCGGACGATACTATCCTTCACCAAAGTTATAATATATAAATAATAATTAACCGACTCTATCACTGTGTAGGCACTTTCGATCGAATCAGCCACATATGACAGTACTTTCGCCGTGTTAGATAACTTAGACTAGATTCAACCAATTTTCAGTTGTAACAGGGAATTTGAATAGATGACCGGGCGAATCAACGTTTAGGAAAAATAACTTTCGCCGAGATCTTTATATAGTGTTTAAATGTCGAAATCATTGTTATGTAACTCGAGATTTAATTTTCAGTATATCGAAATCTATGTTTGATGTCGAGATCTATTTCATAAGTCAAACCAAGATTTATTAACATGTCGAGATCTACCTCTGAAATGGTATTTCTCAGTATAGGTGAAGTTCTAAATTTTAGGGTTTCGAAATTTATAGAAGTCCAAAATTAGGGTTTTCTTAATTAAGCCATGTTATGAAATTATGATTAGACTAACAAATCCTAATTTATTATGATTCTATAATTAGGGTTTGAAGGTTAACGATTTACCGTACGATATAGCAAAGGATACCAGGTAAGTGGAAATCGCAACTACAACACATAATTTTTATGTGCATGAAATTATGTGTTATGTGTCCTTATGATTTTATGCGACTACTTGCTTATGTGACTTACGTGATTTGATGTGATGAAAATTATTATATGAACATGGCACGCATATTCATGGCATGAGCATGTGCACGCACGACTAGTATGAGAGTCAGGGAAATAGCGTGCATGAGTATAAGATCGCTTGAGAGCGATGTATAATTGCCGATATAGGCATTTGTGTCGACTCAATGATGAGTCACGGCTCTTCTATGCTACCACGGCGATTCACGAAGCCGAATTACCTGATTCACGAAAGGTAGGGGGAATACCCCGTAGCGGGAGATGCAACCTGGAGGATGCGACTCGAGGGTATGAGCAGCACCGAGGGAACCTCGAGTGTTGGCGACCTCGTAGTAAGCTACCAGTGAGAAGCGCCCGCGTGTCAGACCGCATTGGGATGGAAAGGCGCCTTAGGGTTAAACGAAATTTGTGTGCCCGGGTTAGCCACTCAATGGGACGGCATTGGGATTGAAAGGCACTAGTAGCCTCTCAGTGTGGATTACACTGGGATTGAAAGGCACTAGTAGCCTCTCAGTGTGTACCGCATTGGGATTGAAAGGCACCATAGGGTTACGCACAGATTGAGTACTCGGGTTTAGCCTCCCAGTGTGTGTACTGCCACTTGTACCCTTAGGGGTTTGAGCTCTATATGGTGCATAGTAAGATTGAAAGCCGAGGGCCCAAATATGTTATGAAAAGTCAAGAAGAATGTGAGAAAGGTCAGGAAGAATGTGAGAAGTAGATAGCATTGGCGCGGATGCCTTCGCTATTTAGGTCACGTGCATTGCCTGCCTGATTTTCACTTACTGAGCTTTATAAGCTCATTCTACGTTTTTATGTGTTGTAGGACCCCGCGATCACGGTACGTGATCATTTTCACGGCGAGGCCAACTTTTGAAGCTTCCGGGGGCTTTTGAGATGGAAGTGTGTGCATGGATGCGACCTGGTGGAGGCCCAGTAGATAGTTTTATTTTGACACGCTTGCGCACCTTCCTATGTAAATAGGACCCATGAAAATTTTGTAAGAACAGTTATGATTCCTTTATATAAAAGGAAAAATTTTATACGAAATTTCGTACTATCTATCTCATTAGTAGAACATTAGTCGCATAGACTAGTGTAGAATGTAGTGGTGGAAGGCGGGGCTGCCACATTAAACTTGCGTAATTTAAAATCGGAGCTAAAAAATACTAACATACCTATATAATTTATTTATGTATATCGTATTATAATTCCTGGCGGGCTCAATATGATATTTTTTTTATAAGATATATAAATAAATTATATAGGTATGTTGGTATTTTTTAGCTCCGATTTTTAATTTATTCAAGTTTAATAATATAACAAATTATTATTATAAGATTAGATTTAATTAGAATTAATTTTGAACTTAAAGTATTTAATTTTTATTGTTTTTTTCTTTCTTTTTTGAATTTTCTCTTTTTTTTTTGAATTTGTTTTTTTTTTTTTGGGCGGGGTGGGCCTTCAATTTCTAGGCCTGCTAGACGGCGGGCTTACCCGCGCCCGCCCCGCCCAAGGCGGGCTTTGGCGAGCTACGGACCGGCCAGGCCCGCCGTCCCGTTTTGACAGCTCTAGATATCGAACTAACGTGGGAAGAGTAGGTCATGGTCATGCCACGTAATTTTATTTTTCTTTTGATTGTTTCTTTAAGTAATATATATTTACTATATTTGAGTTAAAAGTTGGGTAAAATTTTAATTATTAACAAGTGTTGTGCTATTTGAAGATAACATTAGTGAAAATTTATAATTTTAAGTATGTTCGTGGTTAAAATGAAAATAAAAATAGTTAGAATTAAAAAAGTTGATTAGTTTTGTAATGGGTTTAAAAACTCAACTAGTTTTGTAATTCCATTATCAAAATAACATCATTTTTGTAATTCTCTCAGGAGTTAAATACCAACAGTTAAAGGACTTATGTCATCGAGCAGGCATGCAACATACGGAGTTGAAGTTTAAGCGAACGATGGATCAAATTAAGAAAATCAATGAGAAAGCTTGGAAGTGGCTTGATAAAATTCCACGTGAGAAGTGGACGTCCGCGTATAATGGGGGTCGTCGTTGTGATACCATGACGACCAATATATCAGAGTTATTAAATGGAGTCTTAAAAGGAGCTCGACGTCTTTCCATAACTCCAATTGTCCAGTTTACTTTCCATCGCATTATCACATATTTTTTTGACAGATATCAGGAGGCATGTCTTGCGATGGAGAATTCAGAAACAGCACGGTCATATTATGCCACGAGAAAGTATTGTGATTGGAGCAACAACTCAAGAAGCCATACGGCGAGAGAATCTGATTATGCGACAAGGTCCGCCGAGGTCTATACCAGGTATTTAAGTGGAAGAGGATCTAGTACGTACGTGGTAGTATTGAGTGATCTTCAGTGCTTATGCGCTAATTGGAGTATGCTCAAAATACCATGTTCACATGCACAAGCAGGTTGTCGTAGTTTTGGGCTTAATAGCGCTCAATACGTTGTCACACATTATAATAAAGAAGCTTATTTGAGAACTTATGAGGAAGGAGGATCGCTTTGTTCCTTTGGACGGCGAGCGTTATTGGGATGATGCCGAGTTCCAATTGTTCCAAAATCCACAACGTAGAAATCGAAGGGGAGCCCGAAGGCACCGAACGACGAGGATTACAAATGAGATGGATATATCTGAGACGCGTGCAAGACGAAGTGGTGGACAAGGATAAGTAAACTTATTACTGTTTTGAAAGTTGCATTCTCTGATTTATGTGTATTTAAGTAATTTTATTTGCGATGTAATATTTGGTTTACTTAAAAAAATGTCTGACTTATGCGTGTTTAAGTAATTTTATTTGTGTAATGTTTGATTTGCTTCAAAAAATTTTGGATTTTTAACTATTTTATTTACTTACAAAGTTTTATTCAAATACAAAACAAGAGAAATTTTGAGAAAGTAAAAAAAAATTGAAACGCGCCAGTTGGACTAGCTCGTTCAGAACGCACCACCCAGAGTGGCATGTTCAGAACGCGCCACAGTGTGGCGCTTTCACCTATTTTTGAAGTACCACCCGATTTGGCATTGTTTTAGATATCCGAATTCAAAAAGCAATTAAAATTGAAAAAAAAAAAAAAGCTAAGGTTCAGCCTATGTGAATTTAGAACAAGTCAAGTACATTAAATAGAACTAATTCAGAATAAGGTTCAGATTCACTTCAGAATATAACCAGACACGTACATTAAGTAGAAATTATTCAAAATAAGGTTCAGATTCACTTCAGAACTGAACTTAATCGGTAATCGGCATCATATTATCATTGTAGGTGGTAATAAATTATCAAATCACTGTCATAAATCCATTTAAAACCTCATAATAGAGCAAAGGTTTCATTTAGTTTGAATGCATCTTTTCAAGTACCACCACACACATATCATAACCTATATCTTAGTCATCCAATGCACCACCATTATCATCCTCACCACCACCACCACCACCATTATCATGCTCACCACCACCACCACCACCACCACCACAACCATTATCACCACCACCACCACCACCTCCCCGAGCCAGCACAAAATGCGGAGAAAGATTCTCATCACCATAAGGGGCGTCAGGCGAATTCTCATCAACATAATGGTCGGGGCCCGGGGAAAAATATTCATCAACATAATGGTCGGGGCCAGGGGAAACATATTCATCACCATAATGGTCGGCGCCGGGGGAATAAGTCTCCAAAGAAGATTCCTCTGAAACATCAACCGCCCAAAAGGCGTACTCCCCACTGCCGGCGTCGGCAACCCCGTCCACCCCGAGGGTCATCACCGCCGTCGAAAGGGGCGGCACGAGGTCGAACTTGTGCTCGGGTGTGTGCCTCTGGTTGAACCGCCCGGGAAGCTCGGAGGAGCTCCGATGGCACTCCTCGCAGAGGTCGAAGCCTATCGCCTCCGTGCAGTCTCTGCATCTGTAGCGTTCCCCCACGATGGGACACATCTGAAAGGAAACAACGGTGAGAAATGCTATGATTCGGCCCCCAGTTGAAAATAAAGCTTGCAATTTGGTCCCTCTTTTCGGTAGCAGTCGAACATCGAGACGAAGATAATGAAGCACCGTAATTTATGAGGGCAGCATTATAGAGACAGTAAAATTAGAGGCCGGCGTAGTATGGAGTATAACTTTTAAAATTAAGCAATTTAGGGACATTATACGCCGCATGATTTTGCCCCAAATTTAGGATTTCGGTGTATAGTTTTAGAATTCCGGCAGATTTTGGAATGCATTATACGAACAATAACGTTCAAAAATCAAGCAATTTTATGACAAAAACTAGAGTTTCAACGTATAATGGCCCTAAATTTCTTAATTTCGAAAGTTATTGTTTGTATAACGCCACTCCTAACTTATTTGTCCATCTAATCACACTCCTCCTAAATTACAGGACTGAAGAAATAATGAACCCGAGGAAAAATGGAGAGTAGGAAACTTACCCCGCAATAATCACATCCAACGCCTTGATGGACTGAACGAGCCCGACCAGGCAAAGGAAACGGTGTGGGCACATCTGTAGGGGCAGCATTATCTCGTATCTCCGGCGCACCTATATAGCAACATCAGACTAAATTCAAGAACAGCTTGAGAAAAAACATTGGTCGTGCAATGTATGAACTCATAACCTACTTACCTGAAGAACTAGTGTTGGTAGTCGAGGATTCTTTTCTCAATGAGTATTCTTCTGGGAAATAATCTTCGAGGAAGTGATGTAGAGCCAAACAAACACTTGGGAAACCGTTTGGGTGAAGACTTTGACACGCAGGGCATCTACAAGCACTGTCATCGCGATTATGCACGCACGCTTCGCAAAAAACTGCATTTGTGGAAAGATGGAACCGCTATTGAATAAGCCATGGGTTAAAAAAAAATTGACTCGTCTCCAAATTTGTAATAACGCACCGTGCCCACAATTCAGAACCACAGGACAAAATAATAGTTGTCTGCACACACCACACTGTAAATGCGTAAGGAGCTTCTTGCTAGTGTTGTCTGAATCTTTCATAGTGCTTTTCTCATCATCTTTATCGTCCTTGCAAGAAGCAGATCCTTCTGATGAATGTTGAACAGATGGGTTCTCTTCACGTCCAGAGTTTGAGTCATTCTGATGAACTTCACTGACTTGAGAATCCATTGACTTCTCTTCAAACTGCTGAGATTCCTGTCCACGTTTCTTTTCTTCTTCTGAAAAGGTTGAAGAACAACAAATCAATATAAGGCTTTAAAATAAGATTCAGTAAAGAATACAACTTCATAGAATAGATGAAAAGCTGCTAAACACGTTTTCTAAACCGACATATACGAAGCTAAGGAAAGATTAGCAATGATAAGAGAACCTGCAACTTGCTTTGCTCTATTCCTGTAAATTTCTGGGTACAAGGTTAAAAGCAGGCGGTGCATCGATTCACAGACTCTCGGGAAATGAGAAAATGGACTCCGACAAACGGGGCAGTGAGAGTGATCGGAAGTGTCCATGGCTATGAAGACACACCAAAAGCAAGATATGTGACCGCAAGCTGCGATAGCGGACCCAAAAAAAAACACAAAAAAATAGTCATACTTTGCAGATACTATCAATCAAGAAACTCATATTCAAGCAAGAGATGCGAATTAGCTCACCCAACACTACAGGCTTGTACATGAGATCCCTGCAAATTCAACGCGAACGAGTTACCGTTTATCAAAAGCTCTCTCATAGCAATACAACGTAAATACATTCACTAAGCTAAATCCATCTGAGACAATCTACAAATCGATCGAATTGGATATCTATTTTCGTTTACCCTTTCTACAAGAAATCCTGAAGCAAAAAATACATCGATCGGAAAACTTACAGGCAAACACAGCACTGGAATTCATCTCGAAAATCCTCTTTATCCATAATTACTTCACGACCCTCGCTATCGTCGTTCTTCGTGATTGCATCATCAATTTTCTTCTCCTCGCCTGCCATTATTAAACCCTCAACAATCGAAGGACGAAATGATTCAGTTTTTTTTTTTTTTTTTTTTTTTTTTTTTTTTTTTTTTTTTTTTTTTTTTTGGTAACCGGGGAAAGCCGATGGTGAAATGATTCAGTTTTTTTTGATTCAGTTTACTTGTATCGTTTCCAGGACACTTGTTTATTCTGTGTTGGGTTCAGATAAAAATCGTATGGGCTAAATGGGCCACATTGAGGTTCGAATTGATGGGCCCAAAGCCCATTTAATCTTTTATTTTTCAAATGAAATAACCTATTTTTTCTAAGCTCTCAAGAGGTTGTTTATATTATTTTTTTCTTTCTCTTTTTTATTTTTTTTTCTTGTTTTTTTTTCTTCGCCTTGCCGCCTCCGCTTGCCTCCGTCACCGCCTCCGCTGCTGCTCGCCGTAGCTGCCGCCACCGCCTCTGCTCGCTGGTACTGTCTCGCCGCAGCTCCACCTTGCTGCGTCCGCCACGCCGCCAGTCTTCGTGCACTTACGCTGTCACCGCCTCAGCTGCTTTCACACAGCAGCTGCCGTCATCTCGCTGCCTACGCCTCGTCGAATCGGCCTGCCGGCCGTCACCCTCCACCACATTTCGTCACCGACCAACCGCGAGTCTCCCGTGTGGAGCTCGTTTTCTCCCGGCCATTAGGTCTGGAGCTTTTTCTCCCATTGTGGAGCCACTTCTCCCTTGTGGAGTCTCTTCCGATGAAGACGATGATCTCGAGGCGTTGGACAAAGATAATGTAGAGTATTGTAGATTTGGATTAATAGCCTTTTTTGTGGTATGTTCTATAGATCTTTGGTCCAAGTTCGTGGTTTATTTCGTTTTCTGTCGGCTTTTGTTACTTGTAGTGTGTTGCTCCTTGTGAGCCTTGTTCTCTACCGGATTCTGATACCGGAGAGACCCATTGGGCTATTTAGCCCCTGTATCTTTGTTTATTAATGAAAGCTATCGTTTCTGGTAAAAAAAAAAAAAAAAGAGGTTGTTTATATTATGGATACGACATAAAGGGAATCAAATAAAATAACGAACTAATAGAAAGTAAATCAACCTAAACAATATACGATCCTCTACGAAAAAAAATCAACCTAACCTCATAGTGATCGCTCGACAGAATGAAACCCATATATAACAAACACGCTCGATTTTGATTTCCTTATGTGTTCACACTTACCATTATAATTCTATATTGATCAAATATAAATCCATGTAGCATCTATCGTACACCAATTATAATATATTTTCCAAATTACCAACAAAAATCGTCTATTTAAACAGCTTCAATCGCCCACAGAATAACAAAAACCCTAAGTCGAAACTCAAGAAATCACCAACAACCAAAGATGAGGAGAAACCACGCGCGCCGAATTCTACCTCTTCGTTCTTGCAATAACAACAGCTACATTCCTCCACGACCGAGCAACTGCGAAGCTATGCGTATTTACGGACAAGTACAAAGTAAGAATAGCCAATAAAATAATGCCAGCGAGCACCGAAGACCCTACTTTGTGGGCCCATTGCCAGTCAGGAAATAACGATCATGGGTTCGTTCCTCTTTTGCCCGAAGAAGAGACGAGTTGGACTTTCTGCGATAATTTGAGGCACTCTACGCTTCACTTCTGCAACCTTCGGTGGGGAGGAAAGCAGATAACTTTCGACGTTTCCGACAAGTCTTTGTCTACCAAGTGCACTTCGAAGACTTGCTATTGGGCGGCGGCGAACGATGGGATTTATTTCACGGGCGACGTCGATGATAGTCCATTGGTCCAAATTTATATCTGGTGAAAAAGGGTTTGCATTGCTTTGGTGCATTTCTAGATATTTGGATATATTTTATTTTTGTTTTCGGATTTTACATGTCGTGCTTTTTACGTTGCTATGTAAGTTTTTTATATTTCGTAACAATTGTGATGAGTGTTGATAAAATTATATATTTTCACAAATTTGTCAGAACAAATTGGATAGCATAATATCGTCCAGTGTTTTACATTCGATATATCACTAAATCAAATTTTACATGTTCATCCTCTATATTATAGTTAGTTTGCTTGTAAGTTCTACGCTTGCTTAATTGTGTATTTTTGCATTATAAGTGACTTGTTTGATTGAAAGCGCAATACGCTATGATATTAATGCTACGGAATATCGAAACAAAAATGCAACGTCAAAACATCAATATCTTACTATATTATTACGTATGTCATAAATCATAATACCTAATTAGGGAGAATGATGATCGACTCTTTCTCGTTTTAGTTACCCATTTTCACTGTTTAAAAATTAAACGTAGTAGAAAATTGCGATTTTTTTAATTTTGCATCATACATTATATCGCTTCTTAATTTCGCATATCATGTAATATTAAGGTAGTCAATAATGCTTTAATCTCTAATTTTATAGTACAGTAAAACCTCTATAAATTAATAACAATGGGGCCATGGAATTTTTTATTAATTTAGAAAGATATTAATATATCGATAAATTAATATTTTATTAATTAAAAGAGAGACTCTTTAAATTCAACAAATTAGAATGTATTGACGATAAATGAATTCAAATATGTTTCATTTTATATTCATGTACTCAAACGATTACAAGTGTGAATTAATGAAAAATATCGTTTGAAAATTAGTCAAGGTACAATATCAAATGCTCTCATTAGAATATCGTGCAACCAACTTTCAGAAGGGTGGGGATATTAAGCAACACAAAATGGCGACAACAATCCTTCACAATTTTTTGTTGCAGCTAGAGAACTCGACATCGGAACTATTGACTGCAATTAAAAAAGTTAGGGATGAAATCCAATTAGATTAAAATTTAAGAAAATCTAGTAACAAATAGATTCTTATTTTAGCAAATTACCATAATTTATAATTATAATTTTTATTAGTTTTTAATTTAGAGTTTTAATGGGACTTAATATTTATAAAGGGATTTCCCGAAAAATTATTATATTATTATCTTATCGAATTTGATAATTTTTTACAAAGGCCCAAGTCGGGAACGGAATATTTTATTATTTTAGAGACTTTACTAATAATTTACAGAGTATTAATTTATAGAGGTTTTACTGTAGTTCTCGTTGCCAGAAAATCGATTTTATCTTACCTATCCACTTCGGTTTAACCCAACTGTATTATATATAATTTCAAAATTGGACAAATCGTAACTGTAAATTTCTACTACTGTTACTATTGCCAACGATTAACAGAATCATGGACCGACGATTAAGTTACAATTTTTTCGATCCTAGCCCACCTAAACTTTGATCGATTAAAAAAAAAAGAAGGTATATTCGCCTTATTCATCGCACCAATTTATTGAGCAAAAACAAGCATCATACACACATCATTATTATTATTCTATAATCACATATAGATATTATTACATGCTTGTTACCATTGTCACTATTACAATAAAAAGTTACCAATCATATACTTTGGCAGGAGGTTTATGATAACCACCATCAAAGTAAATCCCATCCTTCATCACAACCCAAATACAAAGCTTAGTAGTCCAACAATCTGCCCTAATTTTACCGTTGAATACATCGACTGTCTTCGACTTACTCCGCCAACTAAAGTTGCAAAAGTAGAGAGTTCGACCGAAGAAATTCTCGCAGAATTTCCAGTAATGAGTTTGGTTGTAATAAAGCGTCTTCGGACCTATGACATCATCTTTCGACTTGCATAGGATTGTCAGAGGGAATTTAGGGTTTTGATCGATTAGATTCGTAACGTCGATTTCGAATCCCTTTGTTATGAGGCACTTCTTCGAGTCGTGGACTCGAAAAAGCACTGCGTTAGGGCGATGAGTAGGAAAAAAATCGCGACTTTTTTCATGTCTTTTTTACTAACTCTTAGGGTTTGTGTATTTGTGGTGTGATGAGCATTGTAAATAATATATTTATACATGGATCAAATGGGTTGGTTATATGCAAGTAACTTGTATTTGGTTTTGATTTCGTATTTATTTCCAAGCCAAAAATGATGGGTTTTATACATGTAAGATGAAAGGATGAAGATGGCAATTATTGAGAAGATTACTAGGGCATTAATAGGGAATCAGGTACTTATAATGAGTCAGATTTGTATTAAATTAACTACGTGCGCGCGGTATCTCTATCTGTTTATTACAGAACATCTTGATTTATTTTTTCTTTCGCATGGTAAAATATCAAAATTTGGCAACAATAATAGTCTAAAAAATCGAAAAGTATGTTCGCAAGTAGGGTTTTCGATGTCTGAAAGCTCATTAATTTCGAAACGTTATCGTATTATCACATGGGAGACTTAGATGTGCGAGCACCAAGGTGGAGTAACATTGTCTTAATGACATAATTTGCGACACTAAACTCACAAATACTCTTCAACAATTGTTGAATTTGTAAATTGGGTTTTGTCCCACATCAATTAATTCAAGCTCTTTTAAGCCACTATTTATAAGATGTTTTCTCCTCCTATTACAATTAGTTTTAGAAAGGACTCCTCGATTTCTAATAACTGTTGACCTTTTTGGTCCATACATGTTAGAGAGTTTTGATGAACGATGTAATTGTAATGACGTTAGGTCTATAAATTAAGAAATTCGATTTGTGATTAATATAACGTCTAAGTTCATGAAAATATTCGACCATGCATTGTTTATGAGCTTTAAATTGATTAAAGTGTTGAATATTTGATTCGCATGTGATTCTGTGATGATTTGGTGAAACTAAGTGATCGCACGTTATAGACAGCCCATGTGATAGGATATATCGTACTATGCTATATATGGAAATTACGCATGAGATATCCTGTTGAGCTATATATGGAAAATATGCTGTTTATATATGGAAAGTGATATATCCGTTGATACTAGTTTATTCCTGGACGAAAATCACTTATACGATTCTTTGCATGCTTTCATTGAATTTAATGTGCAATATTAAATTGATATCTTTCCTTATGCTGATTGGATATTATATTTAGGGAAGATTTGATTTGATTGACTTTGTGGATAAGATGCTATTATATGGTATATGCTGTAAAACGGATGTGATCTCTGAAATAAAGAAAGTTCTGCCATGATATGATAAATCGAATTAAATATGCTCTGATCTGATTTACGTGCTAAACATGGTAAATATATTGATCTAATGCTATGAGCTGTACATGGAAAACGTGCTTATGTGATGCTATCTCATGTGCTATGTTTGGAAAGTTAGTCTTGATTGATTTATACCAGAAACAGATAGCAGGGAATCACTTATGGAAAGTTCTGATATGGTAAATATATGCGAAGTGATTAAATATGCATGAGAACGAAATTGAGTCTTTATGTGGAATATATTCATGCTTAAATAAGTTCTTATATGGAAAATAATCATGCTTTAATGTGCTATATGACCGTCGTGATGATTTGTTAAAAAGCATGATTTATATGGTATGATTGACTCGAAAATTGCATGGAAGCTATGCTTGATTTGGTGATTATTATATGATATGATTTTCCATGTGAAGTGTTGATTAAAGAGGTTTATATATGAGCCACACTTCAGATTTTCGAGGGTAACTAAGCATTTTGCGAACCTACTACTAAGAGAGTCTTGAGCAGAAAGATACTGAGAGATTCCTGAGCCATTCACTTGCGATAGCTTTCTGCCTTACTGAGCGTTAACTTGCGTATCCATCACTGAGCGAGTGATTTATCCGATATTCCATCATCCCCTGCCATATATTCTGTCTTCGGACGTGTTGTCTTCGGACGTGAGCAATACCAAGGAGGCAAGGTCGACGTTTACGCACACGTGAAGGGAAGGACAAGTCCGGGGGCCCTTCGGTAGCGAGCTGTGTCTGTCGGGATCAAGGAGATTCCGAGGAACGAAACTCGGCATGTGGTAACCTAGTAGTGGCTAGTGTTCGACTTGTTTCGGTTGTGTATTGGGCTAACCAATCAGTTTTGTATCCAGCTACGGTGCATTATAGTGATTGGTTAAACTCTTGGGAAGCAAATCCCAAGGAGAGGAGTAAACCCCAGTTGGGGATATAACCTCTATAAAAATCCTGTCTCGCATTTACTTTTCAGTTATTTCTTTATCACTGTGAGACAGACCCGACGCACATCCGACGTTACTAGGATATATCAGGCATACTCGTCACAAACATCAGTAGGCATACCTAAGTCACCACACTTAGCATTTGTGAAAAGAAGCATAAATTTTTATAAGCCTAATTCACCCCCCCTCTTAGGCACATTTATATCTTCATTTGGTATCAGAGCCAGGTTACTCAAACGACGGGCCTAACAAGCCTGAGTTAAAGATCTAATGGCTTCTTCGAGTTTTGATGTTTTTGCAGAGGGACAATCCCATTCCAGGCCACCACTCTTCGATGGAACTAGCTACGCCATATGGAAAAACCGGATGAAGGAATTCCTGCTTGCTACTGACTATGATCTGTGGGATATCATCACGACTGGACCTTATACCCCTAAGAAGGTGGATGGAACTCCAAAGAAAGGTTCTGACTACGATGCAACAGACAAGCGAGGAATCTCCTTGAATGCCAAAGCAAAGAACATGATCGCCTGCGCGCTTACAAGAGAAGAATACAATCGTGTGAGTTCATGCGAATCTGCCAAAGATATGTGGGAGATGCTTCAAGTCACACATGAGGGAACCACTCGAGTTGTACAAGAAAGAATAGCCTTGCTAACCCACCAATACGAGCTGTTCAAAATGGAGGACAACGAGACGATAAGCCACATGTACGCAAGATTCATGAACATCATCAACCAAATGTTCTCGTTGGGAAAGAAAATACCGGACGGTGAGAAAGTGCGAAAAATACTGAGATCTCTTCCAAGAGAATGGAATCCCAAAGTAACAGCCATCTACGAAGCTAAGGATCTGGATGAGTTATCTGTCTCGGAGCTGATCGGATCACTAACCACATACGAGATGACTCAGATCTCCATGGAAGAAAAACCACAAGTCAGGAATACCATTGCTTTCAACGCTGAACAGAAGGAATCTGATTCTGACGACGAAGAGACTGAGGAAGACATCCTGGAGCAGATCGCCATGCTGACCAGAAAATTTGAAAAGTTTCGGCTGAGAGGAAAGTTCAAAGGAAACTCCAAGTTCCAACCCAGGAACAAGGGAATATCATCATCCGGGAACAATGTGCAGAAATGCTTCAAGTGCAACAAGCCAGGCCACTTCGCCTCAAACTGCCCGATGGAAAATAGTGACAAAAAGATAAAGAAGCAGAAAGCCATGGTCACTAACTGGGAAGAGGCCAGAAGTGAAGAAGAGGAAGATCTCGCCTACATGGCCGATGATGATGATCTGGTATCAAATTCATCCACTATTAAGAAAATATTATTTCTGAATGAATTATATGCTAGGCAAGATGAATCTCATGATAACGCTTCCTCAGTCCCTGAAGTAGATGAAAAGGAAGAGATGTTTGAAATAATTCAAAATGCAGAAAGAAGGATTAAGTCGCTCAACTCACAAGTAAAGAGTCTAATTAGGCAACGAGATGACGTAGCTAGAGAGAAGCACCAAACAGATCTAGAAAATGAGCGCCTAAGAGCCGAGCTAGAAACTCTTAAGAAAGAGAAAGCCTTGTGTAATTGCGATAAGCTTAGGACGAAAGAAAAGATATCTAGAGACATGTCTGTTCTTAAGGAATTCCTAGAAGAAAAATCTCGTACTGATAATAAGCTTCTTGAAGGACAACAAAATCTTGAAATGTTACTTAGTATTCCTAGAAATGTAGGAAAATCAGGGATAGGATATTCCATGACACATAAGCATGTTACACCACCTACTGTTAGAAAACCGAAGTGTTTCTCATGCGGCCGTCACGGTCATTATGCTAACCATTGTTTTCTGAAGAGAGCTGATAAAGCTAGATATGTCTGGAGGCCCAAGAAGGTTCCTGACACTGACCAGTCAGTGTTCAAGAGATCACAGTCTGTGACACATGATATATCACGTGTGAACAGGAGTTATTTTGCTACTAACCATTTAGGACCCAATCAAAGTTGGGCACCTCAGAAAAGAAATGATTCATGCAGGTACAAAGAAGAAGATCCAGCAAGAAGAACAAGTGGTACCTCGACAGTGGGTGTTCCCACCATATGACAGGTGATATCAGTAAGTTTGTGTCGGTGAAAGCCTATGATGGAGGATATGTCTCCTACGCCGACAACACAAAAGCTAAGATTATTGGGGTTGGAACTGTTGGTAACACTTTACATACTACTATAGATGACGTATGGTTAGTTAAGAATCTAGAACATAATCTCATTAGCATTAGTCAATTATGTGATAAGGATCATACGGTAACTTTTGAAAATGATAAGTGTGTTGTTAGAAAAAATGATAAGGTATTGTTTAGTTCATCTAGGGACAGGAATATTTATTGCATAACTCTTGATGATATCACTAACCAGAACGTCAAGTGCTTAGCAGTTACACATGATAACACCTGGTTATGGCATAGACGCCTAGGACATGCCAACATGGAATTACTGTCTCACATCACAAGCAATGCACTGGTACGAGGTGTTCCTGACATAAAGTTCGTCAAGGACAAAACATGCAAGGAATGCCAAATGGGCAAGCAGACCAAGACATCGTTCAAAGCAAAGAATGTGATATCCACATCCAGACCTCTGGAACTCCTACATCTCGACCTTTTTGGTCCTGTTCAGACGATGTCTCTGCGAGGTAAAAGATATGCCTTTGTCATCATTGATGATTACTCCAGGTATACTTGGGTGATATTCCTTGCACATAAGAATGAGGCACTAGATAACTTTGCATCACTAGTTAAGAGACTAGAGAATGAAAAAGAAATGAACTTATGTAGGATACGCAGTGATAACGGGCTGGAATTTGATGGTAAGTCATTTGCATCGTTCTGTGATCAGTATGGATATAGTCATAACTTCTCTGCCCCTATAACTCCCCAACAGAATAGCGTAGTTGAACGTAAAAATAGGGTACTACAGGAAATGGCTAGATCTATGTTACATGAGTATGATATTCCTAAACAGTTCTGGGCGGAAGCTGTTAGTACAGCTTGTTATGTGTCAAATCGCGTATTCCTTAGGCCAATGTTAAAGAAGACTTCCTATGAAATCTGGCATGGTAGAACTCCAAATATAGGTTACTTTCGTGTGTTTGGATGTAAATGTTTTATCTTGAACGATAGAGATAAGAGAGGAAAATTTGACTCTAAGGTTGATGAAGGGATATTCCTTGGTTACAGTCTTCACTCTAAGTCATATCGCGTTTATAATAAAAGAAAGCTGACTGTTCAGGAATCCATACATGTTACCTTTGATGAGATACCTAACGCAGATGCTACTGATGAGGAAGGTATAGATTTGCCTTGTGCAGGATTACAGGATACTAAAGACAGTGATGAAGATATTCCCAAAGACGAAAATGTTGAGACACTGGAACCAGAAGCTGATGAGCTGCAACCTAGAAAATGGAAGCATGCTTCCAGTCATCCAACAGATCAAGTAATAGGAAACATCAGATCTGGAATCAAAACTCGAGCGACAACACGAAATCAAGATACGGAGGAATCTCATGATGTACTGCTCTCAATGATGGAACCAAAGACAGTCCATGAAGCTTTGGATGATATATCATGGGTCTCTGCCATGGAAGATGAGTTATCTCAATTCGAAAAGAGTCAAGTGTGGACACTCGTAGAGAGACCAGATGAGAAATCCATTATAGGAACCAAATGGGTCTTCCGCAACAAACTCGACGAACATGGTAATGTCACAAGGAACAAAGCGAGGTTAGTTGCAAAAGGTTATTCCCAGGAGGAAGGTATTGATTTCGATGAAACTTTTGCTCCGGTAGCTAGATTAGAGTCTATACGTGTCTTACTTGCATATGCATGCTTTAAACGTTTTAAACTTTTTCAAATGGACGTAAAAAGTGCATTTTTAAATGGCTTTATAAATGAGGAGGTTTATGTAGAACAACCACCAGGCTTTGCTAGGGAAGATTTTCCAAACCATATTTTTAAATTAAATAAAGCATTATATGGTTTAAAGCAGGCTCCTAGGGCATGGTATGAAAGGCTAAGTAAGTTCTTGATCGACTTAGGATTTTCGACTGGAACTATTGATAACACGCTGTTTATTAAGTATGCAGGAGATCACATGATACTGGTACAAATATACGTTGATGATATCATATTTGGTAGTACTGATATCCTTCTTTGCGAGAAATTCTCTAAGTCTATGCAGAAGGAATTTGAGATGAGCTTAATGGGCGAGCTGAACTACTTCCTTGGGTTGCAAATAAAGCAACTTGACGGTGGAACCTTTGTATTCCAGACTAAGTACAGCAAGGAATTACTGATAAAATCGGGATGAATGATTCCAAAGCGATTTCCACTCCCATGCATCAGACCACCAAAATAGACAGTGACGAATCAGGTATACCAGTTGATCAAACGGAATATCGAGGTATGATCGGTAGCCTTCTTTACTTAACTGCTAGTCGTCCTGATATCATGTTTGCTGTTGGTATGTGTTCGAGATATCAGTCTGACCCTAGGGAATCTCACTTGACTGCAGTCAAGCGTATACTTAGATATATCAAGGGTACTGTCAATTTTGGTCTGTGGTACTCTCATACGGATGTATTCCCATTAATGGGATATTCCGATGCCGACTATGCCGGCTGTAGGGAAGATAGGAAAAGTACTAGTGGAACTTGCCAATTACTTGGAAATTCCCTGGTAACTTGGTTTAGTAGAAAGCAAAATGCTGTCGCCCTCTCCACAACCGAAGCTGAATATATGGCCTTAGGAAATTGTTGTCAACAAGTTCTTTGGATGAAACAAACCCTTAGTGATTTTGGGTTAGGTTATGACAAAATTCCTATTATGTGTGATAGCACTAGCGCCATTAGCATTACTAAGAATCCCGTGCATCACTCTCGTACTAAGCATATTGAGGTTAAACATCATTTCATACGAGACCATGTTCAGAAGGGGAATATCAGTGTGGAATTCGTAGGAACAAATGATCAGCTTGCTGATATCTTCACGAAACCCTTAATAGAGGCAAGATTCTGCGACATCCGTGATCGATTGGGAATTCTCGAGCTAAATAAGGTTAGTAAATCTGCCTAATTCTATCATTTACTCTAGGATTATTCTATTTTAGGTAGAAATTCGTAGTTATCCTATCTTAAGATATTCATTCAGCCCTTAGCATATTTCCGTGGATCTTAATTTTTTTTCCTTAAGTGTAATCTTCGTATATTAGGAAGAAATTCGTAGTTATTCCATTCCGAGACATTCCCTCAGCTATCTAGATTATTTTAGAAATATCCGATCTTCTGGATCTGTCTTTTAATGTGATCAGGTTATTTTAGGAAGGAACTCGTAGATATCTTTCCAGCCGTTCAGTTATTTGAGGGAACTCATTTATTCAAAGTATATTCCTATTCGGCCCTCGACTATTTTCGGATCTTATTGTCCTTATCATTAAGTGCCATTTTAGTATTTTAGGAAAAGATTCATAGTGAATTCCAGCATAAGATAGTCTTTTAGTCACCAATGCTATTTTAGGAATCTTGAATCTCCAAATCTCACCTTAGGATGTGACTGCGATATTTTAGGAAGAAATTCATAGAGATATCATTCGAGCCGAGCAGTTATTCATAGAGATATCATTCCAGCCGCGCAGTTATTTTAGAAATTTCGGATCCTTTAGATCTTATCTTAAGTTGTGATTATATTATGAAGAAATTCGTAATTATCCAACCTTGAGAATTCTTTTTCAGCCGATAAATTATTTTAGGAATGTCGGATTTTCTGGATCTATTCTTGGAATGTGATTAAGTTATTTTAGAAAGATATTCGTAGATCTCTTTTCACCCGCTAAGTTATTTCAGGAATTTGGATCATTCTTATTCAACCCTTATCAAATCTTTTCCTTATTCATGAGATCTCGTCCATTCACTCTGAGATCCCTGGCGCACTGATTGACAGTTTTCACTTTCTTTTTAAAATTCAGAATTCGGTTTGAAAACCATATCTTCTTAATTCTATTTACACCGAGTTTATCCTATCTCATTTTTTTTGAAAACTATATCTCTTGGGTAATGCCCATTTTTTAGATCACTCGATACTTCTTCATTCCTTACCTCAGAATTCGAACTTCACAGTTTCTCTTCCTGAAAATCATCTAAGTTATACTCCAGCTTCTAAGAGTTCTGATCAGATCATAGGGAGCTGAACAAGTCTGTTATATCCGCCAGATCTAATGTGATTCCAGCCTTGAGAACGTTTTCTGTTAAGTTATTCCTTCATTCATTCTCATTCTTCTTAGTTATTTTGCGCTAAGTTTTCAGCCTTAAAGCCTTAGTATATCCCTTTTTGATGCTGAAGGGGGAGAAATTTGAGTAATTAAGGACATAGGGGGTCTAAGAACTGTCTCGGATATTCGTAATGATGTGTGTGCGTTATTCCTTGTATGCGCCTATGAAATTTTTGAAATCTTTTATGCGCCTATGATATAGCTTAGTTCTTATGTGTGCTGACTGAATTTGCATGAAAATATCTGCACATATGAAAGGAGAGCATAATTGTATTCTGATTTTTGCCTATATGATATCTATATCTGCTATAAGTGGAACTTTGAATTTATGCTCTGGACAGTTGGAATAACCTCATTTAGATAGGGAAGCAAACTAATGTAGCCTGGTAAAATTTCTGAACTTCACTAATATGTTTGCTCTGATGTTTGAACGCTTTACATGGAATATGTGCAATCACGAATGGAATAGCTACACTTTTGATATATCTGTGACGCCCTTATGCGATTCTTGATATTTTGCTCTACTCTTAGGATATATCTTTGATGCCTTTATACTGCGATGCGTGATCTTATGCTCTGTTACAGTGATGCTCTGATACTTATCTGCGCTAATTAATGTTTGTGAGATTTCTTGATAAGTGATAAGTGCCTGCTGCGATGATTATCTGCTGCTTGAATCATGTTTGGTGCGCACTTAGGCAGGGGGAGCACACTTACGGGTAACTTAAAATTTTGCATCCACGATATATCGTTAAGTATGACATGAGATATCCGCACTTAGACAGGGGGAGAAAATTCATTCATGATATATCGTTGCATGTCATAGAGATAACTGCACTTAGGCAGGGGGAGCAAATATGTATCATATGTGATTAGAAAATATCATATGCTCTGTTATGCAATTATGGAACACTTAGACATATGCGCTAGGACTTGCAAAATCGAATATGCTTGCATGCTTCTGTGCTGCATCAATTACATGTCATCATCAAAAAGGGGGAGAATGTCGACCTTTTTGGTCCATACATGTTAGAGAGTTTTGATGAACGATGTAATTGTAATGACGTTAGGTCTATAAATTAAGCAATTCGATTTGTGATTAATATAACGTCTAAGTTCATGAAAATATTCGACCATGCATTGTTTATGAGCTTTAAATTGATTAAAGTGTTGAATATTTGATTCGCATGTGATTCTGTGATGATTTGGTGAAACTAAGTGATCGCATGTTATAGACAGCCCATGTGATAGGATATATCGTACTATGCTATATATGGAAATTACGCATGAGATATCCTGTTGAGCTATATATGGAAAATATGCTGTTTATATATGGAAAGTGATATATCCGTTGATACTAGTTTATTCCTGGACGAAAATCACTTATACGATTCTTTGCATGCTTTCATTGAATTTAATGTGCAATATTAAATTGATATCTTTCCTTATGCTGATTGGATATTATATTTAGGGAAGATTTGATTTGATTGACTTTGTGGATAAGATGCTATTATATGGTATATGCTGTAAAACGGATGTGATCTCTGAAATAAAGAAAGTTCTGCCATGATATGATAAATCGAATTAAATATGCTCTGATCTGATTTACGTGCTAAACATGGTAAATATATTGATCTAATGCTATGAGCTGTACATGGAAAACGTGCTTATGTGATGCTATCTCATGTGCTATGTTTGGAAAGTTAGTCTTGATTGATTTATAGCAGAAACAGATAGCAGGGAATCACTTATGGAAAGTTCTGATATGGTAAATATATGCGAAGTGATTAAATATGCATGAGAACGAAATTGAGTCTTTATGTGGAATATATTCATGCTTAAATAAGTTCTTATATGGAAAATAATCATGCTTTAATGTGCTATATGACCGTTGTGATGATTTGTTAATAAGCATGATTTATATGGTATGATTGACTCGAAAATTGCATGGAAGCTATGCTTGATTTGGTGATTATTATATGATATGATTTTCCATGTGAAGTGTTGATTAAAGAGGTTTATATATGAGCCACACTTCAGATTTTCGAGGGTAACTAAGCATTTTGCGAACCTACTACTAAGAGAGTCTTGAGCAGAAAGATACTGAGAGATTCCTGAGCCATTCACTTGCGATAGCTTTCTGCCTTACTGAGCGTTAACTTGCGTATCCATCACTGAGCGAGTGATTTATCCGATATTCCATCATCCCCTGCCATATATTCTGTCTTCGGACGTGTTGTCTTCGGACGTGAGCAATACCAAGGAGGCAAGGTCGACGTTTACGCACACGTGAAGGGAAGGACAAGTCCGGGGGCCCTTCGGTAGCGAGCTGTGTCTGTCGGGATCAAGGAGATTCCGAGGAACGAAACTCGGCGTGTGGTAACCTAGTAGTGGCTAGTGTTCGACTTGTTTCGGTTGTGTATTGGGCTAACCAATCAGTTTTGTATCCAGCTACGGTGCATTATAGTGATTGGTTAAACTCTTGGGAAGCAAATCCCAAGGAGAGGAGTAAACCCCAGTTGGGGATATAACCTCTATAAAAATCCTGTCTCGCATTTACTTTTCAGTTATTTCTTTATCACTGTGAGACAGACCCGACGCACATCCGACGTTACTAGGATATATCAGGCATACTCGTCACAAACATCAGTAGGCATACCTAAGTCACCACACTTAGCATTTGTGAAAAGAAGCATAAATTTTTATAAGCCTAATTCACCCCCCCTCTTAGGCACATTTATATCTTCAATAACAATTTTGTTGCATACTCCTTTCACCAATAATATTATACTAGTCACCCTTGCACACTCTCTGTGTAGTTAATATAATTGTGAAGAGGAAACACTTTATTCAACTTATGTAGCGGGTTTTTATATAATAATTTTATTATTTACTTTATATTTTAATATCAAAACGATCATGAGTTATTAATGAAGACATAGTATTCAAATGAAGAAGAGAGAACATTAAGTTAACTAAAAATAGACGATAACAGAAGGGCATAACGATAATTATTCTACAAAATTAAAATTTACATCCACCAATGACGTTCTTTGATGCCATGAGTCATAATAAAATAGAGAGATATTATAAATTATTTAATCATGCTAGTTAATAATTTAAATGATTTAACAAACGAATAAATAAAACCAAAATAATTAATTGTATAACAATAACAACAACAAATAACAATTAATATGAAATCCCATGCTAACACACTTTGGCCAAAAAGCATCACTAAAGAAAACAATAAGATTGCTATTACAAACATCACAATAAGATTACGCATATCCCATCCCATGCATAACCCAATACTTGGCTAAAAAGATCATTGATAAATCACTACAAATACCCTAATAAGCTAATCACTCATCACTCAGCCATTTCAAAACACACATTGGCACACAACACATAAATATATACACAAATATACAAAACATATCAAGTCAAAGATGAAGCCATGCAACATAGCATTATTCTTCCTCTTATTCTTTCTTACAACCGAGCAATCGACGGCGAATAGGCTCTGCCTATTCACGGACGAATACACCGTTAGAATCATTAATAAAATAGCGCCAAATCCCGGAAATGCCCCTTTGGTGGTCAACTGTAAGTCCGGCGACGACGACCACGGAAGAATATTGACCCTCTACCCAGACCAAGAGACAAGCTGGTCGTTCTGCGAGAATTTGCAGCACAGCACCCTATACTTTTGCAGATTTACGTTTGGGCCCAAGGATAAGACTTTCGACGTCTTCAACAAGTCCCTTTCGACGAAGTGCACGTCGAAGGTTTGTTATTGGGCGGCGTTGGGTGACGGGATTTATTTCTCGGGCGACGTCAAGCGTAAGCCGCTCGAGAAAATAATTAGTTGGTGATTTTATATTATTGTCTTAGATGAATAATATATCTGGTTGAATTATGAGTTTTTAGGGAAGCTCGAAAATTGGTTATTGGATATATGATAAATTTTTCACTTAGTGAATATTTTTGGGGTTTTCTTTTTTAAGTGGCATTTCTTTACCACTTATTACATGCAATTCGGTCTAACTTAATGTGTTCTAAAATAATAATAGTAATAAACCCTAAAACCCTAATAATAATTAGTATATTTCACACATCCTATGTATGTGCAAATATATCAAGTTATTTTATATATTTATATTGTTGTTTAAGTATTTAGAAAATAAAATTTTAATCTAATGATAAAATTGTAATAAACTAAAATATTAAGGGCAATAATATAAAAGCACCATCAACGTGACAGACCAAAAAGCAATTTATACCACCCATCACCCTAATATATAAAATAATATTAATAATTTCATAATAATAATATGATAATAATAATAACGATAATAATAATAATAATCATCATCATCATCATCAAATACGTTTAGTAGTCAAGAGCTATTTGAGAATTGTAGGGTTTGGCTAAAGATTTCTATTATGTTTTGCTCATGCACAAGATGTTCTGTAATGACGTTAATTGAATTGCATTTTGGTTTTATTCCAAATAGATGGAAGGAAAGAATTGAATTCCTACGTTAACCAAGCACTAATGATAATTTATTAATTGAGTTAATCGTGGAATCCATTTCGTTATACTTGTAAACAGAGTTTCTTATTTGCAACATGGTTCTTCTCTAAATAATATGGTACGATAAGGTAAGCAGCAGAATAAATTACTTAAATAAAACTTCGCGCAATCAAAAGAAAACTAATTGCAGCGTAACTTACACAAACCAAAAAAATTAATAACAGAATCAATAACACCCAAAAACTACAACTACCTCTTCACCAATAATGAAAACCCCCCATTTCATACACAAATCAAACATTAGATGACTAAATATCCCAAGATTACGCTATTCCCATTTCCATCAAGAAAATCATATCCCTATTTAAATACATTTCGTTTCCGTATAATCTAGAAAAATAAATAAATAAACACACCCACACACACATACGCCACAGAAAAGCAAAAACAATATCGCATGCTTCCTCATCACCATATATGAAAACCCCCATTTCATACACAAATCATATATTAAATGACTAAATATCCCAAGATTACGCAATTCCTATTCCATCAAGAAAATCATATCCATATTTAAACACATTTCGTTTTCCTATAATCTAAAAAAAAAGAAAAATAAACTCACACACACACACGCCATTATGAAGCAGAAAAGCAAAAACAACATCTTATGCTTCCCCTTCACCATATATGAAACCCCCCCATCATTTCATACACAAATCAAACATTAAATGACTAAATATCCCAAGATTACGCAATTCCCATTCCATCAAGAAAATCATATCCCTATTTAAACACATTTCGTTCCCATAATCTAAAAATAAAAAAATAAGCAGACACACACACATACGCCATTATGAAGCAGAAAAGCAAAAACAACATCGCATGCTTCCTCTTCACCATATACGAAAACCCCCATTTCATACACAAATCATATATTAAATGACTAAATATCCCAAGATTACGCAATTCCCATTCCATAAAGAAAATCACATCCATACTTAAACACATTTCGTTTTCCTATAATCTAAAAAAAGAATAAAAATAAACACACACACACACACGCCATTATGAAGCAGAAAAGCGAAAACAACATCTTATGCTTCCTCTTCGTCCTTACAATAACAGCAACTTGCGCGTCGGCGAAGATCTGCATCTTCACAGACAAGTACAAGGTGAGAATAGCGAACAAGATAAACTCCGGCGACGCGCCGCCGCTGTGGGTCCGATGCCAGTCGGGGAACAGCGACCACGGCTACAAGCCTCTCCTCCTCGACCAAGAGACGAGTTGGACATTTTGCCAGAATTTACAGCTGTCGACGCTCTACTTCTGTCGTTTTGTATGGAATTCTAAGGCGTTGACTTTCGACGTTTTCAGCAAAAGGCTGGCGACGAAGTGCACTTCGAAGGTCTGTTATTGGGCGGCGCAGAGCGACGGCATTTATTTCTCGGGCGACGTTGGTCGTAAGCCTCTTGAGATAGCGTATGTATGGTGATATATATATATATTTATATATATAGATGTTGGGCTAAGTTTGTGCTCGGAGATGGTGGAACAATTTAACAAATTCACAAGAATTGTAAACACTTGATTTAGTGTGGTTCGGATTTATGAATTAAATCCTACATCCACGATCGAACGAAACAATTTTATTGATGATTCTCAGGCACTATAGCTTATACATAACGAATCGATCTTAACAATTTGAGATTAACAAGAAGAACCCTAATCGCTCAATCTTGCTCTTAACACTCAGCTGAAGAACACACACATTTATACACAGTTGGTTTTCCACTGTTACACGCGTTAAAGATGATGAAGTACTTCGCGCCTTATTTAAATGAGTTGAATAACGGCGCGGGCTCCTTATTAGAGAAAACGTCTCCACCAATGGCAACTTCATAAGTTGAAGCTTAAATAAACGCAAACACGCTTTATATGTCTTCAGCTCATATTCAGTTCGAACTTGTTGCTCTTCATCACCTGCTTCCTTTGGTCACAATCCAGTGAATCAGTTTGCAAAGCCTGCAAATTATCTTGCAATGCCTGTCTGAATTTTGACATAATTGGTACGAGGTTTTACGAATGAGCTCGAGTCGGTGTGTGGAATACAAAAAAGTTGGATAATTTATCGAATATTTTCTGGATTTTCATTTTTTATTTTGTGTCAATGCTTTATAATTTTATTACCTGCGTCGTTTTAAGTCCTAGATCATTGGTCTTGCTCTTGGTCAAGATAAAGGGTGCATATGTAATGACAATTGTTGAATATTATGAGCCTAAACTGTGAAAATCAAGGCCTGAAGGAATAGAAGCAAAGCTGAAGATCATCATGTCTTGTTAAGAGTTGAAACAAAGCTGGAATCTGCTAAGTATTTGTTGAGAATCAAGTGATCCAAACTCAATGAAGATGTCGAAGATTGAAGCTGAAGCATAATGATCAAAGCTGGAAACTAACTTGAAAGAGATCGACTCAAGCTGCTAGGAAAGAAATGCTACTGTATGGCTGCTTTTATCTGAGCCGTCAGATAAAGGATAAAAGAGACCAATGGTCAGAATTGAAAGCTGGTTTATCACTTATAAAAGCGTTGAGCGTTTCTGGTTTAAATAGAAGGAACGAAGGAAACAAATCAAGAAGCTGCGCGTACAACTCAGTAAAGCTGAAGTGGTTAAAATAAAACCTGAAGCTGTATTCTGTTTCAGTTTACCAGTGACCAAGTAGATGGTTTCACGCGTCTGTATATTTTATATAAGTTCGAATTAGGCGAACTTTTAAACATAGAGTTGAGAGAGAAAGTTGAGAGCTTGTAATCTATTTGAGCTTTTATCAATAAAAGGGTTTCTATTGGCCGTGGACATAGACTCAAAAGTTAGTCGAACCACGTAAAAGAGTGTTCTCTGTTTTTACATTTCTTTGCTGGTTTTCGATTCGTTTTCGTTCAAGATCCATTCTTTCGATCTGGGAAGCACACACGCTTCAGTCTTCATCGAGTTACGAATTTTGTGGTGGCCGAATCTTTAACAGTATTTAAGCTTGGTTCGAGGATCGTTGATCTTGGCGGGCTAACGATTGAAGGGCTCAGATTCATACTTACTAAAGTCGCTGGAATGTTTCTGTAAGTAAGGGAGTAACTCGTCGTACAACACATAAGGCGCAGAATACAAGCTGACGAAGCCAATGGCTCGATTAGTGCGTTGTTTCTTATGAATAGCAGATTACTAGTGATCAAGTAGTGATGTTCGAACATTTGTATCTTCCGATAGAGAGCGAATTTCTTTGAGGCGTTAAAAAGGAGAGTTGGTGAGGAAGTTTGTATCTTGTAATTCCAAGTTCTTGGATTAATAAAGAGAGCTTTCGTTGGTCCGTGGAGTAGGCTAGAAAAGCTAGCCGAACCACGTAAATCTGTTTTGTTTTCTGATTTCTCTAGCTGCCGGCTTCGATACTTTACTAAGCAAGATCGTGAATCTCGATACGTTCAACACACACACACACCACAATCGATAGCTAATTGAGTTGCGAATATTTCAGCGCCGAAATCTCAACAACAATAATAGGGTTTCGCAGTCGGGATTTCTTCAACTAGAATTAAAGTTTTCATGTAAATCACTGAAGAAAACCTTCTGAATAGTTTATCGATTATTGGTCGCAAATTTGCTGTAGTGTGGACTACAGTTAAGCTTACTGACTAATAAATCAGTCTTTTCTTTTTTTTTTTTTTGTTCTCAAAGACTAATAAATCATAGTTGTGTTTTAAAATAATTTGTCCGTGGTGCAATCGTCCGGGCAACATAGCATTCTACATCTTCGTTCTAACAGCATACTCTGCGGCCCAGCGATGAGCAGAGGGGTGTTACAAAAAAGTATGCAAATTCACACACTGATATAGAAACGTAGCATTCTCATAACCGAGAGTTATTACAACAAGCAAACTTCTCACGAAGTACGTTAGGGCAAACTTAGAACAAAGTGGACAGACATAATCAATTAAAAGTACGAAAACATTTATTCAAACAACGATTTCAAATCATTCACAAGATAAATATTCAAACCACAAGTTTCATGAACGGCATTGAACACAGAACTTTGCTAGCCAAGCTCTTCCACACACATTTACCTGTACACAGAAAAAAAAAACACATACAATTAAAAACTAATCTTGCTAAACATCAAACATGCTAAGGTGCGATAATTTAGACGATACCTCGAATTTTGAGATAATTAGTTGCTGATAGGGGGAAATACAATAACGCGGAACTGAGCATTTGCATCAACTTCCTCCTTCAGCGTTTTGATTTTCTCCGCCGAAGGAGCAGCAGTTCGGCAAGTGTTCAAACTCAGCACGCGTAGGCTCCGCCTCTTAGCGAATTCGGTTGGAACTTCTCGAAGACCGTCGCAGTTATGAAGCTCGAGATGAATGATGTTGGGAAATATGCCAGCCGACATTTTCCAAATGACTAAGTTCGCGCGCTTGATGAATAGGACTTTAAGACGGCGAAAGCCGCTATCAGCAGTATCCCAGGAATTCCCAGTGAATGCTTCTTCTTTCAATTTGAGCACTTCAAGATTTGGAAGAGAACCTAGCACTTGCATATGACTCCAACTGAGGAGAGTGCTGGACAATGTCAATATCTTTAGATTGGGGGGAAACTTGTCATATGAAGGAAGGCGAGACAATGCGCCCACTGAAGGTGGGTCGGGAAATGCATCGTTTTGCAGCTTTAACCTCTCGAGCTTCGCCATGCGATCGAATGATCTTTCAGTTAGAAGAGTATCGAGTTTCCCGCGAATGCTGACTCTTGTAAGGTTTGGAGTCATGTAGAGAACTCTATCGGTGCACTGTTGAGGTGATATCTTGCCCAGCGTCTGTATGTTGCTTACATCTTGTGCAGTAGCATTATTTGGAGGTTCCGGCAATGTAGCAGCTACGTTCGTCTTCATATGCCGCAGATTACGCATCTTCCATATGTCTGCTTTGATTTCAAGGGTATTCTGAGATGTATCGAGAATGAGAGACTGTAAGTTCCAGAGTTTGGAAAAATCCCGAGGGAGAACTTTCGAGTTGAACGACAAGTGAATGTGCCTCAAATGAATCAATTCGTACGTATCGCTGGGGATTCTATTACCGAGTTTGATGGGCTGCACATCTAAGACCCTGAGCAACTTAAACCCTTTTGGTATGGCAGAACTGTGTGGTGGCTCTAAGGGTATGGTCTCTTTAGAGAAGCAAACAAAAGAACAAACTCGACGCCCATGAGGCCTTGAACCTAGGTAAGCTTGAACGTTCGAATGGATGCAAATACGACGATAACCAGACTTTTCACCAGCCACTGGTCCGAAAGTTCCTTCGCTCGATTTTATAATCTCTACGAAGAACTCGTCATGTCCAGCTTTTTTCTTGCAAAAATCCCGAAGAGAATCGTGCATGCGGCAGGTTTTCACTTTACCATCGAAACCTCTTTTATCAACTATTATCAAGTTTCTGTTGATAAGCTCATCCAAATAGCTCTCTGCAGTTTTTTCTAGGCTGAAATTTGAACTTTTTGGGATGAACCCTTCCGCAATCCACATTCGAAACAGCTTCCACGTTGGGATCTGAACGTCTTCGGGGAACATTCCCAGATAGAGAAAACAAGACTGCAAGTGATAAGGTAATTTCTCATAACTCAACAAAATAACCTTTTCCATCGTCCCCGAGGGGTCATCTTTACGATATTCGGATACACTTTGCGAAAATTCCTCCCATGCTGTCACCTTTGCCAAGTAGTCATTTATCGTAGATAGTTTCTTCCCAATAATCCCCCCAATGACCACTATCGTAAGTGGAAGCCCGCTACATTTTTCGGCTATCAGTTGTCCAGGATACTCAAACTCAGGTTCCCACATGGGCTTTCCGAAAACCTCGTACTGTAGGAGTTTCTTGCTATCCTCGGGACCTAAGAGTTGCAATTCGTAGGGCTGTCTATTGAGATTTGCATGTCCCCCAACCTCCTTATGACGGCTCGTAATCAAGATTTTACCAAGATTATTGTGAGCGGGCAGAGCAGAATAAACAATATCCCAGTCCTCGGTTGTCCACACGTCATCCATTACGATAAAGAACTTGTTATTAACTAGAAGCTCTTTAACTTTTTCCGCTAACTTGACTCGGCCCATGCGATGCATTTCCTCCGTCACCGTGGTGAGCTCTCTTAGAATGCTGAGAAACACCTCCTCTGGCGGGAACTTAGAAACATAAACCCATAAACGCAAGGGGAACTCGTATTGGACTCTTGTATCTTTGAAGATTTTCCTCGCCAGGGTTGATTTGCCGAGCCCGGGCATACCGACGATGGAGATGATGTCAAGTTTTGCAGTGTCTTCATTGAGATATCCAACTATTTTCGTTGTATCCTCTTCTAAACCAACCACGTTTTCTTCTCTTACCAGGGGTACCTTATGATGAAAAATATTATATCTGTCAATACACGAGTCCCTTATATAATATGTGTATAAAATTATTGATGAAAGAAACCACGACACTTGGTATCGAGTATCTAGACTTGTTCAAGAACATATATTATCCGTTTTCGCCATGTACCGCAGCATAAAAATCACAACGATAAAATTTAATATATATTTTTGCGATATATGCAAGCATACATTAAAATTATCTAATGGAAAGTAAAATCTAATTAATAATATGTAAACACAAATCAGTGAGCCTAAACTTCAAAGAATCGAGGCTAAAGTGATCAAACAATAGCCCGATGATAAGCTTGGAGAAATTTCTGCTTCAGAAATTTACTAAGTCATCAGACTCAGATTAAATGTGGTTCATGCACTCGTGGCATAACTTTGATGTTGTAAAAAGGACAATATAATTAAAAGAGACACCAGGAATTTACGTGGAAAACCCCAAAGTCGGGGTGAAAAACCACGGGCACGGTAAGGAAATTTTACTGTGGGTAATTTAGGAGTTACAACTCTCTACCGTAAGGAGAACACTAGCTCTATCTCTCTTACAATAGGAGACTCACCAACTCTCTAAATATTTTTCCTTACAATACTTGTATATACTGAATATAAGAAGATGTTATTGTTTTCGATGATTTACAATGACTTATAGCTAGCCTATTTATAGCTGAAGGTTTTAGGCTCGGGCTAATCAGAATTAGCCGCGTAGCTAGACACGTGGACGAACCAGAATGAGCCGCGTAGCTATATACGTGGACGAACCAGAATCAGCCGCGTAGCTGTATACGTGGACGAATCAGAACCAGCCACTTAGCATAGCTAAGTGGCCAAATAGGAAATTTACAACATTTCTCCCACTTGAAGATTTGATCGAGACTCGATCAATCTTCACATATGTTCGGTCAAACCACAGGAGGAACGGCACCACATGAATTTGTCCGCGTTGATTGATTTGGTCATGAAGTCGGCCAGATTATCCGCAGTGTGAACTTTTTGCATATCCACTGTTCCCTCTTCCACTTGTTCACGAACGAAGTGGTATTGGACCCGGATGTGTTTGGTTCTTGAATGAAATGCTGGATTCCTTGCAAGATGCAATGCACTCTGGCTATCACAATAGAGAACAATATTCTCTTGTTTGTGGCCGAGTTCTTCCAGCAATCTCTTCAACCATATCGCCTCTTTACTGGCTTGCGTAGCTGCTACATATTCTGCTTCCGTCGTTGACGTCACAACAATCGACTGCAGTTTTGAGACCCAGCTTACCGCACCGCCAGCAAGATTAAACACATATCCGGTTGTGGATCTGCTTTTATCAAGTTCACCTGCATAATCAGCATCAACATAACCGTGGACAGTAAAAGCCGTACCTCCATAACATAACGCATGATCAGAGGTTCCTTTTATGTATCTGAGAATCCTCTTGACAGCAGTCCAGTGCTCTCGACCGGGGTTGGACATGTATCGGCTCACCACTCCTACTGCATGGGCAATGTCTGGTCTTGTACACACCATGGCAAACATCAAACTTCCAATCGCGGATGCGTACGGCACTCGAGACATCTCCATTTTCTCATCTTCATTGGATGGACACATATCGGCAGATAACTTAAAGTTAGTAGCAAGAGGAGTGGATATTGACTTGCTTTCTTGCATGTTGAACCTTCGCAAGACTTTCTTCAAGTAGTTCTTTTGAGAAAGCCAAATCTTCCTATTGCTTCTGTCTCGGGAGATTTGTACACCAAGAATTTTGTTTGCCTGTCCCAAGTCCTTCATTTCGAATTCACCAGCGAGTTGAATCTTCAGATCATTGATACGATCTTTGTTGGGTCCTGCTACCAGCATATCGTCAACGTACAACAGCAGCATGATATAATCTTCAGAGTGAAATCTTTTGAAATACGCGCAAGGATCCGAATAAAGCCTGGTGTAGCCAAGACTCATTATGAATGAATCAAATCTCTTGTACCAGCATCGTGGTGCTTGCTTGAGTCCGTAAAGAGATTTGATTAGCTTGCAAACCAGATCTTCTTTCCCTTTTTCTTGAAAGCCTTCTGGTTGAAGCATATATATTTCTTCTTTCAGGTCGCCATGGAGAAAGGCCGTTTTGACGTCAAGTTGCTCAAGATGCAGGTCAAATGTGGCACATATTGACAAGACAACCCTGACTGTTGTAAGTCGAACCACCGGTGAGAATATCTCATTGAAGTCGATTCCTTCTTTCTGAGCATATCCCTTTACAACCAGTCTTGCACGATATCGCTCTATTTGGTCATCACCATTCCGCTTGATCTTGTACACCCATTTGTTTCCAATAGGTCTCCTTCCTTGCGGTAATGGCACCAATTCCCATGTCTTATTTTTACTGAGAGCTTCCATTTCTTCTTGCATTGCTGAAATCCACTGACTCGCATCTGAACTCTTCAGTGCTTCTTGGAAAGTCGTTGGCTCTCCATCCTCAGTTAGAAAACAGTATGCAATGTTGCTCTCAGTATCATAATCTGAGTACCAAATAGGCGTCTTACGAATTCGTTTTGATCGCCCGAGGTCCGGTACTTCAGTTTCGACTGGGTTGAGCTCTTCGTGCGCTGGTTCGGCTTCAGAAGAATCATCTTGCTCCAATTTTCTCTTCGCCGGTGTTGGTGTAGTCTTTGTCATATTGCCATCATGGTTGACTTGCTCCTGGTCGCTATCTTCGAGAAAATTAACATCTTTGCTGATAACAACTTTGTGGTCAGTGAGATCCCACAAACGATAACCCTTTACTCCTTCTGCGTACCCCAGAAATAGACATCTTCTGGACTTTGGATCCAACTTCGTCGTTTCTTGATTGTGGTACATCACATATGCAGGGCTTCCAAATATATGGAGGTTTGAATAATCAGCAGGTTTGCCAGTCCACATTTCCATCGGTGTCCTCATCTCTAAAGCAGTAGATGGGGACCGATTCACCACATAGCAGGCAGTGCACACCGCTTCCGCCCAAAATTCCTTGTCTAGGCTTGCAGTTCTCAGCATAGCCCTCGTTCTTTCCAACAAGGTCCTATTCAGCCGCTCTGCCACCCCATTTTGTTGTGGAGTATATGCCGTTCTGAACTGTCTTTTAATACCCGCACCTTTGCAGAATTCATTGAATTCCCTGCCAGTATATTCTCCTCCATTGTCGGACCGCAGGCATTTGATCTTCTTACTGGATTCAAGTTCGACCCGCGCTTTGTATGTTTTGAAGGTAGGAAACACATCATCCTTCTTCTTGATTGGATACACCCAACATCTTCTGGAATAGTCATCGATGAATGACACGAAGTAGTTTGCTCCCCCCAGAGATGTGACCGGTGCTTGCCAAACGTCAGAGTGCAACAGTTCCAGAATTTCTTTACTTCTGAATTTTGACGGGCTGAACTTCGGGCGATGCTGCTTATACAATGCAATTCTCACAAAATGGTAGTGACACGATTGTGAGACCAGGAAGTAGATTCTTCTGAACAAGAATTTTCATGCCTTGCTCAGACATATGACCAAGCTTCTTGTGCCAAGTCATCGAAGATTTCTCGATTGAATTTATAGTGGCTACAGAAGCTTGCCCTTCCTGTAGAGTTTCCCCCTTCAGCATGTATAAGTTTGCAGCGACCTTTTCTCCCTTCATTATTATTTGCGCTCCTTGAAAGATTTCCATGACCTTGTTCTCCAGTTTAATTTTGAGACCAAGATCATCTAGCTGCCCCACAGACAATAGATTTTTCTTCAGACTCTCAACATGTCGCACAGCTTGAATGGTACGGATGGTGCCATCGTACATCCTTAATTTGATAGTACCAATCCCGACGATCTTCAGAGGTTGATCATTACAGCTGTACACGAACCCTCCAGATGTAGGTTTGTACTGATGAAACCATTCCCTTCTTGAGGTCATGTGGAAAGTAGCTGCGGAGTCGAGAAGCCATATATCATCAAATCTTCCCTTTTCTCCGATGGTGGATGCAGCTTCACATACTAGAACAAATCCGTTGTCTCGAGTGTTGGCCACGTTTCCTTGAGCATTGGGGTTTCTGTTTAGACCCCAACAATCTTTCTTCATATGACCCTTCTTGCCACAGTGATAACATTTGATAGCCTTCTTATTTTGCGGGACCGATTTTGACTCCCACTAGGACCACGTTCTTCATATCTGATCCGCTTTCGGCTCCCACTTGGACCATGTTCTCCAGATCTTGCCTTCGTCACAGTCAGCGCCTCTGCTTGATGGGGTGTAATGACCTTCTTCTCTGTGTTATTGCGCCGATTTTCTTCTTCCAGAACAGCAGCAACAACGTCATCATAGACAAGTTGCTCTGCAGTTTGGTTGTTGGTTAGACTGATGACGAGATGAGCGTAAGAATCTGGCAGACTTGCTAGTAGGAGTTCAGCACGATCGCTTGACTCTATGTTGCAGTCCAAGTCTTTGAGTTGGCCAAACAGAGTAACCATTTTGTTGATGTGCTCTGTTGCTGAAGAAGATTCATCCATCTTTAGAGCATATAATTTCTTCTTCAAGAAAATCCGGCTATGAAGAGACTTGGCTTGATATAGCTTATCAAGATGATCCCAAATTTTCTTTGCACTAGTTTTCTCCACGACACTTGACAATATATCATCTGCTAATGCGAGATGAATATTGGCAGTAGCCTTTCCGTCAATCTTCTTCCATTTGGCATCACTTGTAATTCTTTTCGGCCTGCCAGTGATAGCTTCCAGACAATTTTCTTTGAGCAAAATTGCCTTGACTTTTACCTTCCACAGGGAGTAATTTTTCCCGTTGAATTTTTCAATCTCATGCTTAGCTGCCATTTTTTTTTCTCTCCTTTTTTTCCCTCTCTCTCTCCCTCGGAAACTTTAATGGATGAATAATAATAATCTAACAAACTTTCTGATGTGGAGGATCCAATATTATTGGCAACCACAGAGCATACGGTAAGTAGATATTATAGACACCCAGCCAAAGCTCTGATACCACTTGTTGTAAAAAGGACAATATAATTAAAAGAGACACCAGGAATTTACGTGGAAAACCCCAAAGTCTTGGTGAAAAACCACGGGCACGGTAAGGAAATTTTACTGTGGGTAATTTAGGAGTTACAACTCTCTACCGTAAGGAGAACACTAGCTCTATCTCTCTTACAATAGGAGACTCACCAACTCTCTAAATATTTTTCCTTACAATACTTGTATATACTGAATATAAGAAGATGTTATTGTTTTCGATGATTTACAATGACTTATAGCTAGCCTATTTATAGCTGAAGGTTTTAGGCTCGGGCTAATCAGAATTAGCCGCGTAGCTAGACACGTGGACGAACCAGAATGAGCCGCGTAGCTATATACGTGGACGAACCAGAATCAGCCGCGTAGCTGTATACGTGGACGAATCAGAACCAACCACTTAGCTAGGAAATTTACAACATTTGATCGGGTGCCTGAGATCTGTATCAGCTTTAAATCTATCGTTCGATTAAGTTGATGAACCAACGAATGCAGATATCTATACTCTTGTATAAAAAAAATAGGGTTGATAAAAAACTGTAAATTGTTCTGTCAATTGACCAATTAAATTTCTTCTATATTACAATTAAAAATAAGAAACAATTACTAAACCAGGTAGCCTAAAACATAACATTCTATTTTTAGTATATCACTTATTAAAACCATCATCATTTTATTATTTTATTGCACACACATATGGTAGGGTATACTAAAAATCATAGTTACTTATAGACTTAGTAGCGAATTTGCAAATTGAATAGTTGTTGGTGCAACTGGGAATGAACAAGGTACAATCTCTTCATAGTGAGGAAAAAAAAATAAAGAGAATTTTTTTTCTTTCAGTCTCCCAAATTGAATAATTGTTGGTGCAACTCGGAATGAACAAGGTACAATCTCTTCATAGTGAGGAAAAAAAAAACTAAAAGGGAATTTTTTCTCTTTCCTTGGAAATTGATATTTCAATGGTTTTACAATAAAATTGGTTTAAATTTTCTTTTTTTTTCTCTCGTCTATTTCTCTAATCAACCAAATACAAAAATTAATTTTTCTTTCCGCACCGAATTCCATAAACCAAACACAATCTAAAGATAAAGTAGAGGAATAGTTACAAACCTAAAGTTTGATTAAGAATCTGGAAATAAAAAAGACCCGGAAAAAAAAAAAGAAAAAGTAAAACGTACCTCAAGCTTCTCGTTAATGTCTTCGCCAAGATCCTTCAACAGCTTCTGAAGGTTCTCATGATCGCCAAACTTGCTCGCCACGCCATTCCGAACGCCCTTAACTTCCGCTGCGATTTTGTCGATTTTGACTAAATCTGAGGAAAACTTTTTCAGCCAACTGCTCGACTTTGACGTCATCGCCTGCGTCACAAAGGCGTCGACGACATCCTCGGTTTTGTATACGGCGTCACGAACCTCACGAACAAGCTCGACTTCTCTCTCGTCTTTAATTCTCCTCGTTGAAGCGTACTTTAAAAAGGATTCAAAGTATTTGAGATCGTCGGCCAACTGATCAACTTCTCTGCGAACATTGGAGATCAGATTCGCGTGGTAGGACACGAGCTGATAGAGGTTGTCGAGGAGGAGCTGAACAGCAGCTGCATCGGCCATCTTTTTTTTTTTTTCTTTTTCTTTTTACTTTTCAGTTGATGGTTAGTTTTCTCTTCGATACTATGTAACCATTCTCGTATCTCAAGTAAGGGTTTTCTTCGGTGTGTGTTGCAGTAGTGTTAGTTTCCTACCGTATATATATATATTGTATATATAACTAGGGTAATTTTATGGTGCTCAAACTATGTGTGCACCTTGCGTCGAATATCGATCAATGGCAAAAGCGATATAACATATCAATGTAAGATGTTGACATGGCAGATGACCGTGGCCACGAAAAGGTGATAACAAATAAATCCTCAATATAACTAATCGTGGAACTATCTAGTGACCTAATATATGTACAGATGAATACCATTTTACCCTTTTGTTTTTCGTTATTTTGATCTAATTGGTTGCCACCTCATTCTCATCCTAATATTTATTATATTTGTACCCGACAAATTAATTAATTTTTTTCGCTTTATAATGACATACAACTAACCGTGAAGTTATAATTTTAATAAACATCTTAAATTATAAATAACTTAAATAGTATCATATGTAGTTATATTTTGATCCAATTTTTTTATTTATTTAGTCATATCCTTATGAATTATTTATATATTTTTATATACTTTAGAACAATCCTTAGTTAGAATTTGAAATATGACATTATATATCCTTAGTGTAACATGCGTTAATTAATTGTCTTGCATACGCTATGTATTATTAATTGAATGGACGCAGATCGATAGATTAGATACCCATTATTATTTAATGGACAGTTATGCATGCACGTTCTTGAATTTTGTTTTTTAATTGGAAGGACGGCCGGTAGATAGAAAATTATAATTCAACGTTCTTATTTATACATCCGTGCCTCAGCATATATATTTATTTATATACATTGACGCGTCAGTCCATGTATTGGGTACCGCGTAACATCTTCGTCTGATACTAAAAAATATACGTTTGATGGTTTTTTCAAAGAGTAACGTGTGTGGAAAATAATATATAAATGCAAATGGATCTAAAATATAGTTTCGCATCAATCAACCAACCAAATTGGTTGTACCTAACGAGATCGATCGATGGATACATTTTCTATTAATTACGGTACAATGCAATATAAACAAATGGAGAGGACAGCTTCATTTCTCGGAGAGAGTATTGACCATTGAGGATAAGCACTAACGAGCTGTAACTTTCTTTCTCTCATTCTTGAAAATAATAACTTAAGCTGTAATTTTGCTTTTCGTTTTGGGCGACATCTTGAATTACCTTGATTTAATTTAAAATATATTTTTCAGAAAGCCTACCCCATAAACAAGTTTTGTGCTCAAAATATGCAAACACCCACGCTCTCATACAAGCATCAATTCACACTTGAGAGCTAAAAGGTATCAATTCAATTAATTATCTAATAAGTAATATAATCCTTAATTCAATTAATCTTAGGGGTCTTTATAATACATAAATACCAATTTGAATAAAAACTTGTAATTTAGTACACTGTCGGGATTTTTTTATATATTGATTATAGAACCCATCCGCCTGTCTGGAAAAAATGATGGACAATTTATTATGTCTCAAACCATAGGTATTTCGTTGGTTCATAAAAGTAAGCGTAGGTACCTAATAGAATAAATTTTTTGCACATAGGTACCCGATCCGCCGCAGGTACGCCATATTAGAACATTTAGGTACCATATAGCATCGTATTGTGGTACGTAATATGTTGAGAAAATGGTACGCCGTATTAGCACATTTAGGTACCCTATAACAACCGTATATGGTACCATATAAAGGCGTGGCATGGTACGCTACGCACACATAGAAATGTACGGTCTTTACACATAAACTGGTACAAACAGTAAATCGGGTACCTATCTGTAAAATTTTCTGACATAGGTACTGATTTGTAACTTTTTATTTAGGTAGGTATTTATGTGTAGATTATACTTAATCTTATCAACAAATAACGCAATATAAAGAAATGGAGAGGGAGACAGCTTTTTATCTTGGAGAGAGTATTGAGGATAAGCACCAATGAGCTGTAAGTTTCTTTTTCTTTTTTCTTTTTTTTTACTTTTCAGTTGATGGTTAGTTTTCTCTTCGATACTATGTAACCATTTTCGTATCTCAAGTAAGGGTTTTTTCGGTGGGTCTTACAGTCGTGTTAGTACCCTACGTTATTAATTTTATGGTGCTCAACTTATGTGAGCACCTTCCGTGGGATGTCGATCAATGGGAGGTGCAAGGTGTTATTAAAATGATATAAACTTAGTTGTAAATGTAAGATGTTGATATGACATGAATAGTTGCCACATCAACATGTGTCCACGGAAGTTGCTCACACATAAGTTCCTCAATATAACTATTCGTGGAACTATCTATTGACCTCGTATATGTACAAACGAATACCATTTTTTACCCTTTTGTTTTTTCGTTATTTGATCTATTAGTTGCCACCTCATTCTCAACCTTCAATTTCTATTTATTATATTTATATGGTATATAATAAAACTAACTGTTCAATTTTAGCATCTGTAATTACAGTTTGATCCTTTAATTTTTATTTAGTCATATCCTTATGAACTATATATGTTTTATATTTATTCTATAATATAAAGGGTGTAGGATGACTATAATTAATTTAATAATTATCATATCGTTTTTTTATTAAACCCATTTATATTATTATTTAAATTTTTATATATTAATATTGATATATTATACATTAAAACTTTCCAATCACAAAGTTATATAAAACGTCAATATAATTTTATTTTAAGCACGCACATAGAGTGTGCGGAAATATACTAGTACTTAACAATCCTTAGTTAAAATTTGAAATTTGACAATATATATGTTGAGAAACCAGCTGTGATAGACTCGCCTTTAACCAATGATTATGCGCTCACAAGTTGATCGGACTAGTTGAAGCAACCGCAGCTCGAATTAATCGAAAAACATAACTGAAAATCATAGAAAATGGAACAGAGATGTTACGTGGTTCGGCGATCTTCGCCTACGTCCACGGACCAACAGAGCCACCGATTGTATTCACCAACTAGAGTTTTACTCCACGTCTACTACAAAACCCTAGTTAACAACTTTCACTAATTCGCTCTCTAGCAAAAGTTACAAGATCTCAAAATCACCCCGTCTAACTTAGAAATCTGGTATTTATATGAGTTGTTCAGGTGTTCATTTTAGGTCGATCATCTTCAGCCGTCCGATCAGTTTTCATCGCATCCAACGGTTCCCATTTGATCAGAGCTAATGAAAAAAACGCTTCTTTCACTTATAGAGTTGCTAAACGATTTTCCTGCGATTAATCTCATCCGTCGATCTTCAATGCGCGCCTCATCTAACTTCCCTTATTTAATCTGCCCAGTTTGAATAGCTACCATCAGATCACGCGCCAAGGCAGATCGACGGTCCACAGCGATCGAAGCTTAAACACTCAGACTTAGCATTTCCTCTTCAGCTCTTTTCTGTTCTTCAGCTGTGATCGTTCGACCATGTTCCGACGACTTTCCGGCCAGCTCCGACGAGCTTAGACGCACCTTTTCCCAACAATATATCCAACTAACTCTTAAAATATCATAAAAAATGTTTAGGGTAACATGCGTTAGTTAATTGTATTTACATACGCTATGTATTAATTGAATGGGATGGCTGGTAGATTAGATAGACATTATTATTTAATGAACATCTAATTAGCATGTTCATGAATTTTGTTTTTCAGTTGAAAAGACGGTAGGTAGGTAGATTAGATTTAGATACCCATTATATTTAACGAACATGTAATTATGCATGTTCATGAACTTGTTTTTTAATGAAAGGACGGCAGGTAGATTTGATACCCATTATTATTTAACAACATTTAATTATGCATGTCCATGAATTTTTGTTAATTGAAAGGATGGCAGGTGATTAGATAGCCATTATTATTTAACGAACATGTAATTATGCATGTTCATGATGTTTGTTTTCTAATTGAAAGCACAGCCGGTAGATTATATAGAAAATTATAATTTAATTTTTTTTATGAGCTAATTAGAATTCAGGCTCCCTGAAGATACTTACATAAGAAATCAGGCCCATTACTTTTAAATTAATTTTAAAGGACCTATCTCATATTTGTCTTATAGTTAAGGACCCATTTATGCCGAAAGACTCATTTGCCCTTTATTGTTGCGAAAATGTATATTATTTGCCATCATCCCTTCCATCTAACCCAATTCACATCAAAGCAAAATTTTTTTTCAAAGCTTGCTCAATCTCAACGTTAAGGGTCAAGTAAGGTTAAATTGACCTCAATTTCTCATGGGTCCTCTGTTAAGATTATTTTATTGTGTTCAATTAAATTAGGTCATCTTAATCTTGTAATTAGATTAAGTGAACTGGGCTTTAATGTTTTAGAGCCCAGTGATTTTATTCTTATAATGGGCTTACAAGGGCCCAAGTATTATATACCAACATGTGGTATAAATACTAAAACCCTAACACATAGTTAGGTGTGTCTTGTGTGTTAAAATTATAGAGAGAGAATTTTGTGAAGCCACCAACCTTCAAACACACACACGCACCCCACGTTGAAGCAATTCTTGCATCTTAAATCGTGGTAAATTCGTTCTAGATTAGTATTGTTGGATCAAATAGGGATCAACAAGTGGTATCAGAGCAAAACACGTTCGGATTTGAACAATTTTCGAAATTTTTGGATATTTTTTTTGGGCTCGAATTTCTGCCATTTCTTGAGTGTTTGAGCTGATTTTACTGATTTTGCAAGCTAAAGAGGTAATTAGGTTGTTTCCGAGTGATTTTAAGTGATTACCCAACTTTTTTCAGTTGATTTGGGTGAGTTTTGGGTAGAAATCGCGTCTGTTTTTCGTCATTTTCAGTCCAGAATCGGGTAGATGAACAAATTGCCCGATTGCTACAGTACCTGAAACAGCTACAGTACCAATTTACTCAGTTTCGGGCATTTTTATTCAGTTTCGGGCGAATTTTGACTGGTCAAACCCGAAACTGGACTGGTCAACTCGAAACTGGACTGGTCAACTCGAAACTAGACTGGTCAACACCCGAAAGTTGACTGGTTAATCCAATTTCACCAGTGGCACTTCACTGTAGCAGTTTCGACCGAAACACTGTAGCACTTCACTGTAACAGTTTCGATCGAAACACTGTAGCAAATTTCACTGTAGCACGCCCGAAACGCTACAGTACCCGATTTAAAAAAAAAAATTTCTTTCAAAATTTTCTGAATTTTATTTTATCATTGGTAAAAAAATTGAATAATAAATAAATTAAAAAAAAACTCAAATTAATATTTTCGGGTCCAAAATTTTCGGTGTAGACGACGTTTTCGTCATTTTTTTTAAGCAAATCCACAAAACGTATCAACGATCATTTATATCTAACAATCAACTTAGGGCATCATTGGCATATTATAGAAAAAGTTTTGATATTTTCACGAAGTTTTCGAAATCATCACAAAATTTTTCGGTGCACGCCAAAAAATTTTTGACGCCGACTTTCTTCGATACTTCACCATACTTCTCGAGTAAACCAAACTTTTCGTCACTGAAATTTCAAAAGCAAATTTGCATTTTCAATTAAATATTATATTAATCTAAATGGATGCTCAAGGTAGGAAAATTGAGGAATTAGAAGCAAGACTTGCTAACAATTACTCCGTGTTGCTTAAGCAATAAGAAAGCCTAGCTTATGCTAATGAAGATTTGACAAACGCAAGGTCAAATATAATTAGCTTAGAAACTAAGTTAGAAGATAGTGAAAATAGGGTCTGCGAGATGACTAAAAATTTACGTTCTTGCGAAGCTGAGCGAAATGAAGTCTCGTCAAAATATGAGACCGTCTTAGAGGAACAGCGTATGCTTTACTCTAAGATTAAACGATTAGAGAATGTTATTTCGAATATAGGTCTAGCAGATCAAAACTATCCTTCTAACTTAATTCCTAACGGGGAAAATACTTTACATGATCAAAAACCTACTATATGTGATACTCCAGAGACTCTTTGTAAATTGAAAGATTTACAAGATACTTTGGACTCTGAAAGGATAGGTTTTGGCGCTGAAAAGGAAAAGCTTTTAAAGGAGATTTTATATCTCAAAAATTCCCCGTCTTTATCTGTTTCAAATGATTTGTCAAATAACACATCTTGCTCAAAACAGGTAAAGAATACAAAAACTAAAAGATGCATCCTTGTTCCTAAAACTGAGAAGGCTTTTACTAATCATTCTAAGTCAATTTTGACTGAAGCTGAAACGTTAAGTAAAAGCAAATCGCTAAAACTAGCTAAGGAACAAATAAAGATTAGGAAGGAGAAAGGAAAATCAATATTATCTTCGAAAATTAAAGTCGAAAATGTTCAAGATTTTTCTGCTAGCATTCCTAGCAAAAGGGAAGCGTGCAAAGAAGAAGTTCCAAGCTTAAGAAAACGAACTTCTCAAATCCCGCACAGTCATCATTATAGAGTGAATGATGTGAACTCTTGTAGGCAATACGACTCATCATCCAATGACGCATATAGCGCCATAAGCTCATATTCCTGCTTGAAATACCCAGTCCATATTTATTCTAGAAAGCATCTTATGCGACTGGCTAGGGAGAAAATCTTTAGGTCTTCTACACCTAGGCACACATTCACCGGCGCTGAATTGTCATTTCCCTCTAAGATTCACCAAACCTGGATTCGTAAATCACAAATCAAATTGAATTGGACTTTAAAGGATGATTTAGGATCAATATCTGAACCAAATGTGCTTAACTTGTTTTCTGCTAACAAGGGAGGACCCATTCAAAAATGGGTACCAAAGTCCCGATAAAGTTTTTGCAGATTCCCAGCATGGGTAGGTACTAGGAGAGCTGCTCCACACTCATGACTGGTATGCGACGAGGGCAGCCAAACATCCCATCGTGTATGGTATCTTGGGTTGCTCCACATACACGACTGGTAAGCGATGTGAGAAACTACGTAGGTAAACCCCATAAGAAAATTGGCATGCATCTTGAGCTGAAAAGACAATATACCTACTTTGAAAACAATAGGGTACATTATAAAACATGCATGACTCAAATGTACTTTAAATGTTAAATTCGCATGCATATGAGCTAAAATGTCTAATACCCCATGATAGGTACATTTTAACTATGCATAAATCTTAAAGAACTTCAAGCCTGAACTATCGTGTATGCATATAAGCTGAATTGTCAAAAATACCTATTTTTTTTGAAGTGTTAATAAGCGAAAGACGTACATTCTAATGCATTTTAAAGAACAATAATTCTTTAGTTTGCATTTGATCTGAAAATAAATAAATACGTTCACGCTTAGTTTATTGGGAGAGAACTTATATGTTTTAACGTGCATGCATTGAGGGGGAGTATCACTCCATATTTGCGAGGGGAGAGTACATTTTTAGGGGGAGCACATCTTAGGTGCACGATTTGAGGGGGAGAAACTTCATTTAACCTATATACATATACGTATACATATACCTATATCTATTATTACTATGATACTACTTATCTACTACTATTACGATAATATATATATGTATACATAAAAAAAAGGAAAAGAAAAGCAAAAAAAAAAAAAGGGAAAAGAAAGAAAAACCCTCTCAGACGCTTCCACCTCCCAAGACGGACTTCACTTGAAAACTCGACCCTCAAGAGTTCAAGAATTACAAAAGCCGTGACATCCATACACAAACACGAAGATGATCTCAACCACCCTGCTCCGACTTGCTGATGAAGCAGCACTCACCAAACTTGACGGACGCACGGATTATAAGTTCCCATGGTTCAGTCAGACCAAACTGAACCTAGCCCCGGAACGTAGCCGAGTGTTAGTGAAGATTTCAAGTCCATTAGCCACATTTCCATTTGGCAATTCTTGACAAGACCAAAGAGCGGAAGATACAAAATTCCCTTATCTCACAAATTTCTCGGACCATCCCATATAGGTGCAGGAGTTGATTTTTATCAGCTCCCAGGTAGAAGTCGCCTCATTTGGTCCAATGGCGCATGCACAACCGAGCCTTACCCACTCATCGATCTCCCAAAAGACCGATGTTTCATCAAATCACGGGGAGCCACGTATGCTATCACTGCTTCACTTGGAAGCGGGAGATATTGAATTAAGTGGTAGTTAGCCCCACACCACTGAACTTTCTTGAACACATCGAGTCTCGGTGTCCTCACTACCTAAATGTTTTAAAATTTTTAGGACACATACACTTCCTCTTATCTGGACTTCGTGACCAGATCAGAACTTCCATAGACACGTCTGTAGTAGATGTGATTCCAAGATTGGAAGGAAGTCCTACCGTTGCAATATCAACAGCGGTTTCAGGCCATCATCTGCGAGCTACGCTCCTGGATTGATGTTAACGGAACGCCTATGTGGCTCCGGTTCTAAGCCATGTCCTCACAGGCCGCGTCTCAGAGTTTAACTCTGAACTCGTGTTGATGGATTGCCTTAGTGGCTCCGTCTAGTTATTACCCACACCGACCTGTCGTTTGTGTATTTCTTCGACTCCTATACAAGCATTCCGATCTTGCTAACACGAATCGCCATGAGGGGGAAAAGGGGATACGTATAAACAAACAGGTCGGACCACCCACCAACTTCCGCCGTGCGTACCACTATGAAGCCGGGCTCTCCTGCACTCAAACGTCAATTCAGAAGGAGCCTTGGCACATTTTATAACACATCCCACGCTCACCATCAATATTCCGCCGCGCTTACTACGATGAAGCTGAACTCCACTGGAACCACCAATGTCCCATTCCAAAGGAGCTTTGGCCCATGTTAAAAGACACCACATGTATACCTTCTTCTGGAGCTAGAGAAGCTTCCTCGAGGCCGAACCAGACAACTTCCTTCGAAAAAGACCAATCTGGCGCCGAGAAGAAGAGTTCCCGTGAGTACCAATCTACTTGACTTCTTGTCCTGACGACGCAATCTTCTTGCCAAAGACAATGCCCCATTTTGATCGATCGCATGACGATCTCCCCAACTCGATCCTCATGAGGGGGAGTAGCACTAAAGCAAAATGTGAGCAATACTACGACAAAGTGCAAGATAGATCAGAAAATGGTGAATTTCAAGCGCTGTCAGATAATCAAGCAAACACCACAGACTTCAAAGATCAAAGTTGCCGCCTCGTGTACAACTCTCCCCATTTAAAGAAGAACTCCCCAATCCCAACACAAGGTTGAACAAATGTAGGGGGAGTCGCGACTATCGAAGGGAGAGCCAGAACACAAAAAGTGAAGATCCGCCTCCATTACGCCTCTCCACATTTAAAGAGAACTCCCCAATCCCAACACAAGGTTGAACTAATGTAGGGAGAGTTGTAACTATTGAAGGGAGAGATCGAATACAAAGAGACGATCCGACAAGCAGCTTCGAGAAGAGATGTTCAGAACATGGTGAGCTTGGATCTCCTAAAGAAGAGGTCACAAGACAAGATAAAGGAGGAGTAGATTGAAGAAGAACACGCACACACACGCTTTCGCCACATATCCTTTGATACGTGTTCTTTGAGGACTCAGGATTATTACAAGACCAAGATGACAAGCGCTAAATTGCAAATTGAACACAAAGGGGGAGATTGTTAGGATTATTTTATTGTGTTCAATTAAATTAGGCCATCTTAATCTTGTAATTAGATTAAGTGAACTGGGCTTTAATGTTTTAGAGCCCAATGATTTTATTCTTGTAATGGGCTTACAAGGGCCCAAGTATTATATACCAACATGTGGTATACTAAAACCCTAACACATAGTTAGGTGTGTCTTGTGTGTTAAAATTATAGAGAGAGAATTTTGTGAAGCCACCAACCTTCAAACACACACACGCACCCCACGTTGAAGCAATTTTTCCATCTTAAATCGTGGCAAATTCGTTCTAGATTAGTATTGTTGGATCAAATAGGGATCAACATCCTCATAATCAACCAAAATTTTCGATATCATAAAATAATGCTTCAAACCCACTTTCGAAAATATTTTAAAACGGTGAAATCTTGACTTTAATGTTTGAATAAGGTGTATTCGACTCAATTTGGACATGGTCTTAATAGAATAATTGACGTTAACTACGGATTAACTTAGAATTTTGATGCGACTTAAGATTGAAATCGGGCAGATCTGAGTAACATTTTTTGAACTCTTGATAACATTTTTGAACATTCTCGATAACAATATCTGCAACAGTATAACAAATATTTCATTACAATAACACAAGAAAATTATCGATTTATTTCCTGTTTATAACACATTCAGCACACAAGCAAGAATTGCGATGAATTGTTCGAAAATCACCGATGACATCCCAAAAACGACGAAAACCGTTGGAATCTCGATTTTAATGGTCGAATAATGTGAATCGATTCAATTTGTTCACGGATCTTAGTATCAGCGAGAATTATTGATGTTAACGAAGAACCGAAAGAAGATTGAAACATTTACTAATTAATATGCTACATGGCTAACACTTCATAAACAATTATAACAACAGTGATGTAGTGCATAATTTACATTGCTGCAAATTTAACGCATCATTCAGTGAAAATAACGCTTTATTTACTGCTAGTAACAAATTTAATACACAAGTATCGGATAGCGAAAATGTTACGAAAATCACCAACGACACTAAAAAAGCTGAAAAGTCACATAAAAATGTCGATATTGGCCGAAATAGGTTAAATTGACATCAATTTCTCATGGATCATAATAATAACGGAAATATTGATGTTTGTACCAAAATATTACTTCAATCCCAATTCGAAAATCTAGTGGTGGAATCTCAGCTTTAATTGTCAAAAATTGAGAAATAAACTCAGTTTGATTATCTATCTTGATAATGAACGAAAAATTTGAGGTTAATTATAGAATAATATTATAATTAGCTTTCTACAAACTAAAACATTTTTTAACTGAATAACACTTTCTGTAACATTTATAACACATACATGTAAATGAAAATATTTCATCAAGAACATTCCTTAAGGTTCTGGATTGTTAGAGAATATTAACACATGACCGGCACATATACCAAATGTTTGATATGGAAAAACAATAAGTATCAATTTTGTAACACATTTATAGATACTGGTGGTACATAATAGCATCTCAATACCACATTACTAATTCAGTTAATTACGTACATTAAATGGACTTTTTTCGGATGTATAATATTGACATTTTCATGGAAATAGATGATATGATGAAGCTAAATCATCAAATTCCTTTAAAAGACATGTTATGCAAATGTTCATGTAGAAAGTAGAATGTTGAAGTCCTTAGTCATGTAAAATATATTCTTTCATTCAAAACATAAACTATATATATCTCAATGAGCATATTATGAATTTGATCACAAACATATTAAAAGTTTAATATTATACCGCGAATACCATTTACCATGATGTGAAAGAGGTAGTAACATGTTTTTCAATAAAGGAATATATGTTTACATGGCTAACAACCTCAAAAATTCGAATAAGATGAAATTGACTCACATACGAGCCTTAATAATAAGTGAAAATTCGCGTCGTTAATCATGGAATGTGACGATAATTAGCACTCTTCGAGTTTAAACGTTTTCAAGTAACATTTTTCCATAGAAAATATAACACATGTATATGTAAAATTTATTAAGAATATTCTAGAAAGTTCTGGATTGTCAGAGAAGCTAACAAACTGTCAGAAAATTATAACAGGATTTTTTTTAGAATATTCACACATTGCCTGTAGATAATACAACATGTCTGATATATAGAAACAATACCAATCGAATTATGACACATTGTTTGGTGCAGATACCACATAATACGCTCAGTATAACATCATTAATTAGACTTGTTAGGAATATATAGTAGCATCCTTTGATTTATGTAATCTTGGGTTAATATGTGTTATTTAGTGGGTTGTTAGTAGTTTGGGGTGACTTATGATATTATGTCATAGTATTGTATTGGGCTTTAATATACCAAACTATTGTGGTATATAAAGCCCCATTTACCCTAATTAGGGTTTTATCAAAAGTATTGAAAGGTAAGCCACCTTGTACGTTAGATTAAGAAAACACACACTAACACACACACTCAAGGTGTTCTTCACGTTCTACATATTCAAATCAATCTTTTGATCCTTGTTTGGTAATAAAAGGGCTAACAAGTGGTATCAGAGCCTAACGCGGATCAATATCTTTCATTTGAATCCAGTTTTGCTCGATTTCGACGTGATTTGACGAAGATTTTTGCTTGAAAACTCATTCTCTATTTTTCACTGTTTTTGGATGTTTTTTAAATCGTTTTTTCAGTGATTCTTCACTCCTAGGACATTAGAAAACTTATATTGAGTACATCTAGGTTCTTTCACGTCGATTCCAGTCAAGTTTGAGTCGGATTTAAGCAGAAACGAGACAGAAAATCTGTTTTTCACTGAACTGGGTACCATTGAGTTTGAAGGTTTCGATCGAAACTCACTGTGAGTAGTTTCGATCGATTTGGATCTCGGGAATTTCTTCGCAAATTTCATAGTTTCGCCCGATAGTTTTCTCGGCGAAAGTTTCACACGTTTCGTCCGAAAGTCAATCAATTTGAATTTAGGTCAATTTTTCGCATTTTCACAGTTTCTCTCGATAGTTTTCTCGGCGAAAGTCTCACACGTTTCGCCCGAAACTCAATCGATTTGAATTTAGATCAATTCTTTGCATTCTTCACAGTTTCGCTCGAAAGATTTCTCGGCGAAAGTCCAATTGTTCCGCCCGAAAGTCGTTTGCTTTCAGTTTCGATCGATACTATTCTCAGCAAAACTCAATTTCGCCCGAAACGCTACAGTGCCTAATTTCACAGATTCGATCGAAACTCACATTTTCAGCAAATTCCATTGAATGTCATCCTGCACACTTTCGCCCGAATCTTGAAATCTTGAAATCTAAACTCAATTTCACACTTTCATACTTTCACACTTTCGCCCGAATCTTGAAATCTAAACTCAATTTTGATTGCTCGATTCTCAACACATTTGGACCAATCGTTGAGCTTATTTTTCATATCATATTTGAATCGACCACGTACCTATTCACTTAACACGAATCGTTCAAGCAGTACACTAAATTCATCAAACTCTTATATTTCGACAGAATTCACCTAGAATTTACATACTCAACATTAGAAATTACTCAAACTTGACTCTTTCTTTCAAAACTAAAGTATTTTATTTCGCAGAGATATCCCGCGTTAACGATCATTACCAAACATAAACATGGACGGTCTTGCTATTGGATCTGACAACCGTGCACCACTACTGAGATGGGGAGAGTACGGCATATGGAAGCACGATTTATCAATTTCATAGAAATCAAAGATGTAGACCTCGCAAACGACATGCTCTCCTCCATATTTGAAGGACCTGCTCAAGTCTGGACCATCATCCCTGCTCAACCCGATGCTGTTCCTCCTATTCCAGAGAGGAGAACTCCTAAGGATCCTAGTCGATACACCGATGCTGAGAAGGCACGTGCCAGAGCGGACAAGCTTGCCCGACACTATGTACTTCAGGCTCTACCAAACGATGTCTACAAGCAAGTCGACGCAATGGTCACTGCAAAGGAAATTTGGGATGAAGTTTGCAAGATGATGGTTGGAACTGAAGTTAGTAATTTATCTAAGAAATCCAGCATTCTTACTGCTTATGACTCCTTCAAAGCTAAGGAGGGGGAAGAACTTCGAGATGTTTACCTTCGCTTCTTGACCATCATCAACGAGATGAGAAAGATCAACATCCAGCGATCCAATCTCGAACACAACATCAAGTTCCTTTCCACACTTCAACCTGAGTGGGGACGGATTGCAGTTCTGGTTAAGCAACAGAACAAAGATCTGGACGCTATGGATATTCACTCCCTGCACGATAATCTCTCACAGTACTCGCAGTATGCCAAAGAAATCAAGAACGAAGGAAAACCAAACATCGACATGGAACCAATTGCATTGGTAACCTCTAAGTCAAACAACAGGAGCTTGAGGACTTCTAAAGGAAAGCAAGTCGTACAATCTGACTCCTCTGACAACGCCAAATCTGATCAAGAATCTGAGGACGAACTCGAATCCATCAGAAAGAAACTAGCAATGATCTCAGATACGGTCAATAAAATGAGCGCCAAGAAATCATCTTCTGCTTTCAACAAACAACGAACATCGGGGGGGAAACAGAAGTACGTTGCCCCTGAAGAGGCTGAAACTAAGAAACCTGAAGCAGTGAAGAAATGCTTCAACTGTGGCAAGCCGGGTCACTTTGCTTCTGAATGCTACAGACCCAAGAAGAAAAACACTGATTATTACAAGAAAAAATTTCAGCTCTCACAGCGCAAGGAAGCGGGAATAGTCTTGGTTGCTGAGGAAGAGGAATGGCTAGAGGACACATCTGATGAGGAGGAAGAAGAAATGGCCTTCATGGTGAAAAGCATTGAAGATGACTCCGACGAGGATGAGCCAGACCTCGGATCAGACAGGACTGATGTCTCTTCATCCGACCAGGAGGTATACACTCCTTCCCTAAACGATTTCATTAACCTTGAACGTAGGATAGCCGAACTCTCCATGCATCGTAAAAATTACTCAGAACTCCAAAGCAATTTCGACAAAAATTATGCCTTGATAAACAAACAACAGGAAGAGATAGCTATTCTTAATGAATCTTTGACCTTGTCTGAAACTAAAGTAAAGACTTTAGAAGATCTTGTAGAGAGCAAGGAGAAACAAATTAGCGATATGTGTAAAAGCTTGAAAGACAGCGATGAGGAACGTGTAAACGTATTGTCTCAATACGAGTTAATCACAAACGAACGTGTTCGTCTATACAAAAAAGTCAAAGAGCTAGAGGACATCAACACCAAGAGAGGTCAATCTGAACGAACCGTCTTTCTTAGTCAACCTAAAGATGTAGAATTTTATGATCCCCGCGAAGGTTTAGGATTTGAATCCACCACCAACCCTGAAGCAGAGAAAGTACGATCTTTGTACAGCATCAAACGTTTTGGGTTAAGCATTGAACAATTGAGGCCCTTCGTAAGCTCAAGAGAGGTGACTGAAACTGACGAACAAAAACGGAAGAACAAAGAATGGGCTCAAATCATGTGTGACTACAACGAACTCAACGATAGTTACAAAACTAGAGAGACTACACTCTCTGATGATTACATGTCACCATTTGGACCCGAAGGCACTGACGAACAGGCTAAACCTATTTTTTCATTTATCTATATTCCAGAAATTATACGCAAAATAGGTTCCTTGACGGCCTCCCTAGAGTCGGAAAGGAAAGCTAACGAAGAAGAGAAAACTATTTTGCTGAGCAAAATATATACTCTTGAAAACTTTCCTGATGCTTACAAACCTTCCACCTCACGTCCTGTTCCAGAATCATCTACGTGTAAATGCAAGCAAACTACAAAGAAAATATCTTTATCTCACACTAACTTTGTATCGCATGTGCTCACAGACAAAGGCGTGAGATCTAAGGAAGCGAAGAAGGTTCTACCTGGCCCAGCTAAGAAGACAACAGTCCCTGATAAGAAGAAGAGACCAGCCTCCAACCTTTCTTCTCATGTTTCAAAAACATTTGCATTTCCAAAAGTGACTTCCTGTAATGTCGCAGAACGTGTTTCGTTATTCTATTCCCTTAAATCAAAATTCTGTCATGTCTACAATGATGTACTTTCTCATCCTCGTGACAGTCATTTCCGCAATAGCACTTCCCCATCATATATCGCTCACTCTAAGGACACATCTCCCACGCCGTCCAACCATACTATTAAATCCAAAGTAATGAAACACAACATCTTCAAGACCAAGCCAAGCAAGAAATTAAGTCCAAAACAGATTTGGATTCCGAAATCTCAACTGCATCCTATAGGAAATCAACAAGCTTGGATTCTCAAACCAGCTACACAACAATCTAGCAAAGAATTAAATCTAGCAACGAACAAGAAATCTGCTAAACCTGCTACCAAAAGGGGACCCATCTATAAATGGGTGCCAAAACTTACTTGATTTTTTTTTTGCAGGTCCGTCATGTGTGGTACTTAGATTCAGGTTGCTCCTCACACATGACTGGAAACAAAGAGCTGTTGAGCAACTTCTCTGAAGGATTCCTCGGGAAGGTCTACTTCGGAAACGGCCAATCTGCATCCATGCTAGGAACGGGTAATCTTATCCATGACAGGCTAACCATCAATGGAGTATCCTACGTCGAAGGACTGAGCTACAATCTATTCAGCATAGGTCGTTTCTGCGACAAAGGCTTCAAGGTGAACTTCGAGACCAACAAATGTAGTGTCACAGATATCAATGGAAGAGAGCTACTCACTGGACACAGGAAGACGAATCTTTACTCCATTGACCTCAAGACTGTCCGACCGACATGCCTTATTTCTCGAGCTTCTCTACATCAGAACGATCTCTGGCATCAGCGACTCTCTCACCTCAACTTCAAAGACCTGAACAAACTGCGATCAGAAAACTTAGTAAAAGGGCTTCCTTCGTTCAGATATCACAAAGAACATCTTTGCTCAGCGTGTGAAATGGGAAAGATAAGAAAGACCTCCCACCGGACCAAACACGTAGCCTCAACTTCCAAACCTCTCGAACTCATTCATATGGATTTGTGTGGACCCATGCGCACTCAGACCATTAATGGGCGAAAGTATGTGTTAGTCATTGTGGATGATTTCTCACGCTACACATGGACTAAATTTCTAAGAACCAAGGATGAAACTCCAGGTCTAATCATTGAGTTTATCAAAACCGCTCAAAACCTCTACCAATTAAGTGTACAAATCATCAGAACTGATAATGGGACAGAATTCAAGAACAGAAAACTCAGTGACTTTTATGGATCACTTGGAATCACCCAACAGTTCGCAGCAGCTAAAACACCTCAACATAATGGGGTAGTTGAGCGCAAGAACAGAACCTTAGTTGAAGCAACTCGTACACTCCTCATTCACTCTGGATTACCTCACTTCTTGTGGGCCGAAGCAATGAATACGGCCTGTTACACTCAAAATCGTGGCTCACTTCACAAGAGGTTCAATAGGACACCCTATGAGTTGATAAATCGTAGAGTGCCAGACGTCTCATTCCTGAAAGTCTTTGGGTGCAAGTGCTATGTGGTAAATGATCGTGAAGATAGAGGCAAACTTGACCCAAAAGCATTCGAAGGCATACTGGTGGGATATTCAACAACATCAAAAGCCTATCGCATATATCTCAAAGAGAAAAGATCTATTATGGAGAGCGTTAATGTAACGTTTGATGAAGTAGACCGAGTTGTTTCTGCACAAATCAGTCCAGAACCAGGACTTCTACGAGAATTGACGAAGGATCAACCTAGCACTTCCACTGTGGGCGAAACCTCAAAAACAAATATGATGAGTGACATGGAACTCGATCTCTTATTTAAAGATATCTTCCCAAAGCAGCTACCACACATTGCTCCAACAACTTCTGCTGCACCAGAAAATATTGATCATGCGGAGTCTAACAATGACAATACACCTCCTACAATGGAAAATCTTCATCTTGATGACGATAGTGAATCCCCAATAGATACAGAGATCATATCCAGCTCAGGCGCTGAAACTCCACAGCCTTATGATACTACTACAATAGAAATTTCTTCAGAAGAGTCAGTAATTCCACAATCTGGAGAAGAAATAGGACATCAGGCTGATCAAGGTGGAGAAACAGTATACGATACAAACACAGCTGGATCATCACAGCCTAGTACCAGAAAGTGGACTCGAGCCCACCCAAACTCACAAATAATTGGAGATCTCTCCACTGGAGTAACCACACGGGCATCAACGATGAACGAAAGCCTATACTCCTGCTTTCTAAGTCAAAAGGAACCCAGTAAAGTAGCTGAAGCACTCGCCGATCCGGACTGGATAATTTCAATGCAGGAGGAAATCAATCAGTTTGAGAGGTTGAAAGTTTGGAACCTAGTACCTAGACCAGCTAGGAAAACCATTATAGGGACTAAATGGGTGTTTAAGAACAAAAAGGACGAGCAAGGAGTCGTTATCCGGAATAAAGCAAGGCTGGTGGCAAAAGGCTACAATCAACAAGAAGGAATTGATTATGATGAGACATATGCTCCAGTCGCAAGAATAGAAGCCATCAGGATATTCTTAGCTTTCGCTGCACACAAGAACTTCACAGTCTACCAGATGGATGTCAAAACTGCATTCCTCAACGGAATACTAAAAGAAGAAGTTTTTGTTTCCCAGCCTGAAGGTTTTGTGAACAAACAACTCCCAGACCATGTCTACAGACTCGATAAAGCTCTATATGGACTTAAACAAGCTCCCAGAGCCTGGTACGAGGTCCTCTCGGATTTTCTCATCTCATCAGGTTTCACAAAAGGGAAGATTGATACGACTCTTTTTATCAAGAAGGACGGCTCAGACATTATGCTAGTGCAGATCTACGTTGACGACATCATATTCGGGTCAACAGACTCACGAATGTGCAGGAACTTTGGGGATCTAATGAAGCAGAAATTCGAAATGAGCATGATGGGCGAACTAAGTTTCTTCTTAGGACTTCAGGTTAAACAGCTTCACAATGGAATCTTCATAAGTCAATCCAAGTACATTCACGACATACTCAAGAAGTACAACTTAGACAACTCTAATCCTGCCATGACTCCCATGTCTACCTCATGTAAACTTGACTCAACAGGAAAATCTGTTAATCAGACAACTTATCGAGGCATGATAGGCTCTTTGCTCTATCTTACATCAAGTAGACCGGATATCATGTTCGCCACATGTCTCTGTGCACGCTTTCAAGCTGATCCAAAGGAATCTCACATGCTCGCAGTCAAGCGAATTTTCAAATATCTCAAGGGAACTCCGAATCTAGGTCTATGGTACCCGATGGAATCAAGCTTTGAACTCGTAGGATACACAGATGCTGATTACGCAGGATGCAAGCTGGACAGAAAGAGCACTTCTGGAGCCGCTCAATTTCTTGGGGGTAAACTCGTAAGCTGGTCATCTCGAAAGCAAAATTGTGTCTCAACATCGACAGCAGAGGCAGAATATGTCGCTGCTGCGAGTTGCTGCTCACAAATCTTGTGGATGAGAACCCAGCTGCGAGATTTTGGCATAACGTTAAATCATATTCCAATTTTTAGTGATTCTAAAAGTGCTATAGCTATAACAAGTAATCCAGTACATCATTCACGCACAAAACATATAGACATTAGATATCACTTTATTAAGGAACATGTGGAACAAGGTACAATCGAAATGCATTTTGTCAACACCGATCTTCAACTTGCTGACTTATTTACTAAGGCATTGGATGAAAAGCGCTTCCAATTCTTGGTATCTAGGTTAGGCATGTTGAACCATAAGACATGATCGATTGTCCCTACATGAACCTGAAATTGTGAAAATAGATCATTTCAATTTTTTCTCTATATGTTATGACTGGTAAAATCCTACTATTATATCTAGGGGGAGACCAAAAAAAAAAAAAAAAAAAAAAAGAAAATGCATGAATCTAGGGGGAGTCTTTCATTTTTATGCACTAATTTAGGGGGAGTTATTATTAAATGGTTTGCACAAATATTTCACACAAGGAGTTTATGATATCTCATCAAATTTAAATTATATAGTATGGTGAAACTCCTTAAGCTTCTATCAAAAATTAAAATTATTCAAATATTTCACATATCACAATTATTTCTCGGCGAAACTGCATATCGATCGAAACCCTTTCAAATTGATTTGCCAATTGTACTAAGCAAGTTTCGATCGAAACTGAATTTTAACTTTTATTTCATTAGTTTCTCGCCGAAACTGAGCATCGCTCGAAACTTCCTTTGCAACTTTTAAATCGCCCGAACTTAAGAATCGGGGAAATATTTTATTTATTAAAATATTTCTTTGCTTTAAGTTTTTATTTTTGAGGTTCAAATTCCCAAAACTTCAAATATTGAGGGGGAGTAGTTAGTTTCACAACCATTTTTTTTAATGATTCATACACCCTTCAATAAGCGAAAATCGCTATTACAACTCAAATACGCAAAACATCTTCAAAATACCAAATCACTCAATGAAAATCACTTGAAATACGTAACAAGGTCTCAAAAGCCAGTACGGGCTGTTAAAACCCAAAACAGGATCGCCATAAAAACGATGAACAAGCACATAAGAAGTGCAATCTCCAGTACTAGCTTATCAAGATTGCGATTGAAGCGACGCACTAACTCTTCGTGCTCCCTGTTCTTTTCTTGGTCTCGCTGCTGATTCCAGTTCATCTTTAGGAGCTCGATTAGTTCGATTGAATGATTTACGATCTCACCATGTTTCTTCAATCGAGTCTATTTATAGGCGTAAATCGACCAACGAAATCATAATAGTCCCGACAAACATGATAAATGATATCGACGGATCTTTGACTTGATAGCTCAGCGCCGCGAGTGAAAGCGATGCTTTCGTAGTTGCTTATTGGATTTTGCGTCCCATAAATCGACTTTAAAAATAAAATAAAAAAAAAAACTAAGTTGATTTGACATTTAATTTGGGAAAAATTTTGAACTCTGTGTTACCTATAAATTGAAAATCTCGCATATGTCAGTGTTAGGGTGATTTTACTCAGATTTTCTTTAATTGATTTTTGATCATCCTCAAAATCGCCCGATTTCAACTTAATCTCTCGGCGATTTCAACTACTTCTAAATATCCTCGGCGATTCTTCAAATCGCCCGATTCCTCAGTTCGCCCGATTTCTCAATCGACTCAATTCATCTGATCTATCAAAATACTAGAATCGGCCGAATTGTCAAAATCGCCCGATTCATCAAAACTGACTTTCGCTCGAAACGTGTTTCAATTGAAATTGAAATTTGATTAGATTCTCTTATAATTTTGATCGGCAAAACTGACTTTCGCCCGAAACACATTACGATTGAAATTGATTTTTAAATCTCTCTCGGCGAAACTGATTTTCGCCCGAAACTCAATTCAATCGATCGAAAATCAAAATTAACTCTTTGAAAATTTTCACGGCGAAACTGAGACTTCGCTTATTTAATTAGAGTTTCGCCCGAAACACTGTTCTTCTTCATCGATTTTCAAATTCACTCTGAACATCTCTCTTCAATCGCATACGATATCATCACAGTCTCACTTTGTTTTTCCGTATTTTGCAACTCCAAATCACTTATTGGTAAGGAAAAACGCAGCCTTTAACTGATTTTTCTCTCATTCGTGCAGATTACGCAGATTAGGGTTGCGTGAGTTCGAGCGAATCACTGTTAAACGTGTTTTCATCTCGCTAGATTCGCTCGACACTAAACTCTAGTTTCCATTTCACATGACAATCGATCGATTGTTACTGAAAATTTTACTTATTCTATGTTTTCAAATCGACGCTTTCTAGGGTTTTACTGCTTTCGATCGAAACCGAGCATTTCAATTTTCAACATACTTTTAATTGTTTTGACTTTATCCTTTCGATCGAAACTGACGACAAAATCAATTTTAATCGATCGACACTTTCACAATTTTACTCAATTCCACAGTTTCGATCGAAACTGAAGGTTCAATTGAATCGCAAATCAATTCGCGATTTACACTGTGCCACATTGGACTTTCGGTCGAAACTGAATTATGTTACCCATTCGCCGAACTTATTTAAATTACATATGACTTTCGATCGAAACTCAATTCATGATTTAAATTGTCCCACATTGGACTTTCGATCGAAACTGAATTGCATTACTCCTTCGCCGAACATGTTTCAATTAAAAATGACTTTCGATCGAAACCACTGATCAAATTGAATTTATGACTTAAATCGCACGATACACATTAATGCCCGAAACTCAAAATCAATTGAAATTGGCACTTTCGCCGCTAACTTAATCCAATTTCAATTGTTGCCGAGTTTTTGCCGAATTTTTCTAAGTCCTAACATGCTTATCCACAAATTGCACAACATTTGTATGCTTTCTAAGTCAAATGATCGATTTCCACTAATCCACTGCTTTTATCTTGCAGATCGATCACAATGGTGAGACAAATTGACGAGATTTTTGCCTCCAAGGACTGGGCACAGAGGACACCCAATAACCTTCAACTTGACTTCGATAATATCTCGTGCCCAGATCCTATCATTATTAAAATCCTCGCAAACCACCCTCTACAAACCGCCCTAAACATCACCGAGGTAGTCCCTGAAGTGTATGTACAACAATTTTGGTCTACCCTTCAGAAACCAACAAATAACCCCACAATAACCACCCTTTCCGCAATAATCGACAACACAATAGTCGTATTTACTCCAACCATTCTCCGTTCCATTCTCAACCTACCACACTCACTCATATATGATTCTCCTCCATCTAATGACGTCCTAATCAGGGATTTCCTTTTTATGGGCCACAAACCTAACGCCCAAAATTCCATTCACCTCCCTGACTTCACAGCCAAAGACATCCCTGGACCATGGAGGACCCTGTTCCTGATCGTAAACAAATGCCTCTCGCCAAAACACTCCGGGTCCGACAAATGCAACCGAAACATTATGCTGATTTTCCACGGGATCGTCTTCAACAAAAATTATGACGTCGCCCAACTCATCTGGTCGGATATCCTCGATCAACTTCGAAGGCGAGGTCTCGGATCTACGAAGCCAGTGCTCCCTTACTTACGGTGGCTACCTGTCATCGTTCAACATTTCGTGGATCTTCATCCCGAAATCGAACGACGACCAAGAGAAGAGGGCTACCAATCTCCGAAGCTCAACAAAATTCAATCATCGAAGAACAAATTCGATCAGGAGGCCATGATCATCCCAGATCACTTACTTTGCCGCCTCGATCCAAATGAGCCGGAGCTGCGCAAATATATGCGAGCCAACAACCTTGACGACGTCCCCGTGGCTCAACACAACCCAGTTGAACCTAACCCAGGGACAAGCCAACCCCCACAGCCAAATGTAAGTCTAGGACACTCCTCATCCCCAAAGCCAAAACAAAAGCGCAAATCCAAAGGGGATGACCGAGGAGGAAAACAGGAACGGCGTACAAAGCAAAAACACGACCGTACTCCTCAGCCAACTAATCCACTAACAAGCCGGACCGAACCCATAAGTACAGGGGTTGACTTTGTCTTCCCCCGAGTAGAAGTCGCAACATCGGGTCCAATCGCGCAAACTACCCTCCCCAGCCACTCAATCATCTCCCAACAGATGATTGTTTCACATATTCACGAGGTGCCACGTCATTCGTCACCACCTCGCTCGGAGATGGTTGATGTAACAAGCAGTACTCCGCCTCAGACTGCATCTTCTTCGATCACTACGAGTCTAGTGCCCTCACCATCCATAATTTTTCCGCTTTCTAGGACACTACCTTTAGATTCTGCACCTCTAGATCTTCGTGATCTAGACCGAACGCTCTACGATGTCTCCATACTCGAGTCTAGTACGGAACAGAGCGGAAGCCCCAACGTAGTCAACATCACTGCAGCTACGACCTTGGGCCATCAAACTGAGTCAGTCTCAGCTTTGATGTCAACGATGAGCCTTCGTGGCCTCGGTTCTTCAAGTCCTGTGCAAACGGGCGGCACATCAGTACCCTCTACTGATGTTGTGACGACGGAACGTCTTAGTGACTCCGTCCGGTTATTTTCCCCGTTCGTGACGGAGGCCAGGCTGGATGATCGCCTCGCAGAGTTTGCAGAAGGACTCGAGAACACAATAATGGCCAAAGTCTACAGTACCATTGAGACCTCCACTCGAGACAAAGGCAAAGCCCCCGTCACCGAAGACGCCACCACACGAGCCGAACCATCCCCTGCCTCTGAGGAAGGGCCGTGGAACGTACCAATCCCAGAATTGATTGACGTTCTACTGGCCAGACTTCGCAGTGCCCCAACGCTGACTGCGTACGAAGCGGAGGTCCTCAGACGCTTGGAACTTCCATTCAACCCTCCTAATCCCGGCGAGGCCCAGTCATCAAGACATTCACGTGACGACCCTGACGGTGGGGGTCGTCCCGAGGGGGAGAAGACACAAGGGACAGGGCCTCCGTCGCAGCCACAGCCACAACCTAGAACCACCCGAACACCCACCAGAACAAAACCACCTACACCCACCCAAACCAGAAAATCTACCCGAACTACTACCAATACAACCCAACCGACCCTCTCATCAACCGTGAGTCCATCACCACCTAGCCTTACAAACCCAAGAACTTCCCCTGACCCTCCATCCTCACATTTTCTATCTCTCGAAACACTTTACAACCCACACTCAGCGGTAGAGAAGTACATCTTCAACGACGACTGGTTAACAAAGCCGATGCATCCAGACTTGGCCAAGGGCTTACTGGACAACGCCAGATATTTCTTAATGAAGGCGAATGTTGACCTAGCACTAATCGACGATGATGAGCTCGAGGAAGGTGAAGACTACGAAGCAGACATTCCAGAACTTCCAGAGCTTCTCAAACACGCTGTCGTTGATAAGGAGTACTCCACCTCGAAGTCGAAGAAAGGAAAAGAACAGACGCCGCCGTGGGAAAATGTCAAAGTGATAGCTCCATATCAAGAAGAGATACGGAGAAGAATTTGGAGGAAGAAGGATAGGATCAAGGACCTAGACGAGCTGAGTCTAAGAGGCCTAACTCATCTCCCGAGGCCAACTGCTGTACGATACTTGCTCTCTCTACGCAGAGGGCTTGTGTGGAGAGCAAAAGATACAGATGTTAACATTCTTAGAAGAGAAGAGAAAGAAAAGGCCAGAATCAACAAAATCTTGGGAGTCCGGCGAGGTCGTGTCGACTACTATGAATATCCTATCTATAAGGTGCAGCGAGAAGATGGAACGGTTGAGGAACTGACCGAAGGCGATCTCTCCTACATCAGAGGTGAAGATGTTGATCGGATACTCGTAAGCTTCAGATTTCTTGGAACACTCCAAAATCCAGACTTGAAAGTGGGCTACGTTGCTCTAAAGCGATTCATGATGCGCCAAATCAAGTTCAATTCGACTCACGATCTTCAAATGGCGGTGGAAGGCAACATGAAAAGGGTGAATCTCACGAAGCCATCCTTCGAAGTCCCCGACTCAAGTCTCGGAGAAGGCCATATTATCAATGATGACAACGATCCATCTGTTGTCTACATCAATTACAAGGGAGAAAAGAGGCTGATGAAAACATCCGAGATTGCTAAATTCAGCGATGGGACGCTGCTGATTATTCGAGTGAAACTCGAATGGATCTTGGAGAAGCTAAGGAACGAAGAAGCAGAAGTCCATTTACCATGATGTGAAAGAGGTAGTAACATGTTTTTCAATAAAGGAATATATGTTTACATGGCTAACAACCTCAAAAATTCGAATAAGATGAAATTGACTCACATACGAGCCTTAATAATAAGTGAAAATTCGCGTCGTTAATCATGGAATGTGACGATAATTAGCACTCTTCGAGTTTAAACGTTTTCAAGTAACATTTTTCCATAGAAAATATAACACATGTATATGTAAAATTTATTAAGAATATTCTAGAAAGTTCTGGATTGTCAGAGAAGCTAACAAACTGTCAGAAAATTATAACAGGATTTTTTTAGAATATTCACACATTGCCTGTAGATAATACAACATGTCTGATATATAGAAACAATACCAATCGAATTATGACACATTGTTTGGTGCAGATACCACATAATACGCTCAGTATAACATCATTAATTAGACTTGTTAGGAATATATAGTAGCATCCTTTGATTTATGTAATCTTGGGTTAATATGTGTTATTTAGTGGGTTGTTAGTAGTTTGGGGTGACTTATGATATTATGTCATAGTATTGTATTGGGCTTTAATATACCAAACTATTGTGGTATATAAAGCCCCATTTACCCTAATTAGGGTTTTATCAAAAGTATTGAAAGGTAAGCCACCTTGTACGTTAGATTAAGAAAACACACACTAACACACACACTCAAGGTGTTCTTCACGTTCTACATATTCAAATCAATCTTTTGATCCTTGTTTGGTAATAAAAGGGCTAACAAGACTAATTTTGTTCGTAAATGCACTTTTTCCCGAATGTATAAGATTTATGTTCATGTAAGTATGTCATTGATTAAGTTAACAAACCAAATTCCCTTAAAAAACATATTATGCGAATGTTGATCTCAATGTGAAAGTTGAGATCAAAAGCCATGTAAACATATAGCTCTTCTTTCACAAAAAATACTAGTATCTATTTTGATGAGACATAACGTTATGAATTCCATTACAAACGTATTCAAAGTTCAACATTAAAGCACGAACAACATTCAATAGATCGTACTCAAAATTCAAGACCCCAACACTAAACAATCGAAATGAAGTGGATTTGTGAGCGAAATTAATGAAATTTGTAATGTGGTACGAAGAACCTATTATGCAGTACCAATATCTACAACCGTGTTAAAAAATGGATTTGTAATGTGATTTTATATCGAACATTCGGTATTATTGGCAAGTAATATGGTAATATTTCTTGACAATATAAAACATTCCAGAATATTCTTAATGAAATGTTTTCTTTTATCTATATGTGTTATTTTATTTGCAGAAAGTGTTGCTCACCTTGAAAACGTTTCAATTTCGAGAAAAAAAAGCTAAATTCGCATTGTTTCATGATTAATATCAATCATTTTTGTCAATTACTAAGACAAATAATCAAATTGAGTCAAATTCACCTTATGCACCAATTAGAGTGGAGATTTTACCCGTTTTCAACAAGATTTATGAATCTTCATTCCATTATAAACTTAAAAAATTTCTTTGATTATGAAGACCCATGAGAAATTGAGGTTGATTTAACCTTATTGTTTATTTAGTAACAATTACTGTACTTTTAGTACCACTTCAGATAATCCAAACGCTTTGATTTTATGTACTAAGAGCTCGATGCCAAAAATTATCGAAACACGTCTAAAAAAAAAATACCACATCAATACTTATGAAAAACAAAAGTAGGGTCATACCACTTCAGAGAATCCAAGTAATGCTTCAATTTCATGTAGTAACAGTTCGATGCCAAAAATTATCGAAACAGGTCTGTTAAACAAAATACCACATCAGTACTTACGAAAAACAAAAGTATGTCATAATATACCACTTCATATATTCCAAGTAATGCTTCGATTTCATGTACAGTTCCATGCCAAATTATCGGAACAGGTCTGTTAAACGAAATACCACATCAATACTTACGAAAAATAAAAGTAGGTCATAATATACCACTTCGGATAATCCAACTAACGCTTCGATTTTATGTAGTAACAATCCGATGCCAAAATTATCGAAACAGATCTCTTAAATAAAATACCACATCAATATCTACGAAAAACAAAACTAGGTTATAATATACCACTTTAGATAATCCAAGTAACACTTCGATTTAATGTAGCATCAGTTCGATGCCAAAAATTATCGAAACTGGTACGTTAAATAAAATACCACACCAATATTTATGAAAAACAGAAAAAAAACAAAAGTAGGTCATAAAATATACCACTTTAGATAATCCAAGTAATGCTTCGAATTCATGTAGAAACAGTTCGATGCCAAAAATTATCGAAACAGGTCTGTTATACAAAATACCACATCGATACTTATGAAAAACAAAGTAGCTCTTAATATACCAATTAATCGCGCAAAAGGGCGGATTATGAGATACCCATTGTATCATGACACACTTTGTATTTAGTACCACATGTCGGACAAACAATACCACATCAATACTTATTATAAACAAAACAAAGTCATTGTATACCACTTGACCGCATAAAGATATCGGTTATGAGTAATGAAGTAACGTATCTTGATACTAAGACATAACATAGTAAAAAAATGCATAATATAGTAACACGTGTTCCAGATGAGTCGACGCCATGCATAATATAGTACCACGTATTCCAGATGATAGATGCCTTTCATACGACCTGCTTCACACAACGTACATTTTAGAAGTGATGGGGTGACGATTGTTTCAAAATTCACAGAGCCTATGAAACGCCCAAACTATGGGTACCTCGAATCCATACAGATTAGCTGCAATTGCTGTCGAGAGGCAAGATTTCTCGAATTTGAACCCAAATAAAAACTCATTAAAATTCTTACATAGTACTTCATCAATATTAGAATAAATCTTACGTGACACGTCGAAATTGATTGGTTGATGGGGCAATCGATTGTGCTCGATTCATTGTGAAAAATGGGGTTCAATCATCCAAAGAAATAAATATAAATCTGTTAATAATATTTTACTATCGGTAAGTAACATTTATCAGTTTAAAGTAACACTTATAGTTTTTACGGTAACAAAACATCGTATCTATGTAGCATAAAACTTGCGTAGAATACTAATTCAGAGAACACTTTATTAAGGATATTTAGTCAAAACATAGTTTGGGTCTTTATCATTACATTTTTCAATAAAAATGTACTTAAACTAAAAAATATCCTGAAAGGGCATCATGACCAATACATTTTTCATTACATAGTTTGCGTAGGGCACGAACACAAATCGTCCCTTTATTTATGCATCCGTGACGACTATATATTTTTATTTATACACATTGACGTTGACTTGGTAATAGGATGCACATGCAGGCGGCACGATTGATTTCCAAAACATCACTTTGATATTCTCTTTCTATGTCTTATCAATGTGGTTGTGTTAGTCTAGGTGTAATCATTATCAAAATGACGGATCACCTAGGTGATAACATGAGGTGATAATTTAAGTTTTGGATCACCTAGAAAAAGCAAGGTGTTAGGATATTTCGAATTCGAAACTTAGTAAAAACGAAACTTAGTAAAAGAGGAAGTGGTTGAGGATTGTCCCACTCCTCAACCTAATTTCCGCCAGCTCTGAGTAGTATAAATAGGGTTTATGAAACCCTACCTTAGACAAATTTTCGAAATCCAAAAAAAAAAAAGAAGAAAGAACTTTCTCGTTCTATACTCTCATATCTCTCTCAGCCTTGAGAAGACTCCAGGGGCAGCCGAGCTTGAATCTATCCGTCTTAAACAAGCTAGGGCTGCGACGTTGTAAGGTGCCGGCATGACGATCTTGCGCAAAGAAGTTTGTTCGTGTGCTTTTGGCTCAGGAGAGGGGCACTATGCCTCGGGGAAAAGAAGGGTTCGAAGCTAGCCACCTTCACGAGTGTCGTCAAGGTATCATGGCTGAAAACTCTGTCTTTTGTGGCATTATATTCTCGTGTTTGTAACCGAGCGATCTTGCAAAGGCAGGAAACCCCGATAGTTTTTTAAACTTCACCATTCAAGGAACGTGGGTTCGATAATAATATTTGCCTGAAAAATGACGATAATAAATAAAAGGGACGGAAAATAAATTTGGACAGTGCAAACGAGGTTTACGTGGTTCGGTCAGAATGACCTACGTCCACGGAGGTTAGAACTTCTTTACTATGTGGAGTGATTGCAAACACGTACACTGACGTAATACACAAAAGAAGGTACAAACAACTAGGAGATATAAATGATCGGAAGAGAGAAGATCGTTAGTTTGACTTCAACTTGGCTCTTGCTGTCATCCTTGAATTAATTGCTTGTTAGAAGCCTTCAACTTGTCGCTCTTCAAATAAATTTGAATCTTAGTCCATCGTGGCACTTCCAGTATCTGCGTTCCGGTCCTCAGTGACCTTCTGATAGCATCTTTGATCCGATTGATGGTTGCATTTGGCAAACTACTTCTCCGGTATCCGGTTTCACCTGTGTCTAACCGGTGTACTAAATTAAGTTAAGTCCAATCATCAAAAATGTTAATCTGAATCGATTCCTAACAATTTTTCCATTTTTGGTGATTGGCAAAACTTAATGAAGGAGAAGGTATTTATTATATCAAAAGAGTTTTGATACATAAGCAATCAGTCTATTACAACCGTTTTATCCTATCTAGTACTTAGACTTGGCCAGTTCTTCAATCTTCCGGTTGATGGCCTTCTCCGGTCTGTCTGGTGCGTCCGGTCTTGGCCTTCTGCTTCGTTCAGCACGGCTTATTGCAATCATTTGCATTGCCGTCCTTTTCCCTTTTTGACAATTATTTGTCCAATTTTGGGAAGGTAGTCCCGGTTCCTTCTGGACAGTGGCTCCAGTTCGGTGGATGAGCTTCGGTAGCAGACGTGTGCTCAATACCTCCCACATCTGAAACTTTACTGAGATTGTCCAAGGAGGGAGTTATCATTGCGCAGGAGAGTCGTCATTACGGTTGTTTTCTCCTCGGCAAGCGCAATGAATCCTATAGGAGCGGCAATATTTTGCCTGGCATGGCATTTAATCGCCAGACAGCCGCTCGTCTACTACCGGTGCAGTTCTTGGGAGTTCAGGCACTCCACTAGATGGCCCGGTTTCTGCATAGTGTACAGAAACTCTTACAGGACTGAAGAGTCCTATGGCCTTGCATCGCCGTGGTAGCTAAGACACTCCTGCGTTGGCGATCTCTGACAGAAGATTACTCAGCCTGGACAAAGCAATAAGCGAGTGCGACGTTCGACTTGACCGTTTTGGCAGGGGTCCTTCAGAAGCCACATCATCTTCTTTTCGGCAAGAGCTCCGTGCGGGAGATTGGGGACCGGGCTTGTTACTTTCATCTCGGCCCAATCCATGAGTGTCATCCCAGAGATAGCCGTCCTTGCCTTCGGCTTTTCTTTTAAGTTCTTGCTGGTCTTGAAGAACTTCTTCACACCTTCATGTGACAGCCCAAAGGTCTTAGCATTCCCTCCTGGGTCAGTTTCCTCCTTATGTCGAATCATTGGTGCAGGTTTTTTACTGACCGAATTTTTGGCTAGTGACTGTGAGGAATTTTCTGGCTGTGAAGCTATTTTTGTTTTACTAAGGGTTTTGCAATTGTTGGAGACTTAGACAATTTTGAGTTGATGAGCCTTAAGCAAAAGGGCGAGATCCTTAAATACTATGGAGATTTTGTCGCTACTGGTCACGGGTCCTCAATAACCCAGACTCTCCTTATCTCTTCAGTCAGTGCCTCGGCACTTTATGTCTTGTCCGGTGTCAGAGATTCTTTGATGATAGGACATTTCATATATTCAGATAACCTTGCAGTCTCGAAGCCAATCTTTATCTAAGACACACTATGAAATATATTCATTGTTGAAGTGCAATAGTTGAGGAAGAATTTGGTCTGTAACCGGACAATAAGGGTTATATATATATCCACTGGTTAAAAAAATACAACTTACGGTTTCAGAAGGAATCCGATAGCTGACGTTGAGAGGCTGCACTTAAAATAATATAAAGGAATATGTGTTTAAGTTTCTCAGTGTGACTGATGTCGGTTTTTGCTGAAACCAACTAGGATGAGTGTATAGGCCGATTTTTAAAAAAATAACCGATTTTGGAAAAGGTGTGCACTAAAACCATCAAATGCAATATTTTTGTAATGTTTAGGTAACTTCGTTATATCATTAATTTGGTATAACGTTGTTCCCCCTCACTTCATGCTAGGACTTTTAAGATAGATCTAGTAGTCCTAAAGCATTTCTAAAGAAGGTGAACTTAGCTTCGGGGAGCATTTTCGTTAATATGTCTGCCACTAGTCACTCTATTGAGATATGCTCCAATCTGATCTCCTTCCTAAGCACGTGATCTCTGATGAAGAGATGCCTGATCTCTATGTGCTTCATCCTAGAATGAAACACCGGGTTCTGCGTGATTGCGATTGCACTTGTGTTGTCGCAGAATATTGGCGTATCTAATTTCTTTACTCCATAATCTGCCAGTTGATGTTGAATCCATAGAATTTGTGAGCAGCAACTTCCAGCCGCGAGGTATTCTGCTTCAACTGTTGACGTTGCAATTGAGGTTTGCTTCTTGCTAAACCAAGAGATGAGCCGGTCACCAAGGAATTGGCATGTTCCTGTTGTGCTTCTCCGGTCTATCTTGCAACCTGCATAATCTGCAACTGTAAAGCCATGTAGGGATAAACTGGAATCTTTAGGACACCATAGTCCGACGTTGACTGTTCCTTTAAGCTACTTCAGTATCCTTTTGGCTGCAGTATAGTGGCTCTCCTTGGGATCTGACTGGAACCGGGCGCAGAGACCGACACTGTACATGATATCCAGTCTGCTGGCTGTTAGATAAAGTAGTGAGCCTATAAGTCCTCGGTATTTAGTTATATCAACCGCTATTTACATTTCGTCCTTCTCCAGCTTAATTGATGCACTCATTGGGGTGGATGCTTCAGAGCAGTTCTCCATACCGAACCTCTTCAGTAGCTCTTTGGTGTATTTCGCCTGGTTGATGAAGGTTCTAATTTCTAGTTGCTTCACTTGAAGGCCTAGGAAGAACGTCACTTCACTCATCATGCTCATCTCGAACTGGTCTTGCATCAGCTTGGAGAATCTTTTGCACAGCTTAGGGTTGGTTGAACCTCATCGACATAGATTTGTAAGATGATTAGATCTTCCCCCTTAGTGTATCGGAATAATGTATTGTCCACGCTGCCAATTGAGAACTCACTGTCTGTTAGAAATTTTGATAAGGTCTCATACCAAGCCCATGGCGCCTGCTTGAGTCCATATAAAGCTTTCTTCAATCGGTAGACGTGATCTGGGAACTCGTGGCTGATGATACCGGGAGGTTGAGCTACGTAGACTTCTTCTGAGATCTTTCCGTTTAGGAATGCACTTTTGACATCCATCTTCTACACTTTGAAGTCTTTAAACGCAGCATAGGCTAGAAAGATTCTGATTGCCTCTAGTCTTGCTACTAGTGCGAATGTTTCATCATAATCTATCCCTTCTTCCTGTCGGTATCCCTGTGCAACGAGCCTCGCCTAGCTCCTTACTACCAGTCCATTTGGTAGTATTTGAGTAGGCCTTGGCACTAGCATCCATACATCGCTTCTTTTGAACTGGTCCAGCTCTTTCTGCATAGCTGCGATCCAGTCACTGTCCTTAAGTGCCTCTCTAACCTTAGACGGCTGTATTTGAGAAATAAAATCATTGATGAACATGTTAGGGTTGGACTGGCGCCTGGTCTTCATATGTGCAGCTAGATCACCGATGATCAGCCTTTTTGGGTGATTGAGTTTGGTCCGGTTCCAATTGATCGATTCCTCCTCAGATTGATCTTCTTCTTGGGGGTTGACTGGTTCTACCGATTCTTCGGGCGCTAGTCCAGACTGTGTTTCTTCTTCAATCAACAGTTGATCATGCTGAATCGAGACTTCTGGTGTTTGCTCATTGTGAACTCCGGTTTCTCTAGCCTCTGGTTGACCTGATGCATTAGCTTCGCATACCGGTTCCTCATCTTCACTAGAATCATCCAAGTTCTGAATTTCTAGTTGGTTGCTTAGCCGATTGATGTTCCCTGGAGTGTTGTTCTCATGTTGAGATTCTTCAAACACCACATGCGGAGATTCTTCTATGCTCAGATTCTTGCAGTTGAACACCCGGCCCTGCTGACTGCTGAATATCCTAAGAAAAATACTTTGTCAGCCCGTTTGTCAAAGGTGGCTAGATGGTTCTTCCCATTGTCGTGGATGTAGCATCTGCTTCCAAAGGTTTTGAAATAACCAATGTTGGGGATGTTGTCAATCCAGATTTCGTAGGGTGTTTTTCCTTGACTTTTACATATCATTGACCGGTTCTGTGTGTAGAAGGCGATATTGATAGCTTCTGCCCAGAATTTCTGAGAGATATCTGTATCCGCCAGCATAGTCCTGGTCGCTTCCTTAAGCGTCCGATTTCTCCTTTCAGCAACTCCATTCTGCTGAGGTGTCCTGGCAGTAGATAACTCATGGCGTATGTCATGGTTCTCAAGATAGGATGTTAGACTAAAATTGAGGACTTCAGTTCCTCGGTCACTCCTAATTGCTTTTATCCTTCTTTTCATTTTCTACTCTGTTAAAGAATTTTATTAATTCATTAGGAGTTTGGTCTTTAGTCTTCAGAAATACTACCCAAGTAAACATAGAGTAGTCATCAACTATTACTAGTGTATATCTAGTTCCCCCTAAACTGGTTACCGAAACTGGACCAAACAAATCCATATGCAATAGACCTAGGCACTGATCTGACAACACATTTCCTTTACTCTAAAAGGTTGATCTAATCTGTTACCTTATTGGCATGCTGAACAGATTTTATCTTTAACATTTCGGTAAACCTTTAACTAGCTTGTTTCTACTTAAGGTTGAAATGGTTTTGAAATATAGATGATTTAACTTTTATGCCATAGCCAACTCTTGGACTCACCGGCGACCAAACACGTTGGAGTATGAGCAGTTTGCTCGTTCCAATTTATTGTGTAGGTGCCATCGGTTCTTCGTCCGGTCAGTAAGTTTTCCCGCTTTTGTTTCTAACAAGGCATTTATCATGTTTGAAACTGACTTCATACCAGTATCACTTAGTTGACTAATACTTATTAGGTTATAATGTAGGTTTCTAACTAAGTATACGTTGGGTTAAGTTACCATAGGTAATCTTACCCTTACCTATGGTCTCACCTTTGCCGTTATCCCCAAAGGTGATGGTCATTTTGGCACATGGTTTGATATCTGTGAGAAGTCTTCTTCTCCGGTCATGTGCCAACAGCAACCGCTGTCTAGAAACCAGCTAGACCGGTTGAGCACCTACAAGTATTTCTGCAAGAAAAGGTAATCTTTGGTACCCATATAGACTTGGGTCCAGTTGGAAATTTGATTTTAGGGATCCAAACTTGGATTACCCTAACATGTCTACCAGTAACCGGGTCGATTAGATATTTATGGTTATCATTATTTCGATTTTGAGACCGGTATCTATGGTTTCTGTATCTTTGGGGCTCCGGTCTAGTATGGTGGGCATTCCCCCTTAGTTGTTGGGGTCTTTCCCTTCTTCGTGGGACGTTATTTTTACTACTATATGTTTTAGTTAGGGGTGAGCAAAAATATCCGAAAATCGGATTCCGATCCGGTATCCGGTTTTCAAAACCCGAAAAAACGGATATTCGGTTTTAAAAACCGGATCGGATATCCGATCTGATTTATTTTAAACTAAACCGGATCGGATACGGATAGTGGTTTGTCTAAAATCCGGATATCCGGTATTCGGTTTTATATTTAAAAAAAATAAAAAAAAAATAAAAAATAGTCCAAAAAGAAAAATGAAGGTCCAAAAAGGAAAAAAATCATCAAGTAGAATATTTAAATTTATATTATTTTTATTATTGCAAAAAACTTTGTTAGAGAATTGAAATAAAAAAAAAACATAAAAACATCGAGACGCGGGTTAAAAAATTAATGTGAATTTGTGGTATTGTGTTTATTATTTATTATGTAATTTTGAATCATAAATTCACATATTGTCTCAATTAATATGTCTAGAAATTCTTATATTAAAAAATATATATTTTTTAATTGTGATAAGAAATAAAAAATATGATTTTCAAAAGAAAATAATAAAAGATATAAGAAAAATAAATTTAAAAACCGGATGCGGATATCCGGTGTAAATATCCGAATAAACCGGATATCCGATTAACCGGAGCGGATACGGATACCATTTTACGATATCCGAAAATCCGGATATCCGAATTTTGGATATCCGAAAAACCGGATATACGGTTTTGCTCACCCCTAGTTTTAGTAGTATTCCCCCTTACCGGCTGCAGTAATATCTTCCTGTGTGGGGCTGAGGGTTCAATATTATTTACATATCCCAGTCCAGTTCTCCTAGTGCTATTTTTAGAGGTAGTGGACTAGGGTTATAGTGAGAGGGACGAACAAAGTTTATTACCTTTGAGGCAGGCGGTTGATAAGATGTCGATGCCTCCTCAGTATTTGCTTGTTCTCTGTAACCAAGACCTGTCCGGTCATTGGTGTCCTTCACTATTCCTTGAAGGCAGTTGAGCGTCTTAGACAATTTTGTCCAAGACTGGACTATCGTCGACAGCTTCTGGTTCTCTGAGTCCATTAGCTCAGCGGTCTCTCTTAACCTGTTGTTTTCTTCATCTAGTTGAGTGATTCTCTCAACTAGGGATGCGGTATCTTCCTGTACCGGTACCGTACCTTTCTGCTACCTTCAACCTTTCATTGAGCTTCCAGTACTCATCGGCCATATTCTGAAGAGCATCTAGTACCTCTTAGTAACTGAACTCAGCTTCTTGGTTCGGTTGATCCGCCATTAGGCAAGCGAGTTCTTTCTCACTTTCACATCCGCTCAGTTCTTCTTCCGAGCTTGATTCTTCTGAATCTGTGTCGTCCCATATTTGTGAATTCTTTTCAGCTACAAGGACGCGTGACTTTCTCTTGCTTTTGAATTTGTTTGCCTCCTTTAATCTTCCCTTCTTTTTGGGGTAATTGGCAATATAATGTCCGGTCCTGCCACAGTTAAAACATGTGTTAGAATCTTCGTCTTTCCCAGCATGGTTACCTCTTGGCATTTTGTTCGAAGTTCTCTTCATAAACTTTCCGAATTTTCTGATGAAGGGAGCCATAGCTTCTTCACTCATTTCGTCGGCAGTTTTGAAAGGTTCTGCTACTGCCAGTGCCTTGACTGGTTGAACCGGTATCACCTCCTCCAGCCTTGTCTGGAGCTCAAACTCGTGAGCTTTTAAATCTGCAAAAAGATCATGCAGCATTAGCTTGCTTAAGTCTTTGGATTCTCGCATGGCCATTGTTTTTACATCCCATTCTCGTGGGAGTGCTTTCATGGCCTTGATTGCCATATCCCTGTTTTCCATTTGTCTCCCAAGTGCTGAGAGATCGTTGATAATGGAGCAAAAACGCTTCGCGAAGTCAGCCATAGTTTCTTCTGGCTTCATTCTGATGGTGTCGTATTTTTGAATGGCAACAATGAGCTTATTTTCCCTCGTTTGGTCATTCCCTTTGCACATTTGGCAGAGGTTGGTCCATACTTCCTTTGCGGTCGTGCATGTCATGACCTGTCTCAATATTTTCATGTCCAGTGTTTTGAACCGGGTATTCTTTGCGACGTTGTCAAGATTTGCCTTCTTTCTTTCTGTTGTTGTTAACTCATGTCTTTCTTTTGGAATTTCTTTTGGCTCATCAGGATGCGCCGCATGTCATGCGTTTACTTTTGTAAACACGAATGGTCCTATGTTTATCACGTCTATCATCTCGTCGTCTTGGGCACAGAGATGAGTCATTATTCTAGTCTACCATTCGAGAAAGTTTTCCATGCTAAACATATGAAGCTTGTTAGATGAAGTCATGGTTAGTAGAATGAGAAATATCAAGCAACCCGCTCTGATACCACTTGTTTGGATCGGTTACATGTTTAGAGGGGGTGAATAAACACATATCTCTTTTTCGGTTCTTAACCGGTTAAGGTTAGATACTGGAGCTTGAAATTTGTGTATGCAACTTGTGCGGAAGTTGACCGGTCGGTTTTGAACCAAGACCGGATGGAAATGTGATTTGCGTGTGTGTATTTTCCTAAAACACATAATTGTTTCTGAAAGTTCGGAGCCAAAAATCTCATACGTTTCCCCTTCTTTCCCGCAAGAAAGCCACCACTAGAAGACCCGGTTTTACAACCCTGTTGCACGACCTTCTTAGCTAGACTAACACAGTACAACCCACGCAGCTATACTCAGCTAATTAAACTCCTAGACACCACTTAGAGACCTTTTAAAGTCAGTCTACTTTCAAGAGCTTTTCACAGTCCCTTGAGAACAACACACTCACTCTCTAACCGAATGGTCTAAATACAGTGAGGACAACACCTAATGTGACGCCCGGGGCCGAAGAGGGCGGGGAGTGATCACCGGTGCCAAGGTGCACGGACAATGAGCGGCTCCTGGCAGGCTTCTAGGCGAAGGGGGACATGAATGAACCGATCCCACACCCGAATGAGAGGGGATCCTGAGACTGACAATGTATGGGCGTGTCAGGCTAAGAATCGTATAAAAGAATTGATAGTACTGCTCATATCACCAAGGTCGACCTACCTTTTCGGGAGTCCATCTATAGAAACTCCGAAGTTAAGCGTGTTTGACTTGGAGCAATCTAGGGATGGGTGACCCCCTGAGAAGTTTGCTCAGGGTGCGTGTGAGCGAGGACGAAGCACGCTGAAAGGTTAAATGGTGGTACAGTGGGGCCAGACTATCAGTCGGAGTGTGGTGGGCCCAACCCCACTGGTCCCAGTAGGGACGATGCTACAGTGAGACCCGGTATGGGACGGGACGTTACACCTAAACACTTCTTGCTTATGAGCTTGAACTTTTCTCGCGTTGCGTAATTTCAAAGATGGTGAAGTGGTTTCTTCATCTTGCCTCTCTCCCTTTTATAGTTGGATTCGATGTAGAAGACCGTTGTGAGACGGATCCTTGTACCGGACAGAGCTTTTAATGACTTTTGGGTCTGTCCAGTCTTTGCACTAGTCGCCCTGTGTATTTTGCTTTATTCCTTATTTGGCTTAGTTTGACTTCAACTTTGCTCTTGCTGTCAGCCTTGAATTAATTGCTTGTCATAAGCCTTCAACTTTTCGCTCTTCATATAAATTTGAATTTTAGTCCATCGTGGCACTTCCGTTATCTGAGTTCCGGCCTTCAGTGACCTTCTGATAGCATCTTTGATCCGGTTGATGGTTGCATTTGGCGAACTGCTTCTCTGGTATCCGATTTCAACTGTGTCTAACCGGTATACTTAATTAAGTTAAGTCAATCACCAAAACTGTTAATCTGAATCGATTCCTAACACTATACATAGATACTAATGCATAAATGAACACTTAATAAATACTAATGCATAAATGAACACTTAATAAATTTCTATCTACTAACATACCATACCATTATTAACTAAAATTTATTGTGCATATATACAGTGCTAAATTTAAATATTAAAATAATAATGTTCTATCTACCAACTGTCCTTTCAATTAAATATTGTTGGAATGTGTCACGTGTGAGGACTAAAGAGTCCCACATCGATAGGTTCAAAGAAAATAAATGGGTTTATAAGCTTGATGGGCCACTCCTCCTAATACCAATTGGTTTTAAGAAGGAACCCTATCAAGCTTATACCGACACTCCTCCGTGTGGCGCATGTGTGTGGGCCTCGATGACACATAAATTACCGGAGGCTCGGCCCGAATTTCTACAAATATATGTTATAAGAATATTATTACGAAACTATTAAGATGTTATGTGTTTAAATGAGAATATTAGTTGAGTATTGATGACTTAGTTGTTGATAAGATTAATTGTATTATCAATTAAATTGTTTATTACATATTTATCAAAATGATTTCTACGTAACTAGCTGTAATAGCAAACTGTTAGTAGTATAAATAGGTTATATTCGATATTAATGTTAAGTTCAAGCTTTAAATATTCGATATAACATATAACATATTAAAACTGCTCGAAATTATATATTGACTATTTGTACGTCATAAATGTGTTTCGATAATATTTGAATTATTTTAACTCTGCTTGGATGAAAAGTGATTGTAATGTTATTCAATATGTCGTATTTGTTTGCCACGCAATATCCAGCTAATATATCATAAAAAAAATTGTGCTACGAAGTTACTCACCAATTTCCCATAATTGTTTTGGATGCTTTCTTCAATATGGTTGTTTGTTCGAGGTGATCCAACACTACGGTGATACTCATGTATTTGTTTAATATTTCATTTCATCGAACAATGTAATATTTGAAGTATTTTGTTTGTTTAATCATCATGATATGTACGGTGATGTTGTATCAATGTCGTATAACCCTAAACAAATTTTGTAAACTACTAAATAATCTTTTTAAAATGATATCATAGGTGATATTGATTAATATTTCAAAATCTAAGCATTATATATTATTATTTTATATAATAATTATTTATTTTTTAAACTAAAATATATATCTAATTAGGTTAGTTACGTAATTAAAATATAAACAGTGGTATATAAGGCAGAATGTTGAAATATAAGAGGTATTTTGTCCGTAGATATGTTAGAAAGATCACCCCATCACCGTGATGTAAGATTACCTGTTGTTAATTATGACCTCGATTCAAACATTTACATTGAAGCTGCAAAAATATTCACCTTTTACACTCGTCTTGGACGGTAGTGCGAATTAGACAAGCCAAGTCAAAGTTTCGTGTTCAGACAAGACGTAGTCAAAGTATTCATGTTCATACGCGTTTTCAAGGACGGTAGTCTAAACACGACAAAGGTAAAATTTGAAGAGACTTTGAAGATTTATGTCGGTTCACACACGAGAAGTTTTGGCTATAAAGAGATGAGCAGGGTGATTGCTGCAAAGACCGGACAGACCCATTTTGGGGAAAGTCATTAAAAGATATGTCCGGTACAAGGAGCCATCTCACAACGGCCTTCTACATCAAACCCAACTATAAAAAGGAGAGAGACAAGATGAAGAAACCACTTCACCATCTTTGAAATTACGCAACGCGAGAAAAGTTCAAGCTCATAAGCAAGAAGTGTTTAGGTGTTGTCCTCACTGTATTTAGATCGTTTCGGTGTGAGTGTGTTGTTCTCAAGGGACTGTGAAAAGCTCTTGAAAGTAGATGGACTTTAAAAAGCTGTCTAAGTTGTGTCTAGGAGTTTAGTTAGCTGAGTATAGCCGCGTGGGTTGTACTGTGTTAGTCTAGCTAAGAAGGTCGTACAACAGGAGTTGTAAAATCGAGTCTTCTAGTGGTGCCGTTTTTGGCTCCGAACTTCCAGAAACAATTATGTATTTAGGTAAACACACACACGCAAACCACATTTCCATCCGGTCTTGGTTCAAAACCGACCGGTCAGCTTCCGCACAAGTCACATACACAAATATCAAGCACTGTATCTAACCTTAACCCGTTAAGAATCGAAAAAGAGATAAGTGTTTATTCACCTTGTTGGGTGTGCAAACTATATCCCACACCGAAAGAATGAAAAAAATCTGAGAGGTTTATAAGCTTGTGGGTTCACTCCCTCTATTGCCAATTGGTTTTAGAGAGGAACCCCACAAGCTTATATGGGCTTGGGCTGGAATTGGGTCTGAAAAAATCCTTACATGGTGCGGTGAGCGTGGACGGACACGTGAGCGTGCCTTCAGATGGAGAAAAAAAAATTCTAGCCCGGATACGGTGTGAGTGGTGTGTCCCCGGCCCTTGTAAAGACGATTGGTGAATCTGCGGTGAGAAGCGCTTGGTGCAGTGATTGCGGAGAAGCGTTTGGTGCAGATAATCGTCGTAAGGAGGCCCGTTGTGTGGTCTTGAGTTTGAGGGGAGGTTTGTTGGGTGTGCAAACTATATCCCACACGGAATGAATGAAAAAAGTCTGAGAGGTTTATAAGCTTGTGGGTTCACTCTATCTATTGCCAATTTGTTTTAGATAGTAACCCCACAAGCTTATATGGACTTGGGCTTGGACTGGAATTGGGTCTGAAAAAATCCCTACACACCCCCTAAATACGTAACCGATCCTAACAAATATAGTTTGTTCCTGTTCCTCGATTGGCATCATATGATATGACGACTTGAGCAAGTACATTATTGGTAATATAATTTATAAACAAAGGTTTGAGGGAGGCTTCGGACAAAGTAATCTTGATTAAAATGCCATGATTTAAGGAAATAGGTAATGTATAAATAGCTCCTTAATACATATCCGCATCAAACAATCACGTTAGTTTTGTCGTATTTCATGACATTTTTGGTAACATGTTTTCCATGACTTATAATATAAAGTATAAGCAAATGGTCGGCCGATATCGAGGATAAGCAATAATGAGCTGTATGTGTTTTTTATTTTTGGATCTATGTATTTGGTACCGCGTAACATCATGCATTGACACTTATTTTAAGATTGTCTGCTATTAAATAATAAATATTTGATGGTTTTCTAGGAAATAGGTAGCGTATTCTACGGAAAATAATATATAAATGCAAATGGATCTAAAATATAATTTCTCATCAATCAATCAACCAAATAGGTTGTACCTAATGAGATCGATGGTTACGTAATTTCCATTAATTACGTTACAATGCAATACAAACAAATGGGAGGGAGACCAGCTTCATTTCTTGGAGAGAGTATTGAGGATAAGCACTAATGAGCTGTAATTTTCTTTATTATATTTTCTCATTCTCGAAAAATAAGCTGTAATTTTGTTTTTCGTTTTGGCCTTTTGGGCGACATCTTGCATCAACCTTGATTTAATTTAATATATATTTTTCAGAAAACCTACTCCGTAAAAAAGTTTTGTGCTCAAAAAATAGAAACACCCATACTCTCATACAAACATCAATTCACCATCAAATATGTTTTTTCACCCTCTAACTCGCTAACGGATCGTAACACAAGTTCTTCATTAGCATCTTCATTGTTCTTCTGAATAAGTTAAAACTGAAAAACTCGTGTGAGAATACAAAAAAGAATTGTATAAAGTTGTTCCGCTCGAAATTTAGAGGGGTTTACGAGACATTTGTTGTTACATCTAGGAAACTATTGGGGGTTTTCGATCATTCAATATCGTTTTAAAAAATAGTTTGGTACTAGTTTCCACATAATATCAATTTTGTATCCCGTAATACATACCTTCAATATATTACACGAATGTATATATTTGAGATGTAAATATGAAAAATTACCATGTTAACATTGGAACGAAAAGTAGTGTTTTTTGTTCCATCTATTGAATGAAAACCAACTCCATATGTATAAAACTTTTGCGTTCCATCTATTGAAGTTCTTAAACATCCTCGTTCTTCTTCATGACCGCGCAGCTATTGTGTTTCTTCTGAATTCATACAAATAATGGCAACAGCTTATGCAGCTTTTACATCTCTTATGAATCTCATAACGCAGCTCAACAAACATCAAAACCCTCCTATTCAGCTTTACCATTCACAGGTCAACGCCCTCACATGGAGGATCTCTTTCTTTCTAGGCTTTCTTGAAGATCACCATACCTCCATTGATGGCCCACTTGAGATTCGAATAGCTGATAAAGCACACGCCACAGAAGACCTCATCGAGACTCACATAGCTGATCGAATTATCGACTTTGACGGAAGTCTTCAAAGGGCGATCGAAGGCTTGGATCTCATCACTGAAGAAGTGAGGAAGATGAATTGGAATGAGCAGAGTCAACTCAGCAATCAGTTGACAGTATCGCCACAACAACCACTTAGTGAGAATATCTTGGTTGGTATCGAAGGCTTAACAATAAATATTCTAGAGAAGATCACTCAACAAAACCGTTTCGGCCCTCAGATGATCTCGATAACAGGTATGGGCGGAATTGGTAAGACAACGGTTGCACTTGAAGTTTATGATCATCGACTTACTAAGTCACACTTTCATATTTGTGCTTGGGCTACGATATCAGAGAACTACAATGCACGTCATACTCTCGTACAACTTCTTCTTAGCTTAAATCATGGGGAAAACGAGGAATGTTTGAGTGATCGGAGCGAAGGTGATTTGGGTGAACGATTATTTAAACATTTGTGGGGGAGAAGGTACTTTGTAGTATTGGACGATGTATGGGATGTACAAACATGGGAGAGATTGAGACCCTACTTTCCGGAATCTAGTGGTAGTAGAATAGTGATAACAACTCGGGAATCATCAGTCGCTGCAATTAGCACGCATAATTTTGGTGTGGGTTTGTTGGATGAGCGTAATAGTTGGGATTTATTTTGCGCAAAAGTATTCGGACAGGGTCATAGTTGTCCTGTGGAACTAGAGGACGTTGGAAAGAACATAGCGGGAAAATGTGGAGGACTTCCTCTGGCGATAGTAGCGATCGGAGGGCATCTAGCGAAGTCGCAGAGAACACGAGAGTACTGGGAATATATAGAAAATAATATAAGTTTGGTTGTGAATTCGACAGACGATGGACATTGTGTTAGATGAAGACGATTAGAAAATAAGCTTTTCTTAAGACTTATAAGATAATTAGCAAAAGAACAAGGCAATACTGACAACTCTCACAAGAACACTCGTAACCTCACCCACTATTTTTCCCATGCCTCCCCCAAGACACCTAACTAGGCCCCTATTTATAATATAAAATCTAATCTTCACCAAATCCCATTTGTCAACACCCAATCGATCATAGGGCTGCGATAAGATCTGATATGCTTTATAAGATCAGCTGTAATGTTGAAATGTGCTGTGGTCAATGATATGCTTTATATGATCAGCTGTAATGTTGAAGATGTGATGTAGACGTTGTCTATTGTCTTCATCTTCCAATCGATTCAGCCCAAATCGCCTCAGCCCACTTTGGCTCTTCTACGATACACTTTAATTGGGCTTGGATCTTCGGGTGAGACCTTGGCCGTAACATTACCTCCCTCTTCGAAATGAGCCTTGTCCTCAAGGCTAAAACCAGGAAATTGACGTTGTAGTTCGTCCGCCGCCATCCATGTGGCATCATCCTTTTCTCGACCTGACCATTTCACCAAAAATTGGCGCTCATGACCTTTCTCTGTGGGCACAGATTGCTCCTCTAAAACCTGCTCGGGCTCCACCTGCTGACCGGTTGCGCCTTCTAAGGCTCGGGGAAGCTCGTCTTCCAACGCATGGTTCCCAATTACCTTCTTTAATTGCGAAACATGGAACCGGATGTATACGGCTAGAGGTAGGAAGTTGTAAACGATAAGCCACTGCTCCGATCCTCTCAACCACCTTGAACGGCCCATAAAAGCGAGCTGCTAATTTCTGACTAAACCGTTGCGTAACCGAATGCTGACGGTACGGGCGAAGCTTAAGAAAAACAGCATCACCCACATTGAAATGAACGTCGCGTCGATGCTTATTGGCTGCCCTTACCATCTGTTGTTGGGCACGAGTTAAGTTATACTTGAGTTGTCGAAGAATCTCATCCCGATCGCCCAATACTTCCGAGACCGCTGCAACTCTACATTCGCCCGGTAAAAATTGCGTCAAATTTGGGGGGTCCCTACCGTAAACTGCTTGGAAAGGCGTGGTTCCCGTCGAAGCCTGGAAGGTCGTGTTATACCAATATTCTGCCCAATCCAACCATCGGACCCACGTTCTGGGTTGTTCTCCAGCAAAGCATCTTAAATACGTCTCCAACGTTCTATTCATGACCTCCGATTGTCCGTCCGTTTGTGGGTGATAGGCACTGCTCATCTTTAACTGCGTCCCCTGTTTGCGAAATAATTCTTGCCAAAAATTACTCAAAAAGATTGAATCACGATCACTCACGATACTACTGGGAATTCCGTGTAAACGAACCACGTGATGCACAAACTGTTCAGCTACCTTACGTGCAGTGTAGGGATGTTTTAAAGGAACAAAATGACCGTACTTAGAGAGACGATCAACCACGACCATGACGCTGTCGTACCCTTGTGACTTTGGAAGCCCGTTTATAAAGTCCATCGCGATATCCTCCCAAACTTGTTGTGGAATTGGCAATGGTTGAAGTAGTCCCGCCGGAGACATAGCCACATATTTCGCCTTCTGACATATTAAACAAGCGGCAACATAATCTTGTACTTGTTTCATCATACCTCGCCAAAATAATGTAGCAGCCAAGCGACGATATGTCCTTAAGGCACCCGAGTGACCTCCCATCGGTGTTGAATGAAATTCTTCCAAAAGGCGAGGAATCCAAGCTGAGTCAGTTGGTATCACCAAGCGCCCTCGATAGAACAGCCAGCCTCCAACTAACGTGTACGGAGGTCGTGAATTGGGGTCAGATAATAATGATTCTTTGATAGGTCCTAAGGTTGCATCATGGCTCACTTCTGCAAGGAGAACATCTTTATCCAGCCAACTCGGTATGCTGATCGCGCCTAATTGTAGTTCCTCATGACGTCGTGACAATGCATCAGCCGCGTTATTCGTAACGCCCGGCTTGTACTCTACATCGAACGAATAACCCAAGAGTTTTGCCACCCACATTTGTTGGGCTGGTGTCGCGACTTTCTGGTGGAGTAAGGACCTCAAACTTCGGTGGTCAGTTCGAACTTTGAAGTGTTGTCCGAGCAAGTATGGCCTCCAGTGTTGGATTGCCAGGACCAATGCCATTAGTTCTTTCTCATAGGTGGATTTGTCATTTGACTGATTCGAGAGCCCCTTGCTAAAGTAAGCAATCGGTTGGTTACCCTGCATGAGAACCGCGCCAATGCCGGTGCCCGACGCATCGCACTCTATGATAAAGGGTTTGGAAAAATCAGGCATTGCTAAGACTGGAGCCGTCACAAGAGCTTGCTGTAATTTCACAAAGGCATTTTCGGCCACGTCATCCCATATGAATTTCCCGATCGTCTCTTTCTTCAACAATGCGGTTAGTGGTTGTGCTATTTTTCCGTAATCTTTAATAAATCTTCGGTAATACCCAGTCAACCCCAAGAATCCTCGAACTCCCTTGATTGATTTAGGTCGAGGCCACCGCAACACGGCGGCGATTTTTTCCGGGTCCATGGCTACTTGCCCCGAAAATATTATATGTCCCAAGTATTCGACTTTTCGCTTCCCAAACTGACACTTTTTCTGGTTCACATGGAACTGGTGGTTTGTCAAAGTCTCCATGACTCGCGATAAATGTTGCAAATGCATCTCCCACGTAGCACTATATATTAGGATATCATCAAAAAAGACAAGCACACCTTTGCGAAGATAGGGCCGAAAGATGTCATTCATAGTTGCTTGAAAGGTGGCCGGTGCATTTGTGAGGCCGAATGGCATGACTACGAACTCATAGTGCCCATCGTGTGTTCGAAACGCTGTCTTTGGGATGTCGGCAGCCGTGACTCGAATTTGATGGTAGCCGGAACGAAGATCTAGCTTGGTGAAGTATTCAGCCCCGCATAGTTCGTCCAAGAGTTCTTGAATTACCGGAATTGGATACTTATCAGGAATAGTCACCCGATTTAGCTCACGGTAGTCCACACAAAACCTCCAACTTCCATCCTTCTTTCGAACTAGTAGGACTGGACTCGAAAATGGACTGGCACTCGGACGGATCAAACCTGCCGCAAGCATCTCTTTCACCAAACGCTCAATTTCATCTTTTTGGATGTGACCGTACCGATAAGGGCGCACTGATACTGCCTTGCTGCCCGGAATTAGCTCGATGCGGTGGTCTGTCGCTCTCGTCGGGGGTAGCTTGGCTGATTCTGTAAAGATATGAGGAAATTTTCGTATAACTTCTCTCAATTCTTTTTGTTGTTCTGTTGAAAGTTCTTCTGGAAGTCCCGTTGGTTTTTCCTCAATTTGGTTCAGCCATATAACAGCCCTGAATTCACCCTCTCTTATTTTATTCATGGCCTTGAGACTTATTGGAGCACGTGTGAGGGTAGTGTCTCCTTGGAGAGAGTGTTGTTGCCCGTCCCATTCGAACCTCATCTCAGACGTCGCCCAATTAATTTTCACCTCCCCTAATTGTCTCAGCCAATCAACACCAAGTATGATGTCTACGCCCCCCAATTCGAAGGCAAAAAAGTTTGTTGTGATAGAGCATGTCCCAAGTTGAAGAGTGACTGATCTACACTCGCCTTCTGTTGCAGATTGTCTCCCGTCTCCCAATCTGACCTTGAATTTCTGGTCAGGGGTGCGCGGAAGTGATAGGTGGTTGGCCATCAAAACCGAGATGAAGTTGTGACTTGCACCGCTATCAATCATAACCACCACCTCCTCTCCAAGAATGTGACCACGAAGTTTAAGGGTTCGAGGTCCCGATATACCCCCAATTGCAAATAAGGGTAAATCGAGAATGGTGAGATTACCATCGGGGCTCTCCGAAAGCGTGGCGTCTACCCCTTGACTCGGTTCAGTATCGCCTAGATCCTCGATCTCATCATTTAATAACTGATCTTCTTCTCCCCCGATGAGCATCTGTAACTCCTTATTTGGGCAGACATGTCCGCGAACATAAGGTTGGCGGCAGCGAAAACACAGCCCCTTGGTCCGCAATTCTTGAAATTCTTTATCGGAAATCCTATGATACGGCTTGGCCGATGTTGGTGGCAAGGCAGGGTAGCGTCCTTCCGGAATTATGCCACGTCCGTGGGGAGGTATGTAGCGGCTAGCAGGTGTTGGTTCTCGTCGTATCGTTTCGGTGCGAACTTCTGTACCTATCCCGGGACGCCGATATGTCTTGTTTGGTGTCGTCGATCGGGTGGTAGATATAGTATAGTCCCCTTCCTTTGCGGCGAGTAGTTTACGTTCGATTCCTTTTGCCAATTCATACGCCTCTTCGAGATTCCTTGGTTTTAGAACCTCCACTTCTGTTCTTAGGACCGGATGCATTCCAAGCAAAAAGAACCCCAAGTGTTGGTGCGTTGGAATATCCGGCAAGTTCATAATCACGCCTACGAACTCATAAAAATATTCTTGAACTAGGTTGGCCTGCTTGATGCTCGTAATTCGTTCCAGTTGATTGCCGTGGTACTTATCGTCGAACGTCGTCAATATTTTCTTCTTTAGATCGCTCCACGTTATCAAGGGACATGTTGCCATAACCCATTGAATCCACGGTTGGGCGACGCCCTCCATACAAATCATCGCGCATGATACTTTATGGTACTCCGGTGTATGTTGGATAGTAAAGAACTGATCGGCCCTCGTTATCCAACTCAGTGGTTCGTTTCCATCAAAAACAGGAAGCTCAATGCGACGTTGAAGTGTTGTGGGTACATCGTTATTCATCCCATCATTGAAGTCTGGTGGCTCGTTCACTTCGTGAGATTGAGGAGGCAGTGTTGGTGTCTCACTGTCGTGATTACTCCCACTCGGTGGCGGTTGTGGCTTGGAGGTGATAAAGTCGTATACGAGTTTGTGCAGCGCTTCCATACTCGTGTTGAACGTTGCGATCGTCTTCTCTAACTCTTCGACACGTTGCTCCATTCGTAATCGTGTGATGGGCATAAACGAAGATCCGGCAGGTCGGACCAATTTGTTAGATGAAGACGATTAGAAAATAAGCTTTTCTTAAGACTTATAAGATAATTAGCAAAAGAACAAGGCAATACTGACAACTCTCACAAGAACACTCGTAACCTCACCCACTATTTTTCCCATCCTCCCCCAAGACACCTAACTAGGCCCCTATTTATAATATAAAATCTAATCTTCACCAAATCCCATTTGTCAACACCCAATCGATCATAGGGCTGCGATAAGATCTGATATGCTTTATAAGATCAGCTGTAATGTTGAAATGTGCTGTGGTCAATGATATGCTTTATATGATCAGCTGTAATGTTGAAGATGTGATGTAGACGTTGTCTATTGTCTTCATCTTCCAATCGATTCAGCCCAAATCGCCTCAGCCCACTTTGGCTCTTCTACGATACACTTTAATTGGGCTTGGATCTTCGGGTGAGACCTTGGCCGTAACACATTGCCTCAAAATTTTATCTAAGAGCTACGACAACTTGCCCGTACATTTAAAACCTTGTTTTCTATACATGGCAATATTTTCCGAAGATGCTGAGATTCAGGCGTCAAGACTGATAAGCTTATGGGCGGCCGAAGGGTTTCTAAAACCAATTGATGGTAAGAGCCTCGAAGAGGCGGCGGAAGAGTATCTAAAGGATCTCATTGATCGAAGTCTTGTTATGCCTTCTAGGTCATCTGAAAGGGGAAAAAATAAGGAGATGCAAGATCCACGATCTTTTCAGGAACTTTTGCATAAAAGAAGCCACGGAGAAGAAGTTTCTTTTTAAAGCGCAAAAGGTGGACGACTTGAGAGCAGTAAAAAACGAACGACGAATAGTACGCTGCCATATGGAGTCACAAGAGGGATGTTCGTTGTCGTACTATAACGCCTCAAGGTCAAAAGCGCTTCGTACTTTCATATTTGACGGGGAATTGTCTTCGTTGAAAGATCGAAAACTCTTGAGGGTGTTGGCTCCTGTCAATGGATCGTCGTCGTTTCTCTTCGAAAACATGGACGCGTATCATCTGGTTAATATTCGATACTTTGATCCCTCGGTACCCATTTTCCAAGACGTTCGCCTTCCTTCGTCGTTACTTACCCTCTGGAATTTGCAGTATTTGTTCATCAACATCAAAATGGACAGAACTGCGCCTCTCGAAATTTGGAAAATGACTCAACTTAGGGTTTTCAAGGCAAAGGAGATCACTCTCTCTTGTCCTCCGAGCGATAGCGAAGCTATTACGAACCTACAATCCGCCAAGACAATCATCAATTTCAGCTTTAGCAGAGAGGCGGTTGAAAAAATGCCTAACATCAAGAAGCTGAAGGTCCGCTACGATCTCGACATCGAGGGTTTTGATGAAGGGGCGTTCACTCTCAACAACATCGATCGCCTGGAAAAGCTCGAATCGTTTAAGTTCACGAATGTAACGACATCCTTCTATAATGTACTTCGAAATGTCAGTTTCCCTAGTTCGCTTAGGGAGCTGAGCTTTAGCCACCTTCGCTGGAAAGATGTAAATTCTGAGATATTAGGTTCATTGCCTCTTCTCCAAGTTCTTAGACTGTGTCATTGCGAGGGGACTGAGTGGGAGCTCGTCGAAGGGCAATTTCAGGAACTAAGAGTCTTGCAGCTTTCTCATTGTCGTTCTCTCGAATTAATAGCAGTAGACCGGGAATGTTTGCCATGCCTAGAGAGCCTTGTCCTTGAGCGCTTGGGTCGCTTGGAAGAGATACCCTTAGGAATCGGAGAGATACAAACGCTTAGCTCGATTGCTTTGTTTCAGTGTCCTGACTCAGTTGTTGACACTGCTAAAGTAATGGCAGATTATCAATATTATGATTTAGGGAACGACGAGCTTCAAGTAAAAGTATGGTTGGTCGAAGAATCTAGGCTCTCGAAGAGCTCACTTACCTCAGCCAACTTTCACGTATATAAATCTTGATGTTTTGTTATTTGATGTGTCTGTTAATGTTATGTCCTATGTTATTTTGTAAAGACCACCATAATAAATCTGTTTTCGTTGTTAAACACTTTAGATTGTTGTAGACATATCTTAGAAAAGAACCATGGAAAATTAGTTTAACCAGGTCAGTGTCCATGCATTATGATGATTCCATTAGGCAACACTAAAATCTAATTACTAAAATCCAGCAGCATGAAATAAAACATTAACTACGACGTCCTCTCTCTAAACCTATTCTCTCCACTTTCTCTTAAAAAAAAACTAAGAGTTAAAAGAATATATATTCTCTCCCTTCCTCCATTAAATGGAGAAGCTCATTTTTTTTCGAATTTCTTCTTCATCGTCATTTTTTTTGTGTGTTTTTCCTTCTTCTTATTTATGGTTCTTATGGAGCTACATTGCAACAAATCTTCTTTTTCTCCAGCATTGCTTCTATGATCTTAGGAGCACTGGCCGCCATGGCCCAAACGAAAGTCAAAAGACTTCTAGCTCATAGTTCAATTGGACATGTAGGTTATATTCGTACTGGTTTCTCATGTGGAACCATAGAAGGAATTCAATCACTACTAATTGGTATCTTTATTTATGCATCAATGACGATAGAGGTCGTTATGAAGCTATATCCTTCGCTGATCAACAAGGTTCATGCCGCTTACTTATACTTTCGCTCTATCCAAGGCTGATTGTCTGGTTACACCATAAAGGAAGAGAGAATCAGCTTCTACGGTACTTCATCAAAGATAGCGACTAAGATTTAGAGAGCTTCTGTCTCGGGTAATCATTTCGCTTTACCATAAAAAAAAATAAAAGAGTTGTGTTAGCTCTTGGGAAAGCCATTTTAGTAAAATGCGGGGGTCAAAGAGTTTTAGAAAACGTTCTTGGTGGAAAAAAATGTGAATGAAAGACACCACTGAATTGAATTGGGTCCATGAATCTAAGAAATAGTGAGAATTCTCCGAATCATCTCATCCCTTACCCAGGAAGCCCCGCAGGGATTGCCTGAAGCTGAAAACCTTACGTTGACTGATTATTTCACGTAGCCCGCCTCTCCCATGACTTTCCGGACCAACCAACCCGGATCTGCCCTCGCAAGTCTTCTCTGCATTTTGGGAGCAGAGCATGCAGCAAAATAGAGCCATAGATCTTAGAAGAATTCCACTTCGGTACGACGGTTCAGTGGAAGAACTTTGCCGCATCGATGGGATCTTTTATCCTGGTTGGAGGAGAAATTACCAAACGTCTAGCATTCCCTCACGCTTGGCGCCAATGAGTTTTTTATTTGTATTTGAGAAAAAAAAAAGAAAACTATGCCTTCGCCGTATGAATATTAAGTAATAATAGCTCGTAACATACCTTCCCTTATTTTAATAAATCAGATTGATACTTACTATCATAATCCAAATATCCCATCACACAACAAATATTTCACAAACCAATTACCAATTCCTGATGACGATCTTACTGATTTATTTAAAGAACTAAAGAAAATAGATCAACGGGAGATAGAAAAATAGAGGAGAAACAAACTAATTCTATAAATATCTCTCAAAGGTTTACTAATTATTTGACTGTTGGCGGGTCTCTTTGTATGTGTTGTCCGGAAAGAGGAGGACTCAATGATTATTCGTTCGCCGGAACCAGAAGTAAAAATTTTGGTGGATAAGGATCGTTGTATCGAGTAGTTGGATCATAGTCTCTTACCATAAAGATAGCTGCATGCGCAGCAGCACTAACTATGAGAAATCCACCAATCCACATGACCTTTTTGCTCTATACGCACTGGAAGGCTCGTGGACGGCCCTATTATCCTACGCGTACGCAGACAAAAATAAACTCCTCAACCTCAGAGTTCTTCAGTAGATAGGCGTGACGAGGAATCGCCTTGAATATAGAAAAGAAATTGGCACCGGTTTTTTATTGTTTATTGCTTTCACTGGAAGGCTTTCCTTCCCTGCCAAGGAGTTCGAATTAGGAGAATCAGCCTACCCAGCCAAGCCGCTAAGAGTAACGGCAGCAAGTGATTGGGTTCAGTAGTTCCTCATATAAAATTATTGACTCTAGAGATATAGTAATATGGAGAAGACAGGACAACACTGGTTCGTCTGTACCTCTAATTGAAAATTCAGCCATGGATAATCAGCTTCATCCATTTTATCTCCATCACACGGACAACCCTGGGTTGATCCTTGTTCATCAGCCCCTTGTTGGGGACAACTATGCTTCTTGGAGCAGATCAATGATGATCGCTCTATCTGTGGATTCATCGATGGAACTATCTACAAACCAGTGGAGATCGATCGAAAAATTGGTTCTTGCATGGAAAAGGAACAATGATATGGTAATTTCGTGGATTCTTAATTCAGTGTCAAAAGAAATCTCAGCGAGTATTCTATACTCTGAATCTGCTAGAGCTATTTGGATCGATCTTCAAGAGAGGTTTCAAGAAAGCAATGGACCGAGGTTCTACCAGCTGAGAAAGGAGTTATTAGGACACTATCAGAATCAATCAAGCACAGGGTTGTACTACACAAGGCTGAAGACCTTATGGGATGAACTTACAAACTTCAGGCCAGCATGTACCTATGGTTCTTGCACTTGTGGAGGTGTTCAAGAACTGAAATCCTATTTTGAGAAGGATTATGTGATAACTTTTCTCATGGGACTCAATGAGTCTTATGCACATATCAGAGGTCAAATATTATTGATGGAACCTCTGCCACCAATTAACAAAGTGTTTGCTTTGGTATCTCAAGAAGAGAGACAAAGGGTAATTGCCTCATCCTCTGTTTCTAACACTGTCAATAGTCAAGAAGATATTGGACATCACATGGCTCTGCTAGCCAAGAATTCCATGGCGTCTGCTCTTCCAGGAGGCTATCAGCAGAATAGGAAGCCACATCTCAACTCTAAAAGAAATGGCTAGAAACCTTTCTGTACTCACTGCGGCAGGTCAGGTCACACAAGTGAGAACTACAATTGAGAACTGCTACAAGCTGCATGGATATCCATCAGGATTCAAGCAGAATCCAAGAAATACAATGCAGTGGCAGAGAATTTTGTGCAGCAACTGAACACCCAACAACTTCAGCAGTTCAAGATGCTCTTCAACAAATCAGAAGGTGCAATCACTGAACAGCCCATGCAAGGGACAAGTAACAATAGAGGTTTATGCCTATCCTTTAACATACCTGATTTGCATAATAAGGAAAACTAGTTTGTAGATTCAGGGGCATCGAGGCATATAAGCCGCTGCCATATCTTTGAATCAATAAACTCTATAGATCCTACTATGTAGTCTTACCTAATAATCATTCCATTAGAGTAAACCAGGCAGGGACAGTCAGAGTTGGATTCAATCTGATATTGAGAGGGGTGATATACATACCAGAATTCAAGTTCAATCTATTGTCAGTAAGTTCTTTGACAGCTTCTAATGATGTAGTTCTAACCTTCTTCAATGATCACTTTGTCATTCAGGATTCAACTCGGAAGTTGATGATTGGCAAGGGTAATAAGAGAGAAGGACTATATGTGCTTAATGTTTCTGGTTTAGTGAATAATGTGTATATGAATGACATGACAAATTCTGTTACTTCTACAGTTTCTTTAGATGTATGGCATAGAGAGTTAGGTCACCCTTCTTATAATGTCTTGAATATGATCAAACAAAGATTGAATTGTAGAGATAGTTCTGATGATGTTTGTAAGGTTTGCCCTCTATCCAAACAAACAAGATTGCATTTTAACTCTCAGAATAATGTTGCGTGCTCTGATTTTGATCTAGTCCATTGTGATATATGGGGGGCCATTTCATATTACACAACACACGTCACACAAGTATTTCTTAACCTTGGTGGATGATCATACAAGATATACCTGGATCTTTATGCTGAGAAATAAATCTGATGATGTGAGCATTATTCCCTTCTTTTTCAATATGATTGAGAATCCATTTAAGGCCAGAATATAGGTGATAAGGTCGGACAATGCCAAGGAATTACAATTTACAGATTTCTTAAAGACCAAAGGGGCACTCCATCAGTTTTCTTGTGTCCAAACTTCTCAAAAAAAACTCGGTTTTGGAGAGAAAGCATAGGCACTTACTCAATGTAGCTAGAGCCTTATACTTACAGTCCAAGCTTCCTTTGAGTTTCTGGAACGAGTGTATCCTTACAGCTGCATTTCTTATAAATAGAGTCCTTTCGAAAAACTTGAAGTATAGGCCTCATTATGAATTTATCACAAATTTGTAGATTTTAGTGTTCTTAAATCTTTTGGGTGCTTATGTTATGCTTCTACTCTTGCTGCCAATAGGACTAAGTTTGACCCAAGGGTAAGAGTTTGTATTTTCTTGGGTTATCCTAATGGGAATTAGGTTATAAAGTGTTAGATTTAGATTCAAGGAAGGTCTATATAACTAGGGATGTAAGGTTTCATGAACACATTTTTCCTCTGGATGATATGCATGAACAACAACCAAGTAATGAGTTTCCTAACTTTGTTTTACCAAACGCTGTCAATGAAGGTTTGGAGGAAGATATTGCAGATATTCCCATGAGCACAGATGAAGGGAATCAGGAAATTCATCCACCAACAGTGACAAATCATTTGGGAGAAGAAGACCTTGGTGAACAAATTGATGCTGGTACTTCAGATGTATCAGACATCACTGATACAGTCCAGCAAGTCAGAAGATCCTCCAGACCAACAAAGGCACATTCCTATTTGAAGGACTATTTCCATCAATCCTCAACCAATAGATATCCTATCTCAAGTCACCCAAATTCACAATTAGCAGAGATGTTACATTTGACGAGTCTTCTATGTTACATCCTTTGAAAGAGTCTACTGATGTTTCTAATCAAGAAAAAAAGGATAGTGTACACAACGAGGTGGAGCTCGAGATCAACAAAGATCCTTCAGATGACCCTGCTACGAGTTCAACGGATCAAGAGGATGGGCCAGAGCCTGATTCAGATCATGTTGAAGATGAAAGCACCGAGCAGGAATATTCTATAGCCAGAGATAGGGAGAGACGGGAGATTCGACTACCACAGCGGTACGTAAATTTAGTTTCGTACGCTTTATCAGTGGCGCAAGAAACAGGTGGAGGCGACGAACCTTCTACCTATTCGGAGGCAATAAGCGATGATAATTCTGATAAGTGGCTGGTAGCGATGAATGAAGAAATGGAGTCTCTGCACAAGAACGGTACGTGGATTCTTGTGCTGCCGTCGAAGAAAAAGAAAATAGTCGGATGTAAGTGGGTCTTCAAGAAGAAAGAAGGTTTATCTGGTTCTGACGATGCAAGGTATAAGGCACGATTAGTCGCGAAAGGCTATAGTCAGGTACAAGGTGTTGATTTTAATGACGTATTCTCACCTGTCGTTAGACATAGCTCTATTCGTGTATTACTTGCATTCGTTGCCATGTATGATTTGGAGTTAGAACAGCTCGACGTCAAGACGGCGTTCTTACATGGTGATTTAGATGAACAGATTTATATGAAGCAACCTGAACGCTTCATAGTTGAAGGCAAGGAAGACCAAGTTTGTCTACTGAAGAAATCCTTATACGGATTAAAGCAGTCTCCAAGACAGTGGTACAAACGTTTTGATTCTTTCATGTTGGGTCATGGTTTCTCCAGGAGCAAGTATGATAGTTGTGTTTACTTCTGGAAGTTAAATGACCGTTCGTTCATTTATCTATTGTTATATGTTGATGACATGCTCATTGCGGCTAAGAATCTTGCAGAAATTCACCAGTTGAAGGCCTTATTGAATGGTGAATTTGAAATGAAGGATTTAGGAGCAGCTAAGAAGATTCTTGGTATGGAGATTAGACGTGATAGAGGAGTTGGTAAGTTATACCTGACCCAGGAAAGTTACCTCAGAAAGGTTTTGGAGAGATTTGGCATGAGTGATGCCAAACCAGTCAGCACTCCTCTTGCTAGCCATTTTAGGCTAAGCGCTGCTCAGTCACCATCATCAGATGAGGAAGAAGCGTACATGACACGAGTTCCTACTCGAGTGCAGTCGGCAGTATTATGTATGCAATGGTATGTACACGTCCTGGTATTTCACAGGCTGTTAGTGTTGTTAGCAGGTATATGGCTAACCCAGGGAAAGAACACTGGCAAGCAGTGAAGTGGATTCTCAGATACTTGAAGGGTACTCTAAGCTTTTGTTTGGAGTTTGGCAGAAACAGTGATACTCTTGTTGGCTTCGTTGATTCAGACTACGCAGGTGATCTCGATAAACGACGATCTCTTACTGGTTATGTATTTTCTATTGGAGGTTGTGCAGTTAGCTGGAAAGCAACTCTACAGCATGTAGTGGCGTTGTCTACTACTGAAGCAGAATACATGGCGATTACTGATGCGATCAAGGAAGCATTATGGTTGACAGGGTTATTCGGCGATTTAACCCAGAGTCAGGGAGTCATTACTATTTTCTGTGATAGTCAAAGTGCGATTCATGTGACTAAGGATCAGATGTATCACGAAAGGACTAAGCATATTGATGTTAAGTATCATTTTATTCGTGAGATCATTGCAGATAAGAAGGTGTTTATCAAGAAGATTAACACGAAGGATAATCCTGTAGATATGTTTACGAAGGCTCTTCCAGTTTCCAAGTTCAAGCATTGCTTGGACTTGATTGGTGTTTCAGAAATGGTGAAGTAGCCCGTTGGGGCTAAGGTCGGAGGGAGATAAAAGTGTTACTAATTAAGGTGGAGTTATTTTCGGAATCAAGGTCAAGGTGGAGATTTGTTGATGTGACCTTGTGTGTGGAGAAAAAAAAAGAAGGTGGCTACTAATTGTTCAAAGGGAGGCGCCGAGATGTTTTTTGGTCAAAAGGGAATGTGAATGAGGAGAATGGTTTTCTCCTTTTGGTAGCAGCTTTCGACAGTCAAAGAAATAAGGAGGATTTTTTTTCTTCTTATTCACATGGCAAAGCAGGGATGATCTATGCCTATAAATAGGCCATTCAGCGAATGAAGTAAAACTACCACACCCATACAGATCTTCGTCTCTTCTCTGATTATTTTCTGTAGCCTACTCCTTATATTATTGTAGCTGCTTTTGTACCACGTCAGTGTACGTGTTTGTAATCTCTCCACATAATAAAGAAGTTCTACCCTCCGGCCCGTGGACGTAGGTCATTCTGACCGAACCACGTAAATCTCGTGTCACTGTCCAAATTTATTTTCGTCTCGTTTATTTATTATTGTCATTTTCGGGCAAATAATTATCGGGGATTTCCGCATATCCTAACACCTCCATTGATGGCGGACTTGAGATTCGAATAGCTGGTAAAGCACACGCCGCAGAAGACCTCATCGAGACTCATATAACAGATCAAATTCATGGTCAGGTTAGCTTGTATCTAAAGCTTGACGAAAGAGCGATGGAGAAGAACGTTGACTCTATTGGGAACATCAACAATGTTGGTGTCGAAGAGATGATAACAAAAGTCAGCAATAAGCTCGCTCGAAAACGAGAGTCCAGCCATCAGAAAACTTCGGTATCAGGTATTTGGGGCCGAATTGGTACTCGTTTGTGTTTTTAAGATCATGATGTTTTATGGTATATGTTTTCTTTTAATTTGGAATATTCTTATTTGTTAGGTCACCTGCTACCATTCAACGAAAGAAAAATGATAAAAAAATTTCATGTTATATCATATAATATAGAAAAAAAAAATGAGTCGTTTGTATTGATTCCAGTAGGGAAAAGATATCTCCAAAAGGAGGAAAACTGCTCCATATAAGAGAACAAACTCGGCAAAAATTAACCAAGTGTTTTGCAACTAATAATTTTGAACTTTCATATCCTTACAGGTTATTCAGGACATAGTATAAAAATCATAAAGCAGTTCGGCGAACGCACAAGCCCTTCTTTCACATTTCACAAGGGACAATCCAACAAACCCGTCGATCATGGATCGGAGATGCAAACTGTCGATGCAGAAAAAATCGTCGAAAATCTAAGTCGTAATCAAGAGGAGTTCCGCCGCGGCCTTCAAACTGTGATACAAGACTTGGAACCCGTCAAGAATGAAGCGATGGGAATAATGCAAACTCAAGTCCATAAGGAACCTCTTAAACATCAACCTATTTCTCTCGAAATATCAACGCAATCGCCGTCTGCTACCTCTGACGAGGACTACGTTGTTGGTATAGAGAAAGAAACGACCAGAATCGTGGGCATGCTGACTCAGCATGATGATTCTGGCCGTCGATTAGTCTCAATAACAGGTATGGGCGGAATCGGTAAGACGACTCTTGCTCGTAAGGTTTACGACGATCCAAATATTAACAAAGCGTTTGAGATCCGTGCTTGGGCCTCGGTATCTAAGGACTACAACATAAAGGATATCATAGCAGATCTACTTCATTGCCTAGATAGGCAAAAGAGCAAGGAAAGCTTAAGCCAGGAGAACGAGCACAAGTTGGGCGAAAAATTAAGCAAGGATTTATTCGCAAAGAGATATTTGATCGTTCTAGACGACGTATGGGACTTGGAGGTATGGAAGAGGTTGAGATTCTTCTTCCCAGATAGAAATGATAGCGGAATAGTAATAACCAGTAGGGAACTAAGAGTCCCCGGGTCAAGTAATTTTGGCGTAGATTTGTTAGACGAGGATAAAAGTTGGGATTTGTTTTGCAAGAACGTATTCGGAGGAAAAGGTCGCCATAGTTGCCCTAATGAATTTGAAATCGTCGGAAAGAGAATAGCAAAAAAGTGCGAAGGACTCCCTCTATCGATCGTTGTCATCGGAGGTCATCTTGCGAAATCTCCAAGAACGCTCGACTACTGGGAAGAAGTCGAAAAAAATTTAAACTCTGTTGCGAATGAAGTAGACGAGCGTTGCCGCAAAGTAATGTCTTTGAGCTATACCAACATGCCTGTACATTTGAAACCTTGCTTTCTGTATATGGCAATATTTCCCGAAGACAAAGTGATTCGAGTATCGAGGCTTATTAGATTATGGGTCGCCGAAGGATTTCTCAAACTGATCGACGGAAAGAGCCTCGAAGAGGTGGCCGTAAGCTATCTCAGCGATCTTTACGCTAGAAATCTCATCTTAGCTTCCGAGTCATCTCCAAGTGGGAAGATAAAAGGATTCAAGATGCACGACCTTTTAAGGGATTTATGTGTACAAGAAGCTTCGGAGAAGAATTTTCTCGGCGTCGTTCCGAAGCCGGGCGAGCAAAGAGCGCTGAACTACGGTCTACGCATCTTAGCTCAACCAAGTTCGTCAACTAGGGAATATTCCTTCGACGCCTTTGATGCCATAAAATCGCAAGATAAACTTCGTACTTTCGTAACTGATGAGGCGTTGCCTTTGTTAGAAAATAAACTCATGAGAGTTTTGGCTCCAGCTACTGAATTAAAAGACACTCGTAGTCCACTCGATTCGTTCCGAGTCGAACATTGGTCGGTCAACTGGCGATACATCGAATGCGTGGAAAGAATTTGGGACGTTTACGTTGATCGGGCGATATTTCATCCCTGGAATCTACAGTATCTGCTTATAACTCCAATATTCACAAAGCCCCAGCCTAACATTTGGGAAATGCCTCAGCTTAGGCGTATCAAAGTAAACTACCTCATTCTCGATCATCTTCCTAGCGAAACCAACGCTGTTATGGAGAACTTGGAATCGGCTAAGACAATAATTAACTTCAGTTTTTGCCAAGAGGTGGTGGATAGGATCCCCAAGATTAAGAAATTGGCTGTGCGTTACATAGAAGGGCTCAAAGGATTCGATGAAGGGGCATACACTCTCGAAAACGTCGGTCTTCTGCAAAAGCTCGAATCTTTTCGGTGCTTCTTAGACCTGAAGAATGTACAATCATCTCATTTGCTTCAAACCCTAACTTTGCCACATTCAATCAAGAAACTGAACCTCAGAAGCCTTCGTTTCGATGATGTAACTACTAAGATGGGTTTGCTACCACAACTCGAAGTGCTTAAGCTGTGTGATTGCGAGGGGACAGAGTGGAATCTCGACGAGGTACGATTCAAACAGTTAAAATTCTTACAGCTTTATGATTGTTGTTCGCTAGAGGAACTCACATTAGGTGATGAACAATTCCCGCGCCTGGAAAAATTGGTCCTGGTGAATTTGGATGGCTTGGAAAGTATATCCTTGAATGTTTTCGACACGATAAAATCAGTGGAACTGAAGTTCTGTCCCGACGAGGCCGTCGATTGTGCTAAATCTATCGCAGATAAGGCAAAAGAAGACGGGATAGAAGATCTGCAAGTGAAGGTATTTTTGCTCAAAGAATTTGAGCTCTCAGAGAGCTTGCGCAGCACAGACAATTTTCACGTTATAACTACGATAGCTATGGCGTGTAAGGTTTTTCCTTACACCTACGCAGTCGAAGAATGTACGAACACAACTAAAAAAATTCCCAGTAACTCGACTTCGCTTGTCATTTTTATGTGTTTTCTGAGATCTTATTGCATTTCCCTCTGTACTAATGTTGAACGAATACTTAATATCTTCTTTGTGCTACAGCTTTAAAACAATTTTTTAACTTTTGGGTGGAAAAATGGCAACAGTTTATTATCTATAAAATCACACAGCTCCGTGAACATCCATCCCTTCCCTCCATACCTTCGATGTCCACCTTAGCAATGCGGTTCCGAAGATAGACACTCAGTTTAGGGTTTTTGCCCGTGTTTTTTTCGAGTTGGAACTAATTTTTTGGGTTTTACTCTAATCTAATTAGGAACGTTGTTGTTAATAGAATATTATACAAACTTTATCATTATTTTTTTTTTTTTTTTTGAGAAATGAAAATATTTCATTAATCAATCAGTGCCCTTTTTTACATGGTCCCTCATACTAAGCATTTGACATAAACGTGAGCATGCTATTTGATTAAGTCAAAACTATTCTATATAGCTGCTGTGTTAATAATTTGGGGTTCTTCCCGGCACAAACTAGCAGCCGATCCTTCACGACTTTTTTAACCGTAAGTACTACGGTTGCCACATGGAGGACTTGTTGACCGTGTGAATCCTCTTGTTCCGCTCTCAGCCATATATGATACGCTATAGCTGTCATGATCATGCCAACTATCTTGTTTGCTCTGCTCTTTCCTTTACATAGCCTCGTCATCCACGCCGCCCACTGATTATACCATCTATGGAGATACATATCATTTAGCCAATGAGATATGTTGTTTAACACGTCGTTGCTGTACGAACACTCAAAGAACAAGTGGCTCGCAGATTCAGCTGCGACCTGACACAATACACATCTGTCTTGGACAGCGATCCCCCATTGCTGTAACCTATCCATCGTGTTCAGCCGTCGATGCATTATCATCCAAAGAATAAATGAATGTTTAGGAATGTTGAGTCTATTCCAAATGACATGGCTGGGATGGAATGGAGTATGCAATCCCACAAGCCACTTCGAACCAATTGTATATCCTTTAGGGTCCGCTAACCAAGCATTAGCTATTGTATCCACCCCATTCTTCATCATCTTTTTCACCTTGTTGATCTTCTTCCAATACCAGCTACAGTCCCTGTTTGGCTCATATTCCCACCAATTTTGATGTAGTTTCCATGAATCCATTTTACCCACAAGATATCTTCTTTATCCGCTAGGCTCCATACTTGCTTACCAAATGCTGCTGTATTCCATAGCCCTGCTGATTTAATATTCAGACCACCTTGATGTTTTGGAAGACAGACCTTGTGCCAACTAAGTTTGGCCTTCGCTCTCCCTATTATGTTCGTTCCCCACAGATACTCCCTACATTTTGCCTCCACCTTTTTTATCACACTCTTTGGGATCAGGAAGATTGAACCCCAATAGCCATGTATTGAAAACAGTACTGAATTGTTTAGCCAGACTCTTGCAGCATAAGATAGGTTACGAGATGCACAACACGTAATCTGCTTTGTGATTTTGCCTACAAGGTCTTGGCACACGGTCTTGTTCCATTTAGTTGGAATTAGTGGAACTCCTAAGTATTTCAGCGGGAATATACCTTGCTGAAATCCTGTTATGCATCCCAACTCTGCAGCTTTGGAGGACGATATACCAGCTGTATACATGTTTGATTTTTGGGGGTTCGCTGCCCCACCCGAAGTAGCCTGAAAATGGTTGATAGCCTCCATTATCCGTTGTACCGATGGCTTATTTGCTTTACAGAAGATCATGAGATCATCGGCGTAGCACAGATTCATGAGTTGGAGATCTCTACATAACGGGTGATAGCCAAACGTGGGATGGTCCGCAGCTTGCAACAACCGCCGAGTTAATACTCCATGACGATTGTAAATAATAATGGGGAGACTGGGTCACCTTGTCTTAGACCTCTTTTGGCCTCAAATGTACTGCCAGCGACTCCGTTTAGGGATATTTGGTAGTGCACTGTAGTCACACATTCTTTAATCCAGCCAATAAATGTCGTGGGGAACTTGAGGTGATGTAGCAGCTCAATAAGAAAATCCCAGTTGACCAATATCGTAGGCCTTTCGTAAGTCAATTTTCATGAGGCACCGACGGGATGCATTCTTCCTATTATAGCATCGCAGCAGCTCCTGGCTCAACAAGATGTTGTGAATAATTGATATACCCTTGATAAAGACTCCCTGATTCCCATTAACTATTGTAGGGAGGACAGATTTTAGTCTTGTGCAGAGAATCTTGGAGATACATTTGTATAGAGTGGAGCAGCAAGATATCGGCCTATAGTAATGGGCAAAGTTTGGAGTTTCAACTAGGGGTGGCATCGGGTCGGGTAGTCGGGTATCGGGTAATTCGGGTTCGGGCACTTCGGGTTCGGGTTAAGATTTTCACTACCCGAACCCAACCCGATCTACGTCGGGTACCCGCTTGTCGGGTATATATCGGGTTCGGGTACCCGACGTCGGGTACCCGATTTTGAATTGAAAAAATATGACTAAAAATATTATAACATATCAAAATATCCATGTTATATGTTCAATGTCACTTATAATATTTGGATGTTTTATTTTCAATAAATATAATATAAACATATTTTTATATGTTTATTTATAAATTTTGAGAATATATTTTCAATTTTTATAATGATTTATGCATTGATAATAAAATATCGCTCGTTAATTATGCAACTAAAATAAGAAATTAATCGAAATATTATTTAAAACTTTAACCCAACTCACGTTAGATATTGATATCTAGATATGTAATTATATTTTTTCAATTTTACGTATAAAAACTAATATATTTTTTAAAAAATAATTTGTCGGGTACCCGAATAACCCGATCGGATAGTAAATTACTACCCGATACCCGACCCGATAAATAATTATCGGCCCGATACCCGACAAATAACCCGAATTACCCGAACCCGATCGGATTCGGGTAAAACCCGAATACCCGAACGCCCACCCCTAGTTTCAACCTTCGGTATGAGAGTGATTGTAGTACTATTCCAATGTTTAGGTAGTTTGCCATGTGTGAAAAATTCAGCCACGGCTAGGCTATTGTTATGTCCTCTGCAATGACCTCCCACGCTGCTTTAAAGAAACCACTACCATACTCATCCGGGCCAGGGCTCTTGTTATGGTGTATAGCAAACATAGCCTCTTTGATCTCTGTAGCGAAAACTGGTTTTATTAGGTCCAGATGCTGATGTACTGGTAGGGTATCCCCTTTCTGAATTGCCAAAATATCTATATCCTCCCTCCGTAACCCAGGCTGCCCAAGGATCTCCTTATAATACACTGTAAAGTGCTCTTCAATATCTGTTGGATCAGTGAGCAAACTCCCATCAACAGTGCATTCACTGCTAATCTTATTTCGATATGCCCTCTGCTTGATAGCTGCATGAAAATATGACGTATTTTGATCACCCTCCTCTAACCAGTGCAATTTCGCTTTTTGAGCTAAATATTTTGTCACTGCGTTGGACAGAAAGTGATACTCTGTTTTGAGCTTGGCCTCCTCAGTCAACAGGAGCAAGGTATGAGGTTGGTTGTTCAGCCTTGTTTGCGTTTCATGTAACTTAGCTCGTACCTCATCCGTTCTGGTAATGATATTTGCAAACATCTCTTTGTTGAGTTCAGAAAGTGGCTTGTGGAGCCGCTTAAGATTCTTGGTGACCTGCCACATCGCTCCCCCACACCCCAAACTAACCATGGTAGATCCACATTCTGTTGAATCCTCAGTAAGTCCGTCCATAATGATATTCTGTTATGAGCCGCATTATATCCATATATAAAAGACACCAAAACTACCCGTAGTTGGTACTTTATTTGAGTGTGAAGGAGTTGGTCCGTCATTTCCAAGACCTCTACTTGACATTCCTCAGGTCTCCAGGCCAACATCATTCGCCCATTAGGGTGGAAGTCCAGGTTATGACAAGTCTTCCACCCGTCAAAAAGACTCTGTTCTATGTTATTCATCCTGTCCCTTTTTATTTTTGTTTCAATTAAGCAGATGAGGTTGAGCTTATAGGTTGAGCACAAAAGACGCACCTCTCTCTGCTTGGCAGGGGTATTCAAACCACTGATGTTCCACACAACGGCTTTATCCATATGCAAGGCTCGTAACCCTCTGCTTGGAAGGGTGCAGATCCTCGTGATGTGGACTGTCAGTTGTGCGAGTGGTAAGATGTTCTCCACTTCGTTCGACAAGAGATGTAGATGTATTCCCATTTCCTACATTATGGATCACAGCATGACCTAACACAGAATCTTCATTTGCATGCAGTTGCTCTGTCGAGGAAGGCTGTCTTGGGCTATGGTCCGAGTCTTTTCCTCAACCACCGGCTGCCCCTCGCCCTTTCCATTTGGTCTAACTTTCGGTATCCAAACCTGTTTCCCATTTTCTAGAAACTAAACTGGATGAGCTAAGCAAATCCCCTTCTTTGATCACAACAACACCATGTGACCAAATTTAACACAGTGGGTGCACTTCACTGGCTTCCATTCATAGTGCACCTTTTGTTCTTGTATCTGACCCTTCTCATTTATGAATTAGATAGATTATTTCACTTCTTTGTTGAGGTCAACCTCAACCAGGACCCTCGCATATTGAATTCGTTCCTTGTTAACAGTATACGCATCTGCCATGATAGGAGTTCCAATTAAGCTCGTAAGTCTGCTCAATGTTCGAACACCCTAATATTTGAGATCAAGCTGCGGTAATTGAATCCACAGAGGAACTCGATCCACATCAATTTTACGGAACTGTGTATTCACTGTCCAAGGACTTAGAATCACTGGCTTCTTATCAAAATGCAGTAGCTCACTCTAGAGAATTTGGTGCCCGACTTCCTGTGAATCAACCTTGATAAGGAATAATCCATGCCTAACTTGAAGAAATTTCTGAATATTGTAATTTCGCCACACCCTACTCAGAAATCCTTTCATAACTAAATAGGGAGGATTAGCTCCAAGGACATAGCATACCATGGCCGATTTCCAATACTCAACCTCCGATTCCAGCTCCTCTATTTCGATTTCCCCAACTTCCATACCATTTCTCACCGCAGGTTCCACGAATTCCAATTTACCGCCAGCATTCCGTAGTTTAGAGATATCAAAAGAGAGCCAGGGATTGGATGCCCTAAGATGTACATTTGGGGCTTCTGATTGCGAGGCTTGAGCATTTCTTTGTTCTGTACTAGAGAGCGATTGCCAACCAGACACTGAATGTAGTGGAATCTCACTTTGTGGTGTTATCGGTGGTGTATGTGGCGATGGATGTGCCTGAGTTGGGGGGTGGGGTGGTGGTGGTGTACAGGCCCGTAGCTCATAGGAGGCCAGTGAGGCGGTCGCCTCGGGCCCAACGTCGGAGGAGGGCCCAAAATTTTTTATACATGTATATATATATATATATATATTATCAAAAAGAATAGTATAGTTAAAACTTAAAAATAAATCTATAAAAACTGTGAGTGGATTGCACAAGTCAGTTGGGTCTTGATGTTAATCAAAGCCCAAATATTGTAATTTATTAAAAAAATTCAGTTCAGCCCAAACAAGACATTAAAGCTTTTTATTAAGGAAAAAAAGAAAAAAGGAAATGTGAGGTTGTTTCTTCTTCTATACTGATACAATATAAAAGGGCTTCGCTTAGGTTAAAGGATGTCGTTATCTAATAAAATCGTTCACTATTTTCTTATGGGAGCGACAAGACATCAGTGTCCAGTGAGTGATCTTTAAGGTATATCATGTTGCTCCTTATTTTATTAATTTATTTGTTTGGCTGCAGGCGCAATTTAATTTTTTTCTTTCTTGACAAACAATGTTTTTATATTTAGGTTAGATTTGTTACATTTTCATTTTTTTTTCGGACATTTGAATTGTTTTTGCTACATGTCACGTTCCATAAATCTTCTTAACTGAAAACAAGAGAGAAAAAACTGAAACAAATTATAAAAATTGAACCGAACCAAATTAAAACGGTTCGGATATCGGATTAAGTATTTTTGAACATTCCACTATAAAATATTTATTTTTTATTTATTTATTTTAATTACATTTACAGTTGAAATTTACGCTATATTATACGTATCATACTGTATTTGGAAAAAAAAATAATTGATCGGGGCCCGAAATTTAAGTTTCGCTTCAGGCCCGTGCTTTCTCGCCCTGGTGGTGTATATCGTATGGCAGCTTTCCTCTTTCTCGCCATAGCAGGCGTAGTCGCCTAGAGAGAGAAAAGTACCCTATCACAATCACATTAATTGTAACTGTTATCATTATTGTTATAAAATTATTGGTATAATAGTATAACTATATAATGATATCAATTGGTATAATATTTAATTTTATTGGTATAAAATTATAGATACATTATTTTTCGGTATAATAATAATAATAATAACATATGGTGCTTAAATTTGATTTGGTATAATAATTGAATCAGTTGGTATATAAGAACAAGTTAAATTGACTTGGTATAATAAGTGCCAACTAACAACTAAGTCTTAGTTATTAATAAAGTCGTACCTTTCTTATCAAGTAAGTTCTGCAATACATTCGCCCCTTTGTAGTTTTTAATGGTTTAATTATTTTTTTATTTATTTGCAAGTTTAGAGGGGAAGGGGATGCATTATCTAAATGCAAGTCCGTAAAAATATCCAAAATCGATTTTAAGCCTCGTAAAATCCCTAGCTCTGAGATAACAAAAACTAAAAATTAAATCTTGATTGATCTATATTGAGAAAAGGCCAGAAACCATCGTACGGCTAGCAAACTCAAGCTGAAATGAAACGCGAGTCACCTATGGTCCCTAAAATAATACAATCAAATCCATCGAATTAATAATTTCCTTAAAATTTACTTCCCAGTCCAGTCCAATGACATCGTTGAACACTTAATTCAAGAACTAACTAACCACACACTTAAACGATTATATTCAAGATTAATTAGTTCAAGAAATTGCAGAAAGGTCCTTAAACTTCAACTCCTTGAAGCAAGTGAACCCACCGTCGACGACGAGGTTTTGTCCACTCACATACTTTGACTCGTCGGAGGCCAAGTACAGCGCCGCCGTCGCCACGTCCTTGGGTTCGCAAACGGCGCCGTTTAGCTCTCCCCAGCTATTAAGCACCTTGAGAATCTCCTCTTCGCCGAGCCCAGGCGGCAGAAATTTCGTAAAGGAGTTCAATATCTTCGCCGTCGGCACCACCCCCGGCGATATACAGTTGATTCTAATTCCATGGCTGCCCAGCTCGCCGGCGAGGCACCTCACCGTCCCTATCACGGCGTGCTTCGAAATAGAGTAGCCGATTTCGCCCTTCTTGCCGCCCAGCACGCCGTTGATGCTGCTCATGCACAGAATCGACCCGCCGCCGGCGGGGATCATCGCACGGCTGGCGTGTTTGATGCAGGCGACTGTTCCTCGGAGGTTTGTGTTTATGAACTTGTCGAACTCTTCTAAATCGAGCTCGGAGATGCCCGCCGACGAATGGTCCAGAAAGGCGGCGTTGTTGAGGAGTATGTCGAGACGTCCGTGGAGGGCTACGGCGGCGTCGACGGCGGCGGAGACCTGAGATTCGTCGGTGACATCGCAGGGTACGAAGTGGGCTCGTGAGCCTAGCTCCTCGGCGGCCCTTTGGCCGCGGTCGGCGTTGGTGCTTGTGATGATGACTAGTGCGCCGTGGCGGATGAATTCCTCGGCGGTGGCCCTGCCGAGGCCAGTGGCGCCGCCGGTGATTAGGGCTACTTTGCCTTCGAGCCTGCGAAATTGCTCCAAAGTCTAGTTTTTCTAGTTATGTAATTCAACATACACCAACACCGTATAGATCTCTAGCAAATAATTGATCCAAACCCTTTTTTTTTTGCCAAGAACTGTTATTTAAAAAAATGCAATTTTTAATTGTGGAAAGAATGGAAAAAAAAAGTGGGAATGTTTTTATTACCTTCTTGCTTCGTGCGTTTTTCGTGAAGCTTCTGCAAAAGTAGCACTGTTCATCTTCTAACACGAATGTTCAAGTTTGAGTTGTTATTGTTCTTTATTTTGTAGGTAGGAGAGTTTGATAACTGATAAGCATACAAATGTAAATATATATGAGAGAGAGATGTGTTGGCAAAATGGACCACGTGGGTTAAGAGCTTTTAGAAGTTAGAAATAATTTAATCAATATATGCCATCTCCAATCTAGGGATGGCAATGGGTAATGGTAGACCTACTTGGACCCATACTCAAACCCAATTAAATTAATGGGTACGGACTCTATCCAATTATTGATGGTCCAATTAATTGGATATGGATCCAAATCCGTTAAATTTAATGGGTAAACGGACCTTAATTGGGTATTTCGTTAAAAACGAGCTGAAATAGCGGACAGATCAGACGACGCAAACCTCTGCTGATCGCTTTTCTTTGCTGACGTGGACTTCGACGAGGAGGGCGAGGCCGCCGGTTTTCCAGCTCCTCCGGCTCCCGCCGCCGACCGGAACGTCCTCAACGCGCCGCCGCGCGTCCAGTACCTCCGGCAAGTGTTGGTGTGGGTCTGAGGTGGTAGGGCTATTGGTTTGCAGCAATTGTAATGGCGGCATTGGCGTTAATTTCTTGAATTATTAGCTGATGATTATTTTTCTGAAGAAATTGAGAAGATGAAAGGAATTATTATCATTTTGCTGTAATGATTTCACGAGCTGGTTTCAAGAAATCATTGAAGGGTAAAGTGCAGGTCTTAATCAATTTCATAAAAATCGCATCTTTTTTTTCATTGGTTTCATCTATCTGCTTTATTTCCATTCCATATATGGATGTGTCGATTTTCTGAATGTTATTGGGTTAATTATTGCCGAATTTGTTTGTAAGGTTTCGAATATGGATACCATCATCTTATATAATTTCTTATCTTACTGAATTGCTGATTTGGTTATTTTTCCAGATTCGAAACCCTACTCTCTCTCTCTCTCTCTCTCTCTCTCTCTCTCTCATCCAAACATGTATAGCTAAACACAGTAAATATATCGCACCACAATCGGACATAGATAAGAATAGTAAGTTCGAACTTTAGTTTAAATGATTTGGTAAATGGGTAAACGGGTATACACATTTAAGACCCAAGTTAATATAATTGGATCTGGATCTGGCCCATACCCATTAAATTTAATTTTCAAGGACTCATACCCATAATTAATGGGTAGGACCCTATGGGTATGGATAGGGTCCAAAAAAGTTGCCATCCCTACTCCAATCTATCACTCCGTACGTGAATTGATACAACCAATTCCTTTGCTTCGTATTTGTAATTGAACGAGTATCATTAGGCTCCATCAATTTCCCATATAAAATATCAATATGGGGTGTTTGTTCCGGTGATCCAACATCACGGTGATGCTCACATCACCATGATGTGGATATCAACGTGATGTGTATCAAAGTGATATGTCGCGTGAACAGTACCCCGCTCAGCATAGCGGGATACTGTTGCGACCTCCATGGATAGCGTTGTGTTTACAGTTCGATTGTGGAGCCTTTCAACTCCAAGCCTGGAGTGAGTTTAACGCCAGATTCGGGGTACGTTAGAGATGCCCTTGTAGTGTACACAAATATTAGATAAAGTTGTTATATGTTGTTGGATGAAACTGTACTCTGACAACAATAACATGTGAACAACATAATATTATTTTTTAGTATTGTACATAGTTTAATTTGGAAAGTGATTTTTTTTCCTAATTTGTGGTATGCGAAAATATGAAAAGAAAAGTGACATCTATAGATAAATACCCAATTGAGCAAAAAATTTATAAATCAGTACCTATGTCAGAAATTTTTATAGAGGTAACCCTTTTACTGTTAGTACCAATTTTCTCAGTCTTGCCGTACGTTTTTATGTGTATTGCGTAGCACGTCACGCGTTTATACGGAACCCTATACGGTTACTATATGGTACCTTATTGTGTTATATATGACGTACCATTTTCTCAACGTATTACGTACCATAATACGTTGTTATAGGGTTCCAAAATGTGTTATATGGCGTACCTGCGGCGGATCGGGTACCTATGTCCAAAAAATTTATTCTATTAGGTACCTACATATAAAAAATACTGACATGATACTAAATTACAAGTTTTTATCCAAATGGATATTTATGTATTAAGACCCAGAAAGAAAATAGTAAAAAGTACTCATTTTTTTTCTAATTTAGTTGTGACAGGTGACATTCATGTATTGTAAGTTGAAATATCTCATTTTTGTGGTTGTGAATGCTCCATTTTCTAATGGTTGGCCACTAAAGATCCCTCCTTTATTATTTATAGAGGTTTTTCTTTGAATTTCGCAAGTAAGATTGAGATCGATTGGGATAAATAAAGAAAAGAATTGCTTTTTTCAAGGAGTCGGAAAAGAAGACGATGGAGGATTGAAATAAAAATCAGCCCCGTATATAAAACGTCGAACTAGTCTGTTAATTAAGAAAAAAACATAATAATTTCAATTAAAAGAAAACCATCTTGCATTTATATATTTTATTTATTATATATAGGGGTCTTTACATATAAGTACCTATTTGGATAAAAACTTGTAATTTAGTACCCTGTCAGAATTTTTTTATATGTAGGTACCTAACAGAATAAATTTTTTGCATATAGGTACCCGATCCCCGAAGTACACCATACAACACATTTGGGTACCCTATATAGCAAAAAATGGTACGACGTATGCTATATTTAGGTACGCCCTATGTAATACACATGTATGCCGTAGGTACGACGTATGCTATATTTAGGTACCCTATATCAACGTGATATGGTACGCAATATACACACAGGAAGGTACGGCATGACTAAAGAAACTGATAAAAATTAAATCGGGTACCTATCTATAAAATTTTCTGACATGGGTACCTATGTGTAAAATCCAATTGGGTATTTTTCTATAGATTCACCTTATATATAAAACGTATGCAAAAAGACTAATTTAGTTTGTGTATATTGATTAATTCCCAAGAACCATTCAAATTCAACATTCGCTATATTATTCTTTTGCAAAACTCCAAGAACCATTCATTAATTCCCACACCCTTAAAACACTCATCTTCATTCATATTCAACATTCCCTTTATTCTTCTCTTACACCTATTCAAACCAATCTTTCTTTCTTTTTCCCCTTTTTTCTTCGATCTTTCCTTTGGCGTTGTACCTCATTCTCCATTGTTATCTTCCATCTTATCTTAATCCAAGGTTTTTCCATGTACTTTATCTTCAATAAAACAAGAAAATAGTACATTGTAATAATGGGCCAGCAAACGTTGATTTACAGCTTCGTGGCAAAAGGCGCGACGATTCTCGCCGACTACACAGAATTTAAAGGCAATTTCACGTCGATTGCCTCTCAATGCCTTCAGAAATTGCCCGCCTCGAGCAATAGGTTCACTTACAATTGCGACGGGCATACATTCAATTACCTCGTCGAAAATGGATTCAGTAAGTACTTACGTTACGTACATGCATGAGGTCATTATTTTTTTTTCATATATTCATCGATTTAATGAAAAATTACGTTCTTTTTTTTTTAAAAAAAAAATATTGCAACGCTTATATTATTTTTATTTGTGATCTTTTCATAGCTTATTGTGTCGTGGCCGTCGAACCGGCAGGAAGGCAAACCCCAATCGCCTTTCTCGAGCGTATAAAGGAAGATTTTACCAAGAAATTCGGCGCAAAATCAGCAAATTCTGGTCCTAATGGTCTCAAAAGAGAATATGAGTAATCCTTGAAATTTTGATATATTTCAATGTCACCACATATCTATAGTTAGATGTGTTTTTATTTTATCAGCCCTAAGTTGAAAGAGCATATGCAATATTGCGTCGATCACCCCGAAGAGATCAACAAGCTTGCGAAGGTGAAGGCGCAAGTCGCAGAAGTGAAAGGCGTGATGATGGAAAATATCGAAAAGGTAATGAATGCATTTTCCCTCTTCTTTTTGTTCGAGAAACGACTCTTTCACGCTTAGTTTTATTGCGTTGATTGTGTTAATAGGTTCTAGAGCGAGGAGAAAAGATCGAACTCCTAGTGGACAAGACAGAGAACCTAAGATCACAGGTTATTCGAATTATATAACAATAAGATTAAGCGTCGGGACGCAAACTTATTCGTACAAATTTTATTTTTTTTTTTCGTTTTAGGCGCAAGATTTTCGCAAACAAGGAACAAAGGTGAAACAAAAGATGTGGATTGAGAACATGAAGATCAAGTTGATTGTGTTTGGCATATCTGCAGCAATAGGGCTCATCATCTTCTTGTCAATCTGCCCAAGATTTCAGTGTTGATTTACTTCGCAATAATGTCATAAGCTCCTTACAACCTTTGTATCGTTTCAACTTTACTGGTTTATAACAAGATGAACTAGATGCATCTTCTTATTACAACACAAGATTGTTTTTTTTTAACATATCCGTAGATCAAAGTAGAAACTGATGAAAACGTACATTTGAATGGAGCTCAATGGTTCTTCCGTGTTGAAAATACCAAATTACCAAGATCAAGTTTTAATTTCACGTTGATGTAGGGCAATCTTGCGGAAATATCATATTTATCCACTGCCCTAATATTAGCTAAGCTAATGTGATGAATTATGATAAAAGAAATTCAACCTAGAAAGCACCAAACAAAGAAAAACGACTAAAAAGAAACAAAAACAAAGGGACTGAAGAAAAATAAAAACAAAAACTAATTTGATGCCAATTCATACCAATATTCGGAAATAGCACAACTAGAAGTTATATATCATCACTTGATCATCGATAAAGAATCACAAAGGGCAAACGAAAAACACACCAAACCATTAACATCGAGAAATACCTTCGTCATGCGTGCTAGGAAAGATCCAACTACCAACCTCCCCAACAACTTCGCCCCGCCCCTCACCGTCAAGCTTCAGCCAAGCCCCTTCGCTAATTTCCTTCCGAAGAATATCATAAACGACGAAACGATTTCCATCCGTTCGAACATCTTCAAGAATAATCCTTTGATCATCTTCGGTCACATACAAAGGTTTCATATGGTAAGAACGCTCCATTCCCACAACAGGCCTCAGATTTCGTATATCCGCCAATTTGATCCAATCGCTGTTCTTCTCATCATGGCCAAGAACCCATATCTGAAGGTGATTACAGTCGCTCGAACACAGATAAAGACACAACCTTCCATTAAGACAAGTAAGGCGCAACACTTCTGTCCCTCGAAGTTCGGCTGGCTTCTTCAGCGACTTGAATTCACACTCAGCCAAGTCGAAATAAACTATGTCGTACGTAAAAGTAGGATGAGTAGCATTGGTCCGATGGCGATTAAGCCGCCGTAGGATAAAATTCAAATCCGCTAGGATCTCAGTTTCTTCTTCTTCTTCTTCTTCGACGCCAGGCGTAGAAAATTCAAAGACCCAATACGAAACTCCTCGAACAGTAACCCCAGCGTGCTTGGAGTGTACTATAGTGTAAGCAAACTCTTTGCTCTCTGTCCAAGAACGGTCCCTGCAAGAATAGACGGTGTACCACTTGCTTTTGATGTAGACAACCTTGTAATCGTCGCTCATAGGGTCGTAACAGATCCCATAGGATTTCCCAGGGTAGCCCAAGTAGGCGGCGAACGATGAAGTAGAGCCAGTGATCGGATTCCACAGCACATAGGACTGGCGCCCGTCGTATAGGAGGAAGAATCCATCGCAAGAGCCCACAATCGAGTACGGCGTCGTATCGTCGGGAAATCTAAGATCGGATAAAATTTCAAGCCCTGCACCGTTGAATTTAGCTAGACGGTACCTGCCTTCTTCGGAATTGTGAGGCGACACCACGAATAGGTAGTGACCTTGGGCGTTGAGGTATGCTCTTGCGAATTTGGGATCTAGGGTTACGCCGTTCCAAGCTTTGGAGACGGCTCTGAATCTGACGATGGACTTGATTGGCAGCTTGAGCATGATCGTCTCGAGCACGTCGCTGGGGATATGATTTTCGCTTGAGAAAGCTTCTTCTTCGCACGGCATCGTATTAGCCATGGCGCAACGAATCGACCTTGACTTATTTTGATTAGAAGACGACGATGATTTCGTGATTTTGGGGTTTTTTTTTGACATATGGTCGCCGTTCGCAAGGTGATTCATTTATATCCTACCCTAGTCCTACGTGAAATAGGGCTCCAACTCAAAGACTGGTGGGCCCACATACAATGGCCCAAATATTTTGGGGTCCCACATACGCTAAAATATGTGGGGCCCACTGTAGTCCCGATATATTGATAACTCATCTCACCAGACTCAATTAATATACCAAATAACAACTTCACTGATCACTAATTGATTTTAAATTGGAGTCACAATGATATCAATGTGCTTGTTATCGTCGAGGTTTCACACACTGACACTCGTTTCATATGTCCATGTCTTTAGGCATTCTGTCATGACTCATGCCACACATGAGGCATGCTGAGATTTCTAATTTATCTCAGATCGGATAATTCAGTTCATCCAAATAAATTAAAATGAAAGACGCAATAATAATAAATTGTTAGATATAGGTCGTGGGATCGAATCACCCCACAAATTGTTGAGTTGTCCACATGTGGTCTCATGACCATCGTGTTAGGTATATTTGGGACATGTTTACGCAGCCCCTGGTGATATAGTGTCCATAATGATTTGTATTAGGTAAATTTAGGACATGTTTACCTAACCCACTGAGATTTATTCCCATTCCATAATATGTGGTGTAAGCCCATATAGCATCACAGCGAGTCCCGTCGAGGGTCGTAAAAATAAGTGCAAACTAAGTTTCAGGCCCCAAAAGATGTTTTAAGTTAGGATTCGAGACCCTGTCAGAATTTTTTTTAGGTTCAGGACTGATTTGGACGAAAATTAGATATAAGGACCTGGTGTTATCCAGTGTATATGAACTGGTACCGGACGATGGTTTTGTGTTATCTCAGAACACAGAAGTGGTGCTGCAAAACAAGTGGTACTGCGAAACAATTAAGTGGTACTGCAGAACGATGAAATGGTACTGCAAAACTATGAAGTGGTACTACAGACCCACGAAGTGTTACTACAGGTCCATGAGTGGTACTGAAAAACACTTAAGTATCGGGTCCTTAACCCTAAAAATTTTCTGACTGATCATGAACATTAATAAATGAACCTTATGTGTGGTCCTTACCTTTAACTGCCCCTAAAAATAAATAGCTAAAGTGTAAGATAATTGAAATTAAATTGAGAACATGTAGAAAATGAGAAAATATCATTCACCTATGGCAGCATAGTGGCCACCGATCCAATTAACATCGGTGAACCCAAAGATACGACTACGGTAAGAAACGAAGGCGGAGAGGGTTCTGTCCAAAGTCGGCAATATTACCCAACAACAAAAAATAAATAAAATGAAAATAAAATAGACAAACCGTTCGCTCGGAAAGTGCCACGTGTCCCATTGACCACCATAACGCTCGCTTGGTGTTCACTTGTCACTGAAAATCTACCGAAAGCACTCACGAATCACATATGATTAAATAAATAAATAAGCCCAAGCAAATCGAAGCAAAGAGAAACTCCATTGAGGTTTTCCATTTTCTCAATTTTTCTCTTCAATTGTTTTTCTGGCTGATTCCGGCATGGATGCAGCTGCGCAGCTGGTCTACTGTGGAATCGATCCTCTCCGCCGAGGTGCGCCGCTGAATAACAAGTCGAGCAGTCGCCGTTTGTCGCCGGGATGCGCGAGAATCAGGCGGCGGAACGCCGTCGTGAAGGCCGTCGCCACGGAGCCTAAACCGCCGGCAGCGGTGACCAAGTCAGCTGAAGGCGTCGGAAACGGAAAGCCGAGGACGACGTCGTATAATTCCGTCAACGGCGTATCTACTGTATGAACTTCCGCTTCTTTCACTCAGTTTAGGTTCACTTATTAACCGATAAGTCTAGTGATGAGCTTAATTTCTTTGTAAAACTGCAGAGGATGCAAGATGTTTCGCAGGAGATCAAAAGGGTGAGGGCTCAGATGGAAGAAAACGAGCAGTTGGCTACTCTCATGAGAGGCCTACGAGGTCAGAATTTAAAGGATTCGTTGTTCGCTGACGATAATATCAAGCTCCGACTAGTCGAGGTTAGTCAGACGAGTATGATTTTTCTTGATGGTTCTGCTATGGCGTTAGTCTAGTGCGTGTCCCTATCTTTATTTCTTTCTGCTGTAGACTATCTACTAAAGTGTCTCAGTGGTTCAGTTCTTTGTATCCATCTCTAGTTTTATCATGTGCGTATTCAATTATCTTAAGGTCGATGAGAGCAGCGAATTCTTGCCATTGGTGTATGATCCTGATAGTATTTCGGCGTATTGGGGAAAGCGTCCGCGTGCAGTTGCAACTCGTATTGTTCAGTTGCTGTCTGTAGCTGGTGGCTTTTTGTCGCATCTTATCGGAGATTTGATCAATAACAAAATAAAAGAGGTAACAACGCAAGTTGTACCATTGCGTTTATTTTAATTATCAGAATTGATGCTGTAATAGAAAAAATGGCTTCTTTGGCCAAGCCACAGAAGATTGATGTAATGTCATTACAGTGAACTGAGAACTATTATGGCAGCTGAATTTTGATTTATGAATCAACAGAATGAGGTCGCTCGAGCTATTGAACTTAGGGAGATAGTTACCTCTTTGGGTCCGGCGTACATAAAACTCGGGCAGGCATTAAGCATCCGCCCTGACATTCTGTCACCTGCTGCAATGACTGAGCTACAGAAACTTTGTGATAAGGTGAGTATTTCTTGTTTTTCCATATCATTCATAGAATTCAAAAAGCCTTCATTTGCTGTGTGAAGAGGAACCTTGAACCGAAGATTTTCTAGAAATGCAATAATTTGTGTATGATTTACTTGTGCTATACCCCTTGCGAAGGTCCCGTCGTTTCCAAATGATGTGGCAATGTCTCTTCTTGAAGAGGAGCTTGGACAACCTTGGCATCATGTCTACTCGGAGCTTTCTCCTTCGCCAATTGCTGCAGGTAATCTTCAATGGTTCACCTTCTACATGAGTTTTTTTTTTTTTTTTCGTTGAGTTCATATTTCGTCGATTGAAGTAACTTGTTTTTTCTGTTGTTGCAAATGGTTCGCAGCTTCCCTGGGTCAGGTCTATAAGGGAAGGCTAAAAGAAAACGGGGATGTTGTGGCAGTTAAAGTGCAGAGGCCATTTGTTCTCGAGACCGTGACAGTTGATTTGTTCGTCATAAGGAATTTGGGCCTTTTTCTCCGTAAATTTCCTCAGGTACGGATTGCATTGGTTATATCTTGCAATATTTCTATAGAACCTAATTATTCGTTTTTAGGTTTCTATTGATGTTGTGGGATTGGTTGATGAATGGGCTGCTCGTTTCTTCGAGGAGCTTGATTATGTTAATGAGGGGGAAAATGGAACGTTATTTGCTGAAATGATGAAGGAGGATCTTCCCCAGGTAAAAAAAATTGTTGCTTTTTTTACAGTTATCTCTACTCGCTCTTACTACATCCAAGGTTAAAGAAAAAAAATTAATTTTTGTAGGTAGTTGTACCGAAAACATACCACAAGTATACCACGAGGAAGGTTCTTACAACACAGTGGATTGACGGAGAGAAGCTTTCTCAAAGTACTGAGAGCGATGTTGGGGAACTCGTAAATGTCGGAGTTATATGCTACCTTAAGCAGGTAATAACTTTTTTCAGTTTTCTTACGAAAACTACTGTAATAGTGCTGTATGTCTTTTCTAATTCATTTCGACGTGGTTCTCAGCTTCTTGATACGGGCTTCTTCCATGCTGATCCACATCCTGGAAATTTAATCAGAACGCCCGATGGGAAATTGGCCATACTCGATTTCGGTATATTGTTCGACCATGAGATCGTTAGAGCTTGTCTGTATTGTCATTACAAAATGGTGTTCTGAAACTGTTGTTGAAAAAAAAATATTGCAGGTTTGGTTACGAAATTGACGGATGATCAGAAATATGGAATGATCGAAGCCATCGCGCACCTTATCCATCGAGATTATTCAGCCATCGTAAAAGATTTCGTGAAGCTCGGTTTCATCCCAGAAGGAGTTAACTTAGAACCCATTTTGCCTGTACTTGCAAAGGTCTTCGATCAGGCGCTCGAAGGCGGAGGAGCTAAGAACATCAATTTCCAAGAGCTCGCAGCAGATTTAGCTCAGATAACGTTCGATTATCCCTTCAGAATTCCGCCTTACTTTGCGCTTATAATCAGAGCCATCGGCGTTTTGGAGGGAATCGCTTTGGTTGGAAACCCAGAATTTGCCATCGTTGACGAAGCCTATCCATACATTGCTCAAGTACATTGCATCCCATATACGTTCCTTCAATTCTTATCTGAACTATGCGCTGAAAATTTTTACGTTTCTTTTTGCGAATAACAGAGGCTGCTCACCGATGAATCTCCTCGTCTGAGATCTGCGCTGCGATACACGATATATGGAAAATCGGGAATCTTCGACGCTGAGAGGTTCATAGACGTCATGCAAGCTTTCGAAAACTTCATCGACGCTGCAAAGAGCGGAGGTGGAGAAGATCTCAACGGTCGAATGGCCGAGCTTGGTATATTACAAAATCAGACGAATGCTTTCGTTCCCACTTTGGGATCTTCTCAGACACAGCCCATAAAGACAAGAGCTGCCTTGGGGTTCTTACTGTCCGAAAAGGGCAACTTCTTCAGAGAATTCTTGTTAGACGAGGTATTTAATTTACTACGCTCTTTGTTAAATTTTGTTATTGGGCCTACGCATCGCCCCACTTAGGAGGAGAGTTAATTCACGGAGGAAAAACCCTTCGATTTCTAATATATGGTATCAGAGCGAGTTCAATTCGGCCTCCTTCACCCGATTCATATGTCCACGTGTTAGGCCAGTCATGCCACACGTGAGGGGACGTGTTGAGAATAGAAAATTGATTTTTGTCCCACTTCGGATAATTCAACCTCTTCATACTATATATCAAATTTTTCGTCATTCTTAAGGCCATGTTTGGATTGACATAGTGTAGTGTGAAAATGAAAATTGGTGAGAAAATGGGTTTTAATAGTTTTTATTTCGTTTTTCATCATTTTTTTTTCTCAATATCTATTTCGTCGATCAACCAAATACAAAAATGAGTTGTATATTCTCCATTTTTTCATTTTCCTTCCCCTGCTAAATTCCTTAGACCAACTCAGTGTAAATTTCATCTATTGATTCGTATCTCGGTTGATTTTCTTTGCGAAGATTGTGAAAGGCATAGACGCGATATCGAGAGAACAGCTCGTTCAGATAATGGCAGTTCTTGGGATACGAAGCGCTTCCCCCATTTTCGGGTTAGTCCCATCTTTCGGACCCATACGAACTTCTGCGCTCTTCCCCACGGTGACGAGCGAAGACAGAATCATCCTCAACAACGTTCAGATCATCGTAGAGTTCTTAGTCGGCGGCGGGACTTCAGTTTCATCAGATAATGAGGTGTAATATTTATACGACGCGTAATAATATGTTCTTACTTTTCGTTGATTGAAATATCGCCTATTTTCTTTATGCAGGGATTTAATCCTCGTATTTTGCGAGAGTTACTGCCCGTTTTGCCCGGGCTTTCGACGACTTTGTTGCCCGAGGTTCTCAGTCGACTGTCATCGCGTATAGCTGCTCGAGTCATCCGAGATATACTGTCGTAAGAAATCAGACCGACCGACGTGTAATAAATATATATACGTGCTTTTTTTTTTTAAGACAATACGTATGTAGAAAACTATATAGTGCTGCAGATATATCGAATTTTAACTGCTTTTAACGTGTTAGTTACATGGATGTATTATGTTGTTGTAGGTGGCTCTCCATTATTCAATTTTTGTAAATTAAATGGAATGTGATCTTTCTACATTGTCTTCTAGCGAGATGATCCTCTTACCCAAATGTTTACCAAAATTGAAGCAGACAACAAATATGAAGGAGATCAAGTGAAATATTTAAAATGTAGAAATATGATTTGTTCTGTCAGGCTAGAAATATGTAAAAGAGATCAAGTGAAATATTTAAAATAGCTTGTATTAATCAACAAAAATACATAGGCTAAATAGCCTAAAGGGTCAACCCGGTGCCATCAGTATCCGGTAGAGAACAAAGGCTCACACAGGAGCAAAACACAACGTGATAAAAGCCGACAGAAAACATAGAACATACCACAAAAAAAGCTATTAGTCCAATTTTACAGTACTCTATACTTTCTTTGTCAACGACTCGTGGTCCTCGTCTTCATCAGAAAGGACTCCACAAGGGAAGAAAAGGCTCCACAATGGGAGAAAAGAACTCCTGACCATGGTCGGGAGAAAAGAGCTCCGCTCGGGAGACTCAAAGTGGGCGGTGGTGGACTATGGAGGTGGGTGACGGCCGGCAGACGGCTGTATGGCGAGTGTCGGACCCCGGTGGACAGTGGTGGACGGAGGATTGGCGGACGGCCGGATCAACAGGGTCGCTGACCACGGCGGCGGCATGCAGGAAGGCGGCGGGAGTGGTGGTGGGAGCCTTTCCTCTCCCCTTTATTGGAGATAAAAGAGAGTCGTATTGATTTCTTACTCAATATTAAACGAGTAGATGCATACATATATAGGTGCTAAGTAGACAAGCTAGCTACACATAATTGACAAACATTCATGTTGCTTTTCTTTTTGGTTTTGTCTAGATAATGTTTTGTCTAGATAATGTTTGTTGGCTTGTCTAATTGTGGTCTTGTTCACATGCATTAGGAGTTGCAAAATAGGACTTCTAACACTCCTTCTTAATTTGCAATCTTCAGCTCATCTTTGATTTTCTGAAATTTCTCCGTAAAATAGCTTTAGTAAGAAAAGCTGCAGCTTGATCATTTGTGCTGATAAATTCCAAGCTGATCTCTCCTTTGCTCACCATGTCTCTTACGAAATGGTGTCTCATCTCAATATGTTTTGCCCTTGAATGGAACACCGGATTTTTAGTCATAGCAATTGTCGGCATATTGTCACAATAGATCACTATCGGTTGTTCTTGAACATGCTGTAAATCTGCTAGAAGTCTACGCAACCATATCGCCTCGCACATAGCGTCTGTGGCGGCGATATATTCAGCTTTCGCTGTAGAGAGTGCGACAGTCTTTTGCTTTTTCGAATTCCATGTAATTATATTAGTGCCCATGCAAAATAAGTATCCCGAAGTACTCTTTCGATCATCTAAAGAACCTACCCAATCACTGTCAGTAAATCCGATCAGATTATTTTTGCTCTCTTTTACATACCTGATGCCCTGATTTTTGCTTCCTTGAAGATAACGAAGAACTCTTTTAGCCGTTGAAAAATGAATTTGACTTGGCTCGTTCATGAATCTGGAGATCAAACTAACGGCATACTGATCGAGCGGATCGAGTAAAAAATAAAACGAACACTAGCGAACTTACGCTCAACAGGCAAAGGTACCTATCGAAATAGCATAGCAGTAGCAAGTATTCGAGTATCGAATCTCAAGAGAACTATGTACCTTAGAAAAACTTTCGCTTAAATATCCTAGACGAATATTCGATTGTTGAAACAGTAAATAACAATGCTTAGGAAATACAACTTAATAAAATAGTACGGAGAGGAAATCCTTATGGAAACAAACGTATTTGAAACTTCGAATCCCCCTAGCTCGACCCAAACAAATATCAAGGGTACGTCAATAAAGCTATCATTACACCGTGGAGATTCCTACTACATGCATACGAGTTATATAGCTGACAAAACTGCGCCTTACCATATAATGATCGTAAATAACTAATCAACTAATTAAGTAACTGGGCAAACTTTCCTAACTACTTAACCGAAGATCGCAACACAATGAATCCCGCTATTAGATTTGACTCTAATCCGGCGGGGTAGTTCAACCTATCTCTAGCGATGAGTTTATTCCGCTCGTTTATGAGTGGTCTAATCATTCACCCCTCTCTCGAGTGTAGCTTACGATTTCCCAACTACGTTAACTTAAACACATTGACATGATCAAGCTAACTAGACAATTTCAATCACATAGACATAATCGAAATCATATGCTTCATAAACGAGTCATAACAATAACAAAACATCAAATACACTTAAACAGACGATCGATCTCGCTAGGGTTCATCTCATCTCAAATACACAGTATTTAGCTACTCATAATGATCACAACAAAGCACGTAATTAACATCGAATACATCGAATACATTTCCGCGATTGTGCGATTTTTTTTGTTCGGCGACTCCGTTCTGTTGAGGACTTCTTCGAACCATGAGTTGCCTCTGAATACCATTTTCTTTACAATATTCCATGAATGGATGATATATAAATTCTCCTCCTCGATCCGCTCTGAGTGTCTGAATTTTATAATGACTCTGTTTCTCGACAAGAGCCTTAAACTTCAGAAAAGTAGCAAACGCTTCGGATTTTTCATTTAGAAAATAAACCCACACCATCCTTGTAAAATCTTTTTTTTTTTGGTAGAATGAATGATTCATTTACCACAAGCCCAACCAATCGGTTTACAACATATTTTGCAACAACCAAGCCATTCTTTCTAAAAACTAATAAGGATAGTAACAGACTCGCTGGAAAATTATATTACGCTCGGCATTCTTCTTTTGGCAGTAACATCTAATCCGGATCCTCATTTCCTTTGCTATCATCTCATACAACTGCGCATCCTTCCTAGTCCCACTCCCCTGGCATCTCCCATTCCTTTTAGCCCAAAGATGATATAGCATGGCAGTAATCACAGCCACCGTAATGCAAGCTTTCACAGTTTTCTTTATTCCCATGCGGGCCAACCAGACTCTTAGTTCCTCAAAGGTCATAATACTCTCATTGAAATCCAGCCATAATCTGATTCTCTGGAGCACTTTTTGACTGTACACGCACTCCAAAAATAAATGGTCAATTGATTCCTCGTTGTCTTCACACAACTTACATTTCTTATCAGGAATCACCATTCCCCATTGCACCAATCTGTCCACAGTTAGCAGTCTTTGGTGTATGAGTATCCAGCACATAACCGAGTGTTTAGGGACATTATACCGGTTCCATATGGCGTTGCAGCAAGGGAAATCCGTGGCCACTCCCTTAAGCCATTCATATCCTGACTTTACCGTGTACCTTCCATCCGAGGTCAGTTGCCATTTTCCCTCTTTATACCCTACTTTAAACAGGCTTTTAACACGGTGGATCTTCTTCCAGATGCAGCACGAGTCCAGCCCAGGCTGATATTCCTAGAAACTACTACCCTTTAAGTATACCACATTATTCCATTTAATCCAAAGTGAATCCCCATCTAAGGCAATATCCCATATCTGTTTCCCTGTTAAAGCAATATTCCAGGTCACACAGTCTCTGAGATTAAGTCCTCCATGTCTTTTCGGGCAGCACACTTGTTCCCACCCAACCAGAGCATTATACTTGCCGCTCTCCTTTTTTCCCCACAGAAGCTCCCTACATATTCTATCCACTTCCTGAGATACAGCTTTAGGCAGTAGAAATATGGCCCGACAGTAGCCATGTGTGGCCAATAACACTGAGTTAACCAGGCATAACCTCCCAGCGTAGGACATATTCCTAGTTGCCCAACAATGCACTCGGCTAGTGATTTTTTCCACCAAAGCTTGGCAAGTCTGCTTGTTCCATTTGGTTGGGGATATAGGTACCCCCAAATACCTCATAGGATACTCCTCCATTGTGAACCCAGTGATCCTCTGAATTTCCTCCATGACCTGATGAGGCATTCCAACTAAGTACAAACTGGACTTTTGTGCATTCGCTTCCAGACCAGCTGTGGCTTTGAAGTGTTCCAAACCTTTTGTGATCACCTGCGCTGATCCACTCATACCTTTACAGAAGATCATTAAGTCATCCGCAAAACAGAGGTTGACCAACCCAATATTTTTGCATAAGGGGTGGTATCTAAATCTGGGGTCTTTGGCTGCCAGCTTTAATTTCCTTGACATGTATTCCATGGTAAGAACATATAGTAGGGGAGAAATAGGATCCCCCTGCCTCAGTCCTCTCACACCCTTGATGTGGCCTGCTTGTGGCCCATTTAAGGAGATTGTATATGACACTGTTGTATCCAATTCCTCAGGAATTCCCAGTCAACCGTGTCATAAGCTTTCCTTATATCCACTTTCATGAGGACTCTAGCTGATGCATTCCTTCTGTTGTATAATTTGAGCAGATCTTGGCAAAGCAGAATGTTCTGGACTAGAGATCTCCCCTCCACAAATGCACTCTGATTTCCATGTATTAGCTTGGTCAAGAGTGGTTTCAGCCGAGCACATAACATTTTTTTATATGCATTTGTAAACTGTGTGCAACAAGATATAGGCCTGAAGTCCTGGGCAAGGTTAGGATTTTCAACCTTTGGAATTAGGTACAAGACTGTACCATTCAGTTTTGGCAAGAGTTTCCCTGTCTCAAAAAATTCCATTATGGCTGCATTGACTTGGTTCCCTACAGTCTTCCAGGAAGCTTGGAAGAATCCACTCCCATACCCATCTGGGCCGCGGGCAACATCCGCATAAATACTCTTCATAGCTTCAAAAATTTCTCTCTTATCAAATGGTTGTATGAGCTGTACCTGATCCTCCAAGGATAGGGTATAACCTTCATCTGCAACCTTGGGATCTGGTATGAGCTTAACTGTCTGGTCCTTCCTAGGCATCCCTTGAAAATACTCCTGAAAGTGTTGGTGTATGCTCCCACCATCCACGAGACTGGACCCATCTGAGGCAGTGATAGATAAGATTCTATTTTGGTAGGCTCTTTTCTTGATTACTGCATGGAAATATGCTGTATTCTGGTCCCCCTTCTCCAGCCACCTAGCCTTAGCTTTTTGTCTCAGAAATTTATCACATGCCACACTAAGGAATCTGTGCTCCTTTCTGATACTCTCTTCCTTGTCCAGTAACTCCCTGTTTAGAGGATTCAGTTGTAAGGCCAGTTGGCAGTCCTCAAGTTTCTGCCTAACCATCTCTGTGTTATTGACAATGTTGGCAAATGGTTCTCTGTTTAGCCCCCCCTCAAGTTAGACAGATTTTGACTTAGTACTTTCATTGCTGCCCCACGGTTTGGTCTCCAATGGGATTCCATTGTGGTCCAGAAAGATGGAGCAAGACTCCACATGTTGAAGTACTTGAAAGGTCTCTTCTGTTTCTGGGGTGAACTACTGCTCCTTAGCACTATGGGAGTGTGGTCTGAAATTCCTTCAGTTAAGAAGACAGCATAATGATCAAAGTATTTTGTTATCCATTCCTCGTTTGCAAAGGCCCAATCAATTCTGCTCCAGATTCTCCTTTCAGTGCTTTGTTTATTTGTCTAGGTGGACTTACACCCACTTCTTCTGATTTCCACTAAATGGTTCTGGTCAGTACAGTTCGTGAATGCAGTAAATTCATTACTATGTATGGCTGAACCTCCAATTCTATCATCAAACCCTCTGATATTATTGAAGTGCTACTTAGTATCGGCAATAGGTCTGAAAAAGTATCTAAAAATAGCAAATTTAGATATTTGTACCCTGTCAAAGTAAGGAACCATGGCATATATGTTTGGAATAGATTCCATTTTGAGAGAGTCCCCCCATATCAGCCAAGGCTCCCTCAGCTCCCAATCAGGTTAATGGAATCCAACACGCTTGCTCGTTACTGTTGATCATTGTGACCATATACCACAGTAAGATATGATACCAGCCCCCCAACTTGTGATACTCTGAAGTGCATTTGTTGCTCTGATGTTTCCAAAAGCTCCAACTTAGAGGCACCCCTCCACATTACCACTATTCTACCATTGGGGTGAGTACTTAGGTTGTGACTAAAGTTCCACCCACAGAACACTTTCTTCATCACCTCGCTCACAGTCCCCTCTTTTAGTTTGGTTTCCAGCATATACATGATCTCAATTTCATGTTATTGCAGAAGAGAGCTATCTCTCTCTGCTTAGCGGGGCCATTGAGGCCCCTCACATTCCATATGGCGTAACTATCTATGACCAAGGTCATGGACCCTCTGCTTGGAAGGGTATGATATATGTTCTGTCCCTTTGTCGCTCTAGTTGAACCAGATCTGCCCAAGATGCTCTGCTGCTCTCTCTTCCACCAGTTGTCCCAGTTGCTTGTGTGTCCCTTTTTTCCTTCCCACCATTCCCAGTGCCTTGACTCTGCACTTGATGCACAACACCTGCACCAGTGACAGGGCACTGCACATGTGCCTTCTGAGAAGGCTTGGGCTGAACAGGCTGCCAAACTTTCTTGGTATCCTGCTTGCAAACAGCCTCCTCATGTCCATATTTCCTGCATTTGCTACATGGGACAGGCTTCCATTCATATGTAACTCTTTGTTCCATAAGTTGCCCTCGTTCATTCATGAATTGTATACTGTCTGGCAGTGGAGTGTTCAAGTCCACTTCCACCATGACCCTCGCGTAGTGGATTTTTTCTTTCTTTCTTGTGTAATCATCAGTCATAATAGGCCTTCCAATTAACGTAGTAAGCTTGCTCAGAGTTTTAATGCCCCAGTATTTTAGCTCCAGCTGCGGTAGTTCTACCCATATAGGCACACTCTCCACCCCAATTTTGCTCAGCTGAGTGTTTTCAGACCACGGCGTAAGGATCATAGGCCTCCTATCAAAGTGCAGAATCTCAGTCTGCAAAATCTTATCCCTCCTCTCCACCGAGTCAAACCGATCCAAGAACAATCCTTGTCGCACTTGCCATACGTTTATCAGACCTAGTTTATCCCACTTTCTCTTTAGGAAACCACCCATAACACTGTAAGGAGGATTCGAGCCTAATACGTAGCATAGCAGGGCAGATTCCCAGAGTTCAACCTCATCCTTAATCTCCTCTGCCTCAATTACACCGATTTTCATCCCATGATCAGCCATTGGTGCCACATATTCCAGTCGATTATCTGGATCCTTAATCCAATTGACATTGAATTTTTGCCACGGATTTGCCTCAAAGTCCTGCCGTTCTTTCAGCATACTCTCTTTGCGATTAGAAGTACGCCCCGATGATTCCTCCAGTGCCGGCCAGCTCTTCACCATCGCGGGATCATCCTCCTTTAGATTCAGCGATTTTTTAGCCAATGGAACAGTTTCACAGACGGAACGTCTACAATGCTAGCTTCCTCCTTCTGATCCGATTTTCCTGTCGAGCTCCGATTATCCGATTTGCCAGTCAATCGCGTGTCAGTAGAGTGCGGCGGCGTTTCCACAACCGGGGCTGTCCTCTGTTTTGCGGTTTTCCTCTTTTTCGCCATAGCCGAAGAGAGAGAAAAATCGCTCTGGAATCGGCTCCCATCCTTGTAAAATCATCAACAAAGAAAATGAAGTATTTTTTGTTACCGAGAGAAGGAGTTCTCGTTGGTCCCCAGATATCCGCATGAACAAGTTCCAGCGGTTCCTTCGCTAGCCAAGAAGTTTTTGGGAACGGAAGTCAATGCATTTTGCCATATACGCAACCTTCACAAATTTCTGTTTGTCGATCAATATTTGGTAGACCTATCACCATGTTTTTTTGCTTGAGCAGCTTCAGCCCCTTGCCGTTGAGATGTCCGTATCTCAAATGCCAAAGTTGAGATTGTTCTAAATTTTCTCCCTTGAACACCACTTTCTCTTGAAGAGGGATGATCATCGGAAACACCTTGTTTGGACTCATAGGAACATAAGCAATAGTATTATTGCTTTTCTTATCAATAATTCTGCATTTTCCATCGTCAAAAAATACCGAATATCCCTTCTCCAGTAATTTGATAATGGTTGATAAATTGCGATTGTATGATATTTTACACCTCATTAACGCGTGTTTTCTCACGAGAACCTTCATCACCACTTCCACAAGGCCAGCAGCTCACGACAGGAAGAAATCGAAGCAGATACCTCTCAACTCCAAAACTTGCTTACGCACGCAGCTCGCTCACCAGGTGCTCGATCAAATTACTCAACGAAGAACAATGATCTAATCAGCTAATTTCAGGGAAGATGTTTTCTCTGTGTTTTGTGTTTAATTAATCATGAGTAACTAATTATTCAGGTTTTTGAGTGGGTATGCGTTGTTTGCGAAGAATAGAATGAACTACGTTTTTATTTGCATGGTCGTAAGTTTATCTATCTCGTTATTTCATTAGCATATATTAATTTTTATTGCGCTTTTGATTTATATGGTTAGCGGCTAAACTCCCCTATTAGTATTATCATTACTATTAATATTATTGTTGTTATTATTATTATTAATATTATTATTATTATTAAAATTAATTATGGGTCTTAAAATGGTATTACCTATTTACCCTTTTAAGTACTCAACATCTCCACCTCGGCCGCCGCACAATGGCCCGGAGGTGCGAGGACGTACGAGTTACGACGCCGTCGTGTTGGTGAAGCCGTGGCTGCAGTACAAACAGATGTTGCAGTTCGGGCCTAGGGGTGAAAGATGAGCCGAACCGGCTCGTGAGCTCGACGAGCCGGCTCGGCAAAAGCTCGGCTCGAGCTCGATATAAATGAGCTCGAGCTCATTTAAGTTGAGCTCGAGCTCGAGCTTGAGCCCGGATATAGTGGCTCGAAAGCTCGCGAACAGGCTTGCGAGCTTTTATTTTTTTTATATTTTTTATATTTTATATGAATTTATAATATTTTTTTCTAATTGTTTAAATATTTTTTATAGGGGCTTCTACACTTAAATCCCTACATCAATAAATATAAAACAGATCAGTCCCTTGTCAGACATTTTTATAACCTAGGTACCCACTTGAATTTTATTTTACTGATAGGTACCTAACTGACGGATTTACCCCTGCTAAACCTGGTTTATTACTACCTTACCTGGGGTTTCATTTCAGCGATGGTTCGTTCTTAAAAAAAAAAACTCATACATCATCCCAAACCTAAATCACGTGATCTTCTTCCGGAAATCGATCTGGGGTTGTTTTGCTTCAGATTCATCGTCGTGGGTTCTCGCTTCCTCGTGGTATTCCTCTTCTGAAATCAATAGGTACGTCATTCGCATCGTGGCATTTCGTAACATAGCTGCGTGTTTTTCGAATGACATCGATTTGTTGTTCGATTAGAGTTGTTTTGGAATGATTCAATTTACTGTGGTAGCTTTGTGCGTGTATTTTTGAATGGGTGGTTTGATTGTTGTCGATTTGGGGGTTTTGGAATGGGTCGATTTGGGGTTTTTCGAATGGGGTCAATTTGTTTTGGTACTACATTATAACTGTATTTGGTACCATTTGTTTGGGCAAATCGGTACCCCGTGTGTGAAAAAATGGTACTGCCTGTTAGCAGTTGATTTTTTTGCAGAAATGACTCCATGGAACAGATCTGAGCTGTCTTGTAGGTGCCATCCTGCGCCTTCGATCTACCATAAGCAATTGCAGGGTAGCATGAACCCTGATAAAAAAGAAGCTATAAAAAGGTCTCCGTTTCATTGGTAGAATTTGCTTTGTTTCTAACTGTTGCATGAATATGTGTGGTTAAGGTTGATGGAGGAGTTGGCGGATCTCATTTAGAGTGGAGTGCTCGTGTGAAGAGGTTGGAAGCCGAGTTGAGATTGAAGGACGAGGTTATAAGAGATCAAATGTTCCGACGTGGAAGGATGATGTGTCCAAGGAGGATGCGATGGAAGAGGAAGAGGTTGAGGCTAATGAAGTCAACATGGGTATGAGACTGTTTGAAAACATTGTTGTTTATGTTCATTAAGTTGTTCTTAGACTTGGGGATGAGACTGATTGGAGATTCGGTGATGTCTTTTGTTGTGTAGTTCTATGAGACTGTTCGTATTTTTGATCTGTTTGGTTAAGTTACTTGAGTATGCTGTGAGACTGTTTGGAGACTTTGTTTATGTAGATTAAATTCCTTTGAGTTGGGGGATGAGACTGTTTTGAGACTGTTTGGAGTTTGTTCATGACTCAGTGATGTTCATTTGTTGTGTAGTTCTGTAAATCTGTCTGTATATTACGCAGTACCATAGGTTTTTATATTGCCGTACCTTTTCTTTACATACAGAGTACCATAATATGCAGCCTAATCGTACCATTATGTACAAATATACCGTACCAAAACAGAAGATATGAAGAACCTTATATTTTTTTTTATTACCGTATCACATCTTTTACATACGAGTACCAAAATATGCAGCTTAATCGTACCATTATGTAAATGTATGGCGTACCATAAATATAATATATGAAGTACATGTGGTACAGCAGGTACCTTATCTTGTACTTTAAGGTACCTCATTTACATATACCGTACCATAATCTGCAGCTTCATCGTATCACTATGCAAGCGTACCGTACCGTATCGCTTACATATAGAGTACCGTAATATGCAGGTTAACCGTACCATTACGTAAATATATACCGTACCGTATATATCGCAGCTGAAGTATCTTATCTGTTGTACACTAAGGTACCTTGTGTTTTACAGAAGGTACCTTATCATTTACCTATATAGTACCATAACCTGCAGGTTTACCGTATCTATAATTACACATATACGGTACCCAGATATGAAAGTATATCGTACCATTTGTTATACTATCGAAAAATAAATACATTCCTAATTGAATCGCGTTGTCCTGCGTGATTTTGACAATACCTAACAATAACGAAATGAAAAAAAAAATATGAAAACCTAATGCACCGAATTCGCATATGTAGCACTCACCACATTATTCAAATTATGTTGTAGATGTTCTTGCTTCTATCCTTATACTATAATGAATCTTGGTATTCTAAGATTTAATTCATGCGTGCGGGGCCTAATGCACCGAATTTGATCTGAAACGTATTTAATACTATATATTACTGTTCTACGGTGGTTCGAGATAAAAAGAAATTCGACCGACCTCGAAAAAACTAACCCTAGTATGACGTATCATATATATAAGGGACGCCGTACCTTAAGTAGCTTTGTAGGGGTACCTGTCGTTTTGTTTGAAGCGTACCAACGCAGACACGGTTGCAGTACCCAAAATTATATATGACATGAAACATTTTATGAAAGCCACCGACCTGTCAGCTGAGCTGTCTTTTTTTATTTAATACCTCGTATGTCAGATCTGTCCACTCATGACAGAGAAAACTTCAGAAATCTGTCCACTCATGACTGAAAAATGTCAGAAAAGTGTACAATCATTACAGAAAAAGTCAGAAATTGTCTATTACTTTATCCACATCAACATGTGCTGAAATGCTTCATTTCTGACGAAATATAGCCAAGTCTTAAATTCGAAGTCTTACTTTAATTATACGGTACCTACTTCTGAAATGATACAGTACCCTATGTCGTACACTTATAGTACCTAAATGACCTACATTACAGTACCAAAGTTGCGTATATTAACGTACCAAATTGGCATATATTACAGTACCAAGTTCGCTTATATTAGTACCATGTTGGCATATCTTACGGTATCAATGGTATATAACAGTACCAAACAGGCATATATTACGGTGCCAAATTTGCATATATTACTGTACCACTTTTGCATATCGTAGGGTACCAAACAGGCATATATTACACAAAACAGGCATATATTACGGTACCAAACTGGCTTATATTGTAGTACCAAATTTGCATATATTACGGTACCAAATGTGCATACATTACTGTACCAAAATGGCATAAAATACAGTACCAAATTTGCATATATTACGGTATTACTGGCATATATTACAGTACCACACTGGTATATATTAGAAGTACCAAATTTGCATATTTACGGTATCAAACTGGTATATATGACGGTACCAAATATGCATATATTAGTGTACCAAATTGGTATATATTACAGTACCAAATATGCATATACTACTGTACCAAACTGACATATATAACGGTACCAAATTTGCATATTTACGGTATCAAACTGGTATATATTACAGCCCCCAATTTGCATATATTGTAGTACCAAATGTGCATATATATGGTACCAAATTGGCATATATTACACTACCAATTTGCATATATTACGGTACCAAATGTGCATATATTATTGTACCAAACTGGCATAAAATACAGTACCAAATTTGCATATATCGGTATCAAACTGCATATATTACAGTACCAAATGTGCATATATTACTGTACCAGATAGGCATAAATTACAGTACCAAATTTGCATATATTACGATACCAAATTGGCATATATTACATTACCAAATTTACATATATTACAGTAACAAATGTGCATATATTACTGTACCAAACTGACATAAATTACAGTACCAAATTTGCATATATTACGGACAGTTTGGTACGCTGTATAGTTTAGAATGGTACTGCATAAACGGACATTTTGGTACCGTATAGACAGATTACTTGGTACGTAATATAAATACACAAAGATACTACATAACATAAATGTCCAATCGGGTTGTATCGCATTATATTTAGGTACGGTAAAACAACATACAATGATACGTAATATACATAAGAAATGGTACGTCGTAACAGTTATATAAAAAAATTCGAAATCTCGATGGATTAGCCCCAACAACGATCAAATCCTAACATTCCACCCTTATATGGAGCTCTTGGATCGCATTGAACTCCCGGATTTTGGCTAAACCTTGAATAAATGCGTGAAATCGATTAGCCAAACCCGAACCAAAAGAAAAGCTTACCTGACAAAATCAACGCCCAAAATCGAGAACCCAACGTTCAAGAGGCTCGTCGATCGTTGTCCGCCGCCGGCACGAGCAGAAGGAGGTGGTCGGCAAGAAGAAATTCGTCGACGGGGGATGGAGCTCGATTTTTGCAGAGAAAGAAAAAAGCTGAAATGAAATTCTAAATCATTTAAGAAGGGTATTTTGGTAATCTTAGGTGATTAGGTACCTAAGTGTAAAATTTTTAGTCAACTGGGTACCTAGCTATAAAATATGTCTGACAAGGTACCTAAGTGGCTTTTTTGTTTTCTATTGGGTATTTATGTGTAGATTCCCGTTTTTTATAAAAAGCTGTATTATTTTTTAAATTTTATAAATTTTTTAATTTAATTTTATATTATTTTTATTAATTTATTAATTTTTTTATTAAAAGCTCGATGAGCCTCGTGAGCTCGAGCTCGAGTTCGAACACATCTGGCTGTAAATGAGCTCGAGCTCGAGCCGTGAGCTGAAAAGCTCGACGAGCTCGAGCTCAGCTGTAAGGGCTCGAGCTCGAAAAATGAGCCGAGCTCGGTTCGTTTACAGCCCTAATCGGCACTTCAGTACCACCGCCAACGGCGAGGAGGACGAAATGAAACAGAGCAAGCTCTTTACAAGACTTGGTTTTTTCTGAACTTTTTATTTTTACTTCCTCAAATTAACGTAATTTTATTTTTATATTGTATAAAAAATTAAAATGCAATAAATGTACATTCAAGTTGTTCCTTAAGTTGTCATTTCTGTCATCATAAGGACTTATCCACTAGAATATGCGGTGTTTAAGGATCTTCTCTACGTCATTATTTTTTAATGCCCATTTAAGACTCGTTTACCCGATGGGTTTGGGTCTATACCCAATTATTGAGACCCATTAAATATTGGGTATGCCCATACCCGTTTATTTAATTGGGTTTGGGTATGGATCTAGATGGGTATACCCATACCCTACCCATTGCCATCTCTACTTTTAACACCCTTCACCAGTACAACTGTGTGCTGTTAGAAAGAAAGGAAGGAAACCCTAAAAAATCTCCTTGAAAATACATAGATATAAATTCGACCTCCGTTTTCGCTGGGCGAAATATTATTCGCCACTACGCTGGCTATGTGTTCGCATTGGCGATTGAGCATTTCGACCCAACGCCTTGCGCCGAAGGCAAGCCCAGAATCGACTAGCGGCTTGTATATGCTGTGGACTGATGCTATAGTATCGTCTACTTCGACGTGCTCAACCCATGTCACCTGGCGTTTGTGTAAAATTTCAGAAATTTGAACTAGGGTCAACGAAGGTTTTCGAGTTATAGTTACCATATTCGTAATACCTTTGAGTAACCGTTGGGCATTTCTTGAATCAAACAGCCCGAAGGCCTTCTCCTATATCTTGATTGTACAGCAGCAGAAGATCTTAGGTTGTCCAAAGAAACATTGACTACTGCCCAAGTTGCATCTGTGTTTTGCTTGCAGTATATAACGAAATGGCTCTCGCGGTTGGGACTAAAGGAGAAGGGACTTGAAACTCGGCGTTCATGTGAGAAAATAAACAAATGTTGAGAGAAAAACTTCTTCGACTTCCCGTAATTTGTATAAACACATTACCACTTGGAGAGCGCCATTGTAGTTTCCCGCCACTCCAGTCGATAAGATTTCCGTCGTCGTTGCCCTCGAAACGATGCTAGAGAACATGTTCGACCACTGATTCTGCAATTTTTATTAATTACAGCCACAACACATGAAAAGTTTCAGCGATTAACTTCTCATTCTGTGTACTCCTGAAAAGACATATTACTACTAAACCCATAAAAAATTAGAAACCCTACCACGTCAATGAGTATCTCGACGAGATTGAGGTGATTCATAATTACGATGGCAGACTCCTTAGATGCCTTGGACCTAACTCCAAGCGGCTTAGAACCAATCCCTAGTGGGAATGTCCTAATGTATTCTTCTTCGTTCAGTTTCTCGCAAGAACTGTTGTGAATCCACAAGGGTTCGCCAGTACGAGCCATTCCTAGCAGTTCTTCCATGGCTGAAACGGCAAGCTCAATGATCATTGTCTTATTATCAGCATCGTTGGGGCCAGCAGAGACTGATCTGAGTAGATCGACGGCTCCATATATTTCTCCGGCGAGGCTCGTTTGGGGGCCGAAGCTGCTCCCAACTCCAATGTCGAGTGAAAGTGAAGATGAGTTGGTAAATGATAGCATTGATGGTTTGCCAACATATTTTGCAACTATCCCAGATATTCGATCAATCTGTAAACAGATAAGTAATGCCATTATTGGATTCTTAAATTGAATTTTAGAAGTGTTTCTCCTCTTCTTGTTACAGTATTATACCTCTTCTCTCAATCGGACATTCTCAATCCTTAGATTATGTTCGCCGAACGACATCTCGCCAAGAACAGTTGGGCCATCACATTCAGGACAAGCAGCATTGCTTAAAGCTTTTTTGTATTGAATGTTCTCAGCACGGAGCTTTCATTCTCATATATCAGGTGCGCGTTCTCATGGCGTTCGTGCTGAGCCTGAAAGCAGAGAAGATATTTATACCATAAACAAGAAACACTTTAATCAGAAAAACATAAAATAAAGAGAGCATTCAAATTCACACCTTGGTTTGAGTTCGCTTGTTTTGGAACCAGAATTTGATCTGCAATGGCTCAGAACCTAACCTCCTTCCAAGTTCCTTCCTTTGCTTGTCGCCTGGGTGAGGACATTCTTTGAAGAAACTGTACGAAAAATTCACTGTCAGTTCCAAAATAAATAACTGAACTTAGATGCCATTGATGGTATCTTCTTCTTAGGACTCCATTTCCTGGGTCTACTCGAAATCTCCGCCCCTATGCTATAAGTTATTACGTAACGTAATAACAGATAACATTATTTCAACAAGCTCAACGAACAACGTCCTTTCTTCGGTCATATAGCTGCTACACCCGCTGTCCAAATACCACGTATATGATGATTGATGCTAATCTGTCATGCAAGAAAATAATTGCTCTCCTGTGGCTTTGCTGAAATTTGCTTCATTTTTCTCCGATTTTGTTGATACCAACAGTCTCTTGGTGAATGGTTAGCGTTTTGGCACTTCTTGCACTTGAACCGACAATCTTTTGTATCGTGATTTGTTTTCTTGCAAATTCGGCAGCCTGTTTGTTGGTTTGAGTTTCCACAATTGGGCCCAAATTGACTTGGATGGCCTAGTCCTCTTCCTCTCATATGATTTGAACCGTCTCTTCCCTTATAATGCCATGTGGTATTTTTAGTTCCTTGCACGTTCATCTTAGAGTCAAAAGCTTGCTCCAGGGATTGATTTGAGGATCTGTTGAGGCGCTCTTCATGAACTTGTAATGAGCTTGTTAGTTCACGAAAAGTGAACTTGGTCAAGTCCTTCGACTCTTCGATCGCGGCGACAATATAGTCGTATTTAGAGGGAAGACTCCTTAGAACTTTTTAGACAATCTTCTTCTCTTCAATAGTATCTCCAAGGCTCCTGATTTGATTGACGATCTCAGCAACTCGAGCGAGATAGACTTGCATGGCATCGTTGTCTTTCTTCGCCAAGTTATCGAATTCGGATATTGGAGTTTGATTGACGTTACTTTTTCGTTTCCTTGAAAACCTTCTTTGAGAATATCCCATGCTTCTTTGGACTTTTTAATGCCATGAATTCTGGGATAGATGGTTTTGCTTAGACCTTGTTGGATGAACCTTAGAGCACGCATCCTTCTTTCGATTTTTGTTGTACTCCTTTTGTTGTGCGTCTGTCCATTTTTCTTCATCGCACTCGCCTGCATCTTCTTGAGGTGGTGGCTCTGTATACGTTTCTTCAACAACCTCCCATAGATCTTGCGAGATAAACAACGTTTCCGTTTGACTACACCAGTAGTCGAAATTTTCTTTGTCAAAGATTGGAACTTGATTCGGAGTGTAAGAAAACATGGTCATTACTTGATTTGAAGCCATCTCACGTAGTGTATGAGTGCTCTAGGCTGAGTTCTTTTAGAAAAAAAAAAAGGTGATGCTTGCTTGATAATTTCTTGCGTGAGCTTTGAAGAGGACGAAAAGATGAGGTGCTTGCTTGGAATATATGTTGCACGTGTATGGAGAGGTGAGGGTGAAGACGATACTGATCTTCAAATTCTTTTTTTCAAGGCTCTGATACCAAGAATTTGTTGGAGATAAAATAGAGAGAGTAGTATTGATTGCTTACTTGATAGTCTTGGAAGAGTACAAAAGTGCATATATATAGCTACTAAGTGGACAAGCTAGCTCAACATATTTGACAAAACATAGATAATGTTTTTCTTGGTTTTCTTGTCTAGGTGTCAAGATAATGTCTTGTCTAATGGTCTTATTCGCATGCATTAGGAGTTGTAAATTAGGACTTTTAACATTACTCTCATATTCATCGTTGTCACGAATCATGTCCATAACATTTTCTGGAGATTTATGCTGCTCCATGTCCATGAATCCATGGTGCTGGTGGGTATGAAACTTGCTTGCACTACAAAAAAACTTCAGATTTGTGACGGCAGCCGCCACGGAGAAGTCGTAGCACAACTTTGCGACGAATTTTAGCCACGGAAAAACAGCCGCCGGGAATAACCGTCGCACTTTGCTACGGAAAATCCGTCGCAAAACTGTTAGCAGGTTTCTAAAAATTTTAAACCCTGATTTATTCTCCCTCTCACTCTTTTCATTCTCTCTCTCCTCTCTTCTCTCTCTTCCTTTTGTTCTCTTCATCTTCTTCGTTATTCTTATCTTCATATCGTACTTCTTCTTTTTTCTTATTTCTTATTTCTCTGCTGCTTCGTTTTTTTTTCCTCTCTTGATAGTCCTTTTTTTTTTCCTTCTATTCTCTGCAGCAGTATGGCGATAGGAAGGATGCGGCGGAGGTGAGGCTGGCGATGGCGGATATGGGGATGAAAGGTAGCGGCCGTTGTCGATATGTGCAGCGAAAATCTCGGCGGTGGCGGATCTGGGCAGTGGAAGTCGAGTTGGTGGCGGATCTGGGCAGCGCGGCGGTGGCGGATCTGGGCAGCGCGGCGGATCTGGGCAACGAGGCGGCGGCGACGACGAGCTGGCAGCGACGACGAGCGGCGGAGACGACGAGGCGGTGGCGGCGACGAGTTCGTAGCAGCGACGAGGCGGGGCTGCTATGGGGGTTTCCGGCGATGGACTACGACAGGGCGGCGGCGGCGTGCCAGATCTGGGAGTGGTGGTCTTAGGCGGCGATGGACTACGACGTGGCGGCCGCGACTTGCTGTGACAGATCAGGGCGTGGTGGTGTTAGGCGACGGCGAGGCGACGGCTACATCTTCGGTGCTGCTCGGCTTGTTTGGGGACGGTTTGCTGTGGCCGCCGGGTTCCGGGATCCGGCGACTGCTTTTTTTTTTTTTTTTAATTTTTTCTGTTGATTTTTGCGACGGTATTTCCGTCACAAACCTTTTTCTTTTAAATTTGGTTTTCCCCTTTAGCGACACACTATCCGTCGCAAAGTTCCGTGGCAAAATTTTGCGACTGATTTGCTACCGAACTCGATTTTGCATCGGGCGATTAGCGACGGCAATTTTCCGTCGCAAAACCTGATTAGCGACGGTTTTGCTGCGGCGGAATCGTCCGTCACTAATCTGACTATTTTTTGTAGTGTTGGTTGAAACATCTTTGCATTTAATTATACAGTTTGGGCTGCTAAGGAAAAGCTGGCTAGACTAGAATCTTTCGACCCGTAGGAAAAAAAAGACATGGATAAGCAAGCTTAAAGACCTCAATCGAGAAAAAGAGAAAAAAAAAACATACGAGATTGAAATTACATACTCGTTTCAGCTATTATAATCAATGTCGTCGTCACGGGCGGAGATATCCCAACATATATAAGTGCATTTTCCTCGTCTGAGGCAAATATTTTCGATGGGGTTTTGTGAAGAAAGGAAAAGAAAAAATATTAACTCGGGCAATTCTTATTAAATGCAAGAGCTGAAGCTTTAGCTCATGGTGAAATCAGATTCCAAAAGGGACTCTTTTTTTTTTTGCCGATGATTTTGGAAAAGAAAAAAAGATTTTTGGGGCTTTGTTATAACATCCTCGCTGTCCTAATGATCCGTTCGATAAGATTTGCAAAACGAGGAAAATCAGCAGAAAGAGTTGACCTTTTTTACCTTGACGTTGACACGAGTTAAGTAATAACCCTTGACTTCAATTTTCTCCAAACAGAAGTTAGAAAAACCAATGCTAGAGATCTGGCGTGTATATAGTCTACTCGAAATCTCCGCCCCTATGCTATAAGTAATTACGTAACGTACGTAATAACAGATAACATTATTTCGACAAGCTCAATCGAATCTATTTTGGGTACCCGAATAACCCGATCGGGTAGTAAATTACTACCCGATACCCGACCCGATTAATAATTACAGGTATCGGGTTACAAATAACCCGAACTACCCGACCCGAACTACCCGATCCCGAACGCCCACCCCTAACCCCTAGATACCTAAGGCTATTATGATGCCGGCCATAAACACAATAAATAGTCTTTCACGTTTCACCACTTTAATAAAAAACGAGATAATTGCGTAACACATGACCGAACAAAAATCGAGATACAGATGTAATATTTCTTCACGAGTAAATTAATTAACTTACTTTGAAAGAAAAAACCCCCATCATCATCAAGAACTGAGCTAGCAAGGGTTATCTCAAAAGGGATAAGCGGCGTGATGATGCAACAAAATATGTCCCACAGTTATAGGCCTACATCAGTTTCAGTCCCTCGAATACACACAACATCAATATATGTCCCTCGGTTTTTAACCGTTAATCAACTTCAGTCCTTTCCGTCAAGTTTGACCGGATTGACCGTCAAAACTGACTTGAATTGACCGTTAGTGCCGTTAAATATTTAAAAAGAGAAGAAGAAAATTGCTTAACTATTAAGAAACGAAAATAAAATTTAAAAAATATAATAAAAGTAAAAAAGAAAAAAGAGACAAAAATTTAAAAATTGAAAATATAATTAAAATAAAAATTAAATCTGAAACAAAATATAAATTTTAAAAAACTAAAAATATATTAAAGTAAAGAAACTAAAATTCTAAAAATTAGTGACATATTTAAAATAAAAAGAAATAAAAAAAATTAAATTAAATTTTTTATTAAAATAAAAAATTAATTTAGAAAAAGCCGAAATATATTTAAAATTTAACAAAATGAAAAAAGAGACTAAATTTTAAAAACTGAAAATAAGAATATAAAAATTTTTAAATAACTAAAAATATATTAAAATAAAAGAAATTATATTCTAAAAAATAGAGATATATATAAAATAGAAAAGTCAAAAACAAAATTAAAATTTTATTTAAAATAGAAAAATTAATTTAGAAAAACTAGAAATATAATTAAAATAAAAACAAAATGAAAAAAAGAAACTAAAATTGAAAATTGAAAAATAATTAAAATAAAAATAAAATAAGAAACAAAATAAAAATTTTCGAAAAACTAAAAAAATATTATAATAAAAAAACTAAAATTCTAAAAAATAGAGATATAATAAAAATAAAAAAGTAAATAAAAAAAACTAAAATTTTAATTATAAGGAAAAATTAATTTAGAAAAACCAGAAATATAGTTAACATAAAACCAAATGAAAAAAAGAGACTAAAATTGAAAATACAATTAAAATAAAAATAAAATAAGAAATAAAATATTAAAAAGGAAGAAATGTTGGAGGAGGAACTGTTGATTTCTCCTAAAAAAGGAAGCAGGGGATCAGCGTCATGCCCAACAAAGGTGCGGTTGATCACTCCGCATAGGAGATGACTGTTGGAAAAAAATTCGGATAGCGAATATTGATCGTGAAAGAGGCTGATCTTGAATTTTAAATTTAAATTTATTTTTCATTTTGTTTTAGTTTTAATTATATTTCTGGTTTTTCTAAATTAATTTTTTTATTTTAATTAAAATTTTCATTTTATTTTTGATTTCTTTTTTATTTTAAATATATCTCTATTTTTGTAACAATATTAAAAAGTTAACTATTTTGTAACATTATTAAAAAGTTAACTAGTTTTAACCACAAATCTTTTTAAAATTGTAAACTTTCTATCGTCATTATTGCTAATTACTAACATAATTATTAATAATTTAAAATTTTAACCATAAGAGTGAAATTACTCGCAACATCTTCTATGTTTGACTGTTAAATGAATTGATTTGCTTGATGTAGTAATCATGATGTCTCATCTCATAAATGATTGCGGAAAAATGTGGGCCTCAGTAAAAGCATTGACTGACTTGGAGCAACTCTTTTCACTTGCTCAAATTACTAGTTTCAATGAATGGATAGGCGGCCTCCACCGTTGGTGGCTTAACATACTATATCAGAATCTTTTAGATAGCATTTTATACAAGTAAATTTAATCACGACGTCACTCATATTCTTGAATACATATTTTAGTTTAATATAAAGTTCGAACAGTAAAAACATTTGCAGATAATGCAAAGTGCATATGGGTCAGAATTAGTTGTCCCCTTTACAAAGCCCCAATCCACAATGGAAACCAGGGGCGGATCCAGAAATATTTTATCGGGGGGGCCGTAATATAAAATTGGCGCTCGTAAAGAAGTTAACGTAGAAATATATATTCATTCGTTTTCTAAATGGAGAATCATGGAAAAAGATTTTTTAATTGAAACACATGAAATATATGATCATAAAAAAAAATAAAAATAGGACAATCAATACGAAAATAAAGACACATAAAAAACTCCTCGACGGAACTCGAACAAGGACAACGCCTCACAATTTTAATATCTCTAAGCATGATATGATTCTTGTATGATATAGAGCACATAGAGGAAGCAATTCTAAATATATAATGAAAATTACTAGAATAAATCAAAACGAAAGTAAATATTAAATGAATACTTAACAATCTATTTATTACTGTGGAAAAATCGTACGTAATTTTATGATGTATTGGTTTTTTGGCAAGCTAATGATTTTTTTATAAATGTAATGTAGTTAAAGTGTGCAATATTAATTAAAAAATAATTAAATTTCTATAGCCTTAAAAAAAAATAGAAAAGTTAAAAAGAATAATAATTAGTTAAAAGAATTTAAATGTTGCATTAGACTTAAACGAATAAAAAAATTAAAAAGAACTAAACGTGTTGAATATGAACTTAAATAAGACTAAAAATTAAACTATCAAACATTAGAATTTTAATGTTTCAATAATAAATAATAATTTAAAAGAACTGAAATTGTTGAGTAGGTTAATAAACTAAAAAAATGTAAACAAGTAACGTAAAAAGGCAGGTAAAAAAACAAGAGGTAAAAGAAAAAGAAAAGGTAAAAAAAAACAGTAGAAATTGGAGAAGTTTAGGATTGGAACCAACGACCTAATGCTTAATTGTAGCACTCCCAGCCATTGTACTACTCATCAATTCTTTAAATTTTGTATCGGAAAACGTCTATCACTAAATAAATATTCATACTACATACATAGTACTAAAGTTTTCGAAAATTTTCGGGGGGGCCATGGCCCCCCCGGGCCATAATGTAGATCCGCCGCTGATGGAAACTACGAGCCATTTGCTCTCTACTTTTGGAGGTGATGATATTTCGATTGACTTCGGATTTGGAAATGCAGTTATTGTAGAAGTGAGTTCGATATTCTTTCACAGATAACTTAAGTGGCTAAAACTATATTCTGGTTAAAATTTTACTTATTAATAATTATGTTAGTAATTTGCAATAATGATGGTAGGAAGTTTACAATTTTAGAAAGATTTGTGGTTAAAAATAACATTTGAATTAAAAAGTTAACTAGTTTTGTAACATAATTAAAAAGTAAACTAGTTTTGTAATTGTATTTTGAAAATAACACTATTCTTGTTATTCTCTATTGAAGAGAGTAATGACAACTGATGAAACTAGTCAGCCATGATGATTCGATCCACGAACTACGAAGCCCACCCCATTTCCTTCGATCCACATCTTCCATGCCTGGTAATAAGAACAAACGAGTAAATGTAAGAACAAAAAGTTTCGATCTTTACCATGTTAAAGATTTGGCTAATGAAAGAGACGAAGACTATACTTACACATCCAAGAAGGCTCAGCGACCACTCGTGATTGTAGTACTGAGTGTTCTTCTTGCCGCTTATGATCTCTAGCAATACAACTCCGAAGCTGTAGACGTCTGATTTCTCAGAGAATCTGCCCTCAGTTGCATATTCTGGCGCCATGTATCCACTGCAATACAATAATGGAGATTTATCATAGTGATATTTATCATGTTGTTATCTATGTGATTTAGAGGTGGTAATAATAATAGTATATCTCACTATGTTCCTACGACCCTAGCAGTGTTGGACTGTTCTTCGTTGGTCTGAAAGATCCTCGCCATCCCCCAAAGTCTGAAATTTTAGGGTTCCATTAGTCGTCGAGCAGCACATTGCTCGGCTTGAGATCTCTGTGGATTATTCTCAGCCTCGAATCTCGATGAAGGTACAGTAATCCGCGCCCTATTCCTTCGATGATATTGTATCGTTTCTTCCAATCCAATGAACTTTCTGGCCGCCCTTCATGCATGCATGAAAATTGTTAGGATTTTCGACCGCGCTAGACTACTACGACAATGCATTTGTGTATGTGTTTGATTTGAAGATAGAAATAAACAAGCGTAAAATAGAACAAGCGATATAACGTGGTCGGCTTTAACGATTAGCCTACATCCACGACCCCAAAGAGAACCTTTATTGATTACGCCAATTGGAATTACAAGAATACATCTTTCTCTCCAATATTGATATGCACTCAATAGTTCTCTCTCTGTTCTTTCTCTGTTTTTAACGATTAGCCTACATCCACGACCCCAAAGAGAACCTTTATTGATTACGCCAATTGGAATTACAAGAATACATCTTTCTCTCCAATTTGTTAGGATATGCGGAAATCCCCGATAATTATTTTTGCCCGAAAAATGATGATAATAAATAAAAGAGACGAAAAATAAATTTGGACAGTGACACGAGATTTACGTGGTTCGGTCAGAATGACCTACGTCCACGGGCCGGAGGGTAGAACTTCTTTATTATGTGGAGATATTACAGACACGTACACTGACGTGGTACAAAAGCAGCTATTCCAACAACGGAGAATCAAAGCTACAAAGAAATATCGGAGAAAAAAAGGTGACCGAGGAATAAACCCTCGCTGACGATGTTGTGATGATATTTTATGTGGCCTGAGGCTCTAAGGCGATTTTGTACTGCTTCCTATGAAGCCTATTTATAGGCGATCACTTCTAACATATTCAATGTGAATATGAGAAAAGAAAATACGGCCCCTTTTGACAATTCTCATTGCCAACCCACGTGAAGAATAAGCTTCCCTGTTAGCATGCTAGCCGATTTTTTTTCCTTTGAATATTCAACACCACATGTTGCTTGGACGGTGCAAGCTCACCTAACAAATCTCCACCTTGAGCTTGATTCCGAAAAATTACTCCACCTTAATTAGTAACACCTTTAGTCACTATCTCTGTCTCCCTCCATCCATAGCCCCGATGGGCTAGTTCACCATTTTAAAACACCAATCAAGTCCAAACACTGTTTGAACTTTGAAACTGGAAGAGTCATTGCATAAACAATAATGCCGACTGTACTAGAGTAAGGAACTCGTGCCATGTACGCTTCTTCCTCTTCAGATGATGGTGACTGAGCAGCGCTTAGCCTAAAATGGTTAGCAAGAGGAGTGCTGACTGGTTTGGCAGCGCTCATGCCAAATCTCTCCAAAACCTTTCGGAGGTAACTTTCCTGGGTCAGGTGTAACTTACCAGCTCCTCTATCACGTCTAATCTCCATACCAAGAATCTTCTTAGCTGCTCCCAAATCCTTCATTTCAAATTCACCATTCAATAAGGCCTTCAACTGGTGAATTTCTGCAAGATTCTTAGCCGCAATGAACATGTTATCAACATATAACAACAGATAAATGAACGAACTGTCATTTAACTTCCGGAAGTAAACACAACTATCATACTTGCTCCTGGAGAAACCATGACCCAACATAAAAGAATCAAAACGTTTATACCACTGTCTTGGAGACTGCTTTAATCCGTATAAGGATTTCTTCAACAAACAAACTTGGTCTTCTTTTCCTTCAATTATGAAGCCTTCAGGTTGCTTCATATAAATCTGTTCATCTAAATCGCCATGTAAGAACGCCGTCTTGACGTCAAGCTGTTCTAACTCCAAATCATACATGGCAACGAATGCAAGTAATACACGAATAGAGCTATGTCTAACGACAGGTGAGAATCCATCATTAAAATCTACACCTTGTACCTGACTATAGCCTTTCGCGACTAATCGTGCCTTATACCTTGCATCGTCCGTACCAGATAAACCTTCTTTCTTCTTGAAGACCCACTTACATCCGACTATTTTCTTTTTCTTCGGCGGCGGCACAAGAATCCACGTACCATTCTTGTGCAGAGACTCCATTTCTTCATTCATCGCTACCAGCCACTTATCAGAATTAACATCGCATATTGCCTCCGAATAGGTAGAAGGTTCGCCGCCTCCACCTGTTTCTTGCGCCACTGATAAAGCATACGAAACTAAATTTACGTACCGTTGTGGTAGTCGAATGTCCCGTCTCTCCCTATCTCTGGCAATAGAATATTCCTGCTCGGTGCATTCATCTTCAACAGGATCTGAATCAGGTTCTGGCTCATCCTCTTGATCCGTTGAACTCGTAGCAGGGTCATCTGAAGAATCTTTGTTGATCTCGAGCTCCACCTCGCTGTGTACACTATCCGTTTTTTCTTGATTAGAAACATCAGTAGACTCTTTCGAAGGATGTAACATAGAAGACTCGTCAAATGTAACATCTCTGCTAATTATAAATTTGGGTGACTTGGGATCAGGATTATATAGTCTATATCCTTTCACCCCTGAAGTGTAACCGAGAAAAATACATTTCTTAGCTCTAGGCTCTAACTTTCCCTTGTTTACGTGCATATAAGCTGGGCACCCAAATATTCTTAAGTTGGAATAATCAGCAGGAGTACCTGACCATACTTCCTCGGGAGTCTTGAAATTGATCGGTGAACACGGTGATCGGTTAACAATATAACATGCTGCGGCGATAGCTTCAGCCATAAAATCATTTGTCAACCCAGCGTTGGAGATCATACATCGAGCTCTCTCTAAAAGCGTTCGGTTCATGCGCTCGGCAACACCATTTTGTTGAGGCGTCATTCGCACAGTGTGATGTCGAGCAATACCTTCATTCTTGCAGAATTCGTTGAACTCGCTTCCACAAAATTCTAAACCATTATCTGTCCGCAATCGCTTGATCTGTTTTCCTGTCTGCTTTTCAATCAGAACTTTTCATTGTTTAAATGTTAGGAAAACATCACTTTTCTGCTTAAGAAAATAGACCCAGACTTTCCTCGAAAAATCATCGATGAAAGTCAACATATATCTTGCACCACCTTTGGACGGAACACGAGAAGGACCCCATACATCAGAATGAATATAGTCCAAAGTACCTTTCGTCCTGTGGACAGCTGGCGAATTGAAGCTGACTCGTTTCTGCTTCCCAAAAATACAATGTTCGCAAAAGTCCATCTTACCAGTACTTTGACCACAAAGTAGGCCCCGCTTGCTTAAAATCGTTAAGCCTTTTTCTCCCATGTGTCCAAGTCGCATATGCCATAATCTCGTGGTATTAACCTCCGGGGATGTCGAAACTGCAGCGGAACCTGTAACAGTAGTTCCTTGCAAAATATATAAATTTCCAGACCTGCAAGCTTTCATCACGACGAGGGCACCTCTGACAATCTTTAAAACTCCACCTTCACCTGAGAACCTGCACCCTTGAGATTCAAGTGTGCCTAAAGAGATAAGATTTCTCTTCATATCTGGAACATGTCTGACTTCTGTGAGCGTTCGGATGATTCCGTCGAACATCTTGATCCTTACTATGCCTTTACCAACAACTTTACACGGAGCATCATTTCCCATTAAAACATATCCACCATCGAAATTTTCGTATGTGGAAAAACAATCTCGACTCCGACTTATGTGGTAAGAACAACCTGAATCTAAGATCCACTCATTATCAGATCTAATAATATATTTGCAGTTGCTACAAATATAGTTCCATCGCTCTCTTCAGCAGCTAAACTAGCTTCGGCGGGTTTATTATTTTGCTGATTATTTTTTTCCTTATTTTTTAATTTAAAACAATCAGCTTTGATGTGACCCTTTTTCTTGCAAAAATTACAGACTTTATTTCTGTACCTGGATTTCGACCTTTCTTTAGATCTGCTACTTTCAGCGTCTCTACGTTCTGGTCTTCCCCGTGCAAACAGGCCTTCTGCCTGGCTACCACTTGTTTCTTCCGTAATATCCCTGTCTATCTGCTCTTTCGATTGCAACGCAGATTTGACACTAGAATACGATATCGTATCTCCCATATATTATAGTGTCACGAAAATGCTTTAAAGACGAGGGAAGGGAACACAACAATATTATGGCCTGATCTTCGTCCGTCACTTTGACTTCTACGTTCGCCAAATCAATAATGATAGAATCGAATTTATCGAGATGCGAAAGAATAGAAGTACCTTCCATCATTTTCATACTGTAAAGCTTCTGCTTTAAATAAAGCCGATTCTCCTTAGTCTTCTTCATGTAGATAGCTTTTAACGCATCCCACATACCCATGGCCGTCGTCTCCATGGCAACTTCTTGTAAAACCTCGTAAGAGAGATTTAATATAATAGCCAATCTGGCTTTCTTGTCCAATTCATTAAATTGATCGTCCTTCATTTCGGTTGGTTTTTTTTCTTTGCGCCTTCCAGCGCCACCTCGCAACCGTCTTGAATGAGTATGGCCTCCATCTTGAGACTCCACATTGCAAAGTTGACATTTCTGTCGAACTTTTCAATTGACATCTTTGTTATCGTCATGGTGGCTAAAAAATAAACCGGGTCGGCTCTGATACCAATTTGTTAGGATATGCGGAAATCCCCGATAATTATTTTTGCCCGAAAAATGATGATAATAAATAAAAGAGACGAAAAATAAATTTGGACAGTGACACGAGATTTACGTGGTTCGGTCAGAATGACCTACGTCCACGGACCGGAGGGTAGAACTTCTTTATTATGTGGAGATATTACAGACACGTACACTGACGTGGTACAAAAGCAGCTATTCCAACAACGGAGAATCAAAGCTACAAAGAAATATCGGAGAAAAAAAGGTGACCGAGGAATAAACCCTCGTTGACGATGTTGTGGTGATATTTTATGTGGCCTGAGGCTCTAAGGCGATTTTGTACTGCTTCCTATGAAGCCTATTTATAGGCGATCACTTCTAACATATTCAATGTGAATATGAGAAAAGAAAATACGGCCCCTTTTGACAATTCTCATTGCCAACCCACGTGAAGAATAAGCTTCCTTGTTAGCATGCTAGCCGATTTTTTTTCCTTTGAATATTCAACACCACATGTTGCTTGGACGGTGCAAGCTCACCTAACAATACCAATAACTCTTTTATGCTTACAGCAGTTTCTAAGATAAACTGTCCGATGTTGACGTGCTTGCTCTTTACAACAACTACCATCTCACGTTCTTTTCACTAAACTGTTCTTCAGTTAGTCCACGTAGGTTAGTTTAGGAAACTTCTTCATCTCTTCAGCAACAGCAAGTTTCGAAGCTTTTCATCGATGATTTAATTTTCTCCACAAATATCCACCTTAAATCATCATTGAACTTGTCGAAAAACAGCCATTGATCTCGTATTTACAGATTCAATCTAAGCAAAAAACAACTAGCTTCGAATTCCTCCTTCGATCACCGTTCGAGTTTGCAGATTCTTCCCAACTCAATTGCTGAAAAAAAAACTTCATCTTGAATTTCTAAACCTTCACTCGAACCTCTGAATTCTCCACCCTCTTTCTCAAAGGGTGCGTGAGCACCGAGCCAACCTCAAGCATCCCAGAAATCTCTTGCTTGAAGTTGATCTTGAGCTCACTTCTTCTGAACCGTCTTCCTTCTTTGATTCTTTCGCTTCTTTCGAGCCTTTCTTGTTCCTAGCTTCATGGTTTATCTTCTCAAACCATTTACAGCTGAATAACCTTCCACTCTTCGACTTCTTGGTAGGTTTGAAAGACTCGCTACACGAATTAACCTCAACGCCATCATTAATATAAGAAAATTCATCGTCAAGACTCACCTCTTGAACTTCTGAAATTTCAGTTGTTTCGCTCGTCTTCTCCACCTCGAGAAAGAGCGTTTCTGACTTCCCTTGATTCCTCTTCATGCCACTCTCCATTTCTGAGATTCCCGAGCCGTTCAATACGTAGATACCGTTCCGTTTGAACCCCTTAAGTACCGCCTTGGAACCCTTGAGAATCTTGATCTTTCCAGCGCTTGTTTTGGTTGAATATCCAAGATCGTCTAAGGTTCCTACAGAGATTAAGTTCCGTCTCATCTTAGGGACGTAACGAACTTTCCGAGCACCTTCTCCTCACCCGAATGCAGCCTCAAGGTAACTGATCCTATGCCAAGCACATGACACGCCTTGTCGTTGCCCAAGTGAACCGTTTCACCCTTTACTTCTTTGAAGTTCTTGATCCAAGACCTATTACACGTAATATGGAATGTGCAACCAGAATCGAGAATCCATTCATTACATGAGTCCTTCTTAGCCACCGTAAGAATCTCAGCCGATTCGGAATATTCCTCCTCCGCACTCACGTTGTTAACCCGGTCTTGACTCGCAGATTTTGGTGTACGTTTTAGGGCATTCTCTTTTTATGTGTCCTTCCTCGTGGCACTCGTAGCACTTGATAGGATTCGTAAGCTTGAGCTTCACCTTCTTCTTATCACCATTCGTCTTAAACTTCACGTTTAAGAGCTCGCCCGGATCATGCCCATTTTCAGCTTCCCTTTGGAAGTTCAGTTGCCTTGAGCTTAATGCCGTTTGCACGTCTACAAGTTTGAGCACGTCCCTCCCGTAGATAAGCGTCTCCTTGAGCGTGTTGAACCCTTTTGGAAGCGAGCATAGCTAAAGCAGCGCCTTGTCTTCCTCTGCGATCTCCACCTCGGCATTTTCAAGGTCAAGGATCATCTTGTTGAACACGTCCACTTGATCTTCAATGCTTTTGCCCTCTTGCATCCGAAATGAATATAAGGCCTGCTTGAGATAGAGTCTCTTCGCCAGGGTCTTTACCATATACAGCTCGTCCAGCTTTTTCCACAGGCCATCGGGTGTCGACTCCTTCGAAACCGTCCTAAGCACTTTATCCCCAAGGCTTAGAACGATTGCGCTATGTGTCTTTTCCCTCAGAACCTTCTTAATTTCCGACGCCATCTCTGCGGGTAGCATGTTCTTCTCCTCTTTGAGAGCCTCTTCGAGCCCTTGTTGAACGAGCAACGCCTTCATTTTTATTTTCCAGAGCCCAAAATCGTTGTCTCCATTGAATTTCTCCATAAAAATCCCCGGAGAAGGAAAAAGATTAGTGTTTTTTTGTCGACGTTTTAATATTTTTGGAGGCATGAAAACGAAGGCGCGCTCACGCTTACTTACCGAAAAGATAGACATCCAAGCTTTTGTTAGGCATGTATTCATATATCAGCATCTTCTCTTCATTCTCCGCGCAGCAACCCATAAGCCTAATAACGAGGTTTCTGTTTTGTAGCTTCGAAATCAAGACAACCTCGTTCGTGAATTCTACCTTCCCTTGTTTGGAAGCTTCCGAGAGCCTCTTCACCGCGATTTCCTTCCCATTTGAAAGCTTTTCCTAACGATAAAATAAAATCAGGAAATCGTTTAGAAAAGAAACCGTTTCACCTTTCTTTTTTACGTCTGCTTATATATTCGATATGCATACCTTGTAAACGACGCTGAAGCCACCCTTGCCCAGTACGTTCTCTTCGCTGAATCCATTAGTAGCATTCGAAAGCGTCTGAAAGCTATACAATGGCAAATCTTCGATTTTCACCTTGCTCGATTCGTCTTGGAGGAACATATTATTAGCAGAAGCCGAATCGGATGAAATTGCCCCTTTCCCTTCGTATAATTTCTTGCCTTCCAATACAGCGCCTGCGATTTTTCGTCAGAGAAGCGACTGAGCTATAGAATCATCTTATAATACAAGTAAACCAAGTTAATGTAATAAAACAAAAGCTTTCCTCAAAATACCTTTCTTCTTAACCATACAGCACCATGCAGTGAAGATGAGAACAGCGGATACGGCCAAGAAACTCCCCAACGACTGGAAGTATGATCGCTAGCTTTCTGTCTTGGCCCTTACGATCTAATTAGGGAAATTCAGTTTCACAATTTTCCGAAAGAGGGACACAAACAAGGAAATATATATAACATAAGATTATTACCTAATTCTAATTTCCGCAGACGAACATAAAGATCGTAGCCCACGTTAGGGAACTGCTGCATATCTACCAATCCATCTCTTTCACTCCAAAACATGCATCCAATGTTATTCGGGTCGTAAGCGTAAGCTATGCAAGAACAGTTTCTCAAGCACTTGGCCTTGCAGTCCTCCCCGGCCCGAAGGGAAGGGCTCAGCAAAGTCAGAGATGCGGGTACGACCCCGATCAACAAGATTTATGGTCCGGGAAATAAAGGTGAGGGCCGGTTCGGATGAAATCGTGGATGGAATATTAAGAAAAAGGACGGAAAAGTAAAGAGACGAAGATTTACGTGGTTCGGATTCGGGTGAATCCTACGTCCACGGGCCGCCGGAGAATATTCACTAATAACGGAAGAAGATTACACACTCAAGCTCGCTTTCTCTCTTATTTACAAGTGATTCTCAGCTATGAACTGTAGAAGAAGATAAAGAGAGGGAGAGAGAGTATCTATGTGTGTTCTTGGTGTGCTAATGTGTGTGGGCTATGTAACTTATGGTGTAAAATGGACAAAAGACCCTATTTATACTGTAGGGGCGGCTAGGGTTTCGTACTGCCCTCCCTCGTCAGGTCTTCCGGTCACTTCCATAGCTCCCTCGATTACTTCATTTGTTCCCTCCTGATAGCTCCGTAGCTTCCTGGGACATCTCCCTAGCTCCTCCCAATATCACCTTAGTACATTGTCTCTAGTCGAGCCTCGCACTTAGTCCTTCTCGGGCACTTCCTTGGGCCCTTCTGAATAGTTCCGTAGCTCTGTGGAGTACCTCCCGAGCTCCTCTGAACCTCACCTTCGTACACCGTTCTGGTCGGACCTCGTACCTGGTCCTCACCTCCTTCAGACCCAATCTTCTACTATGTCCCTTGTAGGTTGTCAGGTCAGGAGGAATGCTGGTTAGGTCACCCCTATCATCCAGTCCTCCTACTCTGAGTTGCAATATGCTAAGTATTGCAGTTCGGAGTATTATTAAAAAAGCATTCCTCTTTTCGTGTCCTTAAATTTCTTCTGCCATTTCCTCCTGTTGCCCAAGAAGTCCCAGACAGCTTAGGACTTCACGTGTCTGCACGGAAATATACTCAGCAGTCTTGACGAGATGACTTAGATACTCGCCAGCCAATCGCCAGCCAATGCCTTGTCGGATGACCTGCTAACAGAAAGCTGATCCTTGAAATCCTAACCAGATAGGCCAGGTCCTCTTCGTTAGTGGAGAGCTGGATTTGAAAATCCTGATTATATAGATCATGACTCTCTGAGTCGGCGGGGAGCTGAATTCAGTCATCGGACAGGATAGATCAAGATCTGGACTTAAAACGTCCTGTGGATTATATCATATCTCCTCTTGTCAGCCTAGGGCCAGACTTGGGAACCTCAAACAGATGACATGGCCTTTTACATGCCAGCATGGAGCTGACTCAGAAATCCCAAGTAGATGAGCAGGTCTTCTTCGGCCAGCATAGAGCTGGACTTGTAAATCACGATCGACCAGATCGAGCTTGTGGGTGAGGACTAACCTGGAATCCGAAGAACTGACCTGGAATCCGAAGAGCTGACCCGAATCCTGGGGATCCTGATGAGATAGACCAGATCTTCGTTCATCAATTCGAAGCTAGACTCCTGATCGAATAGATCAAGTCTCTTTGTCGACGGAGAATTGACGTAGAACCCCTGCTCCCAAAACTAGGTCTCTGTATGTTAGCATGGGAGATCGGTCACCCTGCTGTGGACTGTCTGTCTCCCTTGATACATTGGATGTCCGCTTTGCTGACTAACTCCTGGTCGTGGCTCGTCCTCATGGAGCTAGCCGAGTTGCCGAAGTATGGAGATGACACGATTGGGTGGTCGAAGGATGAGTTAGCGAGCTTGCTGCAGAACAGGAGCAACTCACTAGCACGCGGCTGCATATCTGTCGGCAAGAGAGCAAAGAGCCAGGTTGGAGTATTCGAACTGATAACCAGGTAGAGGTGCAAGGACTTTGTTACAGAGGATTCTGTCTTAGTTGCTCGTGTAGTTCTGCACTTGTGATCTTGCTATCTTTCTATCAGGGTAGATAGTTTCTTCCAAACATATAGCCGAGCCTTCCCCTTTAACTACTCCCCTACTCTGAACTGTGCTTAATGTAGTAGCACATTCGGAATACTCGAAATTAGATGGCATCTCCTTCTGCCCCTTTTACACGCCGGACTACTGCTTTGCATCTCGAGGCTCGACTCAAAAACCTCGTGGCGAGCTGTACTCAGATATCCTGAACACCTAATTCGAACCTCCACTCGCTCGCCAGCTCGTGGTTTGACTTGGATATCCTCTGTGAAATAGGCCAGCCTCGGCGTGCTGACGGAGAGCTGAGCTTAGATATCCTGATGAAGTAGGTCGGGTCCTAAACACCATAGCAGAATTGAACACAGATACCCAAACAGATAAGTCAGGCACTCGTGTGCCAGCAAGGAGCTGGACTTAGATATCCCGACGGATAGGTTGGGTCTTCTGGTGCCAGCGTGTAGCTGGACTTAGATGGATATCCCAACAGTTAGGTTAGGTTTCCCGTGCCAGCACGAAGCTGGACTTAGATGTCCCACTCCAGATAGGTTGGGTCTTTGAATGCCAGCGCAGAGATGGGCTAAGATAACCCAAACAGATAGCTTGGGCCTTTCCATGCCAGCGCGGAGCTGGACTTTGATATCCCCATCCAGATGGATTAGGTTTCCTATGCTAGCACGGAGCTAGACTTGTATTCACAACCACGTAGGTTGGGTACTCTGGTGCCAGTGCGGAGCTGGACTTAGATATCCCAACAGTTAGGTTGGGTGTTCCTGTGCCAGCATAGAGCTGGACTTAGGTATCCCAACAGATAGGTTGGGTCTTCTGGTGCCAGCGCGGAGCTGAACTTAGATATCCCAACAGTTAGGTTGGGTATTTGCGTGCCAGCATGGAGCTGGAGTTAGATTTCCCAACAGTTAGGTTGGGTGTTCTGGTGCCAGCCCGGAGCTGGACTTATATATCCAACAGTTAGGTTGGGTCTTCACATGCCACTCCGGAACTGGACTTAGATAGATACCCCAACAGTTAGGTTGGGTCTTCTGTGCCAGCATAGAGCTGGGAATTCTGCGCAGGCTTCTGGCGACCTGTCATGGGTCTTCTGGACAGGCTATGCCAAAAAGCTGATCTGGAAACCTGCAACCAAAGGCTAGTCGAAATATCAATGCTAGGAAGTTAGCATCACCTGGACAGGCTATGGCTTACTGCCTTCTGTTTTATTGTCTCGAGACTTGTCATCGGCAGATCAGCAGATCTATAGTAGACACTAGAAAGTTTCTACCTGGGCTAGGCTAGGGCTTATGATATTCTCCAACTTAGACTACATCCCCTTCTCATGCACCTTCCCTCTGACTATCTTGCTGCAATCATATCCAAACACTCACCTAACAGGTTATTGGCGGATTTAAACGTGTACCTGGGAGATGTCCGTCTAGGCTGGACTTGGAGCTCATCGCTTTCGCTTCCGCGATTTGGGGGCTCGTCCTCATCAGGTCCATAGATCAACCACGGAAGTTCCCACCTGGAGATAGGCTGGGGCCTACGGGCCTCGTTTTCAGCTTGGGGTTGAGCCTGAACTTAGAAGAGCCAAGTGCAGCCGAACTTGTTGTCCAGGAGAATGAGATTGCGTCCCATATGAACCAGCTCGTGGAGGAGCAACAAGCCTTCGATGCTGAGGTGGCGAAGGGAGTGCTAAATGACTCGAGTTAATGCGCCAGAAAAGGCGTTCTGCAGGCAAGCTAGGGGGAACACAGCTTTGTCAAAAATATCTCTCAACCTCTCATGCGACACTACTTCTTGGGAGGTTTTGCTGCTGGACGAGAGCCAGCTTCCACCCTGGATGTAGCGGTGATGGCTATGAGCGCTCCTCTGGCCAGCTTCCAACTTCTGGCTCGCTGAAGTGCCTCACTGCTGCGCTCGCATCCGAACACACGTTCAAAGAGTTAGTGACGGATTAAAAAATGTACCTGAACGATATCCGCCTAAGTCGGGCATGATGCGTTTCGTTTTCATGGATTGGATGCCCGTCATCACAAGGTCCGCAGACTGACTAGGAAGGCTCCCACCTGGAGATAGGCTGGGGCCATCGGGCTTTGTTTCTAGCTTGGTAGCTGAGTCAAGGCCTGGAGGCTTCGTGGCATGTTTTCTTTGCATTTTGCTCATGTCCTTATCTCCTTTCGGAGGAATTTTCTTATTAAGTATCCTGAGCGAGCTTTACTGTTAATGTTCGGACCTATACTACTACCATTCTCCACTCTCCCTACTTCGAATTGTGCTAATGCTTGTCAGTGCATTCGAGGTACGTGAGTAGTATGCCTCCTTATCTGCCGACCTCAATCCTTCCCTTGCAAGCTGCACTTTGAGTACCCACGCTGATCCATCTCGACAGATTGCAGTACTCTGGATGTTTACTTAGGGACGGCATTTCCGTCCATTGACCTTTCATCGCAGCATTCTACTGCATTCACATCCAACACTTTCATCTGAAAGGTTATTGGTGTATCTAAACATGTACCTGAGAGATGTTAGTATAAGCTGCACCCAGCGCCCCTTGCTTTCATTTTTACAGGTTGGGGGTTCTCATCGCCAGGTTTGTAGGTCACCAGGTAAGCTTTCCACCTGGGGCCTATCTTCATCCTATGAACATTTTTCATTAAGTATTTGTAGCCAGCCTCTCTGTCAATGCGGGGACCTGTACTACTACCTCTCTCCACTCTCCCTACTTCGGATTGTGCTAATGTCTATTAGCACATTCGAAGTATACGAGGAATGTTCCTCCTGACTTATCAACCTCGCCTCTTACGTTGTTAAAACTTGGTGGTATGCCTAGGCTCTCCAATCAGTAATATCCCGCGTGTTTGCTTGTAAGAAGCATCCGCCTCCCATGCGTTCTCTTTCCAACATCCCATCGCAATTTGCATTCGAAATCTTCATTTAAGAGGTTGTTGGTAAATAAAAACGTGTACCTGGGGAGCTCAGTGGTACATCAAGTTTGTTGCCCATTTTTATTTTTCATCAGGTCTGTTGGATATCAGCGGACCTCTCCCCCTTCTGCGAGGTCAGCCTTGGCTGACACGGGGACCAGCGAGGCTCGCCAATGATAGCCTCGTCCAAGCTTGCCGAGCGCTTGTCCAATGTGACCTGGAAGCGGGACACCTCTATATGGGAGCCACCTGCACAGCCACATCAGGGCTTATAAGTGCGCATCTGCGCAGCCACGTCTGGGCTTATAAGTGCGCATCTGCGCGGCCACGTCTGGGCCAGCCACGTCTGGGCTATAAGTGTGCATCTGCGCGGCCACGTCTGGGCCAGCCACATCTGGGCTTATAGGTGTGCATCTGCGCGGCCACGTCTGGGCCAGCCACGTCTGGGCTATAAGTGCGCATCTGAGCGGCCGCATCTGGGCCAGCCACGTCTGGGCTTATAGGTGCGCATCTGCGCGGCCACGTCTGGGCTATAAGTGCGCATCTGCGCGGCCGCATCTGGGCCAGCCACGTCTGGGCTTATAGGTGCGCATTTGCGCGGCCACGTCTGGGCTATAAGTGCGCATCTGCGCGGCCGCATCTGGGCCAGCCACGTCTGGGCTTAAAAGTGCGCATCTGCGCGGCCATGTCTGGGCCAGCCACGTCTGGGCTATAAGTGCGCATCTGCGCGGCCACGTCTGGGCTATAAGTGCGCATCTGCGCGGCCGCATCTGGGCCAGTCACGTCTGGGCTTAAAAGTGCGCATCTGCGCGGCCGCATCTGGGCCTATTTTCCATCCTGGATCTGAGCCAGGGCTTATAGGCTTCTTTTCCTGCCTAGGACTGAAGCTAGGGCTTATGGCCTCCTTTCCCCTTTCGACCTACATCGGAGCGTAGAGGTTTCGTGTCCAGCCTGGATCTATGCCAGGGCTTATGGGGTTTCGCTCCCAGCCTGGATTTAAGTCAGGGCTTATGGACTTCGTTTCCAGCCTGGATTTAAGCCAGGGATTATAGGCTTCTCTTTCACCTAGCATCAGAGCTAGGACTCATGGCCTCCTTTCTCATCTGGAGCTACGTCGGAGCTTAGAGGCTTCGGGCCTGGCCTGGATCTAAGTCAGGACTTACAGGCTTCACTCCCAGCCTGGATCTAAGCCAGGGTTTACGGGGTTCTGTTTCCAGCCTGGGTCTAAGCCAGGGCTTACGGTCCTCTATTTCCAGCCTGGGTCTAAACCAGGGCTTACGGTCTTCTTTTTTTATAGTCCGGAGACTTACCATCGGCGGATCCGTAGATCTTACACCGGAAGGTTTCTGCCGGGGCTAGGTCGAGGCTTATGGTCTCCTGTAGCCAGCTGAGAGCTGGACCGGCATACCTGCCAAACCTACAAAGCCACACGCAAGCAACTCCAACGCACGAGACACGGTAAGTGTCATGAGATAAAAGCGATAATCAAATAATATTTAGTAATGACATAGTGGAAGCAATGCGTTAAATGGCAGGTTGGAGATAAGCCTATACAAACAAATTTCAGCACATAACCCAATATTCCTCCTACTCTGATGATCTAGAAAGGTCAGGTTTCGAGATAGGAGGTAGCTAAGTAGGAAAGTTGGAGGTCAGTAGCTAAGTAGGAAATCTGAGTAGCTAAGCAGGAAATCTGAGTAGCTAAGTAGGAGATTTGGAGGTCAGTAGCTAAGTAGAATATCTGAGTAGCTGAGTAGGAATTCTGAGTAGCTGAGTAGGAAAGTTGGAGGTCAAAGGTAGTGTACGGGGGAAGTACATAATCCCTGCTAATCCTGACACGAGGTATTGAAAATGACAGGACTGTTTATAGCCGACCAGGGGACACACAAAGTGTGTAGACTGGGGAACATTATGGTCAGACAGAGGATCTGCCAGTCTGACAATAGTACGCCTGTGACTGTCTGTACTAGGCTGTACCTTTTGGAGAGCGAGCCGGTGGGCTAGTGGCTCAATGGCAATAATTTCAGCAATCCAAATATAGCCCAAATAATTAATTTGAGAGCCTAATAAAATAAATCGAGCTCAACTCATTTAAGTCCCCCGACTCTAAAAAGCCTCACGTTTAATTTATTTTGGTAATCCAAAATAATTAATTCCAGCAATTATGATAATTGACCTCAATAACCCCACAATGATTATTTTCAGGAAGTAATTAAAATAATTCCAGATTTAAATTAATTAACTCGGCCCAACAAAATAATATCATAAACCCAAATATTTAAAGTCCCCTAGGCCCACATTCTTAATTGATTAAGTAAGCAAATTAATTCCATAGCCCAAGTTAAGCCACTCACCAAATTAATCCTACACGTCAAGGCCCAAGCCCATTATAAACCCTAGGCAAAACAACTGGAAGCCCCAAATATTATCAAAATTCCGTTTGGCCCCCCAAATATTAAACTTCACAGCACTTGATCCCAAGAAAAATAACAGAATTAACCCCATCATTTCTATAATTCAACTTAACACCCCAAAGATTAGGAAACTTACAACCGGGTCCCAGAATACCATTTCAGGCGAGGGCGTCGCCGGCGACCGGCGCCGCGGTCACGACAGTTCTTCCTCGGGGCGCGACATCCATGGCTGAGGTGGTTCGGCTTCAAAGGGCCTGAAATCGAGATTCGATTGTTGAATGGTTTGGGGCTTTTGCTCGAAGTTACAACGGCACGGCGCGACGATGTGGGTACGAACGTCCCGGCCGTTTGGCTTCGGAGACGACTGGGAATGACCGGCGAATGATTCAAGTATCGGGTTCTAGCTTTGGGCATCTTCGATTTCGAGAAGTTGGTGTCGATTTTCTCCATCTTTAGATCTGACGATGTTAGGACTCTTGTTCATTGCTGAGACCTTGTTCCCAGCTTTTTGCTTCGTCGTTGTAGCCGTTGATGGTAGCCATTGCTCGTCGCTGCCCAGATGGCGGATGGCGTGGCAATGGCATCGACTGAGCCGGCAGAAGTAGTAGACGATGGCAGGCTGGAATCACCGCGGCCATGGCGACGACTGCCATTTCCTTGGTCATCGTTGGTTAGATGGTGGCGAGAAGGAGGGCGGATAGGATGGCGACGGCAGACCACCACCACATGAGGCCAACGCGGCGTCTTTCGGGAGCCAGCTGCGGCGAGGTCTAGACGGTTTCGCCTCGGTCATAGGTGGACGGTATGGGTGATAGATGGTCGCTGACGGTGAGGCCTAGGTGGCCGACGGCCAAGCTTATGGTTGGACAGATTTGTGCTCGGCAAGTGTTCGATGAAATGCAACAGAAGAAAACCAAGAACATCAGCCCAGAAAACTCTCAAAAACCATCGTCTAACACCAACCACAACTCCATATCTCACGTTCCAACCCTCGGTTCCCACAGACGGCGCCATTTGATGCGGGTACGACCCCGATCAACAAGATTTATGTGTGTTCTCAGCTATGAACTGTAGAAGAAGATAAAGAGAGGGAGAGAGAGTATCTATGTGTGTTCTTGGTGTGCTAATGTGTGTGGGCTATGTAACTTATGGTGTAAAATGGACAAAAGACCCTATTTATACTGTAGGGGCGGCTAGGGTTTCGTACTGCCCTCCCTCGTCAGGTCTTCCGGTCACTTCCATAGCTCCCTCGATTACTTCATTTGTTCCCTCCTGATAGCTCCGTAGCTTCCTGGGACATCTCCCTAGCTCCTCCCAATATCACCTTAGTACATTGTCTCTAGTCGAGCCTCGCACTTAGTCCTTCTCGGGCACTTCCTTGGGCCCTTCTGAATAGTTCCGTAGCTCTGTGGAGTACCTCCCGAGCTCCTCTGAACCTCACCTTCGTACACCGTTCTGGTCGGACCTCGTACCTGGTCCTCACCTCCTTCAGACCCAATCTTCTACTATGTCCCTTGTAGGTTGTCAGGTCAGGAGGAATGCTGGTTAGGTCACCCCTATCAGTCAGGAACCTTCATAATAAGGCATCCTTAAGAAATCGTCTCCATTAGTGTTATTATTACGGCTACACTGCAACTGCGTTCTTCTTACACATCCACGTGTCCAATTTCCTCTATCCCTTTCGCTGGCATTCGCAGGTTGGAACCCTTTCAGGCAAGGTGGAGTTTATGGTGTCTGTTTGTTGGCTAAAGCCGCGGAAAACAAGACAGAAGGTTATTATCAAGAAAGTCATCTTCCTGTAAGAAAATTTCAGGTCTTCCATGGCGAAGGTGAACAGTGGTGGAGGCAGAAAACATTCACAGTGGGGTCCAGTCTAATTGGACCCCATACCTTATATTTCTGAAAAATTTCACTGGGGTCCATGTAGTGTAATTTGTGTTCAATTTTACCACAAACTTACAAAAATGTCCCAAAAATATTACAATTTATTACTAATAAAAAAAATTCCAGTGGGGTCAGAGCTCCACTACTGAAGGTGAATCTAATTTCGGACACGAAGGAAGTACTGTGTATATATATATATGTGTGTCTGTAGCCATTACAATTTACAACATATATCGAGTGGAAGCCATCCTTCAAAAAAATTGCAGAAAACTATTGGGTCTGGCCCATTGGGTGGCCCTGTACATATTAGTATTATTATGTTAAAAATAAGATAGATAGATAGAACACGCACACGACGAAGAGCAGCAGAGAGAAAGAAAAAAGGAGAGAAGAGAGGAAAGAAAAGAGGGAGAAGAAAAGCTTCGATCCCATTGATCCATTGCTCGGATTTTGCCGAAACTTCAGACGGAGAGTCACCTCGACATGCTCTAGGCATCACCGTTTCGGATCGTTGGATTTCTCATTCGTTTGGGTGGTAACTTGTTTTCTATCTCTTCGTATATTCCGAGCTTGTAGCTCGAGGTTGTTGGCGTTCCGAGTTTGTAACTCGATGTTCTCTGTCCTCACCTTGTCGGCGTAGTATTTTCGGTGTGTTTGGGCTGTTGTTACCTCATGACGTTTTCGGGAGGTGTTGTCCTTTGTATCCGTCGAACTTGGTTATAGTAGATTGTTTCCTTGGACCGGGAGAGCGATCCCGTGGTTTTTCCCGTTTTGGATTTTCCACGCTAAAAGTTGGCATATTATTTTCACTTTCGTCCTTGTTATTTATTTGCCTTTATTATTATTCGTGATTTCGACAACCCCAACAAAGTGGTATCAGAGCGTTGTGTTGTGGTGCCGTGTTCGAAGTTATGGAGGGCAATACTAGTCGGATGGTTATATTGAACGGCTCGAACTGTCATATTTGGGAAGGAAAGATGGAGGATCTTTTATATGTAAAAGATTATTTTTTGTCGGTGTTCGAGTTGGAGAAGCCGCAAGATAAAAGCGACAAGGAATGGGAGTTGATCCATCGTCAGGTTTGCGGCTTTATTCGATAGTGGGTCGGCGATAATGTTCTCAACCACATAAGCGACGAGAAACATGACAGGGCCTTATGGAGTAAGTTTGAGCAGTTATACAGGCATGGACAGCTCCCATAGTGTGACGGGCGGTGTGTACAAGGCCCGGGAACAAATTCACGAAAAACTGGGAACAACAAGCTTTTTCTGATAAAGCAGATGATGAGTTTGAAGTATCAAGAAGGAAGCAACATATATGACACTTGAATACATTCCAAGGAATTATTAATCAGCTAGCAAAAATGGGAATCAAGTACGACGATGAAGTGCAGGGTTTGTGGCTTCTTGGTACGTTGCCAGACTCATGGGAGACATTCAGGATGTCACTTTCTAATTCGGCTCCGAATGGAATCTGTTCGATGGAATTGGTTAAAAGCAGCGTGCTCAACGACGAGATGAGAAGAAAGTCACAAGGTTCTTCTTCACACGATGTCCTAGTCACAGAGAATAGGGGGAGGAGCAAGAGTCGAAGCCCGGGTGATCGAAACAGAAGTAAGAGCAAGTTCGGGAAGTATGCTAGCATCAAGTGTCATTATTGTGGCAAGAAGGGGCACACTAAAAGAGTTTGTCGAAAGTTCCTGAGAGAGAACAAGAATGCGAAGAGTCAAGATCATCATACGACAGATGCTGATAAGGTTGACAAGGTAACCGCAGTCACGGCAGATTTCTTTGTTATGCGCGACGACGATACTGTTAATCTAACTAGTCATGAGACTCGTTTGGTGATCGATAGCGGTGATACGATACATGCTACACCGCGGGATTTCTTTAGCTCATATACCTCTGGTGAATTTGGACGAGTTATTATGTGAGACGATGGCATTGCTAGAGCCATCGGTATTGGCAATGTGCACTTGCATACGGAGAACGGCAATATATTGATTTTGAAGACCGGTGCATACGAGACATTCAGTCAGAAAAGACGACTGAGGAGTCCAGCGGTGATCTCCCTGGTTTAGATCCACCTCTTGTACGTGTAGCATGTCCCGATCAAGGGGGAGATGTTCCAGAATCTAGCAGGGTCGGCAACGATGAAACCCCTATAGGTGATGTTGATGTTGAGCCAGCGGAACCTATTGATGAAGCTGTTGAAGAACCTTCGGTTGAACCTCAGTTGAGAAGATCTGCTAGGGAGCATCGTTCATCCACGAGGTATCCTTCAGATGAGTACGTGATGATAACAGATGCGGGAGAACCTGAGGATTACCAAGACGCAATTTCTGTTGACGACAAGAATGAGTGGATGAAAGCTATGGTGGAAGAGATGCGATCTCTCCATTATAATACTACTTATGATTTGGTAGAGTTACCCCGAGGAAAGAAAGCTCTCAAAAAATGATGGGTTTATCGACTGAATATTGAAGAAAATTCTCGGCCACGGTACAAAGCTCAGTTGGTTGTGAAAGGCTTCGGTCAGAAGAAAGGCATTGACTTCGAAGATATATTCTCACCAGTGGTGAAGATGTCCTCGATTCGAGTTGCTCTTGGTTTGGCGGCGCGCTTGAACTTGGAGATTGAGCAACTTGACGTGAAGACTGCATTCTTTCATGGTGACCTTGAAGAAGACATTTATATGGAGCAGTCCGAGGGATTCAAAGTCAAGGGAATGGAGCATCTTGTTTGCAAGTTGAACAAGAGTTTGTACGGTCTGAAACAAGCTCCACGTCAATGGTGCAAGAAGTTCGACTCTTTTATGACCAGTCACGGGTACACCACAACCTCTTCGAATCATTGTGTATTCGTCAAGGTACTCCGATGACAACTTTATTATTCTTCTCTTGTACGTTGACGACATGTTGATCATAGGCCATGATACTAGCAAGATTGCGGTGTTGAAGAGAGAGTTGAGTAAGTCTTTTGCGATGAAGGACTTGGGAGCGGCGAAGAAAATACCCGGCATGAAAATTTCTCGTGACAGAAAAAATCGGAAGCTGTGGTTATCTCAAGAAGACTACATTGAGAAAGTTCTCGAGAGATTTCACATGAGTACAGCCAAGGCGGTGTGTTCCCCACTTGCAGGTCATTTCAAGTTGTCATCTGAGAAATGCCCTAAAAGTGAGAAACAAAAGGCCGACATGAAGAGAGTTCCTTATCAGTCTGCTGTTGGTAGTTTGATGTATGCTATGGTTTGCACTCGACCCGATATTGCCCATGCAGTTGGTGTCGTTAGCCATTTTCTCTCTAATCCGGAAAAAGATCATTGGGAAGCCGTAAAGTGGATATTGAGATATCTTAGAGGCACTTCCAAGACGTGTTTGTGTTTTGGCAGCGGAGAGCCTATGCTAGTTGGATATACCGATTCAGACATGGCAGGCGATACTGACTCCAGAAAATCTATTTAGAATTTTTTGATGACTTTTGCAGGGGAAGCTGTGTCGTGGCAATCGAAGTTGCAGAAGTGCGCTGCGCTATCCACCACAGAAGCCGAGTAAATTGCAATCACGGAGGGTTGCAAGGAAGCTTTGTGGATGAAGAAATTTCTTGAAGAACTTGGTCTACAGTAGGACAAATATGTCATCTACAGTGATAGTCAGAGTGTTATTCACCTCTCCAAGAACTCGACATTCCATTCGAGATCCAAGCATATTGACGTGAGGTATCATCAGGGTTCGAGATGTGCTTGATTCGAAGTAATTATATTTGGCGAAGGTACACACGAGCGAGAACGGATCAGATATGTTGACGAAGATTTTGCCGAAGGAGAAGCTCAATACCTGTCGGCGGAAAGCGGGCTTGCTTGAGCCCACCATATGAGCCGGAGGGGGAGTTTATTGGGTCCGACCCATTGGGTGGCCCATGTACATATTAGTATTATTATGTAAAAAAAAAACATAGATAGATAGAACACGCACACGACGAAGAGCAGCAGAGAGAGAAAAAAGGAGAGAAAAGAGGAAAGAAAAAGAGGGAGAAGAAAAGCTTCGATCCCGTCGATCCGGTGCTCGGATTTTGCCGAAACTTCAGACGGAGAGTCACCTCGATGTGCTCTACGCACACACCGTTACGGATCGTTGGATTTCTCATTCGTTTGGGTGGTAACTCGTTTTCTATCTCTTCGTATATTCCGAGCTTGTAGCTCGAGGTTGTTGGTGTTCCAAATTTGTAACTCGATGTTCTCTGTGCTCGCCTTGCCGGCGTAATATTTTCGGTGTGTTTGGGCTGTTGTTACCTCGAGACGTTCTCGGGAGGTGTTGTCCGTTGCATCCGTCGAACTTGGTTAATGGATTGTTTCCTTGGATCGGGAGAGCGATCTCGTAGTTTTTCCCGTTTTGGGTTTTCACGTCAAAAGTTGGCGTGTTATTTTCGCTTTCGTCGGTGATTATTTGCCGTTATTATTGTTCGTGATTTCGACACCCCAACAAAAACTACAGAGTTATAAAGAGTTCTACCCATCGGCCCTCACATTAGAAAAAAACAAAAAACCAACTCGAAAATCACATCGATCAAAACACTTTCTGGGTGTAAAGCTAGCATCAGCAAAAAATGACAACCAATGTTTTCATACAACATGGATTACGCTTCATATCTCTTTGATCGACCGATTACTAAATACGCTAAGATGGGCGATGCTTCACCATATTAGACCACTCGAATCGTTGAGTGCCAGTAGCTGATGAGGGAACATCTTCCTTACAAACGTTGCCTGCAGATTTCGAGAAAGAGAAAGAATACTGTATGGAAATGTGCGAATAAACTCAGTGCCTATAAACACACCTAGAGCTGTCAATTGGCCGGGGCGGGGCGGGCTGGCCGCCATGTAGCGGGCTTGGAAAAATGGAACCCAGCCCGCCCAGCGGCGGGCCAGGCCCGCCCGCTTAGAAGTTTTTTACTTTTTTTTTTTTTAATTCTAATTTTATACTTTAATTTATTATATATTTTTAATTAGTTAAGGTATTTATTAATAAATTATGGATAACCAACATATAATTATATGTTTATTAATATATATGTAGTTAATTATGGTCTAATTAATGAATTATAAACTATAAATTTAATTATATATTTATTACCATTAATATATTTTAAATATAATACATAATATATATAATTAAAAAAATTGGCGGGCCGGCCCTTTCAGGCCCGCTCCTTGCGGGCCTATAAAATTCCAGCCCAGCCCGCCCTTTTCGAGGGCGGGGCGGGACGGCCCGCGGGCCACGGTCCAAATTGACCGTTCTAAACGCATCAATGGAAATATATATATATATATAATATATATATATATAGACGTGTAAGTATAGCTGTAGTGCAGTGCATTTCAAGCGTAATTAATTATATAATTCTCATCGTTTGTATAATTTTTATTGTTCCGACATTAATGTCTATATTTGATTAAGGGAATCTATGCTGAATAAATGTTGGATAATTTGGTCAACTTCGTGACAGAAGTGTTGAAAGTGTTGTTCTCACTCCCCGTGTCTTCTTTTTATAATCCAAGATTCTTAATATGAATTATTTTATTTATTAATTAATGAGATAATATGTATATCATTTACTTTAGGGCTATTGTATTCTTGCCTAGGTTTAGGCTAACTGTTAAAAATACCAATGGAGGCATGTGAAAGAATATTCTTAGTGTGGGCTAGCTGTTATTAGAGATGAACATAAAAATGTGCAGGGGTGAATTAGGCTTATAAAACTTTATGCTTCTTCTTTTCACAAATCCTACGATGTAGTGACTAAGAGATGCCTACTAATGCTTGTGATGGGTATGCCTGATACGTCAGATGTATATTGATTCTGTTTCATTGCGAAAGGAAAATAACTATAAAATAAACGCGAGACATGATTTTTATAGAGGTTATATCCCCAACGGGAGTTTACTCCTCTCCTTGAATTTGCTCCACAAGAATTTAATCAGTCACTATAATGCACTGTAGTTGGATACAAAACTGATTGATCAACCCAATACACAACAGAAACAAGTCGAACACTGGACACACTTAGTTACCACACGCCGAGTTTCGTTTCTGGGAATCTCCAATTCATGTCAGAACACAACTTGCTACCAAAGGGCCTTCGGAACTCGTCCTTCCCTTCACGTGTGCGTAAACGTCGACCTTGCCTCCTTGGTATTGCTCGCTTCCAAAGACAACACATCCGAAGACAGAATATATGGTGGGAGGTTGGAATGTCTCAGTACAGGCAGTACTTCGCAAGTGATCGCTCAGGTAGGCAGAAAGCTATCGCAAGTGAACGCTCAGCAATCTCTATGTAAGGTTTCTGCTCAAAACTCTCGTATTGTACTTTCGCAAATTCTAAGTAACTCGAAAATATGAACTGTTGTTCATATATAAACCTTTTTCATTCAACACTTACATGGAAACTCAAATCAGAGATTAATCACCAAATCATGCACAATCATGCTTATCATAACTTTGCGAATTAAATTATTAAATAGACTCGTGGACTGACTCGTGAACTATCTTAGAATTCGCGAAGTGTGGCTTATAAAATTTTTTATGCTCTCATAACTCGCAAACCTTACTTGGTCGACCCAATTCGCGAAAGAAATACCCCACACATTTTTAATTCGTGAGATTTCATGGCCCGTGAAGTGAAGTCAAGTCCACATGGGTTCGTGAAGTTAGTTGCTTAACATATAATTCGCCAAGCTATCCAATTCGTGATGTTAATACCTTACCTACACTTCACGAATCCCCCTTCTAATTCGCAAAGCACACTTCACGACGTTTAAGGTCTTTCCCATGCATGCACAGTTTCCAACTCCCTCAATTTGTGAACTGTAATACCCGTAAATTTTAATACGGGATTTTGCTGTACTTATCTGTGTAATTATTTTCTAGATTAGGAACTTTGATAACAAAATTTAAGTTATGCAACGAAAATATGAATTTTAATAATTTCGAATTTATTCCGAAATTGATCAAAGAATTAAATATAATTGATACAATTAGGGAAAATGTTGTTGGGCTACATTAACAATTGAAACTTAGGCCCAAATTTAAGTATTCTTAGGCCCAAAATAAATATATAATATATGAGATAAGCTTCCTTAAAGTACTGAAGGGGAAAGAAATCGTTATCCTTCCCATGTCCCATCATGTTTGTTTTTTTTATCATTTAGTACTTATCTACCCTTGTGAATATCATAACGTTACTTAAGCAAGAAAGCCCTCATTTAAAGAGTAGTGAAACACGAAAGGAAAGGTAGAGAAGAAAAGGAATTCAACGACCTTAAGCACTTAAAAATTCATGGTATGTTAAGGTATTTGAATATAATATGCTTGTTTAATATATGCCTTCAATGTATATGATTGCATAAAGATTATAGAAAGTTCGAAACCTGTCATGATTAGAAAACTTAAGAGTCTTTGAAGGTTCAGCTTATAATCATGGGTGTTAACTGACGAGTTGTGAGCTTTGGTTATCTTCGATGTATAATATATCAGGCCAACACTAAGTGATATGGTATCGTCTTCGATGTATAACATTTCAGGCCAACAACTAGGTTATGAAATTCAAAATTTCGATAACATTCCCGCTTTAACAATATTGAACTATTAATTATGCATAAATCGTATCCTCCATTTCTTGTGCTCGTCATTGTATTTTATAGCCATGTAGCGAGCTTGGAAAAATGGAACCCAGCCCGCCCCGCGGCGGGCCCGGGCCTGGCCCGCCCGCTTAGAAGTTTATTACAATTTTTTTATTTTTAATTTTATACTTTAATTTATTATATATTTTTCAATTAATTAAGGTTATTAATAAATTATGGATAACCAACATATAATTATATGTTTATTCATATATATGTAGTTAATTATGGTATAATTAATGAATTATTAACTATAAATTTAATTATATATTAATTACCATTAATATATTTTAAATTATAATATATATAATTAATAAAGTTGGTGGGCCGGCCCGTTCAGGCCCGCTCCTTGGTGGGCCTATAAAATTCCAGCCCAGCCCGCCCTTTTGGAGGGGCGGTGCGGGCCGGACCGCGGGCCACATGTAAGTGTAGTTGTAGTGCAGTTCATTTCAAGCAAAATTAATTATATAATTCTCATCGTTTGTATAATTTTTACTGTTATTAATGTTTGTATTTGATTAAGGGAATCTATGCTGAATAAATGTTGGATAATTTGCTCATCTTCGTGACAGAAGTGTTGAAAGTGTTGTTCTCACTCCCCTTGTCTTCTTTTTATAATCCAAGATTCTTAATATGAATTATTTTATTTATTAATTAATGAGATCATATGTATATCATTTACTTTAGGGCTATTGTATTCTTGCCTAGGTTTAGGCTAACGGTTAAAAATACCAATGGATGCATGTGAAAGAATATTCTTAGTGTGGGCTAGCTCTTATTAGAGATGAAGATAAAAATGTGCAGGGGTGAATTAGGCTTATACAAATTTATGCTTCTTCTTTTCACATATCCTACTATGTAGTGACTTAGAGATGCCTACTAATTCTTGTGATGAGTATGCCTGATATACCCTAGTTACGACAGATGTATATTGATTTTGTCTCACTGCGAAAGGGAAATAACTGTAAAATAAATGCGAGACAGAATTTTATAGAGGTTATATCCCCAACGGGAGTTTACTCCTCTCCTTGAGGTTTGCTCCACAAGAGTTTAATCAGTCACTATAATGCACTATAGCTGGATACAAAACTGATTGATCAACCCAATACACAACAGAAACAAGTCGAACACTAGACACACTTGGTTACCACATGCCGAGTTTCGTTTCTGGGAATCTCCAATTCATGTCAGAACACAACTCGCTACCGAAGGGCATTCGGTACTCGTCCTTCCCTTCACGTGTGCGTAAACGTCGACCTTGCCTCCTTGGTATTGCTCGCTTCAAAAGACAACACATCCGAAGACAGAATATATGGTAGGAGGTTGGAATGTCTCAGTACAGTCAGTACTTCGCAAGTGATCGCTCAGGTAGGCAGAAAGCTATCGTAAGTGAACGCTCAGCAATCTCTATGTAAGGTTTCTGCTCAAAACTCTCGTATTGTACTTTCGCAAATTCTAAGTAACTCGAAAATATGAACCGTTGCGCATATATCAACCTTTTTAATTCAACACTTATATGGAAACACAAATCAGAGATTAATCACCAAATCAGGCACAATCATGCTTATCATAACTTTGCGAATTAAATTATTATATAGACTCGTGGACTTCCTAAGACTCGTGAACTATCTTAGAATTCGCGAAGTGTGGCTTATAAAATTTTTTATGCTCTCATTACTCGCAAACCTTACTTGGTCGACCCAATTCGCGAAATAAATTCCCCACACATTTTTAATTCGTGAGATTTCATGGCCCGTGAAGTGAAGTCAAGTCCACATGGGTTCGTGAAGTTAGTTGCTTAACATATAATTCGCCAAGCTATCCAATTCGTGATGTTAATACCTTACCTACACTTCACGAATCCCCCTTCTAATTCGCAAAGCACACTTCACGACGTTTAAGGTCTTTCCCATGCATGCACAGTTTCCAACTCCCTCAATTCGTGAACTGTAATACCCGTAAATTTTAATACGGGATTTTGCTGTAATTATCTGTGTAATTATTTTCTAGATTAGGAACTTTGATAACAAAATTTAAGTTATGCAACAAAAATATGAATTTTAATAATTTCGAATTTATTCCGAAATTGATCAAAGAATTAAATATAATTGATACAATTAGGGAAAATGTTGTTGGGCTACATTTAACAATTGAAACTTAGGCCCAAATTTAAGTATTCTTAGGCCCAAATTAAATATATAATATATGAGATAAGCTTCCTTAAAGTACTGAAGGGGAAAGAAATCGTTATCCTTTCTCATGTCCCATCATGTATGTTTTTTTTATCATTTAGTACTTATCTACCCTTGTGAATATCATAATGTTACTTAAGCAAGAAAACCCTCATTTAAAGAGTACTGAAACACGAAAGGAAAGGTAGAGAAGAAAAGGAATTTCAACGACCTTAAGCACTTAAAAATTCATGGTATGTTAAGGTCTTTGAATATAATATGCTTGTTTAATATATGTCTTCAATATATATGATTGCATAAAGATTATAGAAAGTTCGAAACCTGCCATGCTTAGTAAACTTAGAGTCTTTGAAGGTTCAGCTTATAATCATGGGTGTTAAGTGACGAGTTGTGAGCTTTGGTTATCTTCGATGTATAATATATCAGGCCAACACTAAGTGATATGGTATCGTCTTCGATGTATAATATATCAGGCCAACAACTAGGTTATGAAATTCAAAATTTCGATAACATTCCCGCTTTAACAATATTGAACTATTAATTATGCATAAATCGTATCCTCCATTTCTTGTGCTCGTCATTGTATTTTATAGCCATGTAGCGGGCTTGGAAAAATGGAAACCAGCCCGCACCGCGCCGTGCCGCGGGCCTGGCGGGCCAGGCCCGCCCGCTTAGAAGTTTTTACAATTTTTTTATTTTTAATTTTATACTTTAATTTATTATATATTTTTTAATTAATTAAGGTTATTAATAAATTATGGATAACCAACATATAAATTATAATTATATGTTTATTAATATATATGTAGTTAATTATGGTCTAATTAATGAATTATTAACTATAAAATTAATTATATATTTATTACCATTAATATATTTTAAATTATAATATATATAATTAATAAAATTGGCGGGCCGGCCCGTTCAGGCCCGCTCCTTGGCGGGCCTATAAAATTCCAGCCCAGCCCGCCCTTTTGGAGGGGCGGTGCGGGCCGGACCGTGGGCCACGGGCCAAATTGACCGTTCTAAACGCACCAATGGAAATATATATATATATATATACATGTAAGTATAGCTGTAGTGCAGTGCATTTCAAGCAAAATTAATTATATAATTCTCATCGTTTGTATAATTTTTACTGTTATTAATGTCTGTATTTGATTAAGGGAATCTATGCTGAATAAATGTTGGATAATTTGCTCATCTTCGTGACAGAAGTGTTGAAAGTGTTGTTCTCACTCCCCTAGTCTTCTTTTTATAATCCAAGATTCTTAATATGAATTATTTTATTTATTAATTAATGAGATCATATGTATATCATTTACTTTAGGGCTATTGTATTCTTGCCTAGGTTTAGGCTAACTGTTAAAAATACCAATGGTTGCATGTGAAAGAATATTCTTAGTGTGGGCTAGCTCTTATTAGAGATGAAGATAAAAATTGCCGGGGTGAATTAGGCTTATACAAATTTATGCTTCTTCTTTTCACAAATCCTACTATGTAGTGACTTAGAGATGCCTACTAATTCTTGTGATGAGTATGCCTGATATACCCTAGTTACGTCAGATGTATATTGATTTTGTCTCACTGCGAAAGGGAAATAACTGTAAAATAAATGCGAGACAGAATTTTATAGAGGTTATATCCCCAACGGGAGTTTACTCCTCTCCTTGAAGTTTGCTCCACAAGAGTTTAATCAGTCACTATAATGCACTGTAGCTGGATACAAAACTGATTGATCAACCCAATACACAACAGAAACAAGTCGAACACTAGACACACTTGGTTACCACACGCCGAATTTTGTTTCTGGAATCTCCAATTCATGTCAGAACACAACTCGCTACCGAAGGGCCTCCGGAACTCGTCCTTCCCTTCACGTGTGCATAAACGTCGACCTTGCCTCCTTGGTATTGCTCGCGTCCAAAGACAACACATCCGAAGACAGAATATATGGTGGGAGGTTGGAATGTCTCAGTACATTCAGTACTTCGCAAGTGATCGCTCAGGTAGGCAGAAAGCTATCGCAAGTGAACGCTTAGCAATCTCTATGTAAGGTTTCTGCTCAAAACTCTAGTATTGTACTTTCGCAAATTCTAAGTAACTCGAAAATATGAACTGTTGCTCATATATCAACCTTTTTCATTCAACACTTATATGGAAACTCAAATCAGAGATTAATCACCAAATCAAGCACATTATCCATGCAATTTTCGAGAGTCAACATGCCTTGTAAATCATGCTTATCATAACTTTGCGAATTAAATTATAGACTCGTGGACTTCCTAAGACTCGTGAACTATCTTAGAATTCGCGAAGTGTGGCTTATAAAATTTTTTATGCTCTCATAACTCGCAAACCTTACTTGGTCGACCCAATTCGCGAAAGAAATACCCCACACATTTTTAATTCGTGAGATTTCATGGCCCGTGAAGTGAAGTCAAGTCCACATGGGTTCGTGAAGTTAGTTGCTTAACATGTAATTCGCCAAGCTATCCAATTCGTGATGTTAATACCTTACGTACACTTCACGAATCCCCCTTCTAATTCGCAAAGCACACTTCACGACGTTTAAGGTATTTCCCATTTACTTTGTGAACCACTTTAGACACGTACTTAAGTTCGTGAAGTATGTATAGCTCATGAAATATTTTAATACTCTTAATTCGTGAAGTCCTATGTAGCTCATAATATTATTCTATTCCCTTAAACTTCGTGACCATCCCATGCATGCACAATTTCCAACTCCCTCAATTCGTGAACTGTAATACCCGTAAATTTCAATACGGGATTTTGCTGTAATTATCTGTGTAATTATTTTCTAGATTAGGAACTTTGATAAAAAATTTAAGTTATGCAACGAAAATATGAATTTTAATAATTTCGAATTTATTCCGAAATTGATCAAAGAATTAAATATAATTGATACAATTAGGGAAAATGTTGTTGGGCTATATTTAACAATTGAAACTTAGGCCCAATTTAAGTATTCTTAGGCCCAAATTAACTACATAATATATGAGATAAGCTTCCTTAAAGTACTGAATGGGAGAGAAATCGTTATATGGGCACCTGCTGATTTGGCACCGATTCGTGTCAAATCAGCATGTCACTTCAACATCGAATGTGATGTGGCATTAATCAACACATCTTAGGTATCATAGATCAATACATATGATGCTGATGTGTCATTTTTACGTGGTATATATCAAGCATGTCACTTCAACATGTCACTTCAACATGTCACTTCCGCATGTCACCTTATATGGGGCACCTGCTGATTTGGCACCGATTCGTGTCAAATCAGCATGTCACTTCAACATCGAATGTGATGTGGCATTAATCAACACATCTTAGGTATCATAGATCGACACATATGATGCTGATGTGTCATTTTTACGTGGTATATATCAAGGCCACACAAGAATTGATATATACCACGTAAAAATGGCACATCAGCATCATATGTGTCGATCTATGATACCTAAGATGTGTTGATTAATGCCACATCACATTGGATGTTGAAGTGACATGCTGATTTGACACGAATCGGTGCCAAATCAGCAGGTGCCCATATAAGGTGCTCACATTGAGCACCATATCATTCCTCTATTAATATATATATAGTTAATTATGGTCTAATTAATGAATTGTTAACTATAAATTTAATTATATATTTATTACCATTAATATATTTTAAATATAATATATAATATATATAATTAATAAAATTGGCGGGCCGGCCCGTTCAGGCCCGCTCCTTGGCGGGCCTATAAAATTCCAGCCCAGCCGGCCCTTTTGGTGGGGCGGTTGTAAAGCCCGGGTTCCCATAAGCTAGTGTGACCAATAAATCTACATGCATATAATGTGTCTTAAGTGACTGCATGGGTATATGTTTCGTGACATCATATGAAACTATGTGACTATGTGCATATTGGGTGTTTCATATGACTGCGCACTTCACGGATTAATTGCAAGCCCACACGATTTCATGAACTTTGTGCAATTAATTACGTGCCTAGGTGATTTGGGAATACGTGTGCACTAATGATGTGCTTATGTGAGTGCGCTCATTCCATGCTATTATGACTACTAACTTAGTAGAAATTGAGTTGGGATCTAGGAATAATTTTCTTATCAAGGATATGATCGAAGTAGGAGAAATTTACAAATTCGAAATAAATGATTTGAGAAATCATAGTAGGGATAGAAATTGAGCTATAATTGCAAATGGGCTAGGTTTAAACCCAAACTCAAGCACAAGATAATTTATAGGTGTGGCCCAAGTTGGTGGGCATGTAAAGGCATTATAAACACTAGAATTTCAAGGCCCAAGAAGAACCTTAGTGCCCAAAACATTAAAGATATTTTTGGAACAAAGTCCCTTGAACTAAGGAAGTCCCACGCCATTATATGTCCCATCAACATGCTTTGATTATTTTAATATCTATTCACCCCTTAAACAAGAAGAAAAACACCGTCAACATTGAAGCTGAGAAATAAGAAAGACCGAAGAAAAAAGAAACGAAGGGGACGAAGTAGATTTTGGGCAAGACCCTCACATCCAAGTTGCTCAAATTTAGCTAGAGGAAGAAGAAAATCACCTTGGAGCTTAGGAAAGGGTATATATGTCTACTCATGCTAACTTTTATTTAATATTCTACTAAGATAGGAGGATTAGAGGTCACGAAAGATACATCAATTTTGCTTTCAAGCCAGTTTTGATTTTTATAAGGGCTCGAATGTGTTGAGATTATTTGTTATTCTAAAAGAAACCCTTTTGTTTGGGGATTTAGTAGTTCTCGAGGTTAATGGCAAATTTCTAAAGGATAAATGTTAAACATATTTAAGTATATCCTTGATAAGGGTCCAAGAGAGTTCATTTTCAAGGTCCAAAAAATAATTGAAGTTCATATGAGGTTCATACGATTCTTAGAAAAGAAATACTTTTGATCGGAGTGCCCTAATTTTTAAAGCATTAGAAACTGATTTGAGACCGTAAAACGTGAGATTCGCGAGCTCCTAGTAGAAATTGTGTTTTGCGAATTAGGTTCACGAACCCGGCGAAGTGCGCGACCTCAACTTAGCGAACTGTGATTTTCGCGAATTGAGCAAATTTTGCGAATCGGATGTAAAGGGCGTTTCACGAATCATAAGGTTTGCGAATTGGGAGCACTTCGCGGGCCATGAGAGGTTCACGGGTCATAAGGAGTTCGCGAAGTGGGCAAGCAAAGTAGAACTTGGCGTGTCCGTATGCTTTGCGAATTAGGTGAAAGGCTTTAGACTTTGCGAATTGAGAGAGGGAGGCTAGATTTTTGCGAATCAACCGAGTTTGGCGAATCAAGGACTTCGCGATGTGTGACTTCACGAACTACGTGAGATTTGCGAATTGATCACTTGGCGAATTGGAGGTGGGAAAAGAAACTTCACGAATTGAGTGGGGAATAAAATAATAGTATACTAAGCTATGAATTTCACGAATTGAGTGAAGTGTACGTTATGGAAGCTCACGACACAAAGAAATAAAAATAATATAATAAGCACGTAGAGCTTTATGAGTGGATACTACGCAATGTTGGGAGGTGGCATACACTATGGGAGGTTCACGTGAATTAAGGAATAAAATAACATTATAAGGAACATAGTAGGTTCGCGAATAAAAATTTCACTGGTTAAAAAGGGTTTGCGAACCCAATTGGCGAACTTCATTTGGCGAGTCAACTCGCGAATTAGGTGAGGAATAAGTCAAAAAAAAAAGGACAACACTTCACGAATTGAAGTTTCATGAGTTCAATAGGGGCTTTATTTCTTACGAGGAGAATAAGACACATGGCAAGGTGTGTGAATAGCACATGGCAAGGTGAAGGTGTGATAAGTTTCATGAATTTAATGAATCACAAACAAGGAACCATACTTCACGTGTTTAAGGACACGAATTCTAATGCTTGAAGTAAGTGAATTCGCAGAATAGGTGTATGAAATAACAAATTTCACGAATTGGACCCTATTTGGCAATTTAAATCTGACGAGACCTATTGTTTTGATAAATTCGCAAAGTGAGATATGTACTTAGTGAATCTCGATTGCTATTCACCGCCCCCTTTTTCCTAGTCACCGCCCCCCTAAAGGGCTGGAAAAAGACGATTTTGCCCTTATGATATTTAAATTAATTTAAAAAGTGAAAAGGGCCTATTTTCACGACTGGTAAGCCAAATTAACGTAAAACATTGTTCGAATTTCAACTCGACCGAAAGAAAAAAAAAATTCGACCAAAATCAATTTTCGGTCAGTACTGTACTGACCGAAAATTGATTTCGGTCAGTACTGTAACGACCGAAAATCGATTTCGGTCAGTACAGCACCGACCGAAATCAATTTTCGGTCGGTACAGTACTGACCGAAATCAATTTTCGGTCGGTATTGTACTGACCGAAATCAATTTTCGGTCAGTACTGTAACGACCGAAAATTGATTTCGGTCGATTTTTTTTTTTATATTATTTATTTTGATTATTTATTTATAATATTTATTTGGATTATTTATTTGTATATTTTATTTGGATTATTTATTTGTATTATTTATTTGGATTATTTATTTGTATATTTTATTTGGATTATTTATTTTTATTATTTATTTGGATTATTTATTTGTATATTTTATTTGGATTATTTATTTTTATTATTTATTTGGATTATTTATTTGTATTATTTATTTATATTATTTATTTGTATTATTTATTTGGATTATTTATTTGGATTATTTATTTGTATATTTTATTTGTATTATTTATTTTTATTATTTATTTGAATTATTTATTTGTATATTTATATTCGAAATGGAATAAATATGCAAAAAAATATTGAAAAACATATATAAAATCCGTCCGATACAATAAAAGATAAAAAAAACAATAGCAACAGCGTCAAGGGGCCTGGCGCCACCGGTCGTTGATGTCATTCAGCCTGTGTCGGAACTCGTCCGTACGCGTCGTTTCACCACGATGCAGACTGGCTAGCATGTCCGAACTCAAGCTGTACATCGTGCTGTACCACTCCACATAGCAATAATACGTACGATTACACATATAAATATAAAAAAAATCGACATAAGATTTAATTACGTACGTAGTCGGCGTGGCTGCGCGGGGGTATGCATGCCGATGAGGATCCCTGCTCCGTCGAAAGCAGGCGAGGATGAGAATGCATCTCATACCAGTCCATGTACCCTCCAACGGTTTCACCAAGGATCTGCTCGACGTCGTGGAGCATGATCGTCATCTCCCCCCACGGCATGTGGAAGGTGTTCGTGTCTGGATGCCAGCGCTCCACAAAAGCGCTGAGTAGAGGCTGGTCCAACTGACCCATCATAGCATCCGTGAGGTGCGCAAGCCCCGTGCCATCGATCTGGCTCTGCGTCTCCGGCGGGAACTTGGAGTACCAATTCTTCAGCTTCCCAAGCACTAACGCCCGCTGCTCGCACTTCAGCAGGGGTCTCTCCTCACCCGTCCAGATGCGTGGCGCGATGTGCCCCAGATAACTACGGATCACCTCGTCATCATATGGACCACCGGGCTGTGGCCCCTGCACCCTCCACGAATCGTCATCTGTGACCCTGGAGCGCTTGCTCCCTATTTCATTTTTCACGAATAACGCAAAAATAAATTTAATTTCTTTTACGTATTTTAAGACACGACATCGCATGTCAGTTTATAGAGGAGAATGGAATTACCTGAGGAGGCCGGTGGCAGATCGTCGCCGGATGACTCAAACGATGCTCCATCATCCGGCACAGATGGAGGGGGTCTACTGCTTCCTCCGGGTAGGGTCTTTCCACCCTTGGTCTGTAATTAAAAAATAAATAATACAAATAAATAATCCAAATAAATAATACAAATAAATAATCCAAATAAATAATAAAAATAAATAATCCAAATAAAATATACAAATAAATAATCCAAATAAATAATACAAATAAATAATCCAAATAAAATATACAAATAAATAATCAAAATAAATAATCCAAATAAATAATATAAATAAATAATCAAAATAAATAATAATATGAAAAAAAAAATTCGACCGAAATCAATTTTCGGTCGGTACAGTAGTGACCGAAATCAATTTTCGGTCAGTACTGTACCGACCGAAATCGATTTTCGGTCACTACTGTACCGACCGAAAATTGATTTCGGTCGAATTTTTTTTTTTTCTTTCGGTCGAGTTGAAATTCGAACAATGTTTTACGTTAATTTGGCTTACCAGTCGTGAAAATAGGCCCTTTCCCTTTCCTAGTCCCTGTCGGCGATCCATTGCGATTTCAGTATTTTTTTTATTTTTGTCTGATTTTCGATATGTGATTTGAAAAGTGTTGTCTGGAGAGAGCTTTAAATAGATATTTTTATTGTTTATTATAATTTTCTCTTTTTAAATTAATTTAAAAATCATAAGGGCAAAATCGTCTTTTTCCAGCCCTTTAGGGGGCGGTAACAAGTAAAAAGGGGGCGGTAAATAGTAATTCCCTTAGTGAATTATGGATTAATGAGTTAGATACTTTGCGAATTAAGATCTTTCATAGGTCTTGGGAAGTTTATGAATTCATAAATATTTAAATAATTCTTAGGTTGAATTAATTTAACTAGATAGTATACTAACATTATAATTTTTACTTAAGGTCAGGGACTGAGAATTTCACAAGACTATTAGCAATTAATTCACGGACGCCAGGTAAGTGGGACTTCTCAACTACAACATATAGAATTATGTGCGCATTATTTACGTGGCTATGTGCTTCTATAATTTTTATGTGATTCAGTACATGACATGAACTGCACATTACATGACATGGAATGACAAATCATCTGGCATTTCATACATGCATTTCACGAGCATACACGAGTCTCACGAGAGTTTTATGACATGACATGAGATATGCATGATCGCCGGGGCGCGATAAATAGTTACTAATATTAATATGTCAGGACACGTGCAAGACAAGACGTGTAATACGGCTCTTCTAACGCTACGAGGTGACCTTCTATGTCACCGATGTCAAGACAAGACACGTGCAAGACAAGACGTGTAAATCGGGCAAATGCCCTCGTAGCAAGGATTAGCCGAGGGCCCTACAAGACAAGACACGTGCAAGACAAGACGTGTATTAGGGACCCTACAAGACAAGACAAGACAAGACATGACCCGATTTTGTGAGGAATAGTGAACATTGGCGCATATGCCTCAGCAAGTCATGACACGGGCACAACATGCATAAATCCTACTTACTGGGCTATATAAGCTCATCCCATGTTTTATGTGTTGTAGGTCCCAGCGAACACGGTACGTGATCGCCTAGCCAGCAAGGCGTTCTTTTGAAAGCTTCCGAACGACTTTTGGGGGGTGGTGTGTACGTGGATGATGACCTGTGAGGCCGGGCGCATAGGATCTTTTGCTGCACAAATATGCACGACGCATGTAGATAGAACTCGAATGTAATTAGAAAGTTTGGAAGCATTCTTTTGACATGTAACGAAACGACGTTCCTTTATGAAAAAGGAAAAATTTATTCCGCATTTTCGTATTTCTTCTAACTAAATACGTAGTTAGACACGTAAGACAAGGCTAGAAATGGTAGCGATGGCTAGGGTCGCTACACCGGTGCGGGCCGGACCGCGGGCCACGGGCCAAATTGACCGTTCTAAACGCACCAATGGAAATATATATATATACATGTAAGTATAGCTGTAGTGCAGTGCATTTCAAGCAAAATTAATTATATAATTCTCATCGTTTGTATAATTTTTACTGTTATTAATGTCTGTATTTGATTAAGGGAATCTATGCTAAATTTTGGATAATTTGCTCATCTTTGTGACAGAAGTGTTGAAAGTGTTGTTCTCACTCCCCTTGTCTTCTTTTTATAATCCAAGATTCTTAATGTGAATTATTTTTTTTTATTTATTAATTAATGAGATCATATGTATATCATTTACTTTAGGGCTATTGTATTCTTGCCTAGGTTTAGGCTAACTGTTAAAACTACCAATGGAGGCATTTGAAAGAATATTCTTAGTGTGGGCTAGCTGTTATTAGAGATGAAGATAAAAATGTGCAGGAGTGAATTAGGCTTATAAAAATTTATACTTCTTCTTTTCACAAATCCTACGATGTAGTGACTAAGAGATGCCTACTAATGCTTGTGATGGGTATGCCTAATACGTCAGATGTATTTTGATTCTGTCTCACTGCGAAAGGGAAATAACTGTAAAATAAACACGAGACAGGATTTTTATAGAGGTTATATCCCCAACGGGAGTTTACTCCTCTCCTTGAGTTTGCTCCACAAGAGTTTAATCAGTCACTATAATGCACTGTAGTTGGATATAAAACTGATTGATCAACCCAATACACAACAGAAACAAGTCGAACACTAGACACACTTGGTTACCACACGCCGAGTTTCGTTTCTGGGAATCTCCATTTCATGTCAGAACACAACTCGCTACCGAAGGGCCTTCGGAACTCGTCCTTCCCTTCACGTGTGCGTAAACGTCGACCTTACCTCCTTGGTATTGCTCGCTTCCAAAGACAACACATCCGAAGACAGAATATATGGTGGGAGGTTGGAATGTCTCAGTACAGTCAGTACTTCGCAAGTGATCGCTCAGGTAGGCAGAAAGCTATCGCAAGTGAACGCTCAGCAAACTCTATGCAAGGTTTCTGCTCAAAACTCTCCGATAGTACTTTCGCAAATTCTAAGTAACTCGAGAACATGAACCATTGCTCATATATAAACCTTTTTTATTCAACACTTATATGGAAACTCAAATCAGAGATTAATCACCAATCAAGCACAATCATGCTTCTCATAACTTTGCGAATTAAATTATTATATAGACTCGTGGACTTCCTAAGACTCGTGAACTATCTTAGAATTCGCGAAGTGTGGCTTATAAAATTTTTTATGCTCCCATAACTCGCAAACCTTACTTGGTCGACCCAATTCGCGAAATAAATTCCCCACACATTTTTAATTCGTGAGATTTCATGGCCCGTGAAGTGAAGTCAAGTCCACATGGGTTCGTGAAGTTAGTTGCTTAACATATAATTCGCCAAGCTATCCAATTCGTGATGTTAATACCTTACCTACACTTCACGAATCCCCCTTCTAATTCGCAAAGCACACTTCACGACGTTTAAGGTCTTTCCCATGCATGCACAGTTTCCAACTCCCTCAATTCGTGAACTGTAATACCCGTAAATTTTAATACGGGATTTTGCTGTAATTATCTGTGTAATTATTTTCTAGATTAGGAACTTTGATAACAAAATTTAAGTTATGCAACAAAAATATGAATTTTAATAATTTCGAATTTATTCCGAAATTGATCAAAGAATTAAATATAATTGATACAATTAGGGAAAATGTTGTTGGGCTACATTTAACAATTGAAACTTAGGCCCAAATTTAAGTATTCTTAGGCCCAAATTAAATATATAATATATGAGATAAGCTTCCTTAAAGTACTGAAGGGGAAAGAAATCGTTATCCTTTCTCATGTCCCATCATGTATGTTTTTTTTATCATTTAGTACTTATCTACCCTTGTGAATATCATAATGTTACTTAAGCAAGAAAACCCTCATTTAAAGAGTACTGAAACACGAAAGGAAAGGTAGAGAAGAAAAGGAATTTCAACGACCTTAAGCACTTAAAAATTCATGGTATGTTAAGGTCTTTGAATATAATATGCTTGTTTAATATATGTCTTCAATATATATGATTGCATAAAGATTATAGAAAGTTCGAAACCTGCCATGCTTAGTAAACTTAGAGTCTTTGAAGGTTCAGCTTATAATCATGGGTGTTAAGTGACGAGTTGTGAGCTTTGGTTATCTTCGATGTATAATATATCAGGCCAACACTAAGTGATATGGTATCGTCTTCGATGTATAATATATCAGGCCAACAACTAGGTTATGAAATTCAAAATTTCGATAACATTCCCGCTTTAACAATATTGAACTATTAATTATGCATAAATCGTATCCTCCATTTCTTGTGCTCGTCATTGTATTTTATAGCCATGTAGCGGGCTTGGAAAAATGGAAACCAGCCCGCACCGCGCCGTGCCGCGGGCCTGGCGGGCCAGGCCCGCCCGCTTAGAAGTTTTTACAATTTTTTATTTTTAATTTTATACTTTAATTTATTATATATTTTTTAATTAATTAAGGTTATTAATAAATTATGGATAACCAACATATAAATTATAATTATATGTTTATTAATATATATGTAGTTAATTATGGTCTAATTAATGAATTATTAACTATAAAATTAATTATATATTTCTTACCATTAATATATTTTAAATTATAATATATATAATTAATAAAATTGGCGGGCCGGCCCGTTCAGGCCCGCTCCTTGGCGGGCCTATAAAATTCCAGCCCAGCCCGCCCTTTTGGAGGGGCGGTGCGGGCCGGACCGTGGGCCACGGGCCAAATTGACCGTTCTAAACGCACCAATGGAAATATATATATATATATATATACATGTAAGTATAGCTGTAGTGCAGTGCATTTCAAGCAAAATTAATTATATAATTCTCATCGTTTGTATAATTTTTACTGTTATTAATGTCTGTATTTGATTAAGGGAATCTATGCTGAATAAATGTTGGATAATTTGCTCATCTTCGTGACAGAAGTGTTGAAAGTGTTGTTCTCACTCCCCTTGTCTTCTTTTTATAATCCAAGATTCTTAATATGAATTATTTTATTAATTAATTAATGAGATCATATGTATATCATCTACTTTAGGGCTATTGTATTCTTGCCTAGGTTTAGGCTAACTGTTAAAAATACCAATGGAGGGGCTCTTATTAGTGATGAAGACAAAAATGTGCAGGGGTGAATTAGGCTTATACAAAGAGTTAATTTCGTTTCAGCCCCAGTTAAGCTACTTTTATTTGGATTCAGCCCCAATTGCTTTAAATTTCAGTTTAAAACACCCATCTCAAGTTTGCCTTAGAGTTAAGGACCAAATTGTGCTAAAAAGACCCATTTGCCCTCAACTGTTGCGAAAATTTACAAAGCTATGCCATCATCCATCTCGTATGGTTTTTTGTAGATCTGTGATTCTTACAACACCCAAATGCCTTGAAATCTCCGAAATCTTCGACGTTATTGAGCGAAAAAGGTAAAATCGAGCTCAATTTCTCATGGGTTTTCGTAACCAAGGAAAATTTCGATGTTATGTTGGAATAATGCTTCAAACTCAAACCGAAAATTTTGGTACCAACACGAGTGAAATCTTGACGTTTGTGCTCGAATAATGTGGATTCACACCAATTCGGATGTGGGTCTTAGTAATCGACACGAAATTACGACGAATCTTGCTGCGACCTAAGATCCAAACATTTTCAGTTTCAGTAACACATCACCTCATTGTGGTACCACTTGCTTCTGTTTCGGAAACAACATCCTCAAAAATAATAACAGATGACTAGCACTGAGGAACAAATGTTGCATTATATATAACAAAAAATGAAAAAACAAAAACGGTTTATTTCCTATAATAACTACATGCAACTAGTACGGACTAGGGTGTCAAGAGGAAGATCAAAAATTCGTACGACACCCAAAACATCCTGAAATCTCATATATCTTCGACGTTATTGAGCGAAAAAGGTAAAATCGAGCTCAATTTCTCATGGGTCCTCGTAACAGACGAAAATTTTCGATGTTATGTTGGAATAATGCTAAACTCAATTCAAAAATTTTGGTACAAACACGAGCGAAATCTTGACGTTTGTGCTCGAATAATGTGGATTCACACCAATTCGGATGTAGGTCTTAGTAATCGACACGAAATTAAAACGAATCTAGCCGCGACCTAAGATCCGAACATTTTCAATTTCAGTAACAAATCACCTGATCTGGGTACCACTGTATGCTCGTTTGGAAACACTACCATAAAAAACTATACCAGATTCTTAACATTGACGAATAAATGTTGCCTCACTAATAACAAAATTCGTACGACACCCAAAACTCTCTGAAATCACACAAATCTTCAATGTTAGTAATCGAAAAAGGTAAAATCGATATCAATTTCTCATGGGTCCTCATAAACAATGACAATTTTCGATGTTAAGTTGGAATAATGCTTCAAACACAATTCAAACATTTTGGTAAAAAACGAGTGAAATCTCGACTTTTATGCTCGAATAATGAGTATTCACACCAATTCGGGTGTGGGTCTTAGTAATCGACATGAAATAACAACGAATTTTGCTGCAAACTAAGATCGAAACGTTTTCAATTTTGATGGGAAATATTGGAACGTCTGTCAATTAAAAAGCTAGTTGGTAACACTTCATTTATTCTGAGTAACAATTCATGCATCTGGGTAACACATCACTGAGAACATTCTAGAAGGTTCTAGATTGTCAGAGATATTAATAGTACAATAACTTAATATTACCACATTGCTTGCAATACCACATGTCTGATAAAAAATAACAATATAAACAAAGGTTATAACACATTTGTAGCTACAAGAACCACAACATGGCTAATAAATGCCACATTACTATTTCGATTAATTTCATTCATAAATTCATTTCGTTGGAATGTATAAGATTGGCATTCATGGAAATAGATGATATGATGAAGCTAAATCACATAATTTCATTAAAAGTCACGTTTTGCGAATGTTGATATCAATATGTGGAAGGTGAGATCAAAAGTCATGTAAATACATAGTTCTTCATTCACAAAATATACTAGTATCTCTTTTGATGAGACATAACGTTATGAATTCCATCACAAACGTATTCAAAGTTCAACATTAAAGCACGAACAACATTTAATAGACCATAAACTCAACATTCGAGCGAAGCAAAATGGATTTTTGAGCATAATTAATGAAATGTTTTAGAATATTACAACATTACCTTCAAATAATACCAGATGTCTGATATAAAGAAACAATACCAACCAAATTTATGACAAATTGTTTGGTACAGATATCACATAATACGCTTTTCAGTATAACATCATTAATTAGACTTATTTTGTTCGTAAATTCACTTTTTCCCAAATGTATAAGAATTATGTTCATGTAAGTATGTGATTTTACTAAGTTAACAAACCAAATTCCCTTAAAGACATGTTATGCGAATGTTGATATCAATATGTGAAAGTTGAGATCAAAAGTCATGTAAACACATAGCTCTTGTTTTACAAAATATACTAGTATCTCTTTTTGACGAGACATAACGTTATGAATTCAAGGACAAACGTATTCAAAGTTCAACATTAAAGCACGAACAACATTTAATAGACCATAAACTCAAAATTCGAGACCTCAAACCCTAAACAATCGAAGAAAAATGGATTTGTGAGCGGAATTAATGATATTAGTAGTGTGGTATGAAAAACCTATTATGCAGTATCAATATGTACAATAGTGTTAAAAATTGGATTTGTATTGTTCTTTATATCGAAGATTCGGTATTATTGGCGAGTAATGTGGTAATATCCCTTGACAATATAGAACATTCCGGATAATGCAATTCCTGCCTAAATTATTGAGATCCCGCCTAAATTATTGAAATCCCGCCTAAAGTGGATAACACAAGTTACACAGAGAATAACAATTAATAACTTACTAGTACCACTTTCTTGTTTCGGAGAATTAGGCAAATCCGACGATTGTATTTAAATTTCGGCAACCAGGAGCGACGAACAATAGAGCCAGTAATGGGCTTCAACGACTTGTAAGGATTTATGGGTGTACGAAATATCTTCAATTTCGATCGAATCGGGATTCAATTTTCACCGTGTTTTAATTATTTGCGTCAAAAGAATTCGAGAAATTTACCCGTAAAATCGAACATTCGAGACCTGAATAACATGATAAACCATCTAGGACACACCCAACTTGGTTTGGTGCAGGTCTTGCAGATGGAAATAATATATACGATCGATTGTTTCGATCGAGTTTCCACTGTTACGGTGATACCAGATATTTGGCAAAGGGTACCAAATCCAGCTTACCTGAACCTTTTAATCAGTATATACACCATATGCCAGCTTACCAATACCAGTTAACTGTATTACGGTGACTGATGCCTGACAATCCATTCCACGTTTCGGGAATAGTTGTTTAGGCAACAATCCGGCGATTTTAGATTTCGGCAAACCATGAGCGACGAACAATAGAGCCAATACTGTGTTTCAGAGATTTGTTTAGGTTATGGGTCTCTCGAATTTGTACAAAGTATCTTCAATTTTGACCGAATCGGGATTCTATTTCATCGTGTTTTTGTTATTTGCGTCAAAAGAGTTCGAAGAATATACCCATAAAATCGAACATTTCGAGACCTGAATATCAAAATAAACCCTCGTGGATAGATCGAGTTTCGTTTTCGAGGATCGTTCGAACGAAAATAGAAATCTACGAGATTTGTTTATCATAAAAAAGTGGTTAAACGATGGTAACAGAAAACATATTCTTGATACCTCTTGTTATATAGCTTTTGTAGGGGTATTTTGATCAGATCAGCTTTTTGGTCCTTTTCTCTAACTTTGAAAGATATCGGATCCTTTATAATGAACTTTATACTGACATGGGCTGAACTATATTATGAAACTTAAAGAGGGGCTGATTCTTAAAAGCCCCTTATACAAATTTATGCTTCTAATAAACAGAAAAGAATAGAAAAGAAAAGAAAAATCAGATTCGATCTTACATTACATTACATATATAAGTGTCAAGAAATCATATGATGGATGCTAAAGAGGTTTCTTTCTCGCAGTGATAGTGATTCTTCGAAACCTGTTTAAGGTTTTAAAAACAGCATCTTGATTAATATTATTACTTAAAAGCGTTATGGCTCGAGCTTATATTCAGTGAAAAGAAGCTTTATTACATCATCCTCGAAGAACTTGCACTTGGAGCAGTAGTAATTCCCAAAACAAACGCCACAGTTTTCACAGAATCGCTGCACCTAAACAGAGGAAAGTAATGAAGTGTCACTAATTGCAATCTTGTTTGGATAAATGCTCTCATATATATGTTAGGAACTCACATCTTGTTCTGTTTCGCACAGAGAGCATACCATCTGCAAAAACCACAGTGCAAAAAGCAAATTAGTCGAATATCATTATTTATTTTAAGACTAACACATGATGTTTCAAACTCTGTGGTCCTCAAGAACATGTGAAAACACGAAGAATGAAAAAGGGCTTATCCACTTTAGTTAGACAAACATTCAATGTTCTTTCGAAAAGGCAAAGATTTTGAATGCTGACCCTTTTTACTTCGTGGCGAGGAATATCGTTGCGGTCTAATGGATCGACTTCTATTGAGTTCTGGCAATAGCAGAGCGCGAAAAGTTAGAATCTTGCGAATATGGAAAGAGATGAATCGCTCATGCAAACTCAGACTAATCGAGAAAAGCGTGTTGAGGGACATTTAACTTTTTCCAGTTCGTGATCAAAAGCTATGTGTGTTTTTTTTTTTTGTTGCCACTCCGACGAGCTGTGTCTGTTTCCAGTTCTAGTATGATATATTGATAGATGTATGTGTAATTATAATAAGGTTCCCCTGGTAAGAGCAAAAAACGTGGTCGGTTTAGAAGAGGATACGACCAAAATAATTGGAATTCTCAGAGAACGCACTCCACAACTTGAAGTCGTCTCCATCGTCGGTATGCCTGGCCTCGGCAAATCAACTCTGGCGAGGAAAATCTTCACAGATGCAAGAATCAAACGCGAGTTCCCCTTGCGTTTATGGGTTTCTGTTTCTAAGTTCCCGCCAGAGGAGGTGTTCCTCAGCATTCTAGAAGAGCTCACCACGGTGACCGAGAAAATGCGTAGCATGCGCTGAGACAAGCTAGCGGAAAAAGTTAAAATGTGTCTCAAGGGAAAGTTTTTTATCGTAATGGATAACGTGTGGACAACCGAAGACTGGGATATTATTTCTTCTGCTTTTCCCGCCCTCGACTGTCGAGGTAAAATCTTGATTACGAGCCACGAAAGGGAGGTTGGGAGGCATGTAAATCTCAAGAGACAGCCCAACGAATTGCAACCTTTAGAACCCGAGGATAGCGAGAAATTCCTACAGTACGAGGTTTTTGGAAAGCTGGAGTGGGAACCTGATTACCAGCATCATGGACAGCTGATAGCCGAAAAATGTAGAGGGCTTTCACTTACGATAGTTGTCATTGGAGGGGTTATTAGGAAGAAACTATCCGGGACTGATGGCAACGTGGCGAAAGTGAATGCATGGAAGGAATTTTCGGAAATAGCATCCCATCATCTTGATGATCCATTGAGGACTATGTACAAAGCTATTTTGTTGAGTTATGAGAGATTACCTTATGACTTGAAGCATTGTTTTCTCTATTTCGGAATGTTCCCCAAAGGCGTTCAGATCCCAACGTGGAAGCTGTTTCGAATGTGGATTGCGGAAGGGTTAGTCGATGAAAGGACATATTGCACCCTAGAAGATACCGCGCAGAGCTATTTGGATGAGCTTATCAATAGCAACTTGGTAATGGTTGACAAAAGAGGTATTGATGGTAAAGTGAAAGCCTGTCGCATTCACGATTCTCTCCGTGATTTTTGCAAGGAGAAAGCTAAAGAGGACAAGTTCCTCGTAGAGATTATAAAATCAAGGGAGGGAACTTTAGCACCATTGGTAATTGATCGTGTTCGTCGTATTTCCATCCATTCTAATATTCCAACATTTCTAGGTTCGGAACCTCATGGACGTCGAGTTTGTTCTTTTGTTTGCTTCTCTGAAGAAACCATACATTTAAAGGCATTATACAGTTTGTTAGGCGGATTTATCCAACCTTGACGTGATTCAAATAATTGGATCCAACCTTGACGTGATTCAAATAATTGGAATTACCTTAGATGAATAATTGCGGAAACTAACGATCTGTAATACCAATAAGCATGTTGTAGAGTTTAAACGAGGGGATACGCGCGGGTTATTCAGCAAAATACTTCAACTCTAATTATGAATCAGTAACCCTAAACAAAGCATTGCTTAGGGTATATATAAATAAGCCAATGGGCTATTGGGCCCGATATTACTAATATACCCACAAGTTAGGTATATTTACAATTAGGTCCTAGATTAAGATAAACTACAGAACATAGGGATAAGACTAAAATGAACACAATAAAATATCTTTAACAATCTCCCCCTTTGTGTTCATTTGTCGTTGTAGCACGGCCTTCTGTCATGTAGAAAGATTTTCTGAGGTTGAGAGCGACCTCAAATAGTCTGATGCTTCGGCGAAGGGATAATCTATCTTGAATTTCTTCAATAGCTGTCTTGGACAGGCTGACGATTTCTCGGAAATTCTCAAGACCTAAGCTCGCAAGGTCATTATTTGAAGGCTCAGTGTATCTTCTTAATTTAATTCTCAGTATCTGAAGGATGATTCTGAGGGTTCCGTCGCAGTACTTTTCGATCTCTGATAGAAACATGACTCTCTTTAATCCTTCAGGATGACTGTAGACTACTGAAAGCTCGGGTTCTTTGAAGATGAAGCCGTCTGGATATGATCTTAGTTCCTTCTCCATGCCGGTGAAATGGGGACAGGTGAGGTTGACCTTCTTGGCGTTATTCTCAATTGCTATCTGAAGGTCGTGGCCCGTGTAGAATGTAATGTCCCTCAGCATATGTCTCTTGATGGCTTCGTATCCCAACTTGTATCGATATTCTTCTAGGATGAATTTCCTATAGAGTCTTGACAATTGATATACATCATTGGGATGGATGTACTGCAGGTCACCTTCAGTGATGAGGTCTTTTGAGAGGTCCAGTCTTTGTACCTTGTAGACTGGATATGTTAGGTGACTTCCCATCCGCTCGCAGGTGACATCTAATATGTCGTTGATGAGTCCCTTCGCTCTCATTTTCTTCTTGTCTTCGTTTGTGATCCTTGTCGCCGTCCATTTGTATAGAAAATGATAGGCCAATTTCTTGGATCCTTCGAGATGTGATAAGCCTCTCAATTCCATTTCGTTGTACGGTCGAATTTGATCACGATTTCGCCAGATTTTACTTCGAATTTCTTCTTGAAATGGAGTTATGAACTTGACATTTTTCCAGATGCTCTCATATGCTTCTGGGGTCTCTTGAAAGTCTTCTCCATCTCTGAGTTCTTCTGGCGCCATTCTGCAGCTGACTTCAACCGCTGCCCAGATCAGGTCACGAACGTTGCCAATCTCTCTTGAAGTTCGTCCTCGGGAATAGGATTTCCACCGCTATGAGATGTCCACCCTTGATCAATAAATTCGTTGAGCTCTGTCAGAGGATCAGGGTAGGACATGTCTTGAATTGGAGAGAGAGAGGAACGTCGGTTTCCTGTGGAGGTGGGTCTGGTCTGAAGTCGGAGGGTAGCGAGGGTAGGTTCTTTGGAAGGTCGATGGTTGTGTGGGCTGAATGGGTTGTAGTGGGTTGTGGATTGGTGGACGTAGAGGTTTCTGTGTGGGTTTGGGTTGAGGCGGATGGTTCAGTGTGGGTGGTGATTGTTTCGACCCGCGGACGCTTCTCCCCCTCAGGACGACCGCCGTCATCGGGGTCGTCATGACGTCGTTTGTGTGAGGGCGGGTCGTAATGACAGTTGTAGGGTATTTGAAGGCGATGAAGGAGCTCCTTATTCTCGTCAGATAATGTGTCTGCCTCGCTGAGAAGGCGGGCTAAGAGGTTGTCGCGGAGCTCCGTAATTGAAGGTATGTATGTTAGTTGGTTTATGGGTTCGGGTGTTCGGGAGTGGTGTTGTGGAGAGTTGGGTAAGGGAGATGACTCACGCTCTTCGACTAGGGGTGCTTTACCCTTGTCTTGGATTGTTGAGGATGTAGCAGAGGTAAGTTTTTGAAGGATGGAGGCCTCCATTTGCTTCATTTCTTCGCGTAGAGCTGCGAGTCGCTGGTCGAGCTGAGCTTGAGTCACAAAGGGTAATAACCCAACAGAGCCACGAAGGCGATCTGTTGTCACGACATCAGAATAGATTTCTGTGCCGAGGCCCACTGGTACAAAAAAGCACTCGGGACATGAGGAACCGGGGCCACTTAGGCTTACCGTTTGCATCGTCGATAAGGTGAGCTCATCGAGATGGCCTGATTGCACGGGAGTTGTGATGTTCCCCATGTCAGGTCTTCCGTCCGATCCTCGAGTATCATCCTTGGATGATATTTCTACAGACGTTCTGGACTGATCACGGAGACTAGTCGAAAAAGGTGTTTGTGTCCTAAAAAATGGAGAAAATTTTGGGAGAGTGGACACTAGACTCGATGTGCAAGAAGAAGGGACATCGACGTGGCGCTGGGTGTCGCTGATTTGGACATCGCTTGCCTCCGAGTGAAGCAAGGATGGCTGAGATGGTTCCCCGTGAGATGTTGAGACAACAACCTGTTGGGAGGTTGTTGAATGGGAAGGGCTAGGTTGTGCATGCGTCGTTGAACCAGAAGCGGCGACTTCTACTCGGGAGCTGATTAAATCAGCTCCTGTTCCTATGGGTTCGGGGAGGGGAGGTGCGAAGTTGACGGACACTGGAGGAGGTGTCGGTCTGTCATGTTTTCCTTTTGTTCGTACTTCACGTCTTCGCTCTGGACTCTGTCTCACACTCGGGCTGGCCCTGGGGTTGGATACGGTGGGGTTTGACCGTATCGTGGGGGCGGAAAGATTCCGTGACCTCCGGTAAGCGACGACGTCGGGGTCCGTGGGATTGGCTAGGTCAAGGAGGTGGGTGGGAAGTGGCATTTCTTGAAGAGGCGTGCCATCCTTTGGGCGTTTTTGATAATTCAGCTTTGGAACCGCTAGGTGCTCCGCAGCTGGTCGGTGAGTGATTTCAGGGTTGAGTTCCATGTAGTGACGAATAAGGACTTGGAACCACCGCAGGAATGGAAGGCCTTTCTGCTTTGATGTCTTCACGTGATCCCTGATACGGATCTGGTCCACTATCTCTCTCATGAAGAGCTCCGCATAGTCATACCGTTTCCCGTACGCGATGCCGTAGAAGAGTTTGAGAATGCTGACATTGCAGCGATCGTATCCGGTGTGTTTTGGAGATAGGCATTTGTTGATCAACGTGAAGAGTGTGTTCCACGGGCTTGGTAGTTTGGTGACTGAGAATGCTGAAATTTGAGTAAGCGGTGGGGTGCATCCTAGTTGTAGCATCCCATCAAGAAGTTCTTGAGTGGTGGGAGTTGGATCGATCTCGTCAAAAGTAGGCAAGTGGAGGATTGCCTTCAGGAGGTTTTTGTTGAGAACGACTGAGGTGTTCTCGATCTGACTCTGGAACATGACCTCATTTGTATCTTCTACTTGATCCATCAGTCCCCAAAATTGTTGCAGGTAGACTTGAGGAACAGTCGCCGTAATTGTGAATGCAGGTTGCAGGAAATGATTCCTGAGGATGGCGATGATGACCATGTTTGTACATCTGAACGCTGTTGTGTCCAGTTGATAGTTGTTCTTCAGTGGCTCGACCCATTTGGAGATTGGGTAGATCGTATCACGGTTTGGAATATCCATGATCTGAAAATTATGAACCATGATTTTGTTAGAAATGAAATAGTGAAGGACTTCGAGATAGTGTTCCAACACGCTTCGCCTTCGCTCTCTCGCTCTCCATCTCTCTTTTCTTTTTTTTTTAGATATATATATATATATATATATGTATGTATATAACGAAAAAAAATAAAAAACATGAGGAATATGACTTCAAGGATGATTTGGAAAGAGTTTTGGAAATGAAAGTTTGTTTTTGAAGAAAAAAAATCATCCAAGGATTTCGAGAGTTGGATTTGAGTTTGAGATTGAGAGGTTGAAAATGAAAATTGATTTCGCGAAACATGGCAATGTATTTTGAAAATTATAAGATCAATTAAGATAGTGAAATCGGGCACGTTACGTTGAGAACTTTGAAATCAACTAAGGAAATCGAAATCAATAATTTAAAGGATTTTAAATAGAAATAGAACACATTAAGAAAGTGTCGAGAAATTGAAATAGGGAAATCCAATATCAAATGACTTCGAGATTTGTAATTTGTCGAGAATTCCGTCCTAAAATTTAAAAGAGATCGAGATCGTGTAAAATCAGCATATGATGTCGAGAACATGCAATTTTTCGAAAAATCCTATTTGAAATTAAAAGACTTCGAAATCGTGTAAATCAGTATAATATGTCGAGAACATGCGATTTCTCGAGAAATCGAAATAGAGACATCGAAAGAAAGATTTCGAGAAAGAAACAAACGATTTTGAAATAGAAGGTGAATAAACTGATTTTAAAAGCCGATTTCGAAATCGTGCGATTCACGTGTGAGTTCGAGTCTGAAATTCCAAGGCAATTTAAAAAATAGGTTTTCGAGGTGTAAAATCAGAATTGTTTGATTGAAAAGATGAGGATTTCGAGCTGTAAAACCAAAATCGTTCGATTAACAAGATGAGGATAGCGAAATCGATTTCGAACAAAATCAGTCTGCCGTGTAACACAGAGATTTATGGTGAATTCTTCAGCCTCACACCTGCATTGAAAAGATTAATAATACAGGAAAAACACGCAAGTGTTCTACTAGGTCTTACTTACCAGTAGATCATGGAGAGATTTAGGGGGAAAAGCTGATGATAGGTTGAGAAAGAAGTCGAGAACGGCGGATTTCGAAAAGGTTTGCGAGAGAACGGTGATTTTTCAGTGTTTGGCGAGAGGGTGAGGTGAAGAAGAAGAAGAAGATCGATTTCGAGGATGATGTTATAGGATGTCGAAATCTGAATAAACGCGATTAGAGAGAGAGAGATGAGGGTTTCGAAGGGCTATATATAAGTTGGGCTTGTCGATATTGGAGGGCCCAACAGGCTTCGAAAAGCTTGAGCTGAATGGGTTGAACGGGAAGGAAATGAAAAATGGGGACGATGGATTTGAGCTAATGAACTGAATAAGTTATAATATAAAACTGCAGAAAAAAATAAAGGATATTGTATAAATTCAGAAAATTAATAATTAAGGCATTAATGCAAATAAAGATCGTAAAGTAAAAGCTATGTGTGTGTGTATATATATATATATAATATTTAGTTTTATTTTATTTTATTCTTTTTTTAAATAAATTAGCTCCCCCTAAATTGGGTAGTAATTTTTTTTTCTCCCCTAAACTCATGCATAGGTCTACTGTTGTATAGCCTAGCATGTATGCAATTGTGCTAAGAGGTAAGATTCAAACATGCCAAACCTAGAGACTAAGAATTGGAATCGTTTCTCATCCAATGCTTTAGTGAAAAGATCGGCCAGTTGAAGTTCAGTGCTAACAAAATGCATGTCTATAATGCCATTTTCAACATGATTTTTTACAAAATGATATCTAAGATCAATGTGCTTAGTTCGTGAGTGATGTACGGGGTTGCATGTAATTGCAATAGCACTTTTAGAATCACCGTATATAGGAATATTATGTAGGTCAAACCCATAATTAGGAGTTGAGTGCGCATCCACAAAATTGTGAACAGCAACTAGCAGCTGCGACATATTCTGCCTCAGCTGTCGATGTGGAAACACAATTTTGTTTCTTTGAGGACCAACAGATTAATTTGTCTCCAAGCAGTTGAGCGCCACCTGATGTGCTTTTTCTATCCATGCGACAACCTGCAAAATCTGAGTCAGTGTATCCAATTAATTGAAAACTGGAGTTTTTGGGATACCATAATCCGAGATTTGGAGTGCCTTTCAGATAACGGAGTATTCTTTTGACGACAGCCAGGTGTGATTCTTTGGGATTTGCTTGAAAGCGTCCACATAGTCAAGTAGCAAAAACGATGTCAGATCTGCTTGAGGTCAAGTAGAGTAGAGATCCGATGATTCATCTATAACGGGTTTCGTCGATGGATTTTCCGGAGGGATCTGCATCAAGCTTGCATGCTGTGGACATGGGTGTAGCTATGGAAGAGCAATTTTCCATCTGGTATTTCGTCAAAAGATCGCTAATATATTTGGACTGACTAATAAAAATGCCATCAGACAATTGTTTAATCTGCAGCCCTAGAAAGAAGTTCATTTATCCCATCATACTCATTTCAAATTTAGTGGTCATTAAGTTGCTGAATTCCTCGCATAATTTTACGTTGGTAGAGCCAAAGATGATATCGTCAACGTAAATTTGAACAAGTAAGATATTGGAATTCTGTCTCTTAACGAATAACGTTGTGTCAATTTGCCCTTTGGAGAATCCTGATTCGACTAAGAAGGTGGAAAGAACGTCGTACCAAGCTCGAGGTGCTTGTTTGAGACCGTAAAGAGCTTTGTCAAGACGATACATGAAATTAGGTCTGGTTGAGTCTACAAAGCCTTCAGGTTGTCCAACATAGACTTCTTCTTTTAGGATTCCATTCAGAAATGCTGTCTTGACGTCCATTTGGTAGACAGTGAAGTCTCTATGAGCAGCGTATGCAAGAAATAGTCTAATAGCTTCTATACGAGCGACTGGTGCGAATGTTTCATCGTAATCAATGCCCTCTTGCTGATTGTATCCTTTTGCCACCAGTCTAGCCTTATTTCGAATGACAATGCCATTTTCGTCCTTTGTTTTTTGAAGACCCACTTCGTTCCGATAATAGTTTTTCCTTTCGGTCTATGAAATAAGGTCCAAACGCGTAGTCGTTCAAATTGACTGAGCTCATCTTGCATAGCGATGATCCAGTCTGGGTCAGCAAGAGCTTCAGATACTTTTTGTGGTTCAAGTTGACTCATAAAACATGAGAAATGCTCGTGGAGAAATGAAACGTAATCATCTAGGATTGCACTTTTCCTTTCTCGCGTCGACCTCCGCAGGGGTGCTTGTTCTATCTGAGGTTCATGAGTTTGTTTTTTATGATCAACTTCAGCTTCAGTTTCATGATCATGATGAGCGATTATAGGTGAGGTATGTTGTTCGGCGTCAACGATACTGTCTATGATAGGGGCAAATGAGTAGTGTCCGAATGTGATGATAAGTCATTGGGAGATTGATCATGAGATGAGTGAGATGGTCCTTCTTCAGTGACTGTGATATTTGGAAGTGTGAGGTCAGTTCCTGAAGAGGTAGGGAGGTCTTCAGTTTCTGTTGTTGAATGGTTAACGATTGAATAGAGGTTTCTGCTTGTGGAATTTCTGCTTCAGAAGAAGACGCTGGATCTGGAGTTAGGTGAAAGTCTTCAAGTAAGAAATCCAGAGATGTTAGATTTATAGTTGAAGGATCTGCGTCCTTTTGAGGAGTCGCCGCCGTATTAGTAGATGTCGTTGGGATTGTCGCAATGGACTCGTCAAATGTGACATTTGCACTTTCACGCACAACCTTAGCAATGTTGAGAAATACTCTAAGAGCCCGTTTGGTTGGGAGGATAGGTTTAGATGGTATTAATTTTAGTTGGGTTTATATAATGGAGAGTATGAGTATTTTGGGGTGTTTGGTTGGCGGGTTTAAATAATGATGTTCCATATGTTTGGTAGATGGATTTAGATGGTATTAAATTAAATTAAGTTAAATTACGAACCTATCCTTATTTTGTTTTGATTGGACATATGGTCCTAATTATGGATGGTTATGTCCGGGAAGAGAGATGGATTAGAGAGAGAAAGAGAGAGATGGATTCAAGAGAGAGAGAAAGATGAATTCGAGAGAGAGAGAGAGATGGATTCAAGAGAGAGAGAAGATGGATTCGAGAAGAGTGTATGTGTGTGTGTGTATGAGAGAGAGAGAGAGAGAAAGATGGATTCGAGAAGAAAGAGTGTGTGTGTGTGAGAGAGAGAGAGACGATGGTTAATTTCTTTTTAAATAAAGAAGATAAAAAAAGAAATGAAAGGATAAAATTGTCTAAGATGGGTGGGATTAGTTAAAGGTATGTGAGGGGATCCCTTTAATTAATACTTATTAGAGGTATTAAGGGGGTATTAGTCAATTCTCCCCTTTAAATAATCCTCCGAACCAAACACTACTTTAATAAATTCTAACCCCCCTAATCCCACCTAATACCCCCAACCAAACACACCCTAAAGGCTTTTGATGTTGAGGAATACCCAATGAACGTGCCTTCAAGTGCTTTGGGGTCAAATTTGCCTCTGTTACTTCGGTCATCTGCAATAAAACACTTGCACCCAAACACGCGAAGAAACGAAATATTTGGTAAGCGTTTATTGATGATCTCGTAAGGTGTTTTCTAAAATCTTTGTGAATTGAAGTGCAATTCTGAGTGAAACAAGCAGTACTTAGTGCTTCAGTCCAGAATGAATGTGGAAGGTTTGATTGAATTATCATAGTGCGTGCTGCTTCAACATGTTGGGGTGGGCCCGATTAATTGACGCCGGCCCCCGAACAGCGCAACGTGGCTATAGCGGAAGCGCGATTTGTACCGAGCGGCGTAGGGTGGCGAATTTTCGATTTCTAATATCTAAATTCAACCTTACACCATTCAGCTTCTCCCGAGAGTCTGAGACGCTGCCCTAAGCCTCGGGAGCTCGCGGTTAATTCGAATTATCAAAATTCGAATTTATTTCCAATTTATTTAAATTAATAATTTAAATCCAAATTAATCGAATAAAGCGGCAACCAGACGTTTTTCGATTATTTGGAGACCGAAATGATTTTTGATCAATACCAAGCTTTCCAGAATAATTCTACACTTCCTAACGTTCGCAACGATAGGTCTTTCGAATTATTCCGACATCGTTTGGTATTTTTCTCAAAATCAAATCTGTGCTTCGAAATTATTAATTCGAGTAAAACTGCAGTCTGCCGTCTTTTAACTATTTGACAACCGAAACGATTTCCGATCGATACCAAATTCCAACGAGGGGTCTTGAGAATTATTCCGATGTCGTTTGGTATTTTTCGTAAATCAAACGTTAGGGTTCGAGGTATACCTTCGATGAACGAGATTTCTTCTGTCGTCGCCTCGGATGGACGTGGCTACACCTTGTCTGGATCCCGGGGCCTCCGGGCTAGATTGTCACGCCGGTATGACCTTAAACAAACCTCCGAGACTGATCCCGATGGCTAGCGCAGTTCGGTTCGGGCGTCGGGTTCGTCGAACGATCCCGTCGGTTCAACGTGGCTTGAGAAGTTCTACACTTCAACTCCATTTTTTCTTTAGTTTCTTATTTGTGAAATGAAGCAAAAATTTCCATCATTTTTCTTGCATCTCACGTTTTATATATATGCATGGTTATAATACTTTTTTTTTTTAATTGAGACACTTGTTAAAACAAGTGTCATATTAAATAATAAAAAACATATGACTCATATATTCTACACATCCCAACGTGGATGTGTAGAGTTTTCTATTTATTTATTTTTTTTAATTTTATGGTATTTCATTTTGGCCCTTGAGGTTTCTAAATTCTCAATTTAGTCCCTCAATTTTAAATAATAAAATAATTAAATCCAATCTAATTATTTTAATTATAATTGAGCCCACTTAGTTAATTAATTAAGCACTTAAGACAATCTTAAGTCCTAATTATTTCCGTGACTGTCACTGGAATTTAACTAAGTCGTCGACACCTCGTATCAACTATGTCACTACCTTAACGAATCTAATTCGTTAGGTTTCAGAGAAAAGCCCGCCGATTTCGTTCAAGTCCATTACCATTTTTAAGCGCGACTCTCTAGGTCCGTCTCAACTGGCATGGGAGGAATCCACGAGTCCCGGTATTCGCCTAGCCTATCCCGCGGTACTGGACAGATCCCAGTTGAGAACGAATTTTGATCTAATCGAAATTCGGGCGAACCGACTATAGTGTATACATTTAAATATTTCTTACGCATTTCACTTGCGTCCCGGTTAGGTGAGAGCCATGCAAATGTCAAACTCACTAACCTAACACTATGTTATAATCAAGACCGAACCGATTATTTAAACTCCGCTCTATATCTAATACAAGCAAGTTTTCCAAGCTTCGGCCGAAGGCTTTATAATCGTCGCTCTCCGATTACCTCATAGGACATTAACCTATACGAATATAGGCAGTGAATCCCGATAGCAGTCAAAGCCCGGTAATCACCTCCGTAAAGTCGGTTGCGTTTCGTCGCTGACCCGTGTTTCATTTATGAACACTTGCGAGCCTAGCCAACTAGCGACAAACCGAAATCGCGAAAGCAAATCCGTCAATGACCCTATCGGTCTGAGGCTGCTATAGTCATTCGTTCAATCATTGACAACATCCTAGCCATGTGATTGAGACGAATACGAGCCGAATGTCCAAATACGCAATCTCTCCGATCACCAATATCTCCATCACGATCCACAGCCTCTCAGGTAATCGGTGACACTACCGATACTATATGGTCGTCAATGGATAAGTCATATTCGGATATCTAGTCACCCACCTAGAATCCTTAGACTTACGGACTTTTTATTTAATGTTGAGATTAGGGACCGTCCGGTGTCTCCTCTCTCGTCCCACGAGAATCAGACGTCCAACTCAAACATTTGGGTGTTATTTATTTATCGCACTACCGGATGCCAAGTAGACTTTAAATTCGATAAATAAATTATAATGCCTTTATTATAATGAAAATATATATTCATTAATTTATTTGACGGTATATACAATAAACCTGTCTTACAACCTATACATCATCGTGCGCCCTATACTATTCCTAGTCCCCGTATGGCATTCCGAGGGCATACTCCCTAACAGCCTCCCACTTGCACTCGAATGCCATGCGATGCATCTAATGCCAGTCGCAATGGTATCGTAGCCCCATCTTGTCCAGATGCTGTTCCATAACTGCTTGGGACAAGGGCTTCGTGAGCGGGTCCGCCACGTTTTCTGCGGTGGCGATTTTCTGCACGGCGACCATCCCGTTTTCAACGAACTCACGCAATACGTGATATTTTCTCTCAATATGTTTGGACTTGCTATGAGATCGTGGTTCCTTTGCTTGTGCGACTGCACCGCTATTATCGCACCAAAGTGTAAGCGGTCTGTCAGCAACTGGTACCACAATAAGTTCCTCCAAGAACTTTTTCATCCAAACAGCTTCTTTAGCTGCCTCTGAGGCTGCTATGTATTCTGCCTCGCACGTGGAATCGGCAGTTGTGCTTTGCTTGGAGCTTCTCCAAGACACTGCCCCACCGTTGAGCACGAATACAAAACCTGAAGTAGATTTTCGGTCATCCACGTCCGACTGGAAGTCCGAATCTGTATAACCAACTACTTCTAGTCCTGCTCCTCCATAAACCATCGTTAAGTCTTTAGTCCGTCTAAGGTATTTAAAGATATTCTTAACAGCTGTCCAATGTTCTTCCCCTGGGTTTGCCTGAAACCGACTGACTACGCTCACATCGTAAGCAATGTCCGGGCGTGTACACAACATTGCGTACATCAGACTACCCACTGCAGATGCATAGGGTATTCCACTCATCCGTCGTCTGTCTTCCTCACTTTGAGGTAACATTGACTTTGACAAATGAATCTCATGTCGCATTGGTAAGAACCCTCTCTTAGAGTCATCCATTCTGAATTTCTTCAGGATTTTCTCTAAGTAAAGGGCCTGAGATAAGCCGATCGTATGGTTCGCTCGATCCCTGAACAAGCGAATACCTAGTATATACGTCGCTTCTCCCAGGTCTTTCATGGAGAATTCGGTTGAAAGCCATGCTTTCACCGATGAGAGCATCCCAATGTCGTTTCCTATCAAAAGGATATCATCCACGTACAATACAAGGAACGACACCATACTCCCACTACTCTTTCTGTAGACACATGGCTCATCTACGTTTTTTACGAATCCAAAGTTCTGAACTGCTTCATCAAAACGTAGATTCCAGCTGCGAGAGGCCTGTTTCAGTCCGTAAATTGACCGATTCAGTTTGCACACTTTGTGAGCATCTGTATGCGACTCAAAACCTTTTGGCTGCTCCATATAGAACTCCTCCTTGAGGAATCCATTAAGGAACGCCGTTTTAACGTCCATTTGCCAAATCTCATAATCATAGTGCACAGCTATCGCGAGCATTATCCGGATGGACTTGATCATGGCTACAGGTGAGAAAGTCTCCTCATAGTCAACTCCCTCTTTTTGGTTATAGCCCTTGGCAACCAACCTGGCCTTGTACGTCTCAACTTGTCCGTCAGATCCAATCTTCCTCTTGTAAATCCATTTACAACCGATTGGTCTAAAACCACTCGGTAGGTCTACAAGAGTCCAGACTTTGTTGGAGTACATTGAGTCCATCTCAGCTCGCATAGTCTCAATCCATCTCGCTGAGTCAATATCGGATATAGCTTGATCGAAAGTAGCGGGATCTTCTCTTAGAAGTCCCCTAGTCGCAACATAACCTTGTTCGACATGTGACATGCCATACCGCTGTGGTTGGCGAGGCACCCTTTCAGATCGTCGCATGACTGGTTCGCTTTGGACCGTCCGAATCCTGTGTGGGCGTTTCGGTCGACTGCTCCTTGAGAGTGACCTCTCGGCCAACGCCACAATCTCGAATGAACTCTTCCTCGAGAAAATGTGCATGTAGGCCTACAACGATCCTCTGATCATCGTGAAAATAGAATAGGTACCCTATAGAGTCTTCGGGATAACCTATGAAACGTCCTTTTATAGATCTAGACTCCAATTTGTCTATTTTCAGCTTTTTCACATAGGCGGGGCAACCACAAATCCTAATATGTGATAAGCTGGGTAAACGACCAGTCCATATCTCATACGGAATGTCGTTAACAGACTTTGAGGGACACCGGTTAATGGTATACGCCGCTGTCAAAAGCGCGTATCCCCACAATGACATCGGTAAATCTGTATAGCTCAACATAGAACGAACCATATCTAATAAAGTTCGATTTCTACGTTCGGCCATGCCATTCTACTGTGGCGTGCCGGGCGGAGTCATATGTGATAAAATACCGTTCTCTTTTAAGAACTGGTCAAACTCGACACTCATGTACTCGCCACCTCGATCCGATTGAATGACTTTAATGAGCTTCGAAGTTTGATTTTCCACCAACGCCTTATACTCCTTGAACCTTTCAAGAGCATCAGCTTTATACCTCATCAGATACATTAGTCCGTAACGACTGTGATCATCCGTAAAGGTAATAAAATAGTGGAAGTCACCACGAGCCTTCACATTGAATGGCCCGCAAACGTCCGTGTGAATTAAACCGAGAATTTTCGTGGCTCTGTTAAATGTCCCGGTGAAGGGTGATCGGGTCATTTTACTTTTGAGGCATGACTCACAAGTCGGATAGGGATCTGATCCCAACGGTGTCAATATCCCATTTTTCTCCAACTCGTGAATCTTGCGTTCTCCAGCATGACCTAATCGAAGATGCCATAAGTATCTCGCATTTATTCCCGTCTTTCGTTTATTTGTGACAGTATTCACAGATATATCGTTCTGGGTATTTAAATAGTACAAACCATTAAATAGTGTCGCGCTGCCAACATTTTTATTTCTATACATAATGTGGCATGTATTATTATTAAAACTAAATACATAACCATTCCTGCTCAAAACAGGAATGGAGACGATGTTCTTAAATCCCCTCGGGAGTACAAGACAATCGTACAAACGCAACACATGTCCAGAAGATAATACAAGAGATCTTGATCCGACGTGGCTTGCCGAGTGTGAGTACTAGCCCCCGAATCCAATATCCATGAAGTAGAGTATACAGATGAAGAACAAACTGTTTCTAAAACATTTAATTCCATACCTGACGCAGCCTGCTCACCCTTGAGCTTCGGACAGTCACGCTTCCAGTGGCCCAGCGCACCGCAATGCAGACACCTATCCGTCGGCTTTACACCAGTTTGTTTCGATTTTCCAGAAGATAGTTTCTTCTTGGAAACCTTCCCTGTTGGCTTGAGCTTGTTGCCCTTCTTCTTTTTGCCTTTCTGGGGCTTTGAAGAAGTGGCGACAAGTGCAGTCTGCTTTGCCCTCTTCATCTGACCTTGCGCCGTTGCTAACTGATTCATCAGATCAGGAAGCAATAGCGTCATGCCGTTCAGATGGTAGTTCACAATGAACGTGTTGAAGGACGGAGGCAGAGACTGCAAGATGAGATCATTTTGTAATTCACGATCAAATCGAAAATTGAGAGCCTCCAACCTCTCGATCATGGTGATCATGTTCATAACATGCTCGCCAACGTCCTCACCCTCAGACATCCTCGATCGGAAGAGCTGCGACAAAGTCGCATAACGAGCCGTCCTAGACGTCTCACCGTAAAGCTCTTTTAAATGTTGAACCATCACTCGAGCATCAGCCATACTTTCGTGGCTACGCTGCAGTGCGTTACTCATTGATCCGAGGACATGAGCCTTTACGAGCTTCTCGTCGCGCAGTCGCTTGTCATAAGCGGCACGAGCCTGCTCGGATGCCCGCGCCCCTGGGGCTAGCGGCATTTCGGAGTCAAGGATATAAACTAGGTTCTCAATCTCGAGAAAAATCCTCAAGTTGCGAAGCCAGTCAGAATAGTTTGGCCCAGTCAACCTATTCTCCTTAAGCAGTACATTTAAAGCGGTCGACATAATTTCACAAAGAGAGAAAATGCTGCAGAAAAATAAAAGGCATATTAAGTCGATTGTATAGGTTATCAAACGCGAACAAGGACTTTTTATTCCGTTTGACTCCCACTATCTTTTCATAAACTCCATTCCCCCTACGGATGTTTTGGAAGTTTCGTTGATAACTCCGATAGTGGAGTTGATGTCTCCGTGGACGGGTGCAAACCTCAACCTCTGTCGTTTTATTGGTTTGCAGTGGCCCACGAAGTCGTGCTCCGCACGAATCCGACCTTGTCGAATGTCTCAACTATCTTTGTTCCAGTCAGGGACCCCCGCCGGCAAACCCGGAACAAGGCGGTATGACTGTCTAAGTGCGACCTATCAACGTTGCTCAAAACCGCACACTTGAACCGTACATTTTACCGCACAGTGTGGTCTTGGCGAGCGGCACAAATGCACCCGAGCAAGCCGAAACAAAAGCAAATGCAAGGCGCCGGCATACCCAAAACCAAACCTTGCATTTAGGTTTTGTAACAACTAGGCCCGAGCTTGATAGAAGACAGGGCATCCAATCCCTTTACTCACTTAGTATTCGTACGGGAAATTTTTGTAACTCATAGCATATTAAAATTAAGCACGAGCACGTAAATGCGATAAATAAATTCCTAACCCTAGGAAAGCAATTTAAATGTACAAATATGCGGGCTACTTATAGACTGGTCCTATTACATGGGTCGTAAAACGACCGGGGTCTTCGATCTTCCAACGTCGAGTCATCGTTACGATGGTTGTCGAATCCTCCAATCTCGCCTTGCGTCGAACGGCCGTCATTTTATCTAACCTATCTAATAAAGCAATAAAATACAACACGGGGGGAATTATTTCCCAAACAACCCGTAATCCATGTACATACCGGGGGGCGGCAAACGACCCTTAAACAAATAACCCGGTTGAACCTAAGCCCGCGTAAATGTCCCACATAAACATGCAACACAGAATTTTGACGTCGGGTGCCCAACCTCACGAGCGACGATAGTCTCCAAACTACGTCGACCGTTCGTTCGCCACATCGGCTTTCGAGGCCTTCGGTCGAAACATTCATGAGCCTTGGCTCTGATACCACTGTTGGGGTGGGCCCGATTAATCGACGCCGGCCCCCGAACAGCGCAACGTGGCTATAGCGGAAGCGCGATTTGTACCGAGCGGCGTAGGGTGGCGAATTTTCGATTTTTAATATCTAAATTCAACCTTACACCATTCAGCTTCTCCCGAGAGTCTGAAATGCTGCCCTAAGCCTCGAGATCGCGGTTAATTCGAATTATCAAAATTCGAATTTATTTCCAATTTATTTAAATTAATAATTTAGATCCAAATTAATCGAATAAGCGGCAACCAGACGTTTTTCGATTATTTGGAGACCGAAATGACTTTTGATCAATACCAAACTTTCCAGAATAATTCTACACTTCCTAACGTTCGCAACGATAGGTCTTTCGAATTATTCCAACATCGTTTGGTACTTTTCTCAAAATCAAATCTGTGGTTCGAAATTATTAATTCGAGTAAAACGGCAGTCTGCCGTCTTTTAACTATTTGACGACCGAAACGATTTCCGATCGATACCAAATTTTCCAGAATAATTCTACACTTCCCGACGTTTCCAACGAGAGGTCTTGAGAATTATTCCGATGTCGTTTGGTATTTTTCGTAAATCAAATCGTTAGGGTTCGAGGTATACCTTCGATGAACGAGATTTCTTCTGTCGTCGCCTTGGATGGACGTGGCTACACCTCGTCCGGATCCAGGGGCCTCCGGGCTAGATTGTCACGCCGGTATGACCTTAAACAAACCTCCGAGACTGCTCCCAATGGATAGCGCAGTTCGGTTCGGGCGTCGGGTTCGTCGAACGATCCCGTCGGTTCAACGTGGCTTGAGAAGTTCTACACTTCAACTCTATTTTTTCTTTAGTTTCTTATTTGTGAAATGAAGCAAAAATTTCCGTCATTTTTCTTGCATCTCACGTTTTATATATATGCATGGTTATAATTTTATTTTTTTTTAATTGAGACACTTGTTAAAACAAGTGTCATATTAAATAATAAAAAACATATGACTCATTTATTCTACACATCCCAACGTGGATGTGTAGAGTTTTCTATTTTTTTATTTTTTTTTTATTTTATGGTATTTCATTTTGGCTCTTGAGGTTTCTAAATTCTCAATTTAGTCCCTCAATTTTAAATAATAAAATAATTAAATCCAATCTAATTATTTTAATTATAATTGAGCCCACTTAGTTAATTAATTAAGCACTTAAGACAATCTTAAGTCCTAATTATTTCCGTGACTGTCACTGAAATTTAACTAAGTCGTCGACACCTCGTATCAACTATGTCACTACCTCAACGAATCTAATTCGTTAGGTTTCAGAGAAAAGCCCGCCGATTTCGTTCAAGTTCATTACCATTTTTAAGCGCGACTCTCTAGGTCCGTCTCAACTGCCATGGGAGGAATCCACGAGTCTCGGTATTCGCCTAGCCTATCCCGCGGTACTGGACAGATCCCAGTTGAGAACGAATTTTGATCTAATCGAAATTCGGGCGAACCGACTATAGTGTATACATTTAAATACTTCTTACGCCTTTCACTTGCGTCCCGGTTAGGTGAGAGCCATGCAAATGTCAAACTCACTGACCTAACACTATGTTATAATCAAGACCGAACCGATTATTTAAACTCCGCTCTATATCTAATACAAGCAAGTTTTCCAAGCTTCGGTCGAAGGCTTTATAATCGTCGCTCTCCGATTACCTCATAGGACATTAACTATACGAATATAGGCAGTGAATCCCGATAGCAGTCAAAGCCCGGTAATCACCTCCGTAAAGTCGGTTGCGTTTCGTCGCTGACCCGTGTTTCATTTATGAACACTTGCGAGCCTAGCCAACTAGCGACAAACCGATATCGCGAAAGCAAATCCGTCAATGACCCTATCGGTCTGAGGCTGCTATAGTCATTCGTTCAATCATTGACAACATCCTAGCCATGTGATTGAGACGAATACGAGCCGAATGTCCAAATACGCAATCTCTCCGATCACCAATATCTCCATCACGACCCACAACCTCTCAGGTAATCGGTGACACTAACGATACTATATGGTCGTCAATGGATAAGTCATATTCGGATATCTAGTCACCCACCTAGAATCCTTAGACTTACGGACTTTTTATTTAATGTTGAGATTAGGGACCGTCCGGTGTCTCCTCTCTCGTCCCACGAGAATCAGACGTCCAACTCAAACATTTGGGTATTATTTATTTATCGCACTACCGGATGCCAAGTAGACTTTAAATTCGATAAATATATAATAATGCCTTTATTATAATGAAAATATATATTCATTAATTTATTTGACGGTATATACAATAAACCTGTCTTACAACCTATACATCATCGTGCGCCCTATACTATTCCTAGTCCCCGTATGGCATTCCGAGGGCATACTCCCTAACACAACAAGGGTTCGATTTTTTTGTTCAACGACTCCATTCTGTTGTGGAGTTCCAACAGCTGAAAATTGTTGTGAAATGCCGTGAGACGCATAGAAGTTACTCAATCGGGTATTTTTGAATTCGGTACCATTATCAGATCTAATGATACCAACTCGAGTCTGTAGTAGATTCTGTGTGGTTGTGACGAATGTTTCGAGTATGGAGGCGGTCTCGTCTTTACTACGTACAAATTTCATCCACGTGTACCTTGAATAGTCATCTATGAGAACAAGAACATATTTGCGACCACTGAGACTTTCTGTTCTCATTGGACCGCATAGGTCAATGTGAAGGAGTTCTAGAGGTCGGGAGAAAAGAGCGATGTGTTTGGATTTGTGAGGTGCTCTTTTCATTTTGCCAAGTTCACACGCACGACAAAGATGTTCGTTTTGATACGTAAGGTTTGGTAGTCCTGTGACGAGTTGCTTAGTTGATAGTTTGTTGAGATCTCTAAAGTTTAAATGTGAGAAGCGACTGTGCCAAATGATGTTTTGATGAGTTGAGGCTTTAGAAAGTAGGCAGATATTCGTTGGCGGGATGGTTGTTTTGAGATAGATCGTATAGAGGTTTGTTTTTCGACTACCATGGAGAAGATTGTTGCCCAGATCGTCATTAATGCTGCATTTACGTGCTTTGAAGTTGATCTCAAGGCCTTTATCGCATAGTTGACCAATGTTGAATAGATTGTGTCCAAGTCCCTTGACGTATGAGACGTCCTGGATGATCAGATTTCCGTGATGGAGATCTCGGCGACCTAGGATTGGGGATGACTCGTTGTTCCCGAAGCGTACTTTGCCGCCATATTTTTCAATATAGTTGCTCAAAAGTTCTTTATTCCCAGTCATGTGTGTGGAGCAACCTGAGTTTGGATACCACACATGATGGACCTGCAAGAGGAGCGAAATTAGAAACATTTCGGTACCCATTTGAGAATGGGCACTGTCCATTTATTAGCAGATTACGTAGTAGAGCTAGTAGCAGGGTGAGTATTGAGAGTAGTCGTTGCTTTGGAGCATTTAGGTTAAATTTTGGAATCCATCGCTGCAATCCTTGTTTTGAGTATTGAGGGGATGTAAAGTGATGCTTTTGCTTGGGTACCCAAATCTGTTTAACATTGAGATTATGCCATGTTGATTTTTTTATTCGACAATCGATTGAATGGGAAAGTGTTTGAGACGTGTTTTGCATGAGATAAGGATTGTCGAGTAGGAGAATTATACGTCTTATAAATAATAGATTCATTAAACCGGGAAATATCATAGGACTTAAAATTCTTCAAAGAACTAGAATTTTGTTTATCATAGGCATAGGTAGTAGAGCAGAAAGTCGTGGTAGGAGTTGGGTTAGGTGTCGATTTTCGGATCCAGTCCAACCTCTTCTTCCTCTTAGTTATTCTCTTGCCTGTAGTCACATTTGACATATGATTGGAAGTTAGCTCATAAGTCGAAAAGGAAAACTTCAGAGGAATGATCGTTGAGGTTTCTTAAGAGGAAAATTTCATTTAGTAGTTTCTCTTTTTCGAACTTGAAGTTTGAATTTGATTTTGATGTTCCTTGGCTTGTAGCTTATTAATGTCCTGGAGACGCGAGATTTCAGACAGAGAGTCAGTCTTTCCGTGTGTTTGTGTCCTCTCTTCTTGATTTCTTGAGCCTGATTAAGCAAAGAAGCGTGCATCGTTCTTGATAGTGCCTGTATTTGCTAATCTAAAGCGGGAATTTAAGGCGAGTGCATTATCGTAGGAATAGTGGAAACTAGAAAAGGAGGCACGGTTTTCAAGTAATAGATCATCTTGTGGTGGCTATCTCCTTCGCTTTCATTCTCTTTTGGAGTGATGTGGCTATTTTAGACTCAGCTAGAGGCATTTGTGAGGAGAGAGCTATAGTGTTATTGAATTGGTTTTTGAGTGAGGAAATTATTGTCAATAACACGTCATTTTCTACCTGAAAAGCAATCTTTTCAGACTCCAGGGTTGAGCGTAGATCATACATTTCTTTAATAACGGCTGGGATATATGCACTAGAAGGGCTTGGCTTTTGGACACTTACTGCTTCGTAAGAGGTTGTATAGATAGGAAGATCGTCCTCGGACAAATGTATTTGCTTTGCCTTATAACTATTATTCAGTTCCTTGTAGTCAAGTGGAATTTCGGCCCAATCCTCTCTATTTCTCTTGTTCTTCTCCAGCGCATCAAATTCAGATGAGCTCATGAAAGGCATTAGACTAGGGATATTTAGTCCTAGGAAACTGATGTCATAGAGAGGTAGGGGCTTCTTTACGATTGGGATAGAATCTGGAACGAAGCCCAATCCTTCACGTGGATTATAAAATTCTATGTCTTTAGGCTGATTTAAAAAAATTGTTCTATCTGTTTGTCCTCTTTTTGTTAGGAAATCTTCGATTTTTTTAATTTTGGAATACAGGCGAATTCCTTCTTTAAATATGATTTCATATTGTAGGGATATAGAGATTCGCTCTTCTTCAATCTTCTTGAAATCGTTTTCCTTTTCGACTAGTCTCTCTTCTAGATCTCTCGTCTTAGTTTCAAGTCTGGTGGAGGTATCCTGAGCTTGTTGTAGGAAAGAGTTCAGCTTAGCTTTTTCTACTAGTTCGGCTCGCAAGACATTTTCATTGTTTTCAAGCCTAGTTTCTAGTTTTCTTAACGATTGGTTTTCCCTAGCCATAGATGTTAGTTTATCTTGAAGAATGCATAACTTTTTATGTAAATTGGAGTAAGAATCATGTACCTCAGTTTCAGAAGATGAGTCAGTTGAGGGAGTGGCTGCAGTGTTGTGTTCCTCATCTTCAGAGTCAGCTTCGACGTTTGCCATGAGTGTCAGATTTTCTTCCTCACTCTCAGAGGTATCCTCGAGCCAAGATTCCTGTTCTGCAATGAGTACGACACCCGACTGCTTTTGTTTGAGAAGTTGGGCTTTCTTGGTATAGTAGTCAATGTCTTTTGTCTTTGGTAGGAAGCAATCTCGAGTAAGGTGGCCTGGCTTGCCACAGTTGAAACATTTTTTTATCTTTCAGGGATGACTTGGGTTCAGGGTCGTCAGTCTTTATGTCTCGCTTCTTCGAGGAGCTTGTCCTGAGTCGATTTGAGGATCTATTCTTAGCATATGAATCAAATCGCTTGGTGATCAAAGCCATTTGTTTTGTAATGTCTGCCAGTTCAGGATCCATTTTTTCTCCGATGTTGTCATTGTCTTCTTCAGATGAGCTAAGATTCTGTATAGGCTTTGAATTCTTTCTTGTTTTTCGGTTGCTAATTAGGACGAGAGTTTCCATGGCTGCCTTTTCTTTTGATGCTTTCTGAATCTCGCTAATGTCTTCAACATGTTGAGCGAGACAGTCAAAGAGGCAATGGATGTCCATTTCTTCTAAGTTCTTGTTCTGTCGAATGTTGCTTGCAATTTTCCTCCATTCTGGCTGCAGTGCTGAAAGAAAACGTATGTTGATCTCTTCCCCAGTTCTGGTTACATGATCTTTCTCATCTCATTCACTAGTGTGAGGAAATGTTGATAGTTCTCATACAGTTCTTCTCCATCCTTGGCTTTGAATGAGTCATATGCAGTGAGAATGTTGGACTTCTTTGCCTTATATCCAGATTCAGTACGTTGCATCATTTTGTTAATTTCGTCCCACATTTCCTTAGCAGAATGTAGACTGTTGACCTGCATGAAAATGTCGTTTGGAATGCTTTGGCAGAGATATGTTCTGGCTTGATGATCAGCACGAGATCGGAGTTTTTCAGCTTCAGTGTATGCCGAACGAAGCTTCTGTTCCTTGTGATGTGGAACGGGTGGGTCATTGTCCGGATTTCCAGGTACAGTGATCCAGAGATCTTGCGGTCCTTGAGTGATGGACTCGTACATTAGGTCTCCATTATCTTTGCTGTCGATGAAGTTCATGAACCTGAGTGTCCATGCTGTATACTCCTCCCTTTTGAGGATGGGGGGTCTTGAGTCGTTTCCAAGCGAGTAGAGGTCCATTCTTGTAGTAGGTTGGAGGTGGATCTTAATCGTGTTAGATCAGCTAAATCTTAGACTCAAAGAATGTAAATCACGTTAGAAAAAATATAAGAAATAATATAATCACAAGATTTGATTGTAATTATTCTATTAAGATTTAATAAAAATCATGGAGTTTTCGAAGAATGATCGTAGATATGGATTTCGAGAAATTCGTGGCTGGCTTTAAATAGTTTCGTTTTTAAGGTCTTCGAAGAAATTTCTCGAGGGACGGATGGCAATTGGGATTGGTAATTAAAAAAAACGTACTCGAAGAGTAATAGTGAAGATTTCTCCAAATGAATAACGAAGGCCCTAGGATTTGAAGTAAGGATCTAAAATTAATCTTATAATTCTAGGATCTCGAGAACCTTGAGATTTATTGAAAAATAATTTCGAGAACTTGAAATTGAAGGGAATGTCGAGAGAGCAATTTTAGATTTCGAGAACTTGGATTTAGAGCAATTGAGAAACCGATTTCGAGAACTTAGATTTGAGCAATTTAGTAACTGATTTCGAGAACTTAGACGGATTTCGAGCTAAATATCGTGATGTGCAAAATTGAGATCTAAATATGGATTTTGTGAAAAATATCGAGAAGCTCGAAAATGTATTTAAGGATGGATTTCGAAAAATATGTCAAGGAATATGTCGAGGAGCTGAAAATTGAAACTAAAAGCAGATTTTGATAAATTTTTTTCGAGAAACCTAAAATTGAAATTACGGGCAGATCTCAATGGAAATTTCGAGTAGTGCTAAATTGAAGAGGATTTCGAGCAGGATATCGAGAAGAGCAGAGTTAAAACGCAGATTTCGAGCAATTTGAATCGCCAGAACTCGAGAAGTATCTCTTCTACGAAAAGGGTTCCTGTTCGTCGTCAAATTCTGATCTGCAACTGAATTCACTGAAAAAAAAAAGCTAATAGTTTTGATCAAGGATAGTGGGAAAAGGATATTCAGTCGATTACGAGAAAAAAAATTGACAGTTCACGAAAACAAATCAGAAATCTTCGATGAGTTTGATCCACGATTTCGGCTCTGATACCACTTGTTAGGCTGATTTATCCAAACTTGACGTGATTCAAATAATTAGAATTACCTTAGATGATTAATTGCGGAAGCTAACGATCTGTAATACCAATAAGCGTGTTGTAGAGTTTAGACGAGGGGATACGCGCGGGTTCTTCAGCAAAATACTTCAACTCTAATTATGAATCAGTAACTCTAAACATTGTTTAGGGTATATATACATAAGCATTAATGGGCTATTGGGCCCGATATTACTAATAAACCCACAAGTTAGGTATATTTACAATTAGGTCCTAGATTAAGATAAACTACAGAACATAGACATAAGACTAAAATGAACACAATAAAATATCTCTAACACAGTTCAGCCAATCCGAAAGGATTTAGGCGGCTTAGGGTCTTAGATGTGAAGCCCATCAAACTCGGTAAAATCCCCAATGATACGTATAAGTTGCTTCATTTGAGGCACATCCACTTGACGTTCAACTCGAGGTTCTCCCTGAAGAGTTTTCCAGACTATGGAACATACAAACTCTCATTGTTGAGACATCTCAGGATAGTCTTGAAATCAAAGCAAACATATGGAAGATGCGCCATTTTGAAGCATATGAAGACGAACGTAGCTGCCAAATTCTTCGAGCCAACAAAAGCTAGTGCGGAAGACGGAAGCAACCTACAAATACTTGGCAAGATATTACCTCAAGAATGCACGGATAGAGTTCTCAAAGTTGCACGAAACGTGAGAAGAGTCAGTATTCATGGGAAACTTGAATCCCTTACAACTGGAAGCTCATTCGATTACATGGCAAACCTGGAAAAGCTCGAGAAGATAAAGCTTCAAAACGATGTATATCCTGAAGCACCTTTCGAGGGCGCATTGTTTCGCCTTCCTTCATCTGACAAGTTTCCCCCGAATCTTAAGATATTGACGTTGTCCAGTACTTTCCTCAAATGGGATCGCATGCAAGTCTTAGGTTCTCTTCCCAATTTAGAAGTGCTCAAATCGACGTGTTCTCTGGGAATTATTGGGAAACTGATGCTGCCGGCTTTCAACGTCTTACGGTCTTGTTCATCAAGCGCGCGAACTTAGTCATTTGGAAAATGTCGGCTGGCATATTTCCCAACATCGTTCATCCTGAGCTGCACAACTGCAACGATCTTAGAGAAGTTCCAACTGAATTCGCTAATAGGCGGAGCCTAAGTGTGCTGAGCTTGAACTACTGTCGAACGGCTGCTCGCTCGGCAGACGAAATCAAAAGGCTGAAGATGGAAGCTGATGCAAACGCTGAGTTCAGCGTGAATGTGTTCCCCCCTACTATTAGCAACTAGTCATCTCAAAATCGAGGTATGGTATACAATTATCGCACCCCTACAGCATGTCATGTTTTGATGTTAAGCAAAAATGAGTTTCCTAACTGTGTGCTTTTTCTTCTGTGTACAAGTGTGGAAGAGTTGGCTGGCGAAGAAGATGTTTGATTATTTGTCGTTTGGAATTGATAAATTTGAATAATTGTTGTTTGATAATGATTGCCTTGTCGCACTTTGTTTCCTCTTTGATTGATTGTCCGTCCGCTTTGTTCTAAGTTTGCTCAAAGGTTATGTTGAGAAGTTTGCTTTGTTGTAATAAGAACTCAACTTCTGAGAATGCTGGTTTATTCTCTTTTCAGCTCAGCATTGACGTTTTCAACTTTCATATATATTTCCAACGCTCGAAACTAATTCCTCAGTCCTCTAGGGGTGTTCGTTCGGTACATGCCGTAATGAAACGAACCGAAATTTCGGTATACGGAATTTTTTTCGGTAAATTCGGTTTCGAAATTAAAATAATAATAATAAAAAATTCGGTAATAATTAAATTAATACGTTTATTAATATAATTATAATTTCATTTTCAATATTAAAATAATAAAATATATTTTAATTTTAAAATTTCGGTAATTCGGTATCCCGAAATTCAAAATCTATACCGACGTATTTACCGAATTACCGAATAGTTTTTTTAAAAACCGAATACCGAACCGAATTTTTCGGTTCGGTCCGATTTTGTACCAAAATTTCGGTATTTCGGTTTGTTCGGTCGGTATTCCGAACAACGAACACCCCTAGTCCTCTCCTTTTTCCATCTCAACGTGTGAATTTGTATATATTGTATATAGTTCGACCACTATTGCTTTCGTCGTCGTCATCACACTCAAACGAAGAAAAACAAACACAACGAAAAATGAAATTAGAATGATACACCATTTCTATACCCAAAGGAAAAAAAAATCAGCTTGGTTTGGACAGTCGTCTTCACCTTAAAACGCATATCTTATCGTCACTATGCAATGATGAGAGTGAAGTTTTCTCATTAAATCTCGACCAAAAAAAAAATTAAATTAAATAAAACCTGAGCAATCTCCTCTCTGACGAGAGCAATATGTGATCGTTTGTATGGCTATACACAGATAACAAACACTAGCTAAGTTATTCATACTCACCCCACAACCACATATATCCACCTATATACATATATCAAACGAACGTGAGTTGAGATTTACACATATATGAAAGCTCGGGTTTTTCTCAGACACAAACATCAACATCGTAGATGCTATCCATGCTTTGATATTAGATTATCGATGCTTTCGTATATAAATCGATGGGGCTCGAATGTGAGTTGAGATTTACATGTGTAGTGTAAAGGTTTCTGAAGTGGCCCGGATGCGGATTCGATCTAAGTTAAAAAGCAAAACCTTAAATGAAGCAACACTCGAGATCACACAGTTTTGGCACAATGTAAATATAAAAACTTAGTAATTAAACACGACGCACACATGGATTTTAGAATATGCAACAAGTTCTTCAAATTGCTACGTGCCTTCAGGGCAAAATTCCACTATACGAATGGATTACAAAAATTGCAACGATCATAAAATCATCGTTATTTCATGTGATTCACATAATAAAAATCAATAAACGTATCTAATTTATTGTTTGTTTAACGAGGATTAAAATGATATCCATATTTTGGATATTCGAAAATATATATATATATATATATTACAAATTAAAAAATACATAAATTGGAATAAAATTAAAAAATCAATTAAATATTTTCGAATATCGAAATATATAAGATATGCATATCATTTTAATCATCGTAAACCTAAATCATAAATTAGATGCGTTTATTAATTTTTATTATGTAAATCACATGAGCGTCGCCCCTCATCCAATTTCAATGAGGGGCGACGCTCATATAGAAATTGGATGAGGGGCGACGCTCATGTGATTTACTTAATAAAATCAATAAACACATCTAATTTAATGTTTGTTTATGACGATTAAAACGATATGCATATCTTCTAATTTTTTATATTCGAAAATATTTTTTATTTTCATAAATTAAAAAATTCTAAAATGGAAATAAATTTAAATAATTAAATATTTTTTAAGATCGAAAAAATATAAGATGTACATATCATTTTAATGGTCGTGAAACAAACCATAAACTAGATGCGTTTATTAATTTTTATTATATAAATCACATGAGCGTCGCCCCTTCGACGAGGGGCGACGCTCATATAGAAATTGGATGAGGGGCGATACTCATGTGGTTTACATAATAAAATTAATGCATCTAATTTATTGTTTGTTTCACGACGATCAAAATGATATGCATATCTTATATTTTTCGAAATTTTAATCGTTTTTTTAAATTTATTCAAATTTACGTATTTTTTTATTTGTTAAAAAAACAATATTGTCGAAAATTGAAAATATAAGATGCATATCATTTTAATCATCGTGAAACAAATAATAAATTAGATGCGTTTATTGATTTTTATTATGTAAATCACATGAAATAACGATGATTTAACAAAAAAAAGAGAGATTATCGCCCTTAATGGGAGCGACTCAAATAAAAAAAAAGTAAAAACTTAAAAGAGGCCATCGCCCATAATGGTGGCGGCGTTGCGGGTATTAACCGTGAACTACTCCTATTTTGTTAAATCTTTCAAAAACAACTCTTTCATTAAATACTATTTTTTTCACATTATTTAACTAAAAAGCAAATTTGCGCGTTCTTATTGCCTAGGAAAAAGAGACAAAATAAAGAAAATAAAAAGGTTATTAATAGGGGCTTTTTATTAAAATAATGCATTTTAACTTCAAAATTAATAAAATAGGGTTATTGTTAAAAAATTTAATAAAATCGTGCAAATTGCAGGAATTGAATGCGACGTCGCGTCTAATGGACGCGAAGCAGTATGTAATGGGCCCATTTTAATCATCGTGAAACAAATAATAAATTAGATGCGTTTATTGATTTTTATTATGTAAATCACATGAAATAACGATGATTTAACAAAAAAAGAGAGATTATCGCCCTTAATGGGAGAGCGACTCAAATTAAAAAAAAAAAAAAAAACTTAAAAGAGACCATCGCCCATAACGGTGGCGACGTTGCGGGTATTAACCGCGAACTACCCCTATTTTGTTAAATCTTTCAAACACAACTCTTTCATTAAATACTATTTTTTTCACATTATTTAATTAAAAAGCAAATTTGCGCGTTCTTATTGCCTAGGAAAAAGAGACAAAATAAAGAAAATAAAATGGTTATTAATAGGGGCTTTTTATTAAAATAATGCATTTTAAATTCAAATTTAATAAAATAGGGTTATTGTTAAAAAATTTAATAAAATCGTGCAAATTGCAGGAATTGAACGCGACGTCGCGTCTAATGGACGCGAAGCAGCATGTAATGGGTGCGATGTGTTCTTTTTTTAATTCTTTATTTCTTATTTAAATCGCACCCATTAGGGGCGACATTCACTTTTTCTTTTTCTTTTTTATTTTTTACTTTTTAACTTATTTTATATTTATTAATTATATAATTCACTAAATCATAAAATCATCGGTATTTCATGTGATTTACCGGAAGTACCTATGAGACCGGACTACCTCGACACCGGATGTGCCACGCTGGACAGTTTAAAAAATATTCAAGCGCGGCACTATGGAAAACAAGTCAAGCCAAGCTGAAAAACAATGAAGCAACGGCACACGCAAACTGGCTGAATGACCGGACAGACTCATTTTGGGTAAAAGCTAATTAATGCTCCGTCCGGTACATGAAGATCTATCTCACAACGGGCTGCAACCCTAACCCAACTATAAATAGATAGAAGGATGCAAGCTGAAGCAACCACTTCACCAATCTTGAACATTCAAGAACGACGGAATTAGCTCAAGCTTTGAAAATCACAAAGTTCAATAAGCGAGTAAGAAATGGATGTTGTCATTACTGTACTAAATCGGAACTGTTAGTGAGTAATATCTTAACGGACTGTAAAAAGCTGTCTAGAGGATAATAGGAGTTTAGTTAGCAAAATATAGCTGTGAGATTTATATTGAGTGAGTCTAGCTAAGGAGGTTGTACGACAAGTGTGGTAAACCGAGGCTTCTAGTGAACACCTTCCTGACCGGAAGAATGGGAGACGTAGGAGGTTTTAATTCCGAACTTTCAGTAACAAACTCTGTTCCGCAAAAACACACAATAGCCATTTTTCTTTCTACGCCCCTTTTCTGTAGGTGGACACACACACACACCACATTCACATCCGGTCTTGGTTCAAACCGATCGGTTTCTTCCGCACCAGTCAACACACTAAATATCAAGCACTTGTATGACCTTTAACGAGATCAAAATCGAAAAACTAGCATTAGATAATCGAGTATTTATTCACCCCTCCCTCTAAACATACAAATCGATCCTAACACTAGCCTCCCGATTAAATATGATCTAAAAGTACAAATCTGACATATTGATCCATATTACGTAATATTATGAAGTGGATTAAAAATATGACACTTAAACAAATCAATACATCACCGTGATTAATAAACAAAATATTTCAATAGTATCGTGATACACAAAATAAAATATCATCAAAAATCAAACATGTAAATGACATATCACATTGATTCATATTACAGCTAACTAAGTATGAGTTAATGTTAGTGTTACCTCAAACACTCCCCTTATATGATATATTTTTTTTATTTCTTTCTTTCTTTTTAATAAGTTTGAAGTAAGGAATGATGAGATGCATTTCAATTATTATATTAGTGTTCACACCTAACCTATTTTTACTTTAATGCCCACTCCTGACTTATTTTATTTTTTACAGCACCCGTACTTTGACCAGATCAGCATCGTTAATTTAGTAGTCAACTAACTTTATATGACATTTCACTAAGTAACAAATATATAAATATGTTAGGCCATAAAATATATAAAAATGGTTCACTAGGTGCTAATAATGACACCCCAACCCAACGTGCCAAAGGAATCTTTTCAGCAAATTGATTATCGTAATTGGATTTATTTATATGAAGCTAACAACTTCGCTGTTTAATTATTGCCTCAGAATAAAAGGAAAACTAATAAAGAAACAATGTTATTAATAATACATTTCATTTCGGCTTTTTTAATTAGAGAATGTGAAAAAAATAATATATGAATTAGGGTAAACTGACCTGGTCTGTCAACTAAAATTAAATTAAAATATAATATTAAATAGATAGAAAACCACACACTACCTGTATTTTTATATATTAATAATTTTACAATTTGTCCTTCTATTAATAATTTACAATTAATATATTATATAGCACATGATGATGATTCATGACTTGCTCCGATTGACCATTCCATGATGAAAGTCACCGGTCAATTAATATAAAAAGAAATATACTACTGCATAATTAAGTGTTAAATAATAATTTATTACCTGCTCCCCTTCCTTTCCATTTGCAAGATGCATAAAAATACACACCCGGCAGGCTAAGAAAAGCTAAACATCAACTGAGAAAGGAAAACTAAAAATGGCCGAAGCAGCTTTAATTCGATTCACCCTCGACAACCTCTATCACTTCGTGTCCTACCACAAGGATTTGATCTCCAATGTTCGCAGCGAAGTGGATCAGTTGATCGACGATCTAAATGTTGAAATTGGGGTTTATATCGAAAGGAGGAACTTGATATCGAAGGATAGTGTTTAGAGGAAGAGGCTGTATTACAACACACTTGATATTGCTTTTATTTTGCTTGCTTGGTTGCTTGATTCGTTGTTACAAATGCTAAGGGGGTTCACCCCTATTTATAGTAGTAGCACCTCCTTAATGTGTGGGTAGGATTTAGCCAACACCACACCAATCTAGAACATTCCCTAATAATATCTAGTTCTATATGTTTCTAAACACTTCCATGGATATCTCTAGAATATCCATAGGTTTCTAGATTTTGGGCTAATAATTCACCTTGGCCCAAATACCAAATTCACCTCTTATTAGTCCAAGCCCAAATCAAGTTTATATTTTCAACACCCCCCCTTAAACTTGATTTGGTATTCCTAGCGAACTTCATAGTAGAATGGGGTATTCTTCAGTGGCTTGGTAGAAAATATCGGTTACTTGATCTTTGGACTTTACGTATTCCAGCTTCACTTCCTTCCGGGTAATCCGCTCTCTCCGATCATGGCTGATTGGATTCTTAGCTAATGTTATTGCCGACCTGTCACCTCAGAAAATCTTGATTGGCTCCTTTTGTTGCATTTCCAACTCCTTTACCTTGTTTCTCTTTCGGGGATACCTGTTGATTCCTGAGTTCCAAGCTCTTGGTGCCTTTTCCAATCCAAGCACATTCTTCAACTTCAGAATCTTATTATTCTCTTTTGTCACTTCATACTCCGTGTACGTATCTTTCTCGAGGGCTCCATCCAGGAGGGAAGATTTAATATCCATTTGTTGTATTCTCTCATTATTCTCGTCATAGCCGATATCTGCTTCTTTACTGTAGCCTTCAGACGCCAAGCTTGTTGTATTTCTTTCACCTTCTCCTTTGGGCCATACTTGAATTGGTCTTAACTCCCGTATCTCCATTTTCTTGATATCTTTAATTTTCTCATGCATGATATCTTTCTCGTCCTTAGCGTCTTGAAACCTCATCGGCCCACCATCTGCAAAGAGACAAATGAGAGTTTGATTGTTTTGATTTTCAGTTACCTTGGGAATTTCTTGTTGGCTCTTGAAGTGTGAGACTCCCTCAATTGAGTTTTCGCCTTCTCCAGATCCCGCAGGGAGTAATCCTAGTAGGGTATTGACCTCTTCTCTTGTCTTCTCTATCGTTGGTTTCTCCATGCTATTTTCTTCGAATTCTTCTTCATTGCTGAACATCACCTCTATGTTATTGTTACCTTCCACCGGGATGTTTTGCTCTTCTCCAAAATAAATATCGTCACTCACTAACTCATTAAACTCCATGGACATGCTTCTGTTTCCACTCATGCAACTGCTCCCACCGGTGTCTAGGTACCACTTATTGCATTCGCCGATCTCAATATCCTTATGGGCTAGTAGTAGAATTTCTTCTTCTTGATTTTTCTCTTCAATGTAGTTAGCCCTCTCTTCGACTTTATTGATTCTAGGGGCTCGACACTCGGAAGCATAATGTCCGAATTTCTGACAATTATAGCACTTAATATGTGATTTGTCATACCTTGGTCTTGAGTTACCTCTCCAGTGTCCTCTTGTTTGATAATCATCTCCTTGATGATTATTTTTGTCTTCGTCGTTGGGCCTCCAACCTCATCCGTATTTATGTCCATGGCCTCCGCCTCGTTCTCCTCTATATCCTTGCCTGTAGCCTCGTCCTTGATATTTTTCCTCATTTAACCTTTCTTTTGCAGAATCAACTTGCAACTTCAGTAGTTGTTCAACGATCCCTTCCTTCTTCCTTTTCTTTTCCTCATGGGCTTGCAGTGAGCCCAATAATTGCTCCATCGTCATTTCTTCTAGATCCTTAGTTTCTTCTATGATGGCTACGATATGCTCGAATTTCTGATCTAACGATCGAAGAATTTTCTCCATGATTCTAACATCATCAATTTTCTCACCATTTCTCTTTAGTTGATTAGTTATTGCTAATACCCTTGAGAAGTAGTCCGACACAACCTCATCATGCTTCATATGCAATGCTTCAAACTCGGCTCTCAAAGTTTGAAGACGTACCTTCTTTACTGGATCCGCTCCTTTATACGAGGTCTGAAGCTTTTCCCATGCTTCCTTAGCGGTCGCTGCTTCCGAAACCTTCTCGAAAGCATCGTCGTCTAATCCTTGGTAGATTAGAAAGAGAGCTTTCTTGTCCCTCTTTCTCATTCTCTCAAACTATCTTTTTGAGTTTGAGATTCGGTTTCTTCGTTCTTAGGCTCGACATAGCCTTTCTCCACGATATCCCATACGTCTTGTGATCCAAGGAGCGCCCTCATCTTGATACTCCAATTGTCGTAGTTGCTCTTGTTGAGTGTCGGGACTTGGAAAGGAACCATGCCGCTCGCCATCGCCTTAGGATCTTCTAGCTCTGATACCACTTTGTTGAAATTGGGGTTTATATCGAAAGGAGGAACTTGATATCGAAGGATAGTGTTTAGAGGAAGAGGCTGTATTACAACACACTTGATATTGCTTTTATTTTGCTTGCTTGGTTGCTTGATTCGTTGTTACAAATGCTAAGGGGGTTCACCCCTATTTATAGTAGTAGCACCTCCTTAATGTGTGGGTAGGATTTAGCCAACACCACACCAATCTAGAACATTCCCTAATAATATCTAGTTCTATATGTTTCTAAACACTTCCATGGATATCACTAGAATATCCATAGGTTTCTAGATTTTGGGCTAATAATTCACCTTGGCCCAAATACCAAATTCACCTCTTATTAGTCCAAGCCCAAATCAAGTTTATATTTTCAACACTAAAATACTTTGAAGCCTTCTTAAAGTACGCTTCAAAGAGGAGAATTGAAGACGAGAGAGAACTCGTATTCCTTAGTCGGGTACGTGACAGCATAAACAAAACGAATGACGTGGTCGACGCCTATGTGACCCAGAAGATGAAGTCAAAGTGGGGAAGTTGTTGGGTCAGAAAGTTTTCTGCCGATATAATCAAACTCGACAAAATTGCAGAGGATGTTAGGAGGGTCAGGAACGACTTGGAAGAGAAGTTTGGCAATCGTGAGGTGCTGCTGAGAGATTTTGGCATCAACATTAACGAGCGTGTTGAGGTACATTAACTTTTTTCAGCTATGTGTTTTTTTTTTTGTTGCCACTCCGACCAAGCTGTGTCTGTTTTCTAGTATGATATATTGATAGATGTATGTGTAATTATAACAAGGTTCCCCTGGTAAGAGCAAAAAACGTGGTCGGTTTAGAAGAGGATACGACCAAAATAATTGGAATTCTCACAGAACCCACTCCACAACTTGAAGTCATCTCCATCGTCGGTATGCCTGGCCTCGGCAAATCAACTCTGGCGAGGAAAATCTTCACAGATGCAAGAATCAAACGCGAGTTCCCCTTGCGTTTATGGGTTTCTGTTTCTAAGTTCCCGCCAGAGGAGGTGTTCCTCAGCATTCTGGAAGAGCTCACCACGGTGACCGAGAAAATGCGTAGCATGCGCCGAGACAAGCTAGCTGAAGAAGTTAAAATGTGCCTTAAGGGAAAGTTTTTTATCGTAATGGATAACGTGTGGACAACCGAAGACTGGGATATTATTTCTTCTGCTTTTCCCGCCCTCGACTGTCGAGGTAAAATCTTGATTACGAGCCGCGAAAGGGAGGTTGGGAGGCATGTAAATCTCAAGAGACAGCCCCACGAATTGCAACCTTTAGAACCCGAGGATAGCGAGAAACTCCTACAGTACGAGGTTTTTGGAAAGCCGGAGTGGGAACCTGATTACCAGCATCAAGGACAGCTGATAGCCGAAAAATGTAGAGGGCTTCCACTTACGATAGTTGTCATTGGAGGGGTTATTAGGAAGAAACTATCCGGGACTGATGGCAACGTGGCGAAAGTGAGTGCATGGAAGGAATTTTCGGAAATAGTATCCCATCATCTTGACGATCCATTGAGGACTATGTACAAAGTTATTTTGTTGAGTTATGAGAGATTACCTTATGACTTGAAGCATTGTTTTCTCTATTTCGGAATGTTCCCCAAAGGCGTTCAGATCCCAACGTGGAAGCTGTTTCGAATGTGGATTGCGGAAGGGTTAGTCGAAGAAAGGACATATTGCACCCTAGAAGATACCGCGCAGAGCTATTTGGATGAGCTTATCAATAGCAACTTGGTAATGGTTGACAAAAGAGGTATTGATGGTAAAGTGAAAGCCTGTCGCATTCACGATTCTCTCCGGGATTTTTGCAAGGAGAAAGCTGAAGAGGACAAGTTCCTCGTAGAGATTATAAAATCAAGGGAGGGAACTTTAGCACCGTTGGTGGATGATCGTGTTCGTCGTATTTCCATCCATTCTAATATTCCAACATTTCTAGGTTCCGAACCTTATGGACGTCGAGTTTGTTCTTTTGTTTGCTTCTCTGAAGAAACCGTACATTTAAAGGCATTATACAGTTCAGCCATTCCCAAAGGATTTAGGCGGCTCAGGGTCTTAGATGTGAAGCCCATCAAACTCGGTAAAATCCCCAATGATACGTATAAGTTGCTTCATTTGAGGCACATCCACTTGACGTTCAACTCGAAGGTTCTCCCTCAAGAGTTTTCCAGACTATGGAACATACAAACTCTCATTGTTGAGACATCTCAGGATACTCTTGAAATCAAAGCAAACATATGGAAGATGCGCCATTTGAAGCATATGAAGACGAATGTAGCTGCCAAATTCTTCGAGCCAACAAAAGCTAGTGCAGAAGACGGAAGCAACCTACAAATACTTGGCAAGATATTACCTCAAGAATGCACGGATAGAGTTCTCAAAGTGGCACGAAACGTGAGAAGAGTCAGCATTTGTGGGAAACTTGAATCCCTTACAACTGGAAGCTCATTCGATTACATGGCAAACCTGGAATGGAATCGCATGCAAGTTTCGCCTTCCTTCATCTGACAAGTTTAGCCTTCCTTCATCTGACAAGTTTCCCCCCAATCTTAAGATATTGACGTTGTCCAGTCCTCAAATGGAATCGCATGCAAGTCTTAGGTTCTCTTCCCAATTTAGAAGTGCTCAAATTAAAAGACGACGCATTCTCTGGGAATTATTGGGATACTGATGCTGCCGGCTTTCAACGTCTTACGGTCTTGTTCATCAAGGGCGCGAACTTAGTCATTTGGAAAATGTCGGCAGGCATATTTCCCAACATCGTTCATCTTGAGCTGCACAACTGCAACGATCTTCGAGAAGTTCCAACTGAATTCGCTAATAGGCGGAGCCTAAGTGTGCTGAGCTTGAACTACTGTCGAACGGCTGCTCGCTCGGCGGACGAAATCAAAAGGCTGAAGATGGAAGCTGATGCAAACGCTGAGTTCAGCGTGAATGTGTTCCCCCCTACTATTAGCAACTAGTCATCTCAAAATCAAGGTATGTGATACAATTATCGCACCCCTGCAGAATGTGTTTTGATGTTAAGCAAAAATGAGTTTCCTAACTGTGTGCTTTTTCTTCTGTGTACAAGTGTGGAAGAGTTGGCTGGCGAAGAAGATGTTTGATTATTTGTCGTTTGGAATTGATAAATTTGAATAATTGTTGTTTGAATAATGATTGTCTTCTCGCACTTTGTTTCCTCTTTGATTGATTGTCTGTCCGCTTTGCTCTAAGTTTGCTCAAAGGTACTTTTATATGTTGAGAAGTTTGCTTTGTTGTAATAATAACAACATCTGAGAATGCTGCGTTTGTACTTCTTTTTTTCAACTCAGCATTAGGGGTGTTGATTCGGTAATAACCGAACCGAACAGAACCGAACTTTAAGTTAACCGAAAGTTCGGTTCGAGAATTTCATAAACCGAAAACCGAACCAAACAATTCGGTTCGGTTTCGGTTTTTACCGAATTTTTTTCGGTTCGGTTCGGTTAACCGACCAAGAAACTGAATTTTTAATAATAAAAAATAAAAAAACAATAATATTAATATGATTTTAATTATATGTTTTTATTATCATATTTTTATTTGTATAAAATTTTCATTTACCCCATATTTTCCATATTTTAGTAAATATATTAATTTTATTTATATTATAAATATATATTATCATGTATATTTGAATAAATTTATCCATATTTATTAAATATGGTGGATATATTATTAATTTATTAAATAAGACATATAAAAATATATCATTATATATTTTATATAATAAAATATATGTATTAAAATTAAAAAAAAAAAGAATTCGGTTATTCGGTTCGGTTCGGTTTACCGAGGTAAAAAACCGAAACGGAACCGAATTTTTTTCGGTTATCAAAATACAAATCGAAAACCGAACCGAAACTCTTCGGTTCGGTATTTGGTACGAACCGAAACTTCGGTTTCGGTTCGGTTCGGTCGGTTAACCGACATTTGAACACCCCTACCCAGCATTGACGTTTTCAACTTTCATATATATTTCCAACGCTCGAAACTAATTCTTCAGTCCTCTCCTTTTTTCCATCTATGTGTGAATTTGTATAGTTTGTATATAGTTCGACCACTGTTGCTTTCGTCGTCGTCATCACACTCAAACGAAGAAAAACAAACACAACGAAAAATGAAATTAGAATAATACACCATTTCTATACCCATCTATAAAGGGAAAAAAAATCAGCTTGGTTTGGAGTTTGGACAGTCTTCTTCACCTTAAAACGCGTATCTTATCGTCACTATGCGATGATGAGAGTAAAGTTTTCTCATTAAATCTTGACCAAAAAAGATAAAGTAAATGAATAAAACCTGAGCAATCTCCTCTCGCACGAGAGCAATATGTGAACGTTTGTCTTTACTTACCATCGCCAGCAACATCGTCTTGTAGCCTGCTTGACAAGGCTTGCGCCGATGTTCTTCACTTTGTCCTTGAATGAACTAATTAACCTATATATGGAAGTCCAAGACTTGCAACTTAAGTCTTGATTCATTCATTACCAGTGTCTTTTACATGTGCATAAGTTATTTGTTTATAACTATACACAGATTTTGTTGATATTGTATTTTAACATGTTTGATATGTGTATATTAATTATTTATGTAATGATATAAAGTGTGTTTGATAGTATTTGAGATGTGTGAAGGTGTATATGGATTAGTGATACACACCTAGAGATGGGTATGCATATACAAGCCATATAAGTAGAATCCTTGTAATAGACGTGTATAGTCATACAATGCATGTATGGCTATACGCAGATAATAAACACGAGCCAACTTATTCATACCCACCCCATAACCTCATATATCCACCTATATATACATATATCAAACGAACATGAGTTGCGATTTACACATATATGAAAGCTCGGGTTTTTCTCAGACACAAACATCAACATCGTAGATGCTATCCATGCTTCCGTATTAGATTAGCGATGCTTTCTATATAAATCGATGGGGCTCGAATGTGAGTTGAGATTTACATGTGTAGTCTAGAAGGTTTCTGAAGTGGCCCGGATGCGGATTCGATCTAAGTTAAAAAGCAAAACCTTAAATGTTGAAGCAACACAAGAGATCACACAGTTTTGGCACAGCGGAAAATAAAAAACTTAGTAATTAAACACGACGCCAACATGGCTTTCAAAATACGCAACAAGTTCTTCAACTTGCTACGCGTTTTCAGGGCAAAATTTCACTATACGAATGGATTACAAAAACTGCAACTATCAACGATAGTAAAAATAAGCCTTGAGAAGAACCTATCGACTCTTCTAAACTCACACAAAGTTCTACGGCCTAAATAAAGAAAATCACTAGACTGAAACAATAGAAATGGTGAACGCTCTCTCGTTCTTTTTATTCTCTCGTTCGCTTGTATGTCTCGGTATTTCCCGTGGTTTTTGCTAGGAAAATGAAGTCTTCTATATATATATCCGACTTTGCAACGACTCCCATAACGCCCACTACGTCCACAACGTTCACTACTTTGAACGTGGCTGCCGTTTTTAGTTACTTTGGATAGCTCCAATTGACTTGTTCTTTCTTCTTCTCCAATTCTTCTATATTTAGTAAGCAAGCTTCCTATTTTTAGCTCCAGCTCATTCCACACGTTTTGACTCATTCCAGCTTGTAACTAAGTCCTGCACAACAGTAAATAAATCTAAAAATAGGTTAAAATATTTTTTGGGCATGAAAGATAAAATCGAGGGTTGACCAGGTCTGAATGTTGACTTGAATGTGGTCTCCACGTTGTCAATGTTAACCAAGTCAACATTAACAGTTTCCTTTGTTTCATCGCCTGGAAATGAGAAACAAAAACAGCTCAGAGTTATATATATTTTTTTTTTCGAAACGATAGCTTGCATTAACAAAGATACAGGCCTAAATAGCCCAAGGAATCTCACCGGTACATCGTCAACCGGGAGAACAAAGGCTCACATAGGAGCATCAAACAATCCCACAAGGGGAACAAACACTCCCACATGGGGAGAAAAGGGTTCACAAGGACAAAAAACAGAAAGAACACCATAATCTACAACCAAGAACTAAAGAACCTATAATAGAAAAAGCGATTAGGCAAAATCTACGATACTCTTCACTTTAACGTGGTCCTCGACTTCTGGGTTTTATCTTCATCGGACTGATGGCTCCATTAGGGAGAAAAGGCTCCCGATCCGAAGGTCAGGAGAAACGAAGAAGGCGGCGGGCGGGGCGGCGAGGCGACAGAGTGGCCATGATGGGGAGACGACGAGCGGGGCGACAAGCCAAAAGGAAATCCATTATGCTGTTCCACTTCCAGGCGAGTAAATTTGCTTTGAAATCTCTTTGGAGCATTTCGTCGAACAGTTTCTTTACCTAGGCGGATGGGACGACTTTGGCTTTTGGGGAGTCGCCGGGGCTGACGGGGCGGCAGCTGCATGAGCTGGTGGTGGTTGTGGTGGTGGGACGGCCAAAGGCAGCGGAGCATAGCTCACCGGAGCAGTAAAAGTCGGCTTACATTTTTTTTTTGAAAAAGAAAAGAACACATGGAACAAAAAAAGAAAAAGAAAATGGAGCTCCTGGAGGTGGAGGAGGAGGGAGATTTATTAGAAATCCAGTGGTCCTTCCTAAAACCAATTGGTAATAGGAGGAGAAAGCCTCTTATATATATACTAGTTTCAAGAGTTTGAATTATTCGATATGGGACGAAACCCACTTAGAATCTCAACAAGATTAGTAGAGAAGGTGACGACCGACGGCTAGGGTTTGGCCTGAGGAGATTTTTGGTAGAGAGTAAGATGGACTAATCATCGTAAAGTCAATTTTATGATCAATGTAATAATAATCCCCTGCTCAGAGTTATATTAGCTTACATCTTTTTTAGTCTATTACAACACAGTCTCGTTGATCCTTTGCACCATGGAAATCTTCAAATACAATTGTATGTTTTGGATGGATTCTCACCATTACAGCAATTCTTGGAAGGAGAAGATCCTTTTTATTTAAATGAGTTCGAAGATGCTATAAGGTTAACACGAGAACCACCATTTGCTGAGTGGGGAATGCGACTTTCTTGTAACTCGAAGAAGAGGAGATTCAGTTAAAAGAAAAATAAGCATTTATTATGAATCTACTAGGTTATACCCGTACGATGCACGGGACGCTGCATGTCCGGTATGCGATCTTTGTCGTTAAATTTTCTTATTGGTAAAACATATGGGGACTACAATTAATATGCAGCACGTACACAGTTAACGTAAGGGAGGAAAATTGTCGATGTCATTCAACGTGTGGTTGTAATAGAAGTTCACCAAGTTGTATTTTTTCCACATTGTCAGCCATTCATACATTACGCTTCTACATTCATACACTAATATATCATTTTACCTAGTCAATGGATAGTATATTACATATCATAGAATTGCATTTAGACAGAAATACAGTCATACAGCTGTGTATAAATTTTAATTGTATTGTAAAGTGATGTGACATTCGCGTCAATATTATTTGCTTAAATTTAATTGTCCGCAAAATTCCGTAGAAATGGGTAAAACTGGCATTCATAAACATAAAGACATAGTCATTCGTGTCAAAATACAGGTTTCAAGTCGTAATTAAGGAAATTTTATCATTACAACGCCACTAAGGAAGCATGACATTGGGCATGTCTATTAATTCGGCCAAGTCCAGTATGAGAGAAATACTGAGACTGTCAAGTAATGTCTGGATTGATGCACCTGGCTTATGGTCAGTTCAAACTGATTGTCCTCTGGAAACATCATAGCAAAAGCGTTCCGCAATATATATATGCCGCAATCTCCACTGAAATGTACAACAATGTAGTGTTCAATATTAATGTCAAATATGCATTGTATAAATAAAATATATTGATGAGGTTACCCGCCAGGCTGTTGTGGAACTTCGAGATGTCTCTCATCGACCAGCGGTTTCTCTGCATTTGGGAGTCCCAAGTTTTGTTGCAGGAGTGTTATGACAGCCATCAGTTTTCCTACAACACCATTAGTGAAGGTGAGGTCTGGATCACACCATATGTATGAATCCATGATGATCATTATCTGGGAATTAGGTGTGAGAACAGCCAAAATCTAATTCGTTTTTTTAATCGCAGATGGAAACACAATTGCCTTCGCCGATCTCCATGGGCACGAAGGCCATCCTTCCGCTTTACCGAGAGCAAATTGCCTCAAGTACGTCGTGGTAGAAGATCCTTTCTTAATATGGTCCGAAGAGGCAGTTCTTGCGAATGATGTACTCATGAATGCAACATCTTTCATGGGGATCTGACATCGCAACTGCATCTCGATAAAGCCACGCAAGCATTCGTCAACGTGCTGTCATATACACATATGTTAGGCATAGTAATATGGAAAATACATTATATTACATTACATTATAGTAGATCATATCATGTTAAAATTATATTATTTGCAGTCATAAGTGATACATAGGGAACTTTCATACATCACGTAATTCATACGTGAATGAAGCTCGTTAAAGTCACGGGAGTCGTATTCTTATATTTCTGAGTTCTGACACTTGTGGAAGTCCTCATACATTACGAAATTCACTGCAGTGTTACACTTCTGTAAAGCCATTGCTTTACCTTCTTAATTGCCCGAATTTACTGTAGTTATACACCCCGCAATCTTAAATGTTGAGTCCCGCAATTTGTTGTTGTAGCGCACTCTTTAAGCTCAAACCTAGCCGCATTCTTACATTCATGTATGCAGTCATAATTGATACGGAGGGAACTGTCATACACCATGTAATTCATATCTGGATGAAGCTCCTAAAGTGACATAAGTCGTTTTCTTATATTCCTGAGTGCAGTCTTACACTTCAGAAGTATTCACACTTTACGAAATTCACTGCAGTCTTTCACCGGTATCATTGAACATTTGCCTCTACGGGTGGCGTGTGGCGACCCTCGTTTTCTAATTAAGGTTAGTGGCGGATTTTCGCAACGAAAGTCGCGGAAGACCCGTCTAAGAAAAACTTTTTCCTAAAAGATAATATATTACAACAAAATATTATCTACAAGGCCAAGTCTACACAAAGGCCGTAACCCAAAACGTCCAAAAACAAAACCCTATCATCGCTCCACAGGTCTTCATCCATGTACCGCCCCGCCCTCAAAAGTCCGTGGAGCACCGCCACCAGCCGCCTTAGTCTTGACGCGCGTCGGCGTCAGACTCAGTACCTACAACACGTAAACACTGAGCGATTTGCCCAGTAGATGAATAAAAATGCATGTATGCACGTGAACGCTCATTCCCAATCCCAATATCTCACATGCAATGTTCACTCTTTCTTTTCCCACAATCCTATCTCAAATCATACAACACAGGGCCCTAGGTCAGACTCGACACCTCGCGCGCCCATAATAAAAACATACGGAAGCTTACACTAGCAGCGTTTTGACGATCACGCAACTGCCCTGCTAGGCCGCTCTTCCGTAAGCGGTAGCCTACGCCGACAGCGTTTTGACGATCACGCAACTGCCCTGTCAGGTCGCTCCCTCCGCTGAAAATATAATCACGACGGTTTTGCACCTCGGGACGTTCACGCCCGAGTAGACAGATCGATCACGCCTGTCTGCCGTCAGGTGTCATACGAGTACCAACCTCGACTCCTCAACGAGTCAACAACAAAAATCACAAACATCTCATTCTACCCCACTCGACAATATCTCAAATCAACCGTCTCAATACGGTGTAAATATCTCACCCCTGTGATATGATATGCATATGCCATGCATATAAACGTGATAACATATGAATTCGTGATTTCACATGAAATATACGTAAAGCACATAATTCACGTAAATCATTGAAGCACATAAAAACACGTAATTCAGATAAGTGTTTACGCATTGTAGATGAATAATTCACCTACCTGTCCTCCTTATATAGTCGACTACGGTGTCTGGTGGATTTCCTAAATCTCGAATATCTGAATATATAATTATTATTAGTATTTGTACTAACTCTCGGACTGTACATTCTAAAATAAGGATATTAGAAATTATTAAAATATTCCAAAAATCTGATATAGCCTAGATCGCTGCAGGTCTTTTCATATGCCTTATTATTGTAATCAAAATATTTTGGCACCTATTATAAAATAAGTCGGCCGAAAGTGCTTAACTATTCAATCAATTGCTTTAAGATTAAGAAACTTAGTCATGCTCAACATTATATCTAAGCCTACCACGTGTACTACTTCACTTCTTTTGCTTAATTAACTTCATTATGTATATATATATATATATATATCTATATATAAATGTGTAAGTAGTCACATCATTCTATTTGATTTTATCTATCCACATGGTCTCAAGAACTTTCCAAGCTGTTGTACGAAATCTTCAAAGCAATGTCGACATTTTATTAGACTTGTCGAGATTTGTTAGAAGCTAAATGTCGAGATCTTTAATTGAAAAGAATTGTCGACATTTTGTGTTGGAGAAAATAAAGTCGAAGTCATCATATCGACATTTTATAAATGTCGAGCCCCTTCATGTGTTTATCGAGATTTTTGAAAGATAATATCGAAGTCATATATACAATGTCGAGACTTATACAGATATAACTAATATCGAAATCTTCAGGCCATATCGACATCCTATAGATGTCGAAACCTCCATATATATTCATACACAAAAACCTCGGGATCCATCATATATAGATATCTAATAAATGTCGAGGCACATAATATCGAGATCTTACCCTTACTAATGTTAGCACACCTCGACATTTTTAATAACTATCCTACATCGAATTTATATAAATGTCGAGGCATAGATATCGATATTTTTCAAACAGTGTTAAAGTTTAGGTAGTGTCGATATCTTATTGATGTCGATATCTTCCTATTATATCTATATGTCTCGACTTCTATCTACTGTGTATTTCGACATCTTCCCACTACTTATATGGACTGAAGCGTATCAACACGAGAATTCCAGTATACTTGCTTCGAGATTACGAGTTTCAAGTTGTTAAACTCTTTATGTTGTTAATGTTTCCTAAGCATGGTACGAAACTTCTTATTACGACATCAGTATACCAAATTATCGGAAATAGTTAGCCATCCCAAAGGTTAAGAATATTACCTTACTTGAATATAGGGTTTTCGAGATGTTAGTCCCAAGCTTGTTGAACTCCTTCTTTTCTTCCTTCTCAGTTCTCGTACTCAATAAGTTTTCAAAATGGTTTCAGCTTATTTCAGATGTAGGTGAGTACTTGAACTTTGGGAAAATGTTTAAACCTCTAGGCGAATGATGAGTTTTGCCCAAAGGAGTAAGCAACGTGATGTTTATCTTGTATTGTTGGGTTGATGGGCTTTATTCTAAATATTTATTATGGCCCAACTATCTTATCTTATTTGTATAAATTGCATTGAATTTCTTTAATTAATTTCGAAATATATATATATATATATATTAAATAGCCCAACATTATAAGTTCCTATATTGTTTATTTTTATACCCCAACATCTTTAATCTTTAAATTATTTTTATATTTCTTTGGTTAAATTTCGAAATATTTTTGGGATAATTAAAACTTATATTTTTATTTTGCGACATCATTTCTTATTAAACTCCCTAATTCATAAAATTAGCCATTTAATTACATCAAAATCCCGTACTAAACTTACGGGTATTACATGGCGGCAGCCATACAGCTTCACTGTCGTCGTGCCTTGAATAAGGATATTCTCCTAGTCCCAAACCTACGTTGTTTTCACGGCTCGTTATATTATGTGACATGGTAATGTTATGTGATATTATGTTATATTACTCGTAATATATTGTTTTATAGTATAATGTTTTTATATTTTATTATATTATATTCACGTGATATTATATTATGTTGTACTATATTTTATTATATTATACTATATTTTATTATGTTACAATACTATTTTAAACAATATTATAGCGTATTATAATACAATATCGTATATCATATTATTTTATATGTTGCAATATATTATGTTATTATTTTATTATGTTATATTATATTGTATTATTATATGTCTTATTTTATTTTACCTTATATAAATACTATTTAAACTATATTATATCATATTAACTTATATTATATTATACTATTATATATATGCATACAATACTTTATACTATATTATATTATACTAAAATATACTAAATTATAATATTATATATGTTTTATTATATTATGTTCTTATATTATTATGTTATATGATATTGTATTATTATATATAGTATTTTATTTTACCTTATATAATATTATATTATATTATTTTATATAATATAACATAATACAAATATTAAATTATATTACATTATAGTAGATCATATCATGTTCAAATTATATTATTTGCAGTCATAAGGGATACATAGGGAACTGTCATACACCACGTAATTCATACGGGAATGAAGCTCGTAAACTCACGGGAGTCGTATTCTTATATTTCTGAGTTCTGATACTTGTGGAAGTCTTCATACATTACGAAATTCACTGCAGTCTTACACTTCCGTAAAGCCGCTGCTTTACCTTCTTAATTGCCCGAATTTAGCTGTAGTCATACACCCCGCAATCTTAAATGTTGAGTCCCGCAATTTGTTGTTGTAGCACATTCATTAAGCTCGAACCTAGGCTTACATTCATGTATGCAGTCATAATTGATACACAGGGAGCTGTCATACATCATGTAATTCATATCTGGATGAAGCACCTAAAGTCACAGAAATCGTTTTCTTATATTCTTGAGTGCAGTCTTACACTTCGGAAGTATTCACACTTTACGAAATTCACTGCAGTCTTTCACCGGCATCATTGAATTTTTGCCTCTACGGGTGGCAGCAACCATACAGCTTCACTGTCGTCGTGCGTTGAATAAGGGTATCCTCCTAGTCCCAAACATACGTTGTTTTCACGGCTTGTTATATTATGTGACATGGTATTATGTTATGTGATATTATGTTATATTACTCGTAATATATTGTTTTATAGTATAATGTTTTTATATTTTATTATATTATATCACGTTATATTATATTATCTTGTACTATATTTTATTATATTATACTATATTTTATCGTGTTACAATACTATCTTAAACTATATTATAGCGTATTAAATTATATTATATAATACTATTATATATATATGTTATATACAATACTTTGTACTATATTATATTATACTACAATATCTTATATTATATTATTTTATATGTTGTAATATATTGTGTTATTATTTTATTACGTTATATTATATTGTATTATTATATGTAGTATTTTATTTTACCTTATATAAATACTATTTTAAACTATATTATATCATATTAACTTATATTATATTATACTATTATATATATGTATCCAGTAATTTATACTATATTATATTATACTAAATTATATTATTATATATGTTGTATTATATTATGTTCTTATATTATTATGTTATATTTCATTGTATTATTATATGTAGTATTTATTTTACCTTATATAATATTATGTTATATTATTTTAAATAATATAACATAATACTAATATTAAATTATATTACAATATAGTAGATCATATCATGTTAAAATTATATTATTTGCATTCATAAGTGATACATAGGAAACTGTCATACACCACGTAATTCATACGTGAATGAAGCTCGTAAAGTCATGGGAGTCGTATTCTTATGTTTCTGAGTTCTAACACTTGTGGAAGTCCTCATACATTACGAAATTCACTGCAGTCTTACAATTCTGTAAAGCCGTTGCTTTACGTTCTTAATTGCCCGAATTTACCTGTTGTCATACACCCCGCAATCTTAAATGTTGAGTCCAGCAATTTGTTGTTGTAGCGCACTCATTAAGCTCGAACCTAGGCGCATTCTTACATTCATGTATGCAGTCATAATTGATACACAGGGAGCTGTCATACACCATGTAATTCATATCTGGATGAAGCTCCTAAAGTGGCAGAAGTCGTTTTCTTATATTCCTGAGTGCAGTCTTACACTTCGAAAGTATTCATACTTTACGAAATTCATTGAAGTCTTTCACCAGCATCATTGAATATTTGACTCTACGGGTGGCAGCAGCCATACAGCTTCACTGTCGTCGTGCCTTGAATAAGGGTATCCTCCTAGTCTCAAACATACGTTGTTTTCACGGCTCGTTATATTATGTGACATGGTATTATGTTATGTGATATTATGTTATATTACTCGTAATATATTGTTTTATAGTAATGTTTTCATATTTTATTATATTATATCACGTTATATTATATTATCTTGTACTATATTTTATTATATTATACTATATTTTATCGTGTTACAATACTATTTTAAACTATATTATGGCGTGTTAAATTATATTATATAATACTATTATATATATGTTATATACAATATTTTGTACTATATTAACAATATCTTATATTATATTATTTTATATGTTGTAATATATTTATGTTATTATTTTATTATGTTATATTATATTGTATTAATATATGTAGTATTTATTTTACCTTATATAAATACTATTTTAAACTATATTATATCATATTAACTTATATTATACTGTTATATATATGTATACAATACTTTATACTATATTATATTATAGTAAAATATACTAAATTATATTATTATATATTTGTTCTTATATTATTATGTTATATTATATTGTATTATTATATGTAGTATTTTATTTTACCTTAGATAATATTATGTCATATTATTTTATATAATATAAAATAATACAAATATTAAATTATATTACATTATAGTAGATATATCATGTTAAATTTATATTATTTGCAGTCATAAGTGATACATAGGGAACTGTCATACACCACGTAATTCATACGCGAATGAAGTTCGTAAAGTCACAGGAGTCGTATTCTTATATTTCTGAGTCCTGACACTTGTGGTCGACCGATTGTACTCGAATAAGTTCAACTTAAAGCCCGATAAGTTGGCAGGAATTGTAAAACCACCAAACAGATTCTGGCATAGTTGGTACTCCCCTCATATGTAACACCTATTTTGTTCTGATTAAACCTATATAATATCATATACTGTCGGGCAAAGTTTAATTGAAACTAACGAAAGCTAAAGGCTTTATCACAACCTAATCGATCAATCATTTCTTTCATTACCCAAAAGAGTCTCGAATCAACACAGACCGCAAAAAGGCTAAACTTTGTAGGTACTGTGACCATATCCAACCTTATAAACTCAAAAGCAATCAGGTGAAACCAGAAAAACAGTTCTACAGAGTGAATCAATTACCTTCTTGTCAAGCTGCGGCGCGCTGACTGTTGCTTTTGAAACTGTTGACCCGACGCTTTTTCAAAAGATTCTATTCCCTATTGATCTTTCTCATCTCAACCATGTTGTCCTCACGGCGGCCCTCGTCAGCATCCAGCAGAGGGATGGTGCCGTATTCCTTCTGTTCCCTGCACGGGCGAAATTTCTCAATAAATATTACGATTTTCGTCGTACGACGGGCAGAGGTAAAAGGAAAAAAATGGATCCCCACTTGATTTCTTTTTGCCGTTTCAGAGCATCTGCTCGCTTTTGCGCCCTTTTCGCCTTCTCCTCGATGAGGAAATTCACGGCCCTTTCGACGTCCATATTGTCCATGCGGAGGGCCCTTTTTGCCTCTCTTTCTTCGTACCCCATTCCCATCAATAAGGATAAGGTATCGTCTGGGAGCTGAATTTGTCGACGAAACCACTAAAAAAATGAGTTTTTTCCCCTTTTTTCATATTGCGTCAGAGTAAGAATTCCAATGTAAAGACTTGGGCCGTACCCGAAGAAATTTAGCTTGAGCTAAGCTGAGGTCAGGGCATCCTTAGCTTTTTGCAGCATACCATTGTGGTAGGCGACGACTCCTTCAAGAAGCTCCATTCTCAAGTGCCTATCGGCAAATAATGGGAGGATATGGATATAATTTGACGTCCTTCGAAGAATGGAAAATAAGTTACGAAAGGTTTATTTATAATCGAAGGAAGGACTTACAAAGCAAGCTTGGGGTAGCAACTCCCATGGAGAACCCTAAGGCGAGAGTTCTTGTGATGCACTCTTGACTGTTAGTTTCTTGTGATTTCTTACAGGAGGCTTTCTTGCTCTGTGAACCGAAGCTGATTGAGGTGTGAACGCCTTCTGTTTGTGTTGTTTATTCATCCCAGAATCTTACGTTTTCGGGCTTTTCTTCTTTTGTCTGCGTTTCAGATGGTCGACACCAGAAAAACAATTCTACAAAGTGAATCGATTACCTTCTTGTCATCCCTCTTCGCTCGATCGAAAAGAAGAATGGTGAGGAAAACCACATAGAAGTAAGATATAAACTGCAGATCAACTATAAACATCACCGAGAAGAACATAGATAAAACGAATTGTCCCCTTTTTCGTTATCAAAATAACAAAAAAAAACAACATACGTTGACAAACAGGGCGGGCACACTCCAGAAGAAAGCTGCGAGGATTTCTGGCACGTAATGGAAGTGATGAGCCAGGCCCCACCTGTTTGGAAGGTACACAATCGAACAAACAACTTAAAGACTTTTTGTTCAGACAAGTGAAGTAAGTGTTCAACACTTCAACCAAATCCGAAGTTGTGTGTGTATGTTAGGGCAGATTGATACCATCCTGACGTCAGCAAAGGGCTAGTTTTGGTCTCGCCCTTGGCTGTGGTGTACGAAGCAACAATCTGAGCACTTAATAACTAAAGACGCACAAAATAAGCAAAAGCATCATCATCGACAACACAAAGAAAAACTTGCAGCAAATATATATATATATATATATATTAATCATTCATAGTGCAGTACAAATCAATCAGAGAATTACAAACATCAAAGGAGTCTAACAGTCATTTTCGCCTCACTGAACCCGCCTGGGGGCGAAGCAGAAGCAACCCCGGGTTGGTCCTCGGGAATCATCCCACCCCTCTTGCTCTTTCTGATCTCAACCATGCTGTCCTCGCGGTAGCGGCGGACCTCGTCAGCATCCACCGCAACCTTCTACTTGCTGCGGCGGACCTCCGTCCTTGCGTTAGGTCTCAACAACATCCTTTTTATCACAGAAAGATAAAATTAGAGCAAAAAAGAAAACACAGAGGTGAGAAACAAAGAGGGTTGGTTTGTGGAGAGTTCAGTACCGTGAAAAGAAAGGCCACGACTGTTCCTCTTTATTCACTGAATAATTTTTTGTGACCGTTCAGGTGCTTATTAAATGAGTACAGTGAATCAAATCAATGTACTCGTTACTGAATGTAGTCATACACGATAGAAAGGGGACTGTTGGAACTATCAATAGAAAGGGACTGTTGGAACTATCAATTGCAAGACTGTTTATCTTTGTCATGATTAATTAATTGTAGATAATCTATGCATGTATGCGTGCGAGGTACACCGAATATCTACCATTTTTCTACATGGGTGGGGGCATTTTGTTGCCACGTGTCATCACAATAGGGTCCATATCCTACTTTTATAGTATATAGATTATGAATCATCCTATTATTAAACGTGAATATTTTTTGAATATTAATGACTCATGAATTTATGATAAGATGAGGTGTATAAAAGGAAGATTGTATTTTTGCATGAGTTGTATATATAACTAAATTATTTTAGTGTATAATTTTAGTATAAATAAGTAATTTGAGTTACATTATAAAATGCACCAAAAGTATATTATCTCCCTCGTCAAAATAATCATAATGGATAAAAAATAATCTTAATATAATATTAATCGTAATAGGTGTATCTACAGAAAAGTACCTAGTTATATAAAAATTTGCATGTCAGACCCCCTGTCAGAAAAATTTTCATGTAAGTACCCGGATTATGTGTACCATTTTTCCAGTCTTGACGTACCTTTCTGTATGTTTATTAAGTACCATGTCACGCGTATATATGATACCCACATATGGTACTTATATACGGTCTATATGTTACCTTAATGTGTGTTATATGATGTACCATTTTCTCACTTTATTACGTACCACAATATGTTTTCATATGGTACCTAAATGTGGTACATGACGTACTTGCGGCGGAACGGATAGCAATGTGCAAAAATTTTATGCTGACAGGTACCTGCATATAAAAAAAATCTGACAGAGGTCTGATTGCAAAATTTTTATATAAATGGGTATTTATGTGGAAATTCCCACTGGTACCCTCGAGGTTTCGAGTTTTCTCGTTGGTACCCAAATTTTTTTTCGATTCCCTCTGGTACCCTTGAGGTTTCGACTTTTTCCCGTTGGTACCCAAAACTAGATTTAAAATACTTAAAATAATAATAAATTCCAAAATAATTCTTTTTATTAAAAAAAAATAATTTTAGTTATAAAAAATAGTATATAGTTGGGAAAAGTTATATAAATATTTTTAAAAATATTTTCCGAAATATTTAAAATAATCATAAATTCAAAAATATAATTTTTTTTATTAAAAATATAATTTTAATAGTATATAAACTAAAAAATTAAATATGCAAAAAATCTAAAATTAAATATGCAAATAATCGAAAAATTAATTATAAAATATATTCAAATAACTAAGATAAGAAGAAACCAGAAAATAAAATTGATTGATTGCCGTCATTTTTTTTTTTGGTGGCGTATCTGTCCGATCAGATCGGACGTCTTCTTTGCTTCTGTCTCATAAATTCGTCTAAAAATAGCTTTCGCAGCGTCCAACAAGATTTCGATTTTCCTTCGATAAAATTATCTCTATTGCTTGAATATCGTTTGGGGAATACTTTTTGTCCCCAATTTTTGAATTATGGATTTGTGATGTACATTAGCTTTGCTGTTTCATGTGATCTGATTAATTCGTGGGGTATTATCAGGGTTTGTGAGATGAGGTAAGATTGGAACGAGTTTGTTCTTGAATGACGTCGACGCAGGTGTTGAAGAAGCAGGAACATTTGGAAGCTGGGAAAAGGAAGGTGCGAATCATTTTCTGAAATAGATTTGACAGAAAAGTTGATATTTTTTGTTTTTTTTGCACTCTCATTGCATTCATCATTGTTCTGTTTATTCCTGGGTGGGCGTTTTTACGGTTTATGATCATACTGGGTTCATGATGTAGGTTGTGTTCATGTCTATAATTCAGTGAAGTGCATTAAATCTAGTCTCTTTTGTATAGTTTATTGGGGCAGTTTGGGTGGAAAATTAGAAAGCTGTATGGTAGTGTGGATGGTCCTATCTTTGCAAGTGGAAACACGTATTTGTTTTGATTAGCGATGGTATATTACAATCCGTTTAGCGAGCTTTGAGATTGTTTGCGTTATTTTACTGGTCATTATGATTTATGATTGATCATGTTCTGTAACTGTAGTTAGAGGAGTTTCGTCGTAAAAAAGCAGCAGAGAAAACCAAGAAAGCAACCTCAACTGCTCAACGAAGTACCATCAATGATATTCCAAACGAACATCAAAATTTAGCCGAACAAGTGCGTGTCACAGATTCAAACGGTGTCAGCACGTCTGATGCGCATGTTGTAGGTCGTTTAGAACCCTTTGGTGGCGTTTCAAACGATTCTACCAAGCATTTTGATAGCTCCCCTATTGATTTGACTTCTTCAAGCAACACGGATATTGAAAGCAAGAATGAGAATGCCTCATCTTTTCAAGAGCTTGCACGCTTAAGTGGTGATGAAATTAAAGACGAATCAAGAACTGGCAAAGGAATATTCGATGATGGAAAGGATTATGATGTATCATCAGCTCAAGTGACCTTTGAAAATGATCAGTATTTTCCCGAGCAATTGTCAACCTCTCAGGAGAAACATGCTCCAAATCGGAGGAGTAGCCACGGGCTGTATAACTACTCTTTAAATACTAACGCAGCGGAAAAGATACCTTCAACTGAGAATCCTGAGATGCCTACACCGTTTGCTACAGAAACTATGTTTAAGACTTCTGTCAGCTCTCTTCTGGCAAACAGGTTCGGTAATAGTGCGCATCTCGACAGCTCTCAAACCTCATCTCCATACCAAGGTTTGTGAGCTCTTCTATTTATACCTCAAAACTCCAGTCCTATCATTTCATGTCCTAAAATTTTCCTGGTGTATTTTCATGGCCCTTGCTGTTTGGTGAAAGGATCTTTTCATTCTTCTTCGAGAATAACCAACTCCGGGTTTGAATTTCAAGAAGGTGCCTCTCCATTCTCCAGTGCCAAGGAAAAACAGTCTAGGACAAACATTAGTGAGTCATCTCCATGGGGTTATGATCATGGTTATGCTGATAGCATTTCTGATGCTCAGCTAAGTCATGCACCACCATCTCCTCCTTCAGCTGCGAGAAGATCCCGACCTTCGTTTCTCGATTCGATTCAGATCTCAAGGGACCCTTCTCCTTCATTAGCACCTTCCCTTTTCGGAGTAGCTAAAGCTGATTCGTCTGATTCCGTAGTTCATACAGTAGATGCCATTTGGCCATCAGTTTCTCAGAGATCTGCCGACGCTTCTAACGTTGAGGGATTACCCCAACTCAATCATGTCATGGAAGAAAGACATGACTTTGTATCTCGGAAGCATAACGAGGATTTCGCTGCTCTTGAACAGGTTTCTATTGGTGGTTGTTTTGTTTGAAGTTGAACACTTTGGTTACTTTATTAATCAGCAGTTACATTATCTGTGAGATGGTTGCTCATTTCAAATCATCATTTGTTCTGTCTTTGTATTTCTTTGCAGCATATTGAAGATTTAACACAAGAGAAATTCTCATTGCAACGAGCTCTTGAAGCTGCTCGTACTCTTGCAGAGTCTCTAGCTGCTGAAAATTCAGCCTTAACCGATAGCTTTAATCAACAAGTTCGTACCCTTTTCTCTCTTTATATCGTGCATCACGGGAAGTTTCTAGTGTGAATTTTATTGTTGACTGGTTTACTTGTCCTGTGATAATATATGCCTGCACGCTTTTTCCATATTTTTCTCAAATCCTGACACGATGTACATTGAGACAAGCATTGCCTGTGGATATAAATGTACAGCAACCAATATCACTATGGAAAATTTTTCATGCATTATTGTCGATTTACTTAAGTTAATGTTCCAGTCAGTGACTTAAATGCTTCTGAACGTGAAAATTGGAGCGGCATTTGATTTGTATTGTATTGTTATCCTCAATTGTTTTCACCTGCTTAAATTGATTTGGATTTGTCTCAATTTCTTGAATTTTGAATTGTGTATTGTTTATTCTGTATTGTTGGGTTTATTTATTTGCCTTTTTCCCGATTCTTTAGGGTGGTGTTGTCAACCAGTTGAAATACGATATGGAGATGGTACAGGAAGAAATTAAAGCTCAAGTGGTTAGTTTTGATAAGTTAGGTTGCAGTTCCATTTCTAGACTGAATAGTTTCAGCTTTGCGGTGATCTTGTTCCCTTCTGTGTTCTATTTTTCTTATAACCTGTTTATCATAGTACTTTTCTTTTCACCTGATGGATTACCTATGTTAAGTTCTTCCTGCTATATCTTAACCCGACATCAAATTGACATAATGTCTTATTCTTTGCATTCATTTACTACTCATAGGCTCAACTTGAAGCCGTGCAAATTGAATACGCTAATGCCCAGATGGAATGTAATGCAGCTGATGAACGCGCAAAACTGCTGGCATCTGAAGTTATTGAGCTTGAAGAGAAGGTAAAACCGTTTGTGTAATATTCAGTTTGTTAAATGGTTCGCTTACTCCTATTAGCATGTTCTATATAGGCATTACGTTTGAGGTCTAATGAACTAAAACTGGAGAGGCAATTAGAGTCTTCTGAAGCTGAAATATCTTCTTTTCGGTATATTTACTGTTAGAATTAACCTATTCTTGTCATAGATAATTTGTTGCTTGTTTGATATATTTTACATGTCTCTTTCTGTTCCTCAGGAAGAAATTGGCAAGCCTTGAGAAAGAGCAACCGACCATAGCTGCTTTAAAAGAAGGTATATTTCTGGTTCTGCTCTCCCTTGTATTCAACTTTACTTGGAAGAATCAGTTTTGAAATTGTAGAGTAAAACTCGAATAAGTTATGGAGGCCCTTGATGTCTAGGCATATGTCTCGAACTGATTTTGTTGAAGGCTTTCTCTTTTTATCCTTATTAATGAATGCCATTATCGAATTCTGTGCTTTTCATTTTTTTGGACAAGTCTAACTTTAATATTCATGTACTGTTTGTTTTGCAATGGTCGTGGTTATCGTCATATTCCTCGTGAGCAGAAAAGAAATTGATGCAGTCTAAATTACGACAAGCTTCTTCAAGTGGGAAATCTGTGGACCTCAGCAAGATAACAATTGATAAAAAAGATATGTCTACTTCCACTGAGGATCTTGGTATGGAGATTTTTGTCTTTAGGTCACTGTTGACAGTTATCCCTTATACTCATAAAGCTTCATGTATTAATGTTTGGCATTGATCTCCCAATGTCACAGATGTAAATAAACCAGAACCATCGAGCTCAGAAAATATTGGCTCTCCCTTACCTGGAGATGATGCCCTTAGTCTCGAAAATCTAGCTGTAGCTCTTCCTTCTGATCAAATAAGAACGATCCAAAACATAAACACCTTAATCGCAGAGGTGAATTTGGTTTCTGTTGTTATTCTAGCTCTTGTTTTCGCTTCATACAGTGTGCTCCTTTTCAGCTGAAATTTTAGAAGCTCTCTATAAATTACTGCCTTCCTAGAATCGGAATATAAATTTTTAGATTATTCCATTGCAGTTGGCTTTGGAAAAGGAGCAATTGATGCAAGCCTTGGCTGCAGAATCATCTCAAAGCTCCAAGCTTTTGGTAATTTTTTCTCACGTCCATCTTTCTTACGGTCTCTGTTGTTTTACTTCCTTTCTAAGATAAACAAGTAAGACTGGTGCTTGATGCTTTCTTTTTTTTGCATCAACATCAAAGATTAGTCGATTGAGTTTTAGTTTTTGTCTGCCTTTATTTCATAATGTGTGTCACCCCATGCCTTACCATTGACTTCCATCCCTATGTTTTTATGGCCTCATTACTGGTTAAAAGGATCTGAACAAGGAGTTGAGCCGCAAACTTGAAGCTCAAACTCAAAGATTGGAACTCTTAACAGCTCGAAGCATGACGAACGACAGAACTCAGCTAAAGCAATCTGATCCTCGCATCTCAGTTGAGAGCACACGATATGCCGACGAAGGAGATGAGGTAAATAGTAACATGACCTGATGTTCTACGTTCAAAATTTTTGGTTTCAATCCTATGTTTCAGCGGAAAAAGAGTAAAGACACAATATTTGTCGTTGTGTCAATGGAAACCGTAGAAATTTGAAACGACGGCGAATTCTTATTTATAACCGTCAAAGATAGATCGATATCTTTGATGAATATTTATTTATTTCATTCTTCTCCTAAAAGATTTCATGATCATAATGTTTGTTCCCAGGTCGTTGAGAGAGTGTTAGGGTGGATCATGAAGCTATTCCCAGGTGGACCATCGAGGCAACGAATCACTAGGCACCACTAATTACTCTCCATAGGCTTGCAATTTCGAATGATTGTTCGTCGATTCGTTATCTTCGCTCTCGACCGAGGGGAAAATTTTGGACAATTGTTTTTATTCCTTTGGACACAAGTTGCAGTTGTTTAGTTTTCATTCGAGCAGATTTCATCGCTAAGATAGCAGACGAGGGAAGATATTTGCCAATGTAATTGTACTTTAAGAGAAGCAAAATGATCTGTTATCATCTTCCATGTAATAGGCTTCTATGTACGAAGCTTGACTTCACTATAATACGTTTGTAGAATCTGGAAACATAGAACTACCAGCACTGTAATAGAAACATCTGAGTTCAAGTTTTAATGAAACCATATATGAGATTTTGTTTCAATATATATACATCGTATGGCTGAAGAAAGGGACTACATACATACAAATGATATGTTCTTGGACTAATTCAAGCCGATAACTTTTGTGATCCTCCAGGAGTCTGATAATTGGATCTCACCGTCTGAACATGATGAGATTTAAAAACAAATATATGTAAGATTTTTAAATGAGTAACTGTGATATAGTAGTAAGTTCAAATCATTCATACCTCCAGCAAAGTGATGTAATAAAAGTCTTCCATATGCTGCATGAGTGCACTTCCATCTCTGATGGAACGAAAAATGTTTATCTCCGTGTTTAGTATTTTCTCCACGAGCTCTTTCTCGCCTCTCATCTTGCGTTGCAAAGCAAAATAAAACGCATATGAGCAATGAAACCACTCTGATATATATTGTGTATGTTTGTACATAATATCCGACTATGAAGAAAAATGTTGGTCGGGGAATTTGGGAAGAACATACGAATTCACTGACAAGAACTTCTGGCGTTGCTTCTCCTATAACATCGCCTTGATATCCACCTTCCAATACATCCATATCATCCTGCAAAAGGTTGATGTTTTCATTCGAAAATTAGGAGTTGAAGTTAGTAATATATATATATATATATATAAGTTTCGAAATTTATATGCTGCGTGGAATTTAACTCGAAGTTTACAATGATCTGTGCTATGAAGAAAAAATCAAGCTAAAGAACAAGATTCTGACCGTAGTATTTTGTAGATCTTTTGCGCCCAAATAAATGGGATGAGCCACATGGCAGTATCCCATGAGGCGAGGAACCGTTGGAATTATGTCTCTATGGTTTACAACTCTCCAGCTATCCTTCACTTTCTGTTTTATTACAGAGGATTTTTTTTTCATAGAATCATCAAAGTATCTCAATCTCAAGGAGTGTGTGTGTATACCTGTTGAATTTTTACCTACCTCATTGTAAACTTCTGCAAATCTTCTGTTTCCTACCCTTGGTGATCCAAAATTATACATGGTAACAGAAATAGTACCACGCCTGAGATGAGACGAGAAATATATATACATATATACAGAGATAAAGTGAGAGAAGGCGTGAATAAGAGACTTTGAAGCTCATTAATAAAAGATTATGGTGGAGATGGTAAAGGCTTTCAAGAAGCTTTCATCTCTTGAATGTGCTCAATAGGAATTATTAAATGTGCTTCCCTCAACAGATTAGCTACACATTAAAAGTGGAACCGATAAGCAAACAAGCAAGTTAACAAAGGGCTGTGAAAAGCATTCATCCGTTAAAGGAACTCACTTTGATAATTGACTTGACGACAGCTCTAGCGCGAGCAGTGTAGCTAATGCACCGCCTAAGCTATGGCCTGTAATATATATCTGCCATTTCGGGAGATGGTCGTCGTCTGAATCATTTCTGCATTATTATACTTTAAGCAATTATATTACTGCAACGAATGGAATAAAATAACAAAATGTAATGCCCATTTGTTTAAGAAAGTAAGTGATCGACAAACCTGTGCCCGATAGCCTGTTTAATGAGTGTGATGAGCCTCGGTCTAACAGAATCATATGCACCAAGAAACCCGCTATGGACCTGAAAGAGAAGCGAATAAAATTCTTGTTTCAAAATCAGTTTAAAAACTTGAACAAGTGAAAAAAAGGGGAAAAAAGATGGAACTTTTACTTGGACTTCTTGCTTAAAGTCACCACCTATTCTTTCAGGATTTAGCCTGAAACAAGAATGAGTCTTTTAAAGATTAGAAAAGTTGGTGGTAATATCAACTGATTCTTCCATTGACAACACAAGGAAGATAAAATTTTGAATAAAAGATTCTATAAAATATAAATTCATTACCCAGCAGGAACTAGCATTAAGTCTGTCAAAAGATCCTTCCACTTAGTCTGAATCCATCGAAAACATTAGACAAATCGACAAGACAAGTAATCGTTAAAGGATGTAATAGAACATACTTGTTCTGTTCCTCTAAAAGCTACAACAAGTCTTCTCCTTCCCGGGTCACGCCAAATTGCTACCTGTGATTTTTTCATTTATGAAATGAATATTTTCGCAATAATGTTTTGTTATATAAAACTTGCCTGAGTATCCGAAGAATCACTATCCAAGAAACATATCTTCTCAAACTCAGATTTAATAAACGTAGGGTGGCCCAAGGCATTTGCAAGCATAGCCCAGGCCTCCATTGCACTCTCTGCAGTAGAAAAGAGTTCTCTCATCTCCTCAGCTTCCTTTTCTCCAAGAACTATCCCAGTTTGCTGATGGGCTAACGTTTCGCTTTCTTCAGAGACCTCTTCATCTGAGTCAGACGAGTCTTCACTCGAATCTGCTATGCTTAACTTGGACACTGCAGCATTTAAGACCATCATTGCGCTCAAGATAGAGTCGGTTTGCCTTAGTATGTCAAGTGTCAACTTTTTTACGTCGGGGAGAGATGTCTGTGCTATGCTTTCAGCTACCATTTTTACTTCTTCCTTAAGAACATCTCGGGCTGCAAGGCCAGACTCTATATAACTCGCATCAGCAATTTCCCGTAATTGCAACCCAATGTTTTCTAGCAAATCGAATCCATCCCACTTTATGTTCTTGGGTTCGGGCAAACCCAGTTTCTGGAAAATGTTTTTGTTGACGGAATCTGCAAACTTCTTCCAAAACTGCTCGTCAGATGATGAATCATCTTCATAGTCTTGACTTTCTTGAGAGGAAGAGTGATGCACATTATCCACTGCATTATCATTTGTTTCTGAATCCAAATCATCGATGTGGTTTTCTTGATTTGTCTCACTTTGAGCTTCCTCTTCGTTAAGAGTAGAATCGATAAGAGATTTCGCATTAGAGAACCAATCATTTTGGAGGTACGTTTCGTTGATCGACTTGAGCTTTCCAAAAGCAAACTGCACAAATTCGCGCGCTTGAACAGCTTCTGAATCAGAAATCATTTTAAGCGCTGGTTCTAAGCCACTCTTCTGAAGAAACTCAGTCACCACAGGAATCTTCCACCATTTCTTTTCATCATCAATCTTTTCAAAGCTCTTGTACTTGATCTGTACACAAATTTTCTTTTAGGACTAACAGAATTTTTCGAAAACAACATTTGAATTTACAACATGATATCAGCATTTGATCTTTGATAAGGCGTAAGAATGAGGAAATTCACCTCAAGTTCTACCTTGCCACCACCTCCCATACCTTCCAAATCAAGAACTAACTCATGCAACATCCCTATATAAGAGGAGTTCATCATTTGCATCACAGAGGTTTTTAAACTTGGAATTTACACCAAAATAAATCATTTACCATCACAGAGGTTATCCAATTCAATTCCAGCATTCCCCATGCGCTTGTGTGGGGTAAACAGATTTGCATCCCAAGCCGCAACCTAAAAGGATGTTATAATATAAAAAAAAAATTGAAATTAGAAAATCATTTGAAGTAGAACGTTTAGAATAAGAAAGCTCCATAACAACCTGTAGAATGTTCGTCGGTGGTAGCTTAATGTTCAACGTAAATTCCTCATTCCATGTAGGCTCTTTTGTCCTGAAATAGTCGACGAGATCATTTAATTCTATGGTTCACTATACAATATATAATCAGTACAATTGAAAAAAGAGCTGCTATACCCCCATTTGGTATTGCTTTTGACCACCTGGGAATCAAATTCGAGGACCACATATGGATCACTAGTTCCCTGTTATAACAGCGTTATCATGTCAACATTGAAAATTGATTCTGAATAAGAGACAACAGTGCCCAAAAAAAGGAATCACAGAGCATTACCCTACCCATGGATCCATAGCAGGGAAGTCGAAGCCCTTCTTTAACTTTATGAACAGCTGACCATCGTAAATTTCTCGCAGAAACGAACTGAACACATGGGATTGAAATTTTCAGACGCTGACGTGCAATATGAATAATCTTTCTTGCAATGGTAATACTGAGTAAATCACATACTCTGAGAGAAAAACAATCTCGCAATTCGCTGCATCCATCTCACGCTTTCCAGCTTTCTCCTGATTGATAGAAACGATATTCAAACTCAAGCTGGAGGTATTAAACAGATAATATCAATACTATAGCTCGAGTCAGAGGTTTCTTCAAGCATGTTCCATGCACTAACATCACATACATAACATAACGCCAAGACAACAAAAAAGAGCTCTTTTGTATAAATTAAAACGGGAAACAAGGATATACATACAGGTGGAGAGGCGTAAGCCTCAAACGCAAACCCAGCAAGAATAACAGCCAAGTTGATATCAAATGAAATTCTCTCATCTCCACTTTCGATTGAATCCGACTCCTCAATCTCTACATTCCTTCTGCTGCTTCTATTACTAAATACACAATCTTTGACATTATTCCTCGAGCTCAAACGTAAAACCCCATCAAACTTTGAGTTCTTGGAAAGCAGAAACTTGTTGTAGAAGAAGAAGGAACGGCGATTCTTGAACTGAACAAGTATTGGGGCGAATTTGGTTTGGGGCGTAAGACTACTGGCCATTGATGAAGATGAAAGCGTCATCATCTTCGCCAGACAAACTGCATTTTTTCGAACACGTTACGGCTCTTCGTAAAGCAGCTGATAATAGAATGTCCACGAAAACTGTATATTAACGGTCTTATCTTCTTTAATTCCCTCCATTATCATTTTCAGAAAACAAACGAAAAAAATATACTTCTTCTGTTACCTTTCTAATTTAGTCGATAAAAGTAAATTCTTATCAGATAAAACATGAGTAAGCTCGAGCTCGTGAGTTTTTTTTTTTTTAATGTATTTTTAACATTAAATTTAAAAATTAGAATCGAACTCGTCGAGTACATGAGCTCACGAGCTGAGCTCGAATTAAATTAACTATAGTTTCTTTCCAAGCCCCAAAATAAAATAGTAATAAAATTCATAGAGCTCGACCCCAAAAAATGAACCATGAATACTGCATATAGCCTTACAATATTTTATACATGAGTACATAGAAAAGGCAAAGATAAACAAAAAAGAATTCTACGCATGGGCTAATGGTAAAGTTATCATCTTGAGAATAACTCAGTTCTATCGAGGAAACAAGCCGATGCTGCGTCTTGAAGGCAACCGCAGAAGTTCGATTCGTCTTTTGGAAACGAAGCTGGCAAAGGTTTGTCGGGAATTATACCAACCTATTTTGACCGAAAAAACCGAAAATAACACAATTAATGGCAGCTAAATCATAGCGTTACGCCTCGACGACAAAATGGGAGAGAATATCGATTCTTGCCAAACCTTATCGATATCAGCGTGCGAAGGAGTTTCATATCGAGCGACTGTCACAGCCAAGCCAGAACCATCCGACATCTCAAAGACCGACTGAATCTTACTATAATTTAGGAACATTAATGGCGTTAGTTTAACAATGTCTGAAAATGTAGGGACTCATTGAGGTAGAAGAAAGGAATGCTGTAACTGTACCCTTTTCCATACGTAGCTTCTCCATATAGAACGGCTCGTTTGTTGTCTTTTAGAGCGCCTGCTAGGATTTCACTTGCACTCGCCGTTCCTTTGTTCACCTATAAAGATATATGTTTGTATCGAACGAAATGTGTTTAGATTTGTATACATAAAAATCATTGTTGGATGGATGCGTGTGGCAAAATGATCATCAAATTGTGGAAAAAGATTGAAATCAGCATACCAAAACTACTAACGGTTCGGAAGTTGCGATGCCATTGCTGCCATCTGTGTCGTAGATATCTCTAACGCCTTTGCTATCACAAATGTACACTATCACTCCTTTGTCCAACCTAACGATTTAACAAAAATTGCAATCAGTTGTAAGAAGAACATACTTTCACCAAGATAGAAAAAGGATGAAACTGAGTTTGTAATTTATAGTTTACCATATTTTTGCTATTTCAACTCCTTCCGGGAACAGCCCGCCACTGCAACAAAACAAACAAGTCAGAAAGAAAAAAGAAAAATTGATAAAATCCAGTTTCAGGTAATTCTTCAGATAGAGAAGGGTCGTCGCACTTGCATGTTTACCTATTATCGCGAAGGTCTAATACGAATGAGTTCACATTGTTTGCTCTTAAGGTTTTGATAGCTTCCCTCATAGCACCTAATTAGGTCGGCGTATCGTAATTGAGATGTTAACATGGACCAGAATATATAGACACAAGAGATTTACTGATGAGTAGAAGTCTTACCAGAAGCATTTTGATTGAATGATGTTAGTTTGATATATCCAATCAAGGGCCCATCCTCTCCCGTCCCAGGTGTTCTACAGATTCTTGACTTCACGGGATTAAGTGAAACTCTCTCACGACTGCAAAACATGAAAATAATATCGAAGAAAAACGTTAGATGACCACTGTTAGTTTCAGCCACCAAATCCAAGTTACACGTTAATGATACCACATACATAAGGGACAAATGCCTCGTTTCAGAACCATGGCGTAAAACTAGATCGACCATGCTTCCTTCAGGTCCCCTGCGAAAGATGTAAGCTATGAAGTTCGTCGAAAATTGGCTGATTCACACAACTTTTCAGAAAAAAAAGAAAAAAAAAAAGAAATTGAGCTATACTACTGTTTTATTCACGTAATTACTGCAAGCGTTGAGCTGCATCGTAGATTTCCATGCTCTCCGTGCTCGTATCATCGATGGCGAGAAGTACGTCGCCCGAAGAAACACCTGCTTTATACGCAGGACCGCCCGGCGCAGCTGAAACCACCACGAGCCCAGGGGTAGACTTGTCTTTTACAGAAGGGTACCCAATCGATATCCCTACTCCAGTCAGTGTATTTCTTGTCCCCGACTGCCTTTTTGAAAGATATTGAAAACACCCAAAATTATACAAGCTGGGAAGAAAGTCGAATGTTAGACGTGTTTTTTTGTAAGAATCTGTTTACTGTACCCTCAGACTTTTGAACTTCTGAGGCTCGAGGAAACGAGTGAAGGGATCGTCTAACGTAGCTACCATCTTCTTAATAGCAGCATCTGCATTTCAAACACACTGTCAATTTCAGCATTAAGGAATAAGTTCCCACAATTGGAGGAAAGATTCGATGAGATGGTTATTACAAGTCTCTTCTCTCGTGGTCATGGGTTCGCTGCGAAGCGCGTTTTCTCTGTACCTAAACCAACTCTGACCGTTGAAGGTTTTATCGACGTAAGCTCGATCGAGCGTTCTCCACGCCTCCAAGAACAGAAGGTTTTCCTCACTAAGTGCCCCTAATCAGAGAAAAACACGATTACAAAACAGTCGAAAGAGATGCAATCGAAGAAAAGCATCAGTGATTGCTATGAAAACAACTCACAAGAAGGGGCTTTAGTGACGGTGAATCCCAAAGCCATCATCACAACCATAACTCCAACAACAACTCTGTGTGAAAAAGAAGGAACGAGTCTGCGAATTCGCTCGGGCTTCAACGCAGAGAAATCAATTAGGGTTGATAAGAACAATAGCTTCTTATTCAGCTGCAAATCGGCCTTTCTGCTAGAAGAACGATCAGAAGGGAAGCTTCCAATTCTCGATTCTTCTTCAGAGGGTTGAAGAAGGCAGGAAACTCGATTACAACTTCTCTTCACTAGAAACTGATTACACAGAAACACCTGTAGGTTTTCGATTATGGAGGACTCCGATATCAGCTCAACAAAGAAAAGCAAAAACATCGTATTCAACCAATTACAGAGAAGAGAAGGGTTAATGACTACCTTGGAAGAGAAAACCTTGGGCTGGGCAAGAGAATTGCCGAGAAAGAAGGATTGAGAAGAAGCAATTGTAGCAGCTGAAGATCGAAGGATAATTTCCATTCGATTTGTATGTATTTATATGAAAGCTTCGAGCTTTTAGCTTTTCATTGCGAAGGGTAGTTATCAGTTGGCGATTTTCCAAAAACTAAATTGTTTACGACGAAAAGAATTGAACAATAATTGGGAATTTGTGGTCATTAACTGCTATTGCATCCATCGTAGATTTTCACCCGCAAACTTTGGATTTAAATAAAGAGTCCCAACTCCTTGAATGTGGCCACAAATTATTCATACATTTATTATAATAGAAATATATATATATATGTGTGTGTGTCGCCATGACTAATATATGCTTGGCGAATTTCGAATGAATTCCACCCACGAGGATTACTTTCTCAAAGTTTCTGTTGTAAGTTCACAGAGGATTGAGTGAATATCTGACTCAAATGTATATAAACTTTTTGGAGAGGTTGACAAGCTTTTTACTTTTTAGCAAAGAGATCGACTAAGTATTTGTTGGCGTGGCAACGGATTCGGTCGAATAACACCGCGGCTAATATTTGACCAATTAAAGATAAAAGTGGACACGAGATTTTTACGTCGAAAACCCCCAAACAAATCGGGTAAAAACCACGTGCAAGGAAGAAGAATCCACTATAGAGGAAAATTATAGGAGTTACAACCTCTCAATCTATAAAGGAAAAAACCCTCAATATCTCTCTTCATAGTCGGAGAAAATACCCGACAAACTCTCTATTAATTTTCTCTCTATCTCTATCTTCGTTTATATCTATGGGATGCATTTTGCACTGGCCAGGCACTTGAATTTATAAGCAAAGATGCCACATGTGAACCGAGGAAAGTCTTCAGCACACCATCGAATGAAATTCTTTTTCCCACGTTGATTGCAGCCTTGGACAGTTCAAACCCATGTGCCTTAATATTTTATTATGTCGACAATCTCTCACTTGAAGATCTTATTGAGGATCAATCGGATCTTCACACCATTCTTTCTCCCTTGCCTTTCATGTTGCTTACGTCTCCGCTAGGCCACTTGAGGAACGACACCAAACGAACTTGTCAGTGTTGACCGCCTTCGTAAAAAAATCTGCTAGGTTATCTTTCGTATTAATTTTCTGCATATCAATCGTGCCCTCTTCCACTTCTCACGAACGAAGTGATACTGGACTCGTATATGCTTTGACCTAGAATGAAAAGCTGGATTCCTTGCGAGATGCAAGGCACTATGACTGTCACAGAACAAAGGAATATTCTCATGTTCGTGCTCGAGTTCCTCCATGATCATTTTCAACCATACCGCCTCTTTACTTGCCTGCGTAGCTGCAACATATTTAGCTTCAGTTGTTGACGTCGCGACAACGGACTGAAGCTTTGATACCCAGCTTACGGCTCCGCCAGTAAGAGTGAACACATATCCCGTGGTAGATTTGCTCTTGTCAAGACTGCATAATCAGAGTCAACCGTAACATAATGCAACATCTGAGGTCCCTTTGATATATCGTAGGATCCTCTTCACCGCGCTCCAATGCTCTTTGCCAGGATTCGCCATGTGCCGACTTACTACTCCCATTGCATGTGCAATATCTGGTCGTGTACAAATCATCGCGAACATAAGACTTTCCACCGCTGATGCATACGGTACTCGAGACATCTCCATCCTCCCTTCTTCACTGCTAGGACTCATACTTGAGGATAATTTGAAATTAACAAGAAGTGGGGTAGAAATTGGCTTACAATCTTGCATATTTAAGCGTCGCAAGACCTTCCTCAGATAATTCTTCTGCGAAAGCAAAATCTTCCGGTTATTTCTGTCTCGGTAAATTTGCATCCCTAGAATCTTGTTTGCCGGTCCCAAATCCTTTATTTCAAATTCCCTAGCCAACTATGCCTTGAGTTCTTCAATACGATCTTTGTTTGGGCCTGCTACCAACATGTCGTCAACATACAACACTAATATGATAAAATCATTTTCACCAAACCTCTTGAAATATGCACAAGGGTCTGCGTTCAATCTGTTGTATCCAAGGCTCATGATGAAGGAATCAAATCTCTTATACCAACACCTCGGCATTTGTTTGAGACCGTATAGAGATTTGTTTAACCTGCAAACCAAATTCTGCTTTTCTTTGTCTTCAAAACCTTCCGGCTGGAGCATATAAATCTCTTCTTCAAGATCTTCATGAAGAAGCCGTCTTCACATCTAGTTGCTCTAGATATAGGTCGAATGTAGCACACATCGCCATGAGTATCCGAACAGTCGTCAGTCGAACACCGGTGAGAATATCTCATTAAAGTCGATGCCTTTTTTCTGAGCGTAGCCTTTAACCACTAGTCGTGCACGAAACCGCTCTACTTGATCATGTTGTTCCGCTTGATCTTAAAACCCATTTATTGCCGATTGCCTTTCTTTCCTGAGGTAGTGGCACCAACTCCCAAGTCTTATTTTTTCATAGAGCTTCCATTTCTTCTTGCATTGCCGCCAAGCACTGATCTGCATCTGAACTGTTCAGTGCTTCTTGAAGAGTTGATGGCTCTCCGTCATCAAGGCAGTATGCAACATTGCTATCCATATCGTAATCTTCATGCCAGGATGGTGCGGCTCTTTTGCGTGTGCCCCTTCTAGGTTCTAGCTCTGAAGATTCGCTTTGCCCTTCCTCGTGCTCTGGTATTGCTTCAGAAGAATCTTGTTCCACGGACTTCCCTTTCACCTGCATCGTCGTAGTTTTTGGGTGTTCCTTTGTAGTACTATCATTTCCTCGGATTATTTTATCTTCTAAGAAGATAGCCTCCTTGCTGATCACAACCTTGTGGACAGTGGGATTCCACAGGCGATACCCCTTCACACAATCAGCATACCCCAAGAACAAATATTTTCTGGACTTCGGATCCATCTTTGTAGTTTCTTGGGAATTGTACATCACGTACATAGGACTTCCAAATACATGGAGTTTGGAATAATCCGCTTGCTTTCCGGTGCACATCTCCATCGGCGTTTTCTGATCAATTGTCGTTGAAGGCGGTCGATTGATCACGTAGCAGGCGGTTTTGACTGCTTCTGCCCAGTATGATTTATCCAGACCTGCAGCTCCCAACATGGCTCTCTCCAACAGAGTCATGTTCATCCGCTCCGTCACTCCATTTTGTTGTGGAGTATACGCCATAGTGAAGAGCCTTTTGATGCCTTCCCTTTTGCAAAAGCTATCAAATTCCTTGCCAGTATATTCTCCTCCATTATCCGTCCTCAAACACTTGATCTTCTTTCCTGTGTCAAGTTCGACTCGAGCCTTGAAATTCTTGAAGATTGCAAACACATCCCATTTACTCTTGATGATATACACCCAACATCTCCGGAGTAATCGTCGATGAAGGACACGAAGTACTTCCCTCCTCCTCGGGATAAAACCGACGACTGCCAAACATCAGAGTGAGCTAATTCTAGAATTTGATGTGTTGAATTGTTGCTGATGCTGCTTGTTCGCTACGCAATGCTCACAGAACGGTAGTGACACCTTCGTAAGACCCAGAAGTAGATTCTGGCCTGCAAGAATTTTCATTCCTTGTTCCGACATATGTCCGAGCTTCTGATGCCACAGCATAGTTGATAAGTTAGGATTTTACGAACATCTTAGGCCCAAAAAATTGCGTAATTCCATAGTTATTAATCTACATGTCCGAAAATATCCTATTATATTGTACTTTCATATTTTTTATAGGAAATGGCGCAAAGTGATTAAAATCGGGAAGGTTCGGACTTGAAGGAATTTGAGAAATCCATGAGCCCAAATAACAACCCAACCAATTCAGGCCCGTAAGCTAAATTTCGGCCCATGAGACAAGCCCAAAAACAACGAAAACAGCCCACGTATTACAGCCCTTGAGCAGCCCAACGCAGATAGATACAAAATACAGACAACTGGGGGAAGAAAAACAGCCGATCAACCACGCCAAACTTGGTGAAAGTGACCTTGAACATACACCCATCACACAGACACATCACGCACGGCTCAAGGAGAAAAAGAAAAAAATAAAAAGCCAGCCGAATGTATACTATGGTTGCGCGATGTCAACATAGAAGATGAAAGAACGAGATTTGGAAGATATACTCGTGATATCAAGTCGGCTCTGTGTTTCTTCGAAAATGATGGTTGAAGGCTTTAGTCGCTGCCATCGTCTATAAAGGAGCAGCTCTCGTACAATTTGGATGGGGGACTTACACAGAGCCACCCACACGCTTACAAGGCTGAGACACGATCCAAAACCCATTTTCATTTCTTGAAGTAAGAAGCTGCACATAAAAGTGGGAGCTGAGGCCATTAAAAAGAAAAGCAGGCAGCTCATCGTGAGTTCACCCACGCACATCACCAACCCACGAAGCTAGCTACTCCAAGCTCATGTCACGCTAACCCAAACTAAGCTGACACCTCTCAATCATTAGAAGCTCACACCTCAACCATACAGCTCTCAAGCCGACACCTCCTGAGCTCACATATCACAGCTGAAGCTGCACTTCCTTTCAAGCACGCAGCTTAGAGAAGCATATACGGGCGAGACTTGATGACCGAGCACCTTCCTTCTCAGTCGCCCACTACCCGTTCGACGAAAGTACTGCGAGGGGCGTTTTATTCTATCTTTCCTTTCACTGTTTTTAATTATGTGTTTGGTTGAACATTCGTTGTTGTCGTTAATTAATATGTGTGTTTAAGTCTCTTTGTGTTTAAGGCCTTATTAGGCCGGATTGTGAACCCGTAAATGTTATCGAGCTTTATGTAGTCGTATGTGAAAGTTATGTATTCTTCGCTGATTTTAATGTCTGCGTATGATTGATCGCCATATGCTTATTTTGTTGATTGGTTTATGAGACCGAGAGGTGATTAGACCGGTTAGAATTAAAGTGTCGAACACCACGACGTAAAACCGACCAGAGATGGAATCGGTTCGTCCGTGTGGTTTCCGAGACTTTAGGCGTCGAAAGCGCCTAAACTCGGGAAAATTCATAAAGCCGAATGCGTGCGGAGTAACTACAGCTATATAGGAATATAGTTGATTGGTTCACTCTCGCATAGGGTTGCTATACACGCCAGAGCGGGTAGCACGTATGTTAGGAATTTTTACATTGACTTAAATCGTATTGATTAGATAAAGTCGATTGCATGAAGACGTAGAACAATCCGTGCAGAAATATGTGCTTTAATCACGTTTGTCGTCAATTAATATTCGTAATCGTTTTATAGCGCTTATTTGTGTTTTCAATTGAAAAATATATATAATTATTTATATAAGTTAGAATCGTATTTTAGATTTGATCGAGCTATCCTCGTCGATCGATACTCGGATTTACGTCCGTTTTATACTACTTGCGCGACATAGTATACTTGCTAGTATTCGAGCGTGTCAATAGTAGATCTTTCGGTTGAATTTTCCGAAGCTACAGACGCTTCCCCTTCTGGCACCGTCTCTCCCAACAGCATATACAAATTTGCAGCAACCTTTTCACATTTCATGACTACAAGTGCTCCGCGGAATATTTTCATTATTCCTCCCCGAACTTTGATTTCACAGCCAAGATCATCGAGTTGTCCCACAGACAATAAATTCTTCTTCAGACCTTCCACGTGCCTCACTCCTTGAATAGTGCGAAATGTGCCGCCGTGCAACTTCAACCTCACGGTTCCAACGCCTACGATCATTAAGGCATTATCTTGGCAACTGTACACAGATCCTCCTAAGATAGGTTCGTAGTGGTTGAACCAGTCTCTTCGAATGGTCATATGATAAGTTGCGCACGAGTCAAGAAGCCATATCTCCCACTAGACAGGGCCCCTTAAAATTTTATTGTGTAACGACGTCGGCTCGTACAGATTGGTTAGGTGGTCTCAAATCTCCGTTGCTGTTTTCTTTTCTTCGACGCTGGACAATATCTCATCTGCTAGTGCCAGATGGAGATTTGAGACAGCGCTCCCGTCCAACTCGTTCCATTTCTTGTCGTCTGTCACTGTAACTGGTTTTTCATCGATAGCCTCCAGACAGCCGTCCTTTCGCAAGATCGCCTTATCTTTAGTTTCCACAGTGAGAAATTTCTCCCGTTGAAGTTTTCAATATCGAATTTTGCCGCCATAATTTCTGCTCAGTCATGAGCGATACCTCCGACGGGGTTGCAGCAGATTATTATTGAACTCATACCGGCTTTTTCCTCACTGTAACAAGGGCAGTGTAATATCTATTAGTTTTTGATGTGGAGAGTCCACGTTAGTGGCAACCACAGAGCATACGATAAATAGATATATAAAAGCCAAGTTCGGCTCTGATACCAATTGTTGGCGTGGCAGCGGACACGGTCGAATAACACCGCGGCTAATATTTACCAATTAAAGATAAAAGTAGACACCGAGATTTTTACGTGGAAAACCCCCCAAACAAATCGGGGTAAAACCCACGGGCAAGGAAGAAGAATCTAGAGGAAAATTATAGGAGTTACAACCTCTCAATCTATAGAGGAGAAAATCCTCAATATCTCTCTTTATAGTCGGAGAAAATACCCGACAAACTCTCTATTAATTTTCTCTGTATCTCTCAATCTTCGTTTATATCTATGGGATGCATTTTGCACTGGCCGGGCACTTGAATTTATAGGCAAAGATGCCACATGTGAACCAAGGAAAGTCTTCAGCACACCTTCGAATGAAATTCTTCCTTTCCCATGTTGATTGCACCCTTGGACAATTCAAACCCATTTGCCTTAATATTTTGTTATGTCGACAGTATCTTCGATCGTTTACTCGACGAACTCGAACATAAACTAAGAAAAAAGAAAAAAAAACTTGACGTGAAAAAATAAAATTAAAACCTAAAGAAAATAAATAAATAAAAACTGAAAAAGAATTAGCTCGATCGTTTATTAGATGTTTCCGAACAGCTTTACTTTCTGGGCTCGAGCTACAAGATGGTTTTCTTGCACTTTTTTTCTCGAACGACCTCCGCGAAAAGAATGTACCTTTCTAGTATTCCTCGTCCTTAATATTTAACCCCGACATGGGAATTTAATTGTTTTCCGCTGAATATGTGTAGGACTACATGCCTCGACGGCCTTCGAAAATTCTAACATGTATCCGTCTTACATTTACTTCCAAAATACAGCAATGTTCGTAAAAGCAAACATACGTATATTTAATTAAGATACAATGTCAAGGCGAACAACGTTACGTTGAAGGCTATCGACAACATTCTCCGCCAGTTCTGACTTACCAAATCTCGATTCACATATATGTGTGTGTGTGTGCGTGTGTGTCTCACATTATCGTGCAACCTAGAATTCCCGCTACACCGGCGAAGCCAAGCGCCGTCTCCAATGCATGAAAGGTAACCCTCCATTTTTCCTGGTGAAAACACATAGTACATAAAGTTTATTTCTCATGATCAGAACTGATTATCATCTATGTCTATAGGAGAGGTTTTAAATGAAAAAAACAAATTAAGATTATAGAATACTCGCCCACTTATGATTATTATTGCACGGAGCTTGTTGTATGACGATCACCGTGGAAGGGCTAGGGTTTGGAGCATGTAATGGTGGTGGTGCGTTTGCGTAGTAAGGTTGTTGCACGCCGTATGGGGTGATGGCGTTGGGCGGCGGAAATGCGACTATCTCATTATTATCCAATTGGCCGACGGGCGACCTTGCCTATATACGTAAACACTTGGTTATTCGATGAGATCATAATGTTCTACGTTGTGTTTGGTTTGAAGAGAAAAGTGCGTAAAAGAAAATTGTAGGGAAAGTAGTTTTAAGTAAATACTTAAAAATCAGATTTTCATTTCCCTTGCATATACTTTTTTCCACAAACCAAACACACCCTTAAATGGGCAGAAAGGCAAGGCGAGGCACGCAATTATAGCAAGGCGCGCCTCAGGCGTGCGCCTCACCTTGAGGCGAAGTGGCCTAAAGGAAGGCGCACTTGAGGCGCACCTCATATTAAAGTTTAAAGAAGAAGAAGATGAAGAAGAAGAAAAATAGGTACGAAAATCACATTGAGGGGCATAAAAGTATTGAGTTAAAAATTCCAAAAAAGTCTCAACAAAGAGGCACATACCTAAAAGCTTGCTGAAAAAAAAAACAAGAAGCAATGTTTAAACGCTAAAGAATCAATATGAGAACAACATCTATCAATGAGAACAGAGGAGCATGTTTTTCTACGCTGTCTCATTAATCTTCTCATTTCCTAGTTTATGATCCTTTTGTTTTGCAAGTATTATCGCTCTGTACTAGTAGTTTGTTATTATATGCATCCAATATATGACTTATTTATACAGGAGTCAGTATTCAATGTGTAGTATATGTTGCGGCGCCTCGATTTTTTAGGCACGCGCCTCAAATTGCGCCTTGGTTTTGTTGCCAGACGAACACCCTTTCTGCGCCTCACGCCTTTAAATACTACGAACGAGATATAATACAAATGCGCTTCTAAATTAATAACACGACGTTAGGGTTTTGATTATTACCTTACTAGAATCCGCGCGCGGGAGGGGCGGCGGCACCGAAGAAACCCTTTTCATTTCAAGCAAAGTGTAGTTATCCAAGAACTGAGGCCTCCCCTCGTGAGTGTGACTTTGGACTTGACTCTTATCGCGGTAGCATTTCGGGCAAAGGCAAAAGGGGGTTTCTTGGCGTTTAAAGCACTCGGCGCATGGAAAGTATATCCCGGGAATAAATTCCCCACAACCGTCGCAAAAGGGCCGCCCGCTTTTAATGATGTAATAAAGAGTCATCACCTCGTAGAAATCTAGGGTGCCATTTCTGTCCTGGTCGAGCTCGTCGAAGAAGCGATTGCTGCGCATTTGGGCGAACCCTTGTTGCCTCATAAACGCTAGGAACTCGCAAAGATCGACGCGATGGTCTCCGTTTGTATCCATCGAGCTGAAGAATTCGTACGCCTTGTTTTGAACTTCTTTTGGCGCTGCTAGGTAATGGGCTTTCGCGGTTTCGAGCAGTTCTTCCATCTGTCTCTGTTAGGACGCAACCCAAAAAAGCAGACAAACAGCGATATTACGCCGATCATATATATATCAAGCTTGATGTTGTAATTGAGCCTTGAGGTGGCTGAATTAGGGTTATAAAAAATCTGCTTCTTCCTTTCGAAAAAACCCTTTCGTTCACTACTACTAGAGTTTTCTCCATGTTTCCTTCCAATGCAATTAAATACACTTAAAATAGTATAAGATCTCTAATATATTAAATATATTTCAAAAGAAGGAAAATAAAATAAAAATGATAAAACATATCAAATTTTGTTTTAACAACTACTACTACATTACCTTTCTTGGGCTTTTGAGATCCTCGACATGGATAACTTTGAGCTTCTCGACCAATTTCTGATTGTCCAAGAAATGTTCGGGCGAGTGCTTGTGATAGACCGATCCCTTACGGTAGCAATCGCAGCAAAGATCGAAGGAGCCCGAGCTTTCGCCGGCGCACAGAAAGCAAGAAAAGTGAGGGCCGACGAGTAATTCATAGCAGCCATCGCAAGCTAAAATCTTGGTCTTTTTCAACATGTAATAGACTGCTAAAAACTCGTGGAAATCGAGCTTCCCATCTCCGTTTTCGTCGAGCTGTTTGAAGACCTTCTCGTTCGATAGGATTCTTTCGCCGTCGATTTTCCTCAGCTCGTCTCGCGTCACAATTCCATCGTCGTCGACGTCCAACTTTCTGAAGAATTCGTTCACTTGTTCTTTCTCTTCTTCGCTCGCCCTTTCGTAGTAAGCCGTGGCAATTCTTCTCATAGTGTCCATTTTCGTATATGACGAGTGTGTGGCGATTTATCTGTCGTTTGCGTTTGTATCTTCAATGTTAGGACAAGAAGTTACTTTTGATGTAAGAAAAGAAGATGGAGAGACTAGTGAAAGCTTAAAGAGAGACTAGTGAAAGCTTATAGTCAACGGAGGGGAATCATTTGTTGCCCAAGTTTGTTATCATTTACAAGAAAAGAGGTCTAGTTTATTTTATTTTTTTTTAGCATACTTGGGGAATAAAAAATCTAATGAGCTAGATATTATTAGGTTTTGTGATAGTAAACAACGAGAAAGGGGAAGACTTCCATTTGATGTTCTCGTCAACGGCTGTCTGCTGTTTGAGCACAACTTGAAGATGATTGGATTGGTTGCTCGAATTTAAGACGTGTTCAACGATGGGATTCCAGCCTTGCAAAGCCAACTACACGAAAAAAACAAAAATAAAATAATATTATTACTATTTTATTATGATATTATTTATATATATAACAAAGTAATGAACGGTTCGTATTAAAGAGCGACGCTGCGGATTCCTGGTCACCGGTTTCGAGGGTCCAGAAGAGCTGAAGACATCTATAAATAGGTCTCATCGTTCAATTGTAAAAAGCATCCCAAGCAAATAGAGCTCAGTGAGTGTAGAGAGCGAGCGTGAGATAAAAGAAAATTTATCCGAGTGGATAATGGTGAGAGCGGGTGTAATTTTACTGGGGTAGTTGGGAATAGGTACAAAGACATTACCCGGTGGGTAAAGGGTCTCTGATTTGGGTTTAAACACGAGCGTTAATTTGTACGGTGTAATATTCTCAATATAATAAAGCTGGTGCTCTCCGCGGAGGTAAGCGGTATTGGCCGAACCACGTAAAAATATCGTGTTCTCTATCGGCGTCATTTCGGTTTTATACTGTCCAGATAAAATTGTCGCGGGTTCAATCAATCTTCCACTGGGCCCGAAAAATTACAGCTCAACCCCAACAGTCAATTCAATATAATTCAATTCAACTACTCGAACATAGGTGCTTGTTGATCAGGTCTATCACTAATTATTTCTTCTGCGTCAATTTTTACTTTTATAAATTAACTTATGTTTAACAAATTTGTGTCTCCGATCATTTATTCAACAAAATAAAGTCCATGTCATCTGCCAAATTGGAATATTACATTCTTATTGTTAAAGCGCTAGTGATAGATCATGGGTAATAGACAATAGTGCCAATAGAAAAACATTTTATGGATCTTATAGGCCATAAGCATCTAACTCGTAGATAAGGCATTTAATGCCAACCTATACATGAAATGAAATCAATGGTTGTAAATCGTCTATGAAAAGACCAAGACTTGGACACAAAAATACATATACACTCATGAATTGGAAGCTTCCTTCGTCGACTTATTCATATTTATTTTTTGAATTTATAAAGAAGATATAATATACTTCATTGCATCCTTGCAATAAATATCACATTATCGTACACGCAGCTGCTGGTGCAGCAATCTGCCCAACCGTGACTGCAACATCTAACGCTTTGAGGGCCGCACTCCATTTACCCTAATCAAGCACATACATAACTAAATAACTATAATTAGTCCCAAAAATATCAAAGAATTTCGAAATTATGATACATATATATTATATGCTTACCCTATTAGCATTGTTAGATTCAGAAACAACTGTATTTGAATGATAACTAAGATTCTGAGTACGGCCCATGTTCTGTCCATTGTTGTAATAAGGATGAGCTGGAACCATAGCATTAGAGGACGAACCCAACTGCCAAGAACCGAATATTTAAAATCATATGATCATCGTAGTTGACATAATTTAGTCAATAAATATTGCACTACAATAACTTAGTATTAAGGGTGTGTTTGATACGCGGAATTCGATGCAGAAAAGAAGAGAAAAAGAGTAATGGTACGCAACGAACCATTATATCGTATGTTACGTCTCGTATCGTGCCATTACACATCGAATTCTGCATACCAAACGCACCCCTAAAAGTAACGAAGATCCATAAAAAGAAAGAAAGAAAATGAAGCCGACGAACATACCTTGCTAGAATCCGATTTTATATTCAGCAAAGTGTAGTTATCCAAGAACTGGGCCGACCTTCCCTCGATGTGAACATGGTTGAACCTCCTCGAGCAGTAGCATTCTCGGCAAAGATTATACGACGATTGGTAATAAGGGTGGAGATAGCACTCTACGCACGAGAAGTATATCCCGGGAATGAAGTTCTTACAAGCCTCGCAGAACGGCCGCCCGCTCTTAATGATGTAGTAAAGCGTCATCACCTCGTAGAAACCGAGGGTGCCGTAGCCCTTAGGGTCCAATTCATTGAAGAAGTGAGTGTTGTGCATTTGTGTGTAGCCTTCTTGTCTCATGAAAGACATGAAATCCCATAGGTTGACACGCCCGTCCCCATCGTTGTCCATCGCGCGAAAGAATTCGTACGCTAGGGCTTGGACTTGGGGAGTCGCCGCTTGGTAGTGGGCTTTCGCTATTTCTCGAAGTTCGTCCATTTCGCTCTGTTGTATACCGAGTTTTCTCATTAAGATGCGCGACTAATAATTCAGTCCTATAATTTTCAGTATAAAATGAGTCTTTTATGTTTGTGTCATTTTTAGTCATATAGTCAGTCATCCGCGCTAACGCGGCAATGTCATGTCATAAGTTTCACTTTACCTAATAAAAAAATCATACCCTCACGTCAAACCCTCCCTCGCGTCCAACAAAAAAATTAGCGTGAAAGCATAAACCACGCTAATTTTTTTGCACGTTAAGGGAGAGGGATATAATGTGAGAATTTTTTTTGTTAGGTGGAGAGAAACGTATGAAATGACATTGCCATGCCAGTCCCAGTGCCAGAACAAAAGATGATCGCAAAAATGGCTGTGTATGATAAATAATCTAAATATACTGGAATTACTTTGTATAGAGAAAACTTAGACGACTAGAAACAATTTCGCAAAAGTTACGGACCAAATTATTAGGTACTCCTTCGTTAAGACCGTTAGATTTACGTGCGCGTAAGAAAAAAAAAAGCGAATACTTACATTTCTTGGGGCAAAGCTAGTACCACCACTTTGTTGTTGCTCGACCTTTCGATGCCTCAACGACTCGATCAACGAATGGTGATCGAGCAAGTACTCACATGAATGCTCGTGGGGAACTTTGCCTCCGCGATAACAAGCGCAGCACAAATCAAAGGTGTCCTTGCCTTCCTTTCTTACGCACAACGAGCAAGAAAAGTAAGGCCCGAGCAGTAAATCCCAGCATCCACTGCAAGCCACCATCTTCACCTTGTGAAGCATGTAATAAACGGGCAACGTTTCGTAGAAATCTAGGGTTCCATCGCAGTTTCGATCGAGCTTTTTGAACATGTTGTAGACTTTCTCATCTGAAAGCCACGACCCTAACATTTTTCGAAGCTCGTGGAGGGTGACTTGGCCATCTCTATTAGAATCGAGCTTTGCGAAGAATTCGCCGATTAGGGTTTTCTCTTGGTGGGAAGCTCTTTCGAAGTAGGATGCTGCGATTTCTCTTATTTCTTCCATGGATCAGCTTCGGTGTGAATGATGATTTGAGGTTGCATTTATCTTTGAAAATTGAAGAGGGAATATCTTCCCAAGAGATATACGCGGCTTGAATAATAGATAAATGTACTTAAAGTCAACTATTTGCGTGATCCAAACAATTGAAGTCAACCCTTACGCAATATATTTAACAAGTAAATTTATCATAGAAAAGATGCCTTCGTATACATCTTAGTCAACCTTTCACGTTACTATTCTTATGGTCTATGTATGAATCGGCAAACAAGTATTGTCACTGGTCTTAGGTTTTACTCCTACGATATTGCATAATGGGTAAGTGGTGGAGCAAATGCCTATCTATGTGATAAGTTCGATCTCACTGCAATTCTTTGACTTTCCGTCTATGTAGATTTGAGACAAACACATGTCGGGTTGATTAGTTCCACTAAAAGTGAAGGTTGTACAATGACCTATGTTAAGCTTCATATTCGTTCAAACTAAATTTAGTCCAAGTTCGATATTGACGATAGTGTTGCAACTGATACGTCCTTATATCATATGATAGGAAAAAAAAGGCATTAAATATGGGTATTTTTGGACTCTGAATATTTGAAATTTATATTCGCTTAATTTAAACTTTGTCCAAGTATGCATATATATTGGTTCCGGCCCAACTTATGGGCTGGCTCATGTACACAATATTATAAAGAAAAAATAGATAAAACCCACCGTATGAGCCCGAGGGGGAGTTTATTGGTTCCGGCCAATACTTATGGGCTGGCCCATGTACATAGTATTATAACAAAAATAGATCAAACCTACACTACACACATGCACGCATACACAGACGGGAAGAGAGCATAGCAGAGAAAGAAAAGAGGGTGAAGAAAAAGAGGAAGAAAAAGTTTCCTCACATTTTGGTGGTAACCTGCTTCGACCTTTTTTTCCGTGTATTCCGAGCTTGTAGCTCGAAGATTGTTGGTGTACCGAGTTTGTAACTCGACGTATTGCGTGCTCTCTTATCGGTATAGTATTTTCGGTGTGTTGTTGGCTTGATTGGTTACCCCGAGACGTTCACGGGAAGAGTTGTTGTCGTTGTAATCGTCGGACGCGGTATAGTGAATTGTTCACTTGGATCGGGAGATCGTTCCCGTTGTTTTTCCCGTTTTGGGTTTTCCACGTTAAAAAGTCACGGTGTTATTTTCAATTTCGTTGATCGATTGCCATTAAATCATCCGTTATTATTGTTCTTTATTTCCGAATACCCAACAATATATAAATTAGTATATCACATACAGGAAAAAATAGGGCCCTTTGGTCCAAGACTATATCTAAGGACTGTGTGCTTGGATTACGTCTTTGGACCAATGGGTTATTGTTGTTAGTAAGATAAAAAGCAAATTAATCCTAAAGATTAATTAAAAGATGATACAGAAAGGTGAATCTACAGAAAAATACTCATGTGTATAAAAAATTTGCAAGTCAATACCCATATTAGAAAAAATTTTATATACGTATCCCGTTTGATTGTGTGTACCATCTTTCTAGTCTTGATGTACGTTTCTATATGTGTATTACGTACCACATCACGTGTTTATATATGCTACTGTGTGTTATATGATGTACCATTTCTCACTGTATTATGTACCACAATACGTTTCTCTATGGTACCTAAATGTGTTATATGACGTACCTTGCGGCGGGACAGGTATCAATGTGCAAAAAATTTATTCTACTAGGTACCTACATATAATAAAACACTGACAGATACTAACTTGTAAGTTTTTATAGAATTGGGTATTTTTCTGTAATTTTCCCATACCCATAAATTACATAATTTTTCGAAGAGGTCAACGAAAAAGTCCAACTTGCCAACTCCTAAGTCCTATGCATGTGATTCACTTCCCTTCTTCGCCTTTTCCATTTATGGGCTTTTCTTATCATGTCACGTGTCGCATCTCCCTTTCCTTCTCACAACAGTTGGCCACACGCACATCGTGAGTTTGCTAAAAATCACACCTTTCTCTATTGTAATAAATAAAGAACAAAGCCCATCTTTCGATACCAAGAAATCATCTCAAATCTCAAGAAAAAGCTGAGAACTTGTTATTGTTCAGAAACAAAAAAAAAAAATGTTGCACACAGAGCCTTCCTTCTGCATATACAGCAACGAAGATGAGGCTGAGAAAGAAAATTATATTCAAGAAAATCTTGAGAGATCTGATACAGTCGGCGAAAGCTTAGATAGGCAGTTCAGCTTTGCGAGGAATAATTCCATGGAGGTGATTAAGGAAGACGAGGACGATGAACATAAAGATAGAGTGATGAGTCGTTTTGCCGATCTTAAGACTGATAATCACAGTGATGACGATGTTCATACATATTACAGACAGATGCTTAACGAATATCCTAATGATTCGTTGATTTTGAGGGATTATGCTCAGTTTCTTGAGGTGGGTACTTTGATTCTAGGCTCTGTTTCTCTTACAATGAATGCTTTAGCGTGCGTTTGTAATGCGGAATGAATGCTTTAGAGTGCTTTTGTATGCAGAATTCAGCGTGGAAAAGAAAGGAAAATGCAACGATATTTATCGAATCATTGTATATTATGCTTCGCGTATCGTATAATAACACATTTTCTTTTCTTTTCCACTTCGAATTTCAACGCATCCTTAGTTTCTTGTTTTCAGAAATTAGTGGTTAGCTTTAATTTCATAAAGAGAGATCTCAAAACTTTGGGCTGAAAATGCAGTCTAAGAACGATTTTTCGGGCGCCGAAGAGTACTATCGCCGCGCTGTGCTGGCCGATCCCAAAGACGGGCCCACACATTCTCGATTAGCCAAATTGTTGTGGGAAAAGCGCAGCGACAAAGCTAAGGCCAAAGCCTACTTCGAAAGGTCGATTCTTGCCGCTCCAAACGATAGGTAATGACTCATCGATATTGGCTTTTCGAAAAATCGAATCTTGAAAATATTGTAATTTCGACGAACGGTGTTTTCTGCAGTGATGTCCTCGCTGCATATGCTAAGTTTCTATGGGAAGCTGACGAGAATGGCGAAGACGACGAAGAAGAAGACGACGAAAACGCACCGAAACCTAAGGTATTGTGGTGTTTTCTAACATGGTTAGGTTGGACTGATTATGTCTTTGGTCCCTGGAAAATAGGAGTGGGGAAATTATAAAGACGTCTGAATTAAATGTTGCAATCTTACGAGGATACGTTTCGAAATTGAAACAATTTAAGGCACCTAACTTATATGTTGCAAATTTAGCACTGTAAGTTTTAAAATTGAAGCAGTTCTGACTGTCATAAAATTGCAACATTCAGTTTGGCTAACCGCAAAGTTCTACGATTTCAAAATTTATTATCCATTGCCACGCCCAAATTTAGGTATCTTTAAAATGCAGTTCCTCCAATTATACATTGTAAGAAATCGCAGGTCGACGAATTCGAAAAAGAAGAAGAGCGACCAAAGAGTCCGCCGTTGCATCTTGCGCTGGGATTAGGCATTGGCCCGACATTCCATAATGCTATCGATTCTTACATTGGCGACGACGATGAAGACTTCAAAAGAATGGTAGAGGAAAATCCTTGCAATCCTCAGCTTCTAAGGAACTATGCTCAATTCTTGCATAAGGTATAATAACTGAAAGAAAGAATCAAGAATGCTGGTTTTTCTTTACGGTTAGCGAATGCGCTTTTATACGTTATTTTCGCACGTCTTCTTCTTTTTTTTTTTTAAGTCGAAAGGAGATGTAAAAGGAGCCGAAGAATATTACTCGAGGGCGATATTGACCGATCCCAGCGATGGAGAATCGCTGAGTTTATACGCTCGGTTAATTTGGGAATTCCATCGAGACAAAGATAGGGCAAGTGTCTATTTTCAGCAAGCAGCCATGGCTTCTCCCGAGAATAGGTGCGGTTTTACGCCTTCTTTTTCCACTCTTACGCTTCAATTTTTTTTTCGTTTTTGCGTAAATATTAACGATGGATTTTTCCCACCGTTTTCGTCGTCCAGCGACGTGCTAGCGGCTTATGCGAAATTTCTCTGGGAAACTGAGGATGATGAGTAGAGAAATGGCTTTTGATTTTATGACCCTATGTAGTATATGCTTATGATATTCTTGAGTTTATTACATTGATGCTATGTCGTTGAATACTTTCTCTAGTTTCATACAAGATATTTCTACGCAGAATTTGAGCCCAGAAATTATAGAACAATTACAGTAAATAAAAAATTGAATTGAGGCAACTTAAAGTTCAGTTTTAGATGCAGAGAAGTTCATTCTTGAGAGTAATAACATCAATGATTTAACTCTTTTTCCTTTGCTATTTGTCCAAAGATGGACTTGACATAATACTTCTTTGACTTTGTATTAATTTTGACCAAACTTAAAAGAACAGACAACGAAGTGCCAGAGAGATATAAATGTATATATACACACAATGTCCTCAAAAGCATAAAAGCTCAGAAAGAAATCAGAGCGAATTATTCCAAGAAATAAAAGATAAGAGACAAAACTCACATGGCAACTGATGAGATAAGAAGACAGAAGAATTGTTTGGAAATCTTTGTCCACAAGGAGAATCAATACATCATTTCATGGTAATAACACTTATGGATTCATCGTTACAGATGAGTAACCAAGCTGCTTATCATTTCTAACTAGATTAAGAAGAAGAAGAAGAAGAATCAGAAGAATGCTTATCTGAAACTCGATTTCTACGACAAAATCATCAGATAATCAATAAATAGTCTCAGTGGCAAAAGACATCCTCAATTCAATGTACAACTCTTGCTCTTGACCTCAGTAATCTGCAAGAAAATAACATAGTATAAGAGGCTAACAACTCATTGGAAAGTTATGTACAGATTTGAGAAGGCAAAAAGTTTGAAAGTTACCATCTTTTTTCTTGATCAAACCTCTGGCGAATAGCAGGCAAATTACCAAAAACCCCACCCCAGCTGCTCCTCCCAATATGATAGCCACAGTCTTCCCTGTGTTTGGTGAACCTAAAACCAAAAGTTGCATCAAATAAGACACTAATCAATGTAATAAAAACCACCAACAATCCACAGAATAGGCCATCAAATCTAACCTCAACAACCATTTAATTCGAAGCAGAAATGCTTGCAAAATCTCTCAGTCACCCTTCAAGAAAACTAACCTGATGAACTTGGAGAACTGTAAGAATCAGAGGAAGATTTCTTGGGAACACCATTAGGGTAATAACTGTAACCAATCCAACACCTATGCAAGTAAACTTGTCCGCTCACAGAGCTACCACACTCAACTTGTGCCCTTTGGACAGCACTCTTCACACACGCCACACAGTCACCGTTCCCCACATCACCCTCGCACTGTCCCATAGCATAAACGCCTTGAAAACTCGTCGCAAAGAACCCATTCAAAGCACTGCTACTACTCATCCCATTCTCTAGAGAGTTCAGCCCAGTATCTCTCCTCTCCTCAAACCCTTCCCCGCCGGCGTTAGTCCCACTGCAAGTCTTATAAAGCATTTCCATCCCAGAAATCTGAGCAAAGCCATCGACCTCATAAAGCATGTAGCAGCCGTAAAGTTGGATTCTTGACGCTACAACTCTTCCACAGAGCTTATCCATCAAAATTGGCAGATTGCTTACGCAGTTGTAGCAGTCTACGTTTGTTAGGTCGCCTCTGCATTGGAAAATGCCTGTGATTGATGACTGCTTGGCTTTGTAGAACTTTGCTTTAGAGGACTGTGCAATGAGGGTTCCGTACAAGGATGAGAGCGCTTGTGAGTACGCGCCATTTGGGTCTGAAATTGGCTGCTTTGCGCAGCCCTTGTAGACCAAATTAGTGTAGTCCTGCGCAGAGCGGCACGATGGTAATAAAGCGAGTTTGAGAATGATTAGGAAAAAAGCAAGTGCGCTCCCCATTGATTGAGTTCTTGATGGAGTGAGCTAAAGCATGTCTTTTTAGTATTTCTCTTGAGACAAAGATGGGATTTTTATTAGGGTGGCTTTTGTCAAGAATGAGGAGAGAGCTTGAGGGTGTTGTAGTAAGGTTTTCTTGGTTTGGAACAAAGTTTCAGGAAACACCGTGAAAAATGAAATAAAAATCTCGTCTTTGGGGTTTTTTGGCTTTCATTTTTGTGCTTGGGAATTGGGATTTCTACTGTATGGTTCAGAAGGCGTAGTAGTAGTAATGTTTGTTTGTGTATGGATCTGTGTCATGTGTGTATCTACCTACTGCACACATTATGTGAATGGGACTTGAGAGTGATGTATAGGGTAGCTTCCAAAATTGTTTTTTTTAGATGAATAAAGTGAATTATGATGAAATTATTACGTCATAACATATTAGGCGCTAAGTGTAATAAAGTATGGTTTTGAAGTTAGATAGCAATTCAAATCTAATTGACAGAATTCTTTCACGTGCAAACTAATTAGGGATCAATTCCAAATCGTCCCATAATCGAGGTTCAGATTCTATTCAAACTAAAGTTAATCGAAAATGTGAATAGTTGAAACGCGACGTTTGCTGGATGTGACCTTGGTGGTTGGAATAAATGAGAAAAGAAGACAAAAGTATTCTTCACGTGGGTTTCATTATTCAAAGTTTGGCACCTCCCTTCAAGCATGACTAGCCGAATTCATCAGTCAAAAGAAATGGCTGCTTTAATATTATTTCAGTTAACATGGAAAATCAATGCAGAAGGTTTGCCTATAAATAGGCTCATTCGACGAAGAAGAAAACCCCCACAACAAATAAATCTTCTGTCATTCCGCTCATTTTATTCTTACAGTTGTTGTAGTTGCTTTTGTGTACGGCTTCCGTTATATGTGTTTGTAATCACTCCACATAATAAAGAAGTTCTACCCTTCGGCCCGTGGACGTAGTTCATTCTGATCGAACCACGTAAATTCTTGTGTTCACAGTCCAAATTTATCGTCTCATATATTTAATATCGGGCAAATATATTATCGGGGATCAAAATATCCTAACAACGTTGATATGGTGTTTGTATTTTATTTAATACATAGGGTCCTACTATTCACACCCTCCTTTACTATTTACACCCCCCCTTACACCCTCTTAACACTTGGAATTTGTTGTCTAACCACATGAATTCAACAATAATTATTTTTTTATTATTTTTTTAGAATTCAACAATATTAATTGCATAAATTATTCAAAAACATTAATTGCATAAGTTATTCAACAACATTAATTAACTTATTTTAATTTTTTATATTATACAATAGCCACATAATGATATTAACTTTAAAAATAATAAAATTGTAAAAACAATTATCAATATTAATTTATTTAAATAAAAATATTTATGTAACATAAATATTACTTATTATGCAAAATTAAATAAACGCATTAAAAATAACAATTAACTAAATATTATCTTTAAATCAATTCAGTACAACATAATCACGAGAACAACTAGAATGCAAAATTTTTTCATAACTATTAATACGTCTAACATAAGGAGTAATCCATGCTGCTGTAAATTTGTCTCTGAAATAAACCCATTGCGGCATGATACTCCACCACTTAAGGTAATTTTTCTGGTTGGGTTTAATTAAACTTGCCTAGTTGATGATCTTTTACAACTTAATTTTTTTAGATATCCAATTTTTGTATGTGAGTTTCAAACATGGTGATTACACATATGATTGTATATGCAATGATACATTGACGTGAGAGGTTGGGAATGCTAGGAAAAAATCATTAAAGCATACTTACCAATTAATAGTGGTATTCGTTTCCTTAGATCAATATTTAGGAGTATATATTGTTTACTTCAATGGTAATTATTTAATAGTTTAAAATTGGTAAATATTTAATGGTTTAAAATAGTTAATATTTACAATGTGCATACACAAAGCCCAACTAAAATTTCAGTCTTCACTAGAGAATAGGATCTAGATGGTGATCATAAGGCTAAATCAGTTCTATAAAAAGCATTGTGCAAGATTCAAACGAATATTCTTCCTAAAGTTAGTTATAGTCTCATCGTCCTATTCCTATGCTATTCCTATTCTTTGAAGCACAACGTGCCTAAAAATACGGGAAACACCTCTATATATCACTGATATAAATCCACAAACCAAAATTTTCGATAAAATTAATCCTAATTTTTTGTTCAAGAACACGAAAGAAGCGATGCCATGCTTAGTTAGGTTCTTCCATTTAACGATGCAAGAAAACTAAGGATAATGCTCAGCCATCATTTCATTACAAGCTTTTGATCGACTCTATAATTTGTTTTCTCTTACACTTGAAGGATATTATGAAGTCCCAACCCTAATAAGCCATATGGATAATAATCGACCATACTTCGAACAGATGGGTACCACCGATGGGTCCCACCGCGGCAAACCGCTGCCCACAGATTTCAAAGCATCTCCGACTAATTTCTCGGCCCCACAAAATCAGCCTTGGCTGAACATTAACAACTATGGCAACCAAAACTTTACATTGGTAGGCAATCACCACCATTTTATTATGAGCGGTGGTGAAAATATCTCCGGCCAAAATCAGTGGCCGGCGGTGGCGGCACCACCACCTATGCAGGCGGATCCTATTCATCAGACGTGGGCTTTGAATAATTCTGCTCAACCAGCGATGAACGACGCTTCGACATTAGGGCTTCGGAAATTATCCGTGGAAGAAAGAAAAATAAAGATCGACAAGTATAGAATGAAAAGAAATGAAAGGCTTTATTGCAGGAGAGAGGAGAAGGTTATATATTTTCTCCATCTACTAATTACATTTTCTTTATCTTTTTTAATTTCGAGTCGTCACGAATTTGTCTGTCCAATGTTGAATCTTTGCACGATTGCAGAGAGTAGACGAAAAGGGTATGTTTTACGAGGATGATTAGCGAAGAACGATGAGCTACCTCCACGAAGGATTATATGTATTGAATAATCAATGGTGGAAATTACCAAAATAAAAAGGTACATAACTAGTTCGAAAAGATATGAATAAATGCCACACTCAACTTAATAAGCGTATAGTACGTCGTAGTATTCCAATTTATAATCTATATATACATTAATAACGAACCCTAGCTAGGGTTTAATTTTAATTTAAATATGTTGACACGCTCGAATACTAGCAAGTGTACTAGGTCGTGCAAGTAGTATAAAATGGACAAGTCCAAGTATCGATCCACGAGGACAGCTCGATTAATTTAAAATAATATTCCTAATTTTAATTTAGACTAAGACGAGTTTTTATATTTTGTGAAGTTAATAAAAGAAATAAAAATGCAAATACATAAATAAACAAGATAGCAAATAGATTATTTGACGACGGATGTGATCAAGGCACGTGCTCAGCACGGAATATTCCTACGTAATAGTGCGATCGATTTTATCTAAACAATATAAATCTAATTAAGGTAGAAATTCCTAACATACGTGCTACCCGCTCTCGCGTGTATAGCAACCCTATGCGAGAGTGAACCAATCAACTATATCCCTATATGACTGTAGTTACTCCGCACGCATTCGGTTTCATGAATTTCCCCGAGTTTAGACGCTTTCGGCGTCTAAGGTCTCGGAAACCACACGAACGAAACCGAATTCCATCTCTGGTCGGTTTTACGTCGTGGTACTCCTTGTTTATTATTCTAACCGGTTTAATCACTTACTCAGTCTCATAAACCAATCAAGACTCATGCATATGATGATCAGGCACATGCAAGCATTTAACGCAAACAATAAATACGTAATTCAACTCATATGATTAAATATAATACGAACACCAATATTACGAATTCATAATCCGGCCTACTACGGCCTTAATCACATAGACTTAAATGCGCATATTAATTAACGACAACAACGAAGGTTCAAATAAACACATAATCTAAACAGTAAAGGAAAAGATAGAAATACACCCCTCACAGTAATTTCTTCGAACAGGTGGTGGGCGCTGAGAAGAGGATGCTTGGTGTTGAGTTGATGGCACCCTATGGTGAAGAGAAACCTTCCTTTGTGCGTGAAATATGCGTCCTAGCATACAACTGTCCGAATCTTGCACCCAATTTCGACTTCACTTCAGCCCTCACTAATAGCCCATGGCCGTAGTGGGATGTATGCTCACCTATGGCAGCTCAATCTCTCGGCCTCCAAAGTAGACGTCGAAGCTTCTCCCCACCTCACAAGCACACACCTAACACTAGATATTGAAGCCTTCAACAACTCCGTCTCTCTCTTGCGCTGATTTTGTTCAAAGTGCGCCTCCTCTCTCATTCTTCATAGAACGTATTTATAGGCATGTGAAGAAATACGAGACCGAACATCCCCAATTTCCTCAAGCTGGTTTTTCTTCGTTGTCTGCTCTTAGTGCTCGACAAAAACAAATCAAAGCCGTCTTCTTTTCTTGCTTTGCGGTTTCTGTCTTGGTCAAACTCTTCAATTATGGTGTTCGATCGGTCCCTCTCTACTCATTGTATTATAATTGGGCTGCTTAATGGGCTCAAATATTTGGGCTATGTTTTGTTTTTCTTGGCTTCATAGGCTCACACAGTTTGGGCTAATTTTTGGCCCAAGTTCATTCCCGATTTTTGGCCCTTTTAGCTCTGTTACCTGTAAATATGAAAAGTAACATCCGATAGGATATTTATGGACATTTAGACATATATAACTATGGAAGTGCGTAATTTTTCGGGTCTAAAATGTTCGTAAAATCCTAACTTATCAACTACCCCCAAACTAGCTTCGATCGTCCTCGATCATAAAAGCGGATAAAAACTAAATCAGTTTGGATTTTACGACGTCACTAAATAAATTCTCATGTTTATTCTCAGGAGCAAAAGCACAATCGGTCGAAATCGTCATCAACTAATGAATGATCCAGCTAAACACGAGACATGAAATGATAGTTCGCAGTCATATCATAGCACAGAAATATTTCTAGATCCTAACACGTATCACGTAACAACTCTCACATGGATCGCTCAAATCACTCGAAATGTTTACTGGGATCTGTATAAAAACACTCAATGCACAATATAGAAAGATAGTATTCTAAGCTTGCAAATATATCACATCATACTCACTTAGTAAATCTCATGCACGAATCAAAAGGTCTTTAAAATGGTTGTAATGGGGCTCGGGGTGATGATGGTGTGACATGTGGGATAAGTGGGTAAAAAATATCAAGCATGTTACTCACTAAATCGCTTCCCAGTTTATACCCTAAAGCAACAAAACACGACATCGAAAAATGGAAACTCGTACTACTATAAAACGCACTAAAATTATTACTAAGAACTCGAGAAAATAATTCTAAAAATCTACTGTAGCCCTTCTTTTCTTTTCTTTTTTTTTTTTCTTTTTTCGCATATATCTTTTTTTTCTTTCTTTTTTTTTTTGATACAATTTTTTCTTTCTTTTTCTTCTTTTTTTTTCGCTCTCTTTTTTTTTGTAAAAAAAAAATATACTGCCACAACCAAATATAAAATGCCGTAATCATCTTTCCTCTACTTTAATAGACTAAATATTCTAAAGCGATTAGTAAACTAACATGCTGACAATGGTTCGATGATGAAGGATAAAATAACAGGATAAGCGGCTAAATATTGTGGCTCCAAATGAATAAATAAGGCTAATAAGGCTCAAAGGGGCTCACTAATTGAAAGATATATTGGGTACGGAGATATTTAGGCCAGTGACTTATCCTAAGTGCCTTTATCATTTTCGAACACAAAAATCCAAAAAGTGATATTGACATGCATAACAAAGCAAGTTCGAAAATAATCAGACTACACGTGACACTCATGAAAAACACATCGAGCAAGTATTTTGTGTTGCTCTAAACGTTTTTTACTTTCGGCTCAAAACTCACAATATTTTCTGGCTTTGTGTCTCATGATACGTACTATTTTCTGAAGCAATCAATGTGGTCAGATAATCATGCTAATATCAAAACACGAAACATGCAGAACTTTCACACACAATTAGCTAAATCTTATCTCGACACCAGAAAAATTTTAAAATTTTAATCATCGACAGGAGATTTCACTAGTGACGTTTAAATCAAAACCTTCATCAGTTCAACCAAAAAAAAATCGAAGAGATCGAATCATATAAAATTTAGCATGTGTCACCCCACCCCCAAACTAATTATCACATTGTCCCCAATGTGTAAAAATTTAAAGCAAAGAGGAAGTTTAAGTGACACTGCCCTGAATAATGTGTTGATCGATGCGAAGCGAGTCGTGAGAAGACTTTGGTTCCTTCATATATTGAGCTAGCTCTGCGAACAAACCACCCCCAAACTGACTATGAACCTGCGAGGAAACATAACTAGACGGCACGCAAGACAGATTTTAGAAAATAATTTTAAAAGCAAAACACACTTAAGATACGATGCAATAGATATAAGATTTTAATATGAAATAATAATGCGTAGATAGTGCTTGGGTTGCCTCCCAAGAAGCGCTCTTTTATAGTCGATAGCTCGACTCCTGTTCGTGTAAAAGGCCCACGGTCCCGCGTGTTCAGTTGCAGTACTGAACATTTTGATTTCACCTTTTTTGAGAGGAGTTTGATCTCAGAATGATATAGCTTCTTGTGGCTGCAATCTTTAAACTCCCTCCATAGATCGACTATCGGATCCCAACTAATATCAAAATCAACGATCACCAACGTCTTAGCAAGTTCCTCCTTGAGTATGCTCTTCGAGTGATCTGTTGATTTCATAAAATCTCGTAGAATTGGATCGAAAGCTTCTTCCTCCTCCTTGTTGTGCTGGAGGTCTTTCAGCTTGCTGGTATTCTCTCCAGATAATATTTCTTTGAAAGACGTAGAACACTTTGCCAGTACATTTTCTGTGATTCCTCGTGGACATGTAATTGATTGATCTACTATCTGCAGAATCGTTGAGATAGGCTTTGACTCTCTAAGTCCTAATTTTTTACAAAATGAAAGAGGCGTTGTGTCAATGCTAACACTTATATAAGATAAGTTAGAGAATAAAGGAACCTCAATAGAACGCGGAATATAAAAACTCCCCTGATTATTATGATTCGGTAGCTTCTTTTGTATCCATGTTGAACATTCTTCGGTGAGAATTATCATCCTTTGTTCGTCAATTTTGCTGCTCCTTGATAACAAATCATCTTGTTTTTCTTTTCGTGACGCTGTTGGAGACGGCGGTCGAATCCAGACTGGTGGAGGACTCGGCTTTGACGGAACGAAATCTACAGTAGCCTCTGCGGGTTGATCGACCTTTTCAGGTTCGATCTCATCGTCATCTTCATTTGGTTCCGGCACTAGTTCTAGCTTCGTCCCACAAGTCAACTGTTCTGGATCTATTTCTGTGTGGCTCGAGAGCGCTTCTGGCTTGCATTCGGATTCTTCAATTGTTAGCTTCTCCACTTGGGCCGTTAAACTCCGCATTGATGCTTCTAACTGTTTAGAACTTTCGTTAAAAGTAGCATCGAAATTCCGTTGTCGCTCTTCAGCTCTACGGTTTTGTTCGGCCTGTCTCTCGAATGCTTTATCCGTATGTTCTATCGCCTTTTCGAGCGCTATCTCCCAGGCGGCTTTCTCCTTTTCAGGTGGAGCCTCGCAGTATGGATTCTCGCAGTATGGATTCTCGCAGTATGGATCCTCGTAAAATACGTTTGAATTCCAATTGTGATGAGCACGACGTCTGGCCTGCGAGCGCTGGAAATTTATCTCGTCTATCCTCCGATGAATCGCCTCAAACTTTGCTGCAATAATATCGTTAACCTCATTTTCTCCATACATATGTCGATCTGCCGGTGAAGAATAATAGAAATGATTGTACATGGCTAATGAAATTAATATATAATAATAACGATAATAATAATGATAATGATGATATTAATAATCAACGTAAAATATATATTTTTTATATAATATTTTTTAAACTCTTTTTTTTTTCTTTAGAAAATACTAATAATAAAAAAAATAATAGAAATAAAATTGTTTAAACCAAAACTCAGAATATATTTTAAAATTAATATTACCGCTGTCCCCGGCAACGGCGCCAAAAACTTGACACGCTCGAATACTAGCAAGTGTACTAGGTCGTGCAAGTAGTATAAAATGGACAAGTCCAAGTATCGATCCACGAGGACAGCTCGATTAATTTAAAATAATATTCCTAATTTTAATTTAGACTAAGACGAGTTTTTATATTTTGTGAAGTTAATAAAAGAAATAAAAATGCAAATACATAAATAAACAAGATAGCAAATAGATTATTTGACGACGGATGTGATCAAGGCACGTGCTCAGCACGGAATATTCCTACGTAATAATGCGATCGATTTTATCTAAACAATATAAATCTAATTAAGGTAGAAATTCCTAACATACGTGCTACCCGCTCTCGCGTGTATAGCAACCCTATGCGAGAGTGAACCAATCAACTATATCCCTATATGACTGTAGTTACTCCGCACGCATTCGGTTTCATGAATTTCCCCGAGTTTAGACGCTTTCGGCGTCTAAGGTCTCGGAAACCACACGAACGAAACCGAATTCCATCTCTGGTCGGTTTTACGTCGTGGTACTCCTTGTTTATTATTCTAACCGGTTTAATCACTTACTCAGTCTCATAAACCAATCAAGACTCATGCATATGATGATCAGGCACATGCAAGCATTTAACGCAAACAATAAATACGTAATTCAACTCATATGATTAAATATAATACGAACACCAATATTACGAATTCATAATCCGGCCTACTACGGCCTTAATCACATAGACTTAAATGCGCATATTAATTAACGACAACAACGAAGGTTCAAATAAACACATAATCTAAACAGTAAAGGAAAAGATAGAAATACACCCCTCACAGTAATTTCTTCGAACAGGTGGTGGGCGCTGAGAAGAGGATGCTTGGTGTTGAGTTGATGGCACCCTATGGTGAAGAGAAACCTTCCTTTGTGCGTGAAATATGCGTCCTAGCATACAACTGTCCGAATCTTGCACCCAATTTCGACTTCACTTCAGCCCTCACTAATAGCCCATGGCCGTAGTGGGATGTATGCTCACCTATGGCAGCTCAATCTCTCGGCCTCCAAAGTAGACGTCGAAGCTTCTCCCCACCTCACAAGCACACACCTAACACTAGATATTGAAGCCTTCAACAACTCCGTCTCTCTCTTGCGCTGATTTTGTTCAAAGTGCGCCTCCTCTCTCATTCTTCATAGAACGTATTTATAGGCATGTGAAGAAATACGAGACCGAACATCCCCAATTTCCTCAAGCTGGTTTTTCTTCGTTGTCTGCTCTTAGTGCTCGACAAAAACAAATCAAAGCCGTCTTCTTTTCTTGCTTTGCGGTTTCTGTCTTGGTCAAACTCTTCAATTATGGTGTTCGATCGGTCCCTCTCTACTCATTGTATTATAATTGGGCTGCTTAATGGGCTCAAATATTTGGGCTATGTTTTGTTTTTCTTGGCTTCATAGGCTCACACAGTTTGGGCTAATTTTTGGCCCAAGTTCATTCCCGATTTTTGGCCCTTTTAGCTCTGTTACCTGTAAATATGAAAAGTAACATCCGATAGGATATTTATGGACATTTAGACATATATAACTATGGAAGTGCGTAATTTTTCGGGTCTAAAATGTTCGTAAAATCCTAACTTATCATATGTGGTTGTCGATGTGGTAATTTCGGAGCTCCTCCCCTTATGTACTCTATCCGAGGTTGTACCCATTTGTTAAAGGTGGAAATTTGATCAAGGTAAATTGCTAGAAGTTTATAGTATAATATATGTTCCGAGTTAGTAACAGCTGATGATTTATATTACGTAATAACCAAAACCCTAATCTTGATCATGATGAGTAAAGTTTTGATAACAATGTAACTTGTAATTTTTTCTATTTTTATAGGTGGCTGTGAAAGACGAGGATGAAATGGGCTCATCGTTATAGCTGAATAAGCGTTCTGCCCATTCATTCAATCCATTACGACCCTACATTATTACCACCAAAGCTGTACTCTTTGAATAATAATTATAATCTTATTTGATTATTGGCAGTAAGCAGCTGTGCAAGCACGATTTGAATATTGAATACAGCTGTGTGTTGACAATGTGCATCATCTTTTATCGGTAATGGGACAAGATATAGTGGTTGGGCATTTAAATTCAATAAAACCCTGGCTGACTATTCTTCAAAAAAGGAAAAAAAAGAAAAAGAAAACCATATCAGTTTGGGTTTTTAATATAAATTTTCTTGCATTGCCACAGCTTCAAACCCCAAGTTGTGATCCAAGACAACTAAGATCTATAAATATATACATTGAGTCATGACCTGCCAAGAGAGAAGAAATAAAGAGAATAATTCCATATACAACCCACGTGAATGCACCTGCCCTAATTGTTCCACGTCTCTCTTTATATAAACAACATCAAATAAAAGCTCATGAGCTTTGATCTATTAGCCAAAACAAAGAAGATGGCCATCAACAAGGTTGTTCTTTGCATTGTCATCTTACTACAAACCCTAATTTCCCTTACATTCTCAGCAGCACCAAATTCGGACCGTTGGAACATACTGAAACAGAAGAAGTCGAGCAAGTACTACGGCCTTCAGATAACTCTGAAGAACTACTGCGAGGGATGGAGGATGAACGTCGAGCTTCACAACGTTAGGGTATACGAAGTCGTCCCCGAAGAGTGCGTAGAGTACGTAGGAAAGTACATGACTTCGACTCAGTACAGAGTCGACTCTGAACGTACGGTGGACGAGTGCGTCGTGTACCTAAGCAAGAGCTGCGGACTGAAGAAGGACGGCACAGACGCCTGGGTTTTCGACGTCGACGACACGCTTCTGTCGACGGTGCCTTATTACAAGAAGCACGGTTTCGGGTAATAACGATGTTATGTTCTTGATCTGCTGAGTTATTTTTTTTGGTCGCCTTTTTGTATGGTTAATTATTTTTTCGGTCGTGTAATTTAGGAGTTGAGAGTATAGGGACAAAGAATTTAGGTGCTGACATTCTACGAACAGTAACTTTCGAAATTGAGCAATTTAGCAATTTAGGGACAGCATATGCCGGAAGATTAGATTTTGTACTAAAATTGCTTAATTTTAAAAATCATTGTACGTTTTAACACTAAACTTCTAAATTCGTTGGAATCCTAGATTATACGCCGGAACTCTAGGATTTCAAGAAAAAATTTAGGACTCGGGCGTATAACGTCCCTAAGTTGCTTAATGTTGAAAGTTATTGTCCGTTTAATGTTGCCTCATAATTTCGCTGGAACTCCAGGTTATACGTATGAATCCCAGAATTTGAAACGAAATCTAGGGTTCCGAAGTATATGTCCCTAATGCTTAATTTGAAAGTTATTGTCCGCATAATGTCACCCATGAAACTGCTGGAATCCAGATTTCCCCCAAATCTAGGGCTCGAAGGTGATTGTCAGTGTGATGTTACCTTCTCCATTCTTTGTCCCCATAACGCCACCCCTAAATTGCACGACTGAAAAAATAGTTAAGCCGTTCTTTTTTTATCGTTTTTCAGGGGAAAGAAGCTGAACTCGAGCTCGTTGGAAGAATGGATGAAGCAGGGGAAAGGGACTGCATTAGAGCATTCGCTGAGATTGTTCAATCATTTGAAGGACTTAGGCGTCCAAATCTTTTTGGTCTCTTCGAGGCGAGAATGCCTTCGATCGGCCACCATCAACAACCTCGTCGACGTTGGTTTTCATGGATGGACTAGTCTCATCCTAAGGTTTTGAAATTTCCACACGCATTACGATGCATGTAAAAGAGAGATATTATTTCATTATGGTTGTTTAAGAACTAATTTCTTGACATAGAGGCGAAGATGACGGAAACAACGTCGAAAAGTTCAAGGCCGATGCGAGGAAGCAATTGATCGGCGGAGGTTATAAAATATGGGGAGCTTTGGGAGATCAATGGAGCAGCATTAATGGGGTGCCTAGTGCTAAGAGAAGCTTCAAGCTTCCAAATCCTCTGTACTATGTTGCTTGAAAAAAAAAAAGAGCAATAGTTTTGCTCTGATTTCTTTCTTCACTCTTTGTTTTGGTCTGGCTTTTGTTAATATGTGTTGAATCTCGCGTTGTCTTTCTTCCTCTTCGACTGAGGCTTTTGTATGTAATAAATGTATGAAAGATTGATTCATTTTTATGAAGTCTCTGAACATTTTCCCCTGTGATAAAGAACCGATTTTTTCACAGACCATATAGCTATCTATGTAAAGATATCAGTGGTTCAACCATGGATGAGCTTTTTCTATTACATAAAATAAGTCAAGACAAACGAACGAACAAAATTTCCTTAGCACGCACGCATGACTAGGAGCTCGACAAACAACGAAAAAACGTGTTTGTTTCTCTCCACAGACAGTTAATTATTAAAGAAAGAACTATTGATAAAAAAAAACCTTAAAGAATCAAGGGATGACTTCAAGACAAGCAAGAATAAGCCATAGCTTTCTCCTCAGTCAGCTCAGCGGCCGTCGCATCCAATTTCTTCCTAGAGAAATCATCGATGGAAAGCCCTGCCCAAAAAAAGATATATGAATTTCGTTTTTATTTAACGTAAAACGTCGAATTGTTTGCGCTTCGTCGACTCTCACCTTGAACGATAGACCATTCGCCGTTCTTGCAAGTGACGGGGAAAGAATAGATTAGCCCAGATGGCACATTGTACGATCCGTCCGAGTAGACTCCCATCGAAACCCAAGAACCCTAACGCCAAATATCGATAGATCACTCATCAATTACAAGTCAATTTCATATCAGCATGTTGAACGACTACTTCACCTAATAGCTTAAGCTTTTAGGGTGTATATCATTTTCTAATTTCATTTGTTATATTTTCAACACGAATCCGACCTTAGAAGCGTAATTTTCTTAAATGGGTGGTCGTGAAGATTCGTATCGAGACCTATTTGGTCTTTGAGTTCTGATACCATGTTGAATGACACTTTTACAGATAGTGTAATCATTGTTTAATTTTATATATTATATTTTCAGTAATCCGTGTAAGAACGATTAATGAGATATTTACGTACCTCAGGCGTTCCTAGGACCCAATTGCGAATATGGTCGCAAGCCGAGCTAGCAGCTGATAAGGCGCTCGAAAGCTTTCTCGCCTTGATGATCGCAGCTCCACGCTGCTGAACAATGCTTATGAACTCCGACTTCAACCTAATATCATAATAGGCAAATACATTCGATAGGATAGAATGAAAATTGATAGGGGCGATTTTTTTTTTTTTGCGTTGAATGTCGAATTTCTACTTTTTACCATTCGTCGTTAGCGACGAGCTCGCGGACGGGCTTATCTCCCGAGGGAGTCTTGACGGTGGCGTGGCTGACGTCGGGGTACTGAGTCGATGAGTGGTTTCCCCATATGATGACATTTTTTATATTAGAGACGTGAACGTTTAGTCTGTCTGAGATCTGGCCGAGGGCTCTGTTGTGGTCCAATCTCGTCATGCATGTGATGTTCTTCGCCGGGATCGACGGCGCAAACTCCTTGAGGATCAACGCATTCGTGTTGGCTGGGTTCGCCACGACCAAAACCTACGACAATCCATTCATTGGAAAAACTAAAAAATAAAAATTCACGCAATATTACAACCAATGTGTAAAATTTGCTAGGCGCTAGTCGACCGCCTAAGTGGCCTAGCGCTTGGGCAGTTTCTAGGCGAAATCAGACGGATGCCTATTTCAATATCTTTTTCTTTTTCATATTTCGAATATGCTCACAATATAACAAAGTAAAGTTGCATCAAATTTTAAATAGATAGTTTCGGACAAATGCAACAAATTTGTATAATTTTCAACATAAAAATTGTGAACCGATTAATCGTGATTAATTGGTAATTGATTTCACCAACATGACGGCCGTCTCTAAGTGCTTTTCGCCACGGTTACTGGAGCGCCCAGGCGCCTACTAGGCCGCCGCCTATGTCGATTTTCACAACAGTGACTACATGGTACAAATTCAATCCTCCTAAAAAAACGCTTCGAAAAGAAAAAAATAATACGCTTTCCTGCAAATAAAACCCTCCTAAAAAATGCGCTTCGATAAGAAAAAATAATACGCTTTCCGGCGACAAATTCATACCTTGCAATTGGGAGCGGCGTGCTTCTCTAGCGCAGAAGCCTGGGATTTGTAGATGGAGACGTTCTTCGACATGACGTCCTTTCGCTCCATTCCTTCCTTCCTCGGAAACCCGCCAACCATGACGGCGACGTTTACGCCGGCGCAAGCTTCGGCAACGTCAGTCGTCGCCACTACACCTTCTCGATCCAAAAAAAATGTAACGAGATAGCGTACGAAAAAATTAAGCGCACGCCAAAAAAATAACGGTGAGAAATAGTCGCCGACCTCGAACGAGTGGAAATGCTGCATCGACTATTTCCATCTTGACGCCGTTGAGCGCCTCAGCAGCGGGCGGAATGTCGAGCATGTGAAGGATCACGGGCTGGTCGGGGCCCATCATGGCCCCACGTGCGATCATAGGGACCAATGCATATCCGATTTGCCCTAAAATAAACCCCAAAAACATTGTTCCATTGTCCACTTATATGATCATTTTATTACAAAGTGATATTTGGGTTATTTTCTTTTTTTTTTTTTTTATCAAAACTTCCTTACAGGAACAGCATCCAATTATATACCTGCAGCGCCCGTGACGAGGACACGAGTTGGTTCTTTGGCCGCCATTGATGCGAAGGATAATTAAGAAGATAATAACAGTGATGAATGAAAGAGTTATAAGAGTGGTGTCAGTCTATCAACTATATATAAATGCTGAGTAAATGGCGTTCGTTGGGTACTATTTTTCGGGAAGGATTAGACAGGATACAGTCTAACATACCCTAATGTCTTGCTTGCGACAAGGTCTAAACTACGACTGTTGTTTTCGATTGAAATAATGGAAAACCACTAGATCCAATTATTATCGTTGGATTAGTCAACTATACAAACATATGTTTCTGACCGCTTGTTGCTATTTCGATTATCTACAACGCCACAAGCAAGTGAATAAGGAAGTTTATTCGATTAACATTTGAGTTGGGTAACGAAAATCGGGCAGTCGCACAAAAATCGGATTTAACATTTCATCTATCATTTTTCACAAGGATTTTTTTTTTTTACGGTTTAGGTTGCCATTCTATGTGATACATGTCATCTCTATTCTGATTCCCAAAAGAGAAAATATTTCTTTCTTCTAAATTTTATTTCACAAGACCGATTCTTCAACGGTCATGCTGCGATCACCATGTTATCAGAAAGACCTCGTATCCTATCCAACGCTAGGAAAAAAAGAACTCCGAACAACTCTCATAGTAATGTATAATGCAAATAACTTGCACCACTTCACCATATTTTACCCAATCTTCAAGCTATTCACATAGAAGACACTTTCGACAAGACTCCTGTTTGTGGCCGAGTTCTTCCAGCAACATCTTCAACCATATTGCCTCTTTACTGGCTTGTGTAGCTGCGACATATTCTGCTTCCGTTGTTGACGTTACAACAATGGACTGCAGTTTTGAAACCCAGCTTACGGCTCCTCCAGCAAGATTGAACACATATCCGGTTGTGGATCTGCTTTTATCAAGTTCACCAGCATAATCTGCATCAACAAAACCATGGACAGTAAAATCTGTACCTCCGTAACATAAGGCCAGATCAGAGGTTCCCTTGATATATCTGAGAATCCTCTTAACAGCACTCCAGTGCTCTCGACCAGGATTTGACATGTATCGGCTAACAACTCCCACTGCATGGGCAATGTCTGGTCTGGTACATATCATTGCGAACATTAGACTTCCAACCGCCGCTGCATGATGAAAAAAAAAAAAAGACGATACATAGCGACGCTCTTTAGACGGGAACCGTCCTAACATCGCCGGGATTCCCTCCATAACTCCTCATCTCACTACCACCTTCTCCTCCTCCTACAGCGTTATTACCATCATCGTCTTCTCCCTCGTTCTCCCTCGACATCTCCTCCAACGACTTCCCCTTCGACTCTGGCACCAAAAACGTGAAAATCATCCCCAAAGCATTCACGCACCCGAGCACAATGAGCGCGTTCTTCACCCCAATCCCCGCCGGGTAACCCGCGTCCCTCTTGCTCGGGTCCTTCGACTGGGCGGCGTACAGAAACCCAAACGCCCCTACGATCGCCCCCGCCTTCCCCGCCGCCGCCGAAATCCCGTGGCAAGTCGACCTCAGCCTCGCCGGAAAAATCTCGGCGGGGACCACGAAAGTCGTCGCGTTGGGCCCGAAGTTCGCGAAGAAGAACGTCAGCGAGTACATCACCACAAACCCTAATCGATTTTCTTTATGGGTCCAATGGTCGTAGGGAATGGCCAGTGCGAACATGAACACGGTCATCATGAAGAACCCCATGAGCTGAATCTTGAACCGCCCGACTCGGTCGATGAGCGCAACCGTGAACCAATACCCCGGGACGGTGCTGCAGAGCGCTATTAAAGTCTGCGCTCGGGCGATTCGAAACACCTCCTCGAGCGCGCTCATCGTGCTCGCGGCGGGAATCCACCCTATCGCGCTGAATATGTCCTTTTGGAATAGGTTTTGGCTGTAGAACGCAATGTCGAGGAGGAACCAAGTGCTCGTCGTCCCTAATAGGTGGAGCCCGTGGCGCGCGAGGAATTCCCGAGAAAAAAGCCCGAAACCGTTCTTGACCGGGCCGGGTTCGATTTTCTCGGGCTCGGCGGTGATTTCGACGTTGAGGACCTTCGACATGTCGTTCGCGGCTTGTTTTAGGTTCTTCGCGACTAAAGCGGTGTACCGGGCGGTTTCGGGCATCTTCATTCGCCAGTAGTATGTGAGGGCCGCTGGGAGTGCGCCGAACATTAGTATTATTCGCCAGACGTAGTCGGCCTGAGGGACGGTCGAGGCGAGGGCGTCGACGGCGTAGGGCGGGGCGGGGTAGGCCGACCTGAAGGCGGCGGCGACCACTATTCCGACCATTCCTCCGGCGAGGATTCCGAACCCTTGCATGGCGAAGACGGCGGCGATGAAAGCTCCTCGGGTTTTCTTGTTGGCGTATTCAGACATTATTGTGGCGGAGAGAGGGTAGTCGCCGCCTATGCCAAACCCTAGCCAGAATCTGAAGAAGCATAGAGTGGCCATGACTGCCTTGGGCTCGTCGCCGAAGGAGAGGCCTGAGGCTATGGAGCAGATGACCATCATCATGAGCGTCATGCCGTAGACCTTTTTCCGGCCGAGTTTGTCGCCGAGCCAGCCGAAGAAGAGCTGGCCGGAGAGGGTGCCGCAGAAGGCGACGCCGTTGACGGCGGCGGAGACGTTTGGGGGGAGTGTGCCGGGCTTGGGTGCGCCGGGGTGGTGGTAGTAGAGTCGGCCGAGGAGCTTTGTGACTATGGAGATGCAGAAGAGGTCGTAGGCGTCGGTGAAGAAGCCCATTCCGGCGATGACGATGGCCGTGAAGTGGTACCACTGGGTTTTCGCGGCGTCGAGGGCGGTGAGGACTTTGAGCTGTTCCCTGGCCATTATGACGACTAACTCTTTCTCGCCGGAGAAATTTTCTGATTACTGTAAGGTGTGAATCTGTGAGGGGAGGGGGAATTTTTGAGAAGACGAAAGGATGAGTTAACGTATTTACAGTAGCAGACTGCATAAAAGACAAAGGAGAGCATTTATTTGTTCATAGTTTAGTACCGTGCGGACAGTTCAAGGTATTGGAGAGAGATTTATTTTCTATTCATTTAATTATTTATTATACATAGTATTTGACTGTTGACTTACCTGTCTAAGTACATGATACATCAACTAACATAAAGATGGAAATCCATTGATTCAAGTTAATATTGGAGAGAAAGCAAACACTTTCACCACATAACAGAAACATCGAGAGAAGTTTGTACTTTGGTATGAAATATCAAGAAATATATTATGGAAAAGATGACGATAAAGCAAGAATCTTTTACGGTTCCTAAAGTTTCGGCCATGAACTATATTTTCTTTCTTGTAGATGACGACATTATTAGGAAAGGACGAAACCATGGTGTGAATGCAATGAATTGTGACTCGAGAGTCAAAAGTCACCATTTGGCGACAGGCAAAACGACGACCGTACTCTATAAATAATTAAATATATTATTAAGAAGACAAAACAGCTATTTTCCAATTGAGGGTTAGGGCAGGTGGAACGTCAATAGAGGACCCATCCCAATGAATCTTGGAACTATTTGCCCAATAATATCTCCAGTACACTATTAGAAAACACACGTATTAGACATAGAAAATTCAATATCTAAAACCAAATTCAATATCTACTGAGTCATTAAACACGGAATACCTGTGTCTATTGTGTAAGTCTTGTTCTAGTAAGAAACTTGGGCACGAATATATACCGTATCTACAATGAATTTTGTCCCATTTTCGGTTTTATTTTCGTATCTAATTCTTGTCTAAAAAAAATTAATTTATTTTGAAATAAAAATAAAAAACTCCGTGTTAGAATCCATTTCTAATACACATAATTTAGACACAAAACCAGTTCCGAATTTATTTTTCGTTTTGATAAATTTTTTCTTGTAGTGATAGTATTTTGTCGGGGGAAAGAAGTTTCCAATTAGAGGGAGGTTAGAAATAGAGAGAGGCGACAAAGGAGACTTTTCACAAGAAAGCAAACGAATTAATTAACTGTGCATGTGATCAGTACTACGATTACATACCAAGTGGTTCCTAAAAACTTGCGTAAATCCCTAACTTCTCCATACATAAAGTAGTTTTATGATGATAAAGGTGAAGTCTTAATAACAGATAATTTTCATTTTGAATAGCAATCCAATCCATGCCTTTAGAAAATTCAAATTCAAGAAAGAAAAGAAAAAGAACGCTTCATATTTCCAACTTTATTGAAACGAAGTATCTCATACTATTCATTTGTATGAGTCACAAAAACACCAGTAAAACCGCAATCAGTTCACAACTTCAAATGGTCTGACAACCATTTTTGTCCTTGAATCAGTGTAGCGAACAAAAATAATATTTCAATAAGCTTATGCATGGAAGAATATATATATATAGATATAGATATTTATATGCATATGCTATCATATAAGTTTCCAAATATAGAAGTGATCATAAACTCACCAGGACGATTTTGATCTCTCGACGTGCGTAATTTTGTATTAATAATTTTTGAGGTATGATTACTTTAGAGAAGATAGTCTTCGGTGGGGAGAGACATAGAGTCGTGTGTTGTAATATTAAGGTATTTATAACTGAAGGAAGTGCGCTTTACAAAGGCATCCTCTAACGAATATTCTCTTGATGCTTTTGGCATTTTGCCACGTGGACCAATTTTTCTGACGTGGCATAATCGGGCGGAAACGTTTTGGTCAACGGTATGAGATACTTTCATTGGTACATTATTATAATAACTATTATCATTAATCAAGATTTCCAAAAGTGCGCGGACTGTGACAACAATCTACGCGAGAAAGTTCGAAGTATATAATACGGTTAATTGAGTTTATAATAGGAGTATACGAATGAACTTTGTCTCTTTTGCAATTTCCACACATTTAAAGGAGTCGTTCAGAATCTTCGGCTATAAATAGGCTAGCTATAAGTCATTGTAAATCATCGAAAACAATAACTGCTTCTTATATTCAGTATATACAAGTGTTGTGAAGAAAAATATTCAGAGAGTTGGTGAGTCTCCTATTATAAGAGAGATAGAGCTAGTTTTTTCCTTACGGTAGAGAGTTGTAACTCCTAAGTTACCCACAGTAAAATTTCCTTACCTTGCCCGTGGTTTTTCACCCCGACTTTGGGGTTTTTCACGTAAATTCCTGGTGTCTCCTTTTATTTTATACTGTACGTTTACAACAAGTGTCCCCACATTTAATAATTGCTTATTTCAAGAATAAATAAGTAAGTTAGTAGCGTACGTGCATCATTAGAATCTTATCTTTTTGGCCATTACTATTTTTATTTGGGTAGTCAACTATTACATCTCATAATTCAACATACGGACGTTGCGTAAGTGTAGCCATAGTTTCGAAAACTATAGCTTACCAAAAGTCCGACATGGGCATTATGGATAACTAAGACAACGTAAACATTTGACTCGTATCCAAATAATTATTGCAACTTGGTATTTAAATAATCACTTTGTTTAATTAGAAAAAAAATACAATTTACCCCAAATGAAAAAAAAAAAGGTCATGACTTTGTAGTATGTAATCCCTGAAAATCGTCGCTAAATACCAAAGACTAGCATCTCATGCATAAGGGTTTACATGTATAGGACAAGACATGTGAATAAGTAGGCTAATTACATTTGAATTACTTAACTAAGAGCTTATCAATACTTTGGCTTTTGATGATTATACCCTCGTCGATAGGTAATTAGGAAAGAGCGTACATCAATTTCCTCCAAGGGTCCACTCAGACCAAGTCAAGTCAACTTTTAGTTTTTTATTCATTATTTTCTTTTGGCTTTAACTTGCACTTAATATCTGACGCGACATTAAATTAAAGGGTATATTACTAGTCAGTACCTATTAGCCAAGTTTGAATATAGTTCAGGCCCCATATAGTTTTAACTTAGACCCAAGGACCAAAGTACCGATAATATAAGTTTTAAGAACCTAGGTGACAGGAAATGACATTTCTATCCTTTATAGTTGTAAAAAATTACACCCATTTGCCATCGTCTCTTTCGTTCGACTTTCGTTGCTTTTAGGACTATAATACCGACTGAAATCTCGTTGTTAAGGTGCAAATAAGATGGATCGACTTCGTTTTCTCATGGGTACTTATAATCATCGAATAATTTAATAGTTCAAGCGAAATTATTATGATAATCCAGTTCAAAAAAACGCGATCATAAATGGGTCAAATATCGATTTAATGGCCGACACGAAATTGAGTGAATTTGATAATGGGTCTTAATAATTAACGAGAATTAGTGAGTTTATGAAAGAAGTAGTGAAGAATTTTGATGTGACGTACGTATATTGAAGATTTTGTGAACACGATAACTGGGTAACAATTTATGCAACTTAAGTAACAAATGTGATCACGATAGTAACAGATATAACCTATATAGTAACTGATCGTTGAACAAAAGTAACAATGTCCAAAAACAGCTCTGTTACGAAAATCATCAACGATTCTAATATAAGGTTAAAGTCGCGGAAATGTCGATGTTATTGACCGAACTAGGTTAATTAGGTTTATACTGAAATATTACTCCAAATCCAATTCGAAAATTTAGTGGTGGAATCTCACTTCAATTGTCGAAAATTTCAAAATAATCGACCCTAATCTCATTATAAAACAGTACATGACTAACAGAATACTGAAAATAAATAACAACTTTATGTTTATCGAATACCAAACCACTAACATTAATTAACTACAGAACTATTACAGATAACGAATTTGTCCGAAAAATAACAGATCTGGAAAATATATTTTAGCAATAAAATCGATAACCCTCAATTGAATCGAAGAATTAGACGAGCAGCGACGGCCCGACGACCAGCGACGACGACCAGCGTTATTCGAAGAATTCACCGACGACGACAATGGCCAAGAAATCGCAGAAATCGAAGAAAGCAGCGAGCCATCCCACGAGCGAAGAGCAGCGACGACCACGAGGAGCGAAAAATCCCAGGACTCTGGCCGAAAAATCGAAGAAAGCAACGACGCAGAAGGAAAAAATCCCACGACTTTGGGTACGCGTTGTTGAAAGATGATGTTGGTACGTGGGATGAAATCAACAACACCGGCGACATCCGATTATATCGGGCGCAAATCTTAGCCGGTTTGTTACAATTTGCTGCTATGTATGTCTGAGACTTATTTGTAGGATGTATCTTTTGAACAAATTTAGCTTCAGTTGCTGAAATTGTGTGCATGATTCTGGTTATTTCTTCTGTTGTTTGCTGAAAATGCTATATTGTTTACTGTTTTTTTGCAGTAACAGTTTAACCGTCATCAGAAACAATTTGTTGGAATAAAGTAACAGAAATTGACATATTGGTAACAATGAAACAAAACACGAGTAACAGAATAGCTATTCAAAATAACAATTTAACATGTGATTAGTTTGCTTTATTATTTTTAAATTTTATATTGCAAACACTTTACATTCACTAAAATATATGAATTTACCAAGATTTTGATAAAAATATATCAGTTTAGTTTGTGATTTTCGTGGAGATTATGTTGAGATTGAAGAAGTTGAAGTATATAGTATGAAGAACAAGTAACACTCTTCTTGAAAGGATGATCATGCTTCTACCAAATTGATTCTACTTACACAAAACGTGTTACAAATGAACTATTGGTTGTTTATTACAATCTAGATGGTCGACCTAAAACAAATGATTCATCAAAATTAATGACATATTCGATTAATCTTAATCGCAAATGCTATATTGTTTACTGTTTTTATGCAGTAACGGTTTAACCGTGATCAGAAACAATTTTTTCGGATAAAGTAACAGAAATTGACATATGGGTAACATGTATACACATCACTAGTAACAGAATAGTTAGACAAAATAACAATTTAACATGTGATGTTTATTATTTTTAAATTTTATATTGCAAACAATTTACATTCACTAAAATATATGAATTTACCAAGATTTAGATAAACATATATCAGTTTAGTTTGTGATTTTCGTGGAGATTATGTTGTGATTGAAGAAGTTGAAGTATATAGTATGAAGAACAAGTAACACTCTTCTTGAAAGGATGATCATGCTTCTACCAAATTGATTCTACTTACACAAAACGTGTTAGAAATGAACTATTGGTTGTTTATTACAATCTAAATGGTCGACCTAAAACTAATGATTCATCAAAATTAGTGACATATTCGATTAATCTTAATCACAAATGCTATATTGTTTACTGTTTTTATGCAGTAACGATTTAACCGTGATCAGAAACAATTTTTCCGGATAAAGTAACAGAAATCGACATATGGGTAACGTGTATACACATCACTAGTAACAAAATAGTTAGACAAAATAACAATTTAATATAAATGATTCAACAAAATTAATGACATCTTCAATTAATCTTAAACGTGATATATTCACTAAAATATATGAATTTACGAAGTTTTAGATAAAAATATATTGGTTTAAGTTATGATTTTAATCACAAACCCTAATCCACAAACTATAATAATTCTAGTAACATATAAACATATAACTAGTAACAGTTTACACATATTGGTAACAGATAATCTATGCTTGATTTTACTTAGACTCCCGCCCAAAATTCATCTCATTATGGTTTTCTCGCCCGAAATTTCACCGACAATTTAGCAACAATTTAGTCAACATAGTAACAGAAGCGCATATACTAGTAACATATCCTGAGAATTTTACAAATCGACCAAAATGAAAAAAATAGACCCAACTTTATAGGGTCGATCGTATTTTCACGAATTAAATGATGAACATCGAACAAACGACCGAACGAGGTGCCGCACTGAGCTGCTCATACTATGGGCACTTCTAATTTATCCATATTAGATGTAATCGTTGCCGAAAACGGCTTTGATTTCATCTTACGGCTAAATAACGGATTTGGCAGACATAGTAACGAGTTTGAGCTTTGATGACAGTATAATATACCAAATTATTGGGGTCGACCGTATTTTTGCAAAATTAAAAGATGAACGTCGGACGAACGAGCAAACAATGTGCCGCACCGAGCTTCCCATACTATGGGTACTTCGAATTTATACATATTAGATGTAATCGTTGCCAAAATCGGCTTTGGTTTCATCTTATTTTCGCAAATTAGAACACTACACATGGTAACAATTAAGTTTAGTTTAATAACGGTTTTGACAGACCTGGTAACGATTTTGGCAAAACAGGTAACATATTTGACAATGCGAGTAACAGTTTGGACACAGTAAAAATATACCCAAATTATTGGGGTCGACCGTATTTCACGAAATTAAAAGATGAACGTTGGACAAACGTCCAAACAATGTGCCGCACCGAGCTGCCCATACTATGGGTACTTCGAATTTATACATATTAGATGTAATCGTTACCCAAAATGGTTTTGATTTCATCTTATTTTCGCAAATTAGAACCCTAAAATAAAATTCATTACAAATCTTACATCTTGCGTCGTCAATACTACAATATATCCTACCTTACACGCCAAAATTGGTTGGTTAATGGGCACTCGAAAATTCGGATTTCGATTTACTGTAAAAACGAGATTCATAAGATAAATATTCTTTGTCGATAACAATTTTCTGCATCATAGTAACATATAAGGGATGGAAAATAACAGTTTACCAGACGTTTATAACAATATAGTCTAACAGCATAACAGAAAGTCGCCGGAAAATAACACTTAGTTCAGTATGTTAGGAAGGGTCTTTTCGTCAATACATATTTTTTATCCTTATCTCTGCAATTTTTGAAATAGTTAGTCCTTTAAACTAATGGGGCTTCTGACAGGTACTGAACCCTTTATAAAGTTACTGAGTGGGAACTGATTAGAAAATTCCCCTAAATTAAATTAAGACAATTTAGGCAACCGAAAAGTCTTAAGTCAACTTGCGATTAATAATTGGGACATGCGTGAAAATTGTTTGCATTGATGGGAAGTGGTTCGAGGTGTCTTAAATGTCACTGTGCTTCGTCTTATCATAAGTATCACTCTTACATGTAAGTACATAAGGTAGGCAATGGACCAATATTTAATCACGCGTATAGATTAATGCAAATCAGATAAGAAAATAAATGATTATGATAATTGATGAAGAGGGACTAATAGATTGATGTATGTATGTTGGCAAGCGAGCCTAAGTCACAATGCTCACTAATAATGCTCTAACGTGGCCGCAAAGTCCAAAGTGATCGCTTATCAAATGCATGTTTAGAGGTCAATATTGAAGATGCAATAGAAAAAAATATCCTCCAACACATTTTTTTTCATGAAGGGAATGATTGTATTTTATTCTCTAATGCAACGCACTTAAACAATAATTTGATGATGAAAATCATTCAAATATCAAAAGTAATGAAACAACGTATGCCCGCCGCACCTCACCCACCAATATCTGATTCTAGTGGGCTGCATTTTGATTGAAATAATAATTATAACGATGGTTCCACTAGTTAGGTCTTCTAAGAGATTTTCAATGATCAATATATAAAAGTAGGTGCCTAAATTCAAAAGAAGAGTTGACTTTTTTTTTTTTTTTCAGGAGGAGTCGTGATATTTTCTAGTCGAAAATGTTGGAAAGGAAATGTTAAAAGGGTATTCTATTACGCAAAGTATAAAGTCAACTTGAATACCTTTTGGTAGGAAATACGAGTTCTTAGAATACGATGCGTTACGTTGCGTTTACATGATTTTCAGCAATATTCCATTTTTTGTCTCTAAATTCAGTTCCATATATGGTTAACGAAAATCCGCCTATCTTCCGTGGGTATTAGAAGTTCAACTTACCTTCTTCAACACAGTACGCTTTCTATTATTACAAGATTTTGTGGGATATCATATCAAATTTCAATCCCTTAAATAAAAAGTTTGTGAACAATATACAATAAATATAGTGAGCCGTATTCATCTATTGCCAATTGATTTTAGAATATGGTTTAATTTTGGACTTCATATGGCTTAAACACAAATAGATATGCTCGACGAAATCTCAGAAAAAAAAGAATAACACAAGTTCATATGTATCAAGATTGTATCTTGTTTTGTGTGAGGGTGCGAAAGTAAATAGAACTGAATTCTCATTCAAGGAATAGAGTATTGTAAAGTGCGTATTTATACAGAGGGGAAAAAGTAGTAGCCGTTAACCTACTTAACCGCTAACTTATAGAAACGCCAATATCAGAGACGTTTTATATATGGCCCATTCATGAGCCCACTAAGAATTAATAAAAGCGCGGAAACGTTTTTAACAGTGCTGAACTGGTTCAAACTTAGGCGCGAGCTTTATGTTTGGAGCTTCCTCAGCTTTAGTCTGTGCAGAACCAGTTCTTGAACTTGATAGCCCCCCGCAAGATGGACGGTAGAGGTTTCTAACAGCCATCTTGGACAAAGCACGTTGTAAGAGAGGGCCGGTGAGCGGTTTAGTAAGGACATCTGCGACTTGATCCTCAGAACGAACGGGTAAGAGCCGAATGGTTCCCTGTTGAACGTGATGGCGAATAAAGTGGCAATCGACCTCAATATGTTTTGATCGCTCGTGGAACTTCGGGTTGGAAGCTAAATGGAGAGCTGACTGATTATCGCAGTAGACGACAAGGGTAGGAAGAGAAGGTATCTTCAGTTCATCTAAGAGCTGTTTGATCCACAGAACTTCACTGATGACAGAACCGAGCGCACGGTATTCAGCTTCTGTAGACGAGCGTGAGACTGTGGGTTGCCTTTTGGCTTTCCAGGTGATGAGAGAGTCTCCGAGAAAAGTGCAGTAGCCTGTGATAGATTTGCGAGAGTCGTGGCAAGTTGCCCAATCGGCGTCCGAGAAAGCCTTGATCTGCAAATGAGGAGAAGAACTCATGAATACACCTTGCCCGGGAGAACCTTTTAAATACCTGAGGAGATGATGAGCCGCGGTGAGATGACTCGTTCTGGGTGAGGCAATATACTGACTGAGCTTGTGGACCGTGAAAGCAATGTCTGGCCGGGTAAATGTGAGATAAAGCAGGCGGCCAATTAATCTTCTGTACTGAAAGGGCTCGGCCAGCAGCTCGCCTTCATCAGCTGATAGTCTGATGCTAGGGCTCATGGGCGTGGACAAGGGCTTAGATTCCAGATAACCAGTGTCATCTAGGAGTTGAATTGTGTACTGCCGTTGGGAAAGGTAGATGCCCTCACTGCTGCGAGCCACTTCAAGTCCAAGAAAAAATCTCAGATCACCAAGATCTTTTATTTTGAAGCGGGCGCCGAGAAAGTCTTTCGCCTTCTGAATTTCCTTGAGGGAAGGTCCTGCAATGATGATATCATCGACATATACGAGTAAAACAAGTAGGTTATTTCCTGTACCCTTGATGAACAAAGTGTGATCGGATTGGGTTTGCAAGAACCCAAAATGTTCCACAGCCTCAGTAAATGTTTTATTCCACTGGCGAGAGGATTGTTTTAGACCGTAGATGGCCTTTTGCAGCTTGCACACCATTTTATCTGAGCCCTTTCTGGAGTGACTGGTGTGATATCCTTGCGGTAAATCCATGTACACTTCTTCGGCTAACTCACCATTGAGAAACGCATTGTCCACGTCAAGTTGTACACAGAACCACCGAAGCTTAGCTGCGAGTGATAATATAATCTTGATAGTGCTAGGCTTTGCAACTGGAGCAAAGGTATCAATGTAATCGATTCCCTCCATTTGAGCAAATCCCTTAGCCACCAAGCGGGCCTTGTGCTTTTCTACCTGCCCATTGGAGTTGAATTTGAGCTTGAATACCCATCTGCAACCTATTGAATGTTTTCCTGTTGGTAAGGGAACTATAGTCCAGGTGGCATTGTTTTCTAGAGCAGTGAGTTCTTCATTCATGGCTCTCAACCACTCCTGGGATCTGGATGCCTCGGAGAAGCTGCGTGGCTCTTTTGCCTGGGAGACATTGCAGATTAGTGCCTGATATTCCTTAGAAAAATTTTGGTAAGTAAGAAATTTGGACAAAGGATACAAATTGCTGTCAGCAATAAGGGTGCTGCAATGATAGTCTCGCAGGTATGGGGGCCTTCTCTGCTGCCTATTTGATCTCCTCTGGACATCATGAACCTGTGGTAATTCAGAATCAAGCTGCTGCTCCTGAACTGAATGAGATGGGGCTGAGTCACTTTGTTCTGCAGAGAGGTGCTCTGTGGTATGCCCTGCAGGAGGTTGAAATTCTTCTTCTGTGTGTTCTAAAATTTCCTCAGCGTGTCCTAGACCTGCTTCAGTAGGAAGATTGTCTATGCATGAGGTAGGCAGAACAGAGTTTGGAAATGGATCTGCTTGGACAGAAGCATTCTTGGCTTGTCTGAAGGGGAAGATATGTTCTGCAAATCTGACGTCCCTTGAGATAAATACTTCTCTGGTATGCAGATCCAGTAATTTATACCCCTTCACTCCATTGGGGTATCCAAGGAAGACGCATTCCCTTGCTCGAGGGTCAAATTTCCTCCTCCCTGCTGCCAAAGTGGAGCTGAAACAAAGGGATCCAAAGCTTCGCAAGAGATTGTAGTTAACAGGCTTGTTAAACAATAACTCAAAAGGACTTTTGTTATGCAAGATCACCGAGGGTGTCCGGTTAATCAAGAAGGTGGCTGTGAGAATGCATTCAGACCAATACTTGATGGGAACTTCTGATTGAAAGAACAAGGATCGAGCCACGTTCAAGAGGTGTTGATGCTTCCTCTCAACTATAGAATTTTGTTGCGGAGTTTGTACGCACGACCAATGATGTATAATACCTTTATCTTTGAGCAGCATATCAAGATTAAACTCGGGTGCATTGTCTGTTCTTATCACTTTCACCCTTGAGCTGAACTGAGTTTCCACAATATTCAGAAAATAGCTGATAATAGATGGTACTTCAGATTTGTATCTAAGCATAAAGACCCAAGTAAATCTTGAAAAATCATCAACTATAGTAAGAAAGTATCTATGTCCTGGATGGGATGATGCATGAAACGGACCCCAAACATCACAATGAATTAAATCGAAAGGGGAGCAAACTGATTTGTTATTATCTGGAAAAGGAAGCCTCTTTTGCTTAGCAATTGGGCAGATTTTACAGCAAGAATCTACCACAGTATTCATGTCACTCAAAGTGGACTTCAACATGTTTAGAACTTTATGTGAGGGATGGCCCAATCTTTGGTGCCAAAGTTCTGCAGTAATCTTGTTAAGGAAAACAGGTGAGGAAGGGACTGGTTTTGTATCTGCATCAGCTCGAATGAAGTAAAGCCCTTCAGCTAAGCTACCCTTGCCAATCATTCGCAGTGAGGCATCCTGAATTTCAAACCCATTAGTCCCAAAACAGAACCTGTAATTCTTTTCCTTGGCCAAGAAACTCACAGACAAAAGGTTAAAATGGAATTGTGGGATAAAAAGCACCTCAGTCAAAATCAGATGCTGATTTATCTTGACAGATCCCACTTTATTAGCCCTTATAGTTGTATTATTTGGCAGTATCACATTATATTCTTCTATCTCGTGTAAATCATGCAAAGAATCTAAGTTTCCACATACATGCTTGGTAGCTCCCGTATCAATCAACCATATGTCCTCATCATACATGCTAGGCAGATTAAAAGATAAGCACTTACCTGAAGACTTACCTGGCTGGCCAACTGATGCCATATTTTCTGAAGGCAAGTTGATGGTGTGTTGATTCAGTAAGTTCTTCAGACTCAGTAGCTGTGAGGAGGTCATTTGGAGCTGAACAAGGTTGTCCTCAGTGTGACTCTGCCTGGTAGTTCCTTGATCTGTGGCCTGTGAAGGCTTCTCTGTTAGCCTTTCCACCCCAAGTTGATTCACTCTAGCCCCTTTCTGCCTCGCACCTGCTCGAAAACCAGGAGGAAATCCATGGACCTGGTAGCAGATGTCTATCGTATGCCCCCTTTTTCCACAGTGAGTGCAAAGAGGCCTCACAGATTCCTTTCTTGGCTGATACACACCTTTCTTGGTCACTTCTTGATTACTGTTAGATGCCATCATCGCCATGCTACTTATTTGTTCATCTCCTGCCCTAAGAGTTCCAGAGACCATCGATCTCTGCCTCTCCTCTTGCACTACGAGACTGAACACCTTATTGATAGAAGGTAATGGATCTATGAGAAGAATTTGCCCCCTAACCTGCGAATATGAATCATTTAATCCCATTAGGAACGTAAGGACATGTTCGTCATTGAAATAATCCTTCATCGCCTTTATTCCTCCACATGTACATGGACAAGTCGGCTGATAATTGGTCAGCTCATCCCAAAGCGCCTTCAGCCTAGTAAAGTACACGCCTACACTGCTCGCTCCTTGTTCCAGATTTATGAGTTGTTTCTTCAGCTGAAAAACTCTCGGTCTATTTGATTGGCCAAACCTTTCTTGAAGGTCGTCCCATACTTCTTTGGCTGTTGAATTGTACAGCACACTGGCCGATATCTCTTTCGAGACCGAATTGAGGATCCACGAGATCACGATGTTATTGTTTCGCTTCCAAGAAATCAGCTTGTTTTGATCTGCTGCGCCTGGATTTTGAATTTCACCATTTACGAACCCTTCTTTATTTCTGCCGGTGAGTGCGATTAGCATAGCTCTGCTCCAAGTCGCGTAGTTATCGCCATTCAAATGCTCATGAACGAGCAACTGACCTGGAGCATCAGCGTTGCTGAGAAAGAAAGGGTCGTTGATCAGTGTTGCAGCCGTCGAGTTTGGCGCCATTGATTGGTCTTCTTCTGCCATCGAACACCTGCTATTTGAGATGGGATTTTAGGGTTCTTGAATCTTGGCTAACGCAGCTCAAGAAGTTTTTCGCTCTGATACCATATCAAGATTGTATCTTGTTTTGTGTGAGGGTGCGAAAGTAAATAGAACTGAATTCTCATTCAAGGAATAGAGTATTGTACAGTGCGTATTTATACAGAGGGGAAAAAGTAGTAGCCGTTAACCTACTTAACCGCTAACTTATAGAAACGCCAATATCAGAGACGTTTTATATATGGCCCATTCATGAGCCCACTAAGAATTAATAAAAGCGCGGAAACGTTTTTAACAGTGCTGAACTGGTTCAAACTTAGGCGCGAGCTTTATGTTTGGAGCTTCCTCAGCTTTAGTCTGTGCAGAACCAGTTCTTGAACTTGATAATATGTATTCATTTAACACAACTGATAATTATAAAAGAAACTCAAATTCTGAAATGGGACAAAGCAGAAGTTCCATCAAGCCCTCTGTTGTTGTAATAAGTAACATACTCCTTCACAGTAGTTTCCCTAAACCTCGCCCGATTATCCTCAGACAAGAGCTCCTCGATCGGTCCGTACAACGTAGACGTTAGATCGCCTCTGAAGAAGCACGCCACAGATACCCTCGCCCTCGAATCGCTCGCGAGGACTCGATGCTCAGAACTTACGAATTTATCGTTCGACAGAAGCTGAAGAAAGAAAAAGACATCTTCGATCCAGTGCTTTGCTGAATGAACACTTCATCTAAAAGCTTAAACTCGAAGGAACTTCATCATATTTTAGATTTATATATTTCTATTTACAAAGCCAACCATAAATTAATCGATTGATACAAAGTACTATGAATCTCCGCATAGGACACCAGAATATCGTACCATGAACAAAGAAATGCATGGGAGAAAAAAAAACCTATTGGCTCGGACGTATCTGACTACTTCATGCATGTCCCACTCGGCTCGGACGTGTAATTTTCTTAAATGAGTGGTCGCGGTAATTCGTACTCAAGACCAATTTAGTCACTAAGCTATGATATGATCAATTCACCTAAAAGTTTAAGTTTGAAGGAATATCATATATACTTTGAGTTTCTATATTTTATTTCCAACACATATCTACCAAGACAGAGACCCTTAGGGTGTTTTTGGTTCGTGGGAAGTAGTAGGGAAAAAAACGGAAAAGGAAAATTATTTTCGTGTTTGGTTGATCGGAGAAATACGAAAATAAAAAAAAAAAAAAAGAAAATTGGTTTATTTTTTACTTGAAACTAAGGAAAACTAATTTCCTCACCAAATGGTGCGGAAAACGAAAGAAAAACTTACAGAAATCATTTTCTCCCTCGTTTTTCCACCATAATTTTCTCAAACCAAACATAGTGTTAAGTACTTGCCTGAAGGAGATCTCCAATATTGACCACTAGAGCTCCCGGCACGTCAGGAACGTCGGCCCAACCGCCCTGGTGCAGAACTTGGAGCCCCTCGACTCGATCGTTCAGAAGCACAGTTAGGAAATCGCTATCGGCGTGCTGGCTCGTGCCGTAGGTGAGCTCTGGCTCGGGACACTTGGGGTAGTAGTGCCCGAGGATGGCTAGCCCGTCGTCGCACTGCATTCGCTCGAGGCGATCGCTTTCGAGGCCGAGCGCCTCGGATAGTAATCGGAATAGAGTTCGTCCCAATCGCACGACGTGCTCTACGTACTCGTACATAATATCTCTGCGTCGAGAAATCGGGGCAAAAAGAATTAATCAAAAAACCTTACTAACATACGATGTTCGATATGTAATTACATTGCAACAATGTTTGATGATCACTTCACCTAAAACAACAAGATTTGAGTAATAAAATTCCCTGTTATCCACTCTAAAATCAATTAGTGATAGATGCAGTAGTCCAAAATTTTAAAATTGGCCATTACATTAGGAGAAATATCGAATTATCATAGATATGGGAAATAAGATCCCACCTAGACTAATGAGCAACATACAGGTCTAAGATTTCGCTCTAAAATCAATTGGCAATACATTGAGTAAGACAAAGCTTATAAACAAGTCATAACTATATTATTATATCTAATAGACGTGGGACTTGGATTTGATACCTGCAAACAGCGGGCAACTCCTCGGGCTTAGGCGGGTCGGGAATCATCTGACAGAAGAAAGTGTCGCGCCAATTCGCCAACGGGGCGCTGAAGAGATCGAAGTTACTATTGTAGAGGAACCTTCTTCCTTGATCTCTAGTGTACCACTCTTTCTTCTCTTCGAAGCCCATTTCGTAGAATCTTTCAGTTCCATCGAGCATCTCCCTCATTACATGGTCAGGGATACCATGATTGATCACTTGGAAGAAACCCCATTTCTCAGATGCTGACTTAACTCTTTCGACTATTTGCTTGCGCTCGATGGGATCATTTTCGGCGTTCTTGAGATCGATCAAGGGAAACTGATCTTGGGAAGGATGATGGATTTTGACGACTGAGTTATTGCTTTGAGGATGTAAGAAGATTCTTGGAAGTTTTGTGATGCCATTGTCGGCTAGGCCTTTGACGCCTGCTCTTGTGTCGTCGAATGCTTTCAACTCACTTTCCCTGTCCCAATTCACTATTGACGTTTCCATCGCAGAGAAGATCAATTATTACAGCGATAAGCACACAAAGAAGAACACAGTTTTGTAGCGAGGTGAGTCAACTTAAAGTGCTTGAACAAAACATTATTGTCCTTTGATTGTGGCTGTCCTTTTAGAAACGTGTCCATCTTCCCTTCTTAAATTGTAAACTACGCAAGCATGGATCTTTGAAACAAGAAAAATTAAAGGGTAGAAAAATCAAATGTACTGTAATAATATGAATGATATGGGAAATTTTTGTTATTGTGTGATTCTTGATTTCCTCTATTAAATTTTGCTGAGCACCAATCGAAAGGTTAAAGGGGCCGAAAGTGTAATTATGCAACGGCTTCCGTAACCAAATTTGAAAGGTCCTCCTACGCATATATAGATAATTCTTTATAGATATATGTGTGTGTGTTCAAAGCAACGTCACCAAAATTCTCGCACGCTTGATGAAGTGTATTTCGTTGGCATTTTGGTAAAATGTCACAAAGTTGAAAGAGTGCCTTAAAATGTCACACCAAACGTACAAAAGTTTCACATCTTCAAAAAAAAAAAAAGGCTACAAACAACCTAATGAAAGATAAACCTTTTGCATAAATGTGCCTTAATTGCTATGCCTCTCATGGTTTTTTCCGAAGGACCATGGCTACGTATACGAACCCTAGCCCATCTTCATTGGCCGTCGTCTCTTCATCGATCAACCTCTCATACTCATCGAAGACATCGTCCAATATTTCTCCGCCAAAGTGGTGTGAGATCATCGATTCTTGAATTGCCCTCACAGTGCCCGCCATCATTTTCCCGGGAACCCTAAGTTTCGTCTCGATAGTCTCGAAGTGTTCGAGTTCGAAGGAGCCTTGTTCTCTTACCTCGTGCTCTATTTCCTCATGGCACGGCTCGTAATAATGAACGTCGTACGATTCCAATGCCTCCTCGTCGACTTTGCTCTGTGAACGTCGAAAAAATTGGGAAGGAGTAAATTTAATTTTAGTCTTGTAACTAACTCTCATGAAAATTTCATTTTCGTCTTATAATTTGTCCATGTCGAAGTCCAAGTCCAGTATGTTTGCAGTATTTGTTATAAATAATTTTTTTGTAAATCTTTCAGCATTTTTTTTATTGCTTCCGGCAAGAACAAAATATCTTTCGTCCAATAATAAAACGTTAATCAAATTGGCAAAGCGTAAATGACTAAAAGGGTATTTATTGATAAATCGCGTAAATATATTGGACTAGTTCTGAACGCGGGCAAACAGGACAAGAAACGAATTTCGTGAAAGGTTTACGACTAAATTTTTAAATATATTTTCTAAACATAATGGTCTAGTTTTGGATGCGGACAAGTTAGAGGAAGAAAAAAGCATTATATTTTACTAGTACTTTTAGCACACCCTAGTGTGTGCAAAAATATAAAATTGATTATTAGTGTATGATTTTAATACTAAAAATAGATTGAGGTGGTTATTATGAGTTTTAAAGTTACGTGGTTTAATAAGTTTTTTTTTTTTATAATTGATATGCTAAAAATAGAATGAGGTGGTTATTATGATTTAATAGGTTTTTTATTTTTTAGTAGTAATTGAAGTTGAAAATATTTGATTGGTCAATTTTGACAGATCAATTTACAACTTTCCCTAGGCTCTTTATATAAGAGTATAGATTACCTTAGCGACAAGATTGAGGAAGGCTCGATAGAGAATTTCCCACAGGAGCGTATTGCCCTCGTTAATGATGTCCGAACTCTTCCTTCCCGAGAAAACGAGGACCACTCGCCCTCCATCAACGATCTCTTTAGATCGAGATTTTAGGAAGAGGGTAAAGTCCTCTTGGAACTGCTTGTGGTAAGCTTCGAAAACTCGTCTAGGGCTATTTTCGGTTATGTAGATGCTTCGGTTATTCATCGATTTACCTTCTTCGTCGTATATACCTTTTGGTACCTGCCAAAAAACACACAGTATAGAGCACAGGCATATGCTTTGCCTTATGTATACATTGCAAGAAATATCATCTATATCAAATACCTTAGATAGCCAATGCAAAGAGGCGAATGAGTAGGCCAAGTGCAAGCTATTATCAGGGAAGACTCTACCGTAAAAATTTCCCGGGGAAGCTGATATATAGACAGAAGGGGGCTCGTCGATATTTTTCTTCTTCTCAATTCTTAGCTCATCGAATAGGTTGGGAAGGGCGCGAAAGATCGTATTGAAATCGTTCATGGGAAGATCGTTCAAGTAAAATCGTAGCTCGGGCGAAGGTTCTTGAATCTCTGTCGAAGATTCTTCCAAAGAATTGACGATTCTCTTGATATATAGAAATGAATTCGAGCCCGACGAACAGCCTAGGTCGGCGATTCCTAGGGTTTTCGGGCGTAGGTCGAGGTATGTGTCTCTTACAGCCTTGAGAGTCATGTCTTTTGTACCTTCTCCTATACTTTTCTGTATGTAATAAGGATTATTCTTGTCATAACTTCATAATCACACACGCACACACACAGATACGTATGTGTATATATATATATATATATAGATGGATATAGATCAAAACCTGCATTGAAGAGTTCTTGAAATAGCTCTTCTCTCCGACGCCGCCGTTCATGTGGAAAGCTTTCTCCATTTTATCCTTGTTGACGATGGAATATGATTAAAGAAGATTTATATTATTTGAGAAACTCGTATATAGTCCCAATATATATAGATGGCAAATCAAAGAGGGAGCATCTTTTGCTGATGGATGCGTTTTGGGAACGTTTTGTCTCTCACTCGTCGGCGACAACTATATGGTTCAAACTGCAAACCAATTAAATGAAATATAAACAAAACCTTAAAAAATTGAAGGTTTGTTCGAAGGTTGCAGTCACTAAGTTTAGGACAAAAATCATCATCGGCATATTCTTACTTTTTGTCTGTATACCATGAGCAAGGATTGGTCGTTCCAAGGTATAAGCAGCCAATTATATGTATTTTTAATTAGTATATGTAGTCTTTAATTAATCCCAAGTTACTATTGATATATTTGTAGATGCTCTTCGATTTCGAGAAATGACATTCTTTCTGACCCTTGAAAGAAGTTAATTATTGTATACGCTCAACAGCATCATCGTCAGCATATATTTTAATCGAAACATATCGGTCAATAAATAAGAGGGAAAAAGATAAAAATATCATGGTTACGACATGACCACCCACATAAAGAAATACATAATTTGTAAAGCTATATAAGAAAAATATATAAAACTAGTATATTATACATTTCTTAATTGATCCATATGGCGTAGGCGGCGTATTGGAAATAGAGATATATAAAATTTGATACCCTCTCAACCTCTATAAGCTTAAACACTTAGAACGTGGTCATTCTAACAACTTGTAGGTGAAGTTGTTGTTTAATACTACTGATCATATAATTGATGTTGACATAATTAATCATTTATGAAGAACAAGAGCTTGCAGATTATCTCTCAATTATTTGATCATATAGAAATCTAGTTTGCATTTGATGATACAATACTTTTGATTAATTTGGCTTTCATTACAAGCATGCAAAAGGATCCTTAAAAACATCTCAAAATCTTTTCCCAGCCCTTTAGATCTTGAAATGCAGCAATGACGAAAACCCATCGAGGCCTTTCGAGTAATTGTACGAAACAAACTCTTGCACGGTCGTCCCTCTATACCTCGGCGGATCATCTTCAGACACCAACTCTTCGATCGGTCCGTAGATCTTATCACAAGGCATCAAAGACGTACTAAAGAAGCACGCCACCGAAACCCTAGGGCCATCCCCATTCGCCAAAACCCTATGCTCCACGCTCTTAAACCTATCGTTCGATATAAGCTAAACGGTGCAAAAAGAAAACAAAGAAAACCCTCGTAAGCCTTCGAAAAAAAACCATAAATCCTAAACCCTAAAAATTTCTCAAGAGGTCTACGTTTAAACTTGCCTGTAGCATGTCCCCGATGTTTATTACAAGGGCGCCTGGGACATGATGCACGTCAACCCATCGATCGTTGAAGAGAATCTGAAGGCCGCCGATTTTGTCTTGTAATAACACGGTGAGGAACCCATCGTCTGTGTGCTTGCTCGCTCCTAAGGTGCGCTCGGGCTGGGGACAGGGCGGGTAATAGTGGGCCACGAACGTGAGCCCTTTGGCGCATTCCATGTCCACCAACCGATGAGGCTCGAGCCCGAGGGCCTTAGACAGTAGCCCGAACAAGACTTTCCCGAGACTCATTACGTGCTTCGAATACTCATTTTGCACGTCCCTAAGAAAAGATCGACCAGACGTACTTCAATCAGTTTATTATGTAATGAAAACTGTTGTAAAATTCATTAGGCACTTCGCTATCCAGGTGCTAGGTGAGTTTATTCCAAATGAATAATATCACTCCAATAATACAACATTAGTACAACAATTTTTTTTCGTATTTACAACTTTTTTTTCCCAAAAAAAGGGCCAATTAATTTGGTTAATTGCCGATGAATCGGCCTCCTAGGCGATTTTCGCAGCAGCCTAGGCCAAATTTAGAATAATTTTTTAGGTAAACTAGCATGGTATTAGAGCTCAGATTAAGACGCCATGAATACAGATCTCACAAATACCAATTTAAATAAAATCCAAGTCTACGGTTAGATAAATCGGCGTAGACGTGAGAGGCGTATCAAATATAATATGATATCAATCCCCTCAACCTTAATCTTTTAGGCGAAGTGATCATTTTAACTAACATTTTCACAGTGTTAGTTAAATTAACCTGCAGGGCTCGGGCAATTCCTCGGGCTCGGGAGGGTTAGGAGCCATGAAGCAGAAGAAAGTATCCCTCCAATTTGCCCCCGGCGAAGTGAACAAGTCGAAGTTCGTATTGTACACGATCTTCCTCGTCACGTCCCTCGTGTAATAACTCTTTCTCGTGTCTGAATCTTGCTCGTTGAACCTACGTACGCCTCGGAGCATCTCATCCATTACATCGATGGGAATCCCATGGTTTACCACATGGAAAAAACCGTAGTTCTCCGACGCATGCCTTATTTCGGCCACGATTTCTTCGTTAATGCCGTTTTCTTCGAAGAATTTGAGGTCGATTATGGGGATGTTGAAGTCGAGCTTGTTCTTCGGCGGTTCGATTTTTTTTTCTTGTTTTTCTTCTTCGGGCGATACGAAGATTTGAGGAACCGTTTTGGTCCCTAAGTCGACGAGGCCCTTTACGCCTTCTTTTGTTTCGTCGAATAGTCGAAGTTCGAGGGCTCGATCGAAGGTTGGTGTAATAGAATCTGAGAGGAACTCCATTTTTTTCTTCTTCTTCTTCTTCGTTTGGATGATGAAGTTGCTTATTAGTAGAAGTTAGATATATTTGTGCTTCACTGTATTCAAATTCGTTGACTCTCTTTATGGAGGAGATGATATTATGGAGGAGATGATAGCGACAAAACTTTGTTTTTCGTCCATTCTTGATGTACATGTATTAAATTTAGATATTTTTCGATTGTCTTTTAGGATTAGTCGTCCCTATTGACTTTCTGTGAAGAACGTTTAATGGGTATGAATTGTTACGTTTTGTGGGTATTATTGGATAGCTAATTTATAAGCTTACCACGTTTATTATCGAATACAATTAAGGAAGAGACAAGTCAAATATTTTGATCAAATTTGCTTGTTTTTTTTTGCCTTATTTCTATGTCAATGGTATAGATCGATGATTGATTTCTATTCTGATATCTAAATCTCTTTAATTTTTTTTTTAAGATCAATTGAGTTTGTTGGTACCACTACGAAACGAGGCCTCTCTTGTTTTTCGCTATTTTATATTTTTTATTATTATGTTGGCCGACTATTAGGGTGAGTTTGGTATGTGGAAGTCGGTGCGGAAATGAAAAGAAACGTATTATGGTACAACACGTGAGGCGTAATGTATAACGTTACGATGCGTGCATTTCATTTTCCTTTTCTTTTCCGCGTTGGATTCCGCATACCCAAACGGACCCTTACAGAATACACCCTGTATGTTCAACCTTGGAATATACGATAACAGTACACACGAAGATTAAAAAGATAATGCAATAATAGCATAAAGGGTCTTAATCTAATTACGATAATATCGATATAATAAGACAATGTTGATAAGAAAATCTACGCATATCTAACGTTAAGCGTAATACGCACCGTATGTTCGGCGAACGGATGACAGCTCGCCACGTAGGCAGATTACGGCCGTTGGATCTCGTTAACTCAATAGCGTCCATCCCACCTTAACGTCTGTTGCCGAGCTGGCTAACGACGTTAGCTACCTTCCGTTAACCGATGGGTCAAATAGATGCTATTTAGATTTTATTATGGTCAATGTAATATTAACCTTTCGGTAGTATAAAGCGGTTTTGTTTAGCACCATAATCAAATCTCTCAATTGTTTGCGTTTTTTCGATTTCCAATGTCGCCAACACCTCCGTAGACCCTCTCATATCCATTGCTAACCTAAATCGCCCTCTCAAACACGTTAGTTTTTAAAAAAATCATCACCTCGTACGTCGTCCACATGTGAATAATAAATAATAAAATTTCTTAAAAATTAACGTGTTGGGAGAGGGCAATTTAGCTTGTCAATGGATATGTGTAGGGGCGCGCATAATTCGGTATACCGATCGTAATTACCAAATTACCGAAAATTCGGTACAAACCGAACCGAACCGAAAAATTTCGGTTCCATATTCGGTTTTCCAAAAAAAAATTCCGTATTCGGTTCGGTATAGAATTTTAGTTCGGTAAATTCGGTATACCAAATTACCGAAATTTTTAAATTAAAATATATTATATTATATTAATAGTGAAAGTATAAATATAATTATATTAAATTATATATATATATTGATTTAAATATTACGGAATCTTTATTTTTTTTTACTTTTCTATCGAAAATTCGGTTATTTTGGTAAAAACCGAATTTACCGAAAAAATTCGATAAAAACCGAATACCGAACCGAGCTCGGTTCGGTATTTGGTTTATAAATGGGTGAACCGAAATTTCGATTCGATTCGGTACGGTATGTACCGAACGAACACCCCTAGATATGTGAGGGTCTACGGGGGTGTTGGCGACGTTGAGAATTGAAAAAACGCAAACAATTGAGAGATTTGCTTACAGTGCTCACGGTGGTTGCTCACGGTAGGTGGGCACCATAGCAAATCTCTTAGTTTGATTCTTTCATCGTATTTCTTAATTCTTCTAAATATAGGGTTTTTTTCTAGGGGGATTTACAGAAAAGTACCTAATTATATAAAAAGTTGCAAGTCAGTACCTTGTTAGTATTTTTTGATATGTAGGTACCTATTAAAATAAATTTTTTGTACATTGGTACCCGTTCCGCTGCAAGGTACGTCATATAACACATTATGTACCATAGAGAAACGTATTGTGGTACATAATACAATGAGAAATTGTACATCATATAACCCATTAAGATGGCGTGTAGTACCGATATATGTATCATATAAACGCGTGACGTGGTACGTCATACACATATAAAAAGGTACGTCAAGACTGAAAAAATGGCACACACAGTCAAACGGGTACTTATATAAAAAATTTTCTGATATGGGTACTTGTTTGTAAATTTTTTATATAGATGGTATATTTGTGTAGATTCACCTTTTTTCTATTATAAAAAATATGAAAATATGTTGTTTTCTAATTTTATAAAATATGTGACGTACACAATCATCGTCTCCATCCATTCCACCGTCCCTCGCCTAACTTATTATTCCCGATTAAGAGCATCTCCAATCGATATCCAACTAACCAAAATATATACTAAAAGTTCTCCAACCGTACACCAAACGCAAACGCGAAATACGTTTTCATCTTCTCTCACCCGTTTTAAACGCATATATGCGTTTCGGGAATGAGATATCCCAAAAAGATGTGTTTGATGTTTTAAAAATTACAATACATACTCTTTATTATTTTTAATTATTAAAGTTACCGTATAAAAAATCAAAAATAAATAAAAATATATAAAGGGACTGTTATTAATAATTATTTTTTTCTACGTTTTTTATATGAAAAAATATTGAGTTTGTTATTAATTTTGTGATATTATTTTTTCAATCGAATTTAAAATAATAGTATGGTCTGATTTGTAAAGTCGTAAATTTCATTGGTAATATTAAAAAATCGGATAGAAGAGAATATTACAATAATGGTCTTTTAAGTTTGCGAATTGATTTATCGGTTTGAGAAAAATTACTGCATTTTTAGTTTGAGAATGCATTTTTCGGTTGGAGACAACGCAAAATCGGCACCAAATCCCCGCCGTCTGCGGCGAAAAGCGCCTGGTCGATAGAGGTTGCGAGCCGAGACGCCAAGGTGGCGATACCTCTCCTTTCGCCGCTGGTCCAATCTCCGACCGACGTCGATCATCCAACGGCTGAGGTTTAGAGCTCCGAGATCAAACCGCCGGACAGAATTGTAAGCTCTTCATCTTCTTCCTCGTCCTAAGAGCCACCTCGAAGCCGTCCATGTCGGGCAGTTGAAGGTCCAATAGAATCGCCGCGATTCTATTCTTCGACGAATCGACTGCGCTGAGACAGCTGTCGCCCGTCGAAACCGAGGCTACGACATTGCAGCCGAGGTTTTCGAGGAGCTTCTTCGTTACGAATCTGCTTACGCTGTCCGAATCTGCTAACAACACTTTGATTCCTCTGAGGAATTTCTGGGCGGGTTCGAAGTTTTCGCTCGACGAAAATGGATTTGATGTCTGAAATCTCATGAGGAGCGTCATGCCTTCTTCGGGGCTGGACGTCGTCCTCCATACATCCCCTTGCATTATCTGATCGAATGCGACAAAAAAGATCGAATGTAAGATTTAATTGGAAAAAAAACGTTATTCTACGAGAGAAAAAAAAACGAACCTGCACTAATTTCTTGAACTAATTTCGTCCTCGTCGAAATAAGGGGTCGAAGGGAGTTTATTTCCATTACCATCATTTTCGCAAAAGATATTGACTTCGAATCGAACGTAGACGAACCCTCCGATCGAAATCGACCCGAGTTTGCCGCTTTAGTTAACGGGAAATACTCGAAGAACGACGTTTCCTCGTTTTCTCGCGTTCAAAAGATTCCTGAGCATGTGTAGTATTGCCTGAAAAACCCTACGTTCGTCGCCCGCCACGTAATTCTTCAGCGATCTGTCGACTTCGACCAAGAAACCGCAACCCTTGTTAGAAGAACATAAGCACTTGAAGACACAAGCAACCTCTCTTACCATCCTGTGAAGTTCGAAGGGCTTTACCTCCAAAGAAAACGTCTTTGACGAATCGTTCTTCGCTACCATCGAGAGAACGTCACCCGTCCTGACCATTGCATCCACGACGAGCCTCTGCTCGTCGGCCAAATTCCCGTCCCCCCTGAGCATCGCGAGGAAGCCCGCGATCGAATGGGCGAGCCTCCTCATCCCACTGCGCATCACGTTCTCGAACTCGTTCTTGGCCTGACGGGCCCGTAAAGCATCTTTCTTGGCCCGTTGCAGGGCCCGATTTTGCTCCTCGAGCCTCCCCCTCATGAGCCGAGACTCTTCCAAAACCGAGGCGTGAGACAGAGCCACGGCCACCTGATCCGCTACCACCTCCACCACCTCGAGCTCGTGCGGGCCCCACGCCCGCCCGCCCGCCCTGCCCGCCGGGCAGGACCAACACTAGGATTGCATAGCGGGCGGGCACAAGCACGCCCTTGAAATGGGACGCCTTGAGCATGGGCATCCTTATAGCAGCCACCGACTCGGGCTCGGGACCGGGACCGAGCCCGAGCCCACAGCTCGCAGCGGCTAGGGCCGATTCGGGCCTCAGCACCTTCGCCCCGTCGCTCGCCTTGATTTTCCTCACGTCGCTGTCGCTCGTGGGGATAGTCGTCGGGCCGGAGAGGGTTCGTGCCCTGATGAGCTCGTGGGTTAGGCTAAGCTCGGGCCCGTGGGGCATCCACACGGCGCAGTTTTTAAGCCCGAGGGCTTTGGAAAGCTCGACCAAGGTCGTGTGGAGAATAGTGTGCTTGTCGAGGGACTTGCGTATCTCTCGGGTCAGCATGTGAACGTGGTGGCCCGCCTCGGTTCGCCGGCGAATGGACCCCACGGCCCGCCCGAGGTTGCACGTCTTTTTCCGAAGCAGAAGTTCTCTTACTTTGACTTTGAGGAGTAAGGGAAAAAGGGTGATTAGGGTTATTGCCGTGGCGAAGGAGACGAGGCCCGTTAGGAACTTGAAGACGGTTAGGGCTAAGATGAGGTGGAACCCGTGGGGCCCGAAGGAAAGCCCGTTTAGGAGATGGGTCGCCCCGCAGAGGACTATGAAGGCGATGAACTGAAAGAGGACCCATTTTAATGGGATGTTCGACGAGCGGCTTACGAAGAAGAAGAGTTCGATGGGGATTGAGAAGTACGCAAAGGCAATTAGGAAATCACTGACTCTTTGGAGTTCGAAGATTAGTTCGACACTTTCTTCTTCGCAGTTGCATTGGACATCGCTGTCTTCGGCGAAAGCTGAGGTTAGGGTGAGAGATAAGATGACAAGTGAAGATGCTAATGTTGTCTTTCTCATTACATCTCCATAGCTGATCAGTGTTGTTGTCTCATTGTTTCCTATGGAAAGAAAACAATCACAAGTTATTACATGAAAGTAGTAATTCGCTAGAGAGAATAGACCACAGAGAAGAACAATAACCTCGGATAAAAGTTGGGGATTTTCAACAGCCCAAGAAAACGAACTCAGATGAAAGTAAATTGAATAGATTTTCATGCTTGAGAGATTCTGCATCTGCATTTCTAGCATGAGATTTGAGTACCATCGTAACGGAAGAAGCTTGGACTGCAATAATATCACAATTGGAGAGATTTATGACAGAGAGATTACTGATGCTAAAAGCCCATTGATTCAGATTTTCAAATCGTTCACATTCAGCTCCATTCTTCCAGCTCATTCACTACATAAAAACCCACTCTTTCTTTCATATCATAACAAACATGCCTATAAAGATTCAACCTTTACTCCAGCCCATGGCTCGAAAGGATATCGTAGCAATCTCTCGGAAATTATCACCCTGCGTTTTGCATCAGTATCTACGCTGAACAGCACTGACTGGGCTATAATAAAAATCAAAACTTTGCTATTTTTCTTATTTATTTTAGTGATTCCTTTGACTTCCTTCGCTTTACTCGTTCTCTCAACTACTGAATCTTTCCAGTCAAAAGAAGATTCAAAGCTCCATCAGAAAATGTCTACTAGAAAACAGCAGACGAAGAGGTAAAAGGGTCGAAGAAGAAATGGGTTTTTTTTAGGTCTATAATTAATATTTTCTTAAAACTTGTGGGGCCCGTTGTGATTACATGCAGAGAACTTAGACGTATACTTCCGCTCGAGTATATCTAATTAAATGATTGGGAAAACGTCCCTTTGTTGGCGCTTGGCGTTTCTCTATGTTTCGAGGATAAGTCGGTCTCTTGATTTATAATAAATGAATAATATTTTGTTCCCTCTTCAAATGAATCGAAATGTATGTGGATTTTTTTCTTCTTAAATTTCACGTTTTTCTGGCTTTTACTGTGTTCGAAATTTCATGCTCTTAAAAATGAAATCTCAAGTTCAATTGGTAAACATTTATAGTAAAGGAAGATGTTACCTCACTAACTATATCAATAAAGCATAAACTGGATTATGCCTACCCAAGGGGACGAGTTAAAAAACCTAAAAAGGCTATTCATAAACTCCATTACATGGAACGAATGCCGTGATACCATATTGTAAGAACCTCTTCACAAAATTACCAATCAACTTTTCGAAGGTTGAGAGGTATATCTTAGAACAAGATGAGCCATAAAAAGAATTGAAGGACTCTCCTTGATCAAAATTGCTCAAACTCTAGGCATGCTAATGCCTATACATTAACAATAATCGCTTAAAAAAACTCTATATACGCGCCTTTCGACAAAAAAAACTAGCACATTCGAATGATGAACAAATACAAGCAACTAATATAAACGTATTTCCCACAAAATGCCATATTGGCAACCCGATTGTATTAATATCACTAACGAAAGAGACTGTAGGGATTTTTATCAACCCGATTCCAGCCCAAACCCAGGCCCGTATAAGCTTGTGGGGTTCCTCTCTAAAACCAATTGGCAATAGAGGGGGTTAGCCCATAAGCTTATAAACCACTCCTATTTCTTTATTTCTATCGGTGTGGGACTCTCTTGAGATTGCACCCAACAGAGACAATAACGAAGCAATCATGAAGAATATACGAAGCCCTACCTTCACTAGCCATTGAAATGAGAAGTTCATCAAGAATAATTAATGCGAATGTGCAAGAAAAGGGCATATTTTCATCGAAACTAAAATCTTTTCGTACGACAACTAAGATGCCGAAGGCAGTAAAATTCGCATTGTATAGTCGAAGGGAGAATTACTTTAATACCATGCTTTCCTCCCTTCTTACACAAAGAACAACAAATTTCCCAAGAAAAAAGAACATCAAAAGTACATTAACAAACAACGTATTGCATTGCAAACATTACTCACATGTACATCAACTGTGACGTTAATCATCGCCACCATGAGTTGGGTATTGCCCTAATCGAAGCTCCAAGTCAACCCCATCATTTTCCTTTGCATCGCCATCTTCCTTAATCTCCTCGAAATACGTTTTCAACCCAACTCCCAACCTCAGATTCTCATGATCATAACCATCTCTTAATCGTTCTGCCGTAAAACGGTCCAAATTACCACTTTGAGAATTAGGGTTTGTCGGTGGCAAGTACACTTTGTAGTCCTCTTGTCTCCACTCGGACATGTTAAAATTGATGAGCTCTTTATGCTGATTTTTTTCGATCGAAACTTTGAGCTGATCGATTAAGGTTTTCCATCAAATTCGAATAGATTTCAGAGTTCGAGGATTCTCCTCGATTCTTCACATGCTTAGCCTTGGCTTTGTCTTTCCTATGTATGTTCATGTGACCACCTAAAGCCTGCGCGTTAGTAAAACCGTACTTGCAATAATTGCATTTGTAAGACCTACGAACTGATTTAGCTTCATCTTCTCCCCCCTTTTGACTTTGCTTTTCGATGATTTTGACCGTCGTTTCTTACCGATAAACCACTTCGTTTGTTAGACTCCATAGCAATCAATTTCTCAAATTTATGCGTATATTGTGAGGGATTTATACTAGTGAAATGAAAAAGAAGACGCTTTTGATGTGTTTTGAGGAAGAAAAGACTTGTGCATATTAGGGTTTGGACTAATACTAAAACCTATTTGTCTTGTCTCTTTGTTGTTTTTTATTAAGGAAGAGGAAGACCAATTTCCTTTTTGTGGGATTTTATATATATATATATATACATATATATATATATTATTTGGCCGGCTAAATTAGCTAGTGGAAGCTAAGATGTGATTTTCTGGGATTGTTTTTTCATGACAGTTATGTCTCCTTAAGAGTTTCACATCATTGTCTTGCTGGAGTTTATTATGCAGTCGTTTGTGACAGTTAATAACCAACGAACTAAGCAACATATTACTCACACAAAAAATGCACATATGTATTATATATATTAAGCACATATTATTCACACACACAAACACACGGTAAAGCACTTATTCGGTTTGATCAGTTCTTTCAAAAAGCGTGGAAGATGCAGTCAATGAACTGCATATAGAACTTTGACTCTTTTTATTTTATTAATTAATATAATTAAAGACGGCCAAAATTTCATTACAGACTGGATATCCATGGATACAGTTTGGTCCAAAAGCTTTGATTTCATGAAGCTCCAAATGACCATCATTAGTTATTGCTTCTGGTCTATGGTGTAATAAAATGTGTATTGAATAGTTTATTAATTTGGGCTTAATTCAAATGGCCCAATATATATCTTGGGCCTTAAGTTGGCCCACGATCGTATAATGCGCCCCACCGTTGAGGAGTGGAGAGAGAGCGCATCGACATTTTCTCTTCCCCAATTGTAACGACGACGACAATCGGTCGACAATGGTGAGATGATCGAAGCTGATGACTTTTCTACTGATTTGTTGTTTATGATTGGATTATGTGTTTGTGTGTGTGTGTGTGTGTGCAGGCTGACGTGGACACTGACGTTTCGGCGGCTGGTCTGCAGCCCTAAGAAGAGGACGTTCAAGAAGTTTAGCTTCAGAGGAGTCGGCCTCGATGCTCAGCAAGCTCTTCAGCACGCAGAAGGTTGGAAGTTTTGATTTATTTTTAACCTTTCTATTTGGCGCCAATCTGGGCTCGTTTGTTGCGATTGGCGATTTCAGAATTATATGCAAATATACGGTCCCTTGTTGCCATTTGCCATCTTGAGTGGGTTAATAGCTTATTCATCTTGCAAGAAACTGCGGCAATCTCTCACGGAATGTTTTCATCTATATGTAATTGTGCAGAATTACCAGCTAATTGTTTGTGAACTGTGTACTTTGGATAAATATGGTCCATCTCTCGTTCTTCGTGAGTATGTCATTGTTGCATTTTTTAATTTCCAGCCAAGAACTGTTGAGATAGTTTCGATTTAGGATCTCTTTGTGATGAAATGCTCGTTTTACCGACTATTTTCAATAAACTGTTATTGTTTCTGCATAGACGACTGCATCATTTTTGTGGGGTTTTCCAACCTTGTCTAAATTGTAGAATTTGTGGACGAGTTTGTGCAATGAGTCCATCAAACAGATATTTTTCGATAAACTGGTAATTCTTGCTTGGATTTCTTACACGAACATAAGTGCGTTTGAAGATGAAACATTCACGGAAATCGGACTTTTGAACCATGATTCAATACATCAGCAACTTGAGAGTTAGGCGAAGATGAAAAGATCCACATGTAGGTACATACATTGGTCAGGAATTTTCGTTTCGGTTTCACCGTTATTTATTTCGAAGCGAATTTAAATCTATCGGTATTTATTGCGACATCGATTTATTCAACCTTTATATTTTTTACCGTGGCATAGTATATATTTTCGTAAAATTAATTGTAGTACTGACGTTCCTCACAAATACCACACGGGATTCAGACGAAACGCTTCATCGTGCTCCTCGCCGATTTGTGGTAAGATTCTCTTGTTTTTCTAATCCTCTCTACACCTGCAGAATTACATGGCTTTAGAATAACTTTTGAGCTTCGGTCTTTGATTTATGTTCTCGAATCGTTTCAAGATGCCCTTGTCGCCCTTTTACTTCCGTTGGATTGTCAATTTAATTTCTAGCTAGGGTTTTGGTTTCGATATCAATTGCTGTTACGAATTTCTGATTCGCTCGTTCTTCTGAAACGTGCTTTCAAACCAAAACCTATCAGACGATATACCGCCTTCGAGACAGTCGACCAAACACAGTTTTTTCAAAACCCTAACCCTAACATTCCTCCAGCTGAAAGCTCAGTTCTTTTTATCTCTAATTCGATTTCTAGCAATTAATCTATCTCCATTGACACTGAGCTGATGAGAAATAATTTCATATCACTTATTGTGTTGATGCTGCTGCTATTCGCTAATATTCTTACACAGAAAGAGATCAACAACATGCTGCAAGAACGTCGTCTCTCCGTCTTAGTGCCAATGCCCAAAGAAAATCCCCGGCAGGAAAATCACAGCAAGGGACGTAACTACTCGCCTTTTGAAGGACTTAGCACAACAAAAAGTCCTCAAAGAAGGCTACTTTCAGGCGGTCACAAAGGTGCTCAAAATAGGACAAATCCCAGACCAAGAACATATCTACCCCAATCACAACACCTTCTGCGTAAGGTGCCGTATAAGGATGTTGAAGCCCGTCCCAGGCGACGCCCTCCTCATAGGTATCGTTCATCGGGTACGTAATCTTGGGGTTTTTATCAGGTCGGGCCCCCATGGAAATGGTCTATTTATCTGCGAGAAAGATGCCAAATTACACATTCGTCCCTGGTGGAACGACCCAATCGTTCGTTAGTGAGGATCTGTCGAGGATCGAAATAGGCATGGTGGTTCGTTACTCGGTTATGGCTGCTAAGTGGGAGATGCTGATGCTGATGCTGATGATTGGAAGAGAGGTTTTAAGGTTCTTGCGAGCATCGACGGAGATGGTCTTGGCCCGGTTTCTATTGTAAGTGGATTGGATGGATTGGAGTTCTAACACTGTTTGTTATTCTGCTGTTAGAAAGCTGCTGGTCAACGTTTGCTTTGATGTCTTAGTTTGGTTGGTTTCTTCTTCAGTTTAAAAGATTTGGCTTCCGCGTCAATTTGTTTTGTTGTTGCTATGAACTTTTTGCTAAGTATGCTTCTTCAGACAAGTTTATTAAGTTGCCTTTGTACGATAGTTAATCACTTTATATACTTTCAAATTTTCAATAATGTGCCCTGCAACAATAAAGCGTGTATATATATATAATATATATATATATATATATATATATAATACACATGCAAAAGACTTAGGCTGTGTTTAGTTGGGCACATAATAAAATGATAGATAAGTTTATCACAAGATTATTATCTTTTCATTTGTAGAAGATTTATGTTCACTTTGTAAGTTTGACAAAAATGTATTTTATAATTACCTTGTTCGGTTTCCAACATAATAAAATTTTATCTCATGTATTATTTGGAAAATTACGAAAGTGACCTTATTATATCAATACGTGGATTACAAAAGTAACTATTCTTATGAATATCGAAAAATACAAGATATGCATATCATTTTAATTACCATAAAATAAGGATCAAATTGGTGTTGTTTATTTAATTTTATAATATAATTCATATGAAATAACAACCATTTTATAATTTGGTGGAATGGGGGTAATTTTTGGTCATTTTAAATAAATAGTCTTGGTTGGACAAATAATCTCAGTTCAAACCCATGGATTATTTATCTTGCATTCTCTATATTATTATACCGGGCCTTTTAATTGTAACAGGCTTACGAGGAAACACATATTGGCAACTGAACAAGATTTAACCGGATAATAATAACCTTATCTTAGCTTATCCTAGCAACTAACGCAGCCTTAGGGGTCGTTTGTATGTGTGTATAGATAGTTATGAGGTGTGTATGAATAAGTAACCTCGTGTTCGTTATCTGTGTATAGCCATACATGCCTTGTATGGCTATACACATCTATTACAAGGACTTTGGTTATAAGCCTTGTATATGCATACCCACCTTTAAAGTGGTTATGATGTGTGTATCACTAATTCATTCAAACATATACACACCTCAAACACATGTATCAAACACAACTATCATTACACAAATAATGAATACGTACATATCAAATATGTTAAAATACAATATCAATAAAATGCTTGTATAGCCGTACACAAATAACTTATACCAATGTAATCCATAAACGTTGATATCAAACGAGCCCCGACATATGCAAGTTTTTTTATATTTTGAAGTTTCCATTAGTGGCAAATGAGAGGGAGGGGGCACGTTTAATGGAAGTGTTTGGGACGTACGTTTATAGAAGAAAGTTTACGGATTTAGATAAACACATCATTTTTTTGTGTGGATATTTCTCACAAACTCACTAAAACATCCATTTTATTTTATGTATAAACCTTAATAATTTAAACACTTGCAAAATGCAAATCGACGTACCAAGCAAGTACTATGTACCGAACTATGCAAATTTTAACCCGAGAAAAATCATGGATGGAACAAATAAGGGGATTTTAGGAAAAAATACCTGCAGACAAATTTAACTTATGAATCAGACCCTACATATTTGATTTTGTAAATTGGTACTGACACTAGGCAAAAGTTTAGTTTCTACTCCCCACATGCTAAGTTACTATATTGCCCATACTTCTTTGTCTAAAACCTGTCGAATCAGGGAAAATAAACAAACTCAATTCAGAAAAAAATAGAACAGCTTCATTCGAAGCACGCCTCTTCTCATCCAAAACAATGGCGGAGGAGAATTTCTCGCCCTCATCCACAACCGACCCTTGCGAAGCCTCGAACCCTAATAAAAAATGCTTGAACTGACCCTTTAAGTGAAATCAACGGCCACACCCACTTCAACCTGGTGCTGGTAACGAACATCAGCGGGTCCATCAAGGGTTCATGGACAGGCTTGCAGAGAATGGCCAGAAATTGGGGTAAAAAATTGGCAGATGATTTGCTTACCTCAACAGCTAAAGCCTGTCGATTATTTGTGAGAGGGTTTATGGGAGGTTTTTCACCCGCTTTGCTTAGCTCATAGGCATAGACTATAGTGCATGGAATCGAATGTATATTTTACGATATTCAAATAGTGGCTGCTATTGGATGAAACCCACCAAGAAAAAATTATCAGTAAATCATGATAGAGTTTGTATGTTTATTTTTTCATGTTTGGCTGGGTGCAAACCTTGGGCTTACATAGATTTCAGTAGGTTTTTGGATTTCACTAAAGCATTTGTCTTTGTCTGATTCTTGCCCGTCGACCCCATCGAGAACATTTCCACAAGAAGTAGATGAGGTTTTCAGGAAGATGAAAGAAACATAACTGATCCCAAATGCCATGGCCATGCTTGACGGGTTGTGCGGGAAGCAATGAAGCTTCTCAGTGCAAGAGAGTACAAGCTGGACGATGCTATAAGGATTTCAAGAAGATGAAGATTAATGTAATGTTATGGCTGCCAATTTTTTTTTACTTACGGACTGGTGTGAGGTTTTCCGCCAAGGAAAGTGATTGGATGGTGCACAGGTTTGGATTATTGAAGACTAAAATGAGATAAAAATGATATTATATTGGAGCATATGGTGCCAAAGTCAAATACTTCATTTGAACTATAAGATTCCTGAATCGAGATAAAAGTACTTAAATTGAGACCAAAAATACTTATATTGATACAAAAAAATACATGACAAGTAGGGCGAGTCATCTAAGTCTAAATTGGTACCATTTCATCAAATATCTTAAATGTCAACGACATTTATCATCACCATTTAAGAAGTTTCCTTGAAACTTCACCTTCAATTAACTCAAATACTTTATTTCAACTAAAAGATACCTAACTCGGGACAAAAGTACTTCATTTGAGGCTAAAAATACTGATATTGGATCCGAAAATACATGAAAAGTGGGGTGATTCATCTAAGTCTATAATGATACTATTTCATCAGATATCTTAAATGGTAAGTACATTTATCATCATCAATACAATTTAAGAAGTTTCCTTGCAACTTCATCTTTAATTAAGTCAAATACTTCATTTCAACTAACAGATACCAAAAATCGAGACGGTAGTACTTAATTTGAGGCTAAAAATACTGATATTGGATCAGAAAATACATGAAAAGTTGGGCGAGTCATCTAAGTCCCTAATGATACCATTTCATCAACATATCTTAAATGGTAAGTACATTTAACATCATCAACACGATTTAAAAAGTTTCCTTGCAACTTCACCTTCAATTAAGTCAAATACTTGATTTCAACTAAAAGATACCTAAATCGAGACAATAGTACTTAATTTGAGGCAAAAAATACTGATATTGGATCAGAAAATATATGAAAAGTTGGGCGAGTCAAACATTTATTCCACAATTAAATATTCAAATACAATATTCTCATACACATCGAATAATACATCGAGCAAATACGTGCCCTATTCATTCCATCCTCGAATGGCATTATGAGGGCACATCCCTAATAATCTAAAGCTAAAATGTTTAGATTTCATAAAAAGATCTATCATGGAAGGTATATAATCATCACAAAAACAAAAAGAAGCTTTCCCACAACCTTTCATTTTAAGTAAGTCATATACTTGATTTCGATGGTAAAATACCCATAACGTGACGAAAAATACCTGATTTCGGTGCCAAAATACCGATATTTATGAAAGAAATACATGTCAATTTGGGCTATACATCAAAAGCTAAAACGTTTAGTTTTCACATTGAGATCTATAATGGAAGGTATATAATCATCACAAACACAAAAGGAAGCTTTCCCACAACCTTTCATTTTAACCAAGTCGGATACTTGATTTCGATGGTAAAATACCCATATCGTGACGCAAAATACCTAATTTGGGTGCCAAGATACCGATATTTATGAAAGAAATACATGTCAATTGAGGCGATACATCTAAAGCTAAAATGTTTAGTTTTCATAAAGAGGTCTGTCATGGAAGGTATATAATCATCACAAACACAAAAGGAAGCTTTCCCACAACCTTTCATTTTAACCAAATCGGATACTTGATTTCGATGGTAAAATACCCATATCGTGACGCAAAATACCTAATTTGGGTGCCAAGATACCGATATTTATGAAAGAAATACATGTCAATTGGGGCGGTGCATCTAAAGCTAAAATGTTTAGTTTTCATAAAGAGTATCATGGAAGGTATATAATCATCACAAACACAAAAGGAAGCTTTCCCACAACCTTTCATTTTAACCAAGTCGGATACTTGATTTCGATGGTAAAATACCCATATCGTGACAAGAAATACCTAATTTGGGTGTCAAAATACCGATATTTATGAAAGAAATACATGTCAATTGGGGCTATACATCAAGTCGGATACTTGATTTCAATGGTAAAATACCCATATCGTGACGAAAATACGAAATTTGGGTGCCAAAATACCGATATTTATGAACGAAATACATGTTAATTTGGAATGTACATCTAAAGCTAAAATGTTTAGTTTTAATAAAGAGATTTATCATGGAATGTATATTAACCATAAAAAACACAAAAAGAAGCTTACTCACAACTTTTCATTTTAACTAAGTCAGATACTCGATTTTGATCGTAAAATACCTAAATCGTGACAATAAATACCTGATTCAGGGGCCAAAGTACCGATATTTGTGAACGAAATACATTTCAATGAGGCAATACATCTATGACTATAAATTGTTGATTTTTGTGTTTATAGTTTATTTCAAGTAGTTGATTTGGAATAAGGGTGAAGTTACGAGCAAATGTTTCTTTTTATATATATAGAATGGCGATGCTCACTTTCATTACATCAGATGTTTTCTTGCATAAGCGATGAGTATTTTTGGATAATTTTTGTCTTGAGGTATTTTACCTTTGAATTCATACAATCATAATATCGTTAGATTTGCGGCACGTCCGGCTAAAAACCATCTCAAGCAATTAAATAGGTTGCGTCTAGTATCCTAGACAAGCAGAGACGAGTGTCGGCGAGGAGTGAGAGGCCGACCCGAGGAAGCAAGCACAGCGCACCCAAGGAGCAACGAACACCTACCGAAACAACAACGGCACGAGAGACGAACATCGATCAGCGAACCATGAAAGACGCAACATCGGTTAGCAGCGATGAGTGGTGGGACGGGCGGCAAGTTGTGACAAGTGCTAGCAAACAGCTTCGATGGCGGGCGAGCAGCGGGTTGTTATGAGGTCGGCTAGCATTGACGATTGGCAGCCGAGCATCGAGCGTTGCACCTGCGAATTACGGGCCATAGGAAGAATCAGTAAAACTGAAACCAGGAGAAAAAATTACTCAATCGAAAAATATATGTTCTCCGTCAGTTGAACCATCATATCTAGTTTATATTTAACAATCTTCGATCGTGATTTGCCAAAAAGGAGAAGATCTGGCACTTGCACCTCAATGAGAACTATAGCAGAGGTGCACAAATTAAACAGCGGTGGAGAAATGCACAATCAAATGATAATTTGTGCGAACTCTGGCCAACAAGCTCTACAGTTAATTAGAACTAGCAATGAGGTATTCTACTTTAAAGAAAAGTCTCATAAGATGCTTTACGCTGTAGCAGGTGCCGGCGAGTAGCTGCGATACGGGACGAGCACCGGGAAATTATGAGGTGAGCTAGCAGCGGCGATTGAGAGTTGAGCACCGAACAGCAGACCGACGGACTACGGAGCGATGAGACGATCAGCGGCGGGCAACTGCAAGCAGGGTCCGAATATCAGCGAAGCAAAACGTCTGTGATTCGATGTTTTATTTTTTATTTTTTGGTCAACTGCAACGAGTTATTTTTCTTCTGATTGGACAGTTTTGAGACATAGAGGAAGGGCATTTTGGTAACTTACTATATGAGGGAGTTCAAACTAAATTTCTGCCTAATGTCAGCACCTAGTTATAAAATTAAATATGTAGGGACTGAATCCTAAGTTTAAATTGGTATTAGGTATTTTTCTCTAAATTTCTCAACAAATAACCCCTAATTGAAAATTAACTCAAACTTGTTATATATAACCCTAGGTATAAATTGTAATTAGACGGCAATTGGAAGCCAATTTCACGACCTAGGCTCAAACATGCCTTGGGCCCATTAGAAAAGCTGAGCTCAAAAGCCTGCTAATTAGGCCCAATGGGCTCGGTTTCTGTTTATGTAACGGGCTTAAACATATCTTAACGGGCTAGTGTAGGCCCATCAAAGTACTCTGCAGTAATGCAACAATACTTGCAACTATTGTACGCCAGCAGTCAAGTTAATTTTGTTGACCAAAACCGTCCAATATTCATCTCATTTAGAAAAATAAAATATTGCATAGTGATTCTCATCCACTACTTAAGCTAAATATATATAAAATTGGTTGGCGTGTGTATATCCCGTAGCTAAACAGTTCAACCAACTGTATCAGACAAATGTGAACGAAGTAGTACATTTGTATGATTAACAAAGATTTCTTGAGGGAGATGTTTTCTTGTCTACCTCGCCAACGCTGTATATCCCTTCTTGAGATCATTTCAGTAGAAAGTTAGGTTTTAAATAACTCAATTAATATGTAATAACATAGATGACCGATTTTTTTCTTTTCTCTCTTTTTCATCATGACATGACACGAACTATAACTTAAGGACATTATAATATTACCATTTCAAGATTGGGTTTGACGTATAACTTAAGGACATTATAATATTACCATTTCAAGATGGTAAACGTATTCTTCAAAGTAAAGACATAATTGAGGTTTATTATAAATCAAGATTAGACCATGAAATTGAAGAACGAAACATACACACACATAGTAGATATATATTATTATGTGGCCCCTTTTTACAAACCGACACGTATGACAGCAAAACACGTAAACTCTCTCCGGCAACAGTTGAGTTCAATGCAATTGCTTCAAACTCAGCAATAAAAACAAGTTCGTTGGGTAGTTGAATTACTACACAACCCCTTTCAATTCTTTAAATACTTCACACTTTCTTCCAAAAAACTCACACACTAGATCTCAATTCTTGCAATCCTCGAAGCAAAGATCGTTTTCTTACCAAAAAAAAAAATCGAATCTTTTTCGGGTTTTTGCAATGGGAAACGACGATCAAGATCAGCGCCAACAACAGCCCAAAACCCTAAAAACAATATCCATAGAATCTAATAATCAAGAAAGCATCATCAACAACAAAAACAAGCTCCCAAACTTCCTCTTATCAGTTAAGCTCAAGTACGTAAAGCTAGGCTACCACTACTTAATCACACACGCCATGTACTTGCTCTTAATCCCTCTCCTAGCAATCTCCGCCGTCCAAATCTCCACCGTCGAGTTAGAAGACATCCTCGTATTCTACGACCAACTCAAGTTCAACCTCGTTTCTGTCCTAACGTGCTCGCCTTTAGTCGTCTTCTTGGGCACCTTATACTTCACGACAAGGCCAAGAAAGGTCTACTTAGTAGACTTCGCCTGCTACAAGCCTGGGAATGAAGTCATGTGCAGCAAAGAGCTCTTCATGGAGAGGTCAGAGCAAGCTGGGATCTTCACTAAAGAGAATCTCGAGTTTCAGAAGAAGATTCTAGAAAGGTCCGGCCTAGGACAGAAGACGTACTTCCCCGAAGCCCTACTTAGGTTGCCGGCGAATCCTTGCATGGCCGAGGCAAGAAAGGAGGCTGAAATGGTCATGTTTGGGGCCATCGACGATCTCTTGGCCAAGACGGGCGTAAATGCTAAGGATATTGGGATTTTGATAGTGAATTGCAGCCTTTTTAACCCTACGCCTTCTCTCTCTGCCATGGTAGTGAATCATTACAAGCTTAGGGGGAATATCTTGAGCTATAATCTTGGTGGGATGGGATGCAGCGCTGGCCTCATTTCTATCGACCTTGCGAAGCAACTTTTGCAGGTTAGTTTAGTTTACTATTGCTTGGCCTTTAATTTTCTCTCTCAGCTTCAATTTATTATTACATGATTGCGACGGTTAGGTTTCTATAAATAAATATTTACATGGGTTGGTTTTGTTTGGTTTGACGGTTGTTGAAGCCATTAAATGGCGCATTTAGCTTTTAATGGACCCAAGAAAAAGTCAACCCAGTTGATAAAACCGGACAGACAAGCTTTTGACTTTTCAAAAGTATCCAACCAAAAGACTGTAATAATAACATGAAAATTAACTTTCAGGTGCAACCCAACTCCTACGCACTTGTGGTGAGCATGGAGAACATAACCCTAAACTGGTACTTCGGAAACAACAGATCTATGCTAGTCTCAAACTGCATCTTCAGAATGGGCGGCGCCGCCATTCTCCTATCGAACAAATATTCGGACAAAAAGCGAGCCAAGTACCAGCTCATCCACACTGTCCGAACACACAAGGGCTCAGACGATAAGAGCTACACCTGCGTTTTCCAAGAAGAAGACGACAAGAAACAGATCGGCGTAGCCCTCTCCAAAGACCTAATGGCCGTCGCCGGCGAAGCCCTAAAGACGAACATCACAACCCTAGGCCCTTTAGTCCTTCCCATGTCCGAACAGCTGCTGTTCTTCCTCACGTTAGTTGCAAGAAAAGTCTTCAAGATGAAGAAGGTCAAACCCTACATCCCAGATTTCAAGCTCGCCTTCGAGCACTTCTGCATACACGCCGGCGGAAGGGCTGTGTTGGACGAGCTTGAGAAGAACCTCGAGCTTAGCGAGTGGCACATGGAACCTTCTAGAATGACGCTGTATAGGTTTGGGAATACTTCGAGTTCTTCTCTGTGGTACGAATTGGCTTACGCCGAAGCTAAGGGTAGGATAAGGAAAGGTGATCGGACATGGCAGATTGCTTTTGGTTCGGGTTTTAAGTGTAATAGCGCAGTTTGGAAAGCGCTGAGGAGAGTCGAGCCTGCGAAGGTGAAGATGAATCCATGGATTGATGAGATTGATGAGTTCCCTGTCAAAGTCCCTAGGGTGGCTACTATTAATTAATTTATATATTTGTATATTCGTCTAATATTGACGACTATACACATTTATTTATTGTAGACTTCGATGTGTTTTAATGGATTGTTATATGAAGAATTTATGTACATATACTTCGACGTTTCGTTTATCATTTGATCTGCAATTGACATATATGGAGTTATGAATCTTTGGCCCTTTGATGAGAAGTGCCTAGGGTGGCTAATATCAATTAATTTATATGATTGAGGACTGACTATACACAATTTTATGTAGACTTCGATGTGTTCTAATGGATTGTTGTGTGAAGACTTATGTCATTTCATTTTGATTCGAAATCATAGCTGGAAATTATTGATCTATGGGTTTCTTGAAGAACGTTTAATGGATCTTGGAAAGATGTATGATAAGAGTGGAGTGGAGTAAAGGTTTGGTGATTGTTAGGCCTAATTAATTGAAAGAGGAATAGTAATATTTAATTTGATTAGGTGGAAGTGGTGGGGGCTTATTAATTGAAATAAGTCCCACATCAAAATTGTCCTAACAATAACAAAAATCTCTAACGTGCATTAATGATCTTACCATCAAACAATCAGAAGAGTTATGAAGTGAGGAGTGGTTGTAAGGTGCACTCTTTTATTAGTGTTAAAGGTTTGGTCGGTTCATTGCATTGCATGGGTGAACAATGAGTCTGAGCCACTCATTCATGACTAGTACAGTCAAAACGAGCTGGCGTGACGGGCCGGCCCGCAACCCGTCAAAGCCCGCTGTTTCGCGGGGTGTGGCGGGCCTTCAAAACTGAGGCACAACCCGCGCCTCCAGCGGGCCTGGCCCGCCTGCCTGGAATTTTTATTTTTATTTTTTTAAATTTTTAATTAATTAAGAATTACTTAATTAATTATGATATTTAAATATACATTAATTTTGTATTAATTAATAAATGCATTATTAATTATAAATGAAATCATTAATTAATTCCTCTAATGAAATTAATATATATTTAATATATAATATTAATTTAACTAAAATATATGGCGGGCTGGCCCGCCCCGTCTAGCGCGCGGCCTGAGCGGGCTAGCCCGTTTAGGCTCGCCAAGGCAGGCCTTAAAAATCCCAGCCCAATCCGCCCCTTAGGCAGGGCGGGGCGGGCCGGCCCACGGGCTGTGGGCCATTTTGACGGGTCTAGTCATGACCAAGTTCAGCTCTAACTTTGTGGTAAAAGATCGAAAGCTAACGAATTTATTTTTAAAAAAATAAAAAATTTTGAACTTTAAGCTCAAGCTCGAGAGCTTATCACGCACAAATATTTTGAGTCGAACTCGATCCTAGAAAATGAAGCGTGATTATCTTAAAATGGGCCGCATATGATCAGTGGCGGAGCCAGACAATTACACCAATTGGGTCCATTTTAATTGGACCACAAACCCACTATTTTTACAAATTTTCAGTGGGATCCCTTTAGTATAAATATTTTTACTTTTAATCCTAATCTTAATTATTTAACCGTATAATATTAATACAAAAAAAGTTTCCAGTGGGGTCCAGTGACCTCACCGGTTCCTATCATGTGGCTCCGCCACTGCATATGATATAGGCCGATTACTTGGGCTCGGAAATCCTAAACCTAATACTGAACCATAAAGTTGAAATTTTTACGGAAACCTAAACCCTAATGTTCGATTTGATTCGTTTACTTTTCAAAAAAAAAAAGATTTGATTCGTTTATACCCTTAGATGGGCCTAATCACTATTATGGACCGTTTGGACTATTATGAGATGGGACTCCAACGACAAAGGCCCATAACATGGTATAAGCCCATTAGAACTCTTCTCTTTCACCTCGTATATTGTAGTGTAGTAGCTCGACACCTATCCACTCTACGTGTCAACTGACGAATCAAACATGCACAGATGCAGCAATATCATGGAAGATTGATATAAACTAAAAATATATTTCAAGACGATCATAACTTGCAGGAAAAAAAAGGGTAAAAAAGGAAATATAATCCTCAATGTCTTCGTCGATCTCTTCGAATATGCTGAAGACGATCATCGTCCCTCTCAAGCCTTACCCTCGTCCTGATGTAATAAAATCCAATAATACCAAACGCCTCGCCCAGCGAATCCACCACGCAACGCGCCTCCTCAAGCTCCGCCGCGCGTCGGCGTACTCCGCCGGGAACTTTCCGCCGGAAGTTCCAACGCCGCCTCCAGGTGGGCCAGGTCAAAACCCTGAAATCCCGCTGGAGATTCCACAGACGCCCAACGTGCCGGATTTCGACCCGATTCCGCCGGAGAACCCCACCGACCCGCCGCCGACATCGCCTGGGCCCAACCCAGGTCCGGAAATTCCGGGCCCATCCGAACCGAAACCCGAAGCACCCTTCCCTCCGGGTCAGCCCGAGGTGGTTCCAGGTTCGCCGCATGGACCGGAGGTTGTACCCGTAAGTCCGCCGGAGTATGGCGGCGCCGGCGTCCATTGAAAAGCTGTGACCTCCTTCCTTGCTCGATCGTTCCTATGGTGAAATTATCTGTTAGCTTTTTCTTTTCTTTTCGTTAAACGTTTGATATCTAAGTAGTTTTAAGCTATTACAAAACTGGTTCTGTAGATAACAATAACAATTTCATCGACTTCTAAGTGAAGTTCTGTCTCCAATCCTAAGACTAAACGTGAAAGTTGCGCGTGAAATCAAATAATGATTAGATACATGGGCACGACAAAGAAGACTTCAGCAAGACAACAAACATACTCTACATAAGTTTCTAACAGCTGCAATCCCATGTATGTAGTGTACCTAAAAGTTTCTCTTCTTCTCAGTGTGTTGAGTGGGAAAAGTTGTCTTCGAAAGTTCAGACACGGTTGTAACCCACGGACTTGCTAAACAGCCGACGAATGTAGATGGCCTGAAGCCCACTTACAAGAGCCAGCACAATGTATTCTCCCAACGTGTAAACTATAACTCGTTTTCTAGTGCTCTCATTCGCTGCAAAACAAGAAAAAGAAGGCCATTCTTTTCATCAATCTAACTTCTCCCATTTTAGCAACAAATACAAGAAAGCTCACTATGGCGATGACGAGCGTCGCGGGCTCTCAAGTACTTTTGCTCCGTGGTCACTGATTCCAGCGCCTCCCTTAGTTCAGCAATCTTGACATTGATTGGGTCCATATGTTCTACAAAACCAAATGTCCAAAGATAACAAAAGCATATAAATCGATTTTCAAGATATACTTATTGTAGAGAATGAAATGGGGCGGGAAAACCATCTTTGGCTAGATCGTGTTGGCTGGGAATGTGGCCGACGTGAATGTAGAAGGAAACTGTCTCTGGCGTAGAGAAAGGGTTGTGGAAGCAAAACTTGTACATTCCACTTCTTGGTGCTTTGAACTCGAATTTATCGCCCGAAGTTCCTTTGATGGCGTACGCGTTGGTTCCAGATGGAGAGGTTACCTAAGCACAGAATAGGATCACATGTTCATCAAAGTAAGTGATCGAATTTCTCATATGGCGGACATAAATTAGCGTCTAATTGAGTGAGGCATAAAATCAAACACGTTTGATTGATTATAGGCAGATCGAATTCGTTCTCATAAGCACAAACGATGAGGCGCAATTCGCATTGTTAATTAGGTCAACGATTCGTTCGTAGAACTCATCAGCACAAAAAAAGACACGTATTGAATGAAATGGAGAAAATGCGATTTGAATAAATGCTAGGGAAAGGCAAATCGAAACTACTCACATCGAAATCGATTCCAGGATGCTCGGAGCCCCAGAATATGTCGTGATCGACGACGACGAAGTTTCCGGTCACGGTATCGCCTTCGTCCAACACGTATTCGTAAACACACTCAACGTCGTTCACCGTCACGCTGAGAGCTGACGTGTCCCCGACCAAGCTCAGCAAAAGGAGTACGCGGACGGCGCATAAATACGCGCCGCCGCGCCCGATCGTCGATCTTCTCACCTTCTTCATCGTATTCCTCGGCTCTCTGTTTTCCATTTTTTCCTGGTTATTAATCTATTATGGGAAATTGCTTGAGCAAGAGAATCGTGTGGAATGTGTGCTGTTGAAGGTGAAGTGCCACGTGTCACTTCTATGCATTGGTGACGTGGCACATACTGGAATGGATGTAATGGGGCTTTATGTTCAAGAAAAGCCCAATAAATTGGGCCTGTTGTTGGGCCTCATTCTCTGACCAGCCCAAAGACGCGACGATGCATAACCAGTGTTTTAAAACGCGCATAGCGCAACGCGTCGCGTTTCAGTTCAGATAGCGCTTAACGTAAATAGCGTAGCGTATTGCGTAAGTATTTCGGACAAGCCACTTATCACGTTAAAAAACATAATTTATAATAAATTATTGATCATAAGCACATTATTTAGCTTGTTCAATAATATAATATATATTCCAAACAATAAAAATATACATAAAAATATGTTAATAAAAATTCATTAACATCGTATTTAGTAGAATTTTTAAATTTAACTTTAACTCGCTCCCTCGAGGCAGCACTAACAACATTGAAAAAATAATTAGTAAAATTTTTAGAAACCTAAACTTAAAAAAATGTAGTATTTAGAAAATAATTCTTGTGAATATCGAAAAAATATAAGATACGCATGTCATTTTAATCGTTGTTAAACAAAGAATAAATTAGATAAATTTTTATTTATTTTTATCACATAAATTACATTAATTAATCGCTTTTTATGTTTTGGGAGGAAGTAATTAATAAGTTAGAAACAAAATGAGAAACAAAAATAAATTACGTTAGTCAAATGATAAGACTTTGCACGTCACACACCAACAACTCTGCCTATATGTGGTCGCAATAATAGTGTCACTCACTGTACGCTTTTTTTATTACGCGTCATCGCGTTTTGGGATAATTTTACGCTAATTCGCGCCTTAAAACGCGCGACATTACGCTTTTTTAAACACTGTGCATAACACCATTGAAAAACCATGCATATATATGCGAATTTTATATCAACGGGCTAAATAATGAATAATGTAACAATATATGAGGTGGGTGGGAAGCAAGATAGGAGGATTTCTTACATTACCATAAAATTAGTAAGCCGAGAAGAAGATCTTGACCAAATATATTTTCTTGACGGAATAAAATCTCGAAATTATGGATAGGGTCCTACTATTCATACCCCTCTACTATTTACACCCCTTTTTACACCCCCTAACATTTGAATTTTGTTGCATACTTAAATGAATTCAACAATAATTATATTTTTATTATTTTATGTAGAATTCAACAACATTAATAGCATAAGTTATTCAGAAGCATTAATTGCACAAGTTATTCAACAACATTAATTAATTTATTTTATCCAATGATATAACAATACAATATTTTAATTTACTATTATTTTATTAATAGCCACGCATTTATATTAACTTTAAAATATTAAAATTTTTAAAAATTATTAATATTAAATAATTAATTTAAATAAAAATATTCATGTAACATAAATATTACTTATTATGCAAAATTAAACAAGCGCATTAAAAATAACAATAGTAAATATTCTTTTTAATCAATTCAATATAACATAATCACGAGCACAACTAGAACGCAATATTTTTTCGTAATTATTAATACGACTAACATAAGGAGTAATCCATGCTGCTGCACATTTGTCTTTGAAATAAACCCATTTGTGCATGACACTCGGCATAGGGTAGCCTTCAGATAATGAAACTTTGAAGTAGTGATTATCATTAACATGACCGATTGCAATAGCAACATGAAGATACCACGGTGGCGGAGCAGACCGAAGTGGTAAGTATGTCAGACTACCTTTGTTGCTTATAACATGCAATATCACATTATACTTCGAAGCAATCAAGACACCCATATTAGGCATAGTCATCCAATGCTCATACGGTGCAAGACTACCTGACTCGAAGAAATTTAGCGAATTATAATAGAGACGTGCAAGGTGAAAGGTCAAGTTTCCTCCAAAACTCGTCAACTAAATCTAACGGGATGGGCTGGCCTTTACTGAAATACATTACATGCTCATGTGCACATGGCAGTCCATGACTTGTACGAAGCTGGCATCCACAACTTTCAGAAATAAATTCAGCTTCTTTTGATCGTTCAAATTCCTTAAATATTATTTCAAGCGCATGAATTGAAACAAAACCACGCAATTCTCCATAGTGATGCTCGCTGAATTTATGCCAAATGAGAATCTTGCTTTGTTCAATACTTGCTTTAATAGTCGTAACTTGAGACTCGATTACCTGCTGAATAAAAGATAACGATGTCTCCAAATATGATTGTGAAGACTCCAAATACCGTTTTAACTTAGCGTGCTGACTCTCTACCCTATTTGTTGTGTGATTTCCGAAGTTAAGAAATTTGTCGGTCCAAGCAGATACAAACATCTCCTTGTAAGGCGTCAACCAATGATTATTTAGATAATCAATTACACCTGAAATTATACAAGCTTATTAAGTTTTTATGAATAATAATTTATAAATAAATTAACATAGAAAATTAAATATACATTAAAGAATACCTGGAAAATTGTGTAATGTTGCTTCAAGATGTGCCAAGTTGGACAAGTACCTTGTATCTATTTCAGATTCAACCAGTGTTGTCCATGCCTTGTAGAAAGAATTCCATGCTTTGCTTGATGTTATTGAAGGCTTGCACTTCTTCATAATACTTCTATAAATGTGCCATCTGCAGAGTAACCCTTTAGCTTCCGGAATAATGTTGTTGCATGCTTTAGTAAAGCCAACTCCCTATCTCTGACTATAAAACGTGGAGAACTGAGGCATCCATCCATCGTCGATTTAAGACAATTTAACGTCCAACTATAGTTGGCCTCCTTCTCTTTATGCATTAGAACGAATGCTATGCAGAAGGTCATATTAGTGGATGTTACGCCAATAATTTCAAGAAGAGGCATTTTGTATCTATTTGTTTTGTATGTTGCGTCCATCAAAAGCACATGCGGAAATGCACGCCATATCTCCAACGATTTTGGATGAGCGAAAAATAAATCTTCCAACTCATTGGTTAAGCTATTGGAACGACTTTAAAAAATATAGCCTTCTTCATGCAAAAAAGACATAACAACCTGCATTTGAGTTTCGCCATCTTTTGCCATCGCCCGGACGAGCATTATATATCGTTTTGATTGTTGAAACATTATCCACATTATGCTTCTTGAGTGTTGACAGGATAGATCGCGGTTTCACGTTCTTTTTTGACAAATCTTCTACTAATATATCTTCATTTTTAGAAAGTCGCCTTGAATATGGATGACCTTCAAGATCCACTGTAGGTTCATGATTGTGTATTCCAAATAGAATGGTCAGCTTCCAGCAATTACTTGGCGTTGATGTTCCCTTTAGTTCACACGGACAACCAACCTTTTTTGTGCCGGTATTTCTTGTAGAGATTTTTTTACTTTTGTAGATACCACCACGGTCGCATTGAAATATAATTTTCGAACACTTTCCACCGGAGTAAGTCCTTGATCTTTTAGTGACAATTACGTATCCAAGACTTGTTCCCATATTTTGCACCCAATAAATTAAATCTTCTCGAGAATCGAACACCTAAAAAAATTATTGTTTAGAAACTAAACTAGCACATATATATTATAAATAATAATACTAATAATAATAGTAAAAAGATATATATAATAACTGATGAAAAATATACCTTTTCAGTGAAAAATTTGCAAGTCACGTCATCATTTGTATACTTTCTCTATGTTCATCATCTTCGATTATTTCGTAAATGTCATTAACCTAAATATGCATAAGAAATATGTGAGAAAATAAGTAATAAAATAAATAAGAGTATATTTAACGAGATAAAAAATACAATGAATTCAAATGCTAAGTTATCAATTACCGGTATCATGTTAGCGTTGAATAGGCTTTTTGTCTATTGGGAAAAGGGAGAGAACTCAAATCCTTGACCGAACACGTCTCGCATCACCTTCTACCTTGAAAGAAATACAGTATACGGCTCGAACTACCTACACTAGCTCGCACTTATCTCAGTCGCAAAGCTATTAGTACTTAATAGGATCCATCGAATTCTTTCAATATAACTCGTTGGCTCTTGTATTCATTGCAATGTGTTTAAAAGTGGTGGTAGAGCTCCTATTTATGCTGTTGGGGCATGCTCCAAACTTGGTTAGAATCCATCGTAAGGCAATTTTCCTATGTGATTGGATCCTCCACTACTTAAGGTATTTTTTCTTATTGAATTTAAGTAAACTAGCCTTATTTAATGATCTTTTACAATTTATTACTCCCTCCGTCCCGGTAACTTTATCACGTAAGTTGCCGGGCACGTAAATTAAGGTGATATTATTATAATAATATAGTACAATGAATAGGTAATAAAGTGTATATTTTGACACGTCTTTTAAGAATATTTAATATTATTATATTGATTGTTTGTGATAGTTTTTTGCTAAATAAGGAAATGTGATAAAATTAGTGGGACGCCCGAAATGGCAAAATGTGATAAAATTAGTGGGACGGAGGGAGTATTTTTTAAAGTAATGCAGTTTATGTACGTGAGTTTCATGGTGATTAGAGATATGATTGTATATGCCATAGGTGCAACGTGAGTTTCATGGAAATAATAGTCTATTTGGTTTCCTTAGATGGATATTTGGGACTATCTATTGTTTTTTTAATGGTAATTATCTAACAATTGAAAATTGGTAATTTTAATGGTTTAAAATAGTTAACTTTTAATTGGTAAGTATGTAATAATCAACTTATATTAATTAGGGGGTGTAAATGGAATTAAGGGGTGCCAATGGAATTATCCTTATGGATATTGTACTATTTGATCCCACTTCTCGTAAATATAACCACAAGGCCCCATTTAATTACCATCATTGTTCACCGTTTACATAATTAAAATTGATATATTATGTATAGCTAAAAAAACGAAATCATGGAACATTGCATTACCTTTATCATATGTTTGGACAAAAAGTCACACACATATATATATATATATATATATATATAAGACGTCGTCTCTTTGACTTTGACTCACTCCCTAACACACACACGCTTGCACTCATCAATAATAGCTTCGCTTCATTCTTTCCTCTCTCTCTCTCTCTCTCTCTTTATCCTCATTAAACGCTTCCCTCTTCATCATCGTCTTCCCCGCCGTCGATGCACCGCCGTCGATACCACGTGGCGCTTTCCTTTGCCACGCTAGCGTTTCTTGTGCTTGCCTCAGCATCGTTATTAGCTCATGGAGTTGAACCTACTTCTCGACCATACTTTGGTAAGTTAGATTTATTTCAATCATAGTAATATATTTTTGCTTCTTCACAGAGACAATAATGCTGATATCTCTTACTACGTGCGTGGAGCAGCTAATTATCTCAAGAAAGAGAAGGTGGAAGTGGAAATCACATCACGGCGGCGACTGGGCGGCGGCCCTGGGTCGTGGCCGCCGTCGTGCCGGTCAAAGTGTGGGCGGTGCTCCCCTTGCAAAGCCGTTCACGTCCCGGTTCAGCCCGGTTTGAGTAGGCCGTTGGAGTATTACCCTGAAGCTTGGAGATGCAAATGTGGAAACACACTGTTCATGCCTTAAGAGTAGAGATGAATAATAATTCTTATTTAAAAAAAGATTCATGTAAATCCAATTTACTTGGTTAACACGATAATCAGTTTGTTCAGAACATTTCAGAGTCATTTGCATGATGTTTTACATAGGTTTCAGTTCAAGCTATACTTTGTTTCACAGACTTCGGTAACAATTTTTGCTTTTTTTTTTCCTTTTGTTGCTTTGTGATTAAATTAGAACTATAATTTGTTTTTGTCTCTGTAAACATTGGAAATACTCAATCAAAGTTCAATCTTTTTCTAAAATTGATTTTATTGGGAAGTAACATGCATGTAACATCATATGGTCTCGCCACGCTTGTCCCATAAACAACAACGAAGTTTAGACAAAAAAAATTGATCTTCATGCACTTTAAAATAGTAGCATATCAATTGCCTTTTATGCAATACAGAATAATTGTCAGCTGGGTGGGCTACTATAAAAAAAAAAATATATACAGCGTAACAATATTAATTTAAAATGAAATTATAGGTTAGATATCTTACATTTCACGTGTTTCTGTACCATAGCTTAGCATATGAAGTAACAAATGTATCTTTTTTGAACAGTTGTTCTGATCATAGGAAACTACCATCAGGACATGCTAGGGAAGGGATGTTACACCTTTTGATTGTTTAATTTCTCAAATAGGAAAAAGGTCGATTCTTTCTATATAAATAGTATTTGAACTAAACCATGAAATATATACAAATATATGAACTTCTGTAAGTTTGAGAAAATTGTTGAATTAAAAAGTTCTTGAAAATAAAATTGATAGTCCTAGACAAAGCTGGTCTATTACACGTGACTGAGCCACACCAGACATGTTTTTCGCAGTCAGATTCCCCATTCACGGACCATTTAGTACTAGAAAGTAAAACAAAAAAAAAAGAAAACCAAGTAAAAATATGAAGTGATCTTTGATTTGATGGTTCTTGCTCTGTTCAAACCATTGAATCCAATACCATGTAGAAATCTTGGGCAAAATAATTACAGATTAAGAGTTTAATCTAGACCATAATCAAGTAATCATACATGCAACGTAAAGATAGTTCAAGACCGTAGACAAGAGTCACTTAACCTTCACTTTGGCTTTGTTGATCGCTTTTGCTTTCTTTCTTATCCTCACTAGCTTCGTCTTTCGATTCCGAGGGACGTGGTGGCAAAATCTGCGTTATCATCTCCACGAGCTCGTCAAGTTTATCTTCCATGCGTGCTTCACATTCCTCTATTACCTAAGAATTAATTAAGAGTCGAATAGGCAAAGTTTAAATCTCAATAAGCAGCTGTTTCAAGAACATCTCAGTTATATCAGTTTTTAGGGTGAAATCTCATATGATGTGGCTAGCTAGATCGAGACTCAGTAGTCTACTAATCAGCAATGTAACTAACTAACTAACTAACTAACGAGTGATATGATATTAATCTACCGCGATGGATAATTTACCGTGTAAACCTCAACAGTCGACGAGGGCCTTAAGTTGATCGCATTGAGAATCTCTGCCTTGGCAAGGTCGTATTTCTTGCATTCGCCCACGAACTTACCGATGATCTCCCGAGTTTGATTGCAGGCACAAGTCTGTACTAAGTAATCGTAAACCTAGGAGAGAATTAGGGGCTGTTAGTATGGTGAATTGCTTGGCCTGCCTCAAGTGAATAACGAAAGTAAAGATTTATCAACCTTGAACTCAGATGCAGAAACAGAGGCAATGACTCGTGTGGGGTCTTTACCAGCGCCTCTTGTTCGAAGGAGATCGAGCACTTCGAAGTTCGTAAGTGCACCAGCACTTGTGTTAAGGCTGCCAATTACCACCAAATAAATGCCAAAAAATCAGCATAGTAGTAAGCAAGAAGATGTACGGATTAAGCTCAACAATGGTAGAAGTTCCACCATACATTTTCATTTGTCGAGCTCCTAGATTGGAACGTTATGATTGAGTAATCTGACCTGCAAAAAGCACTACATCAAGAAGGAATAAGACGTGCCTAGGTTTCGTAAGCCAGAAAGAGGATTCCAATTTGAAATAATCGTCAGGCATTGTTTTCCCCATTGAAGAAAAAGGACAAAATTTTAAGAAGGCATCGAACAAAGCTGAATTCAGCTGAAATTTGCAACTTTCAACTCTCCTTCGACAACAAATTTCAACAGCAACCAGCCGAAAACAAAACTAAGAAATTAAAGCATTACTCTCAATGTCCCTATTCGAACTTACGCCCTATCACGCATCAACCGACAAAAAAAATGCTTAAACATCATAATCACATTGAACTGTATGGCGCTTGCTTAATCATGTTTCAGCTGAAGATTACACAGAAACACAATTGAAAATTACCGCAAAAAAGGATTACCAGCAAGCCGAAGGCTGAAGACTGAAGTTTCCCTTTTTTTCTACCCTTTCCTCTGTTCTTCAGTGACGCCCTTCGCCTTGGAATTTAGCCATTTATTGGCCCATTTATTTATGGGCTTTTCCGAAATAAAGCCCATTATTCTTCAAATATTTCTTTTTTCTGCTCATTTAGGTACTCTACAAAATAAAATGCAAATAAATGTCACGCAAGCACTTATATAAAATAATTAAATCTTTTGAAAAATGTACTTCTTCCTAGTTCAGTCCAATGGCCCGTCGTTTAGGCGGCGATAGTTATTGCAGTTAAAGCACAGACACGGAGAGATTATATAGCTGCATTTTTCAGAGCTTAAAAAGCCACTTATTTTGGATTTTTGACTTAATATTTGATTTTTTTTATTTTTTTTATTTTTCACGTGAAATACGGATTATTATAGGCAATCAAGTAGGCTTTTTCCAGTAGATCTAAATTTATTACTTGATGTGCTCGCTAGTAATGAGCTTTCACTTTCATAGTACGGATCGTCGAGCATCACATAGTCTCGTCAAACATTTAAATGACTCGTCTAATTAGGCAATAGTTCACTTAAATGTCGTAAATCATCTGACGATATATGATAGATACTCTTTTTTTATGCTCTAGAGTCTAGAGATGAAATTTATGGGGTTAATTTAAATTCAGACCCATCATAAGTTTAATTTAAGATTTAGCCTCTATCAGAAAAAACTTTAGTTTAAATGATCCAATTTCTGTAAATTTTAGAGATAAGGACCTAATAAAAAAGAGTGGTATAAAACTTATATGAACTGGTTTATGTGATCGTTTTGTGTTACAAACATACAACATATTGTTATTTCAAAACAATGAAGTGGTATTCAACAATGAACTGGTATCGGATGATCGCTTTGTGTTACAAAATTTCAACATATTGTTATTTCAGAGCAGTGAAGTGGTACTGTAGAAATCGAGTCCTTAAAACTAAATATTTTCCTGATAGGGACTGAATCCTAAATGCAAATTCTGACAAGGGCCTAAATTAAAATTGCCCCAAATTTATTATTAATTATGAATTTTTTTGGCTATTTCTTTCTATCTTTGGAATTTGAAACTAATATGTATTAGTGTAAAGCCTAAGACGTTTTTTTATGTTTTGATGTTACGTTTAATAACTATTTCAAGGTGTAATCACGTGTGAGGGCCCAAAATATGTTTTAAGTTAGGTTTCAGGATCTGTCGGAAATTTTTTAGGATTCAGGATCCGATTTGGATGAAATTTAGAGATAAGGACCTGGTGTTATACAGTGTATATGAACTGGTATCGGACGATGGTTTTGTGTTATTTCAGAACACAGAAGTGGTGCTTCAAAACTATGGAATGGTAATGCAAAACAATTAAGTGGTACAGAACGATGAAATGGTACTGTAGAACCATGAAGTGGTACTACAGGTCCACGAAGTGTTACTACAGGTTCATCCATGAAGTGGTACTGAAAAACACTTAAGTGTATCGGGTCCTTAACCCTAAAAATTTCTGACAAAGTCTTGAACTCTAAACGAATAAACTTAAATGGGTCCTAAACTTTAAAAGCCCCCTATTCAACGATGTAATTTAATTGGATTTGACTGTTGGAATATTAATGTCAAATGGTCCTTTGACAGCCAACTCTTCTTTTATATATATGTCCACGTAATCCCACAAATTTCTATCAAGGTAAAGATTAGTTGATAGCATTTATTTAATAAACAGCGAAGTTACATCAATACCTAGCAAGCAACATATTAGATAAGGAAATATGTGAGCTTGGGAAAAAAAATAGTTGATATCGAAAGGCTTGAGACGTCCTTGATATATTTGGATTGGACCATCCCATTAAAACGCTCACCATATAAAATAAATAGTGTATTTATTGATTTTTTCAATGCGGGTTTGTCATTTTTTTAAAAAAAATCTTAATTAAGTTTATTAGGAGATCAATCATGACATGTCATTATCTAAACATCATTGCAATGTTAATTATTTTACTAGGTGCATGCCTCTCTTCTGCAATTATAGTTGAAATTATATCATTAACATATGTATAATATAATATCATGATAATAAAAGAAACAAAGAAAAAAACTCCACCAAGTTAAATTACAGTTTAAACTAAAGTTATAACTTATATGGTGATAAAGTGGCTTGTCGAAATCACAAGATTCATTTATAAGATATAGAACACTGACGTGACGTATCTATAGTATCTACCAATTTAATTGAATTTGGAGCCGTAAGTATCCAAATTCAATGATGGATTGAGATATGGACTTATGTTAGTGCTTAAAAATATATACTTGTTAATGTATAATATCCAAATTATTTAATTAATAATCTTTATTTCAACTTGATTGATGTGTAATTCATGTATGGCTGCTAATAATCTTGTCTTATCTCTAAACCTGAGATTAGCGAAACTTAGTATTAGGAATTTTGTTGGATAAGATGAAACAAATGAAGGAGATGATGACGTACTCAGAAAATGCCACCCATGCGCATTCATTTACTACTATCAATACATAAATAATTAATTTAACATATGTTATCAGAAATTTTGACAGGAATTGCAGAAATGGCATATGCTTCTAATATATATATATATATATAATATGAATGTATATTTGTCTAGTGTGAGGCAAACAAGATGGTTTCATGGCGTGACAATTTCTCCAGTGACCAGGATATTTAATTACCATAGTAAAATAAAATATATTGACACTGTTTTCCGGCTATATATAATGTTTTTTGTGGTTTTCTTATATAAACAAAGTATCAAGAGTAAAAGGTGATATTACATAATTTAATTACTCTTGAAAGTTGAAAGTTTGAAAATTTCCTATGTATAGACTATTGAACAGCCATGAAATTGTCTGCATTTAGTTGAGATCGCCTAGTGTATATTAGTAGGTGAATAAATACAAAAAAAACTATTATCTAAGTAGCATTATTGGAATAAGAAAACTACAACACTGGCTAACCTATGATGGACTACGAAATTGATACTATATATATATATATATATGTATATATATATATATATATATATATATATACATATGTATATATATCGTTAGACATGTAAATGGAACTCTATGATTCGGGTCGGATTCAATTAGCTAATATTAATAATTTTAAGCTCATATTTAGCTGACATCTAAATAGGTTTCGGGGCAAGCTCGACCCACGCAATCGACAGTAATATTTTTCGTACATTAGAATGTAGAAATATACATATTCAAGATTCACATCATCAATAACAATATTTATTATATCGTATATGTTTATATTGCTTTTATTTAACGGAGGTCATAAATCTCATGACCAACATTGCACGGGACAGAAGGTCAATTGCTTTAATATAGGGGCATTATCTAGATTGTTTATATATATAAACCGACACGATATTAGAAAAACTGAAATAATGGATATATGTAATGTATACATAGTACATAAATATATATATATATATAAAGATATATAAGACAATCATATTAATAAACCCGCGTTATTACAGCTCTATAGAATATAAATGAATGATTGATTTAATAACATGACCCACACGAAGGGCTACTTCTATAAAACATTTGCATTACATGCGGAGGTTGTAACTCCCAATCATTCATCATCACCACTTACATATAAATATTTATTTAATTCGGGTCCCAATGTAAGCAATGCCCAATGGTCACGACCCCATTTATCTTTCACATAGATAATATGAAGCGATAGTTTCTGGTCCAAAACATGTTTTAAGGGTTTTAGGCCCATGTCAGAAAATTTTTCGAGTAAGGACCCGATTTTTGTAAAATTTAGAGCTAATGATCTAAAATTTACGCAAGCGTTATACATTGTATATGAACTGGTATCATACTATCGTTTTGTGTTATTACAGAACAATGAATTGGTACTGCAGAACGATGAAGTGGTACTGCAGAACGATGAATTGGTACTGCAGAACCATGAAATGGTATTGCAAGTCCATGAAGTGGTACTACAGGTCCATGAAGTGGTACTGAAAAACAGTTAAGTGAATCGGGTCCTTAAAATTAAAAATTTTCTAACAGAAGCCTAAAACCTAAAAGAAACTTATGTTTGGGCCTTACATCAAATTGCCCGAGAATGTCTTGCTCCTTTAATTTTATTTATTTCTTATATCAATTATGTCAATTCTTGGACAATAATACTACCACCGGCATTCTTCTACCTAACATGATCAAGAATAATACCCTAAGGCTGATTTTTTTTTATTTCATTTTACATCTTTGTAATTATCCAAACAACTCTATATTTTCTACATGCGGCTACCTCAATGTGGAGTAAATTAAAATATTATTGCAGGTAAATTTATGTGTTTTACCATCCAATCTCTACATGTATTAAAATAATCTAAGAATTTAAGTGGGGCAAGTCGATGACCAGCATTTAGGCTCTAAATTACATGAATAATAATATTACCATTAAAACTCGTTATAGAACATCCTACGTTTTATATACTTTGAGAAAAACAAAATCTTTAATATAATCACGACAAGCTCATAATTTCATATTCCCTTTTGTATTGGTCAAGGATTGATTAGTACAATAGTACTTTCAAATCCTTTCACAATAAATAATTTATAAAACAGTTCGGACATGGCCAAAAAGAATTACATGAGACAAAAGTTAAATTAATACTCTCTCTCTCTCTCTCTCTCTCTCCATCCCTTATAAAGAACTATCCCACAAACAACCTCCGTCATAAAGCAAACTCTCCCACTACCTCACTCACTCAACACCACTTCAAATCTTTCAACACACACGTTGAAGCTAAAAAACACTTCCTTACGAACTGTAGAGAATCTCTAATACCTTGGTAAGATTCAGACAAAAAGTCACATCCATGGAGAGATTGAACAACTTACAGCCTATTTTCCGGCCGCCTGAGTTACCATCGGAGCCCATGGAGTTTCTCTCTCGTTCTTGGAGCGTTTCGGCCTTCGAAATCTCCAAAACCTTAGCTCCTAAGCAAGAGAAACCTCGGAGTAATGTCGGCCGCACGGCTCAAAACGGCGCCGTTTCTCTCGATTCCGACGGTATCATACTCGAGGATCTTTCCGGCGAGGCGGATCATGACGACGGCGGAGCTGTTTCCGGCGACCCTTTTGCCTTCGCTGCTTCGGGGACTTCCCAGCTTGTGATGGAACGTATTATGTCTCAATCTGTGAGTAAAGATCGTAGCTTTAAGTCTTGTTTTGAGCTGTGCTATAAAAATCAAATCTTTTTTCCTTTGTCTGAGCCATTTAACTGATGGACGAACTCATTAACTGTGTTTATCGTGTAATAGAAATGCTTTCTTGGAAATTTAACCTAATTAAAAAGCCCACCATTTTAATTTTTCCAAGAACCGACATTAACAGCAGTCTTTCTTTTCCATCCTATATTAAAATCAAATCCCAAACGCATGCCTCGGTGTACAACATTTGCAGCACGACGTATCACCGCGTACTTCAGGGAGGTTGTCTCATAGTAGTTGGCCTCTCATAGGTGGCCAAAGCTGTGAATCTCTCACTGATAGCCCAACTCTTTCACCTTCTGAGATGGACGATCTCAAGGTTAAGACTTTATCTCTTTGTTGGTTTTTTCTCTGACCATTTTGTTCTGTTCTTGGGCACGATGTTAGAGACACAGCTTTCACTTTAACCAACAGCAACCTCAGAGCTGAGAAATAAATTAATAAAAGATTGATACTTTTCTTGTCTTGTACAAGGTTTCTTGGCACTTTGATCATCGATGTTTTCTTGAATATTTAATAAGGTCCTTCAAATGATAGAAGCTATATTGAGCTATAGCATAATTCTGTTTGATATGAATCAATCGCCATGAATGAATGCCCACGTTCTTTTTCTTGCTATAAACTACCTCGTAATTACGGCAAGCAAGAACAGTTGGATCTGCAATGAATGAAGTTCGTCCCCACCGTTAAAAGACATGTGTGGCTCACTTTTCTTGATTATTTAGGGCGAAATTATTCGCCGTAATTTTTACGCCGACTAATCTGCGCAGAACAATCGCAACAACTATGTCAAGACACAGTACAAGCCGGCGAACGGCGGGCCCACCAACTCCGGCGGAAAGACGGTGGGCAGGTGGCTCAAGGATCGGAGGGAGAAGAAGAAAGAGGAGGCTCGGGCACACGACGCTCAGCTCCACGCTGCGGTCACCGTCGCCGGAGTTGCGTCCGCGGTGGCTGCGATTGCCGCCGCCACGGCCTCCTCCTCCGCCGGAAAGGACGAGGCGGCGGCCAAGACGGACATAGCGGTGGCTTCCGCCGCCACGCTGGTGGCTGCACAGTGCGTCGAGGCGGCGGAGGCTATGGGTGCCGAGCGTGAGCACTTAGCCGCCGTGGTGGGCTCCGCCGTGAACGTTAGATCCGCCGGCGATATCATGACCCTAACCGCCGCCGCAGCTACTGGTTAATTTATTCGCCGACCCACTTTATATAACCTTTTTTTTTCAGGGCTTCTTTTTATTTATTTACGAATAATTTTATTGCAGCCTTGCGCGGCGCTGCGGCGCTGAAGGCGAGGACACTAAAAGACGTTTGGAACATCGCCGCCGTGATTCCTGTCGATAAACCCGCCGGAATTAAACAGCAACGGCGGAGGAAGTTCGAACGGCAGTCACAGCGGCGAACTTTTGGTTACAGAAGATAATTTTCTTGGGATTTGCAGCAGAGAATTGCTCGCAAGAGGGTGCGAGCTTCTCAAGAAAACTCGAAAAGGTTCAATCTTTATCATCATCATCATCTCTTAAAATTGCAGGTAAACAAAAAAAAAAAGATAACCTGAGATATTCTTACACGACTATGGCGATCGAAATTTATTGCAGGCGATCTTCACTGGAAGATGGTGTCAGTTTACATCAACAGAAATGGACAGGTCAATACACAAACGAAAGTGATCCAATGATTCGATGATACAATCTGAACCCATCTTTTTTCACCTTTTTTATTACAACCCAAGTGAATCGAAATCTCTGAAATTTTCGCAGGTGACTCTGAAGATGAAGAGCAGACACGTAGCTGGGACAGTCACTAAAAAGAAAAAGAGTAAGAGTCCTCTTATATCTTTACACTTTTAAGTCTCTTTGAAAAGTTCCCATCTTTACATCATCTCATTCCTTCAATTTCGTTTTTTCCTTCCTATTACAGATTTGGTTTTAGAGGTGTTGAAAGATATCCCGGCATGGCCCGGGCGACACTTGCTCGAAGGAGGCGAAGAAAGGAGATATTTCGCCTTGAAAACGGTGGATCGTGGCGTAGTAGAATTCGAATGTAAGAATCAAAGGGAGTACGATGTATGGACTCAAGGTGTTTCAAGGCTGCTCACTTTTGCTGCTGAGAAGAAGAAACACTGAAGCTGATGTTTTCTTCTGTAATGAGTGAGGACTTGAAAAGACTAACAAGAAATAACAAGTGTGTTTATATATAAATCCATTTGGGTTGGATTTGGGTTTCTTCTTGTGCTATTTTCTTGGCTTGAAATGTTGTTACAAATGTAAGAAACTTGGGAAAATTGATGTTTTGTTACAGAAGTGTGGTGGACCAGCCCACAAAGCAGAGGCAGAAGCTTTACAGTTCGATATAAGTTGGAGATTCTTATGAAACACAAAGAAACACTCTTGCATAAGCGTTTTGCATTGTCTAATTCATCTCAGATTTTACCTCTTTCTTCCAATTAATATTCATTCCTCTGAAAGATTTTTTTTCTTAGTATAGGAAATTATTTGAAGTATCTATAGACAAATTACTACTTTTTTTTTTGGAAATTGATTGTTACCATGAAGTTTTATAGGATATTGTTTAAAACTTTGTTCATTGCTACAAGTACTCCAAGACCACAAATATAAGATAACACATATAAGAGAATTTGCATTGTATCTGCTTCCTTGGTTTTGAGTTATTTTGAATCGCAATATTTCTTTACGAGTATAAAAGGTATTATGGAGTGGACTTTCTTCCATAAATGCATCGAATATTTAACAGAAAAGAAAAAATCGAACACAGCATATCCCATTAAATATTTTAAGTGTATGCACCCTCGATAACGTCCCAATTCAAATAATGATCATTTTATCCTTCTATGATGTGAGATGAGAGAAGATGCCAAACAAAACAACGTTGTCGAGTCATATTATTACACTCTTGAAATCTACGCAAGTGGATTTCCGACTTGTGCCAAATTTCCATAATGATAGAGAACATGATAACCTACTAATCTTCCATTTTATATTAGTACTTATCCAAAAGAGAAAATTACCAAAAAAAAAAAACCGTATATATTCAACTTTCCTTTAGACAATTTGCAAGTGAAAAATGCCCGAGAATAAAGTAGAATACATATACATAATGAAATTTAATCCTTTGCGATGTAAGATTAGTATTTCAGAATCAACACAAAGAGTAAAGCAATGAATATCTGATTTGAAGCGGTCTTTTTGGTAAAACATATTTCACACGATTCATAATCCATAATATAGTTCCTATTTTCTTAGCTTACTTTATGATATCATGATTAGTAGATAACTACTCAATTTAAAAGATGTATATTACCTTACGCTTCATTGCAGGAAAATGATAAGACAAGATACACGTAAATGTTTGTACTTCAATACAAAACAGCATACGTAAATATTACTACATGCCTTCTATATAACACCTGTCCACAACACAAACATACGTGTAAGGAATATCCATATTATATACGTTACAGCATTCAAGATTTAGTTATTATTGCAGAAATGGTGCTGAAGAACCTCGACGACGGTGGATTGACGAACTTCCTCCGCCACTGCGGCGGCTGCGCCGTCTTGGACGGCGGCCTTGCGACGGAGCTCGAACGTCAAGGCGCCGATCTCAACGACCCTCTGTGGAGCGCAAAGTGCCTCATCAGCTCACCTCATCTGATTCGAAAGGCAAGCACATATTTTCTGGCCTGAGATTTAAGGTTGTCGTCGACCATTTTTAAGGTTAATTTTCTCTTTAATCAACAAACAGGTTCACCTCGATTACCTCGACGCTGGAGCAAACATCATCATATCTGCTTCTTACCAGGCGACTTTACAAGGTTTCGAAGCCAAGGGTTTGTCTAAGGAAGAAGGCGAAGCTTTGCTGTCCAAAAGCGTTAAGATAGCTTGCGAGGCTAGAGAGATTTTCTACAACAGAGAAGCCAAGAGCTCATGGGACGACGACGTTTTGGTCGTCAAACCTCAGCAGCAACAACGTAGGGTTCTTGTCGCTGCTTCGATAGGTAGCTATGGTGCTTACTTAGCAGATGGGTCCGAATATACGTACGTTCTTTTACTTTTACATACACTCAATTATCGAAAGCATATGTCTTCTATTTGTTTTTATGAATTCTTTTTTTCTTTCCTGAATATATATGCAGTGGGAAATATGGCGATGGAGTGAGCATAAACACGCTCAAAGATTTCCATCGCAGAAGGGTTCAGGTTTTAGCTGAGTCAGGAGCTGATTTGATAGCTTTCGAGACAATACCAAACAAGATGGAAGCCATGGTAATAACTTTGTGAAACATATAGTACGCATGCCTTGCTTTCTTTTCTTGATTCTGATGGTTTTTTTATGGGTTTTTTTTTGGAAGGCATTTGCTGAGATACTGGAGGAAGAATCCATACAGATCCCAGCTTGGTTTTCCTTCAGTTGCAAAGATGGTGAAAAAGTGGCCAATGGCGAGTCAATCAAAGACTGCGCCTTTATTGCTGATTCTTGCGAAAAAGTGATCGCAGTTGGGGTCAATTGCACTGCGCCGAGATACATTGAAGGACTCATTAATTCGATCAAAAAGGTGTGATGATAAACTCTCTCCATGTTTGTGGATTAATGTTTCTTACATCAGTTCTATGTATTCGCAGGTGACAAGTAAGCACATTCTTGTTTATCCCAACAGTGGAGAGACTTATGATGGCAGCAGAAAAGAATGGGTGGTAAGAACATAACAATGACAAACGATTTGTGTATGTGAAGAGAATCCGATTTTTCATTTTTCGGGTCTTTTTTTTCTCGATTTTTTTTGCAGCAGTCTTGTGGAGAGGGAAGCGTAGATTTCGTGTCGTACGTTGGAAAATGGCGAGACGCCGGCGCTTCTCTTATCGGCGGGTGCTGCAGAACAACACCTTACACCATTAGAGCCATTTGTAAAACTCTTTCAAGCTAATTATCAAAGTGTGTACGAATATGATCAAATTGCATGTAATAACTACGGAACTTCGATCACATATATACTTATAATGTTGCAAGGCTGCTTCATGTAAGATTATGAGCTTTCTGGTAATACTAACTACTGATAAAGTGCTCATCTTTTTCTGCAATAATCGCCATCAGCAAACCGATTCTTGAAGATCTCAGATACATAAAAAGAACAGATTTGTAGAACATATTCCATGAGATCAAATCTCAAATCACCGAAGAAAGCTAAAAACAACCATATCTCTAATCCTCCCCTTCACAAAAATATACTTCCTCAGAATACCTTCTTTCGAAAACCCAGCTTTTTCCAAGACCCTCTGCGATCCCTTATTATCAACGTCGACGAAAGCCTCAAGCCTCATCAAGTGAGGCCATTCGTCGAACACCTTCGAAGCAACCATCTTCACCGCCTCCGTACAAATCCCTTTGCCCCAGTGATCGAAAGATAGAACGTAGCCCAGCTCGGCTCTGCAGCTGCTGGGGCCGCCGGCGTTGGGCGTGACGGAGATCGAGCCGACGGCTCTATCGCCGGCGCAGATTACGCGGAACCAAGGGTGCGGAATGGCGTGGTGCTCGATGAAGTCAAAGGCTTCATCTTTGGTTTTGTAAGTGTCCCATATGCAGAATTGGCTCACTCTGTCGTCCGCCGCCCATGCCATGAAGTCGTCGGCGTCGGATTTGTTTATGGGCCGAAGCGTAATTCTTGATTCTTCTTCATCTTCCGCCATTTTTTGTGCTTTCTTTTCTTCTTTTATTTCTTTCTTCTTTTATCAGTGATTAAATTAGAAAATAGATCGGAAGAAATTACAAAAATTATATTAGTAGTGCGGTGTGGGGCCGACGTGGTAGAACTCCGGCGACGGCGACGTTTGCTAAAGCGGTGAAAGTCCGTATGGGAAAGAAGACAAAATCCATTTCCTCACTAATTTAAGGCTGTTATGTGGGCCCCGTGCCTACTCTATGACATCATCCTTCATTACTCTTCTGAAAAAATTAAGGGACAATTTCTATTAGGGCTATTTAAATTTCAGGCCCCATTAGCAAGTTTGGTTAGAAATCAGGCCCCATTAATGTTTGGGCTAAAGAGAAGGATCCAATTTAAAGTTTTATTTGAGTTCAGGCCCCAAATGCTGCAAAATGACTTTTTTACCCTTGTTTATTCAGCTTTTCCGCCCAAAACACGAACCTGCTTATTCTATACCACTTCATTGCAATCTGGTACCACATTATTTTGGTATATTTTATTATTCCGATTTGGGTAACGCTTTATATGATAATTATACCACTTTACTCCTTTTTAGTACCGCATCTGCGAATATTAAATACCAAATGTATCACTTTATCGCAATCTGGTTCCACATTATTTTCAAATGTACCACTTTATCGCAATCTGGTACCACTTTATCGCAATCTGGTACCAAATATTTTGTACCAGTTTTTTGGTAACAATTCATATGATAATTATACCACTTCATGTTTTTCTGGTACCGAATCATTTGAAATAAATACCACATGAGAATAAGTAGTATCTCGTATCAGATGAGTAACAATTCATATGGTAATTATACCATTTTATGCCTTTCTGATACCAAATCATTTGAAATAAATACCACATGAGGATAAGTAATATCTCGTTAGTTGATTACCAATACATATGGTAATTATACCACTTTATGCTTTCTGATACCAAATCATTTGAAATAAATACCACATGAGAATAATTAATATCTCGTACCAGATGATAACAATTCATATGGTAATTATACCACTTTACTCCTTTCTAGTACCAGTTTTGTTACCGACCAATGGTAATTATACCACTTTACTCATTTTTCGTACCACATCGTCTAAAATGTATACCAAAAGATAATAAACACCTATTAGGGCATTTTCGTCAAATCACTGTTTATGTCCTTTTACTTTGAATTTTATGAAAAATAGGTCCTTAAAACTATGTTTTATATGACTAGGGCCTGAAATCAAACCAAAATTAACATAGGGGCCTGAAATCGAAAGCTCCCTTTCTATTAGTCCCAGTAAGTTTTTTTAAACTGTTCACGTCATGTTAGAATTCCTATTAGTTTATAGGACAAACTTTTCGAAAATGGCAGAGATAAGGTTTAAAAATATGTATTGACGAAAATACTATTCTTAACATACTAAAAGAAGAGTTATTTTGTGGCGAGTTTCAGTTATGCATAGATTATATTGTTATATACGTATGATAAACTGTTATTTTTCATCCTTATCTGTTACTGTGATGCGGAAATTTGTTAGCGACAGAGAATATTTTTTTATCAATCTCGTTTTTAAAGTGAATCGAGCTCCGAAATTTCGAATGCCCCATTAACCAACCAATTTCGGCGTGTAAGGTAGGATGTATATTGACGACAAGATGTAAGATTTATAATGAATTTTTATCTTTCTATTTACGGTTCTAGTTTGTAAAAATAAGATGAAAGCAAAGCCGTTTTTGGCAATGATTACATCTAATATGTATAATTTCGAAGTATCCATAGTATGGCACTCGTTGCGGCGCCTTGCTTGCTCGTTCGTCCGATGTTCATCATTTAATTTTGCAAAAATACGGCCGACCCCAATATTTTGGTTATATTTTTACTGTGTCAAAATAGTTACTAGGAGTATCAAAACCGTTACTAGGAATACCAAAACCGTTATTAAATTATAATTAATTGTCACCATGTTAACATCTAATGTTACTGCAGGTACATAATTTGTTATTACAAGCTGAAACATCCCATTCGTACACAATGAGATGCCAAAAAGTGACAAGTTGATATCAACTAGACGAAAAGCACAAATTGATATCAAATAGACAAAAAAAGACGAATAGAATACTTCAAACGTTAAACTGCTTCTTTGCATGTTCGGTGATTGTTGAAATGGCAGTAAATGAAGAAGAGATATGATTTTTGTTGAAATGGGGTTTAGAGGAAAGTGTGGTGTATTTTTTTTCGTTTTCGCGGGTTATGTAAAATTTTCAGGTTCTGTTACTAGTGTGTGCATTTCTGTTACTACGTTGCCTACATTTGTTACTAAACTGGCATTGAAAGTTCGGGCAGGAAAACCATCATGAGATGAATTTTAGGTGGGAGAGTCTTGATAAAACAAGCATAGATTATCTTACCCGATATGTGTAAAATTATTACTAGTTATATGCTTATCTATTACCAGAATTATTTTAGTTTGTAAAACTTCTTTAATTCCAACATAACCTTCAGAAAATCATAACCTAAATTAATATATTTTTATCTAAAACTTTGTAAGTTCATGTATTTTAGTGAATAGCGTGTTTACAATATAAAATTTGAAAATCATAAACAAAACTAATTACATATTAAATTGTTACTGTGACAGCGTGATCTGTTACATACATATCTACTTTTGTTATTTTTTCATTTTCAGTTGTTTCTGAACATTGTTAAACTATTACTGAAGGAAATCAGTAAACAACATAGGGTTTACGTTAAAGATTAATTGAAGATGTCATTAACTTGTTGAATAATATATGTTAGGTCGACCATTTGGATTGTAATAAACAACAAATAGTTCACATCCACAACGTTTTGTGTAAGTAGAATCAATTTCGTAGAAACATGATCATCCTCTCGAGAAGAGTGATACTTGTTTTTCATACTATATACTTCAATTTCTTCAATTCCAACATAACCTCCACGAAAATCATAACCTAAACTAATATATTTTTATTTAAAGCTTCGTAAATTCATATAGTTTAGTGAATGTAGCGTGTTTACTATACAAAATCTGAAAATCATAAACTAAACTAATTACATATTAAATTGTTATTGTGATTGTGTTTTCTGTTACTCATATTATATTGCCTTATTACCTACACATCTACTTATGTCTTTTTCTCTTACTAAATTGTTTCTGATCATTGTTAAACTGTTACTGCTGGAAATCAATAAACAACATAGGGTTTACATTTAAGATTAATTGAAGATGCTATTAATTTTGTTGAATCATTTATGTTAGGTCGACCATCTGGATTGTAATAAATAATTAATAGTTCATATCCACAACGTTTTGGGTAAGTAGAATTAATTTCGTAGAAGCATGATCATCCTTTCAAGAAGAGTGCTACTTGTTTTTCATATTATATATTTCAACTTCTTCAATTCCAACATAACCTCCACGTAAATCATAACCTAAACTAATATATTTCTATCAAAAACTTCGTAAATTCATATATTTTAGTGAATGTAGCGTGTTTACATATTAAATTGTTATTGTGACTATGTATTCTGTTACTCGTATTTTATTCGCTTGTCACATACATATCAACTTCTGTTTTTTTCTCCTATTCAATTGTTGCTGATTACTGTTAAACTGTTATTGCAGGAAATCAGTAAACAACATAGGGTTTACGTTTAAGATTATTGAAGATGCCTTTAATTTTGTTGAATCATTTATGTTACGTCGACCATCTGGATTGTAATAAATAGCTAATATTCATGTAAGCACTAAGTATTCATGGAAGAAACATGAATCTCGGAATAAAAAGTGTATATGTTCACTTTAACTAACCAATAGCCCAAGTCCTCTGTTCATGCTCATTTTGAAGTTGATACACTTCGAAATTTAGGAAACTTCAAGAATGTAAGTTACGGATAATTAATTTATCTGTCAGAGAACTTTGAATAAGAATCCTTGGTACTCTATATCCAGTGTTTTAAAACACGCATAGCGCAACGCGTCGCGTTTCAGTTCTGATAGCGCGTAGCGTAAATAGCGTAGCATATTGCGTGAGTATTTCGGACAGGTCTTTATTACGTTAAGAAATATAATTTATAACATTATTAACAATAAGCACACTATTCAGTTAGCTTTATATAAAATCTGGATTAAATAATATATGTAAAACCTAATAATATATATACCAAACAATAAAAATATACATAAAATTTTATTAACAAACAATTCATGTATATCATCATATTTAAACAATATTGAAAAATAATTAATTAAATTTTAGGGGAGCACTTAAAAATGTAGTATTTATAAAATAATTCTTATGGATATCGAAAAATATAAGATATGCATGTCATTTTGATCACTGCTAACAAAGAATAAAATAGACGAATTTATTTATTTTTATCGCATAAATTACATTAAATAATTGTTTTTATCATTTGGAGGAAATAATTAAAAAGTAAAAAAAATATAAAAAATAAATAAAAGAATATTAGTCAAACACGTCACATCACGTGCCACACCACAATCTCTCTCTCTCTCTCAATAATAGTGTATTTTGCCGTCAATTCCGTGGGGAAGGAAATAAAAAACAATCATTGCCACATAAAGGAGACGGACTTGCGGCGGATTGTCCGTCGCTAACGCTTTTTTTAATTACGCAGTCGCGTTTTGAAGAAAATTTACGCTTAGGCGCGCCTTATCGCGCGCGACATTACGCTTTTTTAAACAATGTCTATATCTAAAATTATGATCAAAATTAGACTGACTACCAATTCTGGACAGAACTTAGAGAATAAAGTTATACATAATTTTCGGGCACGTTTTTTAGGTCAATGGACTTCGAATCAGAAAGAACTTAGGGAATAAAAGTTATACATGATTAAGTTGACTATTTACATGAGTTTGTGTCAAGCTCATTGGAACTCTAGATTGAAAGTTATACTCAAAAAGGTGCCGGTTGCCATTTTTGGGCAATGCAATTTCGGACAACATCCCTAAGCACCCGTAAATTTTTTTCGAGCACGTTTTTGAAGTCAATGGACTTCAAATAAAAAAGAACTTAAAGAATAAAAGTTATACATAATTAAGTTGGCTAATCAAAGGAGCTTGAATCAAGGTCATTTCAATTCTAGATCGAAAGTTATGCTCCAATAGGTGCAGATTTCGATTTTTGGGCAATGCCATTTTCAGACATCCCTAAGCACCTGAAAATCTTTTTCGGACACGTTTTTTATGTCAATGGACTTCATGAGTGTTTTTTTTCTCTCGATGAGTATTAGCAACGAATTTTTACATAGTTTTTATTTATTATGTTACAGTTAATTATTATTAATTTTATTTTTTTTACATGGCCCCAAATAGAAACGGAACTGACACGTGTCTGAATCTATGTTAAAAATAATTAATATATTTACTTTTGAGCTGAAAAATATATGCATTTTGGGCAATAAAACCACCAACTATTCATGACACCTTCGAGAAGCCATGGCCCCGTTAACACACTTGCTCAAAATCCAGACTTGACCAGTTATGTTGAACCATTAAAATCACGAGCTATGAATTTTTGCAGAGAGTTTGCTCATTCTTTGCTCCAATAATAAATCCCCAATCAACACATTTCGGCCTCACTTGTTAATGAATTTTCGTAATCAATCAACACAATGAATCTTCACGAGCTCACTCTTTTTCCCTCCCCATTTTTCACCAAATCGTGCTTAGAGAGGTAGCATCAATTTAGTTTTTATTTTTTCTATCAATTTTATTTGTACCTTCGGTGTTACCCTCGGGTATTACATACCCCGCGGCAAAATATCCGACCCGCCTTAACTAACGTAACCATCTTATCTTAGAAACGGCCTTTACCCTTAACATGGCCTCGGACTGTCTGGAGGAGCCCCCAGCGAGAAGGTGACGAACGCAATAGGAGGCGGCTTTTGCCCGAGGCACCCCAGGGACCTTAAATGAATTCCCCTAGCCCCTACGAAAGTCGCCCGATGACTTTGGCTACCGAAGTGTCAGACAGAGCCATTTATGGCAGGTTGGACATGGCTCCCTCGAGGTTCTGTCCCGATGCCTGTGCCAGAGGCATACTTCGAGGAACTCAGCTTCCAAAGTTCGAAACCGCCACGATCTGTCCTCTGCAGAATTAGTAGAACGTGCAACCAATAACCGCCCCTGGTGGGGAGGCTTAAGAGAACGTGGGACATAAAGGCTCGAGTCCGAGAAACACGGGAAGAGGGTAAAACCATCCGAAAACCGCCCAAATCCAAGATCCTATAAGCACCACAAGGCCCGCTCAAAACGGGTATCGATTTCTCACGTATCTTACCGTTATTCTGTCATTTTTACTACTCATGCACACACTTAAACACATCATCTTTTTTATGCTACTTTACATCTGGAAAAAGGAAAATAGCCTCTTGACCTAGGAAAGAGGGCAAACGACCCCCAATCCTTACCATGTTTCAAGTCCTCAGGCGAAATTCGCGGCAAAGTTTAGGCGGGAGGAGCTTGTTGGCCGTTTAACGCGGTAGATCCATTTTTCGGCGACATCATTCGGTTTTCATCAAGTCAACCACAAAAGACTTGAAGTCAGGTATAACAAAACTAACCATCCTCTCAAAAGAATTATTATGTGGGAGGTAGCATTGGCGGAGCTAGGATGTCATCCTAGTGGGGTCCAAATTAAAACAATAAAAATTTATCAAGTGGAGTTTAGATGTAGTAAAATAATTCAGTGGGGTCATTTTACAAATACAATAGAAATTAGAACTAAAGTAAAATTTTCTATTGCAAAAAATTAAAGGAAAAAAAATTCAGTGGGGTCCATGGACCCCACTGGCCCAGTGGTAGCTCCGCCACTGGGAGGTACATTCGGGCCCCTCATGGTCTCCTTCCTTGAGGGGTTGGCACCTTGAGACTTCTAGAAATCACCCCAGGGGTGTTTTAGTGGTCCCTCGGGGATTTAGCCCGAGTGACCCTCAAATATGGATAATCGGATGAGGGAGATAAGCGGGTAAACAATCTCGAGGAAGCGAAGGATGAGCGTGTTACCTTCGAGAGAGTTTCCCGAGGACCGGACATGGGCATTTCGCTAAGGCAAGGCACGGTTGCTTGGGACATCTAAAGAAGGAGGAAGAGAGGGTAAAGGATCGTGGCCGTGCACGACCTCCTTCTTGCACGCAGTCAAGAGACGTGGGATAAAGGAGACGAGCAGAAAGAACGTGAGAGCGGGAGATGCGGACTGTAGCAGAGAGCACCAAGGCCGGAAAATGCGGAACATGGGACAAACCGTCGAGGACCAAGTATGTTCTTTAGGAAACTATAAATATCTACTAATTTTCACACACTTCTCTTTCCTTACCCAAACTTGCAGTACAATATACGTATATTATCGCAACTCCTATCCTAAATTGTAGTACCACTATACATATATCTGTAGTACCAATATATAGATGTTCGTGGTACCGTATCGTATGCTAGTGTGGTACCATGAGTAAGTTATTTGTAGTACCAATATCTATGGTAACAGTCACGGACCAAAATAATTCAGATGGCGTCGAAAATTCCTTACCCAAACTTGAAGTACCAATATACGTATTTTTGTACCAGTGTATAAATGTTCGTTGTACCATACCGTGAGCTAGTGTAGAATCATACATAGGCTACTTGTGGTAAACACATGGTACGGAAAAGATATCACAAATAACATACGTATGGTACCACACTAGCTCACGGTATTGTACCACGAACATCTATACGTTGCTACTACAACCATACGCATATTGGTACTTCAAGTTTGGGTAAGAAATTTTTCGATGCTATCTGAATTATTTTTGGTCCGTGACTGTTATCATAGATATTGGTACTACAAGTAACATACTCATGGTACCACACTAGCTTACGGTACGGTACCACGAACATCTGTATATTGGCTGCAAATATATGTATATTGGTACTACAATTTAGGGTAGAAGTTGCAATAAGCACATGGTACGGAAAAGATACTACAAGTAACCTACGTATGGTACTACACTGGCTCACAGAAGTACCACGAACATCCATACATTGGTACTACAAACATACGTATATTGGTACTATAATTGTCCGTAGTGTTGACATATTTTTTGGTGATATTGTTGTCTTATAAGGCTAAAATTGTCTAATATATTGGTATTAGGTAGTTATGTGATATAAAAGTTAGAAATGGGGAGTTTGATGATATATAATAGGAATGAGGGAGTTGGTTGATAGATAGTTTGGGGAAGGGGGATTTAGTCAATTATTTATATAATAATGAGATCATTAATTCGATTGGCCCGGCGGGCTGAAGTAAAAGTTCCAAGTCTTTGGTCTTTGTTGAGGTGGGTTCGATTCCCACATAGTGAAAACTTTTTAATTATTTGGCAGTTAGACCTGTCAATTCCGCCCGCATGCAATTTTTTAGGCCCTGGCGGTGCGGGCTCGCCCGCGCCCGCGGGCCAGCCCGGCAGCTATTATTTTTATATATTATATAAAAAATATTATATATGTTAAATATATAAAATTAATTAGGAATTTAATTAATAATTCATTAAGTATACCATAATTAATGACGCATTTATTAATAATACATAATTAATTGCAATTTACACCTATTTTATTAATAATATCGTAATTAATTAATATATCATTAGTACAATTAATTTTTTAAATTTAAAATAAATATCCAATTATTTCCTTAAAACTGGCGAGCTTGGCCCGCCACGGGGCGGAACAGGCCTCTGTTTTTAAGTCCCGCCAAATGGCGGGTCAGCCCGCCCGCTCCGCCAGGCTACGGGCTTTGGCGGGCTGTGGGCCCCCGCCCCTCCCTGCCAAATTGACAGCTCTATTGGTAGTAATTACATTGAGTTTAATAATATTTTTAATAGATAAGAGATTGCGGTAATTGTAGTAATAATGAGCTTTAGTAACTTGGTAGTTATGATGGCATGACTCTAGGAATTTCTGGTACTTTCAAATTCATGATTGTTTTCCAGACTGAGCACAACATTCTTGCACCCATTTCACATGTTAGGCATAGTTGGTGTATGCGGCGGCTCCCTATTTAGTGTTATGTATGGTTCCTTGGTACGTTAGGTTGATCAAGCAAACCACACAAAATGAATATGAGGTTACAGATTCGGTCAATAGGAAGAAACTTATAATATCGTAGCATATCAATCCTCAACCATAAGTTACACACGGTTTCTTTTGTAACATATCAATCCTCCCCCTAAAGAATCCTTGTCCGCAAGGATATATTGTACGAGATCTTCAACCAAAATCAACGTTTGCAGACTCAAATGTCTTCGTAGGATGTACAATGTCTTCAACAGAACTAAAATCAGGGTAATCGTCAACCATAAACATTTGAGGACGTGAACATCAATGGCGTGAGACGTACTTCTCGTCAATAGTAACATAACCCTTTTTCTCGACGCTTTCGCGACTCTTTACTTGTAGTGTTTTTAAAGGTGAGTGAATTTTTCGGACCCTGGTTCGCTTGGATAGGCGGGGGCTTAAGATACTCGATGTTGGCTTAGAGTTCGACACTAGTCCTCCGCCTTGCAACATAATTTTCTGCTCAGTTAGACGAACAACCCCAATAGCGTGAGAGAACGTTTTCGGCTGCTTACGTTTTACATCCAAACGAATGTCGTCTCGAAGTCCTGCAATAAGACTTCCAACAAGATAATTTTTCGGCAAACTATCACCTTGATGAGAAAGTTTTTCGAATCGCTCCTAATAAGCGTCAATGGTCGAAGTTTGTCTTAGGCAAGAAAGAGCTTCTGACGGATCCTCATAGTCGGTGGTCCAAAGAGTAGAGTACGGCTTTGGTGATTTCATTCCAAGTGAATGGTCCACAGAACTTTGTCAACCAACAATGCCATTGGAATAACTGTTTCCGGTACCTCTCGGAGTGTGCGAATCACTCGTATGAGATACACATGAATCTTGAGAGACTCGTAATGCCTCGGTTAAACACTGTTTGTAACGTTGCATTGGTCAATACTTGCCTCTTAACGCACTAAGATTTTGATAACCTCTGCTCGGAACTTGGAATTGGTATTGTTGCGAGTATCCATATAAGAAATAGGTCGGCTCTAATACCGCTAATACGTTTAGAGGATAGGAGAAGAACTTAAGGAATAAGGAGAAGATGTTCATTTCATATCCTCCCCTCTAATACATTTGTGACTAATTCAATACTTAGAACAATAACCTACCCACTTAACATAAATTACCCAAGTAACATAAAATACCCGGTAATACGTTGTGCCATGTCAATAAGTTGCGTTGATTTACTTTTATGGTGTGACAGATAATATCAACTAGTACTCTTTGCACAATCAATGCGTGTGCATGTAAATTTATAATATTAAAATTACTTAAATTTAAAATAGTTAATTGAAATTATAATATAAATTTAATTGTGTATATCTATTCTGTTTTATAAAGGGTCTAGGCCTCATAAAAATCGTCAATTTCTCATTTTAATTTGGTCTATCAATTTCAAGTTTCAACCAATCATGTTTTATATACAATTAAACATTGATTAAAAAAGAATTACTAACCCATGTTGTAGATAAGAAAACTACCATTTAATTTCACTCCATTTTTATCTACATTAAATAAAAAAATACAAACTTGTCAATTATAAATCACTCACTACCTTTACTTACTATTTTTTTTAGTTAATTATCAACATACTATTTTTAGTTAATTATAATTCAACCTTTACTTTAATAATAAATCAATTTTTATTTTTAAATTACCTTTCTATTGGTGTGTCAATACTTAATAAAAAAAGTAAAAATTAACATCACAAGATTAAAGCCCCTAAAAAGTAAACTGCCCATTTCTATTTTTAGCATGTTGTTTACTTTAATAACATTAAATTATTATTAATAAAATTACCAGGTAGAAATTAAATTTTATTTTATGCCCACATAAGGTGTACTTAATATACTAGTATAAATTATAAAACTATAAGAAGTAATTAAAATTGTAATTAAGTAAAAATTGTAATTAAAAGATAGTGGATGATTTTTTAAATTATTAATTTTTTCGTGAAACTGATAGACCAATAGAGCAGCCTTTATAGCCACCCCACACGCTTTAAAAAAAAATAAAATAGATAACCATAGCACTCAATCGTTCTACTGTATTTATTTATTTTCTTTCTCTATTTTTGAGAAATATCAATTCCGTAATCTTAGCAAAAGCCTATTGACCCTTTCCTATGTTCATGCTATATGTTGACCGCTAGTAAATCGTAATCCTTAGATTACTTTGTATTGTCATTGATTGATATACTACAAATAATACTTTGAATTGTCATTGATTAATATACTACAAATAAAAGCAACGGATAGTAAGATCTTATTACATAACGTAAAAGATCCATACTCATGTCTTCTTTTGAATAGCTGTAATAAGATTTTTTTTATCATAAGCCATATATGATTTATCTATCCGTGCACAACATGTATAGACATCTATCTATATAAGCACTTGTCTTGTGGCTAGTTAGAAATATACTCAAGACAACAATGGAGAAGATGTCAATTAGATCAATGGAAGAGAAACAATTACAAAGGCGACGTCATTGTCTGATCCTGCCATATCCAGTCCAAGGCCACATAAACCCTATGCTTCAATTCGCCAAAAGACTGCTTCAAAAGCAGACTACCATCACGTTATTAATCACAGATTATCAGGCAAAAAGTTCCCAGTTTTCATCAACCAACATACCCATCGAAATCTTCTCCGATGGTTCAAACGAAGGCTTTGTCCCGAGTTCTCAAAAATGTTGAAGAATATGTAAGGAACTTCGAGACGGTAGGATCAAAAACCCTAAAAGAAGCCATACGTAAGCAATTATTTATTTATACATCCATGATGACAAGAGCATCAAATTTATACATTACTTATTTTTCTCCCTAATGATGTTCTCCTGCTTTAGTAAGGCTAGCTGAGTTGAGTCGACCCGTGGATTGTCTCATTTACGACTCTTTCCTTCCGTGGGGATTGGACGTTGCGAAAGAGATGGGTTTAATGGGTGCAGCATTCTTCACGCAATCTTGTGCAGTGGATCATATATATCATTGTGTGTTCAAAGGATTGTTGAAACTTCCGCTCGAGGAAGGTGAGGAAGTTATTCTTGAAGGGTTACCGTTGATGAAACCCATGGACATGCCTTCGTTTGTGTACGTGCATGGCTCATATCCACCACTTTTCGACGTGGTTGTGAATCAGCAGTTTCGGAACATTGAGAAAGCGGATTGGCTCTTAGTTAACACATTCTACAAGTTGGAGGAAGAGGCAAGTACAACACTTTATTTCCCTATATTTGATTTAATTAATTTCTTAGTGGTTCAATCTATACTATAACTAACAGTAACACTGTGTTTGGATCTAGCAACACTTTAAACTAAACACGTCCTAACGGATAGTTTGTCGTCTCATACTATAATAAATTGTTAACTATATATGTATTGAACCATGCAGTTGATAGATCACATGGCGAAACTTTCTCCCCTGAAAGCAATCGGGCCGACCATACCATCCATGTATTTGGACAAGAGGCTTCCCGAGGACAAGGAATATGGGGTTAGTATCTTCACGCCCATGTCCGAGGCCTGCACAAATTGGCTAAACGAACGTCAGCCCAATTCTACCATATATGTTTCCTTCGGTAGTATGGCGCAATTAGAAGAGGATCAAATGCACGAACTCGCATGGGGTCTCAAATTAAGCAACAAGAATTTCCTTTGGGTTGTCAGGGCATCTGAAGAATCCAAACTCCCTAAAGATTTTGCAGAAGAGACCTTCGAAAAGGGATTAATTATCTCGTGGTGTCCACAATTAGACGTATTAGCGCATGAGGCGATCTGTTGTTTTATCACTCATTGTGGATGGAATTCGACATTAGAAGCGTTGTGTTTGGGCATACCGATGGTGGCCATGCCTCAATGGACTGATCAAAGCACGAACGCAAAGTTCGTTATGGATATTTGGAAAATGGGAATTAAGGCTTCAAATAATATCGATCTTGGGATTGTTGATCGTCATGAGATTGCTCGGTGCATCAGCGAGGTTTTAGAAGGTGACAGAAGCGATGAGATCATGAAGAATGTCAGAAAGTGGAAAGAAATGGCTAAAGAATCCATGGCCGAAGGTGGAAGTTCTGATGCAAATATTGAAGAGTTTGTGTCTAGTCTCGGTTAGGTTAAGTTTCTCGAACAAAACTTGGTGATGGAAATTAAGGAGATCCATGCTGGTGAATATTTGTAAGAATTGAGATGAGTTGATTATTCAACGTAATAAGAATGGGTGTATCGATTATTAGTGTCAGTCCATCCATATCACTTAAGAATTAGATCCGCTAAATTCAGGGAATGCCTTTTCCTTAAGAAAATCATAAATTCGCATTAAAAAAGCAAGATAATATATTAAAAAAGATAGAGGGAGAGAGAGAAAAGCACTAGTAAATTAAATACAATAAAAATTAAAATCAAATAAAAAAAGAAAGAGAGAATAATAATATATTAAATGATATATTAAACAAATATAAAAAATAAAAAATAAATATAAAAATAAATAAAAAAATAGATAGTAAAAATAACAAATAGAAATTATACATAAAAATGAAAGAAAAAGTAAAAATTTATTTATTATGAACTAAATATAAAAGAAAAAGATAAAAATAAGGATAAAAAGTGCGCTGAAATTTTATGAAAATACTGGGACGGATGCACCCCGTTTTTCCTTATTTTTTTATTTATTTTTTTATTTTCTAATAAATATAATTTTGATTTTACTTTTTGTTCTTAGTTTTTCGTTTTTATTATTATTTAGTTTTAACAATTCTCTCTTCTTTTTGTTTTCTTTTTACTTAATTTATTTTAATTTTGTATTTTTTTTCTTTTTAAATTTATTCATTTAATATATTTTTATTATCTCTTTATTTTATTTTATTTTAATATATTAGGCTTTTTCTTTTTTTAGAAAAAAAATTTCTTTTTTTTTTTCGCCATTTCCCCTTTTCCATCCAAATTAACAACCATCTAACGGCGGGACAATAATCGACAACATTGGGGACAAAATTGATTCACGCAAAACATCGGAGACTAAATTAGTCCATGCAGTAGACACCGGGGACCATTTTGGATTTCTTCCTTTTTTCTTACTACCTTTATGCTTGGAAGAAGAGTCAAACTGGTGGGTAGAAATGTTTTATAGTTCACAATTTCTTGCCTGTATTCTATTCGTATATTATAAAATTCGTTTGCCGGGCGTCCGTGGGTCATAGCGCCTAGACAACTAGTCGGGTGTCCGAGAGGGGCGTGCACCTAGACAGCTAGGCGGGTGCAGATATAAATCAATGCCCGAATTTTTATTATTTCTTTATGCTAATATTTCAAAGTAAATAATGTCAATCCCAATAATATTTTTTTTTGCATTTACAAAATTTTTTTCCCAAAAAACCTAGCGCCTAGGCGGCCGACCACTTAGGCCGAGTTTTACAACAGAGGTTCCTATCATTATTTCTCAGGTCTTTGTTGCTTGTTTTTTACTTGAATATGACATAAACGCAACGATCAAGATTTGAAAAATGTATCTACGCCCTGTCTCCGTGTCTCAACTCAAGGCACAGCCGCGGACAGAATGTGGTTTGTAGAAGGAAGAGACGAATGCTAAGCCCTTATTCACACTCTTTAATATATTGTTCATGTTTTCACTTGTTCTGTGCAAATTGTGGTGATTCTATGTAGCAACAAACGAGAAACCAAGTGACAATACTGTTTTGGTGGCGATGATAACTTTTAGCGGAGTTTTGAGGTTGTAGCATTCCGTTGAGTTGAGTCTTCAGACAAGAAATTCGAGGATAAAGCAATAATCTATAGAACTAGCTAGTGCCACACTTAAGCCAATCTCCGCGGATCCTTACCAAAAAAGAAGATCTCGATTATTATAAATATAACCTTTGGGGACGAAGGGAAGGGACTTAGAGACGACACAAGAACCCTAGAACACACTTTAGAGGTGATTGGAGAATTCAAAGGCAAATAAGGGAAGAACGTGGGAAACGCACCGGAGCCGAATCGTAGGGGAGATAATGTTTGTTCTATCATCAATCTCGTTTCTCCTTGTTCTTCTATCTTCTATGAGTAGCTAAATTCTCTGTATTTGAGATTAGATGAACCCTAGCGATTAATCCTTTAATTTGAATGATTTACCGTAGTATTTTCTTCATGTTACTTGAATTCGTTTATGAATAAGATTGATTGCAGTAATGTATATATTATTGAAGTCTTTAATATTGTCTTCATCATGTCTATGTGAACAAGACAATTGTTGGGAAATCGTGAGTTGTACTCGAAAGAGGGACAAACGATTAGACCACTCATAAACGGACGGAATAAAGTCAACGATAGAAATAGGTTGAGCTACTCCACCGGGTTAGAGTCAAATCTAATAGTAGAATTCATTATGTTTAATGCAATCTTACGATTTATAGTTAGGGAAGCTTGTCCGGCTAATAAACTCGTAGGATTAGTTGTAGTCGTTTCTTATGTGATTAGGAAAGTTATGTCTGTAACGTCCCGTCCCATACGGGCTGTCACTGTAGCATCGGTCCCTACCAGGACATGTGGGGTTGGGCCCACCAAACTTTGACTGATAGTCTGGCCCCACTGTACCACCATTTAACCTTTCAGCGTGCTTCGTGCACTCGCTCACACGCACCCTGAAAAACTTCCCAAGGGGTCACCCATCCCTAGATTGCCCAAAGTCAAGCACGGTTAACTTCGGAGTTTCTATGGATGGACTCGCGAAAAGGTATGTCGACCTTGGTGATATGAGTAGTACGATAAATTCTCTTGTACGATTCTTAGCCTGACACGCCTATACGTTGTCAGTCTAAGGATCTCCTCTCGTTTGGGTGTGGGATCGGTTCGTTCATGTACCCTTCCCTAGAAGTCTGCCAGAGCCGCTCCTTGTCCGTACACCTCTCTGGCACCGGCGATCACTCCCCGCCCTCTTCGGCCCCGGATGTCACATGCCCACCAGCTTCCGCTTGGTGCGTCCCGAACCAGCACCGTACTGTGAGAGGTTGTGCTATGATACCACCTGTAACGACCCTCACTTTTAAAGTAAAAATGTTGGCGGATTTTCCTCAACGAAAACCGCGGAAGACTCAATTCATAAAAAGTTTCCTCGCGAAAAACAATAATTACAGCGAAACAAAAATATCTTACATGCGCACACGGTTCACACACATCATAATTTACATTCACACTCAATTCGAATTTATCGACACCCAAAACACACTAAAACAATTCTAATTAGGACAACTACGTGAATTATAGAGATTAGGGTTTGATCGAGCTAGGGGGATTCGAAGTCTCAAATACGTTTGTTTTAGAAAGGAGTCGTCTTTAGTGTCTATTTCGTAGTTTTAGTTTAATCACTATTTTACTTTTTGCACGATCAACCAACCTTTTTCACTAGGATATTTAGACATTCTTAATTGCATAGTTTCTTTGGGTTCTGATACGGACCAAGAAGTAGATGGGCCGGAAAAAATGAGAAAAGGCCCATTAGGCCTGTTAAGGAAATATTTAATATTTAATTAAAAAAAAAGAGTAGAAGAGAGGACCTGCAGGGACTTCCGATGCCAGCTGGTAGTGCCCCGGGAGAAACGAAGCTTCTCCAATACGCTAGTGGTCCCTTGGGAGAAATGAAGCTTCTCCAGTACGCTTTATAAAGGTAAAAGCAGAAGGAGAACGTGACTGATGCGACAGCAAGGCTATGACTGCTGCAGGAGCTACCTCTGACAGACAGCCCTGCACCTCACGATATCCCAGAAGGTCTTGTCATCAAGAATCCCAGGACCGATGGGAAGCTCCTATAAATACCCACACTTGGCCATTTTCACGAGATTCATTCATTCCACACACAAAAATACTCACGAACTTCTCTCTTTTCAGTCTGTTAAGCACTTTCCTCTCGATACTTAGATATGATAGTGAAAGCGAGTGATCCGAGTGTAATTTGTTAAAGTATAGTGAAAAGAGGTTTTAGAGCGCCCGTGGACGTAGGATCTGCAAAGATCCGAACCATGTAATTCCTTGTATTATTTCATTTACGTCCCAACACGTCCTAACAAGTCCCCAACAGGTCCCCAACGTCCCGAGCACCCCAAACACTTCTCGACTTCCCCAACACGTTCCAATATTCCAAATACATCTCGGCACGTCCCAACATCCCAAACACGTCCCAGTACGTCCCCAAACACGTCCCGACGTCCCGACACGTCCCGATAAGTCCCAACACGTCCCTAATACGTCCCTTTCAGTTTCCTTACCAATAAGCACCTTACGTACGCCCTACAACTTTGTAATAATCAATTATCCGGCTATATAAATTTCCCCACCACATATAAATTTCTTTGATTGGGATAGCCCCACATCAGGTTCGATACTCGAATACTCGCCGTTGCTATCCTACTTCCGTAGGTGCACTTGCATATTTAGGCGTAGCATAGTTCGTAGTATTTCGTTTAATAAATCTTGTAAGCAAATTTTTGGGTTTACGAGCCGAGCAAACGACGAGTAGTCGGTGTTTTTAAATTTTGAAGATATCTAAAAGCCGCCCGAATAGGGCTCAAACTTAGTTTCACACATAAAATCGAGTTTTGAGACAATAAAAACTCCTATAGCAAAATTTACGGCTCCTTTTTTTACATCGAACGTTAAAAGTAGCTTTCGTTATAACTTTATATTATTATTCTAATTTTTTTTACTTTTTAAAACATATTTAATAATATTTAGAATAGTTTTTATTATTGTAACAATAAAATTGAAATTAATGTTATTTTGTTTATAGAATACTTTCATCTTCATAAAATTATAGTTAAAATAAGGCGTATCTACACTCGAATAGGCAATAGAATAAAAAAATTATCTGTTCAGTACCTTGTCAGAAGAATTTTGTATGTAGATACCTGTTAAAATAAAATTTTTACAGTAGCTCGTCGTTTGGTTGTACGTACCATTTTATCATCGTTGAAGTATCTTTTATATGTATATTACAGTGTCGTATCACGTGTTTATAATTTCCAAACATGATAGTGTGATCACTTCAGTGTATTATGTACCAAAATTGGATTCAACACTACAAAAAATGTTATTTTATGTGACCATGTTTTTATGATAACATTAAAAATCATCACATAAAATTAGCTTATATGAGGAAATAATTTTTTTTCTCACAATAACTATTATATAATGTGATGAAATTTTTTTCCTCGTAAGTGAATATATAATATGTGAGGAAATTGGTTTTTCATCACATAATAGTAATATATTTCCTCACAAAAGCTAAACACTAATGTGATAAATAAAATCCTCACATATAGTTAATAAATTTCCTAATAATAAATTTTTATGTGACAAAAAATCCTCACATAAATAAAAGAGAAGCTGTCGATATTAACCAATAATATGTATTTAGAGTATTATGATTTTTGTCATTAGAAAAGGGATAAAGAGAAGCTAATTAGTTAATTCCCAAATAGAATCATCCTCTCAACAACTTGCCACAATCGATCTTCTCTCCTTCTCCAATAATCCAACAGCACCAACAATTAGGGATGGCAATGGGGCGGGTCTAGACCCGGACCCGCCTAGACCCGCCCCTAATGAATCGGGTATTTTTTTCCTAATCGGGTAATGGGGCGGGTAACGGGTCCGAACCATTCCAACCCGGCCGGGTCCGGGCGGGTCTCGGGTCTTGCCAAACCCGCCCCGATACCCGACCCGAGACCCGCCCCGAATATATATTATATTTAAATTTATTTTTATTGTATATATATATATATATAAAGTGTTCAAATTATTAATAAAAATCTTCGTAGCCTAGTGGATAAGTCTTTAGTTAAGTTATCATAGGTCATGGGATCGAATTCCAGTTTTATTCTATTTTAAAAAATTCAAATTAAAAACAAAAAAAAAATGAAAAAATAACTTTCCGGGTCTAGCGGGTCAGACCCGGTTCGTTCGGGTCCGGCCCGGGGCGGGGCGGGTCCAGACCCGAGGCGGGGCGGGGCGGGTCCCGAGTCCCCTTAAAATTAACCGGGGCGGGTCCCGGGTCCGGCCAAACCCGACCCATACCCGCCCCGTTGCCATCCCTACCAACAATTAATATCAGGTTCTAGAAGGCCGTCGACGAAATCAGGTAAAACACGCCCACTCTATTCACCTCGTTGCTTGGCCTTTAAACCCCAAAATCTCGCATAAATCTAGTTTCTTGATTTTAGGTATTGCGATTTCCTGCTTGTTCAGACCCGGGTCTCTGATCAAACGTGTACGAAATGCACATTAAGTATTAAAATATTGATTGGAAGACGTTTTATGGTAGTAGGTACAAAGCGATGGATAAGAGTTGGACGAATGAGACATATCTTTTCGAGTCATATATTAAAGGAGTTGAATCATTCCTTGATTTTGCCAAAAAGAATATGAAGACGCGTAACGGTGTGATTCCATGTCCTTAGCCGTGTTTGCCACAATACAAGCTATAAAACTCTTGAAGAGGTGAAATGTGATTTGCACACTAACGGGCAGAAAGAACTTAAAGAATAAAAATTATACAGAATTAAGTTGGCTATTCATAGGAGTTTGAATCAAGGTCATTTGAATCGAAAATTATACCAAAAACAGGTGCAGGGTGTCGTCGGTAGTGTCTTGCTACCCAAGAAGTGTTATGCAAAATGCATGAAGTGTTATCCAGAATGGACAAAGCGGTACCCGTTGAATGTTTCATTAGCAATGCGGAATGCATAAAGTGTTACCCAGAATATATAATTGTAGGCGGGCGTTTTGTTAGCAAAAGCTTCCATCATATGCCGCATCAAATTTCTTCGTAGCATATTGATTATTAAGACTCACGATCAATTTCACCTTATTCAGTCATTAAAGTCCAGATTTTCTCTTGTTTCAGCGATATTTTCGAATTACTTTTAATACGTTATTTCATTATAAACTTCAAAATTTTCATTGATTATTGACGCCCATGGGAAATTATCACCGATTTAACCTTATTCGGTCATTAACGTTGAGATTGAGCTGGCTTTTAGATCGTAAATTTTGGTCTTCGTTGAACGGGGTTTATGCATCAATCGTTTGGAAGGGACGATGACACATGGATGTAATTTTGACAAATATGAATGATAGAAAGGTCACTTACAATGAGTTGCGTCTTTCAAACTAATATTTTCATTAACTAGGTCCTTGGGCCTAAATGAAATTACAAAATGGCTGAACCCAAGCTGCCTAATACGAAGTATACCCAAAAATTAAAAAGCTACAAAAACTAACTAATACTTGATTCTGCAGCAAATCAAATTGGATAATCATGAATCAAGATCCAATCTTTCCGAGCAAAACTTCATTTTTTTTCGGATACCCGACCGATTCTGGGTTGCCCCGCTCCGGTTCACCCCGCGTCACGTACCTGGTAACGGAAGGTGAGGCTCCCAAAGGGGTTGCTGCATACACAAGGATTCGAACCCGAGACCTTGCTTAAGCGATACCAAGCCGCTTACCACTTAGACAACCCCCATTTGGTAAACTTCATTTTTTTTTTTAACTGTACACAAATCTTTATTAGTACTAGAGCTGTCAAAATGGCGGGCCGGGCCGGGTTGGCCCGCCGCCCGCCAAAGCCCGCCACTTGGCGGGGCGGGGCGGGCTGGCCCGCCATCTAGCGGGCCTCCAAAATGGGGGACCGGCCCGCCCCGCGGCGGGCCGCGGGCCAGGCGGGCCAGGCCCGCCCTCCTATATATATTATTTATTTTTTGTATTTTTATTTTATAATTTAATTTATTAATTAGTTTTAGTTAATTAAGATATTTAATAATAAATTATAGATAAACAACTTATTAATTCTATATTTTTAAATATATATGTTATTAATTATGGTATAATTAATGAATCATTAACTATTAAATTAATATATTTAAACATAATATATAATATAAAATATAAATATAATTTTATTAAATTGGCGGGCTGGCCCGCGCCCCGCCAAACCCGCGGCCCGCTCGGGTTGGCCCGTTTTGGCCGCCCCTTGGCGGGCCTAAAATATCCCAGCCCGGCCCACCCTTTTTGGGGGGCGGGGCGGGCCGGCCCGCGGGCCACGGGCCCAATTGACAGCTCTAATTAGTACTACTACTGAGCAAGAAATAAATGAAAAATGGAAAGATCAAATCAGCTTTCGGAAAGCCCTCATCGAAAAAATGGCTATTTATGGGAAAAGATGAAACCCATGTGGATTCATAAAGCTGATTTCCACGCACATACCCAAAGTTCAACAGTGATCGAATATACTTACATGTAATGTACTCAGCTCTATTTACCATGGGTGACTGTAATAGAAGAAAGTGAACCCATATGAAGTCTCATTTTCTGCAGCTCGAATGAGGTAATAGCGTTGCATTGCTCATATTTACTACTCTTTGGCGTTATTATCACATTTCGATTTTTATTATTTTCAGGTACTTTGAGATTATGGGCCTTGTCTGCACGCAAGGCACTGAATCTTTATGATTAATAGTGACCCCTTCTCTGCTCCCAAAATAATAATAATAGTGGGGTATGTTGAGCGAGGAAGCAGACAAAAGATAGGTCTGTGAAATAATTGTGAGTGTGAAAAAAAATTGAAAAATAATAAAGCTTTTGTGTATATCTTTATTGTTTGCATTGTAATCGATGTGGAACAGTACTGAGTGATGATGATGACGACCATTGAGGTGGGTTTTATATGTTATGAGAGGGTAAAGGGTTTCTCTTTTAACTGAGCTGAGGAGAATATATTTTTTTCAGAAACTTAGGGGAGAAAAAAGTTGAGCTTTCTCTTTCTCTTTCTCTCACTTTCTTAATGTGTTGATAAAGACTCTGTTTTAGTTGAACGATTGAACCTTTCGTTTCTTGGCTTCTTCAGATAATCCCAGGTGTGTATGAGCTCTATCTGAGTCTCTGGGCTTTTTATATATGAGGTAAAAAATTGAATCTTTTTCTACTTTGTTGATTCGCAGGAAAATTAAAAGATCTGCCATGGAAGATAAGAGATCCTCTAACATAAATTACAGACAGCTAACTTACTCATTCTTGAACACGCCTAGGTTGCTCTCAAAGGCTGAGAATGAATCAGTTATGGGTAGTCCAACCTCAATCCTTGATACAAAATCATTCTCAGCTGCTCTAAAGAACCCTTTTTGCTCAGATAAAACTGCTCCCAAGGCCAAGATTTGGGACTCAAAAGGCCTCGTAGACGCTTTAACTGATGAAATCTCTGTCTCAGATTCATCAAAACCTGATAGGAGAATGGTCCTTTTTGGCTCACAGCTTAAGATTCTTCAAGTCCCTTCGCCTATTAACCATAACCACAGCTCAGTTCTTCCATCTCCGCCGAAATCTCCTTGTGATTTTGGTATCAAGACAAGGAATGCTCATCATCTAAGCCCATTCTTGTCTCCTTCCCTGATGAAATCCATGTTTGGTTCTTCTTCGAACTCCTCCTCTGTTTTCACCGCTGAAATGGAGCTTTCAGAGGATTACACTTGCGTGATCTCTCACGGACCAAACCCCACAACAAAGCACATATTCGACGACTGCATTGTCGAGAGCTGTCCCGGCGCAGTGAGTAAAGAAAATGGCTGCCCTGCCGTCGACGGCGGGGCGGCGATGAGCTACTACCCATTTTCTGACAGTTTCCTCAGCTTCTGCTACGCTTGCAAGAACCAGCTTGAACGAGGGAAAGACATCTACATGTACAGGTTTTGCAAAACAACACTTTTTATTTACAAAAAGATGCCAACTTTACGCAGTGATTCCTTTCAAGATCGATGGGATCAAACGTGGGCTTTTTTCCTTTTGATTCTTTGCAGGGGTGAGAAGGCGTTTTGCAGCAGCGATTGCCGTGAGAAGGAGATGATGTTAGAACACGATGATGCTACTAACAGTTGCGTTTCTTCGTAGCAAATTAGTTTTCAACTCTGTTTTAGTTGGCGGTAATAAATCTTGTTTAGATGCTAAACTACTGTAATTAAGGCCTTGGGTTTGATTCTATTCAAGGAAGTAAATGATGCTATTGGTTATTATCGGTTAATCTTTTCTTCTCTATTCTCATTACTGCATTGCCCACTATGATAGATTCTTGAAATAAGACTTGCAAATATGCTAATTATTGCAAATTGGATGTAGTATTAACTTAAGGTCCCAGATTATATTCTTGCTATAATTCAGCTAGGAGAGTATTTTATTTTATAATATTTTATTTTTTTGGGGATCTGCAGTGCGGCAATAATAGAAGCTTTCTTGACAATTACTACACCTTTCAACAGTGACCTTAAATTTGGACATGATACTCAATAAGGAGACCAGATAACGGTGTAGGGGGGACCCTATGGCTTGTGAGCTATTATGGGTGGCTCGTGAAATTTTCGACCACTAAAGAAAATGCCAAACAAATAAATAAATAAAGATTTTAACTGATGTGATGAAAGTGGAAACCTTAGGACCATTTTTGTTTCGAAGGCTGTAAAGAAAAATGGTGAATCCATAAAAAAATATAAAAAATTTGCAAGTCAGTACCCATGTCAGAAATTTTTTTATATAAGTACCCGTTCGACTGTGCATACCATTTTTTTAATCTTGACGTACCTTTTTATATATGTATTGCGTACCACGTCACGCATTTTATATGGTACCCACAGTGGCGGAGCTAGAGAGTTAGGACAGTGGGGTCCAATTTGTATATTAGAATTTGGGGAACTACCACACCACCATAGTTTCCCTTAAGATGTGTTCCATCCACCCCAATCAAGCCTCTGCAGCCCCTTATCAAACCCTTAAACTCAGCAGCGAATGAAATGAATATGTACTTGAAAGTTAAAGGTCTGTCAGCTGACCTCGGCCCCTCACCCCAACAGCAATGAGCTACAGATCCAGGGTTTGTTTGCTAAATGACCTCACAATAAGCTGGCAACTTGGAATAAGACGTGTCAAAGCCTCCATTTATGAGTGACAAAGCATGTTCTTTCATGCTATATGCTGATGACTTTTTCAGCTGTATTTGGTACCTCTCCAATAGCAGAAAGTTCATTGACTTGATTGAAATATCAGGATTTGCTCTGATGTCTTCCAACAACTTCTCAGCTGCCCACTTGTAATCGGCCATCGAATTGAACTCAACTAACCTACTGCACTTATGTTCATCTAAGATCGACTTAATAGCCCATGTATGCTCATCAGCCAACACACTAGCATGGAGCCTGTAAGGGCACCCTTCAGCAGCACACTCACATGTGTATCTTCCTTTATCCGCTTTTCTCACCACAACTGAAAATCCTTCTTGAATGCAATACTCCTTAAAGACTGTTTTAAAATGCTTTTTATCCATAAAAAGCATCCACGGTTTCAGCCTTATTGAACCATACTTTTCGTGGGTGTATATCTCTCCATTCTGAAAAATATTATCAAAGTAGACGTCCGTATCAGCAGTCTCAAACCACTTATGCCCAGAGTTTGGCTCAAAGCTGTAAGTGACACCCACAAGGTCCTCATCAACATCTGTTTCATTAGCGACTCCTCAATCGATTCCTCTTCAGTAGATGGCTGATAATCTTCATCATCAGAACCTTCACGATCTTGATGCACTGCATCTGGTCTGCCCACAGCCTCTGCTCTGCTCCTCAACCTACTCTTTATAGAACTTTCTCCAACAGAGGACGGCTGAGAACTCAAACCAAATCTTCTAGCTGTTGTTTTGGCCATTTTCTTCCTCTGAGGTTGAGCTGAAGTGACAGGCTGAGATGGGGGATCACATTGGGGCTCAGATGGATCAAGCTCAGGTTGTTGACCCTTTGGTTCAGCAGGCAACTCGAGATCAGATGGGGGGTCTGATGGTTGAGCCTGTTGATTATCCTCTGGTTGAGCATCAAATGGGAGATCAGATGGCTCAAGCTCAGGTTGTTGCTGAGGTTTCTCCATCAAATGGGAGGTTTCTACATTAAATTGGCTCATCTTCTTCTCTCCATTGCCAACGCCCAAGTCAGCCCTGGCATTGAAGCTTCACAAACAATAAAGTTAATTTTCTCCAACGGATTAACCTCAAACACCCTCATTAAGGTTGTGTCATCCATCACTTTGAAATTCTGACCCTGATAATTATGGGAGAGCACCGGATACTTGGGCAATTCTACACTGATTTCAGCAAATCCATCCACAATGGAGTCAAATAAGTCCATCACCAAACATCTGTCTGTGTCAACATCAGCCTCAATCGATTGACCTTTCCATTCTATATTAAGTGTTCTTTTCTCCATTCTGCAGAAATTAAGTTTGACGTAAGATTGGCAAGTAAAAAGATGGCATATTTATCAAATTCATATCAGGTCTGTGTCAACACCTGTTAGCTACGGATGAACAATTAAATATATAAAGCAAATGGGCAAAACAGAAGAACAATTCGATGCCAACTAAAGAAGTAATCAACCAATTATAGCTCGGCTCGTCCCCACCCCCTTCGAATGAAAACAAGAAACGGTTTTACTGTTCGAGCAAAGAAGATGTAATTACCTTTATCACTGTTCGAGCACTTTTCCCTGACCCAGATTCGCTCTATTACGTGAAAGCAAGATCTTCGAGAACAAATTTCGACCTTTGGAGGGAATCTCGATCGAATGATATGATTTTACTCCTTCGTGGTCCGTGGACAAACCCTAATTTCTCGTGGGTGTATTGCTTCAGTCGATGTCAGAGGTGAGATTTGGGGCTTGAGTTGTTTAGTTTCGATTTTAAGGGTATTTCGGTCTTTTCAGCAATTTCCGTCAGCCACTAACGGCTTAAACACCAAAAAATGTCGATTTGGTCTTGGAGGGTTACGGGACTATAATTTGTAATACCACAGGGGTACCAAGCGGAACCCAAAATAACTTTGGGCACCAACCGGAAAACGCTTAACCTCAGGGGCACCATACGGAATTTCCCTTAGAATTTCATTTCCCCTTATATTTATAAATGATTTATTTTAGTGGGGTCCATTTCCTTATATTATATCAATTACGTAGATAATTATATTTTTTTTACTAAAAATTTATAAAAGAAAAATAAATTCCAGTGGGTTCCATGCACCCCACTGGCCCAAGGGTGGCTTCGCCACTGGGTACCAATATATGATACCTATATACGTTTCATACGGTACCTTAGGGCTGTAAACGAGCCGAGTTCGGCTCATTTTCTGGGCTCGAGCTCGAGCTCCCTTACAGCTCTAGCTCGAGCTTGTCGAGCTTTTTAGCTATAGCCAGATGAGCTCGAAATCGAGCTCAAGCTAAAAAGAAAAAATTAATAAATTAATAAAAATAATATAAATTAATATAAAAATATAAAATATTTAAAAAATTTAAAAAAAATTCGAGCTTTTAGTAAAAATATTTATAAAATTGGAAAAAATAATATAAAGTAATATAAAAATGTAAAAATATATAAAAAAAAATTTAAAAAAAAAAAGCTCGTGAGCCTGTTCACGAGCTTTCGAGCCACTACATCCGGGCTCAAGCTCGAGCTCGAATAACGAGCTCGAGCTCATTTATATCGAGCCCGAGCCGAGCTTTTGCCGAGCCGGCTCGGCTCATCTTTCACACATACGGTACCTTGCGGCTGACTATATGATAGTACCATTTTCTAGTCGTATTACGTACCACAATATATTTCTATATGGTACCTAAATGTGTGATATGATGTACCTTGCGGCGGGCAGGTACCAATGTGCAAAAAATTATTCTGACAGGTACCCCTGCATATAAAAAAATACTGACTGGGTACTGACTTACTAATTTTTATTTTAATGGATATTTTTATGTAAAATTCACTTGGAGAGTTGTTGACTCTTTTCTCTCGTATATTTTCAGTTTCTATTCATTATATTTTTATAACAATATAAAAAATACATAAACAATTAGGGCTCAATGGGCTAATAATGGGCTATCTATGAACTGACCTTCTATAGGCCATTAGATGAAATGAAATGAACACAGTTCAATTTTCCGTTAAGAGCTATGGAGCTATTCCGTGAAATAGCTGTGGTGTGAATTTTTTGATCAGTGATAGATTTTGTTCATAAAATAGGGTTAATTCCTTATCAGTACCTTTTGAGTTTTCAAATTCCTATTAAATACCCCTCGAATTATTTCTTCCTTATAAGTACCCATTTGAAAATTTCTTCCTGTTCAGTACCTAAAAAGGTCTTTTCAGGGTTAAAAAGTCGAAAATACCCCTGTCTCACACTTCAAATTGGACATTTATACCAACTTATTTCGAAATTATACCAGAAATTATAAAATTATACCGTCTGTTTTGGTTATCGTACCAGTAAATAACGTTATTATAATTTTATACAGCGAAAATTGGACATTTATACCAACTGATTTTGAAATTATACCAGAAATTGTACAAATTATACCATCTGTTTTGGTTATCGTACAAGTAATTAACGTTTTATAATTTTATACAGCGAATTGGACATTTATACCAACTGATTTTGAAATTATACCAGAAATTGTAGAAATCATACCATCTGTTTGCGTTATTATACCAGTTATTTTAATTTTATATAGTGAAATTGGACGTTATACCAACTGATTTTGAATTTATACCAGAAATTGTAGAAATTATACCATCTGTTTGTGTTATTATACCAATTATTTTAATTTTACAGTGAAATTGGACGTCATACCAACTGATTTTGAAATTATACCAGAAATTGTTGAAATTATACCATCTCTTTTCGTTATTATACCAGTTATTTTAATTTTATACAGTGAAATTGGACGTCATACCAACTGATTTTGAAATTATACCACAAATTGTAAAAATTATACCATCTATTTTCGTTATTATACCAGATATTTGAATTTTATACAGTGAAATTGGTGTTATACCAACTGATTTCACTATTGTACCAGAAATTGTAGAAATTATACCAACTGTTGTCGTAATTATACCAACAGAATTGTACAATATATCAATTGATATAATAATGATAACAGTTGGTATAATTAGAATAACAGTTGGTATAATAATCAAAACAGTTGGTATGATGTCTAGTTTATTTCAGAAAAGGGTATTTTCGTCCGTTTACTGTTTGGAGTATTAAACACACAACTTTTTGCAGATGGGTACTGATAAGGAAGAAATTTTGTCAGGAGTACTGATAAGGAAATTTAGTTTCTGACAGGGCCTGATAAGGAATTTACCCACATAAAATATTGAAATTCTGATTCGCTCGATGCTGAATTTGTGATGAAAATGGCCGGCCGTTAGTCGTTCGTTCATCTGCTTTTAGAAGATGTCCGTATCAATTTCAGTTCAGTCTCTCCGGCGCGAATCTGACGCCGAACCTCTGTTAGATTCCAGATATCGTAAGTTGGGTTTCTAGGGTTCGGATAATTTGTTGTAAGTAGCGGTTAAAAATCTTATCTTTCTTTTTTAGGTAATTAGAGTTGCTTCAATGCTGGTAAATTCAGCTAGTTCTGTCTTAAAAATCATGAATCCTTATCCTTATATGTTATTACCTATTTCTACTGGAAAAATATGTGCTCAAACATGGAGATATTGCTGAGTTGATGCTCGTTTTGTGCCCCCATAACCTTCAGGAAAAGGGGATCTGTTCGAAGATGATAGTTCCTCATCGACGAAATCATCCGTGAGAAAGAAAAGATATTCCATCACCTCATTAAGATGCTTTGGAGTGGACTTGACTCCCGATAATATCGCCGTTGCAATGGTTTACTTTGTTCAGGGCGTTTTAGGCCTGTCGAAGCTTGCCGTTAATTTCTTCATGAAAGATGATCTGCATTTACACCCAGCTGAGGTAATCATTTTTGTATCCACCCATAATCTTGCATAGAAAATTCGATCTTGTATAGTGAATTTTTGTTTTCTTAGACTTACATGTCATTTGTATTTGACTAGACAGCTATCATATCGGGCTTCTCAGCATTGCCTTGGCTTGTTAAACCCCTATACGGATTCATCAGGTTTTTAAAGCTCATCTTGTTATCTAATATATTGCCCTCATTAGGTTTTAAAATTCACTTGTGTGGTCTACAACAGCGATTACGTCCCTCTATTTGGGTATCGAAGGAGGTCATATTTGGTTCTTTCGGGACTCTTAGGAGCTCTCTCATGGGCACTGATGGCAACATTCGTTCGCAGCAAATACGATGTTGCCTTCTGTATTCTCCTTGGATCGCTTTCTGTAGCATTTTCAGATGTGGTAAGCAATAATAACTTCATAATTTAAGGTTCATGACTGCAAATTATCTTTGCTTCTAAGTGCTGAAATTCGTTTCATCTGTTCAAATATTTTCGATCGATCGCTTATTGAGATTAAAGTATTTTATTTCATAGGTTGTTGATTCTATGGTGGTAGAGAGGGCTCGGGGCGAATCACAAAGCATGTCAGGTTCGCTCCAATCTCTTTGTTGGGGCTCATCGGCTTTAGGGGGAATAGTAAGTTCCTATTTCAGTGGCTCCTTAGTGGGTGCTTACGGTGTAAGGTATGTATGCACATTTAAATACGTTATTTTTCTCAAATTGTCATGAAATGCGTCTATTTTTCCAGGTTTGTCTTTGGATTGACAGCCATGCTTCCGCTAATAACATCTGCTGTAGCAATTCTCGTGAAAGAAGAACGAGTAAATAGCACTCAAAGGGGACAAAACGTCGTAGTGGAAAATAATACCTTTTTACAAAACTCGAGGAATAGTTTACTGCAGTTAATAGATGCCGTGAAGGAACCCAACGTGCTTTTCCCTACGATATTCATCTTCTTCTGGCAATCAACCCCACGCTCCGAGCCAGCCATGTTTTACTTCATGTACGTCGATTTCCTTCTTACCAGGAAATAACCAATTACATGACTACATTTACATATGATGATTATTAATTGCTCATAGCACGAACAAACTCGGGTTTACCCCAGAATTTCTGGGGCGTGTGAAGCTCGTGACCTCCATTGCATCACTTGCTGGCGTGGGTATCTACAATGGTTTCTTGAAAACCGTCCCCTTGAGAAAGATATTTCTCTTCACCACTGTCATCGGTTCGTTTCTCGGTATGACCCAGGTAGGCATGTATATAATCACGACCCTCTTTCAAACTCGATCGAATTTTAGCGTGCAATTTTCCCTTCTTTTTCCACGTTTAGGTATTGCTTGTAACTGGGATCAACCGTAAGCTCGGTATAAGCGATGAGTGGTTTTCTATGGGCGACCAGTTGATACTAACCATGCTTGGACAGGTTATATTATATTTGTGTTACATTACTTTTCAGTCCTGTAATTTAGGGGAATTGCATTATTTTGACCAAGAATTTACGGGGTGACATTATACAAACAATAACTTTCAAAATTAAGCAATTTAGGGACATTATACGTAGGAAATCTAGATTATGTCCCATGATTGCTAATTTTTAAAGTTATCGTCTGTATGGTGTATAATAACCCTAAATTTTCTGGAACCCCATATTATATGCTGGAATTCTAGAATTTTGGACAAAGTATTGGGTCGGGCGTATAATGTCCTTAAATTGCTTAATTTAGAATGTTAACGTTGTCCATATAATTAAGACTGTCATATTACAAAGCTATTCAAGTTCCATATTACTCCCACGTGATCGATATTGATGTTCTTTCTCGTATTTTTTCTTTCATGGTGTTAAAGGCTTCGTTCATGCCCGTTCTTGTATTAGCTGCGAAAATATGCCCCGAGGGAATGGAGGCTACGTTTTTCGCAACGCTTATGTCTATATCGAACGGCGGGAGCGTACTAGGTGGTCTGATGGGGGCGGGATTGACTCAGATCTTCGGCGTGAAGAAAGATAGCTTCGATAACCTGACTTTGCTTATAGTTCTTTGCAATCTCAGTGCATTGTTGCCTTTGCCACTTTTAGTTCTACTTCCTAAAGATATGTCTGATAAGGATTGTTCTAAAGAAGAAGGCATTAGTGATGTTGAAATGAAATCAAATTGAGAGGTGATGGGTTACCATAAGATTATTATTGTAAGAAGTGTTGTAATAGGTTGAGAAATTTGTCGCATTTTAGGTTCGTTCGAGGGCGAATGCGGACAACGGCGAGACGATCGTGTATAAGTTATACGGTTTTACTGTGTAAAAATAGCGAAAGTTTCCTGAGTTTCTCCCTTTTAACTAATGACATGGTTATGTTTCTATTTTATTATTGCTCAACACTATCTTTTAATCAATTTGGTGTGTCAATTGTAATTATTACTAGTTTTTTGCCTGTACATTGCTCGGTCATAATTATCTATAATTATTTTAAGTCGATTATACAACTTAATTAATCATTTTTAATTAACTAATTAAAGATCGATTTTTGATAAAACATGGGTTGATTAGTTTTATAGAAAATGGGGTGTGGGGTGGTTTTATCAACCTCTTAAGAAATAATTAATTAAAAAAATTTTAAATGGACATGACTCGTGTCAACACCACAAGAAACCTACATTTAAATGTATATATAGGATTTTGTCCTTCATACTTTAAGTTTGTTACATTTATATCATCAAACATTTTCTTATATATATTCTGTTAGATATATTGCATATGCATCGGATGTGCTTAATACTACGGTATATTATGCTGTTGAAATGGGTTAGGAGTAACTGAAATTTTAGTCCTCTAATTTTCGCGAAATTTAATGTCGGACCCCAAACTTGTTCCTGTCCAAAACTAATCTATGTTTTATGGTAAATAGTTCATATTTTGTCTATTTATCATAAATAATCCACATTTTTCTTCTCGTAGTCCAATAAAAGAAAATAAAATTATAACAAAGACTATTTATTACAAATTGTGTAAATATATAAGACTAGTATTGGATGAAAATGAATTTTATGCAATCTGCAATATATGGAAGAAGTATATTAAAAACTGCTAATAATATAAATTATGGACAGGATCTCTAGATCATCAAAATGCCTATCTACGGCACATATAATCATATAGAAATCGCTAACCAATATTAGAAAAAATCTAAAACTCGTAAGAAAATCAATAAATATTTCCAAAACATTCAATAGTCGGAAAATATGAATATAATGACAGCATGATCGATCTATAAGTAATCAACTTATTTCTACAAATGATACCAACCACCCTTATATAAATACCCCGTTCCCATTACAACCTCCTTCACCATCAAACACTTATAAAATTATAAAATTATTTTACTTTATTACCACCGAAAAAGATGTCTAGGGTTTTGTTTGTCTTAGGGTTCTTGGCTCTCACCATGGCTTCCGCCATTTTAGCTCGGGATATCGAAAACGACGTTTTCGATGGCGAAGAGCTAATTTGGTCGTCTGCGGATGATGATGACTTGTCGTCCGTCGAGAAGCACCACGCCCCATCTCCTCACCACCACCGCCACCACCACCACCACCGCCGCCACCATGCTCCTCCGCCCCACCACGGCGGGGAAGAGGCTGACATTTTCGACGATGAGGATCAGGTTATTAGGTCGTCGTCGGTGGATGGTGACTTGTCTACTACTAACAAGCACCACCACCACCACCACCATGCGCCGGCGCCTCACGGCGGCCACCACCACCACCATGGTCGCCATGCTCATCCTCCTAAGCAGCACCACCACCGCAGTCCCCCTAGTGCTCCTGCGCCGGAGAGTTTTTAAGATATATTATATATATTTTTCTTATAAGATTAATATATTGTAGTAAGGGAATTCAAGAGTCGTGTATCACACATTAATGATTAATAAATGCTATGCACTTATATTGCGTATTTATTTTCATATGGTTGCCTTCAGATTGATGCGATACAAAAGTTTAATAATTAGAAATATCGAATAGACGTGAAATTCATTAACAAAAACATTTTCCAACTACGATATGATACTACATTTCCATAATACGTAAAAAATAAAATACAGTACAATGTATAAAATATATATCTACAATACAATAATTGTGATACTTTTACGATAGACAATGGTGAAATGTCCGGCGATGACGATGATATGTTCGATATGGAGTCAATGAAACAAAACACCACCATCACCACAGCAGGGTTGAGGAGATTAAAGTTAAATCAGAAAATATTATATATATATATATATATATATATATATAGAGGTTTGCTATGGTGCCCACCTACCGTGAGCAACCACCGTGAGCACCATAAGCAAATCTCTTAATTGTTTGCTTTTTTTCGATTCTCAACGACGTCAATACCTCCGTAAATCCTCTCATATCATTACTATTCTAAATCGCCATCTCCAACACGTTAATTTTTAAGAAAATTCATTATTTCCTATTCACTGTTGACGAAGTACCGAGGTGATGATTTTCTTAAAAATTAACGTGTTGGAGATGGTGATTTAGGTTAGCAATGGATATGAGAGGGTTTACGGAGGTGTTGGCATCGTTGAGAATCGAAAAAAAGCAAACAATTGAGAGATTTGCTTATGGTGCTCACGGTGGTTGCTCACGGTATGTGGGCACCATAGCAAACCTCTATATATATATATATATATATATATATACACATACATACATATATGTCAGCATTCAATTGTTAGTGTTTTTTCTTAAAAAAGTGGTTTATTACTATTAATGATGTTCATTGCAAGATAATGTCAAGGTGCGATTGACGTAATAAACATTTCGTGGGGTACCAAGTGATATATCAAGTTATCATATAGAAATAGGGTATATATGGTGTTTGTCATTTAATCTTATTATTCCCTTGATGATTTCGCTAAAAAGCATATGTCGAGTTTATTTCTGTCCCAAATTATTTTAATAAGATAAACAAAAAATATAAGGAAGTGTTAAAGCAACAAAAACCAAATTATCAAAAAAATAAAATTAGTAATTGTTGGTATTTCATACCGTAAGAAATAAGAAGGCTAAATGGATATAGAGAAGATGCTTAATTCAAAATGGGATGATTTCAATTCATGAGTACATAGGCTATTTATACACACTTCACATACTTAATCCACATACATTAAGAAACCTAAACCACACACCAAACACACAACACATTAATCCACTTAACCAAAACAATTATCATACTTACTTTGTAGAATTATTGATTAGGTTCAACACTTCCCCTTAATCATGATTCTGCAAAGTAATTACGCCAAGCATCGTTCGTAGTTTCACAAAAGTGTCAATCTTCAAAGGTTTGGTAAGAATATCTGCGAGTTTGATCTTCACTTCGGCAAAACTCTATCTCAATATTTTTCTTCTCGATTAGCTCCATTAAGAAATGAAATCGAATGTCGATATGCTTACTTTGTCCGTGTTCAACTGGATTCTTTGCAAGATTAATGGCAGACTTGTTGTCGATATAGATCTTAATAGATTCTGCAACTGGAATATGTAGTTGACGCAGCAGATTGGTTAACCAAATAGCTTGACAAGCACAATAAGCTGCAGCAATATATTCCGCTTCGCATGTCGACAGTGCTACGATAGGTTGCTTCTTCGATGACCACGAGCAAACAGTTTTCCCGAAGAGAAAACAATACCCAGAAGTACTTTTTCGATCATCCAAATCACCAGCCCAATCACTAACGGAGTATCCTATGAGAGAACATTTATCACCAGAAGTATAAAATAATCCAGAATCACAAGTACCTTTGAGGTAACGTAGAATACGCTTAACAATTTGCAAATGAGACTGATATGGTGCATGCATGAATCTGCTAACCAAACCAACACCATAAGATATATCTGGTCTCGTAAATGTAAGATATCTTAAACATCCTGTGATTTGCTTAAAGTAAGTTGGATCAACCATCTGTCCTTTCCCTTTCTTTGTAAGCTTCGTACCAACTTCAACTGGAGTTTTTGCTGGATTGCAGTCTTCCATCTGAAATCTTTTCAAAAGATCAGCAATATATTTCTTCTGAGATAAGAAAATTCCATCCTCCTTTTGGATTACCTCAATACCAAGAAAACGAGACATAAGACCGAGATTGGTCATGTCGAACTCCTTTATGATGGACTGCTTAAAACTCTCAATATATGTGAGCAGTTACTCGTAAATATTAAATCATCGACATACCATTAGAATGTCACGAGTATTGCTCACCTTAACATATAGTGAGTGCTTCGAAGGACATCTTTTAAAACCAGCTCGAAGAAAGAACGAATCAGTGCACTTGTTCCATGCCCTTGGAGCTTGCTTCAAACCGTACAACGCCTTTTTGAGTCGATAAACTTGTTCCTCGGAACCCTTTTTCATGAATCCAGGAGGTTGTTTAACATATACCTCTTCCTCCAATGGTCCGTTAAGAAATGCAGATTTTACGTCCATCTGATAGATTTTCATGCGGTTCTGAGCTGCTATAGCAATCATCATTCTGATGGTTTCCATGCGAGGGACAGGAGCAAATACTTCTTGGTAGTCAAAATCAGCTCGTTGCTCGAAACCTTTTGCGACGAGCCTTGCTTTATATCTTTCAACCGCTCCGTTGGTCGCCATTTTTGTTTTGAAGATCCACTTCACGTCAATGGCTTTCAACCTCGTGGCAGATCAGTAAGCATCCATGTATTGCTTTTTTTAATTGCTCCGAGTTCTTCGTGCATCGCCTCTATCCATTTAGGATCTTTAAATGCTTCCTACAAAGTTACTGGCTAAATGTCTGCAAAGAAAGCAAAGTGGACCAGGTTTCCATCGTCATTTACTTGATTATCAGGATTTACCTCAAACTCCTGAAGATATGCTGGTGGTTGTCGGCTACGTTGAGATTTTCGGGTGACTGGAGCATCAGAACTTGTTGAAGCTTTTGTAATGTCATGCGGCATCTCTGTCTCCTCTTCAAAAGGAAAGATGTTGCTCCTATTTTGATCCGAGGAATTATTCTGATTCCATTCCCATGATTTATCTTCAGCAAAAGTGACGTCCCGACTAACAATGACTTTCTTTGTAGAAGGATTGAATAGCTTGTATCCTCCCTCTTTATAACCATCTAGAATTGTCTTCACAGCTCTGTCGTCCAGCTTTGTCCTCGTACCTGGTGGTATGTGAGCATAAGCAATAGAACCAAACACCCTCAAGTGTTTAACGCTTGGTTTATAACCACTCCATGCTTCTTCTGACGTACGATCTTGAACTCCCTTCGTCGAACATCGATTTAGAATGTAAACAGCACAGGAGACAGCTTCAGCCCAAAACGAATTTGGCATATTCTTGGTTTTTATCATGCTTCTGTACATGTCCATGATCGTTCGGTTCTTTCGCTCAGCAACTCCGTTGTGTTGAGGAGTGTACGAAAAAGTAATCTCGCGATGGATACCCTCTACTTTACGATACTCATTAAACTCGTTAGAAGTATACTCACCTCCACCATCAGTTCGTAACTCCTTCAACAGATAGCCACTTTTTCGTTCAACGTGTGCTTTAAACTTGAGAAAAATATCAAATACTTCTGATTTTCTTTGTAGAAAAAAATACCCATGTTTTACGGGAAAAATCATCAATGAAAGTCAACAAGTACCTATTATTCCCGTTTGTTAAGACATTCATCGGGCCACATACGTCCGAGTAGACGATCGCAAGAGGTTGCGTTGAACGGTGTTCCCTTTCCGTAGCAAACTTTGTGCGGTGATGCTTTCCAACAGTACATGCTTCACAAATTTGTTCCGCGTGTTGAATAGATGGCAAACCCTTCACCAATTTTTCTTGAGAAAGCAACTTTAAACTTTGAAAGTTTAGATGTCCAAATCGTAAGTGCCATAACCAAGACTCATTTTTTGTAATAGCACTAAGACACTTATAAGCACCACGAGAAATATTGATTTGAAACATCCGATTCTTTGTATAGGGGCTGAAAGAATTAGAGTACCTCTTTTGTCGCACACAGAAAAATTTCCACCACGCAGTGACATATCATACCCCTTTTCAGATAGTTGTCCAATACTCAGCAAGTTCGTCTGCAGGCCTGGTCATAGAATACGTCTAATATATACTTCTGATCGCCATTCTTTAGGTTGATGAGGATTTGCCCAATACCCATAACAGGTATGCTCGTATCATCTGCAAATTTGACACTTGATTTGAAATATTCGTCAAGCTCCGCAATTAACTCCCTTTTGCCGCACATATGGTCTGTACACCCGGTATCAAGAAACCACGTGTGATAGTCTGATAATTCCTTGTTGCCTGAAGTGACCATCAAGAGAGTGTGGTTTCCTTCTTCATCTTGTTGAGTGCAATTAGCCCGCTGATCATTGTCTTTGTATCTACACTCATTTGCGTAATGCCCAAATTTATGACAATTATAACATTGAACGTTAGACTTGTCATACCATCCTTTACCACGTCCACGGCCACGGCCTCTTGTAATTTGATTGCGGTTTGGTTGCTCCTGATTATCACCACGATTGTTACTATAGCCATCGCCGTTACCATATCTGCCACTTCGGCCTCGACCTCGTCCTCGACCACGAGAGTTGGATTGTTGTTTGTTGGAATCACTAGATGGTTGGACTTGTAAAGCTTTCTCATCAACGTTCTTTGTTTTCTTCTTAACCATACGTTGTTCATGGGCTTGTAGGGTACCGATCAATGCATCCACAGACATCTTTGACAGGTCATGTGCTTCTTCAATGGCTACCACTATGTGGTCGAATTCGCTTGTTAGCGAACGTAGAATCTTCTCAACGATGGTCTCGTCTTCTAGCTTCCCACCGTACATCTTCATTTGATTTGTCAAAAGCAGCAGTCGACTTATGTAGGTTGACACTGATTCAGTAGACTCCATCTCCGAGCTTTCGTATTGTCGCCTTAGTGTCTGGAGTCGGACTTTCTTTACCTTGTCATCTCCTTGGTACGCTGTCATAAGAATTTTCCAAGCTTTCTTTGACGTTGTTGCTGCTTCGATCTTCTCGAACACCTCATCGGTTGCTCCCTGTTGAATAAGGAACAACGCATTCTTATCTTTTTTCTTACTTTCACGATAAATAACCTTCTCTGGATCGGTGGCGATATCCTTGACTTCATCGAAGCCTTTCTCCACGATCTCTAGCAATTCGTGGTAGTCGAAGAGGACTTTCATCTGAGCCGCCCATCTATTGTAATTTTTTTCATCCAATACAGGAACCGTAAGCGAGCTGTTCATCGCCATAGCTCTGATACCAATATTGGTATTTGATACCGTAAGAAATAAGAAGGCTAAATAGATATATAGAAGATGCTTAATTCAAAATGGGATGATTTCAATTCATGAGTACATAGGCTATCTATACACGCTTCACATACTTAATCCACATACATTAAGAAAACCTAAACCACACACCAAACACACAACACATTAATCCACTTAACCAAAACAATTATCATACTTACTTTGTAGAATTATTGATTAGGTTCAACAGTAATTGCTTGAGGTTTACGTTATCGCACAATTAAAAACAAGCGATGTTCACCTGAAATGCGTATCTAGGGCACATGTTGATACAAATCGACAACTCATATTATAAATCAAGAACGAGAAGAAGAATGAATAAACATCTTCAAAACAAATCAATAATCAGAAATATGAATATAATGATAGATCGATCTAATTTTGGAAATGACAATATATGGAACTACACTTAATTAATTAATTTCTACGTATGATATCAGCCACCCCATATATAAATACACCATCCCAATTACAACTTTCTCCACCACCATCAAACACTTGCAAAATATTGTACTAGTAAATTTATTATCATCATCAAAAGATGTCTAGGGTTTTGTTTGTCTTAGGGTTTTTGGCCCTCACCATGGTGTCTACATCACTAGCTAGGGATATCGAAGAAGAAAACCTTGACGCAGTTTTCGACGGCGAAGATACGATTTGGTCCCTCGACAAGCGTCATGCACCATCTCCCCACCACCACCACCACCGCCACCATGGCCGCTACCACCACGCTCCTCCGCCCCACCACGGCGGCGAAGAGGCTGAGATTTTCGATGATGAGGAGGTTATTTGGTCGTCGTCGGTTGATGGTGACTTGTCAACTACTAACAAGCACCACCACCACCACCACCACCATGGTCGCCAAGCTCATCCTCCTAAGCAACACCACCACCGCAGTCCCCCTAGGGCTCCGGCGCCGAAGAGCTCTTAAGATGTGTTATTTATATATTCAAAGATTATTAGTGTAACAAAAGTGGTATTTTCGATGATTAATAAATGATTTGATTTTCGCTTCCGATGAGTATTTATTTCTATATGTTGGTTGCCTTTAGATAATGCGCTACAAAAATTTAATGATACAAGTTCAATAATAAAAAATTGTGTAGACCTGAAATTTAATTAATAACTATTTCCAACTACAATGATATTATTTTACATATAATACTATAATCTAAATAAGTATGTTCTCTTTCACGACCGAACTCCGAGAAGTTAGCCTCCATTTAAATACACTAGTAACTTTTGCATACTCTATGTGTTTGCATTAATATAATTGTTAAGGAAAAAGTAGTTTACTCAACAATTCTTTATTTATGTATTTTAATTACCGTAGTGGAGAGGAAAGAATATTAATTTAACTAAAAATAGATAAGAAAAAATGTTATAATGGTAATTATCCTATACAATTAAATTGACATACCACGGCACCAGTTGCTACGAGGCTATGAGCCTTAAACAAAATAGAAAAGGTACATATATTTCAATGAAATCGTAACAAGATTTAACCATATATATGTAGTCGAGAAGTTAGACTCCATATATGTCATGTATTTTGAGTACATTAAATCCAAATTCATTATATGATCCATAAAATTAAATAATAATATAAATATAAAAATTTATTTAATGTGGATATCGTCCTATAATAGATAATATCATTGTAGGTAAATCACACACCCCCGACAACTTAATAGAGTATCTAGGTTCAAACTCATGTAATTATTACCAGTTAATTCACCGATCCAATAGCAATTAAGCTAAGACTCCTGTATTAACCTGAAACAAAACCTGAGCAAACTCACACAAGCCATATTTTCCAACACGTTAATAACGTATAAGATTAATTATTACAAGTTGAACATTTCTAGCAAGTGCGATCCTTTTATAAACCCTAGTTCATTACAACCTTACGAAACAAATAAACAAGCCATGTCTCGTCTGAGTTCTATGCTGTTGCTTCTTGCCCTTTTTGCCTTAACCCTCTCAACCTCTCTTATCCAATGTTTCGACGATGAAGATGGTCCAAATGAAATCTCTTTGATCAACGATAATGATGGTGAAATAATCCCCGACGACTACGAAGATGATATGTTTGACCTCCAGTCAATGAAACACCACCACCACCACCGGCGCCACCACCACCACCATCGCCGTCACCACCACCACCACCGCCGCCACCACCACCATCATAATGCTCAGGCGCCGGACCACCCCAAGAACCACCGTGCTCCTCCGCCAATTGGCTGTTGATGAATGATGAGTAGTTGTTTAAGGATTTTGATATTTTTTTGGTTGATTTTGGGTCAGTGTGGGCCCATTAATGTGGGCCTAATGGGCTTTTGGAGGTTTACTAGTTCATCTTTGTAAACTCTCGTTAAACATTTAATAAATAGTAATAAAAAAAATATAAACACGAGGGACACGTGCATGTCCGAACAAAATCGGACCAATCAAGAGAATAATAATAGTGACGTGATTATTAATATTTGATGTAGTATTTATTGATTAAACTCAACTCAAGACTTATTTAAAACTCATGGTTTAAAGTGGGATTTTTTTTTAATATTGGTGGAGAGACTACGCTTAGTTTACAAAGCGTGTTGGCTGACGTATAGATAGGGTTTTACTCGAACCCGATCGGGTTCGAGTAGTTCGGGTTATTTGTCGGGTATCGGGTATTATTAATCGGGTCGGGTATCGGGTAGTAATTTACTACCCGATCGGGTTATTCGGGTACCCGATATATTATTTTTTTAAAAAATATTAGTTTTGTACATAACATTAAAAATATATAATTACATATATCAATATCTAACTTGAGTGATGTTAAAGTTTGAAATAATATTTCGACTAAGTTCTTATTTTAATTGTATAATTAACAAGTGATATTTTATATCAATGCATATATAAATATTTAAAATATATACTCAAAATTTTATAAATAAACATATAAAGATATGTATGTATTATATTTATTGAAAACAAAATATCCAAATATTGTAAGTGATATTAATATATAACATGGATATTTTAATTTGTATATTGAATTATAATATTTTTAGTCATATCCAATTAAAAAATCGGGTACCCGACTACCCGACGTCGGGTACCCGAACCCGATATATACCCGACAAGCGGGTACCCACTGTAAATCGGGTCGGGTTCGGGTAGTGAAAATCTTAACCTGAATATTGTAATCTTGAATTCTTGCCCCATGCATGAGTATTTTGGAGATAAATACCTAATTGATGTTTGAACTTAGGGATCAGACCCTGCGGATTTGATTTTGTAGCTAACTACCTAAAACATAGTTTTAACTCCCCCAATGATTAATGACCAAAATGCCCATTTACATTATATATTCAACCGAATCATTAAATCGTCGTTATTTCACGTGAATTATATAATAGAAATAAATAAAAATATGTAATTTACTCCTTGTTTCATGCCGACCAAAATGACATCCATTTCTTATATTTTTCGATACTCGTAAGTATTATAATTATTTTTCGTAATTTCTGCAAAACATGACACAAAATACTTGAAATTATAGATTAAATACTTAAAATGAAAGCAAAAGTACTTAATTTGAGCAATTAATACCAATCTTTACGCAAAAAGTACAGGTAGTTGGAAGGAGTATTTTGATAAAAAGGAATGCTTTATTAATAAATCTTTTATGGTGAATGCATTTAAATGTCATAAAAAAAACATACTAATATTATACGTGACGAAAAATACTTAAACCAAAAATACCGAAATAGATGCATAAAATACGAGCGAAATGTTTTCCGCATGTTTACTTCCAACTAAGTCAAGTACTTGAATGCAAGCGTAAAATACCTAAATCAAGATAAAAAAACACTCAATTTGAGGCATAAAATACTAATGTTTACACATATAATACTAAAAACGTGAGTGTGCCACCGAAGTATAATATCGCAGATTTTCATCTAACATCTTAAAATGGTACGAACATTTATCATCACCAACATAAAAGAAACGTCTTCCCGCATCTTCACATTAAACTAAATGAAGTGCTTGAATTCAAACATAAAATACCTAAACCGAGACAAAATACTCAATTTTGAGGCACAAATACTGATATTTACACATTCATCAAATACTGATATTTTATTCATAGATCTCTCGTCCCAACTTACAAGTATTTCTTGCATGAATGTGGGTACGTTTGGCCAGAAATTTGCGTCTCGATTTAGGTATTTTAACCCTGAATCCAAGTACTTGACTCGGTTAAAATAGAAAGCGGAGGCAAAGCTTCTTTTTTGTTTGGAGATGATCCATATCCTTACCGAACAAGATCTTTTATGAAAATCAACCATTTTACTCGTAGATGTCTCGTCCCAACTTACAAGTATTTTTGACATTGAATTCAAGTATTTGTCTCAGTTAAAAGCTAAAGTTGCGAGAAACCTTCTTTTTATGTCGTTGATGATCAATATCCTTACCATGTCGGATCTCTTATGAAAATCAATCAGTATTTGTCCCGATTTAGGTATTTTACCATTGAATTCAAGTACTTGCTTATTCGTAGATGTCTCGTCCCAATAAATAAGTATTTTTCGCGTAAATATAGGTATTTTTGTCCCGAATTGAGGTATTTCTTGTCCCGATTTAGGTATTTTACCATTGAATTCAAGTACTTGTCTTGGTTAAAAGCTAAAGTAGCAAGAAACCTTCTTTTTTGTGTTGTTGATGATCAATATCCTTACCAAGCATGATCTTTTACTAAAATCAACCATTTTATTCGTAGATGTCTCGTCCCAATAAATAAGTATTTTTCGCGTAAATATAGGTATTTTTGTCCCGATTTGAGGTATTTCTTGTCCCGATTTAGGTATTTTACCATTGAATTCAAGTACTTGTCTTGGTTAAAAGCTAAAGTAGCAAGAAACCTTCTTTTTGTGTTGTTGATGATCAATATCCTTACCAAGCATGATCTTTTACTAAAATCAACCATTTTATTCGTAGATGTCTCGTCCCAATAAATAAGTATTTTTCGCGGAAATATAGGTATTTTTGTCCCGATTTGAGGTATTTCTTGTCCCGATTTAGGTATTTTACCATTGAATTCAAGTACTTGTCTTGGTTAAAAGCTAAAGTAGCAAGAAACCTTCTTTTTGTGTTGTTGATGATCAATATCCTTACCAAGCATGATCTTTTACTAAAATCAACCATTATATTCGTAGATATCTCGTCCCAATAAATAAGTATTTTTCGCGTAAATATAGGTATTTTTGTCCCGAATTGAGGTATTTCTTGTCCCGATTTAGGTATTTTACCATTGAATTCAAGTACTTGTCTTGGTTAAAAGCTAAAGTAGCAAGAAACCTTCTTTTTGTGTTGTTGATGATCAATATCCTTACCAAGCATGATCTTTTACTAAAATCAACCATTTTATTTGTAGATGTCTCGTCCCAATAAATAAGTATTTTTCGCGTAAATATAGGTATTTTTGTCCCGATTTGAGGTATTTCTTGTCCCGATTTAGGTATTTTACCATTGAATTCAAGTACTTGTCTTGGTTAAAAGCTAAAGTAGCAAGAAACCTTCTTTTTGTGTTGTTGATGATCAATATCCTTACCAAGCATGATCTTTTACTAAAATCAACCATTTTATTCGTAGATGTCTCGTCCCAATAAATAAGTATTTTTCGCGTAAATATAGGTATTTTTATCCCGAATTGAGGTATTTATTGTCCCGATTTAGGTATTTTACCATTGAATTCAAGTACTTGTCTTGGTTAAAAGCTAAAGTAGCAAGAAACCTTCTTTTTGTGTTGTTGATGATCAATATCCTTACCAAGCATGATCTTTTACTAAAATCAACCATTTTATTCGTAGATGTCTCGTCCCAATAAATAAGTATTTTTCGCGTAAATATAGGTATTTTTGTCCCGATTTGAGGTATTTCTTGTCCCGATTTAGGTATTTTACCATTGAATTCAAGTACTTGTCTTGGTTAAAAGCTAAAGTAGCAAGAAACCTTCTTTTTGTGTTGTTGATGATCAATATCCTTACCAAGCATGATCTTTTACTAAAATCAACCATTTTCATCATAAATTACACATGATATGACATTGATCGCCACCATCATAATTAAAAGAGCTTGTTCCCAACTTCACCCTAAAATCATATCAAGTACCTGAATTTTCAAGGTAAATACCCAAAATCGAGAGAAAAGTACTTAATTTTGGGAAGGAAGTACCGATATTTATGCGAAAAATACTTACATAATGGAGCGAGTTATCTAATACTAAAATGGTTTGTTTTCATCATAAATCACACATGATAAATTGCATATAAATTGCAAAAAGACCAAATTGATTACTAACCCATTCGAAACAAATCCTCCCGGCTAAGCCGAGATACACAACTGCAAAGCGCAACTTAGATCTAATCAATGATGGACTAACTCATTTGCCAAACAAAACATCCTTCACATACGATGAGTCAATCATCTCTTACCCTTCAAAGCTTCCCTAACTTTCTCTTTATAAGTTATAACGACCCAACCCTTTATCGCTCACTATCTCTAAAATCTCTTTTCCTTCATCTCCAAGCCCGACACCAACATATCCTTCCACTATCGACACACAAGCATCAGCACCAATTCTGATTCTTCACTTCGCCATCTCATCCACACATGTCTTCACCTCGTTCACCATCTTTTCATCGCCGCTCTCGTACAATCATCACCACACTACATGTATACGCATTCGATAAAACGCCACTCGAAAGCATCCGCAAATACGTCTGGCAAGCTTCATCAACTTCTTTGCATCCACGTAAGCCTCGGTCAAGGAAGAATGCGCTATTAACATCTGGAATTTAGGAGTGGTCTTTGATTTTGGAGAAGATTCCGAGCGATTCTTGGGCGAGTCCCTCTTGGCACAATCCATCGAACATCTTGTCTGCGTTCTTCATGAGCTCATAGGGTCAATCGTATGTCCGGGAATATGTCATGAACCTGTCTCACCACAGATCTGGTTTAGGGTTTGCTGAAGACAACTATGAAGAAGACGATGATGTAAGGAGATGTCAAGACATATTTCAAGTTCGACCAAGCTTAGATAAGAAAGGCTTAAGGGAGCTAATGGTGATTTGGGCTGGGCTAACTAGGAAAGGAGTGGGCTAAATGCAAAGAGGAATTGGGCCAAAAGAATTACTTATGGGCCATATCTTTATTTCAATTTATTATGGGACTATATGTTAAGCCCAAATATCTAAAATACTATAAAATGCATTGTACGAACGATTACGAGGATTAAGCAAGAAATTAACCCTAAACTTCTAACTTCTTCTGCTCTCTTCTCTCGATGATCTTCTCCTTCAATCAATTCTCTTAATCTTCTCATCTCATCTCTGAATCTGCATATAAGAAAATACCAAAAAATAGGTAAATCCATAACATTGGTATCAGAGCATCTCCATCCTCGGACATGGCTGAGCACACAAGATTCAAGGACCTACACGAGGACCAAAAGAAGTTGGAACAGATCGTTCATCGTAGCTAAATCTGAGATTAACCTTCTTGCCTTGATGTCCCAAAGGGAGGCTGCAGAGGACAAAATTTGGGATCAGTTCACTATACAGAAAATGGAGATTACAAGGATACAAGCACAATTACAAAGGATGTCAGGCGATTCTATTCTTGGAACTCCACCAACCCAGCAAACACACCAAGGACCCCTTTCAATAGCCACACTGGCCATAAACCCACACCTGCCAACAAATACTCTGAAGCCGATCAGTGCCACACCTAATACCCCAACACACAGTACAAACACTATTCCAAGGATTGACTTCCCCAGATTTGACGGGGCTAACCCAAGGACATGGATGCTAAGGTGTGAAGGGTATTTTAGGCGTGTGCCTAACACCCCTGATCATCAGAAAGTAGTGCTGGCAGCCTTGCACTTTGAGGGAAGGGCTTCTGACTGGTATCAAAACATGGCTAACAGGCAGATACAATTGAGCTGGAAACAGTTCTTAAGCTTAGTATCGGCTAGGTTTGAAGACCTTAAGGACGCTAAGGCGTTTCGAGAACTCGAAGCCTTAAGGCACGTCGGTTCGTATTCGGATTACGTCCGCAAATTTGAGGACATAATTTGGGACATACATATGGGCGAAGAACTAGACCTCTACGAGGATTATTTCGTTTCCCGATTTATCGACGGTCTTAGCCATGACTATGAGTTGCAACTTATCCTATCAAAAATGCAACCTACAAGTCTACATGAGGCAATGGAACTTGGCCAAAATCAGCTGCAAATTCTCATTAGGAAGGCTGAATCTAAAAACTCAGTAGAGGCTGTTTTTTCACCGATTGAGGCAGAGAACAGGGGCTGCCATCTCAGACTAGGGTCCTCAATAACACTGCCAAAGTTTCTGACAGCTGCGGGAATGGAATCTATTCACAATGTGGAGCAACATGAAACGCAAGCTGCTGAAGGTGATAGCAACTTCAAAATGCTTAGTATACATGCTCTTCAAATGGTAGGTTTTTGCAAGAAAGGTTCAGCTGCAGCGGTATCAACTCGAGGACTAAAATACCGACCTTACGATCGAGGAAAGTATGCTACAGCAGAAGAATTTAGCTTATTCGTTAAGCCCATAGTTCATGAAGGTAATTCTCCGGGTTTGAAAAGGCAGCGCGGCACTAACAAAGAACAGCTGAAGGTACATAATCACACATACGAGAGGCAGCTGAAAGGATTTATCGGACTGACAAATGAGAAGAGCTATTGCACGGGAACCAAAGAGGCTAATCAAATATTTACTGCTCTTAAACATGCTATAGTCACAAAAGGAGCAACTGAACTGCTTTGGACCGGGTCTGTCCATTCACAGCTGTCGGAGGCAAATCTAACCCCAGGCCAACAAAGAATGAATTGTGAGGCAGACCTAACAATTGGGTGGTCCAAACAGACGGATGAGACTGAAACATTTACGACTCTTAAGCACACTATGACCACAAATGAAGTAAGTGAGTTGGTACGTGCCGGCCTTTCAGAGCTATTAATGGTTCTATTTCTAGCGCAACACAGACGGAATTTAGAGAAAAGTGATATGATTTACCTCAATCTTCAACGTCTTTGCCAAAACGCAGAAGCACTGCACCAGAGCCTGAAGTTTGATGCGAGGGATTCTGGCCCGTTTGAGATCCTCGAAAGGGAAGGTCCCACGGCTCACAGGTTAGATCTGTCGTCTGAAGCGAAGGAGCATCCGACTTTTCTTGTTTTGCTTCTGAAGACATTGGTAAGTCCTAAGATGAGTTCTTCGACTCTTTTACCTAAGACAGAAGAAAAGGGGAAACTTTTGGTAAAACCATCGAAAATCCTAAGCAAAGAAACTATCTTTCAAGGAAGTCGAGACATACCTCTGTTATTGGTTCAGTGGTTTAATGGAGGACCAGATAAGTTCACTTGGGAAGATAAACAGGGAGCTCGAACTAAATCTCCAACCCTAGATCCTTGGGGACAAGGATCCTCTCAAGAGGGGGTATTGTCATGAACCTGTCTCACCACAGATCTGGTTTAGGGTTTGCTGAAGACAACTATGAAGAAGACGATGATGTAAGGAGATGTCAAGACATATTTCAAGTTCGACCAAGCTTAGATAAGAAAGGCTTAAGGGAGCTAATGGTGATTTGGGCTGGGCTAACTAGGAAAGGAGTGGGCTAAATGCAAAGAGGAATTGGGCCAAAAGAATTACTTATGGGCCATATCTTTATTTCAATTTATTATGGGACTATATGTTAAGCCCAAATATCTAAAATACTATAAAATGCACTGTACGAACGATTACGAGGATTAAGCAAGAAATTAACCCTAAACTTCTAACTTCTTCTGCTCTCTTCTCTCGATGATCTTCTCCTTCAATCAATTCTCTTAATCTTCTCATCTCATCTCTGAATCTGCATATAAGAAAATACCAAAAAATAGGTAAATCCATAACAGAATACTTCCTGGAGGTCAGTGGGATCCACTTGGGTTTTCTGGTTGGCAGTGATCTTGGAGAATAGGTTGTACCGTGGCGAAGATTTTCGGATTTCTTGTTGCGTTGCTAGGTTTCGGAGTTTGATTCGGAATTGGACGGCACTGAGAAATTGACTAATTTTCCTGAAGGATCTGGAGAGTGAGGATAATTTAGGGGGTTCGAGAATGCGGCGATGAAGTGAAATAGCTGTTAAACTGGTTCATCATAAAGTGAAATAGCTGTTGATTGATATATCGAGTTTCTTTTCTTTTTTCATTAGATAAAAGGAATATATTCTTTCCAAAAAAGGAATATATAATAATCAAATGGGGAGTTAACCCAAAATTTGAGGCACCTATTCACAAATTCAAACTTATAGGGACTGATTCCTAAGATAAAGTTCCTGCTAGGTATTTTTTTCTAAAACGCCCCCTTGCATCGTAATTAATGACAAATTTCAATTGTTAATTAGAATTTAGTCTCATAATGGGCCTCAGATAGGCCCAATGATTTTTTATTAATAAAATAATCGTAACCGAAAACGTACAAATTTATAATTTACTTCAGTATACAGAAACGACTACTGAATATTGATTTACTAAATTAAAAATGAACGGTGACAGTGAAATGAGCTGCGACGGCGATGCTCCGACTATTATGGTGACGAACGACGACGGAGTAGATGCGGCTGGATTACGAGCTCTTGTCGGCGTTCTCGTGGCAGCTAATCGATTCAAAGTCTTCGTTTGCGCTCCCGATTCGTGCGTATACAATCAATTGTTTTAGCTAAAATTGTGATATGTCCTATGCGTGTGTGGGGGGGATATGAATCTAATGTTCTCGTGCTGAATTTCAGCTCGAGCTGTCGTTTTTATCGATCTCTTATTTGCTTGGACCGAGTGTGTAGCTCATGTTGCATAGTGCTTGCTTATCTGAATTATGATCGAATAGTGTTGTTCATTATGTTTTGTGGCTGCTATCTCAGTGAACAGTCTGCTGTTAGTCATAGCATTACTTGGCGAAATCCTGTATCTGTCAAGCCTGTTGAGATCAGTGGAGCAATAGCTTTTGCAGTTTCTGGTCAGATGCAGTTCAACGATTTTCATTCGAGATGAATGGGAATTTCAAGTGAAGTTAGATCATGATCATACTATCTTATACATTTTTTTCCAGGAACTCCTGCTGACTGTACATCTTTGGGTATTTCGAAAGCGCTCTTCCCCTCAGTACCTGATCTGGTACTTCTTCCTATCTCTGTGGAAAATAGTTTAAATTTGTTCAATCTCATCTATATCTTCCCCTAGTTTTATTTCAATTTTTAAGTTCGTGACATGTTTTATTTTCTACTCTGTATCTTGACATTTGCATATCGTTTCATGCTATCTGCATTACTCATATATGAAATTAAGGATTTTGTCATTCTAGTCAGAACTGATGCTATTCATTTTGTTAATGTTTCTTTGCAGGTTATCAGTGGGATTAACATGGGTAGCAACTGCGGATATCACATGTTAGTTGCAAATTCTTTTTCTTTTTTGTATCTGGAACCTACTGGTGTCAATATTTTTGTTTGTATTCTTCCCTTGCTTTATTATTTTTCTACTTGTTTTGTTTCATTTCAATCGCATCTAGCAATGAATCAGAAATGATGTTTTTGTTTTTTATCTTTGTGAGCAAATGCATTTCTAACTGGTTTCTTGACTGACGCAGTGTATATTCAGGGACTGTAGCAGGGGCTCGTGAAGCTTTTTTTCATGGAGTACCTTCCATTTCTATGTCTTATCAATGGTTTGCCATGACCATCTTACTATACTTAGTTTCACAGCAGATAATTCGGCTGTGATCTTTAGATGAACATAATATAACGAGTCATTGTAACCATCTCTCGTTATTTCTTGATGGTGATTTTTCAAAGGTAATACCTGATTATATAAATTCAGGGCCGGCGCTCGCAGTACTATCAATCATTTCACACTGGCAGCAGAAGCTTGCTTGCCCATCATTAATGCTGTTTTAGCTGAAATCAAGAATAAAACCTACCCCGTGAATTGTTTTCTCAATGTAGACATTCCTGCAGATGTGTTAAATCACAAGGTGTGTCTCAGTTTGCTATATGTATTTTTTTGTTGATTATAAAAAATCTGTGCGACGATGCAACTTAATGGATGCCTTTTTCCATATGTTTGAAAAGTGATGGTAACGGAGTTTTGTTATCAGGGCTATAAGCTTACTGAACAGGGAAAAAGTATCGTGAAAATGGGTTGGAATCAAGTTACTTCTCATTCTGAAGGAGGGCAGATGTTATCAACAATGACCATGGATACAAACTCAACATCTGTTTCTGAATCAGATGCTTCGACTACAAAACACGAACAGCTTAAGTTCAAGAGAGAAGTATGACAGCTTCACTTTTTCTGCTGCCGAAATTATTAAATTGGCCTCACTTAATTTAAAATATTTTCATTCGTACTTCTTTGGACTTTGCTTTATTATATTAATAGCCCTGCCCTTCAGGTTAAGTGGTCGCAGGTGGAAGATGGTGATACCGACTACAATTCCCTCCAGGAAGGATTCGTATGTCCTTTAAACCATTGTAAATTGTGTGAATTGATCACGACTTTGTTAAATTTCTCATTCTCTAAATTACATCATTATCTGTTGCAGATAACTGTCACTCCTCTTGGTGCCTTGTCTCCTGCTGATGTTGAGAGCCAGGCATACTTGAAGCAGTGGCTACCAAATGTGATTCTATGCACCTCTTCATCTGCCCTTTAAAGAGGTAAGCTTTCTCCTCTTTTGCAAAAATCCCATTTTAGCTTTTGCTCGAATCAGGATTAGTTAATAATCCCCCACGTTTTTATATAGTAATTATTGATCATCAAATTTAGTCAGTCATGTTTGGCCACAACTGAATTTCTGGGTTTTTTCGATTATATCATTTTCCTCATCTTATTTTCTGGTAGCTCACACATTATTGTTTAGTGTCGGTCTAAACCTTAAGTTTTCTTGCACGATGCTATTCCAGGATTATCAATGCTGGCAGCAAATTTTGAGATCAATTTGTATTTTGCATTCTATCATCATTCTGTTCTCCAGACATGAAATGAACCTCTAGTAGGTACACATGATGCTGTAATAATTTACTTCTGAACCATTTTTGTATCACCCCCAAATCATCTATAAGACAATGGACAGCCCCGTCCATTGAGTATAACACAAAACGTGCAATAATTTATGATGCCATGATATATATATATATATATGAAGCTACTCAGAGCAAAAAGAAAGCACAAAAAAAAATCCCGAAGCAGTTAAAAACCTTTTTACCATGTCGTAGTGTTGTTATGTACATTGATCAGCTGAGAGAATTCTCATTTCATCGGCTGTGGTAAATGTGGCGGATGGGATTCGACTAATATTGACCAGAGGACGTGCACGTCTTCGTATGGGCACGACTTGACATCCTCGTACAGTATGTATATCCCTCTCCCTGTTAGTAGTTAATTAATTTCACACACACACACACATCAAATAAGATTGATATATGCACATTGCTCAGTAAGCAATGTATAAAGGACATGCAAGAGTATCAGTGTTATAGATTTGAATATAATACATACTCTTCTTCTGGGCAGAGTTTACTCTAATCCACAGTTTCTTCAATGGAGAGATGAGCGATTGAAACCAGCCCATAGAGAGAGAGAGAGAGAGAGAGAGAGAGAGAGAGAGAGAGAGAGAGAGAGAGAGAGAGGAGGGTGGTTCTCGTTTTAGGTGAAACATTATATTTATATAATGCATGAGAGAGAGGGAGAGGGAGGGAGAGACTAGGGTGGTGGGGTGCATTCATTGCTTAGACAAGGGTGTATTTCATTACAATAAAGAGCTTTCGACATTCCCTTGAAAACCAATATTACGAACCATAGGTGAAATGTCTGTTTCAAACCATGTTTAATCCCTTGTAGTCGAAGGAGGGGAATCCCAGTGTGGGTTTAACCTCTCTAAATAGGGCTGTTCTTTTCATTTGTTCAGAAACTTCCATTGAGGTTCACCTTTTCTTTTTTTCTCTTACTACCTCTTCCCTTCTTTCTGAAGCTATACGTTATTTTTTGTTATGGGGCTTTCTTTGGGTACAATACGTGTAATCTTGGAAGACGTTCCTCTTGGGAAGTATATAGAGTAGTATGTTTGAAGTTAACGATTCCTTTCTTTGATTTATGTGCTTTTGACGAGCCTGATCTCATTGTGTGTGTGTTCGTGCGCGCGCATTTTTAATACATCTACACTTAGATAGACTACTAAAGAAAAGTTATGAAATAAGTGCTTTGTGGTCCATCAAAGCATTTATATATATATACAAACTGGTGTATAATATAATCTAATGATACATATTGCAGTTGCGAGTAAGAAATAAATCTTTATCAACACTGCCCCTTGAATTGAAGCTTTATTTGGGGCCTCATATAACATCGTTGACCAATGGTGTATATACAAACACTACAAAAAAAGTGCGTTTTAGCGACTACACATATCAGTCGCTAAACATAGAAAATTAGTCGCTAAAACCATTTAGCGACTACAACAGCGACTACAAAGTGTAGTCGCTAAACAGCTTGTCGCTAAATGAGATCGGTCGCCAGTTAGTCGCAAGATGGCGACTGCGCTTACTGTAGTCGCTTGCTGTAGTCGCTAAAAATTAGCTACTACATCACCGACTAAATTTGTAGTCGGTGATCTCCTTTTTTTTTTGGTTTTCTTTTCTTTTCGTTTTAATTTCAAATTTTTATTTAATTGATAAATTAACTAAACAAATAGCGATAAAACAGAATAAATATTTTAAAATTTCATTAATATATAATAAAATCAATACATAAATCCACTAAACAAGATTTAACTAAACAACAAGAAAAACTACACGACCCGAGCTACAACCGCTGGAAAGGTCATCGCGGCCGTTTTCTCCTCTTAAAATCAAATTAAGCCGATAAACCGAGCAACATCATCATCTGAAAAGCAGCGAAGGAAACACGTTTAAGAAACAGCGGCATTCAATTCAAATTGGAAAAGAAAACAAGAGCAATTCATCGAAGCTTGCGTACCTTCTCTAAAGATGGTCTTCTTATCGTCCAACTTCGTCCAAAGCTTTTGCTTCCAAACCTTATTAGACAAACATAAATAGGCAAACCTTATTAGGCAATGACTTCTAACACAATCGAGAGAAGCCACGTTCTTACCTCGGAATTGACTTTGGCTGAGACGAGAAGCAGCCGGGACAGGCGAGGATTAAAGGACAGGCGACATAAGGAAGAAAAAAGCAGCACAACGAAAACAGAATCACTATGCTATATCCGTGTAAGAAAGAATGGAACAACTTTTTTTACCTCTCTTTGCAGGGCCTCCTCGAGATCCTGCTTATCGTCGGGAGTAATGTCCTTAGCATACAGCTGAGCCAAGCAATTACGAATCCTAAAAACGACAGAATCGTTATCATTAGCCATGAAAAAAATTGAAGATTAGAACAGAGAATAAAACTCTTGGACCTAAAAAGGGGACAAACAGAGGATAAGCATAAGACAAAGGGTGACAAAAACTCTCATCAAGAACAAGTAAAACTATAAGCTTGAACAAGACAGCAATTAATAAGAGCCTAAACAATGCATCTTTGATTATAACCCTAAAGAGCAATTTGGCAACAAGTTGGACATTGAGATAGAATCTCTAACATCGTAGTTGAATAAACACTCAATTGAGCCCAACCCACGATTGTAAAGAGGCAAGAATGAGACAGAAGTACGAGGATTGAAGAAACAACCGTTTCTCTGAGATCGTCGCCGTGCAGATCTTCAACTATGTCGAGAAATCTGTCCAAAAGCAAGGCGTCGTGCTCCACGAGCTTATCGTCCTCCGAGACTTTCCCAGGCACCAAAAGCCTCAGCTGAGCATCAATGGACCCCATCTTCGTTAAGTTCCATCCATCGACAACCGGAATCGAACCTGAGAGAGGCGAAGAACGGCGGACGGAGGACGGCGAAGAGAGGCGGACGAAGGCGAGCGACGGCGGATTGGACGAGCGAGCGATGGCGATTGTTTCTGATTTGGTGAAGGCGAGCGACGGCGGACAACTCGGTGAAGGCGGACGGCGGCGGACGAAGGCGGACGACGGCGGAGGTCGGGACGAACGGCGGGTTGGTACGATTGATGGTGGAGGAAATTTGCGGAATTGGGGGAACTGCTAATGGTTTGGGATTTCACGATGGTGGAATTTAGGGTATAGATATTAGCGACTACAAGTAGTAGTCGCTAATACCAACAACTGTAGTCGCAAATACAAGATTAGCGACTGATTTCCACGCCAATTATTTAGTCGATTTTAGCGACTACAAATTGTAGTCGCTAAACTATGCCAATGTAGTCGCTATACTGTTTAGCGACTGCATTTTCTTCGTTAGCGGCTGTTTTGTGTAGTCGCTCTTAGCGACTACAACTTTGTAGTCGCTAATTTAAAACCGTAGTCGCTATTTTGTAAAAACAGCGACTACAGAGGCATTAGTCGCTATATGTAGTCGCTGTTTGAGCTTTTTTTTGTAGTGAAAGGTATGCATCTTATTTTATTCATACAACTCAAATTGCAGTATCGTAATATGTCAATATTCAACGCTTATCGCGCTTTTCACCCTTGTACATACATACACAGCCGTACTTATTATTACACACTTAACAAACCCTTAAACTATATATATAGAGCCCAAGCCACATTATTCATTTGCAAATGAACCCAAATATCATCAACGATTCATTTAATTAATTAACCACTCGACAATTCTTCCTAACTTGTCCATCGCCACCAAGCAAAACTCCAATCCCACCCATCTTCACCATCGACTTCCCAAACTGATCGAAAAAGTCTTTCTCTGTCTGAAGCTGAGTCACCATATTCGCAGCTTCGGCGTTCGTAAGAAGCGAAGCATCAGACTGAAAGAGCCCTTGGTTTCCCTTCACCACGCCGTAATAGTGAGAGTTGAAAGTAGCAAAGTCGTCGCGGTCCATGCCCACGAACGTGGACGGGTCGGGCGGGTTTGGGCAGCGGGTCCTCAGAAGATCCGCGTAGGATGGGTCGAGAGACGGGTCGGCGTCTCCTTTGCCCGTGAAGTTGAACAAACGCCTCGAAAAGGTTCCACAATGGGCCACTCCTATTGTGTGCGCGCCTGTCATATGCTCGGCGTACGTATATTAGGGTTTTCGGCGAACACTTCTTGCTAGTATGATGTCACATTTAACACTCAGCATACATATATTTAGGATTTCCTTTCTCGATAATGCTATGATATATCGCATAGAATGCTAAACATACAAATACTAGGGTTTCGATGAATAGTAGGGTTTCTTGATAACGCTATCACGTCTGCTCAACATACATATATTAGGGTTTCAATGAATATTAGGGTTTCTTGATAACAGTATGGTATCACATCAAATGCTCAACATAATTATATATTAGGGTTTCTTGACAACGCTAACATGCTATGATATCGCATCGAATGCTCAACATACATGTATTAGGGTTTTGTCGAATATTGACAACGCTAATGTGATAATATGATTATCGCATCGAGTAGGGCGTATTACCTGACAATGCGACGAGATCGTTGAGATTGAGGCCTTTGTTGGAGAATAGGTTGATGAGAGTGGTGAAGTTCGAAAATGGGGAAGGCATGTTGGCGGAGGCTTCGGATGCAAGAGAGACAGTTCCGTCTCTTCGGCCTGTAAGAACTTGCCACATGGGCTTCTTGAACTATTGTATATGTCCAGAAAAAAAAAGCAAGTTGAGTAAAAAAGAAGGGTTTTTTCATATATGAATAAGACTCTCAGAAGTTAATTTAATAGAAACTGTTGGAAATATAATATATACAAATGATACACCCCGTTCAAGCTTAAACTTTTCGGTAAAGTGATCATTCAGCAGAAACTCACAGGGAAAGAGACAGCATCTCGAGCAGCCAAAGCTAAGATATCAGCGCACGAAACTATTCCTGGACATTCTTCCTCGAGTTTGGTCTTAATTTGATCGATTATTTCGAAACCAGCTAAAGAAAGGTTAGGCCTTGCGTTTTTCTCGGAGGTGCCACTTCCAACAGGGTCTATAAGAACCGAACCCTCACATCCCTTTGCAATAACATATGGCACATACACACACATGTTATAATATCAAATGAGACGTATACAGTATTCACATGTTTTTTTTTTAAAAACTTAAAAGTTGGTCGTTCGTACCCTAACGAAGCAATCGTGGTAATGGAGGCGGAGGAGCTTTGCACCCAGAGTTGGGTCCTTACTAACTACATCGTTAATGATGTCCTTTGCAATTTTCTCCGCTTTAGGACAACCATTGCTAGCGTAATATTCTGGCCTCAGTTTGTTTCCAAGGGGATCTGCGCCATCTGGGCAGAAAATATTTATTACAAGTTTAAGCATAGATATAGCTTATAGCTTATCTCGGACATGTTTCCAAGATTAATACATCGAAATATCAAAGAACATTATAATAGGTGGCATGCATGGAGATACTATTATTACAAAATCAAGAAAACAGAAAAGCCCCTACTTATTTGATCGTCGAGGGGCCTCGTAGCAGATGAGGCAACGGTCACGGACAGTATCAGAAGAAGACGAATCATTATGCTTAATGCTTTTGCTGCCATTTTCAGATGTGAAAACTTTGCGAAACCAAAATTTTGAGTTTAAAAGCCTTTTATTTGTTTAGAAGGCTTATGCGATGTGATGACTAGAATTCTTGTAATAATAAGCTCCTATTTATAAAGGGCGAGGAAGAGTTAAAACAACAACTATATGAAGACTTCACCAGTAACACCTATGTAATGTAATACATTTCCATGGTACGTACGTGGCTTGTATGGTCAGGTTTTAACATCTTCCTAATTACGATTATAATTAAAATATTATAGCAATTAGGTCGTACCTTAGCATGTTACGAGGATAAAATAAGAGTTGACTGACTTCTCCAGGTCAACCGCAACTATCTTAAGACGTTTGAATAAGTCAAAACATACGACAATAACGGCGCGCATATAATGATAGATGAGGTTCGAGATTTTAGTTATTGGTGAGAGTTACATTTTTCACCATCTTGTCGTCGTATTTAGGAAAAATTATAAAAATGGGTCACTAAGTATGCCAATTTTCGATTTTGGATCGCTATGTTTGTCCAAAACTAGGTCACTAAGTATGTATATAGTAACAAAATTGAGTCACTGACCACTTTTTTCTTATTGTATACATACTTAGTGACCCAAATTTGTAACTATATACATAATTAGTGACCTAGTTTTGTTACTATATACATACTTAGTGACCTAATTTTGTAACTAGTGACTCACTTTAGTTACTATATACATACTTACTGACCTAGTTTTGTAACTGGCAAACATAGTGACCCAAAATAAAAAAATGGTATACTTAGTTACCCATTTTTATAATTTTGCCTCGTCTTTACGTGCAAAAGATATATATACTTCAAACTGTGTAAGGATTTATTATCTCAGATGTGCATTTTATTTGTTATGCAAGATACAATATGTAACTTGCGAAGAACCAAAGCGACAACGTTTCCCTTGATAGCTTATTACGTTTTTGGGGCGACTCTTGACCTTTCCAAAGAGCACATTTTGCAGCAATATTATAAGTCATTAATTTTTATATTAATTGCTTCCGTAAGAAACTCAGCTACTTCCAACCTCGTACGATGGGAAAAAACGTCTGTTTATGAGGTTGATGAGGTTTATGGGAAAAATTAAACAAAGTAAACGTCTGTAACTTTACGTCTGTTTAAACAAAGTGTGGAAGTAGCTGTCGTCGTCTTTATACGAATAACTAAAAGGGATAATTTTCACCTAGCTATTCGTATATGCAAAGTAAAGACGACTGTTTATCATACAACTATTTAAACAAATGATAACCTAGGTCAGAGTTAAGACGTACGTTTTTGTAAGTGTACAAAGGGATTATTCAAGAATGATTGATGTCTTCATTACAAAACGTTTTCATGAGAAATATCTTGTTAGAAAACATTTGGCTTCAGATAAACTTTTGCGAACCATGCATTTCAATTAGCATGTGTTGCATACAAATGAAAACTACATATTCTGCTACTTTTACCATTAAAGTTGAACCTGCGCTGATTAAGTTGAAAAAGGATGATAAAAATATATAATATATATCTTAAAATTTCCAACATTTCCACATAGTATTGAAAACAGGTACAATGTAGACAAGCACCCTCGTTTGATTAGGCACAAAGGTTTTAACAGTGAATCAAAAGGAACCTATGATATAAGAAGCAGCAGTATTACACACTCAGATGTGCTTCTGCTGAACTTGATCGATGCTTCATCAACTTAGAGTACTTATTCGTCAAAATGTGGTTAAAGAAAAAAACTTACGATGGCCCACATTTAATTACTTTCCTGGAGAAGCAAACTTAGATCGATCTTTCTGCTGCTGCTTATTGGGAGACGATGTTTTCCCCACTCCTGCTAGGCGCATTATCTCTGAACCAAGCAAACATCAAAAGTCATTTACTTAAGACCAATCAAGACCATCAGACGGTGTATACTGCTGACTTACCTCTACTTCTTTCAAGTTCTTGGGCAAGTTCTTCTTTCCATTTCTTCTGTATCTCCGAGAACCTACAAATACAGAAAAGTCCAAGTCGTTTTGATAATGTATCAGAAATGTAAAGCATAATGTATTCGCCCGAAGAAAAAAGAGAACGGACTCTACAATACCTTGGAGTAACTGATTCTCTAGAATCAAGAAGAATTTCTCTAACATCCTGAGAAGTGAAGTTAGCGTCACCAATATTCGATACTCGTCTTGAGCATGTTCCAGGACTAGGGCTGTGCTCAGCATCGATGGCAGTAGAAAACCTTCTACTAAAGCCCTTGCTGGGCGATTTGCTTTTCGGTGGTAAGTTGCAATTGCTTGCAACATTTTCCTTGTCAGGACTAGGAGAAACTGCAGTGGTTAATGAATTGTAGAATTCATAAAGGGGTGTTTGAAGCTTCTTCAGTTCTAAGGCCTGCGTGTACATAGCTAACTCAAATTAGGATCAGCTTACTTTTGCATAAAATAATATATAGAAAGATATAATTTTATCATAAGTGGAATGCTAATCAGCATGATGATGCAACTCATTAAGAAAGCTGTCATCAAATATGTATGCATCTCGCATTTATTGGACTAACAACGGAAAATAATAGTTCCAGAGCATACCTTTTCCTCAAGAAATGCCCTAATCTTTGACTCAGTGAGTTCATCATCATCCTCAGATCCTAATTGCTCTGTAGGAAATGCAAAGTCACCACCCACCTCTGCGCGATTTATAGATCTTCCAGGCTCCACCATTTGACTTTGGAAAATATCTGCTCCACTTATAGGTATATCCGGGCTTTCATCAAACTTACACGAGGACATAGGATTGAATCTCTGCACGAAACCAACATATGAAGATTCTAAGACATGATAGCTACCTGTATAGGATTCACATGAGATGGTGATGCCTAACCAACCTTAATGCCTGCACCTAGCTCAAGATCATCGTCAATACGGCACATATCATCATCGTCAAAGTTCCCAGGCCTCCATGAGGATTCATAACCCAAGATCTGTCCGGGATGATTGGTCGAAAAAATGACACCACTCAAATCACCACCTTCCTTGAGACCATTGCATGAACTCCAGGCACCTACGTTCATTCTGCAAGATGTTTAATGTCTCAAGTTCATATACAAATGAATTTAAATGTTTTCCATAACACATATTTCAAATGGTCTTACGAGTTCTTGGTATCAGAGGCGCCTGTTGGAGTCCACTTTCCAGATCCCTCCAGCTGATTCAGATATTTTCTTTACACAGTAAGTTGCACGCTACAGATCTAATGCAGAATAATAAACACGGAAACATTCGCTAACCATAGGAGAACGTCGAACTGGGGATTTCTGACATGCTCCAGTTACACATGGGTGCTGAGGAAAGAAAGACAAAATATTTAGGGAGAAAAAAATAGGCCATAAACAAGTTTCATTAAATATACAATTGCCTATACAAACAGACACAAAAGGTTCTACCTCGAGCAATTCCGATGCAGAAGGCCTGAGGTCAGGCTCCCTGCATAGAAATATGAGATTGACTAAGATCACTCATGCAACGGAAAACAAAAGCATACGCAGATCATATCAATATTGTTCTGTACAAAATGATGCTACTATAAAGACAATTAAAAATTGAAAAGTGGGAATAGAGTAGAAAAATTATATACGTGTTAAACCATACTTAAAGCATTTAAGCAGGAAGTCTTTTGCCTCAGCAGAAAGATGGTCTGGTAACGGTGGATGAGCTTTGGTTGTTCCGACGTGAAACATTGCAGCAGTAACCTAAGAAAAATCCAAGAGCTATAAACCCCAGCACCGGAATTCAGCTTCAAACCATATACTTTGCAGTTAGTTATATTTATAATGTGACACACCTCCTGATATTGTTGGCTCCAAGGAGCCTTTCCTGTAGCCATTTCAATAACCGTGCATCCTACACTCCATATATCAGCAGAACTATAGATTGCAAAAAAAGGTATACATAAAACTAAGACTGACATGAATGCAGAAGTTACTTGAACTATATAGATCATTTGGATTCTATCAGGTTGAAAAAGGAGTTTATCAGCCATAACAAAAGCACTGGTTTAACATCACGCACTAGCTATGTCCGCTCTGAACAATAACCTCAGGTGCCATCCAGTACGGAGTACCCTTCATTGATTTTGCACCAGTTATGGTGGCCTGCAGCAACATTCAGTTTTTTGTTATAGAGACGTGTCTGCGACTGAGAATTAGGAAATATTTCAACAGAAAAAAACACAGAGAGAGTGCGGAAAAAATACCAAGGCTTCAACTTTCTTGGATGCTCCAAAATCAGCAAGTTTTATGCAGCCATTATTGTCAACAAGGATATTTGCTCCCTAAGAGGTGTCCAAATTATTGCAGATGGAATAATACGGGTAGTTCTTTACCGTTCACGAAACAAGTGCAGATAATATACCTTGATGTCCCGGTGCATAATTTGATTTTTGTGAAGGTACTCCAGTCCCAGCAACAACTGTTTAGTGTACATTCTAATTACCTGTGGTTCAAAGTCAAGTAAAAGGTTAGAGAAATCATCTCCATAGTCAGATGTCATAGTGCATGTCAGCTAGAAAAAAGATATAATATGCACAGTGCAAACTTTACTTACAGATTCTGGAAAACACCCAAAATTTCCCAAGAGAGATGCAATGGATCCACCTGGCACAAATTCAAGCAATATATTCAAAGAATCCTCTTCCCTAACAGTTCCCAAGTATCTCTGCCAATTAGACAAAAGATACTATTAGCAAAGGCCAGACAACACTGAGTGATTCTCCAGAAGTACACAAAGTTACTCTTTCTTACCACAATGTTTGGATGGGATAAGTTCTTCAGTAAGTTCACTTCCTTCTCAAGCTCCTGAATATAGTCCTGATAAAACAAATAAGACATAATCAATTCCATCTCCCAACTTGCAGACTTGGAGAAGCCAATAGAAACAGAAAGATCCACAATAAGATTTTTCAAAATCACAACTATTTTCGCCAAGAAATAGAGATATAACTACATACTGTTCCCAATTCCATGTGTAAGAGATCCGATTCGTAAACAAGAATCACTAACAGAAAAAATTAAAACGTAAGTCGGCTACTATGCATAACTAGCGAATAAACATTACAATCCATCAAACCGATCATACCACAAATAAAACACTACACTTAAAAATTACTTTATAGTTCAAAACCTTTGTGTAAGCAACCAAAGCCATCCGAATATCAAACATTAATTTATTACCTGTGTTTTCTTCGATGAAGCATTCTTCGTGATTGCAACCTTCAATTCACAGCACGTTAATTAGAAATCACAGCAGTAACTAGCAATATAATAATGCAACAACAAAATCCTCAAACAGCAGATAACCTCTTTGACCGCTAGCAACTGCCCTGAATCGCAGTCCATACCCATATAAACTCTACCAAACGCACCGCATCCAATCAATTCCCCCTTTTTCCATCGAATCCTCGGCGGAAGCGGCGCCGCTTCTTCCCTAACCTTTAACGACGCCGGCAACCTCGGATCTTCCTCTGTCTTATCCTCCATCGGAGGTAATGTCAAAGAGGTTAAAGGAGTCCTGGAGAAGATCCCAATTCGTGAGTTTCTGATACTCGATCCTATTTTCTCCACAAAGCCGCTCAAATCGTCGCTCGATGGCTTGAACACCAGCGAACGGCGTACGGAACCGATGAAGTCTTGCACCGGCATGCGACAGTGCGTGTGTTACGGTGATTCGTATGGATGATTGTCGAACGTTGTCCCAATAGTAGAATGAGAGAAGTGGGAAAAGTGAGTTTGAAAAAGAACAGGGGAAAGATGACTGTGGCGTAATCGCATTTTGAGGTCAATATGTTCTGTTAATTGGATTTTCACCCCAATCGATTCGAAAAGTGGCTAAGGTAGCCGTTATGTGCAAATCATTATTTGTTGTTTAGTTTATTGAGCTTCAGGCCCAAAAAGTTTAATTTTAACAACCCAAAGCCCAAAATGAGAGCTGAGCAGAGCTAAGCTAAGCATGTGATATTTTTTCTCCCGCAAAAGCGATCGAATTATCTACTATAACAATCTGATGTGGACCGCGTAAAACGCCCTCTTGCAACGGCTTGGCGTAGCTTCTCTTGCTCCAATCAATCTCTTTCGTCGAACCTACCACTCAAAGTATAACAGAAAACAGGTTAGAGGGGTGCCGGAGTGGTTCCGGCGACGCCCCTCCGACGCTCAAGTCAGTTTTCGGGTGAAGATAGGTGCTCTAGGCTCGTAAATCAGTTTTTTGGTTTCGGAATGCGTACCTGAGAAATGATTCAACCACCTCTATTTATACTGACCTCAGTTCGTCTCGCCTTGACCTGGTCTTTCACCCTGGTCCGTCTTTTTCGCGAACCTCATGTTGGAACGTGGTCTTCCCCACGTTCTCACGTTTTCCTTCCACTCCTTCCCTCTTCCTTGCTTCGGTTTTCTTTCAGACTTCTTCTTCATGTCCAGGAACTGGCCTGCTCGGGCCTCGGCCCTTCCCTCGGCTCGTTCTTGCCTTCAGCTTTCTGGTGGGCGTTCGGGTGCTCCTGCGTTGGGGCTGTTCGGGCATTCTTTTCTGGCAGCTCAGTAGAGCTGCTCGGGCACCATTCCTGACAGCTCGATGGAGCTGCTCGGGCACTATTCCTGACAGCTCGATGGAGCTGCTCGGGCACTATTCCTGACAGCTCGATGGAGCTGCTCGGGCACTATTCCTGACAGCTCGATGGAGCTGCTCGGGCACTCTGGCCTGACAGCTCCTCGGGCGCTCTGGCCTGACAGCTTCTAGGCGCTCTGGCCTGACACCTTCTGGCGCTCTTTTCTGGGGATATTTTTGGAGGGAAAATATGTTCCTACTTTTGTAGTCAACGTCTTTTTTTACCCGCGAATATTTTACGGGTGAAACCCGAGGGCAACAATAGTCCCCCCCAAAAATAGTCCAAAAAGAGTGTAGTGAGTTTTGGACGCGGTATGTAAAATATTCGAGTGTGGAGAGAAAAGACTCGACCGGGTTTACTCGAGCGTGTACCTAAGCAATTTAATTCGTTCGTTCGATATTTTTCGTTCATCTGAAGGTTCGAGTTTCTCCTCATTCATCGAGAATTTAAGACTCTCTCCCCCTTCATCGCGGAGTTCGTGATTTTTCGCCTCACTCATTGAGGACATAAGAATTTTCGCGTCTCATTCATCGAGGACTTAAGGATTTCACCTCATTCATCGAAGACTTAGGAGTTTTCATGCCTCATTCCTCGAGGACTTAAGGATTTCACCTCGTTCATCGAAGACTTAGGAGTTTTCATGCCTCATTCCTCGAGGACTTGGGAATTTTCGTGCCTCATTCATCGAGGACTTAAGGAATTTTCGCGTCGTTCATCGAGGGCTTAGGAGTTTTCATGCCTCATTCCTCTAGGACTTGGGAATTTTCGTGCCTCATTCATCGAGGACTTAAGGAATTTTCGCGTCGTTCATCGAGGGCTTAGGAGTTTTCATGCCTCATTCCTCGAGGACTTGGAAATTTTCGTGCCTCATTCATCGAGGACTTAAGGAATTTTCGCGCCTCATTCGTCGAGGACTTAAGAATTTCCGCGCCTCATTCGTCGAGGACTTAAGGATTTTGCCTCGTTCATCGAGGGCTTAGGAGTTTTCATGCCTCATTCCTCGAGGACTTGGGAATTTTCGTGCCTCATTCATCGAGGACTTAATCTAAATCGTTTTCCTTGTTTCATCCAAGGTCTTGTCGGGCCTTTCTCTCGAAGGTGTAACTTATTTCCCTAATTTAATTAGGGTCTTGTCCGGACCTTTTTCTCGAATGCATAAATCATCTCCCTAATTCAATTAGGGTCTTGTCCGGGCCTTTTTCTCGAAGGCATAAATCATCTCCCTAATTCAATCAGGGTCTTGTCCGGGCCTTTTTCTTGAAGGCATAAATCATCTCCCTAATTCAATTAGGGTCTTGTCCGGGCCTTTTTCTCGAAGGCGTAATTTATCTCCCTAATTCAATTAGGGTCTTGTCCGGGCCTTTTTCTCGAAGGCATAAATCATCTCCCTAATTCAATTAGGGTTTTGTCCGGGCCTTTTTCTTGAAGGCATAAATCATCTCCCTAATTCAATTAGGGTCTTGTCCGGGCCTTTTTCTTGAAGGCATAAATCATCTCCCTAATTCAATTAGGGTCTTGTCCGGGCCTTTTTCTCGAAGGCGTAATTTATCTCCCTAATTCAATTAGGGTCTTGTCCGGGCCTTTTTCTCGAAGGCATAAATCATCTCCCTAATTCAATTAGGGTCTTGTCTCGTTCAGAGATTTTCTTCACCCTCGTGGGTGATCGGGCCTCATCCGAGGACTTTTCTTCATTTTCCCTCGAGCTTCATTTGGAGATTTTATTCACCCTTACGGGTGATCGAGCCTCATCCGAGGACTTTTCTTCTTTTTCGATCGATCTTTGTTTGGAGATTTCATTCACCTTTTCGGGTGGTCGTGCCTCGTCCGAGGACTTTTCTTCATTTTCGCTTGGCGCTTTTATTCACCCTTTCGGGCGATCGTGCCTCATCAGATGGCTTTTCTTCATCTTCGTTCCGCGATTTTATTCACCCTTTCGGGCGATCGTGCCTCATCCGAGGACTTTTCTCCATTTCGTTCGGCGATTTTATTCACCCTTTCGGGCGATCGTGCCTCATCCGAGGACTTTTCTTCATTTTCGTTCGGCGATTTTATTCACCCTTTCGGGCGATCGTGCCTCATCCGAGGACTTTTCTTCATCTTCGTTCGGCGATTTTATTCACCCTTTCGGGCGATCGTGCCTCATCCGAGGACTTTTCTTCATCTTCGTTCGGCGATTTTATTCACCCTTTCGGGCGATCGTGCCTCATCCGAGGACTTTTCTTCATCTTCGTTCGGCGATTTTATTCACCCTTTCGGGCGATCGTGCCTCATCCGAGGACTTTTCTTCATCTTCGTTCGGCGATTTTATTCACCCTTTCGGGCGATCGTGCCTCATCCGAGGACTTTTCTTCATCTTCGTTCGGCGATTTTATTCACCCTTTCGGGCGATCGTGCCTCATCCGAGGACTTTTCTTCATCTTCGTTCGGCGATTTTATTCACCCTTTCGGGCGATCGTGCCTCATCCGAGGACTTTTCTTCATTTCGTTCGGCGATTTTATTCACCCTTTCGGGCGATCGTGCCTCATCCGAGGACTTTTCTTCATCTTCGTTCGGCGATTTTATTCACCCTTTCGGGCGATCGTGCCTCATCCGAGGACTTTTCTTGCTCTCTTGAGACTTGCACCTCGCTCGGCGGTTTGTTCCCCGAGAGGAATGAAAGATCTCGTTTGAGAGGATTTTTCGTTTGCGCCTTGTTTAATGTGAATCGTCGACTCGAACCCGTCGTTGATCTGTTATCAATGTTTAAAGTGATATATCAGATTACATATTATGTACCTTCAGGTTGCGTGTCGTGTTGTCCCAGTTTTCTCAGGTCATGACTCTAATCATCGAACTGTGTTTCCTCTGGTTGTGAAGCTAGGTCGTCCGTGGCGTGATGGCATTCCACTTTGTTGCTCGAGGTGGTCATGGAGAGAGTTTTGGGCAAGTCCGGCGGTGTCTCGGTATTTGTCGCAAGTGATAATTCGGCTAAGAGATACGACCCCAAACAGGAACTCTTCTAATCGGCCCGATGCGCTTTTTATCCTCGACAAGTGTGGGCGAAACATCCGTTCGAGCTTAAGACCTCGACGAACTTGTCCTCGTAACCTCGGAATTTTATTTATATCATCACATAACATTTTCCTCAATAATAGCATAATCAACAATTCCCGAGCACAATGTCAGCTTTCAAAACAATCTTCGAAATATCATTATTAACGTTAACATCAGCTTTCGCCTATCTCCCGTCACATATGAATAATAACCGGCCAAAGTAAATTTCACTAGCCCAGATAGTAATTTCCCAAATATGTTTAGTGGTTTCACATAGAAAACGTTAAGCCCAAGAAGTCCCAGGGGGTAGTCGACCCACAGAATATTCAGAGCTCAACAGGAATAAACAGCCCGATAATAACAGTTTGGTCGAAATAATATTCCCGGACCAAAAAGTCTCGTTAATCATGAATCTTTCTAACATGTTTCCGATACTTGAAGTAGTCAGCTCTAACGTAAATAATGGTCCCATACTTTTATAATTTTAGATCTACCCACATAAATTAACCCGAACTTACAGCCGGGGCCGAAGTCGCGAGCAGCGGCCGATCTGCCGCCGTTGATGGAGGAGTGGTCCTGCTCGTCGCAATCATAGCCACGATCATCGCCTTATGGTGCATCTATTCAATCATTTGGGAATCCCGACTTCTATTTGTTTTCCCTATTTTTAGTCGAGCTCCGTAGTTCCTCGAACGGATCGCCGTCGAGTCGAGCTCGAGAAGCCTGGTTCATGGAGAAGATAAAGTATAGTCATTAGTAATACAGTTGATACCTTCAGTAGTCGTGGATCATGCCGATTTCTTCGACTCCTCAAGATAGCCCGACAAGGATTTTGTGTTGGTGACGTGACCCCGATCGTCGACTTCTGCGACTGTAGTTGGTATTTGACCACCACAAGTGACTCCTTGCACAGATGGTCTCCCGACGGTCCTTTTAGGCGGGCTGTATTCCTTCGGAATTGGACCCAAGAGGAAGAGCGACGAAGGCTTGGCTACTTTGGTGTCCCTCCCACACAGCTGTTTGGGATGCCGCTCATCTGTTTTCGCCACGGAGCTGCTCAGGATGCTGCTGAACTGCTCTTGCTCGGCAGCTGTTCGAGATGTTGCTTGGCTGCTCTTGCCAGGCAGCTGTTCGGGCTGCTGGGCTGCTCTTGCCAGGCAGCTGTTCGGGATGCTGTCTGCTGCTCTTGCTACGGAGCTGCTGGGCTGCTCTTGCCAGGCAGCTGTTCGGGATGCTGCTGGGCTGCTCTTGCCAGGCAGCTGTTCGGGCTGCTGGGCTGCTCTTGCCAGGCAGCTGTTCGGGATGCTGTCTGCTGCTCTTGCTACGGAGCTGCTGGGCTGCTCTTGCCAGGCAGCTGTTCGGGATGCTGCTGGGCTGCTCTTGCCAGGCAGCTGTTCGGGATGCTGCCTGGCTGCTCTTGCCAGGGAGCTGCTCGGGATGCTGCCTGACTGCTCTTGCCAGGCAGTTGCGGGATGCTGCTCTTACCTATGTCAGATTTTGCTCTTCCATTGCTCTATTTGCCTTCTTACTCCTCTTCCATTGCTCTATTTGCCTTCTTACTCCTTCATGTTCGTTCTCTTTCTATTCGGGGTTATTTCCTCCGCGCTCTTTTCTGGAAGGTAAACAACATCTCTTCTATCGTGGAAAATTTTACGGGTGAAGCCCAAACATTGATTTCGCAGTGTATCGTGCTATGTTCCTCGGTAATCGACGGGATTTTGATCTCGGGAGGCAACCACCTCACTCGGCCTCAAGCTCCTCTTCCTGGTTGGGAATCATCTTGCCTGGCCTCAACCTCCTCGTCTTTTCTTCTTCTTCTTCTTCTTCAATTTCGTGTCCTCTAAATGATTATGTTCGGGTTCTCAGCGTCGGCTCGGCTGCTCTTGCCAGGTAGCTGTTCGGGATGCTGTTTTGGCTGCTCTTGCCAGACAGTTGGGATGTTGCTCTTGCTAGGCAGCCGCTCATGCCTGGCTGCTCTTGCAAGGCAGCCGCTCTTGCCTGGCTGCTCTTGCTAGGCAGCTGTTCGGGCTGCTCTTGTCAGACAGTTGGGATGTTGTTCTTGCTAGGTAGCCGCTCATGCCTGGCTGCTCTTGCCAGGCAGCCGCTCTTGCCTGGCTGCTCTTGCCAGACAGTTGGGATGTTGCTCTTGCTAGGCAGCCGCTCTTGCGTGGCTGCTCTTGCCGGACAGTTGGGATGTTGCTCTTGCTAGGCAGCCGCTCATGCCTGGCTGCTCTTGCCGGACAGTTGGGATGTTGCTCTTGCTAGGCAGCCGCTCATGCCTGGCTGCTCTTGCCAGGCAGCCGCTCTTGCCAGGCAGCTCTTGCCAGACAGTTGGGATGTTGCTCTTGCTAGGCAGCCGCTCTTGCGTGGCTGCTCTTGCCGGACAGTTGGGATGTTGCTCTTGCTAGGCAGCCGCTCATGCCTGGCTGCTCTTGCCGGACAGTTGGGATGTTGCTCTTGCTAGGCAGCCGCTCATGCCTGGCTGCTCTTGCTAGGCAGCTGTTCATGCCTGGCTGCTCTTGCCGGACAGTTGGGATGTTGCTCTTGCTAGGCAGCCGCTCATGCCTGGCTGCTCTTGCCAGGCAGCCGCTCTTGCCTGGCTGCTCTTGCCAGACAGTTGGGATGTTGCTCTTGCTAGGCAGCCGCTCTTGCGTGGCTGCTCTTGCCGGACAGTTGGGATGTTGCTCTTGCTAGGCAGCCGCTCATGCCTGGCTGCTCTTGCCGGACAGTTGGGATGTTGTTCTTGCTAGGCAGCCGCTCATGCCTGGCTGCTCTTGCTAGGCAGCTGTTCATGCCTGGCTGCTCTTGCCGGACAGTTGGGATGTTGCTCTTGCTAGGCAGCCGCTCATGCCTGGCTGCTCTTGCCAGGCAGCCGCTCTTGCCTGGCTGTTCTTCCCCAGTTCGGCTGGCTCAGCACCGAACTTTCCTCCGCCGTGAGCACCTCTTCTATCGGTGGTGAACGAGGGTCGTTTGCGGAATCCACCGTGTTATCACTGATATATCTTCCCACAGACGGCGCCAATTGATGTGGACCGCGTAAAACGCCCTCTTGCAACGGCTTGGCGTAGCTTCTCTTGCTCCAATCAATCTCTTTCGTCGAACCTACCACTCAAAGTATAACAGAAAACAGGTTAGAGGGGTGCCGGAGTGGTTCCGGCGACGCCCCTCCGACGCTCAAGTCAGTTTTCGGGTGAAGATAGGTGCTCTAGGCTCGTAAATCAGTTTTTTGGTTTCGGAATGCGTACCTGAGAAATGATTCAACCACCTCTATTTATACTGACCTCAGTTCGTCTCGCCTTGACCTGGTCTTTCACCCTGGTCCGTCTTTTTCGCGAACCTCATGTTGGAACGTGGTCTTCCCCACGTTCTCACGTTTTCCTTCCACTCCTTCCCTCTTCCTTGCTTCGGTTTTCTTTCAGACTTCTTCTTCATGTCCAGGAACTGGCCTGCTCGGGCCTCGGCCCTTCCCTCGGCTCGTTCTTGCCTTCAGCTTTCTGGTGGGCGTTCGGGTGCTCCTGCGTTGGGGCTGTTCGGGCATTCTTTTCTGGCAGCTCAGTAGAGCTGCTCGGGCACCATTCCTGACAGCTCGATGGAGCTGCTCGGGCACTATTCCTGACAGCTCGATGGAGCTGCTCGGGCACTATTCCTGACAGCTCGATGGAGCTGCTCGGGCACTATTCCTGACAGCTCGATGGAGCTGCTCGGGCACTCTGGCCTGACAGCTCCTCGGGCGCTCTGGCCTGACAGCTTCTAGGCGCTCTGGCCTGACACCTTCTGGCGCTCTTTTCTGGGGATATTTTTGGGAGGGAAAATATGTTCCTACTTTTGTAGTCAACGTCTTTTTTTACCCGCGAATATTTTACGGGTGAAACCCGAGGGCAACACAATCATTTGCTCGTCGCCGTTCGATTTCGCCGGCGACCTATGCTAGTAAGCAGTGCGACGCCTCGGCAGCTGTTTAGTTTCACATGGAGTCGTTAGTGGAGGCAACAACAGGCGCGGTAGGTGCACTTGTCAGCACCACCGTATTGTATCCTCTAGACACGTGCAAAACCAAGTACCAAGCTGAGAATCGAGCTCACCGACACCAAAGATACAGGTTTTTTTGCCTTTTGATTTCGCTGCTTTTTTCGTTTACTTTGATTTTGAGGTTTACTTCACTTGAAATTCGAAGCTTGATAGTTCTACAAGAGTTGTTTGTAGAACAATTTACTTTTGTGGTTCTTTTCATCTGCGTGGTGTGAGTTGAGATATTTGTGATCGTGAAGAATGTTATCTTCAGTTTAACAGCGATGAAATTCCAATCTTTGTTTTCGAATATCCACTGCGAAAGGGAAATTGCCGTACTAGTGTAGTTTTCTATCTATGATTCATGTCAAGCGATTTGATGACTTGCAGGAATATATCAGATGTTCTCTGGGAAGCAATTTACAAACGCCAAGTACTATCACTGTACCAGGGCTTGGGGACGAAGAACTTGCAGTCTTTCATTTCTCAGTTTGCTTACTTCTATGGATATAGTTTTTTCAAGAGACTGTACTTAAAGAGGAGCAAATCCAAGTCTATTGGAACCACAGCGAACTTGGTTATCGCTGCAGCTGCGGGCGCATGCACAACCATAGTGACGCAGGCAAGTAAAAGTTGCAACAGGGCAATGTATTTAACTCAAGATGATTTTTTCCCCATGTTGTTGGATTTTGATTTTACGTGGTACAATTTTCCTTTTTATGCCTCCTGCTATGAACATATGGTTTGTTCTTACAGCCTCTTGACACAGCATCTTCAAGAATGCAAATAAGTGACTTTGGAAAATCGAAGGGGCTGTTGGAATCTCTCAGAGAGTGTACTTGGAGCGATATGTTTGATACCGTAGGAATCTCTCTTCTCCTCACTACAAATCCATCAATACAGGTAAAATGCTTCTTCCAAGTTGCTCCCACTGATTCTAGATCAGAGATTCTCTGTATTTGGAAATAGATCGCTCAACAGATTACGTGTTGGGATTCAGTACACAGTATTCGATCAGCTGAAACAGAGGCTCCTAAAAGAGAAGTTAAGGGTAAAAGGAGACGGCGTACCATCATCGCCAGAGGCTCTTTCTGCATTTTCTGCTTTCATGTTGGGTGCAGTCTCAAAATGTGTCGCGACATGCCTGACATATCCTGCAATAAGGTGAAATATCTACCCAACTCGTAACGGCGAAAGATCTTTTAAACTCTTCACTACTAAGATTTACCCAACGTAATGGAACAGGTGTAAAGTGATGATTCAATCTGCGAAAACTCGCAAAACAGTGACTGGGACAATGCATTCCATTTGGGAGAAGGAAGGCATGCGAGGTTTCTTCAAAGGGCTGCAAGCGCAAATCTTAAAAACCGTCCTAAGCTCAGCTTTGCTACTGATGATTAAGGAGAAAATCACCAAGAACACATGGGTCCTAATGGTAGCATTGAGGAGGCTCATCTTCATTAGCAGAGCCAAGATAAAGAATTCTTGAACAGACACCTAAGGTGTGCATGTAATGTGCCTTATAGTAATTGTCAGGTGTTAGAAACTTGCACATGCTTTAAAATAGAAGCCTCACTTTAAACATGCGATGGATCCAAACTTCATTATTATTGTTGCACAACTTTAAAAAAAAAAAGGTCTCAAAAAAGAAAAACAAGCAAATCAAATCCCCTGATAATACAAAGCAAACCAAGAAGAGAATCTCCTCGGTTTATTTACATGGACCTAACTTTATTACATTGCTGGGGTCCTCATTTGGCTTTCATTTTGTGGCTGCTGTCATGCTCTGCCCTTCAACCTGACAAAGACAACAAATAAAAATCTCAGTTATTCCATAAAAAATTGGTTCGAATTCTCTAAACTGACTTAAATCAAGCATGATACAACCTCGTGATTATTTCATTATAAAAAAAATCGAATCTTTTACCATGAATTTGGCTCCCCATATCTCTTCCTCTTGAGCCGGGACGGCGGTGATCTTGTTCTTCGGATTCTCATAGCTTTGAATCTCACCAACAGCAGTCGAAAAGAAGCACCCTAAAACCACAAATTAAGATATAAATTTACGTAAGAACGACTAACTTAGCTACTCATATCAAGGTATAACCTTGCGGGAAAGAAGCGAGCGATTTTCCACAAGCACCCTTAAGCAAATCAGCGTCGTCGGCAAACGCCACTTGGCCATCAGCAGTTATTCCCCAGTAGAGAGGAACCTTAGCATATTGATCCTATGTATATCGTTCCTTAGTCGGTAATAGAAAGCTACTTAAAAAAGCCCAAATAACAATTAGCAATTTGCAGTATAAGTTCACTCACGGTGGCCACGAACAGAGTCGAAGTGGACCTATCGAACACTATAAAGGCAAAGTTCCCTTCCAAGTGTCCCACGACACGGCTAGGAGGATAAGGCGCTCTGTCGCGGAGAGCCTTGTAAGCTTCTATCACCAAAACGACTTCGTTCGCCGATTTTCCAAGACCGTACTGTTGTTTGAGGCTTCCAAGGTTGTCCAAAGCTCCTTCGAAAAGGCAGAATATGTCGTCCTTCACCGCAAATGATCTGTGCAAACGTTAACTCATCTTGTCTTTGCTTTGCCATGTTTCTGTAAGGGATAAACTAAAGAATACACGAAACCGATGGACGCCTTCCAAGTGGTGGAGCTATCTTTTCAATTTGTCTCAACAACCTTATCTTCTTACACGTTCCAAAAGTTAGACTAAAAAAGTTTTATCTACTTCACTAAAAGAGTCAAACAAGCCATCAAGAAACTTGCAACAACATTAGGTGAATTATCCTAGATTCAATCTGACCCAAGTATCTGATCTTGTGAGGAAAAGACGAAACTGACCATAGCAGTCAAAGAACGATAGCATCAATCAACAAGGTTCCTATTTTTGTTCTCGAGGATCAAGACTAAAATTCTACGGCGATGTTGATGCCATAAATCTAAAGCATGGTTATTGTTTTAAATTTTTTTTCAGAGTTTTACTTGTTCTTTTGTCAATAAATGCCTCTAGAATCGGCTAGATCCAACAACAAAGCTAAGAATCTTTGGATGTTTCTGATACGTGGCACCCATGCAATAAATCAAGGCCCAGATTTATACACATCCTGGACAACAATACCCTTCACTGAAACTGCATACAAATAATCCCTAAACAAGTCGAGCACACGGACAAAAAAGATCTACGATTCGATTAAAATTTAAAGCCCACACGAGAATATTAGAAAAATTATAGCGATAATAATTAAGTACGTTCCACAGACAACATGGTAATACAGCAAAAAATACGATGTGATTAATAGCTTTGCGTTTTACGTCGAATTAAATTATTTTATTTTTTACCTGGGTTGTAACGCAGACTGGTTATGGTGAGTGTACGCCAGCTGAACGTCGTCGCCTATGCGCACGCGCACCGCCGACGAGTTGGAGTCGACGAACCTCGACAGAAGCTTCTCCGCCGTGACCTTAGGCGACGGCGTTCTGCTTCCGGCGGCGACCAGCTCGTCCGGCGGCGAAACAATCGAGCTGCTGAACACTCCCAACATGTTTCTTCGATCTACAAAGCGTTATTGAAACAATCGCAGGAAATGGAAATGGAAATGGAGAGAGGAAAGCTAAAACGACGAGGTGATTGGATTTATAGAAAGGGATGCATAGGGGTTAGTTTGTAATTTCCTCTTCATCGATGGTTATTTGTATTTGGAAATTTTGTTTTTTTAATGAATCGTTTAAAAACATGTATCGTTCCCGTACGTTTCTTTAGTGATATTATTGATGTTTAAATAGAATTATATATCACAAAAAAGTAACGTAATATTATCAATCCTTCTTTTCTTAACCAATATTTCGTAATTTCGTGATGAAAAATCTGGAAAAGGACTGATCTTAAAAACAAATTTCGTGTGAGGGTTGATATAAAATTATGAAGTGGGACCCAAATATGGGCGATGATTCTTAGTGATAAGCTGACGTGTCGCGCAATGTGCAGAGAGAGAGAGAGAGAGAGAGTTATTCGGTGTAGAATGGAGCACTCTAGACTTGGCAAGGATCACTGATATTCTGCCACGTAGGTCAACATTATCTAATATCTATTTCTCAATGAGGGGCTTGGTTAAACTGCTCCAATATAAACTTAATTTGGCCTGTATGAATCCTTAATTTAAGGGAATTACTTAAAATAACCACCCACTAACAGCAGTTACAAATATCAATTCAAAAAAAAATTAAATATATAGTGACTTATTAGTTATTACAAGTTGGTGATGTTGATTCCCACATAATAGGCATCAATAATGGTGTCAAATTGATTGTCACATTCATCCTTACCATTTTTCATCTCATTTATCCTTATTTATCTATTGCTATTTTGTTTCCTACTAATAATGTTACGCTCTTCTTCAATTTCATTTGCTGCGTTATCTTTTTCACTTACGTGCTCCAACGCAAGAACTATATAATTGGTCGAGTAAAGATTATAATAAGTCAATATCATTATCAAAGACACAACGTTAATTTGTTAACTCAAAAAGGGACAAGATGCTCAATCACATTTTGTTCCCGATACTTTAGGTGCTTATTAAAATTAACATTGAAGTGACATTTAAATTTTTTCTTAAATCTCCAATTAATACAGAGGAAAAGGCGACATCTTACTAGAATATTGGCTTTTACGCCTATAGCCCATTACCAAGAAGAATACAAGAACCATTGTACAACGTAAGAAATATGTTACAGGCTATACATTGTCTTCTTTAAACACCTTTGAGATCACTTGATTGCGAAAGATGATTTGAAAAGAATAATTTCTTAAGCTCATAAATCATTGGGTGCAACTAAGAAGATCTATCTAGGGATTGAACGTTCTTTTGAGGACTATACATGCATATTCCAAGAGATTCGATTCTTCTAACAAGGCAAAAACTACATATGGTAAATTGGCCGTTTATAAGATCTGAGAAAAGAGAACTTACAATCAACAAACCGAAACTAATTCTGGCGATGATCGTCTTCTATTGAGGGGAATCGACCCGAATAATAAGTGGCTCTCGAAGGTTCGAAGCAGTGCCGGGGTGGTCAGAGGTAGTAATGATATCTGACACATCATCTTCCTCGTTTTCTGCTAATGCTTTCTCCAAAGCTGACTTAGCAACCCTCATGACACAATATATTAGCACCACTGCAAGAAAATGATCAAAATCACTTCCATACACATACACATATGATGGAAAGTTAGTAACTAAACACTTGGGGTTGAAATACTTACCAGAGATTGCGAGTCCCGAGAAAATAAAGGCCTGAGTCAAACAAAAGGATGCAAAGGAAGAAAACGTCAAATTAACCGAAAAGATGGTAGTAACTGAACGATGATTTGGAACGGAGTTTCTAACCCAGCGTGTTTTGGAGAATTCGCCCCATCCATGCGATATGTCTGAAAGGTCCTTCAAAGTTGTCCCAACGTAGACCAATGCAAAGGTTATTGGCTGCACAAAGGACACAAGTTTTCGCTTTAATTGGTCAGATTAATGACGCTTAATCCTCTCTGTGTTTGTGTGTGTGTGGCAGTGAGAGAGAGAGAGAGAGAGAGAGAGAGAGAGAGAGATTAGAAACTAACCATCATACCCAACCATGAAGCAAGCATATATTGAGCTAAAGGCACTGGAGTTACCGATAAGAGGTAATTCAACATGTTAAATGGAAGTAATGGAACAAGACGCAGTAGCAGCACGATCTGTTTGCCATGTAAGAAAGATATCGATCAGAAATTTATGTAAAGTAACCAAATAATCTGACCACACTTATCAACAAGAAGCACAAGAATGAGAAAGTGAGAAAAATAAAAAGTTAGGATGACATTTTTTACAGACCTTAAATCCCGACCTACGACTAGCAATTGCAACCGCACGGAACTTTGGGTAGTCCTTAAGCCTGGACATGACAAACGACCTTCCTATCTGTTCGTTAAAATAGCAAAATATATCAAGTGACTGAATTATTACGCCCATGTTTTGATAAGAAGATTTAATCAATGATGCGATGGAAGAAACTTACCGTACGACCAAGAAGAAATGCAGCTCCAGCGCCTATCGTTGCACCTATAGAATCAGCAATGAAACCCACAGGCAAACCAAAGAGATAACCACCGCCCAGCTGAAGGAGATGATGGGATACTCATTAGGTTTGAGCTAAACCACATATGTCCAAGATGGAGTATGGAAGTACTTATAGCTTCGATATAAAGAAAATTAATTTCACAAAACTTGTAACCAAGTACTTGGAACTGAAAACGAAAATGCCAACTTTATGGAGGTACGAGAACGAACTCTAACCGTAAGAACTGAGGCAGGAACCGCCAACACGGTTAGAGGAATATATGCAAGAGCTCTGCAAATCCATGGAGAGTTATGCCTTAGATTATCACTTAAACTCATTTGCCATTGGAGTAACACGGAGCAACGAATAAATCCCCTAGCTTTTGAACATGAAAATGCACTTACAGTACAAGAGGGCCCCATGGACCAAGATCTTGCTCAATCCATATCAAGAAATCCTGCAGCATCTGAAGAAAGAAACTTCTAAATTAAGAAAAGCTAAGCACATCGGATAGGTTACAGCACTTCAGTAATTTGAAGTAAAAAATCTGTGGACGTAATAGAATTTCATGTGTTACATCATAAAATTGATGTCCTGAAACAAAACAACGTTTATCACGGTGTAGAGACAATTCTCATGTGCTCATAAGCAAGAGAAAACCACAACTAGTTGAACAAAACATTAACAAATTCAAGACACTCCACAAAGATCACAGATACGCCAATATCAGAAAACCAGCCTGCGATTTATAAACAACTAAACGCAACCGTAACCATGCCAAGGAACAAAAATATTAACAGATATGTTCCAAGACACTCAGGTGGAAAAGCCCACAGTCAACTCACAACTCACAAGCCAAAATACGATCTAACCAAACGAAGCTCATACCTTTTCCATAGGGAGGGTGAAACAAGCAACTACAATAACCGCAATCAGCGCCACAAGCAACAAAATCTTCGCAAGAGACGCCCAACTGAATTTAAAAGCCATGGCTATCGATCGCGGTGACAAAACTAAGATCTTCCTCCGCCAAGGCCTGCACGCCTCTTCCTCTTGATCCTCTGGAAAAGCTTGCTTCGACGCCAAGCGAGGCCTCAAATTCAGCCCACCTAAATTTGCCAGATCGAATTGAAACGAAACATGCAATTTCTTCGACTTGCCAAATGAGAAAACCTTCTCGAGAATTTGGAAATCCTCAAAACATCAGCCCCATCCGATCGACCGAGAAACTTTAAACGCACGCAATGGTGCTAACCCGGGAAAAATGTCGCAAAATTCAATCGGAAAAACGTCTCAATATTAAGGCCTTGTCCTTTTCATTGAAGCTAAAAGTAAACTCAAAGCAACGAGGTAAAGATACAACAATCTTTCACCATTCAACTAAAGAAAAAAAAACCCTCTCAAGAATGGCGTAAAGAATGTTGCTTCACCATGAGGAATCGAAGTGCGCGCGTTTGATACGTGGAATAGAGTGGGATTTCGCAAAAAAATTGCCCTCATTCAAGGCCCACGCTTTCGTCGCTGTTATATCTTTCTCACAACGATCATATGATTGTTGTGTTCCATTCCAGTCCAGCTATCAATAGCACAAAACTACGTCGTATTACATTTGATAATATAATGGGCTTAACTGAGTCAGAAAAGCCCATTTATAAGGCCCATTAAGGTAAACCGCGAATCTGTACTGTGATGAAGTGTGAGCTGAAGAATAAGCACCAGGAAATCCAAATGTCCCTCCTTTGCTCGATCTGTAAATCCCCAAATTTTTGCCCTAATCTTCAAATAAAACATGGAGCGCAAGCTCCGATTTCGTCGATATATTGTTCGTTCAAGGCACATGATGTCGGAATCTCAAGAACGTCGCTTCCTTCTCGAGCAAACTGTGTCGATTCCCCAGTTCTTAACGTCAAATGTAACCAACACTCGAGCTCGCCAGGATATTCAGGGGAGGAGATTCCGTCTAGTTTCATCGTATTTGTCAGAGGTACACATATACCAAGTTCCCTTTTCACGTCTCTGCTGATTCTATGTTTTGCAGCTCAGAAATCTTTCTGATTATGCTCCGTGTCTTGATTGCTTTACGTTTACCCATCTTTGAATTGTGTGACCAAGACATATGTGTGGCCTGAGGTTGCTTGTAATAACTGCAATGAAAGGTGCTCGCAGATTGAGTTGATGTTTTATTGCATTACTGTTTTAGGACTGGCATTGTCAACCTCATTAGGAGGATTAAAGACTGCATTTTCACGATTTGGAGAAGTCAGTCGAGGTGCTACTTTAGCCTTTAACCATTGAACAACCTCTGCAAATTTCGAAGAAAGTTATCTGATGTTGATCCCTTTTGCCAGCAAAAATAATAAGCGACAAGAAAACCAAACAGTCTCTGGGATTTGCGTATGTCTGGTTTACAAAAGAAGAGCATGCAGAAGCTGCTGTGGAAGAGATGAATGGAAAGGTTAGATATTTTTAGTTCTTGATTCCTCGGGACGTCATTATTATTACATCACCTTGGAACTGACTTTGGGATCTTATATACGTTTCATATCCAGTTTTTCGAGGGCAGATTTATATCTGTGGACATTGCTAGGCATGGATCGTGCAAACCTCGTGCAAAGTCCAGCGCATACAAGTTCTAGAAAAACATTGATGTAAAGGGGTGAGGTGAATTCTGTTTTAGAGATCGACTTATGTATTCGAAAACGATCATTACAACATAGTATATATGTCGTTGGGATAGTCAATGGCTAATTGTGTAAAGCTTGCTCTGCTATGTGTACAGGCCACTTAATTGCCATACCTTCTCATCTGTATTTAAAGGCTTTAACCAAATCAATCAGACAACCATAATCAACCTCGTACAAAATCGAATAATCCTCGACCAAAAGGCGGGTCGACCCGTTTTATGTAACCGTTTTGATGGTCCCATAAACAAGTATCGATCTCATATAAGATGAAACTTAAGTTATGCTTCAATCATCCGCAAAACCATGTTTGTACATAGAACAACATTCTTACACCACAAACAAATCTGCTCAAAACTTTTTTCCACTTGCTTGTTTTGTTCATCTCCAAAGCCTGTAAGCTACTACATCTACGGATTAATATGCACATTCCAAACCACAAAAGGAAAAGGAAAAAAAAAAGGAGGGAGTTCTCCAGTTCTAAAACCGAAAAATTCGCTCAATAATCACGAATCCTAATTACTCCCGACTTCAACTCCATGCTTATGAGAATGATAGAACACCTCCAAATGATGTAAAGGCGTGTTCTTTGTTCTTGAATGTATCTCGAACACTTCTTCCATGGCTGAAACTTCTCATCTCCTTCATCAACTAATCCCATGTTATCAAATTAGATGCTTCCTCTCACGAGGATCAATAACTGATTCAAGAAAAAGGGAAAAAGAAGACTTGGGACTCAAAATGTTAAACTATATGGTAAATAAAAAGCTTAAATTGAAGGATGGTATGCTGGCGTTCTATATATAAACAGAAAGGATATGTGGTCGCTAGTAATAGGGTGATTCTGTGCCAACTTAGAAAAGGTCCCACTGTGTGTGTGTCCATATATATATTATATATATATATATGTAAATTCATATTTTCTGATTATTTGAAATGGTCCCATAATTTCGAAAATAAGGTAAATATATTTGCCTCGTCAACAATTGTCCCCTCGCCAGGCTCTCCTGGAAAATGACTAATCTAAAACATGTATATATTGCTTGCTGTAAGAAAATATTTATTATTCCCATCTGTTTGTCTCATTCTCGAGCCTATAACAAAACCCTGATTTTATGGAAGAGTCTTTGGAAGTTAGTGTCCGAATATATTGCACGTAATGAATGTATAGCTTTCACCCGAGCAGCAGCAGATTTTTTTTCTCTAACGAAGACTATTATATTATCTAGTACGTGTGCTTGAGTTGAACTGAGATAGGGGTGGGCAAAATTCTCACGGTGAACCATCCCCGTCAGGACCCGAGGCTATTGGGACGGGGAATCCCCGGTCAAAACGGGGATGGGGAGTTGACGGTGATTCCCCGTCGGTGAAAGAGCGGGGACGGGATGGGGATGGTAATCATGTTTTTAACCCATCCCCGGTCCCGAACCCGGCCCCGTTTGAATCAAGCGGTGATTCACCGTTTCCCGATTAGACTTATGATTAAATAATATAAAATATATTTGAATAAACGATTTTTAAAAGATCATCCTTTTAGATTCCATATTATTTAGAAAAAACTACTCCCAATATGTATTCTTCATAATACACTCATATTTTCAATCACATATTATACTAAATTTTTTATACTTCAACATCATATTTTAAATACTAATTTGTCTATATTACTTAGTTTAACTTTTTGTTGCAATATTTTTTTTATTTTGTTGGTTATACATGAATATGGGGAACCCGAATATCCCACGGGGAACCCGATCCCCGAATGGTGATTACCCATCCCCAAACCAACTCATCATAAGTGGTGAATTTGTGGGGATGGTATTAAGTACAAGAATTTGGTACGGGGACGGTATGTCCAATACCATCCCCGAACCCGCCCATTGCCATCCCTAAACTGAGACCACAAGAATACTTGAATGAAATCCAAAGGTTGTAGGGACATTTTGTACCCTAACAGTACAAAAACATCACGTGCGATAACTCTTATCTTTTTTACAACACTTCTGCATCTGTTAAATCTGTCTGCTACTGATCACAATTGCCAACCTAATAATAATTAGGACCTTTAGTTAAATAAATTATTTTCTTTAAAAGGTACTGGAATGAAACCCGGCTTTTTTAATAAAATAATTAAAAAATATATAAATCATTAACAAAATAATTATGAAATCAAAACCATTAATAAAATAGAGAATCCCGTATAAACTTTATACGAGTTACGTAACTCCTAGAAACAGTATACGAGCTACTTATCCGGCAACCCCCGTGACGATTTGAATACGCCACTTGTCCGGTGACGCCCCCGTGACGATCTACACGCAATTACATTCGGTGAGCGACCCCCATTGCTCGATGTTTACTTTTTCTAACTAGGGCCTCGCATGTTCATTAATTTCCGCAATCTGATCCATAAAGCGATTGAATTTATCCAATGTTTGCGCAGACCAGCTCTATGACATAGATCCTTCAATTGTTGATTCTTGAATTTCTTGAAGAAGTTTGATTTTACGTGACGAAGACAGAAGCGATGCACTCCATTTGGTGGACGAAAGAATTCAGTGGCTTCTACTACTCCCATAAGACCTGTACACACCATAATCGATAAAAAGTAACTGATTTTGCGAAAATAGCGAGTAAATAAGGCAAACCCGTTGATTCTCTAGAACACATGTGTTCAAATGGTTAAAGAACCAAGTCCATGAGTGTGTACTTTCTTCCGTGATAATGGCAAATGCCAGGGGAAAGACGTTTTGGTTGGCGTCGAGCGACGTAGCAATCAATAATTTGTGTCTATATTTGGAGTATAAATGCGTACCATCGATACAAACAACTTTGCGAAAATGTTTGAAGCCGTCGATGCTCGGTTTAAAAGCCCAAAAAACATACCCGAGTTGGAAGTGTCTAGGTCTCCCTGTCTCCAGATAGAGCCACTTCACGACTGTCCCTGGATTGTAATGCTGCAACGCCTTCATAAATATTGGGAGTTTGGTAACAGAATCTTCGCACGTACCGTAAACATTTTCCATAACTCTTTTCAGACCATGTCTAGCTTGAATATACGAGATTTCGTAGCGATATTTATCTTTCACGAGTTGTTGGACGTTTTTGGGTAGGAATTGCGGATCGATTTTAACTGTTCCAACCAACATATCAGCAATAAAATTTCTAGAGATATTACGGTGTGTGCTCGCCAGCTCAGTCATATAGCAATTGTGCGGTCCCTCAAATTTTGTAACAGACCAATAACCTTTTTTTGGCTTGAAGAATGCCCTCAGTCTCCAAGGGCAATCAGCCGTGTGATTACATTGAACACTCCAACGTGTATTGCTGCTTTCTATAACGTAATACTCGTATCTAGCAACCATCATCGAAAAATCGTCGACGGCACGTTGTAAATGTTTTTTAGTTGGAAAAATCATACCTCGACAAAACATAGGGTTATCTCAATCGTAAAACTCCTCGTACCCACCGTAGTCGTCACCATCAGGAGGTGGCATTCGGAATGTCTGGAAAAAAAAGACGCACTGAAACAGCGTTGGAGCAGCAGAGTCCAGTGGAGTGGTATCATCTGGCGCATCGTCGTTGTTGTTCTCGTCGGGTTCGTTGGGATCAGGTAACTCGGACAGTGGGTCCTCATCGTCTGTTCCGAATCACTATCATCAACGTCTTCCTCGGGTTCAAGCACGAAATCTGACGCGGGTTCTGATACGGATTCCGGCATATTGAATGGAACACCAAACGTCGGCATCTCCAGAGAAACATTGCTGAATCCTGTCATAACTGAGACAATGTCGGGAAAATCCGGACATGTATAACTCGAAGAACCAACTTCAAACGCATGAAACTCGCGCCGCTCCTCAAATTCTGACGAGGCTCTTCGTTCAAATCAAAATTTGAATTTATTTCAACAAAAACCACAATACAATTTTTCTCCAAATCGGGATGTATGAAAAATTGTAAATCGTTGTCGTTGGAGATTTGGAGTAGCTGATGAAAGAGGCGGGAATGTTGAAAGTATTCATTTTTCGCATGAACAATCAACGAACAACGACTACTATCAGCACCAGATTATATTCAGATCCTTGCGCGTATTTCAAGAGATTTCACTCTGAAGATTACATCATGTTACTGTTATACGTTAACGATATGCTGGTAGCAGGACCCAACAAAGGCCGTATCAATTATCTCAAGACTCAACTCGCTGGTGAATTCGAAATGAAGGACTTGGGGCAGGCAAACAAAATTCTTGGCGTACAAATCTCTCGAGACAGAAGCAATAGGAAGATTTGGTTTTCTCAAAAGAACTACTTGAAGAAAGTCCTGCGAATACAAGAAAGCAAGCCAATATCCACTCCTCTTGCTGCTAACTTCAAGTTATCTATCGATATGTGTCCATCCAATGAAGATGAGAAGATAGAGATGTCTCGAGTGCCGTATGCATCCGCAATTGGAAGGTTAATGTTTGCCATGGTGTGTACGAGACCAGACATTGCCCACGCAGTGGAAGTGGTGAGCCGATACATGTCCAACCCCGGTCGGGAGCACTGGAGTGCTGTCAAGAGGATTCTCAGATACATCAGAGGAACCTCTGATTATGCGTTATGTTATGGAGGTACAAATTTTACTGTCCACGATTATGTTGATGCTGATTATGCAGGTGAACTTGATAAAAGCAGGTGAACTTGATAAAAGCAGATCCACAACCGGATATGTGTTTAATCTTGCTGGCGGTGCTATAAGCTGGGTTTCAAAACTGCAGTCGATTGTTGTGACGTCAACGACGGAAGCAGAATATGTAGCAGCTACGCAAGCCAGTAAAGAGGCGATATGGTTGAAGAGATTGCTGGAAGAACTCGGCCACAAACAAGAGAATATTGTTCTTTATTGTGATAGTCAGAGTGCATTACATCTTGCAAGGAATCCAGCATTTCATTCAAGATCCAAATACATCCGGGTCCAATACCACTTTGTTCGTGAACAAGTGAAAGAGGGAACAGTGGATATGCAGAAAGTTCACACTGCGGATAATCTGGCTGACTTCATGACCAAAGCAATCAATGTGGACAAATTCATGTGGTGACGTTCCTCCTGGTTTAACCGAACATATGTGAAGATTGATCGAGTCTCGATCAAATCTTCAAGTGGGAGAAATGTTGTAAATTTTCTATTTGGCCACTTAGTATAGCTAAGTGGCTGGTTCTGATTCGTCCACGTAATATAGCTACACGACAGATTCTGGTTCGCCCACGTATACAGCTACGCGGCTGATTCTGGTTCGTCCACGTATATAGCTACGCGGCTCATTCCGGTTCGTCCACGTCTAGCTACGCGGCTAATTCTGATTCGTCCGAGCCTAAAACCTTCAGCTATAAATAGGCTAGCTATAAGTTATTGTAAATCATCAAAAACAATAACTTCTTCTTATATTCAGTATATACAAGTGTTGTGAGGAAAAAGATTTAGAGAGTTGGTGAGTCTCCTATTGTAAGAGAGATAGAGCTAGTTTTCTCCTTATAGTAGAGAGATGTAACTCCTAAATTACCCACAGTAAAATTTCCTTACCTTGTCCGTGGTTTTTCAACCCGACTTTGGGGTTTTTCACGTAAATTCCTGGTGTCTCCTTTTATTTTATACTGTCCGTTTACAACAAGATTCACCTTATATTAATTAATCAATGACATTTTGTGGGGGTGGGGTTGGGATGTTACTTTCAAGTAGCAGTTTTCTACTACAAGGAAAGGTTAAGCAAGTAGCACAGCAACAATAATTAAGGAAATGGGCTCGTCTGAAATTTCAACATGGTGACTAACTGAAACTATTATTCTGTCGTATTACCTATATTCCCGTTTGAAGATATCATAGTTCGTGACAGATGCACTAAATATAACGAGCAACAACTGTAACAGTGCTTTGAGAGAAGCAAAACATATGAAATCCATGGATAGAATATCAACTTAAGTTACAGGCAGAAAGATCAACAAGATGAATTGAAGGGGTACAAACTATAATGTAAAAACAAACAATGATCTGCTGCGACTGCGAGCTGAGTCCTCGTGTCTTCGTTGACGTCGCTTATTACACAATACGAATATCAGAATTCAGAAATATTACATCATCCATCGATCCCAGTTATGTACTACGACTACATGGAAAAGAATCAGCTGATCGACTTCATTCATCATTATGCATGTCATAACAACTTGGGAACAACAATGTCTAAACATGTTAACACAAAGCTTTCACTTACAACTTTAGTACCATTGGCTTCCCGGCCCACTTTGCGCTGCAGCGCCTATCTTTCTTCCAACGTATATCTCGGGTTTCGGGCGCAAGTTATTGGGCATTTCGGCCCCAGCATCTTCTCCATGTTCGTTGCTCTTATTATACTTTCGTGAATTATTAGAAGAGCTTGGAACTACGTACTGAGCAGGCGAAATGCCATGGTTTCTAATCTTCCTTTGCTCGATTGTTTCTGCAGTTGGCGCTCCACCATTGTTAACGTAGCGCAGCATTGAACTAATGACCTTCCCTGGCCTAGCAGCAGCCGCACCTTATTTCAACAAATCAGTTGCTAAGAAATCAAGAATCCATGCATTTACACAGTTTCGATATTTTCGAGTTTTTATTTGCTTGTATAACAACCTTGGATGCTACCATGAGGTGCAGGGACGGGAAACCTCGCCGAGGGATCAGCTACAGAGCGGTCTAAGGGTGGCTTCTGAGCTTCGTTTATCGAACACTTGGAGAGTTCATTGGTTACCTCGATGGGGTTAGGGTTAGAATTGCTATCAGAGTATAATACACATGCCCTGCATTTCGGTAAGACGTAGTTGTCAGAAATACGCGAAACTGATGAGGTAGAAATTTATACGGGCAAACATTTTTTCTTACCGAGGCAAAGATGATGAATGTTGCCTCTCGGGTGGGGCAGAAGAGCCCTTACCGTAATGCTCTTCGAGATTTGCGAACTGCTTCTTGAACTTGTCGACAGCGCTGGTAAGAAAAAGATTCGAGAATTTTCGTACATAATTTGTCATGTGAGTAATTACCTTCGGAGGTAATGAAATAGGTACCTACCTAGGATACATGAAGCTCGTGGGCTCAGCTCCTTCTAGATATTCTTTCAACATCTTGGGATGGTATTCGAGAATCTCTCGATAGATCAACTCTCTAATATCTTCCTTTGTGATCCTTCGCCTTTCGAATTCGAATTCCATCTTAGTCACTGGTTGTGCTGAAGGTTCTCTCTCAACTCTAGCCAAGTTTCTGAAGTATGGATCTGCAAGAGCCTGAAATTTCGCAACAGTAGTTTCTTTTATCACCGAATTTTATACGTCAGCAGAAATAGTTAATTTAAATACAGACACACACACACACACACACACAGAGAGAGAGAGAGAGAGAGAGAGAGAGAGAGAGAGAACCTCTTCTGCTGAAGGTCTATCTTTAGGATCGAAGGCGAGCATCTTTTCTAGCAAGCAAAGGGCAAGAGGATCAGCATTTGGGAACTTATGGGGAAAAGGCACTGGTTTCTTCCTCCTCATGCTGCTCAAGTATCTTCGAGCTTTTTCGTTTCTTATCTGCTCATAATGCAATATATTTTTTTGAACATAAGAAAGAAAAAGTTTGAAGAACCTAAAACAAAGGGACAAGGAATGAGGAAAATGAGGATGAAAGCACAGACCCTGGCAATGGTTTCAGGCGGTGGAGTCCCCAGCAAATCAGTCATGAGATCTAATTGGTGAACGACGTTTTTTCCAGGGAACAATGGTTTTCCTGTCAAAAGCTCCGCGAATATGCACCCAATGCTCCATATATCGATGGCGGGCGTGTACTATAGTGACACATGAAAGTATATTTATCTATCATCAGATTTTAGGTAAATTTAAATAGTAAAAGACCCGCCGGTGTACCTTGGAGAAAAACGAGCCACATAGTTCGGGAGCTCTGTACCATCTTGTGGCCACGTAATCCTAAATCAAACAGCCGTCATTACATTACAGCTGCTTTTATAAAGAAACGATAGTCGATAGATACGTATGAATCAGCAAAAGTTGCTAGTGAAATATGTGGTAATAAGCATACTGTCCAAAAGATAGCTGTAGGCGTATCATTGAATGCAACCCTCGCCAGACCAAAATCGCATATCTTTAGTTTGCAATCTGCGTTCGCCAATATGTTTTTGGGCTTCAAGTCTCGGTGAAACACGTTAGCTGCATGCATCAAAAGAGCCTCAGCCATAATCTTTCGGGTAAGAATGAAATATGTGTAATAACAGAAGATCAACTCACCTGTGTGTATGTATTTCAGGCCTCGAAGAAGCTGATAGAGAAAGAATTGGTAATGCTCGGGAGTAAGGTCGTCGTTTGCTTTAATGACCTGATGAAGGTCAGATTCCATAAGCTCGAAAACGACGTAAATGTCCTTGAATTCCCTTCTAGAAGGTGGGAGAAGAATGTGCTTTATTTCGACAATGTCTGGATGTCTTAAGAGCCTGAGAAGCTTGATCTCACGAAGGATTCGTGTGGCGTCAGAAACGTGTTCGAAGATATCGTTTATCTTCTTAATCGCCACTTTCTCGCCGAGATGAGTGTCATAAGCCGAGCAGACAACACCGTAGCTACCTTTCCCAATCACTTCTTCGATTCTGTATCTGCTTCCTTCCCCATACTCTGTGAAGAAATCCACGTCTGCTGATGTCTGAAAATTTATTGCAGAATTATCGCATGAAATTGATCGTGGATGGAATAAGGAAATAACATAGAAACGAGAACTCAAAAATACACTCTAAAGGCTCAAGAACTAAGATCATCAGCTAAGACGTGTCTTTAAACACTAAATCCATAGCAGAAGTGACCATTGGAAGTCCAAAAAGGTGTTTATTACAGAATGATAACACATCAGAAGCAGTTAGTTGTAAGAGACAAACAAAATGCAAAGACAAAAGGGGCATAGCAGATCATTCAAGTCAGATGCAAAGGGCAACTGAAATCCAAGAAAATTACAAGGTGAGATATTTTCAGGCGAAACAACGCAATCAACGCGGGGCCAAGTTCAACGAACTTTCAGGCACAACCAACGCCGACCAAACTGAGGTTGAGATATCAGACAACAATCAATCATAGACGAACAAGCTTGAATAGTCGGATGCTAAAGTATGACCACTTTAGCTGAAAATAGAGGTTTATTACCTTTTTCCTCGGATCAGCTTGCATCTTCTTTACCTCAAACAAATCGACACTATTAATTAGGTCAGAAAAAGAGTATTATAGCTCGACAATCTCCACAATTAATGCGAGATCGCGTTGGATCAGAATATAAAGCAAAAGAGTTCGAATCACAGAGAATCGATGAACTTAAATAGATGACCCAAATGGTATAACATAACAATAAAAGGACAAAGTAAGACAATGGTTGCTCAAGGAACTGTGTTCAGACAAAACTCGCTGATAAAAATTGAATCTTTAATGGGTTTATGGACTCCGAAGAGACTCTCAAGATGCAGAAGTTTGTGTAATGAAAGATCTATCAGCTGGGAACTGAGAGTTCAGCAAAGTAGCCGGCGATTATTTCTAGTGCGGCAAAAATATTTGTTACGGATAAATATATTATCACGCAAACTTGAGGGGTCAGAAATGGAACTGAGCAAAAAGTTGAGGTTCAGAGAGAGAAATACAGGTCCATATGCATAGAGAGAGAGAGAGAGAGAGAGAGAGACAGAGAGTTTCTCAAGAATATATGCTTATAATTTCCAAGAAACGAAAAGGGGTTCATATAAAATTTGCGTCACATATTAAAACTTGAGAAAAAAAACAAGTTAAGCGTTGTAATAAATCAGATTCATTTACTTCATTACAGAAATTATTCTTACTATATATATATACTAGCGCCATGGTAATCCTTCGTCCAAAGTCGCAACAAATGTTCGGAGATATCACGACCCAACCCTCGCAAACTTGGATAATTCCATTTTCAAGAATCAAGAAAGTAAAACTTAGGAAGGATCGATGTAACACGCAAACTAGTTTAATATTTATCAATAAAATAATGATGTGGGAACATTTATATTTCGGTTTTCAATATCACAGCTAGATACCCATGTGCACGCATCACATGCCATGGCTAAATGACATAAAATATAGACAACAACTACGCTCTTGATTTTTGTTGTGATTAAGAGTAACTTAAGTTAATAATCCCTTCTTTATATAAAATAAATTTTCACATGAAGAGTAAGTGTTATGTGAAGCTCTCATAGTCATGGCCCGTGAAAGTGAGCTAGAAAGGCTTAAAGCTGGGACATAAATCAAAATTGCTCGAGTGGCTTCGAATATAGGTTTTACTACAACCACATAACATATAAAAGATAAATATGGTACTAATAATATAACAATTACCAAAATTTGTCAAGTTATATATATATATATATATATATATATATATAAGAGCGAGAGAGAGAGAGAGATTTGCTACGTGCCCACCGACCGTGAGCAACCACCGTGAGCACAATAAGAAAATTGTAAGGAAATCGACCTCCCAAGATTCGTAATCTTCTCTTCTGTGAAGTGTGAGTATAAATTGGATCAAGAACTACGATCTTGAATGAGATCGAATCGAATTTTGAGAAAGAAAGCGAATAAGAATCGATATAACGTGGTTCGGTCTCCACTTTCGACCTACTCTACGGACCAACCAAAGCTTTTTATTCCAAACTGTAAATTGGGATTACAAGAATGTATGTATCTTTCTCACCAATTCTCTAGTTTACATCAAACCCTAGCTCTCACTCTATCGAAAGCTATGATCGCTCGAATACCTCTACTTCACCACTGGTAATCTGATATTTATAAGAACCTTCAGCAGCTTACCTTCAACATTCTCTGCTTATGCAATGATGATTTGTACCTTGAGCTCTTGGACTAGTAATGTGATCTCCATCCCACTTATAAAGTTGCTGAACGCTTCTTTGAGTTATAGCACGATTAAATCCAAGCCATTGATCATTAGCCCGCCAAATTGAACGATATATATTTAATCCAACGCTTCCAAGACTTGAATAATTTCTGCTTCAGCTCTTACCTTCATCATTCGATCTTCAATTATGAGCTAATATCTGTCAGATTTGTGGCTTTATATTCAACACAAATCTCTCAATTTTTTGCGTTTTCTCGATTCCCAACGTCGCCAACACCTCCGTAAACCCTCTAATATCAATTGCTAACCTAAATCACCCTCTCCAACACGTTAATTTTTAAGAACGCAGTCGCTAAGAAAAACAGCGACTACAGTAAAAGCGTCCATGAAGCTAGTCGGAAAACTGGTGGCAAATACAAATTAGCGACTAATAAATTATCTTATTGCGACCATTTCTGTAGTCGATATTTGTCGTCGCCATTTTTATTTGTAGTCGGTAATTTTTCATAATAGCGACTACTAGTCGGTATGTGTAGTCGCTAAAAGCGTTGTTTTCTGTATATAGTGCTCCTCGAGGTAGGTGTACTTAAATCGAATACTATTCATAATAATATTAAGATCTTATATATGATTATATATATGTTTCGATAATCTCTTTGGTGCAGAGAATCACGGAACAAGCGGGAGTTGTTTTTTCCCTCGATCCAAAACTGATAGAGGGTGATTGGAACGGGGCGGGATGTCACACTAACTACAGGTTGTAAGAAAAAAGACATAATATTGAACAATCGAAGATCTATCAGACTAATAACGTTTGTATGCATGCATGCATGTAATAATGATTCTTTTTTTTTTTTTGGTAAAAAAACAGTACGAATAGCATGAGGGAAGATCGAGGTGATAAAGAAAGCAATTCGTAACCTTTCTCTTCGCCACAAAGAGCACATCGGCGCCTACGAAGAAGGAAATGAGAGGAGGTTCACGGGGAAGCACGAAACTGCTACCATGGACACCTTTTCATGGGTATATTATTACATATATATATGTTGTCACGTACCATATAATAAACATATATACGATGAAAATGATGCTTACGATGGATGGAATGAAGTGATAGGGAGTTGCTAACCGTGGTTGCTCGATCCGTGTGGGACGTGACACGGAGAAGAACGGCAAAAGGTACTTAATAATTTATTATATTTCGAACAATTTGATTTGATAGTAGGTTTTTACTAAGCTTTTTGTTGGGGGTATATATGAATTATTAGGTTACTTGGAAGATAGGAGGCCAGCTTCCTAACTAACATGGATCCGTACGTAGTGACGTCACTTCTTGCCGAGACCACAATCTTGTGGGACCCTACGCTAATTGAAGATGAAGCACTCGCTGGCTAAAGAACCGAGTCTTTGAAGGAGTGAAGGAAGCTTGCCTGCTCGCTCTGCTTACACGACAGGGAATAAAGAAAGAGAAATTTGTGTTTTCATTTGTGATTGGTACTTCCTATTTTGTTTCTAATAAGAGTTCTGATGTGGTTCATGAATCCGTAATAATTAAATCATGTCGTTTATGCATGCAAAGCTACTGATAAATCATGTCGTTTATGCATGCAAAGCTACTGATAAACATAATTTTATACGTTTATATTTATGATTGTATTTGAGTTTTGGGGGGTCTTCAAGTAATTATGGCAAGAATTGGGGAAAACTATGCAATTTGGCAGGTTTTTCAAGAATTTCAACGAGACATGGCATTCTTCCTTGAAACAAGGAGTTAGGCAAAAAGAAAAAAAAAAAAAAAAAAAGAGGAAAACAAGCAAGATGTTTTCAGGCGACGATTCTTTCACACACACAAGGAAATCAAATACACGATCGCTTGCTCTCATATTTAAAGGACGAGAGCTAAGGAGAAAAGGGAGAGCATGAGTGGAAAAAAAATCTTCACTGAACCTCCGTATTCTTTTTGCTCACCTACAACCCAAAGCTCACACCTCAAGCATCCACCTCCCAAATTCACGTGTGTTGCTCACCTCACACCAAAAAGCCAAGTCACTCACCTAGCTGAAGAAAGCAACTCACGGCAGAATAAGGGTTAAACCATCGAAGCAGACTCCTCCCAGCTCCAAGCTTGCTCACCAGGTGTTCGATCAAATCCCTCAACGAAGAATAAGGATCTAATCAGCTGAATTCAGGGAAGATACGGTGTTTTTTCTGTGTTATATCTGTTCTTCGTTGTGTTTAATTCATCGTATGAGTAGCTAATTCCCTTGTGTTTGAGACTAGATGAACCCTAGCGACATCGTACGCATGTTTTAAGTATTGTTGTTTTTGGCTATTGTTACGACTCGATTATGATTTATATTATGATTTTGATTATGTCTATGTGATTGAAATAATTGTTAGAAAATCGTAAGCTACGCTCGAAAGAGGGGCTGGCGATTAGACCACTCGTAAACGAGCGGAATAAATCCATCGCTAGAGATAGGTTGGGCTATCCCGTCGGATTAGAGTCAAATCTAATAGAGAGATTTATCGTATTTTATGCGGTCTGCGATTGTGTAGTTAGGGAAGCTTGCCCAGCTATTCAAGAGGTAGATTAGTTGTTTACGATTATTTTATAGTAAGGCGCAGTTTCGTCAGCTATAGAGACTCGTACGCATGTTATAGGAATCTCCACGGTCTAATGATAGTCATGTTCATGAACAATAGATATTTGCTTCGGTCGAGCTAGGGGGATTCGAAGTCTCAAATACTTTGCTTTTATAAAGCCGTTCCAACCCGTTATAGCTATTTTATCAGATTTTTATTTTTGTGTTTATCGTTTATTTAATTTATCGTTATTTATATTTGTCTCAAACCAAAAGTATCACTAGGATATTTAAATGACGGTTTTCTAAAGTAGATAGTTCCTTTGGTTCGATACTCGAATACTTACCGCTTCTATACTACTATTGATAGGTACACTTGCCTATTGAGCGTAGAATAATTCGTAATATTCGTTTTATTTTTATTACTCGATCCGCTCGATCAGCTACTAATATTTGAAAGATTGAACACTCACTTGTTGAACAAAATGGCACATGACTTCCCAATTATACTTGCTTCTTGATAGATGATGGGATCAAACAGCTGAATAACTACTGTAATAAGCTTTCAATGGTGGGTTCTAGCTAGTACAGAGTAAAGAAATTCTCAATACAGGTTTATTATGACCTATATAATAATAAGTCGAGCGAAGTTCCACTATGCTGAAAAAAATGAATCTTTTTGTGGTGACAACACAGTACAGTACACTGTGGACACTCCATAGTTAATTATTCATCTACATATAATACTAATAACAATCAATATCTGCCAATTCAAAGCAAAGCATCCTCTCCCTCCTCAACCTCAAGCTTCGACTTGAGCTGCTGCTAACCTCGCAATAGGCACCCTGTAGGAAAAATGGAAAGGCAATATATACATAAAAAAGATAAAGACTTGGTCTGATGTGTAGTAGTGTAAGAATTTGTCATCAAGATTAAAAATTTCTACGAACGAATGAATGGTAGATGAGAAACAGTACCTGTATGGTGAGCAGGAGACATAGTCGAGCCCAGCTTCTGCGAAGAAGGCAACAGAGGATGGATCTCCACCATGCTCTCCACAAATCCCCACCTACGTTAATTTTATTACATCATATGATTCATGTGCTTTAAGTAGCAGGGAAGAAACAAAATAGGCTTATATGATGATAAAGATGATGATGATGAATGACAAGTATCGATCAACCTTGAGGCTTGGCCTAGCAGCGCGGCCTTTCTCAGTGGCCATCTTAACGAGTTGGCCAACACCTTTCTGGTCAAGTACCTAATGAAGAAAGACATGGTTTTTTTGGTCCGTCCAAGGTTGATCGAACTTAAATAAATTCTGAGAAAACTAAGGAGGACTAAGAAAAGTACCTCGAATGGATCGTGTTGGAGTATGCCCTTGGACAAGTATATGGGAAGAAACTTTCCTACGTCGTCTCTGCTGTAGCCGAACGTCATCTGCGTAAGGTCGTTTGTCCCGAAAGAGAAGAACTCTGCCTTTCCAGCAATCTTATTCACATCGCAGATTAATTAGTGTGCGTCTCTAGAAAATGTTTTTGGTAAATCAGTACGAGGATTCATTCATAATTCACGATGTAAGTACCTCGTCAGCGATCAAAGCAGCTCTCGGAATCTCTATCATGGTCCCCACTTTATAGCTCACCGATGAGCCCATCTCCGAAAACACCTTCCTTGCAACACCATGGATTAAACTCACCTGATCACTCAGCTCCTGCAATAAACAACAGTAGATTGTTTTTCTATTGCCTGAAACTAAATAAAGAAAAATGTGCTTTTTCTTTCTTTCTTGCCTGAGGTGTTCCTATGAGAGGAACCATGATCTCTGGGAGGACTTTCACGCCTTGATTTTTCAGAGAGATAGCTGCCTGAAATATCGCACGAGCCTGCATTTCAGTTAGTTCGGGATACGAAATCCCGAGCCTGCATCCTCGGAATCCGAGCATGGGATTCACTTCAGATAAGTTTTCGATCCTCGAGTAAATATCGTCCCTTTTCATGCCCGTATCAGCGGATAGTTCCCCGACGATCTGATCCAAATCGCCTTCGGGGAGGAACTCGTGAAGTGGAGGATCCAAGAGCCTAATCGTAACTGGCAAACCTGATGAAGACATACATACATACATGCAATGTAATGAATGATCAGTGAAAGAAGCTCTTCTTAGTTAAAAGAAGCATTGCTGCAATGTTCTTCCCACTCACCGTCCATGGCTCGAAAGATTCCCTCGAAATCTGCTCGTTGGTAAGGCAATAGCAAGTCTAGAGCTTCTTTCCTCTGCTCGACCGTGACCGCCATTATCATCTTCCTAACCGCCTTGATCCTCTTATCAGATGCAAAGAACTAAAACAGACAGAAATCAACAACATACCAACAATCAGACGACGCAGATATATATATGTGCGAGTACGTAATACATACCATGTGCTCAGTCCTGCATAAGCCAATCCCTTCAGCTCCATTTTCCCTGGCGGTGAGGGCGTCGTCGGGCGTGTCAGCGTTCGCCATGACCTAAATTATATCGATATGGGGGGAATGAATTTCGATTGTATTGTTCTACATATATAGAAGAGATCATCGAAGCATAGATCGTAGCAGCAAATAACCTTCAGCTTCCTAATGCCATCAGCCCACGACATGACTGTCTCGAGATCTCCGGTCAAAGCGGGCGGCGAAAGCGGTTGCTTTCCCAGTATGACTTCGCCCGTCGACCCGTTGAGCGAAATCCAATCTCCTTCTTTTACTACTCTATCTCCGACCAAGACAACCTTTTCAGTATCGTTCACTCGTATGTCTGAACAGCCCGAAATGCAGCACTTTCCCCATCCACGAGCCACCACTGCAGCGTGGGAAGTCATCCCGCCTCGGGCGGTCAGTATCCCAGCTGCTGCGTGCATTCCTCCCACGTCTTCTGGGCTCGTCTCGGTTCGTACCTTCGCAAAAATCAACAAATTAAGCGTCTGTTCGGTATATGCCAAGATTGGTTCTGAAAGAAAGAAAGAAAGAAAGGAGTACCAAAATGGCGCTCCTTCCTTCGGAGTGCCACGATTCGGCGTCTTCTGCGTTGAAGACGACTTGCCCGACGGCTGCGCCGGGAGATGCAGGCAAGCCCTTTGCTATTACATGGTCTTTGTAAGAAGAAGGATCCTCAAACTACATGCATGGGGAGACGACAATACACATATATATGTAGTAAATTCAATGAATTCTGAGGACAAACACATTGCAGAAGTATTGAAGAAGCAAATAAAGAAAAATAGCTAACCTGTGGATGAAGAAGCTGACCGAGGTGCTGTGGCTCGACGATCTTGACGGCGGTGCGTTTATCGATGAGCCCTTCGCTGACCATATCCACGGCGATCTTTACAGCGCCTCTACCAGTCCTCTTGCCAGTCCTACACTGCAACATCCAAAGCCTATTTTCTTGCACCGTGAACTCGATATCCTGCAAGAGTAATCATTAAGTTTATCTTTCGAATTAGTGATTGTCATTACAGCTAGTTAACTACGTACCATCATGTCCTTGTAGTGTCGCTCGAGTATTTGGCAGTTTTCGACGAGCTCCCTGTAAGCTTGAGGCATGGACCTGTTCATAGCATCGATGTCCTCGGGCGTCCTAATCCCAGCAACGACGTCTTCTCCCTGAGCATTTATCAAGAACTCGCCGTAGAGCTTGTTCTCCCCTGTACTAGGATTCCTGGTGAACAGAACCCCAGTTCCCGACGTGGACCCCATGTTGCCGAAAACCATTGTCTGAATATTCACCGCGGTTCCCTTCAGACCAGTTATCTGATTGATGCTTCGGTACTTAATCGCCCTTGGGCTGTCCCACGAATCGAAGACAGCTTTTATAGCCAGTTCCAGCTGCTTTTCGGGATCTAGACATAATAAAAATAGTATTTTGATCAGTCGTTTCTGCCTATCGAATAATAGTTTTAGGTACCTGAAGGGAACTTTTCGCCCTTGGCTTCGACGTAGACTTGCTTGTATTCTTGGACAAGTCGTTTCAGATCAGAAGCTGTTAGGTCAGTGTCGAGGCTAATCCCTTTTGCAAGCTTCATCTCCTCCAATTTCTCCTCGAACAAGGAATGTGGAATGCCCATAACCTTGCAAGAAACAAATTATATATAAATGAACATCTATCCATCTATCTATATCAGATTATCAGTATATATATATATATATAGTAGAAGTAGAGAGAACATACGACATTTCCGAACATGTCCAAGAACCGCCTGTAAGATGTTGGGATTGAGCGGTAATATTTAATTCTGGGCCAGCGGTAGTTGTATTTGGACCCCGCGACAATTTATCGGGATATTAATTAAAGTCGAAATGACACAGAGAGAACACCGAGATTTTTACGTGGTTCGGCCAATACCGCCTACATCCACGGAGAGACAATAGTTTTACTATATTTGAGAATATTACACCGTACAAAATAACGCTCGTGTTTAAACCCAAACCCGAGACCCCTTACCCACCCGGGTAATGTTTTTGTACCCACTCTCAACTACCCAATAAAACTACACCCGCTCTCACCCTTATCCACCCGGACAAGATTTTTTTCTTTTTTTCTTTTCTTTCTCATTTTCTCTCTCTCTCACTTCACCCCTCTCTCTCTCTCTCCTCTCTCTCTCGTTGGGGTGAGTTTTCACTTCGTCACCACACGCCTTTATATAGGCATTTCTTGTAGCTATAGTCCAAAAAGAAATTCGTCATTGCATGTGTCATAAGAACAGCTCTCCAATTTTACTTCTTTCTTTTCCTTGTTGAAAAATCAACAATTCTCCCCCTTTTCAACATATGCGTCTTCTTCAGAGAGCAATCCAGAGAACCCGAGAATGAGAGTAACCCGTTCGAATACCACGAACGTCCATTGGCCTTCCTTTGTAGCACCTACACATAATCCGAATCAAGATTACCGGTCCTACACCACTTGACTCACTCAGCGACCAATCTTATGTGCAGCTATGTTGAACCGACTCGACCCGTCGATTCCCGAAGAGGGACTTCGATGCAACCCCTTCTTCACCAGCAGGATTTTCCTTCTCACCATCGTCTACCTTTATACCACGCGCGCGAATTTCGTGAATCCATCGAAGTCTGAGTATTATATACTATACTCATGTCCAGACGATACAGACCTTTGCACTCTTCTCCCTTTGGTAGGACCATTTCCGCCCATGTGTGATTTCCAGACTCCCCCTGCTATGAAATCCCATAGCCCTGGAATCTGACTGGCTCAAGAATATTAAAAACTACACAACTTTGGGACAACGTCACACCACCCAAAATGCGCACCGCTCCACTAACCATTTTGATCTTCCCCGTTCCAACACACCGAACAACACAACGATATCCATCAGCCCATGGAGATCGAAAAACCGTTCGCATTTTTCAGAACGCATCAAAATATTCTCTTGGAGCAAACCCGAATTTAATATCCTTCTTCCTGAGAACGAGCGCCATCATTAGAGACCGTGAGAACGTCTCTAAAATAAACCGTGTGCTACCTCCCTTGTGGAATTTTCCTAGCCGCTTGTCCTTCTTCCTCCAAGTCGGACAATTTCTCCTGATGTGTCCCGGCTCACCACATTTGTAGCATCACATGCCCTTTCCCGCCACCTGGATTTGGACCTGCTGTTGTCTTCAAATCCCCTGGCGCGTCACCTTCCTCTACGATTCACTCTGAAAAATAACCAACACCTCGGCTATCATCAAAATTTGACCGCCTTCTCTTTTCATGCTCCAAAAGAGTTGACTCCACCGTCTGCGCCGTCTCGTACCGGATGGTTGTGATCAAATTATCACCCGAATCAGGAAGCAAGGTAAGAAGCAACAGGGCCTTACTTCTTCCTCTCCGACACATCATGACCCCAAAATTTTCGTCATTTACTCCGACTTTTCCTCGTCTCCCATCAAAACTTATCACCCAGCCTTGACAAACGAGGACACCCTTCACTCTTCTCTGCCGCAGAGTGAAACCTCCCGCACCAGCACATTGTCGCACTTTGCTGTCATCCGTCGCTATTATCCTTGCAGAGATTCAACAGCCCGGCCCAAATAGTACTGATCAGATATTTCCCAAGAAAGGCTAACGACCTGCCTCACAGCACTATTGCCATAACTCGCCAAAACTCCACCGTCGCACAAGCTCCGCCCAACACCGAGCATCCCATCAACGATAATCATCTTGTACAATCATTTTTTCAGCACAAGACATCACCTCGTTGAACCTCGCTCTGACACCGGCTCCCCCCGATCGACGTTCCCTTCTGATATCTTTTCTGATGTGGAAGATCAGACACAGCTGCAACCACAGAGCATACTCAGAACACCAGTAGGGCAAGGCTCTGATACCACTTGTTGGGATTGAGCGGTAATATTTAATTTTGGGCCAGCGGTAGTTGTATTTGGACCCCGCGACAATTTATCGGGATATTAATTAAAGTCGAAATGACACAGAGAGAACACCGAGATTTTTACGTGGTTCGGCCAATACCGCCTACATCCACGGAGAGACAATAGTTTTACTATATTTGAGAATATTACACCGTACAAAATAACGCTCGTGTTTAAACCCAAACCCGAGACCCCTTACCCACCCGGGTAATGTTTTTGTACCCACTCTCAACTACCCAATAAAACTACACCCGCTCTCACCCTTATCCACCCGGACAAGATTTTTTTCTTTTTTTCTTTTCTTTCTCATTTTCTCTCTCTCTCACTTCACCCCTCTCTCTCTCTCTCCTCTCTCTCTCGTTGGGGTGAGTTTTCACTTCGTCACCACACGCCTTTATATAGGCATTTCTTGTAGCTATAGTCCAAAAAGAAATTCGTCATTGCATGTGTCATAAGAACAGCTCTCCAATTTTACTTCTTTCTTTTCCTTGTTGAAAAATCAACATAAGAATCGTAAGCAACGATCTCCACTCTTAACAGCCAAACCAGCCACAACTTGGTCGTTGATCCCAAGGTTTAGCACAGTGTCCATCATCCCAGGCATCGAAATCTATACAAATATAAAATGTTCTTTCTTTCTGATAAATTTGTATCAACAATATGAGAGTGTACGTATATATTGGTGGGGGTTATATGAATTCTCACGGCTGCGCCAGATCGAACGGATAAGAGAAGGGGTTTTGAGGGGTCGCCGAGAGAAGATCCCATGTCCTTTTCGATGGCATGCAAAGCTTGTAAGATTTCTTCCCATAATCCTTGTGGGAGTTGCTGATTTTTGCCTCGCTGGTATTCTTGGCATGCCTCCGTCGAGATAGTCAAGCCAGGTGGGACCGATAGACCGATGCTCGCCATCTCAGCAAGATTTGCACCTTTTCCACCCAACTACAAAACAAACAGAAATCATCCCATAATAAATATAACTTGATGCTATATGCTATACTTTTCATTATTACAGAAAAAAAAAAGATGACCAGCTTACAATAAGGTTTTACTTACCATGGATTTCATACCCTTGTTCCCTTCGCTCCTTCCTTTCCCAAAAGAAAATACCCTCTTCACATGTACAAAAGAAAAGAGAGAGAAAATGATGTAATAGATGATCGAACATTATTTCAGCAGAAATATAACTAGAACTAATGATCAGAGAAACGTTAGAAAAACCTGCTGCATAGTGACTGTGTTGCGCGTAGGCATTTTGAGAGACCAGTTTTACTTTCAACTTTTCAAGCAATGGAAAAACAGTGTGGGTGAGTGAGAAAGTCGCCTTCTGGTATATAAATAATTGTTGTCTATATATATATATATATATACACATTGGATAAGATTGTCCCAATTCAGACATATGTTGATCTACTCCTAAGATCAAGCTGTTATATAACAAACTTCCTAGAGACTGGCTCTAATAAGAATATATTCTTACTTAATACACACCCTAATTTACCAAGTACACCCCCCTCCTGATTGTAAAGTAATCGTCACTAAAACTAGTATGTCTTTTAAATTTTAATTCTTTATTAGTTTATTCTCTCACATGCATATTTATTGCATATAAGTAATAGAGAGATTTTAACGTGAATTAATTAACCACTTCTTTTTTTTTTTCAACTAATAATATTACTATAACTTCTCATATCAATTTTTATTTCGCAGTGTTTTATTACAGTGATAGAAATGATATAACATTTACAATGGTTGGTGGATAAATGCGGAATATTTATATGGCGTTAATTTGCATGGCATGCATGAAATGTTAATCTCACTTGTACGTTAATCATATTTGTATTATTCAACAACTCATCTAAAGAAAGACGCGGCGCAGGTAACATGTAAATACCATCACGAAGATAAAATCCATAAAGCCATTCCATTCCTATTATTAATAGAAAGAAATACGCTAATCGTCATTGTTCTTGTTTTGAAAGTTTAAATATAGTAAGTAGTCGTCGTCTCAAGTCAAACACAATTATTTCCTTGACTTCGAAAACAGAAAAATAGCTCTTCCTCCCAAATCCTTACATTCTCGAAATTTTTCCCTTTTTTTTTCTCTTGCATGGGGCGGCGATCTACCTTTTCTCCGACGTCGACTTGATCAGGGAGCCGTGACGGGCGAATTTCTCTGGTGTATATTAAAAAAAATTTAAGTACCACAACATAATAAAATATAGATAGATTATCAAAGCCTTCACGGCTTATTACAGCAGTCGGAAAGGAAAGTACTGCTGAGACTTTTTTAGTTCATTATTACAATGCAACCCAAAAAGGCAGGCGAAAAAAGAATGACTTTCACAGCAAGAAAACAGATATATATATTTTCATAATCATCACATGATTTCAACGCAAAGGTAGCTGATGATGGGGCCAGCTCTTCTTTTGGTCCTATCACTAACCTTACACTTCTCGACGAGTATCTTCTTCATCCTCGAACAGCTCGTGACCATGGTGGAAACAGCAGCTGAAGAAATATGAGGACAGTACACCATGTGGCAAGATTCCAGATAAGAGCACTCCCTCGCAAGATACTCGAGTCCTACGTCAGTAACCCTACGACAGTGCGATAGAACAATTTCTCTCAGTTGTGGGCAGCCATCGCTAAGCTCCATCAGTGCTTTGTCCCCAATGTTCTGTTTAACAGAAGATTTTTTTTATGCTAAAAGAAAAGCCAACAGTACATAGGTTGAAGAATTAGTTGGTTTGTTTTAACCAAAAGCCCACCTGAAGAACACTAACGTCGAGGTATGTGAGCTCGGGGGAGCCTTTAGCTATGGCGATGATCCCAGCATCGCCTATCTGATGGCAGCCGCTCACGTTCAGATGTTGTAAGGAACATCCTTGTCCTATTGATATCAGTGCTTCATCTCCAACCCTGAAAGAATGACAGGCCCCATAAGAATGTGATCCATCTCATGTTGAATCTTGGAAGAGTTTATACGAAGTGTAGAAAAACATGATAAGAAAAAAAATCAACCTGTCACAGAAACGGATGCTGAGGTCCTTGAGGTATTTGCAGTTCTGTCCGATAGCAACTAGGCCGTTATTCCCGACCTGTAATGTAAGGAAACCCGTCGGTCTTATTCTTACAACGTTTGGTTCATCAGTGAAGAAGAGCTAAGAACGAGAAAGTTAACCTCGTAGCATCGGCGTAAGTGGAGCTTCTTCAAATACTTGCACCCTTGAGCTATGCTGCAGATGGACTCGTCCCCAATACCTGAGCAGTCTACCATGTAAAGAGTCTGTAAAAACTTGCACCCTTTTCCAACTTCGCTGAGGGCATCCCTTTCGATCCTCTGACAGTACAACAAGGCCAGTTCAGTAAGTTGCCTGCAAAAAAAAAAAACATATAAACTATTTATAATTAGAACCTTTAAGGACACGGTAATTAGTGACCGAGAGCGAATAAGAAATATGACTTTGGCACTGAGAGAGACATAAAAAAGAGCTGTAAAGCTCGAGCAACGTGAAACTGTTACAGCAAACAGACACTTACGAGCAGTGTTTTCCGATGGATCTGAGCCCATTCGTTCCAATATTGTGGCAACCATTAATTTCTATGTGCGTAAGCTCTGGGCAACCAACTGCAACAGATTCTAAAGCCTGGCTACTTAGAAAGTAGCAGTCATTCAGAGAGAGTCTTTTCATCTTCTTGCATCCGTCCCCAATCGCGCGCATGCTCCTGTAAGTAATTAAGACAACAGAATCAGTGAGCGGTGAGAGAGAGAGATAGATGGAGAGAGAGAAAGAGAGAGACCTGTCGCTGAAATTTTGGAAGCTGTAAAGGGCCAAAGATTCCAGCTGGGAACAGAAGTTACCGAGATCATACAAAGCTTCGTCGGTCATATTTGAGCACTGTAGTTTTAACAGCTTCAATTGACGGCAACCTTTGGCAACAGCGACGAATCCTTGGTTGTGGACAGTATCCGAGTCTATCGAGAGAGACTCGAGAGATTTACAATGAGAAGCCACAGCTTCTAGCGAGGAATCGGTTATCTTAGCACAAGCAGCAATACCAAGGGATTTCAAAGTCCTTCCACAGCCAAGAGCGACTTGAATCAGTCCTTTATCTGTCAGACCTTCACAAAACCGTAAATTCAATTCCTCGAGACAATCACAGAATTTTCCCACAGCAGCCAAACCTTCATCGCCAATGTAGCAGCCCTTTGAAGGAGATGATGAAGTAAAATTTAATGTGTCATTGTTTTCTTGTAGAGGAGTGCAACATAATGTGATCGTTGAGGTTGTAATAAAGTAGAATTTTTTTTTTAAAGCCTTTACCTGTAAATCCAAACTTTTGAGCGATCTAGATTTCTCACTAAAAGATTGTAGCCCGTTGTCAGTGATACTGGAGCACCAAATAAGGCTCAGCTTTTCGATTTTAATGAAACATTCTCCAACAGCTGCCAGGCCCGAGTCTGACAAACAACTTAGGCCAATCTCATTGTCTTCAGGCACACTTTGACGGCCAGACGTTCTATGTTCTGAAGGAGAAGAACGAGCCCCACGGTGTCTTCTTCCCTGCATAATGCGAAAGAAAATAAAAACAGTAAGAGCAGATAAGTGTTAACATGATAAAATATACCAGCAGATTTACCACCATGATACTAGTCATAATGTATTTATGGTACATTTGGAACAATTACCTTACAAGTAGAAGTTTTAGGCTGCTGTGAGCACCGCTTATGTGGCATCCCATGACTGGTTGTGCACTCATAAACCTTTTTTGCCACCACTCATGGGATGCCATGTCAGCAGTACCCTAGAGTTGGTTGTGCACCATAAAACTTCTCTACAACTGTAATATAACTACTTTCCTTAAACCATAGGGTCTCCACATCAGCAGTACTCAGAAGAATTGGTTGCACACTTGAAAACTTTTCTATAACGGTAAATTAATAGCACTTTTTAAACATAAATTAAAACTCCTAAAACACAACTAACTACCTACTCCATAAGAGTGCAAAGTTAAATCGTAATCCAACACTTATTTCTCCATTCAAATTATACTACAGCTTTCAATTTGTAATCCTAAATAAAAATCTGCATCAGAGTGGGCAATACTATTACGGGGAAAAGTCATCACGCGTTTTCCTTACGCTAACACGTCAAATGGTCCAATGAAGGCGATTCAACCAATGTACAGCGTTGTCCTTACGCTAACATGTGACACGGTCCGAATGAAGGCGATTCAACCAATTTGCCAATTTTCCATACCCTAACAAGCTCACATAGCACAAGAAAAGTTTATCTATGATACTACAAGACATGGATCACATTTCCATAAACAAATCAGATTAATCGCTAATGAAGCTAACGACAAACAATTACATCACTTACGCCTCAACAACGATAAATCCACAGCAATTGCAATCGAATTTTAAGAAATTGAAATCACGGAAAAAGTCGACGAAGGCTCACACTTGGCTCGGGCAATGAGACGCAGACTCGCTCATCAACGAACACGTTTTTCACGGCGGGGAAGAGCTGGCTGAGGATGCGGACGAGGCGATCGGGCGAAGCGGAAGCTCCGATGCGCACGGTCTCGCGGGTGAGGCGCTCGAGGGCAAGCCACCTCTTGCAGACGAGGGAGCACGCGTCACGATTGGATTTGGAGTCCACGCGCCGAAGGATCTCCATGATCAGCTCGTCAGGCAAGGAGCTGTTTATGGGATCATGTCCCTTCATTACTTTCTCCTTTTTTCTGCTCATTTGGTTTGTGGGTTTCTCTTTTCAGATGATAAAAACTTGATTGTGATTCTGGTATTGGGTGAAGATGAACATCCGCTGCGTATTGCGGGTGAGGAGGTGTGTGTGTGTGTGTTTAGCGGAGACAAGGGATGGCGTTTATTTATGGTGAAATTCTTGGAGCTAAATTTGGGAAATTTACAGGTGAGTAATTAATTACTAGGTAGTTTGTAGGTCTAAAAATTTCATCTTTATCCGTAGTTACTAGTTCTACTACATTACTACTTTAATCGCGGTAATTAGGTATCCATAAGCGTACGGTATAAAAATACCACCTCCTCGGCTCGGCTCGGACTCAAAAAAAGACGATCATTGAAATCATCCATCAATGGATTTCTTCAAATCTCTGCTCTCTGAACCCTCACCGCCCTCATCCCCAACCGATCCCAGAAATTCCGATGCTAGCCCTCCACCGTCGCCGCCACCGCAATCATCATCATCGTCGTCGTCGTCGGCTAGCTTTTTCACGGCCATAGCCTCCAAGTCGGATTCTTTCCTGCAAAGTTACTACAAAGACCTACAAGAATTAACAGCTGCCTTCAAAGAGGAGACCTCAATCATCTCTCGAGCCGTTCAAGACCTACCGTCTCGCCTCGATTCTGGGGCGGCCATAGCGCAGAATTCCCTCGAAGCCCTAGGTCAGGCCGTTGACAATTTGGGGTCGACGCTCATCAATACTGGTAAAGAATTGAACTTTACCCAGAATTACGGCTCGTTCTTGGCCCATCTCGATAAAGATCATGGTGATGGTGGTAGTGGTAGGGATTTGAACTCTAGTGGCGAGGGTGGTAGCGAGAGACCTTACAGTAGATTAGAGGCCTTGATTCGTGGGCTGCAGTGTAGTTTGAGTACCTATTGTGACGATGTGGAGGACGATGGTAAGGCTAGGTTAGATGAGTGGAGAACAGGGTTTAGAGTTGAGGACAGAAGGGAGGAGATCGAACTGTTAATTGCACAAAATCATGTGGTGAAGGAGATATACGATGAGATCGTTCCGAGTAATGTCGATGAAGTGACTTTCTGGTCTAGGTACTTTTATAAGGCGGGCAAGGTGATCGAAGCAGAGGAGGCTAGGACAAGGCTGCTGAACAGAGCAATCTCAGGTGAAGATGATGAAGAATTGTGTCATGAACATGCTTCGACCCAAATCTCAGATCGGATTCGCTGGAGACGACAAAGATGATGTTGAAGGAGATATGAGTTCAACTAAGGTTGAGAAGAAAAGCTCGAAGGAATCAACGGTGGATTGGGATGAAGAGATATACATGAGATTGGTTATTGGGCTTTGGTTTTGGGCCAAGAACATATACTACAATAGATTAAACGTAATATTGGGTATATTATATTAAATGAGCCCAATTAGTGTTATTATATAAAGAACAGTGTATTAACGTTTGGGGGTATGAATGAAATTAAACCTATCTTCTAATCTTCTTTTAATCCTCTTCTTCCTATCGATGATTCTTCTTCTTCTTCCCCAGATCCAATCTCTATTTCTTCTCCTCTAATCTTCTCTAAATATATGAATCTGCATAAAGAAAAACCAGAAATAGATCAGTCCATGACAATTGGTATCAGAGCGGTCTATTCTCGGCCGGTGATTTCTTCAATGGCGCCTCCTACCTATTTCAATGAGATGACAGGATTTCAAAGCAGATTTGAGGGAGCTGTTATTCCAGCGAGCGATGCACCTCAGAGCGAGGTAATAGAAGCAATGACTCGACGTAGTTTCAGTTTAACAGATGGTTTTCCTATGTTCGATGGTATTAATCCAAGGGTGTGGATAATTAAATCTGCCAGTTATTTTAAGCTAACATCACAGTGTTCTGATGATGAAAAAATAGTGCTAGCATCTAAACACTTTAGGGGAAAAGCTGCTATGTGGTACGATGCTTTGTCGAGGAAACAAATGAAGATGAATTGGGAATGGTTTGTGAGTTTGATTTCGGCTAGGTTTGAAGACCTTAGGGACGCTAAGGCCTTTAGGGAACTCGAAGCCCTTAAACATGTCGGCTCGTATTCGGATTATGTCAATAAATTTGAGGACATAATATGGGGCATACCTATGGGCGATGAACCTGACCTTTTCGAGGACTATTTCACTTCTCGATTTATTAACGGTCTTAAGGATGCAATGCGAAGTATCTTAATGGAGCTGCAACCTAGGAGCTTATATGATGCTATGGAGCTTGGACGAAGGCATCTAGGAGTTCTCGATGTTATAGCTAAAGAAAAGAAAACCTTATTGGCGAGTTCTGATTTGTATCTGTCACCAAATGAGGCTGAAAATCAGATCTACCATCCTCTTACGATTGAGGAGTTTACTAGCATTCAAGAAACTAACCCTGAAACTGTGAGAGGGAGAGTTGAGCCCAACACCACAAAAGTGATAGCGCTTTGTAAGGAGCATCTGAATACCCTAGTTGTATCTGGCAGCTTCTTAAGCTTTCCAAGGGCTGACAACTCTAAGTGGAAAATGGGAAGTGCAAAAGCCTATCATCCCAGGAGGATTCAACTGAATGATGATTGTAACATCGGTTTACAAGGGGATGGGGCGAGAGTGTGCACACGAGTCAAATTGGACTGTGAGTGCGTGACTTTAACCTTGAAATGGGGAGGTAGGAAAGTTAAAATGAAGGCACTAACCACAGGGGCTTGGAATAAGATTACTACAAGACTAGGTGTTCGTGAAATGGAAGAGGCTTACCTGATTATACCACCTTGCACAGAGGAAGAGCAACCTAAAGCTTCAGAGCTTCAATCTGAATCTGCAGATGTATTGGGAGGAACTGAAGGGCTGCCCTTGATACGGAGAGCTGAGAACCATGTTACCCTTAACCCAGGCAGCACCCCCAAACAGTTGGCCTTCCACAAGACCTGTGATGCACGTAAAACTGCTCTAGAGAAGGTAAGCAAGGAGATGACATACAGAGCTTATAAATACCTAGTGAGGATATTCTATGGGCTCAAGATAAAAGCTGCAGTCGCACGGTTGGGGAGGAAATGTTCACCAGTCAAACTTGACAATGAACTCATGCCTTTCGCCTTGAGATGGTATGGAAGAAAGGTTAAAATTAAGGCTCCAACCCCTCAGGCTAGGCGCAAAATCGTCAATGGATCAACATTGCACAACCTAAACCATAAACCAGATGCTAAGAAGGTAGATGAAGCCTACGTACTCAAGCCAAGCAGCCACACTGAAGCTAAGACAAGTAAGGAACACTCACATATTTCAGAAACACTTTCTCAATTTACGGGCTTGTTCGAAGGGTCTAATATGTTACCTGCGTCAAAGAGAGTTGAGCACCAACACCAAATCAGTCTGGAGCCCAGAAGCAACCTTAAACAGAAAGAGCCTTACCGAAACTATCACAAACAAAGCTTTGATGAGAAAAACGAAACATTACCAGTTCTTAAACAAGCTATGACCATATCCAAAAACCAAATCAGGCAGGAGAGAGATTTCGAGATGGGTGAGATGGTATACCTCAACACTCAACCGTTCCGCCAGAGCTCAGCGGCACATCGGCGAAATCTGAAGCCCTCTGCCAGGCACCTTAGTCAGTTCGAGACCCTGGAGAAGAATGGTTTGGTGGCTTGCATATTCGATCTTCCACCCAAGGCGAAATTGCGTCCTATTTTTCGTGTTCCCGTTTCGAAGAAATCGTTCAAGGTGACTCTTTTGCTGTATATATCTGAGACAGAAGAAAAGGAAGGATCTTTTATTAATCCGTCACAGATCCTTGGCAAAGAAACTATCTTTCCAAGAAATCAAGCTTTACCTCAATTATTGGCACAATGGTTCGACCTTGAGGGTGCGACGTGGGAAGACGAAGAACATCTGATGGAGCTTCCAAAAGCAAATCCTTGGGGACAAGGATTTCTTCAACCCGGGGGTATTGTCATGAACATGCTTCGACCCAAATCTCAGATCGGATTCGCTGGAGACGACAAAGATGATGTTGAAGGAGATATGAGTTCAACTAAGGTTGAGAAGAAAAGCTCGAAGGAATCAACGGTGGATTGGGATGAAGAGATATACATGAGATTGGTTATTGGGCTTTGGTTTTGGGCCAAGAACATATACTACAATAGATTAAACGTAATATTGGGTATATTATATTAAATGAGCCCAATTAGTGTTATTATATAAAGAACAGTGTATTAACGTTTGGGGGTATGAATGAAATTAAACCTATCTTCTAATCTTCTTTTAATCCTCTTCTTCCTATCGATGATTCTTCTTCTTCTTCCCCAGATCCAATCTCTATTTCTTCTCCTCTAATCTTCTCTAAATATATGAATCTGCATAAAGAAAAACCAGAAATAGATCAGTCCATGACAAATTGAGTTGGGATGTGGACGAAGATGAAGGAGGAGAAGATAATGAGCCAAAGCATGAGATTGAGGAGATTGGGAATAGAGTTGGGAATTTGAAGGTTGAAGATGGTGACCGTGGCGACGATGAGAGATCTATGAACAACGAGAGAGGTAGTTCAGATGGTAAGGTTGGGAGTGACTTTTCTGTTATTTCCAGCCATCGTTCGTCATCACATAATGAGGATGATCTTGGATGGGATGAGATTGAAGATATTGGCAATGGAGATGATAAGGTTAATGTGGTTGCTGTAAAGAAACGATTGAGCTTCCCTGAGGAGGAGGAAGAAGAAGATTTGAGCTGGGATGTTGAGGATGATGATTGAACATGCTAAGAAGTTCTATGATCGGTGTGTTGATTAGTTTCAAGTTCTGTATTTTCTCCCCTTTCAATGTCATTTCCTATGCATTGTTTGCTTACAAAGCACAGATTGAATGAATAACTTGTGATTATCATTTGTTCTTTCGTAATTGTCGGATCAAAGCAGCACACACACCATTATTGTACTTCTAATAAAGTTTTCAGAAGACAAACGAGAAACACAAACAGAACAAGCTTCAAAAAATGCAAAGGGACAAGAACAAGGACAGCCTACGGAGCAACAATAAGGTTCAATGATAGCTCAAGAATTTGTAGCATCTCAATTCTTCTCCAACAGCTTCTCGATGAGATCGGCTGCATCCTGGACTGTGGTGATGCTCTGTGCACTCTCTTCCTCGACTGAGATCCCAAACTCTTCTTCGAGTCCCATCACAATCTCAACCTACAAAGAATATAATGAAAAAGAAAAAAAAAATTCGATCTCATGTTTTAGTTTAGAGAGCACGGATTTGTGCAATGAGAAAAAAATTGCTTTATTTACCGTGTCGAGAGAATCAGCACCAAGGTTAGCAAATGTCGACCCTCCGTTGACTTCACGATCATCGGTAAGAGCAAGTTGTTTTCTCACGATCTTGCAAACCTTGTCCACCGTCTCGGGCTTGGCCTGTTGGATAGTATAGTATCACCTCAGATATGATGGTAACAACGTTTTGCCAAGTACTAACAAACATTAGGATATAATGACAACAGACATATATATTCAACAAAACAATAACTGTAAAATAAATTTTCAGTGACAAGAGATGATGAATGTAGGAACTAATGTGAGAGCCCATGATTTGTTACCGGAATATAAAGACAGCCAAGTAAGTTTTTGAAGTACTGAATAAACTAATAAAAGTAAATGATGAACATGGAAGTACATACAGCACAGGAAACTCGGAAGCGAAGTGCTGAAAGTCTGTGAGATGGGATTCCAATTCCGCTGAATGAGATCGAAGAAGCCCTTTTCAAGGTTGGAACCTGTGACAATGAATATTAGTGAAATTAAAACGAGGAGTTTTAACATAATTCAGCAAATATGAATTAGGAAGCCATACCAACAGCATTAACGAAGAGATTAGGGTAATCTAGGGTGGGTCGTCTAGACCATGAATATTCTTCAATCATAGCAAATTTGTCATCCAATCATAAAGAATAACCTCAATATAGAAATGGAAAAGCTCGATTCTTCGACGTAGAAAATAACGAACCAACATAAATCATAAAGATCATCAACATGTTTAAGGGGATCGAGTGTATGAGATTAGCTAAATCATTCGTGTATAGAAAGAAAGATAAACAAACAGCGAAAATGAAAGCATAACCCAAGCCCAAATACCAGATCGCGTTCAGAAACAAAAAGAAGAGGGCATAAGCTTAAACCATAGCGAGCACCAAAACAAATTTTCAGCTCAACGAAAAAATTCTAATTAATGCATTTCACCTTGCTTGCCTTCAACGAACACGAAAAGGCAGTAGCAGAAGCAGATGAAGCAGTGAAAGAAGCCATCGTTTAGATCTGACAAAGATTAGGCGAAGGGGGGAAGTAAACAAGGTGGCGAAGAACACGAAGAGCGTGACAACAAGGGTTGCTTGCCATTGTTCAGCAGCTGTACAGTGTATATATATAGAACCAAACCCAGCTCTTTGGGCGTTTCTCGATTATATCGAAAGTGGGAATTGTATGGATTCATATCTTTGGGCTTTAAAATATTGGGCTTAACGTTTTCTGGAAAAGCCCAATATAAGCCCATTTGTAAAGTTGCTTTTAAAATATACAGACGATGACCGACCACTGGCGTTAGGTACAACCACTCTTGTGCGGAAGGTGCAACTCGCTACTGCATACCAATCAGGTAAGACTAACACTACAGTAGAGAGGAATTTAGAAGTACCACAGTTCTCCCTACAAAGTAAAAGTATTTTTGGAAATTTTCTAGATGATTCTCTCCTAAAGATACTTTTTCCTTTTATTTTGTCTCATTTCACCTCTGAATTTCCAAACGCTAGCTGCGGGGTATATCTGTTGATCTGAATCGTGTTGATTTGATTAGCTGCTGATTGAAGTGAGTCTCTCCATTTACTCTTTGTGAGTGAGTTGTAATGTGTGCGATCGAGCTTTTGATCTGCGTTGTTCATGCCGTTTGTGCTGTTTATATGCTTAGTTTTGCTTCGGCTATGTGTTAGTGAGTTATGTGAGCTTCCGTTGTGATGTAGTAGTTCTAGTAGTGATCCAAACGTATGGTGCCCTTATGCTGCGGAGGTCTTTGTGACAGAATTGGTTTAGGCTGGATGATCGATGGGATTACCTTTTTTGCGTAAGGTTGTATATACTCGTTGGTACTAGCATTTTGTTGACATGGTTGATGGATTGGGTGTTTATTGCCGCCAGTTGCCTTTCTCATAATTTTATTAGGAGGAAAATGTGATGGATTTTTCTGTTTACTTTTCTTAGTTGTTGGTCGATGAAGCGGGAAATATAAGATAAAAATGAAAAAAATACTTCCTTTTGTTGTTAGTGAATTGTAGAGTGAGAAAGGATTGGATAGTCATCTCATATTACAAATGAGTAATTTCATTTGGAAAGCAAAAAATTTGAAGTAAATGAAGCTATCCTTTTTTTTTTCATGTGATTTCTTTTGTTATTGTTTAAGCGGATGAATGACCAGGCATGAATCATAACTAATTTACCATAAGTCCTGGAAAAACTGCTTGGCACCTTATACTGCTATCTTTCAAATGTAAATACAATGGAGAAATTGTGTGTTTAGGGTGAATCTCATCGCCCACTTGGTGCTCGTGCAGGTTTGGAAGAGTTATGAGTACTCAGATAGTTGAGATTCAGCCGCGTGAACTGAATTTTATTTGTAAGTATTCCGAAATCAGATTCGGCAGGGGATGATAGCTAAAAATTTAGTATCAAAGTTTTATGCTTTTGAGATGACTGTACAACATGTGGTTCATCCTATTTTATGGTTCTCCTGCTTTTCTAGGTGAGTTAAAGAAATCGAGCTCATGTGCGGTTCACCTTGCCAATGTCACGGACCACTATGTAGCTTTCAAGGTTAGTGGTTCCAATCTCGTACTGTTTGTCGTCTTTCTTCAATGATGATACTTCATGGAAAATTCTATATTCCGGTCCTTCAGTTTATTGGTAAAAATTCTGTGTACCACTTAACTTCTAACCTAGAGAGGAGTTATTAACAAAAAGAGATGCAAAATATTCCTTAAATAATTATCTCAGTTCTCAGGTGAAAACTACATCACCAAAGAAGTACTGTGTGAGACCCAATGTAGGCATAATCATGCCAAAATCAACTTGTGATTTCACAGGTACCTTATTCATTTTTACTTGTTTTTCCTGTCCTCCACATTGTGGTAAAAGGATCTAAATTTGCCTTCTAGTCATTACATTGGGGCTAGCACTGCATGTGAACGGCTATCTTTTCCAGAGGAAGTAGCCAATACTTTCGTCGAAAAAATTTGACTTATTTTTTGACTGCCTTAACCAATATGCTGCTTACCTACGGTGCAGTTACCATGCAACCCCAGAAATCTGCTTCCTCCGACACGAACTGCAAAGATAAATTTTTGATCCAGAGCACAGTCGTAGCCTTTGGCACAACAGAGGAAGATATTACACCCAATATTGTGGGTATTTCTAACACAATCTATTGGATTATATTGTAGGATCTTTTGTTCCCTTTTACTTTGTATCGGAGGTTGTTGAGATAAATATAGAACCTCTGATTGGTGTCTCATCTTTCTTACGACAGTTTATGAAAGATGGTCAGAAGTATATAGAGGAGACCAAGCTTCGAGTGATTCTTATGAGTGCACCTAATTCGCCAGTCAAAATACCAAGTGATGATGCAGCCTTGGAGCAAGACTCCTCTCATGAGAAGTTGACTCCTAAGGAGACCCATTTGCCTGTTTTTCCCTCCAATAATGGAACTATCAAGCAAGAACACCCGTCTCATGACACAGCAGTGGCCTCAGATAAATTTCATAATCAGGCTGAAACTATTCTGTCCTCTGAAATGGTGCGATTTAGATGTGGTTTCCCATTTGCGTGATTTTCCCGTGTTTGTCCAACCGGCTGAAAACTTGATTTCTTTGTGGTGCCCCTGAAATAGTCTTTTAGTAGTGAAATATAGCAATTGACCTTCTCGTTACTGCAGGTTTATGCAAAGCCAGAGGTGACCAAAAATGGAAACGATATGGAAGAGTCAAAATCACTTGGGTTCATGAACGGGATGAAGCCAGTCCGTGCACGGGATGAAGACTTTTTTGCCAAAAGGGACGAGGTAACAAAACAACTCAAAGATACTGAAGAAGAAAATTTGAAGTTGACTAAGGCTCTTGAAGATATGAAGCTGAAGGTTTCCATCTTCAGTGACAAGCTAGTTGAGGTAAGTATCACACGCCCGATAATTCGATTTTTGAAGCTGCAAATAGTCCATTCTGCAAAGCTAACATACTGACAAACTCAAGTCCGGGTCTAGTACGCGTACTTTGTGACAAAATCTAAATAAGAAAAGCATTGCTGTCCCGAACAGGCTGAGCGCACTATTAACAAGTTGAAAGAACAAGGAAATGGTGCCAATGGAGCGAAGGAAACACTAAAGCGAGAATCTGTAAGTGAATTTCTTCATATTCTCGTATATCAATCGACCTGCATCTTAGTAATTGTCCATCAACGCTCCATTGCATACTAATATGTGCTTGTGTTGTTAATAGTAGATATCTGACATCGTATCTAAGGCCTTCCTGTTTGTTGTCCATGACTAGGCAATGACGACGAGGACAAGCAGTGGCAGCATAATAGTCCGAGACGGTTTCCCTCCGCTATTTGTATGTATTGTAGCGTTGATCGGTTTGATGATTGGGTCCTTTTTCCGAGCGTAGTCATGCCGGATTTCAATTTCTACTAGAGGAATTCTACTCTACTAGTGTAAGAAAAAAGAAAGACATGAAGGAAACATCATGTACTACATTGCCTGGCCATCATCAATAAAGATAAGGTGTTTTACTTTCGGTGTATCGCTAGACTTTTGGTGTTTATTCTACATTTAATAATATTTCCTCTGTGATGTGTTACATTTTAAACCAGCTTCTAACAGAAATAGTACAACACCCACCCCCCTTCCAAGGGACAAGACAAATAGTATCCAAAAAATATAATATCTCCTCTCCTCTTTAGGGAAATTTCCTATCATTGCTTACTGTTTGGGCTCTTCATCTTCTTCTTGCCAATTGTGCACGCTCCGTTCAGTGGGCGACCCTGGGACATATGGAACGAAGCCTCGGCCGCCGAAAACTGGGAGCATGAAAGCATTGTCGAACTTCCTCCAGTAATAGTGTACGGTGTGAGAAGGCTTGGTCAGCAACATGCGCAAGCTACTGGGCCTGGCCAGTGGCTGCCCCCCACCGCCTTGAGAAGTAATCTGATGAGCGTTTGGGCTGAACAGTTCTGAAACGGAGTCCTGACTCTCGCCAAGCAGCGGGACAGTCGTCGGTTCTATTGAGGAAGAGATCGATCTGTGGAGGAGCTTAGGGGTTGGTATTAGTAAGACGATGAGAGGCTTCGTCATCAAACCAAACACCTACAAAGAAAAATGGTGTGTCCATTTTTTTCCCACGAGGGAGTAGTAGTAGGAAGCAAATGATTTGTAGCATAGCAAGCATACCACAGTGCTGAAGAGCACAATGGTGATGGTAGTGGTGATCAATATTGCACTTCCGTGTTCTTGGTGACCTTCTCGAAACTGCGAGAATCGATTCGATCCAATTTAATTTCGGATGGGTTTTTTTTCTTATATATATATCATGTTGTAGAAATGTCGAAAGGAGAGATTACCTGGTTGTAAGCAAGAGCCATTGAAACGGCTCCACGCATAAGACCAGCCCACCATATAATAACTTGCTGCCTGAGACTGATCTTTCCGACCTGAGTCTTCTTGGAGAGGTTGGAAAGAAACGATAAGGGGAATACAAATGCAGCTCTTGCAAGTAACACCAATCCTAGCAGAGTTGCACTCACCGCCGCGGATGTTTTCAAGCTATAACAGGATTATTTTTACAAAATTCATATATATCTATTCTATTATAAATTTTATAATCGAGCCACCAGATAAAAACTACCTGCCACTTACGACCCTCCATTTCTCGATGTCGAGAGCATCCATCCCAACGTAGAGGAATATAAATATCTCGGCAACAAACGACAGCGTTGCAAACGCGTGCCTGCGTAGTTATTAGATTAGTTAAAAGAAAAAGGCAATATATAGGTATCAAAAGCTAGCAAGATATTATTGTCAATATCTAATAAGAAGGTACTACTTGGTGGTGATCCTTGAGTTTTCGGTGACGTTGTGCCATGTATAGTGTGACATTACAATCCCACAGAAGAACACCGTGAGGATGCCGCTCAGCTCAAACAACTGCAGACGGATAAAGTTGGTATTTGTTGTTTCCATCGATGGACATTTTTATTTATATATTCATTCGCTTGAAGAACGACTAACTTACTTCCGCTAACATATACGACAGATAAGCCATGAGCATCATGATGGCGACCTCACGATCAGTAGAGTGCCTGCACTTGAAGATTGGAGAAGGAACACTCAAATAAAATATAATTTGTTCCACAAACATGGAAAAAGGAAAACAACAAGAAACACTTCCAACCTTCCAAAATAGAGCTTCTTAATGACATATGCACTTAGCAATCCTGTCTACGGAAAGATAAATGATGAGAGTTAGATATTATGTGCTCTGAAGTTTTACGGAAGACCTACCGTGCAATACAGAGAGAGAGTGAGAGGGAGAGAGGGAGTGAGGGAACATACCACAACACCCAATATAGTGCTTGTAAGAAACAAGTAAAGGAAGTTTCCAATGAGATCGAAAACTTTAGCAGTGTTGAGATGAGAGAGGTCGAAGTCCTGGACTGCATTAAATAAGACCACCGAAGTCGCATCATTTACAACGCCCTCTCCAAAAACTAGGCTGTATAGCAGTGGTGTCTCGTCCTGGCTCAGCACCTGCAGCATCAGATTAATATGTCAGCATGGTGTTTGGACATGGAGACTTTAACGTAAATATATGCAAGAAAACCTGTAATGTGCAAACTGAATCTGTTGCTGCAAAAATAGCTCCAATAGCTGGGAAAAGCAATAAGACAAAAAAAGAATTCATAAGCTATGACAGGGATTGAAATGTGTTTTCTCTAGCAGCTTATATCTGCGAGTGACATGAGAGACGAGACAGTTACCAAGATAATCTCCGATTCCAAGTTTGAGATTCAGTTTGGGGAAGAAGGATATGGCACCTACACGTTGAATTGGTAGGCATTAGCCATGGTGACGAGAAGTAAGAAGACTTTTGCGGCTTTAAAAGTACATTTGAACCCCATTTCAGCAATAGATATTCATGGCAACGACGGACTAAATGGAGGGGCGATGTAATTACCTTCATCAAGGAGGGAAAAAACAGGTTCTTTGAAGTTAGAAAAAAAGGAAACTCATGTAGTGAAGTAGCTGGAATAAGATTGCCATACCTAAAGATATGACAACGAATGATATCACAGTGCCAAGTGCACCAAACATCATAATAGTTGCAAAATTGTGAAAGAACTGCTTCTTTTTGACTTGGAACCTGCCAAGAGTCTGGCTAAATATTATAACCACATCACATAGGTTTCCTTATTTGAACAACGTCAAACGGAATAATATAATATCATGCTTTGCCCTATCAAACTGACTAGCATAAGTGACAAAAACATAACTAAGGCCCGTGTTAAGTATGCATGACTTGCCCTGCATTGAAAATGATTGGTGGCAGCAAGTAAATGAAGAAAAGATCCTCACTGAACACCAATAGATGGGAGCTTCTTCCTCCACTTATCAGCAATATTATAGTCCCAGTGGCTAGACCCTTTGAAGAAAAGAATGGTTATAGTATGATCCGATGAAAAAAACCCAACCAAGGATGCAAAAGAAACCTTCCTTTGGATCAAACTTACGATTATAAGGGCAGTGATGGACTCGTTCATCCAACGGTTTTCCTCCAAAAGATGACCGATTACAATACACGCACAGAGAAGAGTGAAAAACAAGGTTATAGAGACCACTGAAGTGTGGTCGGAGGTTGATAAGAAGTTGATTCCCACTAGCTTCATTCCTGATTCAAATCCCATTTTTCACTCTTTCGATTCTTTGAGTACTTCAAGTTTTTGACTGAGAATCACTTCGTAAATTATAGACCCCTGCAAAACAAAACATGAAATTTGAACATGCAAATAGAAACAGGACGATCATGCGAGTCTTTAATGGTTAGCAACCAAATGCAAAAAGCTTGGGGTCGAGTAAAGACATAGGTAGGATGCATTCCAGTTATGTTTCTTAAGTAAGATTTCTAACCTGCCTTTTTCAGATTTTCGCAAGGTATGTAAATTGTCAGCTAGGAAACAATAAGCAGCAGCCTATAGCCACACATGCACGAGTGGCAGAAAGCACGTACATAAAAAAGAGAGATTTTTATTCAATATTCAAAACAGATACAAGAAAAACATATATGAAAGACCATGAATACTCACCAAGCCCAGCACCTGCGCAAGATCTCAGATTCTGAATCCCTTCCAAGGCACCAGCTTTTTAATAACCAAGAAATAAAAGCCGTAAAGTGGGCACCTTTTCCAATTAACACAATCGGTAACAAGCTCGACAGATAAGAATCCAAGTCGAACAGGACTCTTTGAGTTTCGAAGAACGTGAATCTACAACCACATATGCACGAGAGATACGTTCTTGAAGAAATCTCAAAAGAGAGAAAATGACGTGAGTGTGTGTGAGAGAAAGGAAATCGACATTCGAGGGTCCATGAAAGGAAATTACAGTCGTGCGTTCAATAATCTGCTTTGTTTAGAAAATGATCTGTACGTTTACATATGAAGTGCAATTGTTGGCAATTATAAATTGAGACGACACGTGGACTGTCGATGCAGCCGACAACTGCGGAGGAGCAACCGTCGGATTCCTCTTTACTGCTCGGCTCAGGTGTTTCTTATAAGCATTTAATACAATAAATTATTAATTCATTGAAATAATTGTAGAGTCCACAAGATTTTGTCACCACATCTTAGGAAGATAGATGTCTTGTAATTGTAGAAGCAATTGAATATGTTAAAATCAATCGTCACATGGTTTTATTACGGCGCCATCTTATAAATCTCAGGGGAATTCCGTATGGTGCCCTTGTGGTTAGCATTTTCCGGTTGGTGCCCATAGTTATTTTGAGTTCCGCCAGGTACCCCTGTGGTATTGCAAATCATAGCCCCGTAATCATGCAAGACTAAAATCGACATTTTTTTGTGTTTAAGCCGTTAGTGGATGACAGAAATTGCTTAAAAGACTGAAATACCCCTTATAATCGTACTAAATAACTGAAGCCCCAAATTGCAACGGAACTTGCGACGGAACTTCCGTCGCTAAGAGAAAAAAAGAAAAATAAACACAGATAAATGAACCCATCCCCATGAAATATCCGCTGTCCTCCGGCGACCAGCGTCGCCGAGCAGCCAATTCTCGAGCGCATTGAAGGGCATCTGTGCCTCCACGGCTCCCTCGCCCTCGTTAGCTCCACCGATCCCAGAAACTCCGTCGTTCGTCGTCGCCCCAATTGCTTCGCTGATTGCTCCTTTGCTAGGGCTCGCCGTCGAACCCTTGTTGTTGCTGAACGAAGCAGTAGCAGCGCTCTCCGCCTTCGACGCCGATGAAATTGTCGACTTCTTGGTCCAGTTTTCGAGCAGGCGCCCGATGTTCTTGGCGCTCGATCGATGGGTTCATTACTGGGTTTTTGTCGATTGAGAGAGCATCACATAGGGCTTTGCCTCGCCGTGTTTATATTCGTCTGAAGCCTTCTCTCCCACTGTCCCTTCGACGCCGACCTTGATTTCATACGCTCCGACGACGACGAAGAAGACGACGACGGATCGTTTAATTTTTTTTTTAATTTTTTTCTCTTAGCGACGGAAATTCCGTCGCAAGTTCCGTTGCAATTTGGGACTTCAGTTGTTTAGTGTCGATTATAAGGGTATTTCAGTCTTTTCAGCAATTCCCGTCAGCCACTAACGGCTGAAACACAAAGAAATGTCGATCTTGGTCTTGCAGGGTTACGGAGCTATGATTTGCAATACCACAGGGGTACCTGACGGAACCCAAAATAACTATGGACACCAACCGTAAAACGGTTAACCATAGGGGCACAATTCCCCTAAATCTTATCTTCTCATTCATCATTACCGCAAATACATTAAGCATACGTGCTTTTATTACATGATGAGGACGATGATTTGCGATTGTGCTGGAATTTAAATGCCTGTCACATGGTCACGTTTGTTAGATGGAATAATATATATTTAAATCGTAGATCATGTGTCTCTGCTCTGCTATAGTATAAGATAACTTCAGTCCATTGACATGTGTATATGATAATCAATACAAACGACACTGAAATAAAATATGAATGACTATGCATCTTGGAAGTTCAAATCTATAGATATCATGGCCATGTAGATGTAGTACTGTTCCTAGAAATGGGACGTAGTGAGAAATCAAATAAAATATCTTGATATATTTGAAACTGGAACCGGGATAAAGAAAATAAATACCCATATATCTTTCTGCGCTTATAATAAGAAAAATTCTTGTTTTTTGGCTGCTTAGTTGTCATAAATCACATTGCAAGTACAGAACAATACTTATGTACAGGAATACATGAACAATGGTCTGTCCTCAGGGAAAAAGCAGCGTCTAAAAACTTATATCGAACACCTTGCATGCTTTTCCTAGTTGCCAGCCTTTTTTTATATATGTACATGAAAAAAAATAAGGATGAAGTTGGTGTCATTGACCTGAGTAAGTAGTAGTAGTAGTAGTATCTCCACCGAGCTTCATTCGATCAAGTTCCTCCAATATTGAAGTTGTAGGGTCTCTATAAAAGATGAGACTACCATCGAGGTCTGTTCTACCGTAGGCTGCAACACTTGGATCCATCACGATTCTGCAAGACCTCGAGTCGTCACAACCCATTTTCATGCCGAAGTACGTCAAGTGATCAGATATACTGTTCCCACTCACCGACCTGCAAAAAGAGTTTATAAAATTCAGCAGCAGTTCTTTGCACAAAACCTGTAAATGATTATACGGGCAAGGCTTTCTGATTGCATGTAAGATATTATGTTGTGTGACGTTGTATGGAAATAGGGACTTGGAGGCATATGCTTTACCTGCTGCAAGTTGGGTCCTCCCCAGAATCATCACAAACTTGCTCCACTTCGTAAACCAAGCTTCCTAGTGCTTTTGTGTAGCACCAGACCTACAGCATTAAAAAGCTAAATCCCCATTAAAAACTAACATGCGATATTGTTACAACTGCTGTTTTAAGATGTGTATCTAATGACCTCTCTGGGGAAGTGATGGTATGTTTTTCGAGGAAAATAAGAGTAATATGGGGGTAAATGAGGCACGATATCATGCCCATGTGTGATACGAAAGGTATTTGGCACAATTTTGCTGTAGTAGGATGCAAAGGCAGCATTTCCAATCCGAGGTTGCCCAAATGTCATAACTTGAACATTTTGCTCTCCGAGGAGCTGAGACAAAGGATGAATCTGAATCATATCTCCACGATAGTGTTTCCACATACATAATGAAACAGTAATAAAGAGTGTTACACGGAGATCAAGTCCACAAAATGAAGCCATTGCCCCTCCCATTGAGTGCCCAGTAACCATAATCTGAGTGTCTCCGTAGAGTTCTTTAGACTTGTTGACAGCACTTAGGACTACGGGACGTAACGACGTGTTGTAGTAAGCAGAATAGAAGCCATGATGAACCTGAACATGAGATGCTTAAGGATCATGCTGACAGATATATCCTAGTTGGAAAGAAAGTGATAAACTAAGTATGAACGCACCATCGCATCATCGACTCCAGGGTAATCAGTGTCGAGCTGTTTCCAGTACAAATCTTCCACCCAGTTTTGTATACTGCAAAGGAGAAAGACATAAATACGAGAGCGGAATATCTCATAGTTTTTTTGGATAATAAATTTCATGGTTATCTGTGTCACAGACAATGTCCAAGCAATATCAGAAATAGGAATGCACCAAATCAAATATTGTAAAAAGCATTTCTAGCAAGTAGAAACTTTGAGGTAAATCATTCTGTTGAAAAATGACATCCAGCACCACAGATAGGTCAAACCTGCTTTCCTGAGTTCCTCTAAATGCAATCACAGTCGCATTAAGATCTAAAGCAACACCAACAAATCCCTGCCAAGACAGTAACAAAGGGTATAGCATTAAATTAATTGATGAAGAATCGGACGACTAGGGAAGGATTTACCTTCAAAATATGAAGTAAACAGACCCAACGTAGTGAAAAGGAGAAAGTGGGCTAAAAATCATTAAGGTACCTGCAGGCATCGTTTTACATCGACGATAAGTTCAATCATATCAAAGCCCTGAATCCATCGAAAGGGGAAACCAGTGTCAAACCGAACTATTAGCAACCCAATGTATATCAACTAGCGCCAGAATGTTATTAAACTACTACTCTACCTCAGTGAGCCCATTGCATCGGGAGCAAGTCCAAGTAAAAAGCTGGGTCAAATCGGATATATATACCTACAAGAATATAATTATTTAGAGTTCTAATGCACAGATATAGGTAAGTGTTTGAAACATAGCAACGTGCATGGAGAGAAAATTGGGGTGCCTATATTCTTTCTGCAGACAACAATCACAAGGATAGCCTAGCAGAACCCAGCTCATAAATCAGAATCTACTGCGAAAAGGTGCATCTACCCTTAAAGGTATCCATTTAGAACGATCTCTGAACTACTTATCCAACCCACTAAATGCATAATGTGCTGCAAAGAAAAACTTACAGCTGATGCATACTGCACCAATATTCTTGCAAGCGTGTCATTATATTGATATGTTGGCAATGGATGATGACGGTGATTGCGTTCATGCTTTACTTTCACTTGCAATTCTGAAAATAACCAAAAAAACAATAACAGATACATTTGCATACGAAAAACACTCCCAAACGATCTTTCCCACAACACCCCAATGATATGAAATAGGCATAGATCCACCAGCATATAGAAATAACAATCTAGCTGTACTCTGCTGTAAATCACGGCAATAGTAATTTAAATTGAAAAGAAGAAAGAACGGAGCCACCAAATTGACCTATTAAAAGTAGGAATCCAAGCGTAAATTTAAAATCTTTCTATATAGAACACTCACAGGCAACTTAAACCAGAAAATTAAGTCGGAATCGGTTCAAAATACCCAACTGGCCTTCAGCATGACCAAGAAAAAATCAAACTACCGACAGACTAATCCAAACCAAAAATATAAAGGAAATTGATCACCTCTACATGTCGAGGAGGCAAACAAGCCAGTAACTATTGTAATGATCAGCAATGTTCTTCCTCCCATGCCCTGTCACCATCAATTGAAAAAAGAACATATTTTTAACAGATAAAAAAATTAAACACAAACCCCTAACAAGACACAGAATACATCCGAGCAACGAGAAAAGAAAGACAAACGACCTAATCGAAACAGCCCGTAATCGAAAATCAAGAGCCTAGCCAAAACTGAACAAAAGAAGGCCACGATTTTCTGATGATCGTGAAGTGCACTGCATAAGCAAAACGGCAACGGATTGAAGCAAATGTATTTCTTTGGGGAGTTGATGATTGACTTTGGTTTCTTGTACTACGGATTACGACATGTAATCGCGTATCCCTTCCTGGATAAAACGACGATGATTTCGTGCACGGGGAAAAGAAGAAAGAAGAACGTATTTATTAATATTTGTTTGTATGGTATGCTTAATTGAATATTCCCAACTTGCCCTCGGCGAAAGCGACGTAAGAAATAGGATCCGACGAGAAGATATCCATCTGTCTGTAGCAGTAGAAGCGCCGTTGGGGCAAATCGGTAATTTGCTTCGGATAGATAGGGATATGATGCTTTGGAATATATTGGTTAGCTTAAAATTTTGACCAGAAAAAAGGATATACTCCCTCGCTAATTTTATCTCATTTTTCCATTTTCGGCGTCCCAATAATTTTATCACCTTTTCTTATTTAGCAAAAAAGTATCACAAACAATCAATATAATAATATTAAATATTCTTAAAATACGTTTCAATACACTTTTTTACCTTTTCATTGTACTATATTATTATAATAATACTATCGTACCCAACAATACATGTGATAAAGATAACGGGACATAACGGAGGGAGTATAGATTTTCAGCTTTCGCAATGAAATATTGCCGAAACTTTGTCCAAATTTGTTGTTAGATTCGTCGGAAGAGATTCCAAGTAAATTAATACGATTCTAAGTTCATCAAGAGTCAAGACCGCAGAAAACTGGACCAAACGAAGCTAAGCATCGCAAAATATCGAGAGCATTCGTTTCTCTAAGATGCAATAACACATTCCATCAGCTCCAAACCAGTTAGTTAATCAATGCTCCGAGATTACGCATCAAGCTTACGATAGATGAGCGAAGGAAGATCAGAACAAGGAAAAAGTATGGGAGCATAGATTCTGGACATACAATTCATTTTCAATAGGCCGAAAGTCTTCACCAGAACCAGCATACTAGATGGACTTAGCCTTGGAATTTTATTCATTTCTTTGACTTCATTTCCCTCTTCATTGGATGATCAGAAGCTGGGTAAACAACCCATGTCTCATCTCAAACAGAGAACCCCACTTCCAAAATGCCATCTTTCTGACAGTTAAAAAGTGTTCGCATTAAATCGGCATCAACAAGTGTCTTTTATTTTTCAAAACTGCTAAACTTGATCACAAAATTCCAATCTTTGGAAGAACCCATGCGATAGAAGTTGCGATAACCCAATAATCAAATATACCAAGATTCCAGATCCGCCAAAAGAATACGAGGAGTTCAACCCAATTCGAGGAGGGTCGTGATTATTCGCAAACGATTAGTTATTCGAGGAGGGATTTATTTTGAAGACTTACCGACAAAAGCCCAAACTTTTCATGTGAATGATTAGTCCGAATCTTTAGCCCAATTGCAACTTCCAAGGAGTTAAGTGGTCCCCCGCCCGACCTATTTTTTCCCTCGCAGTTAATGAGCCTGTCTGTCTTTCATTACACACAACGGTCATATCACTCTCTCTCCGGTTTGATCTAATTATTGTTTATTTCTTTCTCAAATGAAGCAGTTTTGTTTTGCGTAGTGTAGTTACTAGTTTGTGATGATGGAGAGAGTTCAAAATTTATCACAGATAATAAAACAAAAATACTATTTTGATTTTAAACAAGGAACAGAATTGCATTAAACTGTACCCAAGAGAACCGCAGCTTAGCAGTACACAGGTCAACTAGCGGCATCTTATGAATCCCATTTCACCGCAGTCACATGTGACGAGACGCATCACTGCGTACTCAATCTCTATCTATCATTCACAAGCAAAGATACTGAAAAAGTTACTGAAACATATTTTCATCATATTGGAACGACGTCGTATTAGGTCAAGATACTACTAACATTAATGGCAGCAATAAGTCCAAAGCTCTTGGCTTTGAGCTAGCGAACCATTTCCTAGCTCATTTGTGGTTGTTTTCAGTTAATCTATTTGTTTCTTGGGTGGTTTCGATCGTCACTAGAGGTTTTGGTTAGCAGTTTCCCGAAGATGTTTGGCTTTTCAAGGAGAAGAATGAAGCTTGGGAGGTAAAATAAAATGAATAATGTCATTTGCATTTTGTTGTTTTTGCGTGTGCTGGTGTGTTTTTTTTCCTTACCTCGAGGTTGTTTTGTTTGAAGAGAATCAGCGTCAGCCAGTTTATGTCTTGAATTGATGATTATGTTTCTCCCAGATTAAAAGTCCAACTCTCAGATGCTTCTCAGGGAACAAGAACTCCGATAAGGCACACCAAAAGATCGAACAATTCAAATGTGAGATTCTCAAGTTCAATTCCCATTACATAGGCGACCTTTTGTTAAGCTTTTACCTCTTTACAGGAAAAAGATGTTGCTGTGGCGAATAACGAATCTGATGAGCTCAATATTCGAACCTCGTCTGATGCACCAGATCTTAATAACTGCACTACAGACAGCTCTGAGAATTGGATGGTTCTTTCTATCAGCGGGGAAAAGCCCACGCCTCGATCTAATGTGAACCATTTCGATCCTAGCTTTTGAATATAGTTTTCGTGCTGAGTTGTGTGTGTCTTCTTTCGGAAGGATCTGATACAGTTGTAATGTGCTCTTGTAGCATGCTGCAGCCGTCATTGGGAACAAGATGGTGGTAGTTGGTGGTGAATCGGCCAATGGCTTGCTGGACGATGTCCAGGTACCGTTAAATTCAGCGTCTTGTTTTCCTTTTTGTTTCATTGATTTGGTGTTCTGGTTCATTAAGTATCCTCGGCAATCTCCAGTGCTATGGAATGAACCACATTAGATGTACAACTTTGTGCCCCGTGCCAATTGGAATATCATCCATGATCCAACCTCTCTTGCTTGTTCTACTTGCAGGTACTAAGTTTTGATAGATTCTCGTGGACCACTGTTACGTCAAAGCTCTACCTGTCACCTACCAGCCTACCTCTAAAGATTCCAGCATGCAAAGGCCATGTTTTGGTATACTGCTAGAATCTTTATTCCAGCGCATTGCATATCTTTATCACGCCTCCAGTCTTATTATGACCTCAGTTGGAAGGTGGCTTTCAGAAGCTTGTTTGTGTTGTCTCCTATTTTTCTGAAATATGTTAATAAGAAATAAAAAGCTTTTAATAGTATCTCAGATGGAAACTTTCATTTGTTCTCTCGATCATATCTCATAAGTTACATCTGCATGTGATTCATGCAGTAACTGGTCAAATCCTACTTGTTTACTTGGTATATGGCTCAGCAGTAGGAATTGGGTTTGTTCTAGGTACCTTGGGGAAAGATGGTGCTTCTTATTGGAGGGAAAACGGAACCTGTTAGTGAGAGAGTCTCAGGTTGTGCTCCTTCTCTTTTTAACTGTCGTTAAGATTATTTTGAATATTAATCAGTTATTAATCTCTTTCACAAGTCCTCCTCCATCTTAATTTTATCTCTGGTTTTGCAGTCTGGGCATTTGACATGGAATCGGAATGCTGGTCATCTATTGAAGCAAAGGGAGCTATTCCGGTACTGTTACCTTTCGATATGGCCCTTTAACAGTAAATCACTACGATTTCTACTTATAAGTATGAATTTTGATTGAAAAGTTATGCAATACGAAACTGTCAAGGAAAGTTGATGTGAAAGGTTTACTTGCCAACCAGATTTAAACCGTCAATGGTCCATGTAGATTTTTGGACAAACTAGGGCCTCCTAGTATCTACCACCAAGTTATTCGTATAATCATTGTGAATTCCCTTGATCCCAAAAGGACATGCTGGTGATCACCTCGTTATGCGATCTCACCTAATGTGAACAATTCTAGAACCATTGCAGGTGGCACGTAGCGGTCATACTGTTGTTAGGGCAAACTCGGTTTTGATTTTATTTGGAGGCGAAGATGTTAAGAGAAGGAAACTAAGTGATCTACATATGTTTGATTTGAAATCTCTAACCTGGCTTCCTCTTCATTGCACGTAAGTGATCTTGAGATTCACTCTTGATATGCTTTGACCTATTTCGACATTAGAAACTTCTACGTTTTGTTCACTACTGGCTACTTCCCTTGTTATTCATCGTTCAGGGGACCAAGACCATCTCCTAGATCAAACCATATTGCAGCTCTTTATAATGAAAAATCACTTCTAATATTTGGGGGGTCATCAAAATCAAGGACTCTGAACGACTTGTACTCACTTGACTTTGAGGCGGTGTGTAAACTCATTCCTATTTGAGATATTGAACCAATTTAAGTTGCTTAGACACCAACCAGAATTCCGAGCCATGCAGTCCTGTATAATTTTAACTGTGTTATATTTCCCTCAGATGGTTTGGTCAAGAATAAAAACCAAAGGCTACCATCCAGCACCTCGGGCTGGTTGCTGTGGAGCACTTTGCGGAACAAAATGGTATATCACTGGAGGTGGCTCTAAGAAAAAACGTACGTCCTACTTGTCGATATGTAACTATGCATGGCTTGGTTAGTAGCCAGATTTGTATTCTTATTAAAATTAATTTAAGGAGCATTTTATAATTTCTTGGTGAAAATCATAATCATCCTGTATCTCTCAGGTCTTTGCATCGTTGTTTAGCTCTGGCTTCTCCAGTCCTCAAAACACCATTTTTTCTTCTTGTGCTTTTATTTGCAGGACCTGTAGAGACCCTAATATTTGATGTTGTTAAGCTTGAATGGTCTGTTCTGGTTTCATCGCCCCAATTTTCTATCACTACCAGCAAGGTTTGCAATTACCGTGTTGCAGTGCAAGTTAGGAGATTGTCGTACTTTGATTTCTGATACACTATTTGTCCCATAATAATTGATTCGTTTGGAAAATTTCATGCAAACTAAGGAAGGATCTAAAAATTTACTGGCATACACATACCACCCTTTATTGGAATCTGTCAACCACTAGATATGCTGGACTAAAACTGTATGAAGGTCATTGTCAAATTTTTGTTCATTACAGGGCTTCAGCCTCGTTCTTGTGCAGCACAAAGAAAGGGATTTTCTTGTTGCATTTGGTGGTTCCAGAAAAGATCCATCCAACCAGGTGGATCCACAAATCAAAATTATACTTCTGCTTATTTCAAGTCTTTTAAATGCTTCTATGGGTCTTATCCACAAATGCATTTCTTCCTTAGGTTGAAGTACTTATCATGGAAAAAGCTGAATCATCTATGATTAGGAGATCAACATTGAGTAAAGTAGCTGGAAGCTTGTTGTCTGAAAGTAGCTCGTCGCCCACTAATGGCTATGCTCAGCCCGCGAATGGTTCTCTGAGCAATCATCTCAGACTCAATCTAGCATCTGCCATTGAACAGCATGGCTCGGGTCGAAAATCCCTGTCAGAGTCCTTACATGCAGACTTGAATTGCCCTCCTGGTAATGTATCTCTTCGCAAACAATTTTACGAGGAAGAAAACGTCGGCACACCTGAGACGAAGAGCTTCGAAGACAGACATTCATTCTGGGTATAGATAATTCTCATGTCTCTTAATGATTGTGTCTATCTTTTTAACTCTAAACTTGGTAAAAGGGTCAGTTATTAGTTGCATTGTACTTGAGACACACATAGGTTTGATGCACAGTTACATAATTCCAGATGACAGAGCAGAGCACAAAGCCACACAATTCTGTGATTGGAGCGAACTCCAATGGTGATAATAACAGCACGGAGGAAGCACCTTATCTAGCTGATTCTGAAAGCTTGAACGCTTATGACAGACATGGAGGTGGAACCTTTCAATTGGAAAGCTCTGATCTTGTAACTTGCAATGAAAACGGCGTTAAATCGAGAATAACAGCACCATCAGGTGGCTATCAGATATATGATGCGAAACTATCTGGGCTATTAAGGAAGAACGGAATTTTAGAAGCTCAACTGGCTGGTGCATTAGCAGCTCATGAAGCAGCAGAAAAGAATATGTCAGCAGCTGTCAAAAGCAGACAGGAGACAGAGAGGAAATATGCAGATGCAATGAAGGAGATAGAAATGCTTAGAGAGAAACTAAACAGCGTCGAGCTGGCGCAGGAAGAAGCTAACAGCCTCTCTAATATTGTCCACTCTGACAATGTAAGGCTTGAACACGACGTGGCTTTCCTGAAAGCAGTGTTATCAATGGCGGATGGCGGGTCATGGCGGAAAGCCAAAAAACCGCCATGTACCTATGGCGGATGGCGTGGCGGAAAATGGCGGAAGCCATGGCGGGTCCAAAAATACATATATATTTTAAATATCCGGACATAATATATACTATATTTGATATTTATAAACTAAGAAGTCCCAAAAAAAAGTCCCAAAACACTATAATTCATTTCAATATATCTACACGGAACTATCAATAATTACTCAATAAGTTCGAAGATTACCGCCCGTATTAAAGTCAAAAGTACAAAACAAACAAGTCAATCAATAAATTATAAAAAATCAAATACAAATCAACTGTTTAATCTCATGCTTTTTTGACCCAATATAATCATTTGAAAAAATCTCAAATATCTACGGTGGAATCGAAGTTTAATTGGAAGAACCGAAAGGAAATAAAAAGGAAATAAACTCATCACAGAGGTATGAGGTTCACCGGCGAGAGGGTTACCGCCGGGACTGCCGCCGGTGGTCGGAGGGCGCCGATGGGGAGGAGGAACACCGGAGGGTCGCCGGTGGAAAGGGCGGCCGCCGGTGGGAGGTGATAAGAGCTTTGTTAGGTTAATATTTTTTAATTACCTTGTATAGAATTGCGCTAATATAAGTAATTTTTGTTTCAAAAAGTCCAACAGTTTAAAAGCCCAAAACAGTTTAAAAAGCCCAAACAAAATACCAAAAAAGACTTAAAAAACACCAAAAGAAACCCTAAAAACGCCATCTTCAAGTGGCGGCCGCCACCGCCGCCACCCCGCCATGGCCATTGCGGCCGACATAGCGCCGCCATGGGAATCCGCCAGAGGCGGCCTTGGGCATGGCGGATTTGCAAAATCCCGCCACGCCATTCCGCCATGGCGCCGCCATGGCGGAAATTTAACAACACTGCCTGAAAGCTGTTCTAGACGATACACAAAAGGTAAGATTTTTCGTATCTGATCGCATATTTGCTCTGACCTAGGAATGATTTATAGATAGTCTTTGTCTATCTGGTGCAGGAACTTCACTCGACTAGAGCTGTACTTGCTGGAGAGCGAGCACGAGCATTCCAACTACAGGTACAATGGCAATCTTTATCTGGTTAGATACACAAGGAAAAAATAAAACTATATTTAGATTCAAATGGCCATCATATCTTCTCGACTGTTTGTTGTGTTTTAATGAGGAAGCAGGTTGAAGTTTTCCACCTGAAACAGAGACTACAGTCACTGGAGACTCGGGCACCAACACCTAGGAAGCCTTACCACGTTTAAGATTGTTTTTGATGGATATGTTGTAGTAGCGTAGGTATGTTCGACTTTTCTGTACCTTGCTTTCTGTCTGACTTGACATTTCCCACTCGTTTTTGTAACTAGTAAGTCGTCGGGGGATCAACTTCTAAACTCATTCCTTCTTTGGAAGAAAAAGGGTTTAATTGCCTCTTTAATATCATAAACTTGAACTGAAAATTTTACGAATTACCAGCGATGTAGTCACGATGAATATCCGCTGTCCATATCCATGTAAAAATCATTACATAACGAAATAACTTAAGAGTGAACAACAACGCTACAGGTTGGATTCAACATCCTAAGAAGTTTAAACGCGTATCAATGTCATAGTGTTTCGACTTCTTGAACTCCGTCATCACCTTCATTATCGTCGTCGTCGTCGTCTTCTTCGGGGGCATCAGGATCAATTCCCTGCGCAAAAGTTTTTACGATTGTTTTTACTGGGCAATCCTTATGAAATATGCATGCATTCAAGAAAATGCAATATTTGCCTAGAAACATTTCAACGGAGGGAAGGGCAAATAGACCTTCATTTGTTTTTCCAAGCGCTCTAATCCCTTTTTCGCAGCTTCACTTTGAGTGTTTATCCTCAAGGCTGCTTGATAATGTGAAAGGGCATCTTGCAACATATTTGTGGCAGCAAAGACTTGAGCAAGCTTAACATGTAAAGAATCATCAGCCCAATCTTTTAAGTATCTCTCCAGGAGAGACACTGCATCTCCATTTCGCCCTTCCATCATATGTAGCTCCGCCAAAGCCAACGCAGCTCCAAGGAAACCAGGTTCCAGCCTTAGAGCTGATTCATAAAACTTCTTAGCCTGCACGGAAAAAATAAATAAATATTCTCCAATTATGATGCCTACAAGTTTTGAATCATCACATTTGGACTGAAGAGTTATCATTGCAATTGTGAAGTTCTTTTGACAGAGGAAAGGCATATATTCTTTTGTTTTTGCATCAGAAATGTCAGGGAACTTAATAGATTGTTCTGAGGATCGCATCTTTACTATGCTAGTCATTTCAAGAATTATGTATTACTCTTACTGTAAGATTCACCACCCGATATGAAAAAACTTTTTCAAGGGATCATACAAGACCTTTTCTCTGCCACTTGTGCTAGTAGCATGTACATCCCCAACTAACTTCAGGACCTTTGCTGATTGAGGCATTGCCTTCAATGCATCTCTTGCTAGATGAAGAGCATCTTTGAACTTTGACAGGGCCAAAAGAGAACGAACTAACCCTGCAAGTGTTAACTAGCAATAGTTATATGAACGTGTTGAGCATACCAAATCATATAAAAAGGGCTTTCACAACACCTTGATATGACCGAAGATTTGGTCTTAACTCATGGGCAACTCTAAAAGTCAGAGCAGCTGCTTCCGGCTGGTTCATCGATAGGAGGAGATTTCCCTATATAGCAGGTCAAGTGATGGGTGACCACTCTACTAATGTCCAGTGAATTTGAAATGCATAAATTACACCAAATTCACTCATAAACCAATACTTAAGCTCGTAATGTGATCCCTGCAGAAGACGGATAAAGGAAAAAACGGAAGACACTTTGAGACATACCTTCATTATGTAGCCAACTGCATGCCTCTCATCTATGCGGATGCTCTGTTAGGTTACCAAATAAAGAACTTCAGTAAGTTCATGTTCAATTAAGAAGGTTGTAATATAGGCACAAAAAGTGTTACCTTCTCGGCATAAGATAGAGCTCCTCTCTCATCTTTCTTCTCCCATAGAACAGATAATGCCACAAAAACTTCAGGTTTGGTTGGGTCAATGTTCAAGAGATCATGAACTAACTTATTTAATCTGGAATCATCAGACTTGAGCTTTAGAAGCATAGCATATTCATCCATATATGTAACCACATATGGATCGATCGATCGGACCTGTAATATATGCTTTACAAAATCATGCTCTGTCTGATGAATAGAAATCACAATTATATTTGATACCTTCTCAAAATCCTCGAATGCTGCTTCATTTTTCCCAATGATTGCTTTAGCCTTCATATTACGGTTTTGATGTAAAGCCAATATAATAAGTATCAGACAAAGAGACAATCTGATTTGATTGATGAAATTAACAGATATGCAGGCAGCCTCTAATGATCAATTAACAGGAATACAGTCAGTATATCCGTTAACCAAAATCATTAATGTTCCTAGGTTTTCTTCCATTTGACACCATTACCCCTTGACCATTGATGTTATCGTGCTCATGTGTAGGAAAGAAGTGAAATACGCCCATATCCCCAGGATAATCTTAACACAAGTTACAAACATTTATGTGCATCAACCTAGTGCATTTCTCTCATGAAAGAGCTCTTGCTCTTGCTTGTTAACGTATTTACAATTTTCTAACCCAAAGGATCATTCATAAGATATAATATAGATATCGAGAAAGTATGAACAAATGGAACTGTAGTTAACAAACCTTAGCCATTTCAAGCAATATATGGACATTGTTAGGAAATCGTTGCATTAGTTCTGAATACAGTTCCAAGCCACCTGATAAGCACATAACGATTAGTAGTCATCTAACTTGATGAAAATGATACAGTTTAAATGCTTTGTAGGAGTTTACTGGACTGGCATTCTGAGATTTCATGTACAAGTTACTGTCGATATTAGTGAACTACAATGTATCGTGAGATGTCCAAGCTGTAACCGATTTCCGTTAAAAGAGGAATTTTCTTTAATTAACAGAAGATGGAACAACATGCACAACTGTCTTCTACATATGAGAAGAAAGTATTATATCAGGATTGGGATAAATGGAAGAAAAAGAGATGTGAGCCATATTCTGACCTTTGTAATCATTAGACGCAATGCAACATTGAGCTTCGACATAATGCTGTATCAGACGAACAGAAGAAATATATTATTCGTTGTGCGAAAAACACAACAATAGTATGAGTAAAGAAAATAACAATAGTACAACCTGCAACCAGAGGCTTGAATCAAAGAGATCAGAGGGAGGTCTTCCATTTCTGTTTGGAGTCTGGAAAAGGCCAAAAAGTACACTTCGATGAACATCAGCATAATATATCACTGCAACAGATCGTAAAATATACTCCACTACAGCACAGTCAAACAAGGGAAAACCTCAAATGATCACGTGCCACCGTATAAATTAATCCCACACACGAGGAAAGAAAAATCCCACAGAAACTGAAAACAGGCCCATTCATAAATGGAATGCAGTTACATTTTGAATAAATGTTCAATCTCTGACTAATATAGACGAACAAGCTGAATGCGTTAACTTCAAACTGGGACGGTATACCTGGGAAAACAAAGAAATAATATCCCTGGCTGTAACCCCTAATTCAGCCAATGCTATGATAGCCTCCATGATGTAAGGGCAGTTCCTGTATACATCAAGACCAAAAAATTAGAAAGGCCAAATATGCTTCTCCTCCAAAATGACACACACAAACAGAGAGGGAGGGAGGGAGGAGGGAGGGAGGGAGGGAGGGAGAGGAGAGAGAGAGAGAGAGAGAGAGAGAGAGAGAGAGAGAGAGAGAGAGAGAGAGAGAGAGAGAGAGAGAGAGAGAGAGAGAGAGAGAGAGAGAGAGAGAGAGAGAGAGAGAGAGAGAGAGAGAGAGAGAGCAGAGTATAAATTGCAGTCAGGTGAGGTGGGGTGCAATTAGAAATGCTTGCAAGTCACGACTATAGAGAGTGGACTCAAGACTAAACGGATAGACCTCAGACATTCCTTAAAACAAGAAATTGCAGCTCGATTATGCCTAGAATTTCTGTGGAGCTTTGCCATCAGAAGATTCATTTCCAGGTTTCTGTATTTGTTGGGAACTCCCTCGATCTGTTACCCAAAATGAAATTATAATAATATAACCATAATTAGGCTTCCAGTCCAAAGCTATAATAGTCAATCTATAATGCAAACAAGATGATAAAATAATGATTGAAGGAAAATGAAAAACACTGGAAAGGAAAGTATCAACTTTACACGAGAAAGAAAGAAAGAAAAACAAGCGGGCAACCATAATACAGGCAATAATGCAAATGAAAAAAACCTCAGCAAGAGCAGCTCTAGTATCACCAAGGGAGTTGTGGCACTTGGCAATCATGAACTTCACCTAGATGACATTAAAAATTTTCATAAAATATTTATAGCCTCGGAAGTGAAAACCCCATGAAACATAGGATGAAGGATGTTACCTCGTTTTCATTTATTGTTGAAGTAGTTAAAGAGTTTGGAGAAGAAGACCTATTTAGAGCTGATAATGAGCTTCTGGTAATCAGTGGTGTTGCTGCATTCTGTTTTGGTGATATTTTGTGGTATTGCAATGCTTGCTTATATATATGCTGTCCAAAGATATAAGGAACTTGATTAAAACTCCGCGAATCGTAGAAAAAATCTAAAGCATTCCTCTGGCATAGTCCGAGAATTCTCTAGAAATTACTGGATTTGGATTAGCACATATATATCAACATATTAAAGATGAATGTAGATTAAATGGTAGGAATGTGTGATGCAGATTTCAAATTAATCATTTATCAATATCTTACAATTGCTCGCCGATATTCCTTTTCCCGAAACAGTGAGTCGCCCATTAAAACCTGCAGTTTCCACAATATGCACCAGAAAGACAATGTAACCATTACTATCCAGACGACACTACACTGAAAAGAAAAACTGAAATCACTAATGTTACAGAATACGAACCAAGCTTTCAACTTTAAGATGGGGGCTGATATCAGTACTAATAGAGGTTGATGACACAGCAAAGCAACCCTAATGAGATGGGAAAGGAGAAAGAAGCAGCAATTACTATATTAACCAGCGATTCCACATCAAATTGAGTTGAAGTACGAAAAAGTAATTCTACCAGAATTTGGGCTGAAGCGCAGAAACCTTGATCGATCATACTTGCGAGGTGATCTTTATGAACATCCATCATCGAGGCGTTCAAATTCTCCGAGTGCTGGGGTAAAGCGCTCCTTTTTGAACGAGTCGATCGCCCCGGCCTAGCTTTTACTACTACACTTTTATTCATGATTTGGGATAATTACAATAACCTCCACAAAGCTGTATAAAATTTCACTCACGTCAAAATTTCAAACCAAAACAAAACAAAACAAAACTTGGGCACGTACGCTGCCTTGCTTGTAGATCTATCAATGCTACGCTGCAGAAACAAAGCCCTTTCACCAACAGAACTGTGGAGTCCACTGGTACAATCGAAGGCCAATTATTGTTGACAGGGACTCCGTTGGGCCTCCGCTCGATCGTGTCGGCGGTCTAAAAAGCTTTCGGTAATGAATAAAATATACAATAAAATCTCTATAAATTAATATTCTATAAATTAATAAACTATCTAAAATAATAAAATATTATGGTCCCGACTTGAAAAAATCATCCAATTCGATAAGATAATAATATAATATTTTTTTGAAAAATCCCTTTATAAATATTAGGTCTCATTAAAACTCTAAATTAATACTTTATAAAAATTACAATTATAAATTATGGTAATTTGCTAAAATAAGAATCATTTCTTACTAGGTTTTCTTAAATTTAATCTAATTGAATTGCATACCTAACTTAATTGCACTCAATAGTTCCGATGTCGAGTTCTCTGGCTGCAACAAAAAATTGTGAAGGGTTGTTGTCGCCATTTTGTGTCGCTTAAGATCCCCACCCTTCTCAAAGTTGGCTGTAAGATACTCCAATGATATCCTGAGAGCATTTGATATTGTACGTTGACTAATTTTCAAACGATATTTTTCATTAATTCACACTTGTAAATCGTTTTGAGTACATGAATATAATTAATGAAACATATTTGAATTATTTTTATCGTCAATACATTCTAAATTTGTTGAATTTAAAGAGTCTCTCTTTTAATTAAGAAAATATTAATTTATCGATATATTAATATCTCTGTAAATTAATAAAATTCCATGGTCCCAATGTTATTAATTTATTGAGGTTTACTGTAGATGAAAATTTGACATGTCAATTTAGTGATGAGTTTTAACTTTTAAACAGCCCTTAAGCATTAATCCATAATAGAGAAAAGTAAGATCCGGACTGTTCGCTGCCACATCATCAGTAGAGTGCCCCCATTGCTTGACACGTCATATGCTTATGTTGGAATTACTTCTTCGCCCTTCTATAGTTTATTTAATCAAAATCGTCTGCTGACTTACCTTTTTACCTTAATAATGTTCATGTGAATTATATCGACAAGCAATTAAATGATAAACTACAATTATACACTTGCATATGTGACGTTTAGATCTAGAAGCAATTAAAGAACTAATAAATGCTCCAGAAAACGTCTCATGCATGAATTAAAGTTAAATTAGACATATAAGCGGCATCTACTTATACATATATTATGTAATATATATGGATAAGGAAAAAACAGAATTATATTACTAAATGACAAATTATATATGGTAAGTCACGAGGTCATATGAAAGGTTTAAGGACAAACAGAATTATGTTATTAAAAGACAAATAATATGGATAAGTCACGAGGTCATATGAAAGGTTATTCTCTATTAGTAGAATGGTTGATTAATGAGATAAGATTGTTCATTGTATCTAATAATACCATCTGCAATAATGACTAGACGATTTTTTTTATTTATCGTTGCTATATAGAAGTGACTGAAGTTGCATTCTTAGTATAATAATCGAAATACGTGCACAGCATCAAAATGGTTGGGCCACAAAATTCTTGCATGCTTAGCTCATTGACCCCGAAAGTCCGCTGCTGCACTATTATCGTTCGCCTGGTGCGATCCTGGCAGGCGAAAAAAAACTTTAAGAGGAACGGAAAGCTGATGAGTGTTGAGCTGATGCTATTAGATGGACAGGTTTCATGTACCACTTTAAGTTGATTACTGAACTGTACTTCGTGAATTTACATTATTTTGTCACGTTGTTCGATAGGATACGTTGATACAAGCTTCTATATAGACATGCTCATTTTCAACCGTAACCGGCGGTTCAACCGGCTAACCGCCGGTTACGGCTAGTAACCGTAACCGCCGGTAACCGTAACCGGCAACCGTCATCGGCCGGTTACGGAGCGGTTAGGGATTTCCAAACCGCCAACCGCCGGTTAGGCGGTTAACCGGCGGTTATAACCGTGGAATAAAAAAAATAAAAAAATAAGAAATATACTATTTTAGTTTACTAATATTAATATTAATTAATTAAAAATACTATGTAAATTTACTAATATTAATAGTAATTAATCAGAAATTTTTGAAAATATATATTTTATATTGTATTAAAATTTTTGTAATATATTTTATGATTCATATAATTTATTATATTTTAAATTTTATATCAAAATAGTAAAATACGAACGAAAATATACCGAAAATTTATTTAACTTTGCAGTAAATTGCAAAATAAAAAATAAAAAAAAATAAAAAAATAAATAAAATTAACCGGCGGTTGACTAACCGGCAACCGGGGACGGCTAACCGTCAACCGCCCCCGGCTGGTTAGGTTACTAAAGTGTGAGACTGTAGCTTTGTAAGACTGGCAACTTGCAGAAGTGATACATCAGTGTAAGACAAGATCTCACAAGGCTGATTACAACAAAGTAAGATAGTTAGTATTTTAAGATTGCTGAGTATCTAACACTACAACTATAGCTTTAGAAGTGCAAGATTGTGAGACTGCACTACTTAGAAGGAATTTTGGGCTTAAGTTTGACTTAAATTCTTTAAGATAGTTTCGTGCTATGTTTAATGTAAGTGCAAGAGAACCTCAATTGACGGTATGCTATTAGATACAATTATAGTTTTTTATCGTTGACAGTATAAGAGCTCAAGGTAGACGAAAATCGATATAGGCAAAATTGGAGAAAATTGACGATAATTCCTATTCAATAGAAATATCAGGACAATATAGTCCCGTGCATGGCACGTGGCATAAATCTAGTAAACTTAAACATAGAATAGACAGATTATAATAACTAGATTTCATATCCAAGATTTTGAACAAGTCCTGACGCTGTCACTCATTTATGTCGGTCTCATATATAAGTATACGTCGGTCTTATATGTAATGTATATATATGTCGCAACCCATCGAATAGGCAAAGCAAAGCCAACCCGAAAAGACATTAATACAATTGGTATAAAGAAAGGCTGTAAGAGTCATGTTGAGCAACGCCAGAAATTATGATTCTTCGCACAACTCTGACTGCGAGTTGATCATTGAGATTATCCCCGATGAAGATGCTGATTCGACCACCTATCCCCAATCCTCCGATCGCCGTCATCACTCTGCAGATCATAATGGTATGGTACTTTCTTTTTGATTTGTTACTGATTATCTTCTACGACGGCTTTATCGAAAGATTGTATACCTATAATCACCGATTTTACTGCAGGTGATGAATTGATTTGTATGGAAGAGTGCTCAAGAGTTTCAAAGTTTCATGTGAATTCTACTCTTTTAGGAGAAAAGAGTCCATTCTTCCACCATGTAATGATAATTTGTATCCTTAATTTGCTTCCTAAATAGTATTCTTAATTTGGCTTTTCAGACTTATTTTAAATTTTCTTGTGATGTCGCAGTTGTTTGCAAATGCTACTACCATGGACGAATCACTACAGCGATCCGCCGCTCTGAGTATCCAAGCTTGCGGTACGTTCGTGGCTTTTTTGTGCAAGCTAAAATCAGGCGATTTGTTGCCCGATAAGCATTTTCCGCTGTAAATTTATTCTTTTCGTATGAATGGACATAGGAATCAGCTTTTCTGGAATTCCTCAGTTATATGCACAGCGGTACATTAACTGCAATGTCCGCGTCGCCTGCCTTGCTGAAGTTGGCGGACAAGTTCCAGGTGGTTTCGTGCGTGAGGCTCTGCGCGAGTTTATTAATCGAAATGCCCATGAGTACCCAGTCTGCACTGCTTATTCTGGATCTTACCTCAAACCCTAACATCACAGCTGTCGATGAAGTCCAACGCCTGGTCGACGCCGCAACATAGTTCATGGCGCCTTGATTTTTCCAATTGTTAGTAATCGAACTTATCCAATTGTATATGTCTGCATATCATGTATGTTGCACAGTGTTGCATTGATTTTAGCCTGGGATTCATGTACCATTTGTGTTGCAGAGAATTGCGTGACAGAATAACGTGTCTCTTGCTTGTATGGAGGCCATCTTGTCGTCTGATTCTCTTGCGGTTGACTCGGAGGATATGGTGTTTGAGAGCGTAGTGTTGTGGCTAAAGAATCGTTATCCAAAGGCAGAGGACCAGCGAAAAATCTTTTCGACACGCTTGGGTCGGTATATTCGGTTCCCCTTCTTGTCTAAATGGATGCTTGAGCACCGCGTTATCGACTCCGGCGTTCTAGATGAGGATTCCGTGCATAAAGCGGTGATCGATGCCTTACTTTTCCAAAGCACGACCCCATTCGATCACTACCATGATCCTGCTATACTGGACAGAATCTCCGTGACACACCGCGGGTATGTGAGGCGGGCCTATGATGTGGTGCCTGTTAGGGTGCTCGAGTTCGAATCTCCTTGCCAGGAGTTCGAATCCCCAACAGCTCGAATTACCGTGTTGTAAGCCACCACGTCCAAATTTATGCCTTTCTTCTTCATCTCCTTGTACAGCTTCACTGCTTTCCATGGCTTACCACGCTTGGATTGGATATTCATGTATATCGAGTACGAATGTAAGTCTTTTACGAACACTGTACCACGAATTATGCATGGTCACGAGTCCTCCATGTTCAGCACGCCACCCTCCGGCGATGTTTGATCGGTTCCGCTAACCATCAAATGAATTTTTTAGGAACAATACGTTCCCACAGACGGCGCCAATTTGATGCGGTCGGGAAATGGACGATCTACCGCCGTTGGGTCACGAGCTGCCTTCTTCATCTTTCCGCAGCCTCTTGCCTCTTCCCACCTGAACTTCGCCACGAACTCGAATTGAAAGCTGCTGAAACAGGGTTAGGGGTGGGGGTCGTTCGCCCTCTTGCCTAGGTCAAGAGGGTGGTTTCCATATTCCAGGCATAAAATGGCATCGAAAGTGATATAAAATGGTGTGAAGTGCTTGAAGGTGCTTGAGTGAGTAATAAAAATGGTATAGTATCAGTAAGGGCAGATAGAATTAGTTTTTTACCGTAGGAATACTTTGTGGTATTTATAGTGTACCTAGTTTAGGTGGTTCTCGGCAGTTTTACCCATGTCACGTGTTTTTCGATCTCGGATTTCCTCAGCTTCCCATGATCATGATCCTCCCACGTTCACATTCTCCTCGAGCTCGTGGCTCTCCCACGTTCATCCTCTTTCCGGAGTTTAACAGCTCCTCGGGGTCCTCTTTTCTCTTTCTGGTTCGTCCTCTTCCCTCTTTCTGATTCGTCCTCTTTCCTCTTTCTGGTTTGCCCTCTTCCCTATCTCTGGTTCGTCCTCTTTCCTCTTGGGTGCCTCTTCCCTCTTTCTAGTCTTCCCTTTTTCCTTTTCTCAAAGGACTCTTCTTATCATCCTCCGGCGTATTGTCCCGAGGGGGTGGCATACCTCCTGTCCCTCGGGTGTGCTTCCCGAGGAAGTGGCATACATTCCGTCCATCTAACAGGTTTTCCTGAGGGGTGCATTTCTTATTGAGCTCCTTTTTCTCTCGCAAAACTTCTCGCCTCATTCCGTTTATGTTGTTTTAACGGCTCTGATATTTCGTCAAGACCCGAAAAAATCTGGGGGGTAACAATAGTCCCCCTCTTTTATAGCCAAAAGAGTGTAGTGAATTTTGGACGTAAAAGTAGTGACGAAATGCTCAGAAGTGTGTTGGTCGGGCGTATGTCTTGCGGTGTCTCTCGGGCCGAGGAAATGAACGTTGCAATCGAATTCAAGTCATGGTCTCACGCTCTCGACCTTTCCCGTTTCATCCTAGGGCCTTGTTTTCGTGCTTTGAGTAAGGACTTTGTCTTCGTGCCTCGGGTGAGGACTTTGTGCCTCATCCGAGGGCTTACCCAAGAGCTTGTGTGCCCGCCCGAGGGCTTTAGTGCCTCATGCCCGAGGGCTTTCAGTGCCTCATCCGCGAGGGCTTTAGTGCCTCATACTCGAGGGCTTTAGTGTCTCATGCTCGAGGGCTTTTTGTCTTCATTCCTGCTCTGTCCGCGAGCATGCCTCATCCGAGGGCTTTAGTGCCTCATGCCTGAGGGCTTTATTGCCTCATGCCCGAGGGCTTTTGTGCCTCGTGCTCGAGGGCTTTTTGTCTTCATTCCTGCTCTGTCCGTGAGCATGCCTCATCCGAGGGCTTTAGTGCCTCATGCCCGAGGGCTTTTGTGCCTCATGCTCAAGGGCTTTTTGTCATCATTCTTGCTCTGTCCGCGAGCATGCCTCGTCCGAGGGCTTGGTCTTCCTGCTCTGTACGCGAGCATGCCTCATCTGATGGCTTTAGTGCCTCATGCCCGAGGGCTTTAGTGCCTCATTCCTGCTCTGTCCGCGAGCATGCCTTATCTGAGGGCTTTGTCTTCATTCCTGCTCTGTCCGCGAGCATGTATCATTCTAGGGCTTTAGTGCCTCATGCCCGAGGGCTTTTAATGCCTCATGCTCGAGGGCTCTAGTCTTCATTCCTGCTCTTTCCGCGAGAGCATGCCTCATCCGAGGGCTTTGTCTTCATTTCTGCTCTGTCCGTGAGCATGTCTCATCCTAGGGCTTTAGTGCCTAAATAAAATAGCAGGATTTGTTTATACTACGAACTAATTTAACAGTGCAACTTAAGGATTTGACGAGTAAGGAAGTACAACTAAAAATAATACGAGTGATTTAAGATGACAAATATGTGTTTGGGGTTCGAATCCCGCTGGGCGCTGTCGGCTAAAGCTACGGAATATCGTTCCTACATGAAAATCGACTAAATCGCGGTAACTTTCTACCCACTCACGGATTTGCTGTCGCCCTAAACGTTCGTGGGAATCTAAGATCGTTAATTACCAAACGGCGAGGATCGAGTATTTGCTGTCGCCCTATACTCGAATCCTAACGCCTATGAACGGCTTAATCGTTATTTAGCTGTCGCCCTAAACGATGTACCACACATTCGTATCAACACATAGACATATTGAGATAAAGAAGCAATATCATAGAACGATAAATAGTCGAATACACGTGTTCACGATTATCCTACGCCTTAACTACGACATAACCCAACGTTCATCTATTCCCAAACACACAAGAGGATTAGCTACTCATATTGGACGTCACGACAACAAGATTTAAAGGAAACGATGATAGAGAACTCATAAAAACTTCCCTAAGAAGTGAATATGGCGTTTCTGAGGTGGAGCTCTCGTTCCTCGATCGTATGAGCGTAGCTTCGTTGTTGGATCGTCCCTTGAGCTTCTACGAGTCACGAGGCTGCTTCTAGTATTCTTCCTCCTTCCTTTTCTCTAAGTTTTCGTCCCTATGAAGTTGTTTTTGAGTTCTGAGAAGAGCCTCCTTTTTATGCTTCGAAAATAGGCTAAAACCCTGAAATTTGGCACGTTCACGACTTCTTAACGGGCCTTCACGGCCGTGAAGGCGGCTTAAAACCCTATTTCTTGACTTTCTGCCATGAGTCACGGCCTCTTACAATAGGCTTCACGGCCGTGAAGGCGGCTAAAACCCTAAATATTGACTTCTCTGGCACGGGTCACGGCCGCGTGCATCTCGAATCACGGTCGTGACTTCAAGATCTTGAGCTACTGCCGAGATTCATGGCTTCGTACAATGGAGCTCACGGCCGTGAATCAGTACTTGTTCCATATCTTCGTCTACTGCCCCGTTCACGGGTTCTTGCACAAAGGCTCACGGCCGTGACAATGGACAGTGAACTTACTGCCGTGATTCACGGCCACTCGCACAAAGGCTCACGCCGTGACACAAGAAGGGTCTTTTCATCTTAGCTCTCTGCCGAGATTCACGGCCTCTGGCATGCTCAGTCACGGCCGTGACTCGTAAGTGTTTTGCCTTTTGAGCTTACTGCCATCATTCACGACCAATTGCGAGGTGATTCACGGCCGTGACTAGTGACTGGCAGCTTCATACTTCGCCGTTTTTGCGTCGTTTTTGCCTCGTTTTCGTTCCTCTTTGCTCGATAACCATTCGAAGGTCCTACAATATTTAAATGGGTGTAAATAGAGCCAAGAAATGCATGCAATAACCAAAAATATCCTATTATAACCCAGATAAACGTAACAATAAACGTATTAAAATACGTTTATCAAACCTTCCCACACTTAAGCTTTTGCTTGTCCTCAAGCAAATTAGAAGCTAGAAAAGGTAACAAGATAGTGGCATGACCATTCACAATTCACCAACGCCGATGGAAAACACAAAACGGAATCAAGTAAGCAATTATGAACACTGCAACAATAATCGACACTTATCGACACGAATTTCCTTAGCACTACTAATCGAGATCCACACCTCGCAGGGATTCACTCAAATCACTCAGTGTATAGGCTAATAAATCGGTGAATCGCTCAATTCATGCAATAATCTAGTCCAAACCATATGCTTGCAAGTAAATCACACGTCTACTACTTAAAGCAGTTAGTATGAATCAGAAGGTCTTTTTCGGGTTAAATGGGTTCAGATAGTAATGAGGTGGTAATGGAATCACATATGAGTAGCAGTCGTGTCGGTCTTCATGTCATTGTCTAAAGCGCACTACGAATTAGCCTTTCTGGTTACGCCGTCTTCATTTCCTCTTAATTCTGCTGCGTTCCACTATTCCTTTCTTCTTCCAAGTCTCGAAATGAGGGGATGATGTGGAATTCACGAGACTGGAAGATTATCGAAGGAAAGGTTCTTTTCTTGTCATCACAGCAGCTTATTCTCCTCATGCTTCACTTCCACACATTTTTTTTTCTTTTTCTTCTTCCTTTTTTTTTCTTTTTTTTTTCTTCTACAAACTGTTCGCTTCCGGCGGCCCGTCATCTCTGCGCATTTCGACTTTGACATTTGACCTTCACTTCCGCTTAACCCGGGTTCAGATAATCTCTGGAGGCTTATTTAGGTCAGAGGGTTATGATATACGAGGTGTAAGAAATAAATAGTCTTAGGCACAAAGTGGCTAACTACGGTGATCAGTCGTGGTCGAGAACTTTGGCTGTGGACTTATTTCCTAATGCCTTCGTCATATTCATACAAAACATACTATAAGCAATTTCAATGCGTATCAAACAAGCAAGTTCTAGAGAGACGTACATTATGCACTACTCACACAACTAAGAAAAATGAGCAAAAGCTCGTCAGCTCAAACTCTCACAACGGATCATGGGTTATGTGTGTGAATCTCTCAAAGTAATATTATATCTATTCATGCTGAAAAGATTAAATCACTGATGCATGTCTTTATCGCTCACTAGACTCCTAATATGCAATCCACTTCGAGATGAACACAAACAATCATGCCAAATTTCTTTAAATTCGAAAACCACAGCGCATCATAAAAATTGTCAAGTAGATTTCCATCAAAATTCCAACAAAAATCCCCCTCCCCACACTTAAGATTCACGTTGTCCTCAACGTGTAAAATAAATAAAAGGAAGGTAAAAGAATTGGAAAAGAACGTGACTCCCCTGAAAAAAAATGGCGTGGTCCGGCCTGGAACATTTGATGTAGTTGAGCATGGTTGTTGCACCTGAGTTTGAAATATTTTGAGTCGTAGTTTGAATTCGTGTCACGTTTCCTGAAAACATTCAAAAGAAAATTAAACGCACGATGGAAATAAAAAGTAGACAGCAAAACGAGTCATAATCATCAAAAGTGTCTGGATGACTAGACCAAACACACAAAGTGTTCAAAGAAACATCCCAAATGAAATCGGAACTAAGGTGGTGGTGGTGATGGCTGCCGAGGGCGAAGGAACGCCAGTGACTCCTGTGATCGCTTGACTGCGTCGTCCATGGCTTTAAGGGCCTGCTCGTATCGCTGTTGCTCCTCGCGGTAGCGTCGGTGGGCTTCCTCATTTCGACGCTCGTACTCGTCCTGGCGACGCCGAGTCTCCTCGTCGCGTCGAATGGCCTCCTCATGGTAGCGTAGCATGTCCTCGCGCAGTGTGTGAAGGTCGGCGGCTGAGGCAAAAGGAGCGACACCCGAGGATTCGCCCTCGTGATACCCGGACGAATGAGAAGTGCCGGCAGTGTCGGGGTGAACTGGGAATGGCGCCGCGCCCTCGATAGCTAGTTGCTCTGGAACTTCGGGGCCCAGGTCTGTCTGCCCACGATAGACCTCGTGCCAGACGTAGATCTTGTTCGAGCGGGACCAGGTGGGGGCTTTGATCGACATCTTCATCTTCAGCATCATCTCCTCGTTGACCGGATTACGCCCACCCACAATCTCCATCTCTGGTGGATTTGCTGGCCAGTAGTTGAGTCCCTTGATAACCTTCGTAATAAACGGACCCACTGCGATCTTCCCATGACTACGAACATCAGCCTGGGCACTGAAGGCGTAGGCCATGCCCAATCCTAAGTGCACCAGTTGACCACGCTGCATCTTGGCCAAGTAGTACAGATCGCGAAGTCCAATCGCGCCGTGCGAGTCGCCCCTTGGTGCGAGCGAGGTCGAAAGCAACCGGTGGATGTAGCGCAAACCAGGGCTCCTGAGCGAAGAACCTTCGAGGTCTTCACACTAAAGGCAGGTTCGCCGGGTCGCGCGAGTTCCGCCCAATAGGTCTGGCGCTCCGTTGGATACTTAAGGTACTACTTGTAATATGCGTCTGGGAATCGGCCCTGGCCTCCAAAGTATGGTACCCTCAATCCCAGCGCCTTGCAAATATCGTCCTCATCGACGGTGTGCTCCGTATTAAAAGCCCTGAACTTAATTCTGTCCCGCCCGTTGTCATCGAAAGAGTAGGTGGATAAGAACTCCAAGGTTAGCTCCTTATAGGCCGGCTCGTAATGTGGAAGAAGTCGAGCCATCCGCTGAGGGACGCGTAGCCGGCCACCTGCTGCTCGATGTGATACTTTTCCAGCGTGTCGTGGTCAATTTGGTCGGTTGGGATGAACTGCGTATCCTTGGTTGTAACGGGCTTGGTGCGTCTCGTCCTCAAACTGCCCCATAGCTTCTAGCAGTGACATCGTGCGGCTCGTGCCTTGGCCTCGACGTGGACGACTCGTTGATGCAGATGAGCGGCTTTTACCCATAGTACCTAGAAGTCCAAATGTTAGTCGGCGGGAAAACGATAATCAACACAGCTCGACTCGACCAACGTAGCGAAAAAACGAAAATTCCAAAGTATGAACATATAGAAATGCAAAGTGACATTTTGTCGAACACAATATAGACGAGCTAGTACATGCATTCTAAGTTCAATAATCGATTATCCAAGCACATTTTTTAACTTCATTCAATGAATCAACAACAAATAATCCATTAAACGCAACCAATTTCGTCAACAATTTTCGAAAATCCCCAAATTGGAAAATTAGGGTTTATCATTCCCAAATCAAAATTAATCGACGAAATCATGAAATTAATCACACCCAAGGCGTTCAAAGCATATATCCAGCCATAAAGAGCAATACAAACACCAAATTTGACCCAAATTGTAAAAACTCCAATTTCGAAAATTAGGGTTCATCGCCCAAAATCGAAATTAACACACGAAAACTGCAAATCCGTCAACCCCAACATGTTTATAGCATAAATCTAGTAATGAAAGAGCAATATAAACACGAAAATCAACCTCAATCTCGAAGATCGCCTTTAAATCGAAAGTTAGGGTGGCGATAATACATACCTTTTTATTTTACCGAATTAAAAGTGTGAATCGGTGTTCTTTGTTGGTGTCGCCGGGATAGATTCGACGGTAGGCGGTTACGCGGCGGCGACGTGGTCGGAATTTTGTTTTTGGGGTGATTAGACGAGAATTTTGTGAATGTTGTGTGGTTTTCAGTTGTGAAATAGACGAAGAAAAAACGATGGTATGGGGTTTAAAAGGTTGAAATCGAAAGATTCACGGCAGTGAGTGTATATCCCACAAGCCGTGAAACGGAGCAGAGAGCTCCTTGTCCTATTCACGGCCGTGACTATTTAGTCTAGGGCCGTGAATGTGGGCAGTGAGTTAGGCCGCTGAAATCACGGCCGTGACTCATGAGACACGGGCCGTGACACCCTTTGTTATTATTATTATTATTTTTATTATTATTATTATTAGTATATTTTATATATATTATTTGTTTATTATTAATTTATTTTATTTTTATTATTTTTATTATTTTATTATTATTATTAATATTTTTTTATTATATTATTATTTTTTTATTTTTATTTTTTTATTTTTATTATTTTTATTTTATTTTTTTATTTTTTTGTTTTTTTTAATTTCCCGCTAGAGTCACGGCCGTGAGATATACTCCTCTGGCCGTGACTAGGGACAGTGATCGACATGATTGTTGTTCAATACTTCACGGCCGTGAGTCGTTAAGCAAATGGCCGCGAAGCTTGGCAGTGGCCGTTGTTTTATAGTTCACGGCCGTGAGTAGTAAGCCTACAGGCCGTGAACGCTGGCAGTGTATGTTGTCACGCCAAATCGCGGCCGTGACTCTGGAGTCATTGGCCGTGACTTCAAGTTTTTTTTATTTTATTATTTAATATACATTTTAATTATGATTGACACGCAATCGACGAATTTTTTTTTTCGAGAACGATTTGCGCGATGAAAAAATCTGATAATCGACAAAGGAAATATCACTTTCTCACGTGGCGTCAAATCTTCCAAGTCAAAAATTCGTCTGTATCATTTAATTGATTGCCGGGTATGATAATGATATTTTTGTGCCACTCATGCCTATAAATAGACATTGGTAGAACAATACAATATCATCATCTACCATAAATCCCACGTCTTCAACAATCTTATTTTCAAATTTCGGGGTTAGCTAACCACTATGAATTGGGGACAGCAGCAGGGTCGTGAGAATGAGAGTGAAGAATATACAAGGTTTCGTCATAATTTAGATATGCTATCACTCTACCTTGTTCTTCTTTTGGGTTTGTTTGGAGTTTTACTTACTTTTGTGTGTTGGGTTATTACAAGGTGCACTTGTGTGTAACCCGCCCTTATCAAGCAAAAATAAACTATTGTTCTGTCTTTTGTGTTTTTCGCAGTTTTAATTTGCTTTTGTGTTGGTCTTTCACACGTTGTAATGGTATTAACCATCGTTTATTAAGTAAAACTATCGTTCTTATCTCGTCTCTAGACTCTGCGTTATGACCATCCTCAATATTCGAAATAAATTGACTATTATTTAAAATCTTAGTGTTGTATTATTGTTATTGTTTTTAATATATAGTTTTAGATTATTAAAATCTTTCTTTTTTTTAATGCCTAAAACATAAATAAAAATAAAAAATACCTGGGTTGCCTCCCAAGAAGCGCTTCTTTTAACGTCTCAGCCTGACGTACCTCACATGCTCTTACGCTGGCTGGAAGTCGAGGATAATACCTCCTTGTCGCTCAAGTCTTCCTCGCCTCCATGGTAATGCTTCAAACGATGTCCGTTTAGCTTGAAAACGCCCTGTCCCATACCTGAAATCTCAACAGTACCGTACGGAAAAATACGAGTGACAGTGAACGGTCCTGACCACGTGATCTAAGCTTGCCTGGAAAAAGCCTAAGTCGAGAATTAAAGAGGAGGACTTGGTCCCCTTCTTGAAACTCTCGTCTGTGCCTAATTTTGCTATCATGGTAGGCTTTTGAGCGCTCCTTATACATTCTAGCGTTATCATAAGCCGATAAACGCCACTCATCTAACTCATTAATTTGGAGTTGCCGCTTTCTGTCGGCTTTCCCCAAATCCATGTCCCATGACTTGATTGCCCAATAGGCTTTATGTTCGATTTCTACGGGGAGGTGGCATGCCTTCCCGTAGACCAATCCAGTGTAGTGCCTATTGGTGTCTTATACGCAGTCCTATACGCCCAAAGTTTAAGCTTATTCGCCCACTCTTTACGGTTCCCATCTATAATTTTCTCAAGAATACGTTTTAATTCGCGGTTCACTACCTCTACCTGACTGCTAGCCTGAGGGTGATACATTGAGGGCTCATAGCCTTGGAAAGGTTAATCCCATGTCGCATAAGCAGGAACCATTTCTTAGAGTTGTCCATATTATATCGCTTCAGGACATTGAGTGGATAAGATGTGTCTAACACCATACCGCTCTAATGTACGTGAAAATTGGATGTTGCAGAAATGAGTGCCTCTATCGCTAATGATGCATCTAGGTGCCCCAAATCGTGAAAATAATGCTCGTAAAAATCGAACAACAACCCTAGCATCGTTCGTGGGTAAAGCTTGCGCCTCGGCCCACTTAGACACATAGTCCACAGCAACTAGAATGTACTTATTATTATACGAGCTAGGAAACGGACCCATGAAGTCTATACCCCAAACATCAAAAATCTCACAAGCTAAAATAAAGTTTTGAGGCATTTCGTCGCGTTTCGAGATATTACCTGCGCGCTGACATTGATCACAAATGTCAACCTACCGTTGGGCGTCCCTAAAAATCGTAGGCCAATAAAAACCGCTTTCCAGTACCTTCTGAGCTGTTCGATTGGCAGCATAATGCCCTCCAGTTGGTCCGCTATGGCAATGCCCTAGAATCTTCGTCGTCTCGGGGGAAGCAACACATCGTCGTATCACCTGGTCTGCACATCACCTGAAAAGATACGGATCTTCCCAAAAGTAGTACTTCAAGTCAGAAAAGAATTTATTCTTTTGCTGACTCGTGTACCCCTTTGGTAGAATCCTCGCAACAAGATAATTAGCATAATCTGCAACCAAGGAGTATCGTCACTTACCACTTGAATTGAATACAAATGCTAGTCTGGAAATGTGTCTTGAATTGCTTTTTCGTCCTTGTTGTGGATTTTGGACTCTTCTAGTCGGGAAAGGTGATCCGCCGCCAAATTCTCTGCTCCTTTCTTGTCACGGATCTCTATATTGAACTCTTGAAGTAGCAGGATCCATCTGATTAGCTGAGGCTTGGCGTCCGGCTTTGCTAGTAAATACTTAAGGGCAGAGTGGTCAGTGAAAACAATAACTTTCGATAAAATAAGGTATGACCTGAATTTATCGAAGGCAAATACGACAGCTAAGAGCTCCTTTTCCGTGGTCGTGTAGTTGGCTTGGGCTGCGTCTAACGTCTTACTGGCATAGTCGATTGGCCTGAAATGGTTGTCTTTGCGCTGCCCTAGCACGACTCCCACTACGTAATCACTAGCATGGTTGTTACGAGTCGAAGTGAGTAAGCGCAGTTTCGCCCAATCGTAGAAACTCGTATACATACCATAGGAATCCTCACGGTCTAATAACTAGTTAAAATATATAGCTTGTTTGTCGTTCGATCGAGCTAGGGGGATTCGAAGTCTCAAATACGTTCGCTTTTATAAATCGTCTCAACCCGTTATCGCTTTCTAATCAAATTTATATTTTTGTGTTTATCGTTATTTATATTTTTATCAAATAAAAAATATTCACTAGAATATTTAAACGACGGTTTTCTAAATTATATAGTTCCTTTGGGGTCGATACTCGAACACTTGCCATTTCTATGCTATTTTCTTTAGGTACACTTGCCTGTTGAGCGTAGGATAGTTGTCGATATTTGTTTTATTTTATTACTCGATCCGCTCGATCAAGTTTTTGGCGCCGTTGCCGGAGAACTATTGATATTTGGAAAACTTTAGTTTATTATTCTAGCTCTATTATTATTATTATTATTATTATTATTATCATTATTATATTATTATTATTATTTTTATTACTACTATTACTATTATTGTTATTATTATTGTGTGTCAGTTATTATTATTATTTTTTATTATTATTACTATTATTATTATTGTTATTATTATCATTATGGTTAGTATTATTTACGAGTATTTTTTTTCGCTTTTATTCTAGGTAAATCAGAGGCAAAGTAATCGCCATAAATGTATGACCTCACCGACACAACCGCGCTCAATGCTAAGTTCGACGTCCTACAACAACAAATTACAGCAAACAGCCTTCAGATCCAGACCTTAATGAATGCAGCCTTACTACATCTTACAACGAAGTCAGCCGTCACAGTATAGTTGCAGCATGCCCCGATGATTCCTACAGCTTTTGTGCCTCCTTGTTCATACCCTACATATATCCCTCAATGCACTACTTGCGGTGGAAGCCATGATTCAACTGAATGTCTAACCACTCTCTCGATGGACTGCGTCGAGTATATGGGGAACTACCAAGAGGAACAAGTTTTTCCCCAAGTTCATCCGAACATGAGCTACGGAAATCATCAACAAGCTCCTCCAATATTTCAAAATCAAAGAGCTCAAGCATACCAAGGCGTAAATGCTAACGAAATTCCGGAGGCTCGTTTAGATAAGCTCAAAGACATATTTTCCGTGTTAATGGAGAAGCTTGATTCTCGCTTGGATAGTCAAGAAGTTCGGCTGCAAGCTGGAGAAATAGCTGAAACTATCCAACAACGCAAGCTAAGTGGATTACCTATCAATAAGGAGACAAAACCGAAGGAGTATTGGCATGACGATACACCAAGGAGCAGGGAGGAGGTTGCCCCAAGATCAGCGGTCGACATTTACCAACCAAAATCCCATTTCCGGCAGCCCTAACACGGGGAATACCACAAGATTCATTTGGAAAATATCTTGTCGAGAAGAGCACCAAGAAAGAAGCTGCGAAGAAGAACAATGTCGAAATCCATGAGGAGAAAGTAGAAGAGCAAGTGAAGAAAGTGGTGGCGAATAGCGTGACGGAAGAAGCTCATGTCAAGGAAGAACAAGTTGACAAAGAAAAAGAGGTCACAACTAAGCCCCCTGTCAAGGCGAATCAACCGGAGATCCCATACCCAACTATGCTAAACAAGGATATGGTTTTCGATGAATATGGTAAATTTCTTTCTCGTCTCAAGAAAATACATATTAACTTACCGCTTGTAAAAGGTCTTGCACAGGTACACCAATATGTGAAATACCACAAGGACTTACTCACGAACAAATTGCAGCTCGGTGTTGTTTCTACTATTTGTCCTCGAAGGAATGTGCTAGTAACAAGTGATAGAATTATTATTCCTGCAGGTTTCTTTATTCTTTATTCAGAAGAGGTTGAGCATTCACCCTTGATCTTTGAGGGATCATCTTTAGCCGCAAACATGGTAGATGTTAAGAATGGTAGTTTGAAGTCTAGGATGGATGGGGAGAAAGTAACATTTAGCACTCCGGATAATAATTGCAAGCATGCTTATGAGTGTTACTTTTTAGATGTCATTGATCAAACTACCATGTTTCCTTTGCTAGATACATCGCAGGTCACTGTGAAAAATATGAGAATTATTAAGGGAAGTAAGGAGGTTGATAAAGAGAGGCGCGCATTCGAGGGACCGCCACATTTGGAGCTAAATAACCCGGTTGTCGTCTCGTCAATAAACGATGTCTAGCTAAAACACATTAAAGAAAGCGCTACTTGGGAGGCAACCCAAGCTTTATATAATTTTATATTATCTTTATATTTGCACTTTCAGTTTTAATGTTTGTGTTTGAGTAATCGCAAGGAATTCAAAATCTCAAGTGTGGGAGGAGTCGTACAAAACATGCACATCGAACTATTCAGGGAAGTTCGCTTATCTATCTTTTTCCTCTTCTGTGTGTTACATTATTTTTATGTTAAGGGCAACATAAATCTTAAGTGTGGGGAGGGGAATTTCTGCAAAATTAAGGCGAACATGTTATATATGTGCATTGTGCATGTCTTGATTTTTGGAAAGAAAGAATTTCGAAAATTGGCATGAATTTTTCGAAAATCATGTTTCTTATCGATCAAATGATGATTTCATGTTAGAAATTGTGTGAGTAATTAGGATACATATGCGTGTCGACCTCTTTCTTACATGATTAACTTGGCGATACCTGATAGATTCGTACATATAATCCTATTTTTGTGAGCTTCTTGAGCCTACGAGCTTTTTGCTCATTTCTTCGGTTGTGTGAACATGCTTAATTTATTTCTCTTCAGAACTTGCTTGTGTATTGCGTGTTGAAACTACTTAAAGTGATATTGTGTGAAAATGAGGAAGACACTAGGAATTCAGTCCATAGCCAAAGTATCCAACCACTGGCCCCTGTAGTTAGCCACTTTGAGCCTGAGCCTTTTATTTGAGAAAACCCGGGAATTATAAACCGCTGACCTGAGAAGCTTTCAGATATCATCTTACCCGATCTATAGAGAAAGTGGAGGTTGAGTGCCAATGTCGAAAAGTGTAGCCCGATCGTTGTTCAAAAAAAAAAAAAAATTCCTTTAGATAATCTGTTATTAAGAACTCCTCCATCGAAAATCTTTCACTCGCAAAGGGACTGAGAGAAGAGGGGCTTAATGACACGAGAAGGGGAATTAGAAACGTGGGAAAGATGTTAAGAACCATTACTTCGATAATCTCTCATGCTCATAAAAAAAAAAATGAGAGAAGAACGGCTTAGCCAAGGTTGAAAAAAAAACATCAAAGACGGCAAGAGCTAACCACGATGTATGCGGTGCGCTAGCAAACAACGGCACGGCACCGACATGACGACTTTGATATTGTCGATTGAAGTTTATTCTCCAATATAGTCAGCTGAGCCCTACTATAACCCGGAAAAGACCTTCCGATTCACACTTGATCATTGAAAGTGGTAGATTTTCGAATCACTTGCAAGATTATGGTAGAGATTAGATTAGTGCATGATTCGAGAGATATCACTAACATCTTAACCCATACACTTCTTGAGTGAATCTCTGTGAGGTGCGAATCTTGATATGTGTTCCTAAGGAAGTCTTGTGGTTAGTCGTTGGTTTCAAAGATGCTTTCCGACTTTACTTGCATTATCGCCTACGTGATTTCGTTCTTGATAGATACGCTGCGTGATCATTACCCATAACATAGTTTCTTTATTATTTTTCCTGTGTCTAAATTTAGTTATTTTATTCCGTTGAGCCTCCAAAGTGAGCTCGCCTCAAAACGCTACAACTCACTGTCTTCTTACTGTATTTTTTGAAGGAAAGTTATAGCGAGTTTTGATCACGAACAATGAATTCGAGTTTTCACGTCAATAAGACCAAAGAGATGGAAATTATTAAATTGTATTTTTTTTTTCACCCTTCCCACAACTCTACGACAGTATCCTACATTTCCTCTTAATTAAGTTATCTTATCAACTTATATTATTTATACATAATTAACCCATGTTTCTTCTATTGGAAAACTTGAATAATGGTACAAAAATACGGAGCGTATTTTTTATTTCGTCATATTACATTGTTTATATAGTAAAAAACTACTAAAGTATCTTGACCCAATAAGTTCAGTCCAGTTTAACAGAGCCCAAACCAAAGCCCAAGTATCTTGACGATAGATATGTGACAAAATGTTCACGAATGAAACCCTAGAGGCAAGCCCGTTGGATAAACACTAGTTATTTACACATTACACCCTTGACTTTCATCGAACTATCATATCGGCATTTTCATTGCATCATCTCTTTTAACAGAGCCTTCGAGTTCGAGCTTTCACCAATATCTTCTTCTACCAAACAAAAATCAGAAAATAACTAAAAGCCATGGTCTGTGTAGTGGAAGAACGGTCTGTGTATGTTTTTAACAGTTATATGGCTGCATAAGTGAAGTGTGGGGATTTCCATTTTGCTGGCAAGGTATTCGATTATATGCTTGAAAGAAATGACGTGGGACATAGCACAATGCGCGGACCTATGTATGCATATCCAAATCGTGTAGCAGAATAATTCATTGAGCTTGGTCGATAGCTACGCGTTTGTGTGATCACAGCTGCAACTACACGCTTGTGTGATCAAGGCAGAGTAGGTAAATTTAGGTACTTTTCACTTTGATGCTCGTGGTGGTGATTTGGGGGTTCCTTCAATGTTTTTGTTCGAATACAATGTCACGATTTGATTCCTTGGACAAATATGATCAGCGCTTGTTTGCAATTTTGATGGAACATGTGTTTTTTCCATGGTGGCTCCAATGATTTCTGACGAACTTTACAACGAGTTCATTGTATGCTAGCTTAAGTGCTTGTGATGAAGACAAAGAATTAAGTTTCGTGCAGTTGCATGGTCCTGCTATGAAATAATTATAGTCAGAAAATATATATCGGAATGCTATACATCGATAAATATTAGTGTAATAGAGGACGCCAGAAACAGTTTTTGTTCAATTTGCAAATTGTCAAAGGGATATATTTGTCAATGTACATGTATAGAAATAAGATATCAATTAACTTTTGGGAAGTAAACGGGGCATTAGCTGTTTTATGGGTTCAAGATATTTGTTTGTGGTTTCCGTTTGTTATAAATTAGTCAAGTGAACCAATAAGTCCAATATTAAAAAAAAACAAATACAAGGTTAAGTAATTTTAATAAATCCAATTACCAAGCCCCATTCTTATGTACAAATCAAGTTAATATCGAGTCCTTTTCCTCTCGTGTTGGAGTATTAACTTTTATCTGGTAACTTTGTTATACTTACTGATTGACCATTCATGTTCGTAGTCGGTTTATTGGGCTTCAAAAGCAAGTTCTTCTTGGTGTGATTATGTCTAATTGTTTCGTGCCTGAAGTTTTTTGTAGTATTGTATTCAACAGCTATCTTATTTTTCACACCGAAACTTCGCCTTTCGAAAGAGGATTAAAATGTTTGGCGCTGAGTACTCTGCAAGTGCGGAAGAAGGTCACATTATCGACCTATTACCTTCACTGGGCGCGACAATGCAGACTACTACTGATCTTCCTCCTTATATCATCTCGCCTTATGGGTTATATAGGTATCTTTAACTTACTTTGCGTTGCGAGTTTTTATTTCCTTTCCCTTAGTTTCCGTGTTGTATTGGTGTAAATTTATTATTTTGTTTTTATTTAATTTGTCTTTGTGTTATATGTGAAAGTTTGTTTGAACAATATGTTTTGGATAATTTTTCTCAAATGTATAAAAGTAGAATTTTGTTCTGTTTGTAGAGGTATATCATAGATATATAGTTTTACAACATTCAACTATTAACTTTTTGCCGCTAAACGACTTCAACTTTTAAATTTTTTTTTTTGCAGGATGTGGGAAAGGGTTATAGCAATAGCAGCCATATACTCGGCCATCGTCGTTCCACTTCAATTTGGATTTCTAAATGAGCCAAATGAAACGAGTATTTTATCGCATTTTGATTTTCTGATTCTTGCGTTGTTCGTTTTCGATTTTGTGGCGACTTTTTTTGTGGCTTATATAGACGAAGTCACACTTATTCCCGTCGATCGACCCCGGATGATTGGAAAAAGATATTTGAAATCTTGGTTGATACCTGACCTTATTGCAATCACTCCATCTCAATTTATAACATCTTTACTCCCATGGGCTTATGGGTCGACAACAATGTTTCGCCTGTGTCAACTAAGGAGACCGGGGGCGTTGTTTGCACGGTAATTCTTTGTGTTTTTTTAATACTAAATTTTATTTTCTTCTTAAACATGTCTCAATCTTTTTACTGTTTTTTTAGTATTGTGACATTATTTAAATTTTGAAAACAGGTTGGAGAAGGACATAAGGTTCAATTACTTTTTGGTGCGATCCTTCAAGATGATATTTGTAAGTTTAGTTATGAGGATCAACTTGGTAATTTTGTTGGATAGCTACGAATACGAACACTTTCGTCACTTTTTGTATAAATGCAGGTCACTATTTTTGTGGTGCACCTTGGTGGTTGTCTCTACTACAAAATTGCTTTCAATTATCATGACCACCAGAAAACGTGGATTGGTAATAAAATGCCATATTTTCATAAGGAAAGCTTTTGGGTTCGATATGTCACTTCAGTATACTGGTCCAGCACGACGCTTACCACTGTTGGGTACGGCGATTTTCATGCTGCTAACACTCGAGAGAAGTTGTTTAACATGTTTTTCATGTTATTCAATTTGGGATTAACATCATACTTAATCGGAAACATGACGAACCTGCTGGTTAATAGTAGGACTAGGACTCAAGAATTCGTAAGTAGCTTTCTATATTTTTTTGAATTACTAATGACAATTTTGATTGATTAATTACTTAGTTGTCTTCATTTTCTATGATAGAGAGACAGGATTTTGGTTGCTATGCATTTCGCAAAGAGGAATCGGCTATCCGTTCAATTGGAAGACGAGATAGCCGACCACCTTCGATTGAAATTCAGATTAGAATTAGAGAAATTGCAACAACAACAAATTCTCTATGTGCTTCCAAAGGCAGTTCAGGCAAAAATTGCGCGTGAGCTTTTTAGCTCTATCGTCAAACAAGTTTACTTATTTCAGAGTGTCTCTGCAATCCTATTAGAACAAATGGTAATACAGTGTATCTAGCGACAGACTTCAACTTTATCTTTAAATAGGTTAAATGTTTGACAAATTTTTCTTTTCTCGGAAAGATATCTCAAATGAAGTCGGAGTATTTTCCTCCTGCTAAGGACATTATTTTGGAGAATGAAGCGCCACTCTATTTCTACATTATCGTGACAGGGGAAGTGGTAAGACTTGTTCTTGAATTTGTTTGCTGTCATTCATTAAGTTTTTCATGACATACATTTTCCAATTTGGCTTTGAGCTAAGCTCTCGATTTTATTTTCACAGGAACTTTCGGTTATGAGAGACGGAGTCGAAAAGGCAAGTAATATTTGAATTCGACATACCTTAATATTTCAAGCAAATTAAAACATTGAAATAAACGACAAAACACAGGTCTTCGGAACGGCAAAAACCGGTGACCTTCTTGGCGAGGTTGGCTTTCTTTGTTGTGAGCAACAACTCTTTAAAGCACGTACGAAAGTGTTGTGTCAGTTACTGCGTATTAGCCGTAAGAAGTTTGAGGGCGTTGTTAAAGGAAAGGTGGAAGATGGGTCGCAAATCATGAGTAATCTTCTTAATGTGCGTATGACTAAATGTGAATGATCCTGTTTTTGTACAGTGAAAAGATGTCTATAATTGCTCTTTTTTACTTCTTTCTTTTTCTTCCTTTCAGCATCTCAAAGGACTAGAGCATCCATTAATCGTGGATGTTTTCACCCATATTAAGACTACGATCGCGACAGGAAGATCAGTCATTCCTCTGAGTCTATGTTATCTTGCACAGAAAGGATATGTTGCCTTGATGGATAGCCTGTTAGGAGAAAGTAATAGTCGTGTAGACGAACGAGATAATGAGGGAAGAACAGCATTGGTTAGTACATGTCATATATCTCTTTTAGCAAATACACGCATATCATTCGATTGATTTATTTTGTTTTATTTTTTCTTTTCAATGGTTCAACTTTCAAGTATATTGCGGCATCGAAAGGATACGAAGAATGTGTGAGACTTTTGTTGAGGTTTCAAGCTGATAAAAACATAGGTGCGTATTTTTTCTTCTTCTATGTTCTATGGTATGACGGACCAGAACATTTAGTTGATAAAATAAGGGCAGGGCAGGGTATATTATTCGATATAATCCGCTCATGAATTTTGCTTATGTAATTATAAATTGGTCGGATGACTCATTTATGTTTACCGTGGAACGTAGATTGCAGCAGCATCCCTGAGTTTACAACCTTAATGTTTCATGGAGTTTATCCGTTTCTAAACTATTCATTCCCTATTTTCTTTTTTGTCACCATAAGGGAAGCTATATCGTAACATGTTCTACTACGTGACAGATTGTAAGGGCAGCCTACCTTTATGGGAGGCCATGATGAATGGCCACAAACCTGTGGTCGATCTCTTAAGGGCCAACAACGCGAATCTAACCACCGCCGGAGACGTGGGCATGTTCTCTTGCAAGGCCGTAGAAATGGGCAGGCTTGATCTTCTACAAGAGATTGTAAGGTTTGGAGGAGACATAAAGCTTCCCAGGAAAGGAGATGGCAACACTGCTCTGCACATTGCAGTTGGAACAAAAGACTATGCGATCATACAATATCTCCTGGAACAAGGTCTGAGCCTCGACCAAGTAAACAATGATGGACTTACCCCCATTCAAATGGACACGGATGACATATTACGCAAGTTTGGTTTACCTACGTAGTGATTTTAATTTGTGTCAAGGAAAAATACATCATTTTAGATTAATTGTTGCAGTAACATTTCTTTAATGTTTTGTGGTGTAATGCGGGCTTCCAACAAACAGCTAGTAGTTCAGCCCCGCACTCAGAGTATGAGTTTGCTTCTTTCATTGCAGCTGGAGATTTTTTGTTTTACAAATACTGATAAAAGAACACAACTAAGTAACAACAAGATACACATGACGAAAGAGGTTAGCTGACCCTCCCTGCCTTTTGTTCGTCGATCCAAGGTCTCACTGAAGCACTTCCAGTTCAGGCCCATATTTAATTGAGTGCAATGGCCGCGCTTCTCAGTGGTGGGTTCCGGCGAGGACATGACAATATAGCCGACTGAATTTTGTGTCTTTATCTTCATAGGTTGACTTCATAAGGTGGAGAAATTTTGTTCCAGTACATCGCGTGCAACCCCGAGCAACTCAGCAGCAATTGCCAAGGCTCGCCCTTTGCTTGTGGACCTTCTTTTGCTTCCCGCCTCTCAACAGCAATTACCTCCTATCGTCGTCTTTGTCGTCGTCCTCAGATTCAGATCTCGACGAACAAGATTGGCACTCCGATTGAATAATTGGATTTGATTTTTCATTTTCTACACGCAATCAAAGTCATGTTTTGTAAAAAAGAAAATCCACGGTTATTGAGATTTGTTTGGGTGGGGATTGACATGGCGGGCGAACCCTTACGTGGAAGGAATTCATCACTTTAAATTTGTGCGATTTTTTTTGGGATCTTACTGTAAACTTGATGGTCAAAGGCACGAGCAGCCATGTTTGTATCTCTGAGCTGTGTATTCTCAAAAATCATATCTTGTTTAAGGCTGCTTTGATTCTGAGATTATTCAGACTCAAACTATGCATATGTGGCGACCTAATAGGGTATGCGCAGCTGCTTACAGATTCTTTTTTTCTGTGAATAGGGGGAAAAATGACATCTTTCCTTGAGAGAGCTGCGTTTTTATTTAGCATCCGTAGGTAGGCTACTTTACTAAATTTAATGGATGAAAAATAAGAAATTGCAGATATTATGCAAAGGGAGAAAATTATAGAATTGAAAAACAAAAAGAAAAACCGAGGAGCAGCAGGTGAACGTTGGCGTTTCAAACAAAACAGGTGAAGATGGTGACGACGATGAAGAGTGTTGCAGCTTGCAGCTGCTTTGACGCCAACCTCAATACCTATTCGCCCGATTACTATTCAATTCAACAATCACCGTTTCACTTCATTAATTCGACCCTATTCCGTTAATTTGGAAGATGCGAATCGTTCTCTCATCCTTTCTCAATCCTCTTCCTTCTCCAAACCTAGATTTACGCACATCCTCTACTTCATCCACGCAGGTACTTACGTTTTTCGTTCTATTTTATTTAGAGCTCAGTTTCCAGTATGTGCTTCCTTTTTTTGGTTTGTTTGTTAGTTTTTGTGGTTTTTAGTTCGACTTTTCGTTTGTATTTCGTTTAGATTATGGCCACGTCCGATGCCAGTGATGAACTCGACATCTATCAGCTCATCCAAGCTCACCAGGTTCAGAGTTCATGGATATCTATTAATTAATGTTTTGTGCCATTTCCTTGTTTCTTTTTTTTTTTTTTTGTTAGGACTGTATTGTGGTTTTGAATTTAATTTCTGGTAATTTGGTTCAGGAAAAAGCTGCGAGGCTTCCTCCTATTGAGGAAGTCGACACTTTTGCATCACACCACGTGTGGGGTTCTTTGTACGTTCTCTTGGTCGGGGAATTTCTTTCGATCCTGGAACTGAAGTTTACTAAAGTCTCATGCTTGCTTGATATGATTTGGATGCCAGCCATTCTTCACTTGATCCATGAGTTTTATGCTCATTCACGGCACATCGAATGAATCCACTATGATGTGCTCTTTTTTGCTCTATTAGGTAACTTATTTGGAAACTCTAATATTCTTATGCTGAAAGGGTTCATTTTGTTCTACTTATCGCATATCATTAACAACAGAAGCACGAAGGTTATCCATCGTCATCATGGTTGACTTTGCTTGTGATGCTTCGGGCTCTCCATTGTTGGCAGTTAGCAGCCTGGCAGTTCATACCAAGGTTTGTGTATAATCATCAGCAAGTATACTACTTCCTCTTATGAAAACAATTGTTGTGACGAACGAAGATGATTGCAGTTGGAAGATGAGTCATTGTTTAGTTTTCTGTTGTGAAAATTCCTGAAGCTTTGTGATTTATTGTGCAGGACCTTTTAGCAAATCCCAAGTGCTCTTTGCTTGTTTTAAAGGACCCAGAAGGTAGGACTGACCTAGTTATTATCGTCCATGGCGATGCAATAGCCGTGAGTTTGACCTTTTTTACTTTACCTTCTCAAGATTCAGCTAGTAGACGGTTGCCAACTTGTTTAACGGCCATCTATTCCAGTGTTATATTCTGATGGGACTGAAACATTTTCAATATTTACCGTAGGTCAGTGACCAAAACAAGGAAGCTGTCCCTACTGAATATTTGGTGAAGCATCCTGATGCATTTTGCGCATTTTCAACTACGTCCCCCCTCAAATTCATTTTTTGTTTTTGGGGAAAGCTGTCTGAATTCGATGTTGAAAGGGAGAAAGAGTGTGGAATTTGATAGAGAAAAGACGACGGTAGGCGATAATAACAGAATAGATAACTTTTATTAATGACGAAGAACGAAGAACAAAGAGATTAAGCGATACTAATAGCTAAATCCGAGAGTTCAAGAACCAAGAACTCCGGCCCTCACGATCCGATAGTCAAAGACTACGGCCCTCAAAAATCCCAAAATAAACCCGATACCCATCTTCTACGAAACTGACGCCTATATATAGGACTAAAATCAATATTTGAACTCCTAATAAATCTCAAATACTAAATACTAAATCAAACCTAATTAAAATTCAAACTTAAAATAAATAATAATACTAATTATAGACTCTTAACACTATCCACCCCTCAAAAACAGCCTTGTCCTCAAGGCGGAAATTTGGGAATTGGTGGCGTCGATGATGGTTGTCTTGTAATCAGTGATAGTAGGTGAATTCGTGTCCGGCCTGACTCGCTTATCACTCTCCTCTTCTTCCTCTTCGTCTTCCCCTGCGATAATCATTTGGGAATTGGTGGCGTCGATGATGGTTTCCTTTTTTGGTTGACTTACAAAATAATTTTCTTCACAAGTCCAATTCGCAAACTCAGTTATACCGATCTTCATTTCACAATCCTAACTTATAGAATTTAAGTTTTGCACCTTCTTGAAACGATTTTTCGTAGTCTATAGTCCCAAAATTTATTTTCGCATCTTAACATTTCATTTGCGTACTATCACTCCGAAAATCTAAATTATAGTACTTTCGAACCCGAAACATTATTTTTTCGAAATTGATTTCAAACCCAAAACATAATATTTTTGGCAAATTATAAAAAAAAAGTTGTTGGTGACATTTTTTCGAAGCTTTCGACACCACTTCAAACTTTTCGGTGTCCGCAAAAGTCTTTGACACTTAGAATTCCGAAACATCACAATATTTCAAAACATATTAAAAATTTTTCAGCAAAGAATTTCCAAAAGGCAAAAAATTCTCAAATCTACACTAAGCATATTAACGACAGCGTGTCCAACTAAATTCTCAAATTTTGTAAATAACTTATATAGATTTTTATATTTTTAATTATAATTTTAGGTGGAATTAAATTTAATAAAATAAATAAATTATTATTAAATTGTTCGGATTAAATTATAAACACTTTCCAATTTAAAATCTCCTTTTTTTTTTAATTTTTCACTCTTTTTATTTTTTTCCTCTTTTCGTTTATTTTTTTTTATTTCTGACGGGCTAAGCCCGCCAAGTCCGCGGCCCGCCCAAGGGCTGGGCGGGCCTACCATCCTCAGGCCCTACTAAAGGCGGGCTTACCCGCGCCCGCCCCGCCAATGGGCGGGCTTTGGTGGGAAACGAGCTGGCCGGCCCAGCCAGCCCGTTGACAGTTGTCGCCAACGATTAAGTGGGGACCACTTGATAATGGCTCGGTTTTTTTTTTTTTTTGGTATAATGAATTTTCATTTACCACTCCCTCAAGGCAGGGTCATGTACAAAACCCTCTATTGTCACCAACTATGAACATATATACAAAAAAATGTCATACTTCGCCACTTTCTTAACTCCCACGAAAGACTTGATTCTCCACAGCATTTCTTCTTTTATCATTTGGAACACCTGCTCAGCCGTTCTCCATCCTTCAGCATTATGCACTTTCTTGTTCCTTCATGCCAGATAGCATAAAGCATGGCTGCCATAGAAACCAATCTAATTCTGTGTTGGACATTACACTTCCCACCCATAGGCTTCAGCCAGATCCTCATCTCCTAAATTGTCCTCACATCAGCATCACACCTCAAGGGGGTGGATAGTTTCACCAGTAAATCTTGGCTATAAGAGCAGTCTGTGAATAAGTGTCCAGTAGACTCCTCAGCAGCCTCACACAGTCGACAGCCTGAGTGAGTGGTCAGTCACCATCTAAGTAGTCTTTCACAAGTTAGGAGTCTCTTTTGAAGTAATAGCCATAGAAATAATGCATGTTTAGGGATATTAAATTTGTTCCACACAACATTACAGTATGGGAATGGATCAGGTTCCCCCTTGAGCCAGTTATACCCAGACTGGACAGAGTACTGACCATTGGCAGAATACAACCAGCTCGTCCCCAGGTATCCCATCCTGAATTTTTCTTTAAGTCTATGCAGTTTTCTCCAATGCCAACACGAGTCACTAGCAGGTTTGAAGTCCCCAGAAACTAGTACTTTTTAGATATATCACATTTATCCACTTGATCCAAAGGGAGTCTGCGTCCAAGGTGATATCCCATACCTGTTTTCGAGCAGGAGCCTTATTCCAAGTTTCACAATCCCTTAGATTAAGCCCACCTTTGTTCCTAGGCCTACAGATTCTGTCCCAGCCCAGCAAGGCAGTGTACTTGCTTTGTCCTCTGTTACCCCACAAGAATGCTCTACAGATTCTATCTATCCCACAAGAATGCTCTACAGATTCTATCTATCTCCTTAGTGACAGACTTGGCCAGGAAGAACACAGATCCCCAATACCCGTGGGTGGCAAGTAGGACAGCATTAATCAAGCATAGTCTGCCCGCATAAGATAGGTTCCTTGAGGACCAGCTTTTTTAAGTCTAGCAGTGATCTTCTCAACCAAGGTTTGGCAAGAAGTCCTATTCCATTTAGTAGAGGAAATTGGAACTCCTAAGTACCTCATGGGGAACTTACCTGCCTTGAAACCAGTAAGGAGAAGAATCTGATCAGCAACTTCTTTCTTGACCCCAACCATATACAGATTGGACTTATTCTGGTTGGCTTCCAATCCAATAGTTAATTTGAATTGATCCAGAACTTCCTTTATCACAGTCACTGTCTCCATCTTTCCTTTGCAAAAGATCATTAGATCATCTGCAAAAAAGAGATTTACCAAGTTAATATGTTTGCATAGAGGTGATGCCTGAATCTGGGATCCTTAGCAGCTAAAAGCAATTTCCTAGTGCGGTATTCCACAGAGATCACAAAAGGCAGAGGTAGTATAGGGTCACCCTGCCTCAAGCCCCTTGCTCCTGTAAAGCAACCCACTTGATTCCCATTAACGGAAACTGTATAAGAAACAGAGGAGACACATTCCATGATCCAATTGACAAACTTGAGAGGACCCTTACGAGACATAGCCAGTTCTTCAAGAACTCCCAATCCAGTGTATCTTATGCTTTCCTAATGTCCACCTTCATAAACACCCTAGCAGAGGCATTTTTCCTACTATAGAGCCTAATCAGGTCCTGACACAAGAGGATGTTATGCACGATGGACCTACCTTTCACAAAGGCACTTTGGTTGGCATGTATAATTGCTGGCAGCATAGGTTTCAGTCTGGAGCAAAGCACCATAGAGATGCATTTATATATGGTATTGCAGCATGCTATAGGTCAGAAATCGTGGGCTGTGACTGGGCAATCTATTTTTGGAATAAGACACAAGGTAGTTCTGTTGAGTAGGGGCAACATCTTCCCTGTTTCAAAGAATTCCAGAACAGGTTGTGATGTGGTCCCCTACAACAGTCCAAGCTTTTTTGATCCACTCCTATAGCCATCCGGTCCGGGAGCTATGTCCTCATGAATAGATTTCATGGTTTCCCAAACATCCTTCCTCTCAAATGGTTTAACCAGCTTTAGTTAATCTGACAGGGAGAAGTGCCACCTTCTGCTACCACCAGCTTGTCTGGATAATGCTGGTCATGTAGTTTCATACCCATGAGTTCTCGAAAGTATCCAGTGAAATGTTTCTGGATGTCAGCTCATTTGGTTAAGATGCGGCCATCAGAATCAGTAATGGAAAGTACTCTGTTGGCATATGCTCTTTGCTTGATCACGGCATGGAAGTATGCTGAGTTTTGGTCCCCTTGACCCAACCATCTAGCTTTTGCCTTTTGCCTCAAGAATTTATCATTTGCTACTCTTAAGAAGCTTTATTCCATTCTAACCTCAGCCTCTTTGCCCAGCAGTTCAACATTCATGGGATCAGCATGAAACGCCAACTGACTTGCCTCAAGTTGCTTGTGCATCATCCAGTCCTATTCACAATATCAGCAAAAAGCTCCCTATTAAGAGCTTTTATAGGCCTCTGCAGCTTCCTTAGATTATGACAGACAGTTCTCATGCTGGAACCTGTGTTGTGATCCCAGTTACTCGCTACTGTCCCAACAAATGATGGTGCTAGGCTCCACATGTTAAAGAACTTGAAAGCCTTGCAAGGATCAGGTCCAGATTCAGCACTTTTCAATAAGATATGAGTATGATCAGAGGCAACTTCATTTAGGAAGACTACAGAGTAATCAAGAAATTTTGATATCCAGGGCATGTTGGCAAAAGCCCAGTCAAAATTTTGCTCCATATTCTTTTTTCATGACACTGTTGGCATTCAACCCTCCTCATTTCCTCAAGTTGGCATTCTTGGATGCATTGATTAAAGTCCTTAAACTCACTTGAGTTGACAGGTGACCCTCTCAACTTATCCCCAAAGCCTTTTATATTGTTAAAGTCACCCCAGATCAACCATGGTACTGACATAGCACCACCAGTGATGTGAACGAGTCCAATCAGAAGCAAGCTAAGCTGAAGATTCAAATACCGACCGAGCTCGTGACAAGATTTCGAGCAAAGAACTTCAAAGAAAAATTTAACACGCTCATATTAAAGGTTCTTGAAGAAGAGAAGATCATGTTCATAGCAACTCAGAATAAAGAGGGTCAGAATATAAATTTCAAGAACTTGATCGGGGTAGAAATGAAAATTTTCGAAAGTTCAGGGACTAAAGTGCAATTATCGAAGAATTGAAGGACCAGGACGCAATTTTCGTCCTTGGACCAGATCTGAACGAGATTTGCATATTTTTATATTCAAACTAATTAGATATTTACTTAGTAAGATTCTCCTAGATTTTCGCTTAAATATCTATTAGTTTGTTACTATTCTATTTCTATATTTAGCCATATTCTACTAGTATAAATATGTCTTGTTTCTCATTACAGAGAACCAACTTTGATATATATAATTTCGAGTTCTTTATTGAATCTCTTCGAGTCTTTATTACTCTTTCGTTTGACGTTCGAACATCGTCTATCTCTTGCAAAAGCAGTGCGTTATGAGAATAGTTCTGAGACCTATTGTACGGCTTTACACATCCGTTCGTGGCGTCTTTCAATCCATCAAGTGTTCCCTACATTGCGATCGACGCTGTGCGACTTTGGGATTCGGGGTCTTAGGTGAAATAGATCGGGGTTCCTTATCAAGTGGTATCAAAGCGTAATCCACGTTTGGTTCGTTGTCTAAGTTCGCTCGAAGAAATCAAGAAGGCGCAACATCAACCTTTTGCGTAACAAAATCAGAGGTTTCTTCGTTCTTTAAATTCTATTTTTTTTCTTCTCGTTCTTCCAAAAAAAATATATGCGGAAAAAGAATCTCTGAAAAAAAAATATATATGAAAAAAAAAAAAAGAAAAAAAAGTTCTGCGAAAAAAAATAAAAAAAAATATATTGCAAAAAAACGAAAAGTAGTAACTTGCAGCAAAAACAAAAAAAAAATCTGAGGAGATATATATATACCGTATTATTCTTATTTGGATTTCTTAGGGGCTACAACGCATTTTAGAAGTCGTTTCGACTCTCAAGGTCCATTTTCTTCAACGTGTTGCGAAGCACGAGTGGATGAATTCGATCAAGACGACAAGAAGAGATTTTTAAGGTCTACCGAGTGAGCATATTTGTTGAGTGAAAAAAAAGAGTAAGGGAGAGACAAAAAAAAGAGAGAAAAAAAATAAAAGAAAAACATATAAGAAAAATAAGAAGAAAAAAAAAGAAAAAAAGGACAAAAAAAAGAAGAAAAGAAAGAAAGAAAAAAAAAAAAAAAAAAAAGAAAGAAAAAAAAGGAGCGAAAAGAAAAATCAGACTATGTCAGACGGTTCCAAATCTGACAATGACATCGCCAATCCAAGTAATCGATTATTCGTGGAAGCAATCATCGCCCAGATGCAGCGAATGATGCAACAACAACTTGAGGCGATAAACGAGTGGATAGATCAAGTCGAGGCAGCCGCACAACATAATCATAATGGATCTCATCGAGCACGTGACTACAGAGAGGAAGCTCACTTATTCGCCAACGATGAATTTGACGAAGAAGATCAACGACAAAGGAGGCAGCCCGAGCGTAATCGTGATGACAGTGGAGGCATAAAACAGAAGATCCCAACGTTCCAGGACAAGAGTGATCCAGAGGCGTATTTCGAATGGAGACCAAGACCCAATTCATCTTCAACTGCCACAACTATACGGAGCGCAGAAAGGTAACCTTAGCCGTGGCTGAATTTACTGACAATGCGGTTGTTTGGTGGGACCAATTGTCGAGGACGAGGAGGCGAGCTGGTGAGCGTGCGGTCGAGATATGGGAGGAAATGAAGGCTATAATGCGTAAAAGGTATGTGCCGCCTCACTACTATCGAGAGTTATACCAGAAACTCCAAAGGTTACGACAAGGCAGCCGCACGGTTGAAGAATACTACCACGATATGGAGATCGCCATGATCCGTGCCAACATTGTTGAGGATCGGGAGTCAACGATGGCCCGATTTCTCTCGGGGCTGAATTCAGATATTGCAGATTTAGTTGAGCTGCAACACTATGTGGAACTAGAAGAGCTGATACATTTAGCGGTAAAAATAGAGAGGCAGCTCAAGACGAGGGGCAACTCAAGTAATTCACGATTTTCTGAACAGTCCACGTGGAAGAGAAACAATGATGCGGGAGAGCGGAGTCAATTCAGACCACGTGGAGAAACGTCCAAGACAAGTAGTTCGACGAGCGCAACGATGGCAATTGCAACTGCAAGCACCCCGAAGAAGTTTGACGCTCCAGTGACAAGAAACCGCGACATCAAGTGTTTTAGGTGTCAAGGCCTTGGGCATATCGCAAACCAATGTCCAAACAAGAGAACTATGACGATGCTTGCTTCAGGGGAGGTAGTGACCGATGATGAAGATGACGTCGAATTTGAAGAAATGGACGACGATTTGGGAGAAGAAGTTGAAATACCCACTGAACTTGTGTTGGTATCTCGTCGTGCCTTGAACGCACGAGTAGTTCAAGACGACCAGGAGCAGCGTGAGAACATATTCCACACACGATGCTACGTTGGAGAAAAGGTATGTAGTGTGATAATTGATGGAGGGAGTTGCACAAATGCAGCGAGCGTGGAATTGGTGAACAGATTGGCGCTTGCAACGACGAAACACCCACGTCCATATCGACTCCAATGGTTTAACAACGGCGGGATGTGCGAGTCTACAAGCAGGTTCTAATTTCATTCCGCATTGGCAACTACGAGGATTCAATGCTTTGTGATGTTGTTCCAATGGACGCTGGACATATTCTATTGGGACGACCGCGGCAGTTCGATCGGAGGGTAACACACGACGGTCACGCAAACAAGTACACCCTACGGCAAAACAACCGCACCTACACTCTCAGACCTCTTACACCAAGCCAAGTATATGTAGATCAAATTAAATTGCAAAAAGAAAAGGAGAGAGTTGAGCAACTAAAGCGAGAAAAAAAAACGAGAGATGTTGAGAGATCACATGAGGTAAAAGCAGAGCGTGAAAATAACGAGGGAAATGTCGAGGGAAGTGGAAAAAATAAGTTTAAGAACAAGCGTATTATATTGGAGAGGATGAGCGATGTGAGGAAAGCTTACTATTCTTCACAGCCGATGATTTTACTCGTCTATAAAGAGGCTATTTTATTAGCTAACATGTCAGGCAAGGGTCTACCCTTGACCGCTGATTCTTTATTGCAGGAATTCAATGATGTGCTCGTTCAAGACATGCTAATCGGATTACCCCCTATTAGGGGAATAGAGCATCAGATTGATTTTGTGCCTGGAGCAGCACTACCGAATCGTCCAGCCTACCGAACCAACCCCGAGGAGACAAAGGAGTTGCAGAGACAAGTTTCAGAATTAATGTCAAAGGGGTACATAAGAGAAAGTATGAGTCCATGCGCTGTGCTGGTCCTCCTCGTGCCAAAGAAAGATGGCTCGCAAAGGATGTGCGTCGATTGTCGAGCTGTCAACAACATTACAGTTAAGTATCGGTTTCCCGTTCCTAGATTAGATGGTATGCTCGATGAGTTGCATGGTGCATGTATATTTTCAAGATAGATCTTAAGAGTGGGTATCACCAAATTCGCATGAAAGAGGGAGACGAATGGAAGACGGCATTCAAAACGAACCTAGAATTATATGAATGGCTAGTTATGCCTTTTGGTTTATCAAATGCACCTAGTACGTTCATGCGCTTCATGAATCATGTTTTACGTTCATACATTGGCAAATTTGTGGTAGTCTAGTTTGATGATATTCTTATTTATAGTAAGACTTTAGACGACCACATAACGCATTCGCGGGAAGTGTTTATCGTACTACGAAAAGAATGCCTTTATGCTAACCTTGATAAGTGCTTATTTTGCACCGATCATGTTGTTTTCTTGGGTTTCGTTGTGAGTTCAACAGGAGTACAGGTTGACGATGAAAAGGTAAAAGCTATACAACAGTGGCCGACCACAACGAATGTTGCGCAAGTTCGAAGCTTTTACAGGTTGGCGAGTTTTTACCGCCGCTTTGTAAAAGACTTCAGTACTATTGTTGCCTCTTTAACGGAGGTAATCAAGAAGAATCAAGCATTCATATGGGGATCGGCATAGGAGGAGGCGTTTGAAACACTGAAGCAGAAGTTATCCAAACCTCCTTGCCTAGCATTACCGAACTTTGATAAGCCATTTTAAGTTGAGTGTGATGCATCCGGTGTATGCATCGGGGTTGTTCTTATGCAGGATCGACGGCCACTTGTGTACTTCAGTGAGAAGTTAGGGAGCGCGGCACTTAATTACCCAACCTACGACAAAGAATTGTACGCATTAGTTCGAGCTCTCGAAACATGGCAGCACTACCTCCTACCTAATGAGTTCATGGTTCACACTCATCACGAATCGCTTAAGTACCTGAAGGGCCAACATAAACTAAATAAAAGGCATGCACGCTGGATGGAATTTCTCGAGCCTTTTCCATACGTCGTCAGGTATAAACAAGGTAAAGAGAATGTGGTGGCCGATGCCCTTTCTCGCAGGTATATGTTACTTTCAACATTAGACGCTAAATTACTTTGTTTTGAGTACATCAAGGGTTTATATGATACAGACCAAGATTTTAGTGAATTATTTTCTAAGTGTGCGCAGGGAGCATGTGGTGATTACTTTAAGCAGAATGGCTATCTATTTCGACTTAATAAATTGTAAACCTAATTGTTCTATTCGAGAGTTAATCATTAGGGAAGCCCATGCGGGAGGTTTAATGGGCCATTTTGGGATTGCAAAGACTCTAGGAATAGTCCAAGAACATTTCTATTGGCCTCGTATGACGCGCGGTATCGAGCGAATATGTCGTAATTGTACCACATGTCGCCTGGCAAAATCAAAAGTTTAACCACACGGTTTATATAGACCTTTAACTATTCCTAATTCACCTTGGGTAGATATTTCAATGGACTTTGTGCTAGGTTTGCCGAGGACAAGAAAAGGATGAGACTCCATCTTTGTAGTGGTCGAGAGGTTTTCAAAGATGGCATACTTTATTCCTTGCATTAAAACGGACGACGCTTCTCATATTGCAGATTTATTCTTTCAAGAGATTGTTCGCCTACATGGAGTACCTCGCACCATCATTTCGGATAGAGACGTGAAGTTCCTAAGCTACTTTTGGAAGACATTATGGAGTAAACTTGGTACTAAGCTTTTATTTTCGACTACTTGTCACCCCCAAACTGATGGGCAAAACGAGGTAGTAAAACGAACATTATCTACTTTACTACGAGTAATTGTTCAGAATAATATTTAGTCTTGGGAAGACTTTTTGCAACACGTTGAGTTTGCTTACAATCGTGCTATACATTCTTCAACTAAGTTTTTTGAAATTGTTTATGGGTTCAATCCACTCACTCCTTTGGACTTATCACCTATACCTATGGATGGGCGAGTTAACTTAGATGGGGCGCGCAAGACTGAGATGGTTAAGCAACTACATGAGACTGCATGACTCAACATTTGAACGACGAACAGAGCAATACACACGCCATGCTAATAAAGGGCGCAAAGAGGTCATATTTGAACCAAGTGATTGGGTTTGGTTACACCTTCGAAAGGAGCGATTTTCGGAGAAAAGAAAGTCAATGCTGCTCCCCCGAGGCGATGGCCCTTCCAAGTCATCGAAAGGATCAATAACAATGCCTATAAAATTGATCTCCCAGGTGAGTATAATGTTAGTACCACTTTCAATGTCTCTGATTTATCTCCTTTTGATTTCAGTGATGATTTGAGGACAAGTCCTTTTCAAGAAGAGGGGGATGATGTGTACGAGTCCAATCAGAAGCAAGCTAAGTTGAAGATTCAAATACCGACCGGGCCCATAATAAGATTTCGAGCAAAGAACTTCAAAGAAACCTTAACACGCTCATATTAAAGGTTCTTGAAGAAGAGAAGATCATGTTCATAGTAAGTCAGAATAAAGAGGGTCAGAATATAAATTTAAAGAACTTGATCGGGGCAAAAATGACAATTTTGGAAAGTTCAGGGACTAAAGTGCAATTATCAAAGAATTGAAGGACCAAGATGCAATTTCGTCCTTGGACCAGATCTGAACGAGATTGCATATTTTTACATTCAAACTAATTAGATAGTTACTTAGTAAGATTCTCCTAGATTTTCGTTTAAATATCTATTACTTTTTTACTATTCTATTTCTATATTTAGACTATCCTACTAGTATAAATAGGTCTTGTTTCTCATTAGAGAGAACCAATTTTGATATATATAATTTCGACTTCTTTATTGAATCTCTTCGAGTCTTTGTCACTCTTTCGTTCGACGTTCGAACATCGCCTATCTCTTGCAAAAGCAGTGCGTTGTGAGAATAGATCCGAGACTTACCATACGGCTTTACACATACGTTCGTGACGTCTTTCCATCCATCAAGTGTTCCCTACGTTGCGATCGACGCTGTGCGACTTTGGGATTCGGGGTCTCAGGTGAAATAGATCGGGGTTCCTTATCAACCAGTCTACTTAAGAGTCTGCCAGAGGCTTCCTCTTGCTCCTAAGTCATTATGTCCATACACGCAAGTAAGGTTGGAAACCATTGAGCTATCTTTCAGGACCCTAAAGTGTATATATTGGTCAGTATGGACCAGTTCCAGAGTTAGACTCCTCTCCAAGCAACTACAATCCCGCCATTAGGGTGATCATTAAGATTATGACAGGTAGCCCGCACATTGAACATTTTCCCTAGAGTACCAGACACATTTTCCCTCTTAAGTTTGGTTTCAAGCAAGCATATAAGGCTGATTCTATATCTATTGCAGAAGATAGAGTTCTCCCTCTGCTTGATAGGGGCCATTAGGCCCCTAACATTCCAAGTAGCCCATCTATCCATGACTTAAGTCATGGACCCTCTGCTAGGAAGGGTTAATAATATTCACATTTTCCTGTTCATCATTCTCCATCTGCATCAGGTCTGCCCAAGATTTTCGAGCCCTATCTTTTATACCCTTTGCCTGAGGGTCAAGAGTTTGTATAACTAGTCCACTAGTGGGATTGTCTGCAACAACCCCTGCAACAGATGTGGCGTTAGGCCTAGCTATACTAGGCTCTGTTCCCCTAGTAGATAGCTATGAACCAGCTTCTGTAACAAAGGTCACACTCTGATGTACATCAACCTTAGGTGAAGGAATGGTAACTGGTTCTTTAGTTTGCTTGGTGACAGGTTGCCAAATTTGTTTCACATCCTGTTTACAGACATTTTCCTCATGACCATATCTCATGCATTTACTACTGTACCGGCTTCCATTCATATGTGGTCCGCTGCTCTATTAGCTGCCCTTTCTCATTGATGAATTGGATAGTGTCTTTCAGAGCCTTGGTTAGATTAACCTCCACTAAGACCCTTGCAAAGTGTATCGTCTCCTTTTTCCTAGTAAAATCATCCGTCATAATCGGGGTTCCAATCAGACTGGCTAACTTACTAAGCATTTTTGGTCCCCAATACTTCAATTCCAGCCGAGGCATTTGGATCCAGATTGGGACGCTTTCCACGGAAACCTTGTTGATCTGTGTATCCTCCCTCCGTCCATGGAGTAAGTGTTAGTATTATGATCAAGAAGCCAATATTTTTATTGTTGCGCTTTTTATTTTGAATGATTTACATCATTTTGTTCCTTGAGTAAATTAACTATTTATGGGTCGTTTAAGTCGATGACTTAGATTGTAGAATTCCATAATGAATTAAATATTATTTACTCTAAATTATCCTTAATCTTGATATTTAGCATGGAACACTAATTATCATGTTTAAGATTAATGTGTGGATTAAATGATAGTTAAATTCTACAAACTATTTGATAAAGAGTTATCAATTTAACCACACAGATATATAATGGAGATTATGATATCGGATAGACCCGAAATGAAACATACTATGGATTGTGTTTGTGTTATTAATGTTTCATACGTGTCTTGAAATCTGTAATATGAGATGTTCATTTTTCAACACTGGAAATGCGTGTCTGTTAGTATCGCTCAACGTTAGCCGTAAAAGGTAACCATACGGGTGGTGTTACGACAAGCGTGACTAGTGCAGTGGATTACGTTCATCAAGAATATTTTGTCCCTCATTTCATGAGTGATAATATCCACGGGCCCCTTGATAAAGGTGATATCGTAATGCATGCAATGTGATTAAGAGTAATCATATTTACGATAAACTTTTGGAATCAATAAATAAATAAGTTGCGAGGATGACACATTCCTACCTTGAACTTATTTAGGATATTATGCGACAAGGAATTGACACGGGCAGTTACTGCTTAAGGATGATGATTCGTATTTCAGATACTTATTATCTGTGTCACTTGGGTAGTCTTAACGTATTTGCTAGATACCGCTTATGATTTATAGAATTAGAATTGGATCTAATTCTATTGCCACGTGACATGGATCCTACTGGGTCACACCGAAAAGAAAAGGATCAAAGAGATTAAATTTTGTATGTTACATGGAGATGTAAATATGATGACATATTAATTATAAGATAATTTACTTGATTATGATATGATACAAAATAAATGAGACTCGTATACTATATGATGAATTTATATTAAATATATATTTGATATATATTTGAATATTAATTTATAGATGGAAAGGATTGAGTGGTAGGAGATCGGCTTCTAAAATCACGCAAAAGAACATGCAAGGAAATTATCATTATTAAATTGGATTTGTTCCCACGTTATGTTGCTATAATAATGAGAGTTGATTGCACTAACTATGGAATATAATAATGTTATGATCTTTACTAATATAATGAAGATATTAGAAGATCTTATCCTATGGTTGATAGGTGTATATTATTGGGAGCCGAGACCCTACAAAATCGTCTCTTTTCTTTAATAATTACGAGCTCTTGGGTATTAGTGAATCAAGATACATCGTCCGAGTATTTTCTAGCCGGAGAAAGGACGATTCTTTGATCGAGTTCTTGGTGGATATCGGTAGAAATACCATACGTTTGGTATTATCAAACATCGCTCATCTCGAAGAAAGAACAGATATATCTCTATAAACTAGTTAGGTTTTAATTCGCATGGATCCTGTGGGAATCGGATGATATGTTGATATAAAAATTTTAATTTTCCGCTGCGTGTAATACATGATTATATGCACCGATTCCTAACAGTAAGGACGACATGCTTCCTATCAAAATGAATAATCTCTGTTTGCGTAACTTTGTCCCTCTGTTCTACAGTTGCAAATCAGGCCAAAAATAAACCCTGTCGCACTTGCCAGACATTAATCAGTCCAATTGAATTCCATTTCCGCTTCAGAAAACCCGACATGACGCCGTAGGGAGGATTCGACCCTCGAACGTAGCATAGCAGAGATGAATTCCAATGCTCAATTTCCTCCTTGATTTCCTCAGCATCCACTACTCCAATCACCTGAGCACCTTCCGTCAGCGGTTCCACGAATTCTAGCCTATTATCCTGGTTCTTCATTAGGTTAGCATTGAGTTTCAGCCAAGGATTACTAGCAATTTCCTTGTCCTTGCTCCGATTAGTACTACATCCAACAAATTCCTCTAGTAGGCCAGTCCTTCCCCAAATTCACAGAGGTGTTCGGGGAATTGAGGTTATTCACAGATTTCCCCAATGGAACAGTACTCATTTTTTCCAGTGTAACATTACTTGCTCTTTGTTCTTCTGGAGATCGATCGCAGCTGCTGTGATTATGAGAGCTACCGATTGTGTGAGGCGCGTCACCACCGTGGCCAGTGCCGTCTTCTGCTTCACCGGTTTCCTCTTTTTCGCCATTGCCGAAGATTGGAAACTTAGAAGTTCTCCATTTTTTTATGGGAACTGATTTAGTCTTATTATATAATGGCTCAGTTGTCGCCGCTTGTCGTCTACTCTTTTGATTAAATTAATTTAATTATTTAATTAGTATTGATTTACTTCCGACGGGTGGCTTCAAGGGCATTTTCGAGATTTCAAGTCTGCCGAGGAAGGAGAAGATACAACAATCATGATTTGTGATGCGAATAATGTGATAAGTTATTCACCTCAGCATCAACCACATATGGTAGTTTAGAGTATACACACACACACACACACACGAGCCTCTGATCATTTTCATTGAGCGGCTTGATGAGTAGTTTTAGCAGCTTGGAACATTTCTACAATCAGAGTCTTCACATCCCTACAAAAAGACGTAGTTATATATATAGTCCACATTTAGAAAGCATATGATATGTAGTAAAGTTGATTTTATTGAATTCGATCACGCACTTTCTCTCCAAAGCACGCCTTGTAAAAGGGATACGCAGCTTGAAAGTGTTGCCTTGATAGCCAGCCTTCAAGAAAAAGTAGTACGTACAACTCAGGATGAGAAGTTTAGAAGAATAGTATGAGTGCTTCGATTGATTAGAGATGACGTCGAATTTTAACCTTCACGTTAAAACCGAGACTGTCTATGCTCAACATGTACGCTGATTCAACCTGAAAAAATATAATTGTTAGATAATTTATATTATAGTTGATTTATAAATTATCTTTGAATGAGAATTAATTAAAAAAAATATTTTTACTTATTGAAGTGGGCTATGAAATTAAATGTTATTGGGCTTCGGTTTTGGCCCAATAACGGCCCAACTTCTAGAAGGCCCAACTTCTAGAAGTTGGGATGGTGGCTTTGTGATTGGAGTGGTTAATTAAACCACTCCTCAACTCAAACGTGATTCATCATTTTTTTTTTAAAAAAAAAATTATTATTTTTTATTACAAAATTTTGGCTATAAATAGGCCATTAATTCTAAGGAAAAATACACAAGAAATAAAAGGAAAAAAAAATACTACTTCATTAAATATTGTTTCTGCTATAATTCTTATTCCGTTCGTAGTCGGTGTCGTTTTTGTGCTAAACGAACGCCGTGTTTTTCGAAGTATCCTGGGAAATAGACGCTCGTTAAAAAACCTCTAGCACATACGTGAGGGAGCGAATCTATTTTAAGGAAATTGTGTACTACACAATCTTCGAATATTTTTCTTTCCGAGCCAACAATCTTAAAACAGATCGACGATTCCGCAAAGATGTCAGACTACGTGGACCTCCTCAACAACCAAGAATCTACGGGAAACGAAGGAAACATTGACGTTCTCCCAACTACTTTTATCCCCACTGCCATACCTGTGGTTACGAAGCCAAGCGTACCGATCAACCACCTGGAGAAGCCGGAGAAATTTACGGGGACAGCCTCGACGTTCAAAAGATGGCAACAGAAGATGCTCTTCTACCTCACCACGCTGAACCTAGCAACATACCTGAAAGAGGTCGAGCCTAAGGTGAATGACGGCGAGACGAACGCTGAGGTCGTGATTGCTGTTGATGCATGGAAACACTCTGATTTCCTGTGTCGTAATTATATTCTGAATGCCCTAAGAGATACTCTGTACAACGTGTAGGGTGCGGTCGCTACGGCAAAAGAATTGTGGGAATCATTGGACCGTAAATATAAAACTGAGGATGCCGGCACAAAGAAATTTGTTGTCGGACGGTTCCTTGATTATAAGATGGTCGATTCCAAGACTGTGATAAGTCAGGTGCAAGACATCCAATTGATTTTGCACGAGATCCATGCAGAACGGATGGTTCTGAGTGAATCTTTCCAAGTTGCGGCTATTATTGAAAAGCTGACGCCGGGCTGGAAGGACTTCAAAAACTATCTCAAGCATAAGCGCAAGGAGATGTCTTTGGAGGATCTGATTGTTAGACTTCGAATCGAAGAAGACAACAAAAGGTCGGAAAAGAGAGTATTGAGCTCATCTGAACCGAAAGTAAACGTGGTGGAGCATAGCTCTAAAAAGGGCAAAGGCGCGGTTAAACCCAAAGCGAAACTTGGGGCGACCGGAGGCGTCGCTAAGCTGAACTATAAGTTCAATGGAAAGTGCTTCAATTGTGGCAAACTAGGCAACAAGTCGTCGGACTGTCGACTTCCAAAGAAGCACCACGGGGCCAATATGGTGAAAGACATCACCAAAGAAGTTGAGGACTTGAGCCTCGTCGCGGTGGTTTCGGAGCTAAACATGATTGGGTCGAATCCACAAGAATGGTGGATCGATACCGGTGCTACACGTCATGTGTGCACGAACCGTAGATTCTTCTCTACCTGTGAGCCGGTTGAAGGAGAAAAGATCTACATGGGCAACTCAGCTGCTGCTACCGTCGAAGGAAAAGGGAACGTGATGCTCAAGATGACGTCCGGAAAAATACTAACGCTGAAAGATGTGTTGTATGTACCGGAAATTCGCAAGAACCTTATATCGGGATTCTTGTTGAACAAACACGGTTTTCGTATTGTTATTGAATCTGACAAAGTGATATTGTCTAAGTCGGGTGTGTTTGTTGGTAAAGGTTATGCCTGTGATGGTTTGTTCAAGCTGAATGTAATGACTATTGTAAATGAGAATGAAAAACGATCTTCCGTTTACTTGCTTGAATCTTCCAATTTGTGGCACGGTAGATTAGGTCACGTTAATTTTGAATCGATACGTCGATTAATTAATATAGACCATATTTCAACATTCGAAATTAATTCGAAATATAAATGCAAAATTTGCGTTGAAGCAAAAATGACGAGATCGTCTTTCCCTTCGGTAGCAAGAAGTACCGAACCGCTTGAATTGATTCATAGCGATTTATGTGATTTGAAATACGTTCAAACACGTGGTGGCAATAAATATTTTATAATATTTATTGACGATTGCACCAAATATTGCTATGTTTATTTGCTTAAAAGCAAAGACGAAGCATTAGAGAAATTCGTTCTCTACAAAACCGAAGTTGAAACGCAACTCGGCAAGAAAATTAAAAGATTAAGAAGTGATCGAGGGAGAGAATACGAAGCACCAATTGGAAGCTTCTGTGTGGAACATGGTATCGTCCATGAATTGACCGCCCCGTATTCACCTCAATCAAACGGAGTGGCCGAACGAAAGAATCGCACATTAAAAGAGATGATGAATGCGATGTTACTGAGCTCAGGTCTACCGCCTAATATGTGGGGCGAAGCTATCTTAACGAGTAATTACCTATTAAATAGGATACCTCGAAAGAAAATGAATAAAACTCCATATGAGTTATGGAAAGGAAAGACGCCTTCATACCAACATTTGCGAATGTGGGGGTGTTTGGCGAAGGTAGCCGTACCTGCGCCTAAAGCTGTGAAAATTGGTCCTAAAACAGTGGATTGTATTTTCATAGAATATGCACACAATAGTACGGCATATCGGTTTCTTGTATATGATTCGAAAATTTCGGATATACACAAGAACACGGTCATGGAATCGAGGAATGCGTATTTCTTTGAAAATGTATTTCCTTGTAAATCCGATTATGGATCCGGTACATCTAAACGAGATGATATAGAAACCGAAATTCCTAGTACGGTTCATGAGATTGAACCGAGACGAAGCAAGCGTGCCCGAATAGAGAAATCTTTTGGTGACGACTTTGTTACATATTTGATTGAAAAGAAACCACTGACTTATGACGAAGCAGCGAGCTCCGTGGACGGGCCTTTATGGAAAGAAGCCATAAAGAGCGAGATTGATTCTATTTTGCAGAATCATACTTGGGAGTTAGTTGATCTTCCAAAGGGATGTAAACCTTTAGGATCAAAATGGATTTTTAAAAGAAAAATGAGACCAGACGGGTCTGTGGAAAAGTATAAAGCCAGACTTGTTATCAAAGGATACAAGCAACGCGAAGGCTTAGATTACTTTGACACATCTTCTCCTGTGACGAGAATAAATTCGATAAGGATGATACTTGCTATCGCGTCCTTAAGAAATTTGGAAGTACATCAAATGGATGTCAAAACAGCTTTCTTAAATGGTGAATTAGACGAAGAAATCTATATGGAGCAACCCGAGGTTTTCGTGCTCCTGGAACCGAAAAGAAAGTCTGTAGATTGATTAAAATCTTTGTATGGTTTGAAACAAGCCCCTAAGAAGTGGCACGAAAAGTTTGATCACGCGATGATCAACCACGATTTTAAAATCAATGAGAGCGATAAATGCGTTTACTCAAAGGAAAAAGGCGATGACTACGTCATTTTATGTCTGTATGTAGACGACATACTCATTGTTGGTAGTAATGACAAAATGGTCAAGACTACCAAGGATATGTTAAATTCGAAATTTGACATGAAAGATATGGGACTTGCGGATGTGATTTTAGGAATTAAATTCATACGAACGAGTAACGGTCTTGTTTTGAGCCAAGCTCATTACGTAGATAAAATTCTCGACAAATTCTGCAAGGGTGATTCTGGTGTTGCCAGAACGCCATTAGATCGAAGCGTTCATTTGTCGAAAAATCACGGGGAGGCTATTTCTCAAGTAGAATACTCCCGGATTATCGGAAGCTTGATGTATCTAATGAGTTGTACTAGGCCAGATATTGCTTATGCTATAAGCAAACTGAGTTCCTACACGAGCAATCCGAGTGCGGATCATTGGACCGCTATAATACGGGTTTTGATATACTTACGGTATACTCGAGACTATGGATTACACTATGGTCGATATCCCGCTGTGTTAGAAGGCTACACAGATGCGAACTGGATATCTGATATGAAGGACTCTAAGAGCACAAGCGGCTATGTGTTTACACTCGCTGGAGCTGCTGTGTCTTGGAAATCCTCGAAACAAACGGTTATAGCAAGATCCACTATGGAATCCGAGTTCTTTGCCTTGGATAAATGTGGAGAAGAAGCTGAATGGTTACGCCATTTCTTGGAGGATATTCCTAAGTGGGAAAAACCTGCGCCGCCTATATGCATACACTGCGATAGCCAATCGGCTATTGGACGAGCACAGAGTACTATGTATAATGGTAAGTCGAGATACATACGTCGTCGACATAATACCATTAGACAACTGCTCTCAACTGGAGTTATCTCGATTGATTATGTGAAATCGACGGATAACATTGCGGATCCGCTAACCAAAGGGTTAAATCGAGATGCGGTTGAAAGGTTGACAAAAGGGATGGGCTTAAAGCCTTAAAGTATAGAAGTGCTAAGAAGGAAAACCCTACCTATGTGACTGGAGATCCCAAGATCTAGGTTCAAAGGGACAACCTAATTTTAGGACTTGGTATCACTGTGGGGGGATAACCCCGCTCATTCCTGTCAAGAAACAGTGATGACGGAAAAGGCTAGCATTATGATGCTTTAATGACTATCATAGAGTATTGATAGAAAATACTCGCGACGTGAAAAGTCACCTATGTTAGGGAGAAGTGGGGCCGCTTCAAAGGAGAACTGAAAGGCTTAGTTCTTTAGAAACGCTCGCAGAATCAGGACGTGTCCATGACTGTACTGGACAAAACCATGAGAACGGAACAAGAGAAAAATGGTCTCTGTGTATTGTACGTGGGTTCGTTTACACGAAAAGCGGGACAGTTCAAAGACATCGCGTTCTACTGGACTGCAGTAAACCAAGCGTGCATACAAGGAGGAAGTTCAAATGGTAAAACATACTATCCTCTATGCAGAGTATCATTAGATTAGCAGAAACATTAACCGAACAATTCTCATTCATGTGGGGGATTGTTAGATAATTTATATTATAGTTGATTTATAAATTATCTTTTGTGAATGAGAATTAATTAAAAAAAAATATATTTTTACTTATTGAAGTGGGTTTTGAAATTAAATGTTATTGGGCTTCGGTTTTGGCCCAATAACGGCCCAACTTCTAGAAGGCCCAACTTCTAGAAGTTGGGATGGTGGCTTTGTGATTGGAGTGGTTAATTAAACCACTCCTCAACTCAAACGTGATTCATCATAATTTTTTTTTAAAAAAAAATTATTATTTTTCGAAGTATCCTGGGAAATAGACGCTCGTTAAAAAACCTCTAGCACATACGTGAGGGAGCGAATCTATTTTAAGGAAATTGTGTACTACACAATCTTCGAATATTTTTCTTTCCGAGCCAACAATAATGATTGTGATGAATCTACGAGATTCAACAACATATTTCTGCAAGCCATAAGAAGAATCTGTAAACTTCAAGCATTTGCGCAACAATGCGTGGAGTTTCTTTCGAATGGAGAAAAGAAAAGGTCAAAAGTAAATCTGGTTGACATAGTGAGAACATATACGGGGATAGAGGTTGAATGCTTCACAATTAGTTTTGTATATTCTTCATGTTCTTTATTCATATGGGACTGTACACAAAACATTCGAGAGCAGAGGAAATCATGGTGTTAGATATATCGATTAGAAGACAACAAGGAAACAACATGTAGATGGCACTTTTTGCTGCTGCAAACTCATCTTTGCCGAACTCTGAATAACATACATATGACGACTTAGGAAAAGGGAATAACGACATGTACATAGAAACATTTTCAAATATACACTCAACTGGATACGTTTTCCCTTAGATTAGTAAGCATTTGCAAAGAATAATCGATTACTCAAAGATAAGGTAACACAAACCATAATAAATTAGCATACAAAAAATAAACATTGTGGGTTACTTCTTTATTCTTGAATTCTCGCAGTAGGAAGAATCAATGCAATAAAGAAAAGTTTTTTGAGCGTTGACTTTTTTCAAAAGTCTAGGTGGACTTGTTAAACATTTGTTTCTTTAGGGAAGTTCATTTAGTTGGGTTGGGGACATCACATAATCTTGAATTGGATATTCTTGGTATTTATTCAGTCTCTCACTCTATTACATCATATCTGAAAGAGATTTTTTTGCAAGTTGATTCGCAGTGATTAGTTGGGCGATGAGTGAAACTCGTTCCCTCTTACAAACGTTTATATTTTTCTGTTATTGTTGTTTTAGGAAAAGATAAATGGATGTCCTTATTAATGTAACCATAACAAACCCTTTGATTCGTGAGACATTGTATTCTCAACATAAAAGCAAATAGAATATTCATATAGGTCTTTTCCCTGGAATTTCGCGAAAATGCTTTATATCAACGAAAATGGGAATCGTAAGAAGCAACCACAGTAGGACATGGAATAATAAGCAGAGGCAAAGATTCGATATACATAAATAACCTCTTTCTATCTTCGCTCGAGATTTTTTCGCTTTGGGTTAAATATGACTTTCTTAAGGCCCACATGTTATTATTGGGTCTTAAAGCCCAAACAGATGCATGCCCTTCAGCAACTTAAAGAGTATAAAAATCAAAACCTTTCTGTCCTCTTACGACTTAACGAGTCCCAAATCGAGAATTGAGGAAAAAAAAAACAAAATAATCACTATAATCGGAGCATTTTTACTATGGAAGGCGTCCCAAAAATCCCCGTTAGAAGACTTGTGCCTCAACTCGAATGTCTTTGGGTATTTCTTTTATATGTATTATTGGTATTGTTATAATTATTTGAATTGAATTTCAGTTCACATATTGCTCTGTTGTGATTTTTTTGTTTTCATTTCTTTTTGGAGAATTGCGTGGTTTTTCGTTTGGCATACCTATAGCGAGATCTTTTTTTTTTTTTGTGAAAATGAAATATTCATTTATCACTCACGCAAACCCATTGGTTACATCAAGCATTGGCCATCAATTACTCTCTACTTCCAGCCCAACAAAATCAATAAGGATAATAGCATACCCTCTGATAAATTCTATTCCTATCCGCATTCCTCCTTTTGCAGCAGCTCCTTATGCGAGTCTTCATTTCTTTAGCAATCATCTCGAACCTTTGCTTCACTGTTCTAGCCTCACCCCCATGTCCTCTGCTATTCCTCTCAGCCCACAGGTGGTATAACATAGCAGCTACCACAGCCATTGTAATGTCGGCCGTCACAGACCTCTTCTTCCCCATACATATCAACCACTCCCTTAAATCCTCAAAGGACAGCAAACTTACATTTAAGTCCAGCCATATCCTGATCCAACTGAGCATTTCCTGACTGTACTCACATTCCAAGAATATGTGCTCAACAGTCTCCTCCTTTTCTTCACACAATTTGCATCTCTTGTCAGTAATCTCTAGTCCCCATGCAAGCAATCTTTCCACAGTTAGCAGTCTTCTATGCATGAGAGTCCAGGTCATAAAGGAGTGTTTGGGTGCATTATATCTGTTCCATATGGCCTTGCTGCAGGGGAATACCGTGGCCTCCCCCTTCAGCCATTCATAACCTGATTTGACTGTGTACCTACCATCCAAGGTTTGCTGCCATTTCCCCTCCTTATACCCTTCTTTAAACAGGATTTTAATGCGATGGAGCTTCTTCCAATACCAGCAAGAGTCCTGCATAGGCTGAACTTCCCAGAAACTGTTCCCTTTTAAGTATATCACATTTATCCATTTAATCCAAAGAGCATCTTCATCCATTGCAAGATCCCAGATCTGTTTACCCACTAAAGCCGTGTTCCAGGTAACACAGTCTCTGAGATTGAGGCCTCCATATCGTTTAGGGCAGCACACTTGGTCCCAGCAAACCATGGAATGAGACTTGCCATTTTCCTTTCTACCCCACAGGAATTCCCTACATATCTTATCCACTTCCTTTGATACAGCTTTAGGCAGTAGAAAGATAGCTCCCCAATAGCCATGAATGGCCATTAACACTGACTTGACCAGACATAACCTCCCAGCATATGACAGGTTTCTAGTTGCCCAGCATTGCACTCGTTTAGTGATTTTCTCCACCAGGATTTGGCAAGTCTGTCTGTTCCATTTGGTAGGTGATATAGGTATCCCCAAATACCTCATGGGAAAACTTCCAAGAGGTATCCCAGTGTTCTTCAGTATTTTCTCCATTTCCCGGGCAGACACACCTGCTAAGTACAGGCTTGATTTTTGCGCATTTGCCTCCAGACCTGCTGTGAGTCTAAAATGCTCCAGAGCTTCTGTGATCACCTGCACCGATCCACTCCTACCTTTACAGAAGATCATTAGGTCGTCAGCAAAACATAGGTTGACCAATCCAATGCTCTTGCATAAGGGATGATATCGGAATCTGAAATCCTTTGCTACTTGCTGCATTTTCCTTGTCAGGTATTCCATTGTGATTACAAAGAGGAGAGGAGAGATAGGATCCCCCTGCCTCAGCCCTCTCTCTGCTTTAATGATCTTTGGAAGTTAGGCATTGAAATAATTCGATCAAATGATTCTCTGCTGTTGAATTGTTCCCTGATCAGTGTAATGGCTGCATTTTAGCATAGCACTTGTCTGATCGTAATGTGTGGTCTCGCTGGAATGGGGTTGGGCAGCCTCCATCAAGGGCGGCCAGAACTTGCGTCTGGCCTGCCTGTGGTATCTCCTCATATTCCATTCTATCTCTCATGTTGTTGATTCTGGCTCAAGTATGTCGTACTCGACTCTAAATTCTTTATTATGTCGTTGTTGAAAGTAGGATTTTCCTATTACTAATCGGGTAAAATCTTATTGTTTTTTTTTTTCTAAATGTGATAAGAACCTCAAATAATATAGTTCTGGAATGAAGTTGTGATATCATATGTTTCTGCCCAAGAGGTTATACTAGTCGTTTTGTCGTAGTAGGTACTACCTTTGTTGAATATTAGATGTTATGAATGTGATACGCGTTTAAGTTTGCCGAAGTTTTGGTGATTCTTTAAATATTCTTTAGTTCTAGTTCGGGGTTGAGCGATTTATTTATTTTTTCTGGTGGCAGTCAACGTTCTGGCAAGAAGATGTTCTATTAAAGAATTTCGCACGATTCTTTGGGCGTGCCTTTTCTGGTAGTTGTGCTACAAAGTCTCTGCTGGTGAAAATGTTAGGGGAATCTGGTGTGGCGGAGATTGCTGACGTGAGTTTGTTATTCTCTCATCATTTTGAACTCTTTGAGTCTTGATGGTGTTGATGACATGAGTTGCTGGAACACTTATGGTTGCATTTCGTTACATTTTTTTTTTCTCTCCAATGCTTCGTTTATCAAGGTGACATTGGTTGATATTTATATTCTCGTTTACTTGGCCTAAGATTTAATGTTTCGTTATGTAGATTGAATTGAATCTAAATGGTTGTTTATCACAACAGTGGCCTGTCTGTTACATAGATGACGATGTTTACAATACTTCAGTTGACTGGATCAGCAAATTGTCCTCGCTGACGGATTTGGAGAGTTTTGTTTTTTGGTCCATGGATTGTATTTTTGCATACATGGAAACGCTGCAGTCGGAGAAGGGAGAACAACGGCCAATGTCTGATGAGTCTCTGGTAAATCAATTAATATTAGTTTCTAATTACTAAGTCAATTATTATCATGGTTGACGGTATCTACGTCCCTGTCTTATAAATATCTGTTCAACTTATTAACCATTTCTAATGCCCGAGTACTAGTAAGTAGCGAGTTAACAGTTATGCGTACGAAAGATTCTTCTTTCTTAAGGTTCACAGCATCAACTTAAATTTCAACCAAAATTCAACTGTGAAATTTTGTTGCTTGTATCTTTTGGGAAAATGTAATGTTGCATATTTGTCCACTCTCCAAGTACTCTTAAACATTTCGTAGCATCTGGCTGGGCCTGGGCTCGTAGATGTTCATTTTATGATACTCTCCCTTCACACGTATAAGATTAGGTATCTTTTCGTTTTTCACTTTCTCAGCCAAAGCTTGTTAAGTAGTTTCTTTCTCACAAGAGCCCAAAATGGTTCTCATGTCCAACGGCTTGGTTTGCACTTACGGAATGTTAATGCTGCAGGCCGGCATTTTCCTTGTTTTGGCTATGGTTTTACGTCGGAAACCAAATTCAATGCTCAATATCTTGCCAAAATTGGGGAACAGCTCTGAGTATCAAGGCGTTGAAAAGCATCGGATAGTCATATGGATGATAGCTCAGGTTGGCATGCAATCACCACATACTTAATATCTTATTTATTTGGAAACCAAAAATGCCTTTATTGTCATTCCCTGCGATGTGACTACACATGAAGCTAACTTTTCACATTTTTGTGTAGGCTTGTCACGGAGATTTAGCCTTGGGATTACTAATGTGGGCGTATTATCTCTTGCCATTGTTAAGTGAAAAATCAGGGTGTAGTCCACTGTTAAGGGACATGGTTTTACAGCTAGCGGAAAGGTTTGCTGCAATTTTGCTCTTTCTTCCTTTTAAATTGGATTTACATTGGATTTAAACGAGATCTAATCTTGTTAATGTTAGAATTCTAGCCACACCAAGAGCTCGTGACATATTAGTAAGTAATGCACTCAAGAAATGGGCAAGAGTAATTCCGCCCACATCCTTCGACCTGTTATTACATCTTTCGTTTCCTTCCTCTTCCGCACGAGTTGAGGTAATATGTCTTTATCAGATACCATATTTGGTGTATATCACATACCTTTTATATGTTATTGATATCCAGCGCTATATTGATCATAGGAAACTGAAAGATTGGAGAGGATTTATCCGACTCTTAAGGATGTTGGACTTGCTGGCGACCGTCATTGCAGCTTGACGACTCAAGCCATACAGCAGATACAGATCATAGCCATCAAAGCTATTGTAGAAGGTAATTTTTAAGTCTCTCCCTCTAAATTTTCATCTGCGTACTTAAAGAACGTGGTGCAAAAAATCGATTATTTACAGGGATCCCAGCTCTTTCTGAAGAAGCAACTAGCATTTTTCTATGTACTTTGACCCGGAACCATGAGTGCTACTTGTTGTGGGTAAGTTTTTTACTTTGATTCAGGAATGAGAAAAATACAACAGGATCTCTACCCCTCTATATGAGTCCAAGTTTTTCCTTCTCCGTTTTCAAATTTTTTTATATATGCCGGCTTCTTTTCTTGCTTGTTATGTTTGCATATTGATGCGATGACATGAGCAGGAAAGGAGATATACGGGTGACATTGAGGCTAGCGTTGCAGTCTTAAGGAAACTCCTCTTCAAGTGGAAAGAATACTCTCCGAAACTATATTCTCATGACATACTCAAAACAACTCTTAAGAGATTGAGGCAAATGGTAAGAATACATGTTATTACATTCATTGTTAATTAACCCTTTCTAAGTTGTCGTTGATAATACTAATCTTTGTTATATGTTCTTAGAACGAGAAAGAACTGAATTCTGGAATCGATGTTTCTCGTCGAGCTCTCTTTAAGGAATCGGATAAGTATTGCAAAGCAATATTATGGAGGGTGACCCGTGACCATATTTTCGAGGTAACCATCTGCTCGACCTTTATTATCATCGGCTTGGCAGCCTTGACTTTGTTGCAGATATGGTTGTTTGGCATTCCTCAAGTAGAAGAGACAAATGGTGTTCTGATGCGAGAAAATGATGATAAAGTGACAAAAAGTTTTAGTCTTCATCCCACATGACGGTTGATACGGTTGCTAATCTAACGTAATGCCATTGGATGTCTTAGTTTTGTTGACACTAAGGGATATTTTTGTTTTTCTGACATAGTTGTGCGTGACCTTTTGTTTAAGATGTTGATTGAAACAAATTGAACGGTATGGTAACTGGGAAGAAGGAAATCTTAAGCTTATATTCTTGTGAAAGATCCTTTTTGTCTGTAAATCAATTATTTTTTGTTTTCGGATTCATACATTAGGCCTTGCCTATTCAGTTCAATTGTTAGCCCTTGGAGTAGGCTTGTCATTTGGGCTTGGATTCCTCGTTCCTGATGGATTCACCCTGAAACGGAATGGTGCTTGTACTCTCCACCCCGTGGGGACAATGCTTATAGTATTTCAATATAACATTTTTTTTCCATCTAAATATAATATTTAAATAATATTTTTTGTGTCTAACTAGTTTTTATACACAAAATTATATTATTGTTTGTATTATAACTTATACTTAAATAATGTTTCTTTACGTAAGTTAAATTATTGTAATATAAATACTATTGAAAACATAATTTAAATAATATATTCAATGGCATTATAAGATAAATGTAGCTTTTTAAAAAACATTGCAAGGGGGAATCCCCTTGGGGACGGGCCCGTTAGTTGGCGGAGACGGGGCATAAATTTTCCTCTCCGGGGGTATTTGTGTTGAAAATTGTGTCTATTGTACAATTAGAGTATAATTGCTCATCAGAACACAATATTAGTGTTAGACGTACTCTATTTTTGTGTTTTGCACAAAATAAACTATCCGTTTGAGGTGCTCTTAGAAGAATAGTGTTGCATTGTCACTTTTGCTCAAACCCTTTTTCTATCTTCATAAGAAATGCATGATAGAAGAAGTTACATCTTAATTTTTTATCTTAACTTACGCTTTCTTAAAATTACTAAGATTTTCGAGTTGCTCCTGCTTAAGATCATAAGATGCCACCATATTCTTCAATCTACTTATTCTCCGAGGAAAGTTGCGCTAAATATGCTCGCCACCGCTGGAGAACGAAACATGCTCCACGCAGTTACTTTCTGCAGCCGAGAAACTACCTATGAGTCGAAGTGTTCCTTTCTTGCAAGCTTTCTCATGATCCGACGATGTTCAAGTGTCTGATAGTGTGACTCTCGTGTGAGTTTCCTAATTTTACAACAACTTATCAATTCGTAGGATTTTACCTTTTCCAGAGGCTTCGTAGTAGTTCTTGCGTTGATGACGATATTTTCTTCCATTTCTTTTCATAGCAGTTGAACTGTCGATGCATCTCAAAATAATATCAAGCATATAGCGATTAACACATAAAGATACACATTTTCGAATATGCCAACGTAACCACTGATAATCTTGTATAAATTATAATAACCTATAAAGAAAATAATTGAGAAAATAACGCAGTCATATGTCCTACGAATATACCGTAATAATTATTTTAGCCTTCTAATTTGATATTGCTTTTTTATTACAAGTGATTTGTAACTATAATAAGGTCCATAATTAAAATTTGGGGGAAAGTTTTTATAACTAGGTTTGTGCACAATAAAAATTTAAATGGAGCATGAAGGAACTAGAAAGATGAAAAGGGGATCAAATTAGATATAGAAACCCAATTGATTAAAAGTAATGAATTTAGTTGTATTGTTTGGTTGAAAAACCAAAAATACCCAAGAAATAAAAAGAAAGAGAAAACAAACGAGAATTAAAAACTGTAAGAATAAATAATGAAAAAGACAAGGCTAAAACAAAACGTAGAAAAACCATTTAAAAAGAATAACAGGGCCTAAAAGAAAACTAAAAAGAAGTAAAAAAATTTAAAAGGCACCACAAAAAAATATAATAAACTTGAAAAAGAATAAAAAACAAAGAAATGCCTGAATCGAACCCCAAACCATTAATATTTAGCGCTGATACCGTACCACTGCATTACTTGAAATTTTACAAAGTTTTTGTTACAACTATACACATAGGACGCTATTTGTAGGAGGATGGATTTACACGGTATTGGTTTTAGTTGGGTTTATTTAAGAGTTAATTAGATCTCAGGCCCATTTAGTAGTTTCGTTTTTGATTTCAGGCCCTATTAATGTTTCAAATAGAAAAAAGGACCTAAATTTAAGTTTCATTTAGGAATAAGGACCTACATATTTGCCCATAATAAACAAAAGAATTACGAATCACTGCCATCACCTTCTTCAACCAAGCAAAGCAATCATAAACGAACGGCGTTTCACAAACGATCCTTGATATCTCTGCATAAATAAAGGGAGTCGTGTTTGCGACGGAAAAAAACACTAATTTATTTCGATTTTTTTTAATTTATCAAAATAAAAAATATTTTTGATATCGAGAAATATAAGATGTGCATATCATTTTAATTGTCGCGAAACAAACAATTAATTAGATGCGTTTATTGATTTTATTATACAAATCAGATGAAATAACGATGATTTTATGATTGTGGATTTTATAAATAACAAATAATATTAAATAAGTTAAAATAATAATAATAATAATAAAAAAAGTGAAAGTAGGGGCGACGCATATAAAACAAGTAAAAAGGGCCTCCTTATAGCCGCGACGTCGCATTTAATAGCCGCATTTTGCCCTATTTTATTAATTTCAGATGAAATAACCCCATTTTATTAAATTTTGATTAAAATCGCATTATTTTATATTGGAGTTTCTTTTTTAAAATTCGAAATTAGGATTCGAAATATTTATAAAAAAAAAATTCAATATTCACTGTGATATAGAATTGTTATGAAGATTATGGGTATTTTTAAACTTAGATGCAAAAAAAAAAAAAAAGATTACGGATATTTTGTTTAAATTTGGGAATCTGAACTGACATATATGAATTTCACAACCAAATCCAACCGAAATATTGCAATTCATCAGTCTATACGACCGAAAGTTGGTGTATGCTCTTTAAATTGTTCTCATTGCAATTCTTTCCTTAGTCACAATGAAACTGCACTGAAAAGCACGCAATACCAAGAAAGTATACGCTATTGAATCGATAATAATTGTAATTACCGTGTACTTGTGGGGGAGCGCATTACTAACTAATTGAATTGATAATAATTGTAATTACCGTGCATTTGTGGGAGAGTATATTATAGAATCTCTACACGCTAGTTGTGAATTTGTGACACTATTTTGACTTTTACATCATACGTGATTTTGACTTTTACATGATTTCATCTGTAGTCAGCATCTTTAGACTTCCGTAGTTAGATACGGGAAAGAAGATATAATTTAAAAGGGTGCGGGCTGGCGTGTCTTATAATAAGCATCACGGCATTATGTTACAAATGTGTCCAGTTTGTTGCGAAAAATTCGTAAACACGCAAGTGTACATATCGTTCTAACAAGTAATAGTGTACGTAAGTACGGATATCGAACCCAAAGGACTGTGTCACTAAGTACCGAAATTATATTAATTCTAATTTTATTTGAATAATCGCAAATTGGTAGTTTAGGAAACGATAAAGGAAAATGCGCATATAAATAATAAATCACGATTTAAAGGTAAATGACCAAATAAATAACGACACGACGAAACGATTTTAATCAAAGATAAATCTGGGGATCCGACTTCACCGATGACAATCATGCTATTGATTTCAGTTTTCAAAGGAATACTCAATTTTATGTTGACGATGGATTTTTCCGTTGTAATTATCAGTCTATCTCTAGCATCGGTAACCTATTCTAACATGCGAATCTTACATCTCTGTCAAGATTTCTCCCTTTTTTCTTTCCCGTCGATGCTTGTTCTCCTTATACTGTTGCCATTAGAAAAAAAATCTTTTCCCGTTCCTCGCATTCAACGCCTTTTTCCATATTACCCGGATGCTTTGTTTCAATGTTTCACGGATGTCTCCCTCAGCCTCGTTAATGGAATGGACCACGACAGATTAATTTGAACAAATCTCGTAAATTGCAAAACAACCCCAAATCTATGCAAACATTGCAAAAAGACCCCATAATAGAAAAACTATTAAAATAGCTTAATATACCCACATTAAGCTTAAACACGACTGACATCCCGCAACTAAGTCGAAATAAACCCCTGAAATATCACATAAATATCAGCGCATCAAAATACCCCAAACTAGAACATTGCTTGTCCCCGAGCAAACAAATACGAATCAACTCCGATGGAGGATAAAATCTCAAGGTAATGAAATAAAAAGCATAACGATCAACTCAAATCATGCGTTGATTCAACAGTAAAACTCGCTCAATATATTATTAATTTTTTTTTTTTGTAGTGATCGCTCAACCTCGAACGGATGTGTAAAGTATAGGGATCAACGCTCAAATCTCACAAGTACCTAACACGGTTTTTCTATAAGCTTGCTCTTCGTCAGAATCGCCTACTTGATGCTCAACCTCAGATCAAAAAGGACTTTGGGGGTTGAAATTGTTAGGTATGGCTCGGATAGGGCATATGAAGTAAGTGAGCTAAATTCACCAAAACGCGTAATATCATGAGCACTCGTAGAACCTTGCTATCAATCTATAAATGTTTCTATCAACCATGAGATAATAATCGAACTTACACCCAAATCGTAACAATTAGCAAGTCGATCGTTTTTTTTTTCTTTTCTTTTTTCTCTTTTTTTTTTTCCGAGCATTTTTTTTTACGAGAATACTATTGTTCATCAAATCACAGCAACATAAATCACACGATACCAAAAAAATATGATAACTCTCTCAATCCTCTTAACCATCGTAAAAACCCCAAACTTAAATTGGACGATACATCACAAAGGTACCACGGAAACTCCGACATAGTCCATAAACCACTCATGAATAATTGCGCGTGTTCGGTGAATGGGTAGCAAAGGATGAAGATTAATTAAGAAGGCAATGCGAATATTTGGGTTATAGATATCGGATATCAGAAAGGCTCAGGTCGGGTTCATGGGACATAAGTATATGGCATGCAGCTCGAAAGGCTCAAACGATCCAAAAATAGAAAATGGTCTAAAATAGCCTCATCGAGTAAAGCATCAATCAGGATCAAGACCGACTAAAGCAAGTTCTAGATACCATGTAATCATCTAACGCTCTATTTATAAGTGATTGTGTGCTAATCCGTTCATCAATAGAGACTTACTGAAAAATCTAAACAAGTAATAGATATAGTCATACCTTACTTCATGATACGCTTGAGAGATACGAGATCCTCGTCGTTGATCCCAACTGATAACACGTGACTCAATCGAGGAAAGATATGCAAGGAATGATACACCCGAAACTTAGATCAAACATTGTCCTTACGGACGTAAACTTTTTTTTTTTATTTTGTCCTTTTTCTTTTCTTTTCATCTTTTTTTTTTGAATGTCTCGAAGCTTTGGTACTCACATTTCATTACATCAACTATATATATATCTTTAATCTCCAAGGATGTAAAGACTCCTAACACGTTCACTTGGTCCCTTTTGTACCTGAAACATTCAAATAAAATTTGGTAGACAACGAAATGTTAATAATGATAATGAAAATATAATAAACGAGAAAAATTAAAACTCGGGTTGCCTCCCGAGAAGCGCTTGTTTAACGTCATTAGCTCGACGCCTGACTTTCTAAGGTGTGTTGAGCATTAGGGTGGTCTTCTCTTGATTGAGTCCACCATTGATGTACGGCTTCAACCGCTGCCCATTGACCTTGAACATTCCTTTTTCTGGGTCGTTGATCTCTACTGCACCGTAAGGAAATACTTTAGTCACCGTAAAAGGACCTGACCACCTTGACTTTAGCTTGCCTGGAAACAAACGAAGCCTAGAATTAAAAAGAAGCACTTGGTCTCCAACGACAAATTCTTTTCTCCGAATATATCTATCGTGCCAAGCCTTCGTTCGTTCTTTATAGATTTTTGCATTCTCGTAAGCCTCATTGCGAAATTCATCCATATGATTTAGTTGTAGAAGGAGTTTGTTGCCTGCGGCTTGCATATCCATGTTTAGTTGCTTCATTGCCCAGTACGCTTTATGTTCTAGTTCCACCGGAAGGTGGCACGCTTTACCATAAACCAATCTGTATGGTGACATTCCAATAGGTGTCTTAAACGCTGTTCGATATGCCCACAGTGCATCATCGATCTTCTTGGCCCAGTCTTTTCGAGAGATACTTACCGTTTTTTCCAAAATTTGCTTAATCTCACGATTAGATACTTCTGCTTGTCCATTGGTTTGAGGGTGGTAAGCTAGTGCCGTGCGATGTTTAACACCATAATGCGACAGAAGAGCATCGAATTGCTTGTTACAAAAGTGAGTTCCGCCATCGCTCAAGATTGCTCGCGGAGTTCCAAACCTAGTGAAAATATTCTTCTTGATAAAGTTGAGGACTGTCTTACCATCGTTTTTTTGAGTAGCTACTGCTTCTACCCATTTAGACACGTAATCTACCGCTAGCAGAATATATTCATTATCGTATGACGATGGAAATGGTCCCATGAAGTCATTGCCTGTAATATCCGTAAAAGTTAATACGGGATTACGGTATAATATTAGAAAAATAACTGTACAACTTAAAAATGTTGATTTAAGTGTTCGTGGGAATAGTTTAGAAACCCCAAACCTTTCGTGGACCAAGTCCTTGTATGGATTGAAATATTCGTGGTCTAGATATCATATATGATTAGATATGTTTACATACACACATATATAATAATACAATAAAACCCATTAAATTTCCGTGAAGACTTGGACATACAAATGCAAGTGTACTAATAATTATAATCTATGAAATAACTGAGGTAGTACACGTGTAGTGTCCCTAGATATTAGTATTAAAAAGTTTTCTTGATTATACATAGACACATAGAAGAAAGTTTTCGTGGTATTTATAAAATATATTTATATATACAAAAGTACAATGATTGGTGAAAATAAGTCTTAAGTCCACCTAAATATTCGTGGTCATGGATACATATATATAAATATAATAATACCAAAGTATTAACCCTAAAAGGTCTAGACTAACACGTGGAGATCATTTCTATTATTGTAGGCATGACTAATAAAAAGCTTTCTTAATCGTAAGGTAATATGCAATAATATATACGCGTATATATATATCTCTATATATACTTACCACGTCATAATACAAGAAAACCCTTACGAATTAAAAAGTGAAAAAAATAGAGAAAGAACGAAGATAGTAAAAAGCTGACAAGGGCAAAGCTTAAGCTGGAACAAGCTAGGATTAGTTAAGCCATAAAATGCTTGGACGTGAGGTAATACTTCGTTTACCATACAAAAATAAGTTCATACCTTATATGTCTTCGATGATTTAATTGATATAGTTGATTTATGAGATAGTTTACGTGACATCAGCTTGTGATTAGATGATGTGATTAGAATATGTTATGTGAAGCTGTGAAAATCCAGGGTTATCTGAAATAACCATGGTTGAGTATCCACTGATATTTCACTGTAAAGTTTTCGGTAGGTGACAATGGTAGTTGTCGATATGATTTTGGTAAATATCTTGGGGTTAGCAAGGTGGGGAGTGCATGAAGCTTATATGATCCGTGTTTAATTATTGAACCTAAAGTGGTCTTTGTGAGTTTGCAATTGGTTAGTATTTATATATATTATATAGAGTAGAATATCTGATAAGGTGGAGTTTTCGTGATTTCCATAAGTCTTCGTGGTTACTATATTGTGAGACTTTCGTAATTATATATTTTACTTAGGTGTTAGAAGTATAAAAGGTTTGAATCATGTTCACATGTGTGTGAAGAACTTTGGTGTGTGATTTGATGTTGAAATAATTTCGATAAGCTACATGAGAAATTCGATGATTGTAAGTTTGGATATATGGAGTACCTTTGAGTGCTTAAAGAAGGTTTTCGGCAAAGTATATGAAAGTTTCAGTATTATAATAATATTCCCGAGGTTTTCAGTATACCTAACTGTATAATATTTTCAGCATTAATAATGGTTTTCATTATTTTAGGGTTTTCGTGATTTTTAGGGTTTTGATAATTTTAGGGTTTTCGATACGTAGGGTTTGGAAATATTTCCATACTCAGAGGATGGAAGCATAGGGCATTTCTCAGATTTCGTAACTAATTTTATAGCGGGAGGACAGGTAGGTGAATTATTCATCTACAATGCGTAAACACTTACCTGGTTTATGTGCTTTTATGTGCTTCTATGTGATTAAATGAATTACATGTTTTACGTGTATTACGTCAGTCTCACGTGAAAATATGTTTTTATGTTATCACGTTTATATGCATGACATATGCATATCATATCACAGGGGTGAGATATTTACACCGTATTGAGACAGTGACGACTTGAGATACTGACGAACGGGGTAGACTGAGATGATTGTGATTGTTGACTCGATGAGGAGTCGAGGTTGGTACTCATATGACACCTGACGGCAGACATGCGTGATCGATCTGTCTACTTGGGCGTGAACGTCCCGAGGTGCAAAACCGTCGTGATTTTATTTTTAGCGGAGGGAGCGACCTGACAGGGCAGTTGCGTGAACGTCAAAACGCTGTCGGCGTAGGCTACCGCTTACGGAAGAGCGACCTAGCAGGGCAGTTGCGTGAACGTCAAAACGCTGCTAGTGTAAGCTTCCGTTATGTTATAGGCGCGTGAGGTGTCGAGTCTGACCTAGAGCCCTGTGTTGTGTGATTTTAGACATGATTGTGGGAAAATAAAGAGTGAACATTGCATGTGAGATATTGGGGTCGGGAATGAGCGGTCACGTGCATACATGCATTTCTATTCACCTACTGGGCAAATCGCTCAGTGTTTACGTGTTGTAGGTACTGAGTCTGACGCCGACGCGCGTCAAGACTGAGGCGGCTGGTGGCGGTGCTCCACGGACTTTTGAGGGCAGGGCGGTACATGGATGAAGACCTGTGGAGCGATAATAGGGTTTTATTCTTTTGACATTTTGGGGCTACGCCCATTGTACAGATACTACTATGTAAAATACTAATTGTTGTATTATATTATATTTTATGAAAAAGTTTTTATTAGACGGGTCTTCCGCGCTTACGTTGCGAAAATCCGCCACTAATCCTAATTAGAAAACGAGGGTCGCCACAATGCCCCAGACATCAAATAACTCAACCTCCAACATAGTGTTGAGTGGCATCTCATCTCGTCTTGAAATGTTACCCGTCCTTTGACAACGATCACAAGTCGATACGAAAGCATGGGCGTCTTTAAATAAAGTCGGCCAATAAAAACCCGATTGTAAAACTTTAGCAGCTGTACGATTCCCTTCAAAATGGCCTCCACACTCGAGAGCATGGCAATGTCTTAATATATCGTACGCTTCTTCTCCTGAAACACATCTTGGTATAACTTGATCGGCACAATGCTTATACAGATAAGGATCTTCCCAATAATAATGTTTTATATCAGCAAAGAATTTCTTCTTCGCTTGATAATTAAGCTCGGTTGGTACTATCTTTGCCGCAAGATAGTTGACGAAGTCACCATACCACGGAGCTTGCGATATAGCTAATAGTCGTTCATCTGGAAAATTATCATCGATAGTTTGTTTCTTCAATTCAATTTCTTCTGGCAACTCCAAACGAGAGAGACGATTTGCTACTAAATTCTCTTTTCCCTTTTTATCTTTAATCTCGACTTCAAACTCTTGAAGCAATAGCACCCATCGAATCAGTCGTGGTTTTGCATCCTTCTTTTCCATGAGATACTTGATGGCCGAGTGGTCAGTGTGCACGATTACCTTGTTCCCGATTAAGTATGATCTGAACTTTTCGAAGGCGAAGACGATAGCAAGTAATTCCTTCTCGGTTGTGGCATAATTGAGCTGAGCATCGTTGAGAGTTCGACTTGCATAGTAAATAGTATGAAATATCTTGCCTTTACGTTGTCCAAGAACTGCTCCCACTGCATAATCACTTGCATCACACATCAATTCGAATGGTATGTCCCAATCCGGAGCAATCACGACCGGTGCTGACACTAGTTTTTCTTTTTATAGTAGAGAACGCCTCCTCACATGATGCATCAAAGATAAAAGGCGCTCCTTGAATTAAGAGGCTCGATAATGGCTTTGATATCTTCGAGAAATCCTTAATGAATCGTCGATAAAACCCAGCATGCCCCAAGAAACTTCTAATTCCCTTGACGGTTGAAGGTGGTGGAAGCTTTTCTATTGTCTCAATCTTTGCCCGATCAACTTTCAATTCCTTTGCGAGAAACTTTGTGACCTAACACAATACCTTCTCGAACCATGAAATGACATTTCTCCCAGTTTAAAACAAGGTTAGTTTCTTCACAACATTTCAACACTAAAACAAGGTTATCAAGGCAATTATCGAAAGAACTTCCAATAACAAAAAAATCATCCATGAATACCTCAATTGTTTTCTCTACCATATCAGAAAAAATAGCCATCATACATCTTTGGAATGTACCTGGTGCATTGCATAGTCCAAATGGCATTCTACGAAAAGCAAACGTACCGTACGGGCATGTGAAGGTGGTCTTTTCTTGATCCTCCGGTGCTATAGCAATTTGATTGTATCCGGAGTATCCGTCTAGAAAGCAATAATAGTCGTGCCCCGCCAGTCGATCTAGCATTTGATCAATAAAAGGCAAAGGAAAATGGTCCTTACATGTGGCTTTATTAAGCTTTCGGAAGTCGATGCAAACACGCCATCCAGTATCGTCGGAATTAGTTTGCTGTTCTCATTCTTTACCACTGTGACTCCACCTTTCTTTGGAACAACATGTATCGGACTTACCCAAGAGCTATCTGAAATTGGGTAAATTACTCCAGCGTCTAACCATTTTAGGATTTCTTTTCGCACCACATCCTTCATTGTTGGATTTAATCTCCGTTGCGGCTCTATAGAAGGTTTGGTGTCATTTTCCAAGCGGATATGATGCGTGCACATTGATGGGCGGATACCCTTGATGTCCCGCTAATGTCCACCCTATCACTGCTTTAAACTCTCGGAGTACTCGAAGCAGCTTCTCCTCTTCATCAGTATTAAGAGACGATGAGATAATAACTGGTAAAGTAGAAGATTCACCAAGAAATGCATAACGAAGATGGGATGGTAACGATTTAAAGTTCGAGTAGTGGTGGCTTCTCAATAGATGATATGGATCTGGGATGGCTTTCGCCAAGAGCTTCAAAGTATTTTCTTCTATTTGGTTCGAACGAGTCCAACCACTTCACACACTCATTAATATCTTGTTCATCGATCTCATGGATATCGTCTCGCACCAAACTGGATTCCAATGGATCTTCCCTAGTAATATGCTTAGGCAGTAGATCTACATCTTCTACACGGAAATAGTTATCGCTTTCATTGGGATACTTAATGGCATTAAATACATTAAATATAACTTCCTCTCCATGTACCCTGAGACGAAGTTCGCCTGCATGAACATCAATTAATGCTCTCCCAGTTGCTAGGAAAGGTCTACCCAAGATTATTGGTATGTCCTTGTCTTCTTCCATGTCAAGGACTATAAAATCTGCAGGGAATATAAACTTATCGACCTTGACTAAAACGTCTTCAATGATACCTCGTGGATGTTTCAATGATCGATCTGCCAGTTGTAGTGTCACAGTCGTCGGGCTCGCTTCACCTAATCCAAGTTTTCTAAAAATGGATAGCGGCATTAGGTTAATACTAGCGCCTAAATCACACAAAGCTCTTTCAAATACAGAGTTTCCTATTGTGCAAGGAGTTGTAAAACTCCCTGGGTCTTTGAGTTTGGTGGTAACTTCTTTTGTATAATGGCACTACATTCTTCAGTAAGTGCTACAGTTTCATATTCAACTAACTTTCTCTTCTTCGACAATATATCCTTCATGAACTTTGCATAGCTAGGCATTTGTTCAAGAGCATCGGCAAAAGGAATGTTGATGTGCAATTTTTTAAATATTTCAAGAAATTTAGAAAATTATTGATCAAGCTTATTATTCTTGAGAAGTTGTGGGAATGGAATTCGAGGCTTAGGTTCTTCAGAAGGTAGACACTTAAGCTCTACAGTTTCAACATTCTTTTCTTCAGATGTATCAACTTCTACTTCTGATGAGTTTACTTTCTTATTCTTAACCGGTGACTCCAATTCTTTGCCATTCCTTAGTGTTATCGCCTTGCAATGTTATTTTCCTTCTCGCTTTGGATTAGCCTCTGAGTTACTAGGAAAAGATCCTAATGGCCTCTCACCTATCATCTCCGCCATTTGACTCACCTGAACTTCTAAATTGCGGATTTGCGCTGACTGGTTCTGCATGTTGGTTCTCATTTCGTTGATGAGTTGTGTTTGTGAAGTAGCCATTTTCGCCAAAGCCTCTTCCCAGCTTGCTTTCTTCTCATTTGGTTGTAGAGAATTCTGATTATTCTTCCACGAAAAGTTTGGATGATTACGCCACCCTGGATTGTAGTTATTTGAATAAGGATTGTTTGGTTGACGATTGTAGTTTCCAACATATTGTGCTTGCTCCAATGATAGTTGTTCTGTTGCTTGACATTCAGAACTCTGATGCGGTCCACCACAAAGATTGCATTCAACATTAGGCAAGTGAATGGAATTAACCGAAGCCTGATTTGTTTGAAGTTGCTTCGTCAGATTCGCCACCTGAGCGACCAATTGAGCAATCGGATCATTTTTAACAATTGTTGTTGTGTTCCTTGATCGCTCCATTGGCCATTGATAATTGTTATTGGCGACACTATCTATCAACTCGTACGCTTGATCAGCGGTCTTCTTCATGATTGTCCCTCCAGCAGAAGCGTCAATGACAGCTCTTTCAGCACTACCTGTAGCATTGTAGAAGCTCAAGACTTGTTGCGATTTAGGTATACCGTGGTGCGGACACTTTCTCATCAGCTCCTTAAATCTGTCCCAAGATTCATAAAGCGACTCACCATCGATTAGAGTAAAGTGAGTGATCTCTTTGAATATCTGTTGTTTCTTTGCAGGTGGAAAGATTCGGGCGAGGAATTTACTAGCGAGCATGTCCCATGTTGTAATTGAATTGGTTGGAAGAGAATTCAGCCATGCCTTCCCTTTATCACGTAGAGTGAACGGGAACAGTAGCAGCCGTAATGCGTCGTCTGAAACTCCATTATATTTGATAGTATTACAGATTTCCAAGAAGTTGTCGATATGAGCGTTTGGATCTTCGCTTGGTAATCCATAAAATGGAATTTGTTGAATCATTTGAAAGGTTATCGGCTTAAGCTCAAAGTTATTCGGAGGAAGCGCTGGTCGCCTAATAGCAGATTGAGTGCCAACAAAGGGAGTTGCGTATTCGCAGAGTGGCACATCATGATTATCATTATCTCCGTTATTGTTTTCGTTATCAGCCATAGCTATTCGTGTTTGGTTAATTGCTAGCTTCTTCTTTTTCCGATTTTCCCAAGCTCGTTCAATCTCCGAATTTAAAGGAATTAAGTTAGCGCTCCCAAACTTTCGCATAAACCGTTAAACACCTTAATGCTCTAATAAAAATAAATACAATAAAAATAATAATAATAGTAATTATTATTATAATAATAATGGTAATTATAATTTAGTAAAAAATAATAATAATAATAGAAGTAATAATAAAAATACTTAAATAATAATAATAATAAAAATAATAGTAGTAGTAGTGAAATAATAATAAAAATAACCGTAATAAAAATAATAATATTAATAGTAATAAATATTAGTAATAATATAATAAGTTCAAAGTAAGACTAGAATTATTTGGTATCGATATTAGTAAAAATCACAATCCCCGGCAACGGCGCCATGCGAAAAATTCATAAACACGCAAGTGTACATATCGTTCTAACAAGTAATAGTGTACGTAAGTACGGATATCGAACCCAAAGGACTGTGTCACTAAGTACCGAAATTATATTAATTCTAATTTTATTTGAATAATCGCAAATTGGTAGTTTAGGAAACGATAAAGGAAAATGCGCATATAAATAATAAATCACGATTTAAAGGTAAATGACCAAATAAATAACGACACGACGAAACGATTTTAATCAAAGATAAATCTGGGGATCCGACTTCACCGATGACAATCATGCTATTGATTTCAGTTTTCAAAGGAATACTCAATTTTATGTTGACGATGGATTTTTCCGTTGTAATTATCAGTCTATCTCTAGCATCGGTAACCTATTCTAACATGCGAATCTTACATCTCTGTCAAGATTTCTCCCTTTTTTCTTTCCCGTCGATGCTTGTTCTCCTTATACTGTTGCCATTAGAAAAAAAATCTTTTCCCGTTCCTCGCATTCAACGCCTTTTTCCATATTACCCGGATGCTTTGTTTCAATGTTTCACGGATGTCTCCCTCAGCCTCGTTAATGGAATGGACCACGACAGATTAATTTGAACAAATCTCGTAAATTGCAAAACAACCCCAAATCTATGCAAACATTGCAAAAAGACCCCATAATAGAAAAACTATTAAAATAGCTTAATATACCCACATTAAGCTTAAACACGACTGACATCCCGCAACTAAGTCGAAATAAACCCCTGAAATATCACATAAATATCAGCGCATCACAGTTCCAACTAAAAAAAGCCTCTGACGATCTATCTATTGTGGATGTGCCCTCGGAATGCCATTCGAGAATGTAATGAATCATGTATTTAATATTCATTGTATTATTCGCTTTGTATTTGAATAATGTATTCTTATACGTATTAAAGGAATTTATATATTATTATTTATTCTTTAAAAGACATATTATTTATTTACCTATCAAGTCTTTTAGGCATTCGGTGAGACGGTAAATAAATAAATCCCATATAACGTGAGTTTAGTCACCGATTCTCATGGGATGAGAGAGGGGCACCGGTGAGCTATTATTCTCCGATATTAAATTAATCCATAAGTCTTAGATCTCAGTAGGGTGACTGAGCGTCAATTACTACTTATTTGTTGGCGACTCTTATATGGTTGTGCCAACCATTCGCTTGGGAAGCGGGAGGTCGTAACGTTGGTATAAGTTGAATTAGAGAATTAACTTGTACTTGGACACGACTCGCAATTGGCGATCACATGGGCCTTATCGTTACTCTGGGTAGCGTCAATGATCGATCAATTAACTATAGTAGTGTGCGTGGACCTTAGACTGAAGGGTCTTTGACGAAGTTGACTTTGGGGTCTTGACTTGTCACTAGTTTGCTAGGCCCACCTTGTTCGGGAACGAACATGGGTCAGCGGCGACATGCGGTTTTGACAAGGAAGGTAACTGCCGTGCTTAGACTATCGTGAGGGATTCACTGTCTCGTTAGTAACCGAGATATATGTCCTATGCATATTGGGGGACGGGAAATTACAAAGTCTTCGGCCGAAGCTATAAACTGACTCACGTGGGACGTGGGGAGCAGTTTAGTAATTTTGCTAGTCACGAATTAGTCATAGAGTCGAGTCTAGTGAGTTTGACGTAACCATGACATTCACTCGAACGGGACATATGTGAAGGGTCTATACGTACGACGATAATCTATAGTCGGTTCGTAGATCGAAGAGCGTACTCAACACGGGATCTATTCGGTACCGCAGGATTGGCCAGGCGCTTACCGAATTCTTGGATTCCTCCCTTGTCGGGTTGAGACGAACCAAGAGAGTTGGGCTTAAAAATGATCACTGTGATAGTGCCTAACTATTATGAGATATAAATAGCTTTAACAGTCATAGAGACTGTATTTCTATGGACGTAAATTCACGGAACGAAGTGATGAAGAATGAGGCGTAAATAGGGTTCATAACGATGAGCAAGGCTCGTCACGGTCGTGAAGCCTGTCAGCAAAGTTGCAGTAGCTTTAAAAAATCATATCTCCCAATCTAGATCTCGGATTGAGAACCCCTCCCATCAGAATCAAGATTCGTGACTCTTTTAACAATGGTAAATTTAAGGGCAATCGGTCATCCTTTACCCCTCGATCTGAGAGCAATACAAAACTATCGCAAAGCTGTTAAAAGCATCACGGCCGTGAACACATTGCACATGGCCGTGCCGACCGGCAGTGGGCGAGCCATATGTTGCCCGACAGTGTCACGGCCGTAACACTTCATGCCCAGGCCGTGAAGGCTTCTAGAAGATGGTCACGGCCGTGAAAGGTCATGTCAGAGGCCGTGACCGACAGTTTTTTGGTCAAATTTGATCCAAATCAAATCCAATTTCGTTCCTTGTTCTTTTGTTATGATTTGAGGGACAATCTCTAGTCATTAGATGATAACATAACAAGAGAATCAAACAAAAATGAGTCATGTAGGACATGGTCTCATTTAAACAAATCTAAAGTCTATTTCATGATTTAAAAACTTGGTTTTACAATTATGAGACTGAATTTTCTTCCAAAGTAAGTTCAAGCTCTACACTAAACTTAGAGTTTTAGAGAGTGGTGAGAGCATTTGAGTTTGATCTTTGAGAAGAATCCAAGTGTAAGTGAGTTTGTAGTAAATCACACACACACACACACACATCTCTTAAAACATTCCGCACTTCCTCTAGCCATCCTTGGGGAGGTGTTGGTCTGCGGCACATCACGGGTCGGCATGACTCTCTTCGGCACAGTTCGTGAGCAACGGGAGCTAAGGATCTTCGCTACAAGGATAAGATCATTATACTATATCTTTTTACGTGCGTTTTTTCTTTATTTAACCGAGTATCCTAGGGAAACCTTATGGGGAACCCAGGAAAAATTTTAAATTCCGCTGCGTCCGGGCAAGGCCTTGGGTCACCCGGGGTTTCCCAACATTGGTATCAGAGCCATAGGCTCGGTTCTAAGAAACGACATAAACGAGTCCGAAACGAACTCGGTCGTGCAAGTCACTAAGTCGCTCGAGCGTCATAACATGAGTTGAACTTAGTTCGAGTTTGTAAATCGAGCGCTCGCTTGGTCGGAGGTCGCCTAGTTGCCAGCAATCCGACGTAGCGTAGCAACGTGGAGGGAAAACCCTGGTGGGAATCTCCTCACGGTTCATAACTTGACACTGGGCTCGTAACTCTAGGACTAGCCCAAATTTCATTTCGGTTTCTTTGAGCGTTTTGTTGTCGTGAACGTGTTTATGTTGTATGCATGTATGTATGACACAATTAAGACGTCGGCGTGGACTTAGGCTCTATTTCCGAGCGATATGTTAAGGGTGACAAGGTTCCCCCAGTTTGTATTTTATTTGTTAATATGCGGATTGTCTGGGACAACTGATCCCCCCGTTTTGTACTTTAATTAATATTTAAAAAAATTAATTTTAAGTACAATTGCCGTATGAGTACGAAACGGGTCCAAGAGAAGGCCGTTCGAAGACTTGGAGGTCGTTCTAGAACATAGTGCGAAGCCAAAGAAAAGAGATGTAATTTTATAAAAATAATGTAGTATAGTAGAAATAGTCCACGCAGACGGTCTTATAGGCAAACTAGGTTTACCGCGAATACTTGCATTGTTTGACGTTACGTGCATGTTTAAGTGCTTATGTGTGTGAGACGTATTCTCCCGGTTGGACTAAATACTAAGTGGGTAAAGGGACGAAGTTCCTGTCTTATATCAAGCTCGATAACATTGCGGCTTGAGTGTCATGTGCGGTTTGTTCCGAGTAATCGGCGCCAATCATCTCGATCTTTGGTACGTTAAGACAATAAAGTCAAGCTCATTATTGAAGCGACTTGGGTATATGCGCGGTTTGTTCCGATTTATCGGCGCCAATCATTTCACTCTCGACGTGGATATTTTGGGTGACTGTCTAAATACAGCACTCCGAAACATATTCACGCCTTATAAAGAGTTATCCTACGGGCGGGAATTTCTAAATGTTAGGATTGAGCCAGACGTTGATAGGTCATACTTAGACGGTTATTCCCAATTATTCCTGTTAGGGTGAGGGTTCCTGACCGGAGACAAAGTTGCTGAAAACACTCATGAGATGGACTCATGTGAGACACAAGGTCATTTATGGGTTCGTGTGGGACACGGCGCCGTACGAGTAATGGGCCAACAAACTGTTAGGTTGAGGCTCATTTCTACGGAGTGGGGAAATCAACTCCACTATGAAACCATCAACGAGGTTTCCGGAATCTCTATCGGGAGAATGAGAATTTGAGAAAAATAGTGGGAGCCAAGCCAAATTGTTGAAGTCCTTATTTGTGCTTGTAGAATACCTCTTCAATGCTTTATTTTCTGTAGATTGTTTTCTTTCTTGTTTGTATACAAAATGACATCACCATTCAATTTACTGATCACGCAAAATCGTTTGAAGGGTCCAACCCTTGCGGACTGGCTCCGTAACTTGAGGATAGTCCTCACTCTGGAATGCCTAGAGCATGTCCTTGAGGGACCTATACCACTCGAACCCCAAGAGGGTGCGAGTGATGCTGACAGGGAATATTATGCCAAATGGATGGCTGATAGTGCCCGTGTCAAGGCTTATATGTTAGCTGGGATGAATAATGATCTGCAGCGCCAGCATGAGGGTATGCAAATGCGCGAGATGTCGCGGCACATGTGCGTAAGCTCGTTGGGAACATCGAGGAACTAAGTTCTCTCGGTTGTCCCATTCATAACGAGCTTCAGATTGACCTGATCTTTCAGTTGCTCCCAGCTTCATTTGCTCAGTTTATTATAATTTATAATCTAGGCGATAGGCGATTTTCGCTTCCTGAACTCATGAACACATTGGTTCAGACTCAACGTGAGCTAAAGAAGGGAAAGGGAAAAGAGGTTGCGCTTGTTGCGACTATAAGGTCTAAGAGACCTAAGTCGAACAAGCCCAAGCCCAAGCCTAATAAGCCAAAAGGAGGGATTAAGAAAAAGGGCAAGGCCAAAATGAACATGCCTAAAGTTCCGAAAGCGACTGATAGGTGACTTCACTGCCAAGAGCTGGCCCATTGGAAAAGGGATTGCCCCAAGCTTCAAGCTTCTGGGGCTTCAGGTATAATTTTGGAAACTTATTGTTCATTTACTGTATTTTCCACTTCGTGGATCTTGACTCAGGAGCTAGTGCTCACATTTGTGTTTTGAACCAGGGTCTGGAACGAAGTAGGAAGCTGGCAGAACGAGAGTCATGATCAACGTTGGTAGCGGACATAGTGTACCTGCTAGTCATGTTGGATCGAAGACTCTTGTATAAGTTCTGGACATGTATTATATTTATCCGATGTACTTGTATTGCCCAAGGGGCTGAAAAATATTATTTCTATTCCTGCTTTGAGTAAGAATGGTTATGAATTTCGTTTCAATAATAATATTTGTGATATTTATTTTGAAAATAAATGCGTCGAAAATGCAACGTTAATAAATGGTTTATATTACGTTAACGTCCAGGAACATGCGAATGTAGTTACCGACAAACGTAACTTAGAGTTAAATAAAAAGTATTTGCGGCATCTTAGACTTGGTCATGCCGGAGTTCGAAAGATTCAAGAGTTGGAGAAACACGACATTATTAAGCCTACGGAATCAGATTCCTATCCAACGTGCGAGCCTTCTATCCTCGGCAAAATGACTAACTCTCCTTTTACAGGGACTTTTCCAAGAGCCACTAATATTTGGATTTGATCCATACAGACGTTTGTGGACCGTTTAGTGTAGCGGCCCCAGGTAATTTTCATTATTTCGTGACTTTCACAGATGATCACTCTCGCTACGGCTTCGTGTATCTGTTGAAGCACAAGTCTGAAACGTTTGAAAAGTTCAAGGAATTCAAGTAGTGGAAATCAAACTGGAAGACAAATTAAAGTCGTACGATCAGATCGAGGCGGCGAGTATATGAGTCTCGAGTACGATGATTTCTTGAAAGAAAATGGAATTATTTCGCAGTTTACACCGCCCGGGACACCACAACTGAATGGTGTTGCCGAACGCAGAAAGCGAACATTATTAGATAAAGTTCGATCTATGCTAAGCTACACAGATCATCCCATATCGTTATAGGGATATGCTTTGCAAACAATTATTGTTTTTATCGTTGACAGTATAAGAGCATCGATATAGGCAAAATTGAACAAAATTGACGATAATTCTGTGGCGACCCTCCCTTTCTAATTATGATTAGTGGCGGATTTTCGCAACGTAAGTCGCGGAAGACCCGTCTGACAAAAACTTTTCTAAAATAAAATATATTAATATACACGGGCCGTAGCCCCAAAAATCAAAATATTGAAAATCCTAACGTCGCTCCACAGGTCGCATCCATGTACAGTCCCGCCCTCAAAAGTCCGTGGAGCACCGCCGTCAGCCCGCCTCCGCCGCGACGCGCACAAGCATCGGGCTCGGTACCTACAACACGCAAACACTGAGCTCCTCGCCCAGTAGGTGAAATAGTGCATGCACGTGTGACTCGCTCGCGCTCACTCACCCCAATTCTCACCAATGCAATGCCACTCACTATCACTCGTCACAACCGGGATACACTCACCACCTCACAACGGGCCCCGGGCTTCATACTGTGCACCATCACGCGAAATCACTACCACGATCACGAACACTACCACAACACGATCACAACACTACGGCAGTGGCCTACACCGAGCAGCCTCCCTGAGCCGTATCAGGTCACACTCTCGGGTCGCCTCTTCTACCAATTGCGGTGCCCACGCTGGTAGCCTACACTAGGTCCCGTAAGGGTACCCAGGTCGCACCCTCCAGGTCGCCTCCTCCCGCATGCGACAGCGTGGCCTACACTAGCTAGCCTACTTGGGGATATCCAAGTCGCTCCTTTCTAGGTCGCCCGCAGTCTGCCGCACAATGTCCAACGGGCCAATGGCTCACCGTCACAGGCGCTGATGCACAGCAGATGCCCCCACTCACGTGACTCCTCTACGGGTCGACAGCCAATATCGGCTACTCGCTCACTAGGTACAATACAGTACCACCGTTCCACCACGGTATACTCCGTGAAATGACGTGTAATGCACATGCTATGCAGTGCAAATAACAGGCATGTAATATGCAAAAATATTTAATAAATGTGAAGCACATAATTCACCCAATTCACATAATCACATAATAATTCACACAGAACGTTTACGTGTCGTAGGTGGATTTCACCTACCTGTCCTCCTGATTGGGTCAATCAAGAACTTGAAGAATCCCCAACATTTCGAACCTCTGAATATTAAAACATAATCTTATCAGTAAAATTGCTAGGTCACATAAGGAATTCCCCAACTCTAATTATCGAAAACATTAAAATTCGGAAAACCCTAGAATAATGAAAACCCTAATTATTGAAAACCCTAAGAATCCCGAAAACGTTAATAAGTACCGAAATACACTTAACATAATATATCAAATCTGGGATGATAATACTATACTTTTTAGACCTTCAAATGTTTCGACAATTGGTCTTAATACCGAGACTATTTGTATAAGCACCGGTTCATGTTTAACATAGATAGCTACTTCGAAAATTCGGGATTGAACACTAACACGTAAGACAGAAAACATCACAGACTTCATTTGAAACACCCGTTAATGTCACATATTAAACTGAAAACGTATTATTTCACCAAAGCAAGTCACGTATCACATGGAAATATATTATCCTATCAAGCAAAATATTTTAGTGTTGTAAATGCAACATCTACCTACAAGCACGTGTAAACATGGGCTATAACTCGAAAATAAGCACTGTAACGTTGGAAAATCTCCTATAATTATCTCTGAATTACGATAGACATCAAGACATAATAACACATCAGAAATAAAAGTATTCAAGTATGGTAGGTTTACCTCACTTCCACTACGTTTCTTCTTTCTTATTTCTCGGTTTTCTTCCCTGTTTGTGGTTTTCTCTAAAATGCTAAGTATAGATATATATACACACACGTATGTTGCCTTACAATTAAGGAAACATTATACTAGTCATACTTTTATATTGTGAAAGGCCCACACGTGTTACCTAGGTCCTCCTAGGATTATAATTATATTGATATAATGTATATGATATCACAAAGGTCCTATTATGTATATATATATGGTTCACATCGAGAACTTTCTATCCTTAGTACACATTACGAAAACTTTTAATTTTTCAATTGTGTCGTTTAATAATATTCTTACATTTTCTATGGCTTCCCAAATATCTTATTTTCTTTCCTACCTTAAGTGCTAATCTCCTTGTTGTCTAAATCGTATATCACACCCAAAATAAATTTCGTGTTCATTTAATTACTATCTAAATATTTGAAGTGGGCATGAGATGGGCGGAGTTGTAAATGAGCCGGACTTGTTTAGGTTATTTTATTTAACTAAACTAGCGAAATTACTTAAGCCTCCCTATATAATAATTAACGAAGGTCTTTCAATATGCTTATATTAAACTTATTTATATTTTACTTACCCACATATTTTGGATTAACATTTCGAAATTTCTACGTTAAACATTTATGATTACATTAAAGCCCCATATTAAATTTTACGGTTATTACATCCTCCCCCCTTAAAAGAATTTCGCCCCCGAAATTCGTCAATTGGTGAAACTCGGGGTAACGAATTCTCCTATTTTAGTGACACATTTAAATGTGTGACCAAATTTCTAAAATCAGCTAACCAGACGTTCTTGTTCCTATTCTCATCACACTTCCGCTGCGCACTCTTGCTAAATATAGCTAAACATACCTTTTCATACTACATACAATTAGCCACGTAAGCAAATTATATACAAATAGCCACGTAAGCAAATATATCATTTTAAACAAATAATCACATCGTACCGTAAAACATGTAGGCAAGGCTGATCCTCCACGCTTTTGAGCGGCCGTACATGGACAGTCTACAGAATCTATAACCTAAGCTCTGATACCACCTGTGGCGACCCTCCCTTTCTAATTATGATTAGTGGCGGATTTTCGCAACGTAAGTCGCGGAAGACCCGTCTGACAAAAACTTTTCTAAAATAAAATATATTAATATACACGGGCCGTAGCCCCAAAAATCAAAATATTGAAAATCCTAACGTCGCTCCACAGGTCGCATCCATGTACAGTCCCGCCCTCAAAAGTCCGTGGAGCACCGCCGTCAGCCCGCCTCCGCCGCGACGCGCACAAGCATCGGGCTCGGTACCTACAACACGCAAACACTGAGCTCCTCGCCCAGTAGGTGAAATAGTGCATGCACGTGTGACTCGCTCGCGCTCACTCACCCCCAATTCTCACCAATGCAATGCCACTCACTATCACTCGTCACAACCGGGATACACTCACCACCTCACAACGGGCCCCGGGCTTCATACTGTGCACCATCACGCGAAATCACTACCACGATCACGAACACTACCACAACACGATCACAACACTACGGCAGTGGCCTACACCGAGCAGCCTCCCTGAGCCGTATCAGGTCACACTCTCGGGTCGCCTCTTCTACCAATTGCGGTGCCCACGCTGGTAGCCTACACTAGGTCCCGTAAGGGTACCCAGGTCGCACCCTCCAGGTCGCCTCCTCCCGCATGCGACAGCGTGGCCTACACTAGCTAGCCTACTTGGGGATATCCCAAGTCGCTCCTTTCTAGGTCGCCCGCAGTCTGCCGCACAATGTCCAACGGGCCAATGGCTCACCGTCACAGGCGCTGATGCACAGCAGATGCCCCCACTCACGTGACTCCTCTACGGGTCGACAGCCAATATCGGCTACTCGCTCACTAGGTACAATACAGTACCACCGTTCCACCACGGTATACTCCGTGAAATGACGTGTAATGCACATGCTATGCAGTGCAAATAACAGGCATGTAATATGCAAAAATATTTAATACATGTGAAGCACATAATTCACCCAATTCACATAATCACATAATAATTCACACAGAACGTTTACGTGTCGTAGGTGGATTTCACCTACCTGTCCTCCTGATTGGGTCAATCAAGAACTTGAAGAATCCCCAACATTTCGAACCTCTGAATATTAAAACATAATCTTATCAGTAAAATTGCTAGGTCACATAAGGAATTCCCCAACTCTAATTATCGAAAACATTAAAATTCGGAAAACCCTAGAATAATGAAAACCCTAATTATTGAAAACCCTAAGAATCCCGAAAACGTTAATAAGTACCGAAATACACTTAACATAATATATCAAATCTGGGATGATAATACTATACTTTTTAGACCTTCAAATGTTTCGACAATTGGTCTTAATACCGAGACTATTTGTATAAGCACCGGTTCATGTTTAACATAGATAGCTACTTCGAAAATTCGGGATTGAACACTAACACGTAAGACAGAAAACATCACAGACTTCATTTGAAACACCCGTTAATGTCACATATTAAACTGAAAACGTATTATTTCACCAAAGCAAGTCACGTATCACATGGAAATATATTATCCTATCAAGCAAAATATTTTAGTGTTGTAAATGCAACATCTACCTACAAGCACGTGTAAACATGGGCTATAACTCGAAAATAAGCACTGTAACGTTGGAAAATCTCCTATAATTATCTCTGAATTACGATAGACATCAAGACATAATAACACATCAGAAATAAAAGTATTCAAGTATGGTAGGTTTACCTCACTTCCACTACGTTTCTTCTTTCTTATTTCTCGGTTTTCTTCCCTGTTTGTGGTTTTCTCTAAAATGCTAAGTATAGATATATATACACACACGTATGTTGCCTTACAATTAAGGAAACATTATACTAGTCATACTTTTAATATTGTGAAAGGCCCACACGTGTTACCTAGGTCCTCCTAGGATTATAATTATATTGATATAATGTATATGATATCACAAAGGTCCTATTATGTATATATATATGGTTCACATCGAGAACTTTCTATCCTTAGTACACATTACGAAAACTTTTAATTTTTCAATTGTGTCGTTTAATAATATTCTTACATTTTCTATGGCTTCCCAAATATCTTATTTTCTTTCCTACCTTAAGTGCTAATCTCCTTGTTGTCTAAATCGTATATCACACCCAAAATAAATTTCGTGTTCATTTAATTACTATCTAAATATTTGAAGTGGGCATGAGATGGGCGGAGTTGTAAATGAGCCGGACTTGTTTAGGTTATTTTATTTAACTAAACTAGCGAAATTACTTAAGCCTCCCTATATAATAATTAACGAAGGTCTTTCAATATGCTTATATTAAACTTATTTATATTTTACTTACCCACATATTTTGGATTAACATTTCGAAATTTCTACGTTAAACATTTATGATTACATTAAAGCCCCATATTAAATTTTACGGTTATTACAAATTCCTATTCAATAGAAATAATATATTTGAAAAATTTTGAGTTTAGATTTCAGGACAATATAGTCCCCGTGCATGGCACGCTGGCATAAATCTAGTAAACTTAAACATAGAATAGAAAGATTATAATAACTAGATTTCATATCCAAGATTTTGAACAAGTCCTCACGCTGTCACGCATTTATGTCGGTCTCGTATATAAGTATACGTCGGTCTTATATGTATATATATGCCGCAACCCATCGAATAGGCAAAGCAAAGCCAACCCGAAAAGACATTAATACAATTGGTATAAAGAAAGACTGCTATAGCTTTAGAAGTGCAAGATTGTGAGACTGCACTACTTAGAAGGAATTTTGGGCTTAAGTTTGACTTAAATTCTTTAAGATAGTTTTGTGCTCTCAACACGAGTATGTTTAATGTAAGTGCAAGAGAACCCCGATTGATGGTGCGCTATTAGATACAGTTATAGTTTTTTATTATTGACAGTATAAGAGCTCAAGGTAGACAAAAATCGATATAGGCAAAATTGGACAAAATTAACGATAATTCCTATTCAATAGAAATAATATATTTGAAAAATTTTGAGTTTAGATTTCAGGACAATATAGTCCCCGTGCATGGCACGCTGGCATAAATCTAGTAAACTTAAACATAGAATAGAAAGATTATAATAACTAGATTTCATATCCAAGATTTTGAACAAGTCCTCACGCTGTCACGCATTTATGTCGGGTCTCGTATATAAGTATACGTCGGACTTTATGTATATATATGCCGCAACCCATCGAATAGGCAAAGCAAAGCCAACCCGAAAAGACATTAATACAATTGGTATAAAAAAAGGCTGCTATAGCTTTAGAAGTGCAAGATTGTGAGACTGCACTACTTAGAAGGAATTTTGGGCTTAAGTTTGACTTAAATTCTTTAAGATAGTTTTGTGCTCTCAACACGAGTATGTTTAATGTAAGTGCAAGAGAATCCCGATTGATGGTACGCTATTAGATACAATTATAGTTTTTTATCGTTGGCAGTATAAGAGCTCAAGGTAGACGATATAGGCAAAATTGAACAAAATTGACGATAATTCCTATTCAATAGAAATAATATATTTGAAAAATTTGAGTTTCGATTTCAGGACAATATAGTCCCCGTGCATGGCACGCTGGCATAAATCTAGTAAACTTAAACATAGAAAAGAAAGATTATAATAACTAGATTTCATATCCAAGATTTTGAACAAGTCCTCACGCTGTCACGCATTTATGTCGGTCTCGTATATAAGTATACGTCGGTCTTATATGTATATATATGCCGCAACCCATCGAATAGGCAAAGCAAAGCCAACCCGAAAAGACATTAATACAATTGGTATAAAGAAAGGCTGCTATAGCTGTAGAAGTGCAAGATTGTGAGACTGCACTACTTAGAAGGAATTTTGGGCTTAAGTTTGACTTAAATTCTTTAAGATAGTTATGTGCCCTCAACACGAGTATGTTTAATGTAAGTGCAAGAGAATCCCGATTGATGGTACGCTATTAGATACAATTATAGTTTTTTATCGTTGACAGTATAAGAGCTCAAGGTAGACGAAAATCGATATAGGCAAAATTGGACAAAATTGACGATAATTCCTATTCAATAGAAATAATATATTTGAAAAATTTTGAGTTTAGGTTTCAGGACAATATAGTCCCCGTGCATGGCACGCTGGCTTAAATCTAGTAAACTTAAACATAGAATAGAAAGATTATAATAACTAGATTTCATATCCAAGATTTTGAACAAGTCCTCACGCTGTCACGCATTTATGTCGGTCTCGTATATAAGTATACGTCGGTCTTATATGTATATATATGCCGCAACCCATCGAATAGGAAAAGCAAAGCCAACCCGAAAGGACATTAATACAATTGGTATAAAGAAAGGCTGCTATAGCTTTAGAAAGGCAAGATTGTGAGACTGCACTACTTAGAAGGAATTTTTGGGCTTAAGTTTGACTTAAATTCTTTAAGATAGTTTTGTGCTCTCAACACGAGTATGTTTAATGTAAGTGCAAGAGAACCCCGATTTATGGTACGCTATTTGATACAATTATAGTTTTTTATCGTTGACAGTATAAGAGCTCAAGGTAGACGAAAATCGATATAGGCAAAATTGGACAAAATTGACTATAATTCCTATTCAATAGAAATAATATATTTGAAAAATTTTGAGTTTATATTTCAGGACAATATAGTCCCCGTGCATGGCACGCTGGCTTAAATCTAGTAAACTTAAACATAGAATAGAAAGATTATAATAACTAGATTTCATATCCAAGATTTTGAACAAGTGCTCACGCTGTCACGCATTTATGTCGGTCTCGTATACAAGTATACGTCGGTCTTATATGTATATATATGCCGCAACCCATCGAATAGGAAAAGCAAAGCCAACCCGAAAAGACATTATACAATTGGTATAAAGAAAGGCTGCTATAGCTTTAGAAAGGCAAGATTGTGAGACTGCACTACTTAGAAGGAATTTTGGGCTTAAGTTTGACTTAAATTCTTTAAGATAGTTTTGTGCTCTCAACACGAGTATGTTTAATGTAAGTGCAAGAGAACCCCGATTTATGGTACGCTATTTGATACAATTATAGTTTTTTATCGTTGAAAGTATAAGAGCTCAAGGTAGACGAAAATCGATATAGGCAAAATTGGACAAAATTGACTATAATTCCTATTCAATAGAAATAATATATTTGAAAAATTTTGAGTTTATATTTCAGGACAATATAGTCCCCGTGCATGGCACGCTGGCTTAAATCTAGTAAACTTAAACATATAATAGAAAGATTATAATAACTAGATTTCATATCTAAGATTTTGAACAAGTCCTCACGCTGTCACGCATTTATGTCGGTCTCGTATATAAGTATACATCGGTGTTTTATGTATATATATGTCGCAACCCATCGAATAGGCAAAGCAAAGCCAACCCGAAAAGACATTAATACAATTGGTATAAAGAAAGGCTGCTATAGCTTTAGAAGTGCAAGATTGGGAGACTGCACTACTTAGAAGGAATTTTGGGCTTAAGTTTGACTTAAATTCTTTAAGATAGTTTTGCGCTCTCAACACGAGTATGTTTAAAGTAAGTGCAAGATAACCCCGATTGATGGTACGCTATTAGATACAATTATAGTTTTTATCGTTGACAGTATAAGAGCTCAAGGTAGACGAAAATCGATATAGGCAAAATTGGACAAAATTGACGATAATTCCTATTCAATAGAAATAATATATTTGAAAAATTTTGAGTTTAGATTTCAGGACAATATAGTCCCCGTGCGTGGCACGCTAGCATAAATCTAGTAAACTTAAACATAGAATAGAAAGATTATAATAACAAGATTTCATATCCAAGATTTTGAACAAGTCCTCACGCTGTCACGCATTTATGTCGGTCTCGTATATAAGTATACGTCGGTCTTATATGTATATATATGCCGCAACCCATCGAATAGGCAAAGCAAAGCCAACCCGAACAGACATTAATACAATTGGTATAAAGAAAGGCTGCTATAGCTTTAGAAGTGCAAGATTGTGAGACTGCACTACTTAGAAGGAATTTTTGGCTTAAGTTTGACTTAAATTCTTTAAGATTGTTTTGTGCTCTCAACACGAGTATGTTTAATGTAAGTGCAAGAGAACCCCGATTGATGGTACGCTATTAGATACAATTATAGTTTTTATCGTTGACAGTATAAGAGCTCAAGGTAGACGAAAATCGATATAGGCAAAATTGGACAAAATTGACGATAATTCCTATTCAATAGAAATAATATATTTGAAAAATTTTGAGTTTATATTTCAGGACAATATAGTCCCCGTGCATGGCACGCTGGCTTAAATCTAGTAAACTTAAACATAGAATAGAAAGATTATAATAACTAGATTTCATATCCAAGATTTTGAACAAGTGCTCACGCTGTCACGCATTTATGTCGGTCTCGTATACAAGTATACGTCGGTCTTATATGTATATATATGCCGCAACCCATCGAATAGGAAAAGCAAAGCCAACCCGAAAAGACATTAATACAATTGGTATAAAGAAAGGCTGCTATAGCTTTAGAAAGGCAAGATTGTGAGACTGCACTACTTAGAAGGAATTTTGGGCTTAAGTTTGACTTAAATTCTTTAAGATAGTTTTGTGCTCTCAACACGAGTATGTTTAATGTAAGTGCAAGAGAACCCCGATTTATGGTACGCTATTTGATACAATTATAGTTTTTTATCGTTGAAAGTATAAGAGCTCAAGGTAGACGAAAATCGATATAGGCAAAATTGGACAAAATTGACTATAATTCCTATTCAATAGAAATAATATATTTGAAAAATTTTGAGTTTATATTTCAGGACAATATAGTCCCCGTGCATGGCACGCTGGCTTAAATCTAGTAAACTTAAACATATAATAGAAAGATTATAATAACTAGATTTCATATCTAAGATTTTGAACAAGTCCTCACGCTGTCACGCATTTATGTCGGTCTCGTATATAAGTATACATCGGTGTTTTATGTATATATATGTCGCAACCCATCGAATAGGCAAAGCAAAGCCAACCCGAAAAGACATTAATACAATTGGTATAAAGAAAGGCTGCTATAGCTTTAGAAGTGCAAGATTGGGAGACTGCACTACTTAGAAGGAATTTTGGGCTTAAGTTTGACTTAAATTCTTTAAGATAGTTTTGCGCTCTCAACACGAGTATGTTTAAAGTAAGTGCAAGATAACCCCGATTGATGGTACGCTATTAGATACAATTATAGTTTTTATCGTTGACAGTATAAGAGCTCAAGGTAGACGAAAATCGATATAGGCAAAATTGGACAAAATTGACGATAATTCCTATTCAATAGAAATAATATATTTGAAAAATTTTGAGTTTAGATTTCAGGACAATATAGTCCCCGTGCGTGGCACGCTAGCATAAATCTAGTAAACTTAAACATAGAATAGAAAGATTATAATAACAAGATTTCATATCCAAGATTTTGAACAAGTCCTCACGCTGTCACGCATTTATGTCGGTCTCGTATATAAGTATACGTCGGTCTTATATGTATATATATGCCGCAACCCATCGAATAGGCAAAGCAAAGCCAACCCGAACAGACATTAATACAATTGGTATAAAGAAAGGCTGCTATAGCTTTAGAAGTGCAAGATTGTGAGACTGCACTACTTAGAAGGAATTTTTGGCTTAAATTTGACTTAAATTCTTTAAGATTGTTTTGTGCTCTCAACACGAGTATGTTTAATGTAAGTGCAAGAGAACCCCGATTGATGGTACGCTATTAGATACAATTATAGTTTTTATCGTTGACAGTATAAGAGCTCAAGGTAGACGAAAATCGATATAGGCAAAATTGGACAAAATTGACGATAATTCATATTCAATAGAAATAATATATTTGAAAAATTTTGAGTTTAGATTTCAGGACAATATAGTCCCCGTGCATGGCACGCTGGCATAAATCTAGTAAACTTAAACATAGAATAGAAAGATTATAATAACTAGATTTCATATCCAAGATTTTGAACAAGTCCTCACGCTGTCACGCATTTATGTCGGTCTCGTATATAAGTATACGTCGGTCTTATATGTATATATATGCCGCAACCCATCGAATAGGCAAAGCAAAGCCAACCCGAAAAGACATTTACAATTGGCTTAAAGAAAGGCTGCTATAGCTTTAGAAGTGCAAGATTGTGAGACTGCACTACTTAGAAGGAATTTTGGTCTTAAGTTTGACTTAAATTCTTTAAGATAGTTTTGTGCTCTCAACACGAGTATGTTTAATGTAAGTGCAAGAGAACCCCGATTGATGGTACGCTATTAGATACAATTATAGTTTTTTATCGTTGACAGTATAAGAGCTCAAGGTAGACGAAAATCGATATAGGCAAAATTGGACAAAATTGACGATAATTCCTATTCAATAGAAATAATATATTTGAAAAATTTTGAGTTTAGGTTTCAGGACAATATAGTCCCCGTGCATGGCACGCTGGCTTAAATCTAGTAAACTTAAACATAGAATAGAAAAATTATAATAACTAGATTTCATATCCAAGATTTTGAACAAGTCCTCACGCTGTCACGCATTTATGTCGGTCTCGTATATAAGTATACGTCGGCCTTATATGTATATATATGCCGCAACCCATCGAATAGGAAAAGCAAAGCCAACCCGAAAAGACATTAATACAATTGGTATAAAGAAAGGCTGCTATAGCTTTAGAAATGCAAGATTGTGAGACTGCACTACTTAGAAGGAGTTTTGGGCTTAAGTTTGACTTAAATTCTTTAAGATAGTTTTGTGCTCTCAACACGAGTATGTTTAATGTAAGTGCAAGAGAACCCCGATTGATGGTACGCTATTCGATACTGTGAAGAGCAATTTCAAATCAAGGAATTAGCTGATCTGTGATAATTTGGTGAAGAACTGAAGCAAATGGAACAGAGGATATTGCCAAGTCTGAAGTCGAAGCTGTGGCTTACTAATAAAGACGCTGAAGCTGGCAACGGTTCTTCTACAAGGCAGAGTTCGTTGGAAGAAGCGTGACGCGTTTAATTAAGTATAAAAGAAGCAACGCACAAGGCGGGAAAAAAGTACTGTAGATCGTCTTCTTCGTTGTTGAGTGAGCTGTAATAGAAACAATAGAGGAGTAGCTCTGTAATTCTCTCAAAGTAATCAATCGAAGTTTGTTCTTGGTCCCATGGAGTAGATCGCAAGATCGAACCACGTAAATCTTTTCTGTTCCATTCTCAATTTAATTCACTGTTTCTCGTCAAGTCTTGCACACACAAAACCAATCTGTGCATCCGATTCAATCACAAGAAATCATCTACGGTAGATTTGGGTAATTTCGGTCTGATTACTTAACAATTGGTGCGGTGAGCGTGGATCGATACACAGGATGAATTCGAAGTTCGATATAGACAAATTTACCGGGTCAAACGATTTCGGCTTGTGGCGGGTGAAGATGGAGGCGTTGTTGATCCATCAGGGATTAGAAGATGCGATCAAGGATGACGAGGTAGTGACAGTGACGAAGGATGGAAAGGAGGTACCGGTGGGAACGGCAACCGAGCCGGCGGATTCGAAGATATCTCAAAAAGCTCGAAGTATCATAATCTTGAGTCTCGGTGACAACGTTCTGAGAAAGGTTTCGAAGGAGAAGACGACGAAGGAGCTGTGGAAGAAACTTGAGAGTCTATACTTGACAAAGACCTTGGCGAATCGACTCTATTTGAAGCAAGCATTATACTCTTTCAAGATGGTAGAAGATAGACCGATTGAAGAGCAAATGGATACCTTCAACAAGTTGCTGCTTGATCTTGAAAACATTGGGGTGAAGCAAGAAGAGGAGGACAAGGCTCTGCTGCTTCTTTGTTCATTGCCCAAGAGCTATTCAACGTTCAAAGATTCGATGCTATATGGGAGGGATGCGGTTTCTCTTGATGATGCGCAAACGGCCATTAGCTCAAAGGTGTTGAATAACAAGATCGATAGCAAGGTTGAGGTGGAGCCTAGTCGGGGGATTGTATGTCAAGGGCAAGTTTGATAAGAAACCAAGCAAGAAAGGTAAAGCGTTCAAGTGCTTTCATTGCCATGAAGAAGGGCATCTCAAAAGGCAATGTCCAAACCGTCATAAGGTCTACAAAGACACAGCAAATGCAGCGGCTGAGGCTTCATTTCTGATGGATGGATATGAATCTGCTGAGGTTCTTTCTGTGGTTGAAAAAGCTTCGGAGAAATCATGGGTTCTTGACTCGGGGTGCTCCTTTCACATGAGTCATAACAAGGCATGGTTTCAGGAACTAGAGGTGAAGAATGGAGGCTCTGTGTTGCTGGGAAATGATGAAGCTCTTGAGGTTAGGGGCATTGGACAGATTTCTCTGAAATTGAAAAATGGTGGTGGGTTGATCTTGAAGAATGTAAGGTATATTCCTGGTTTGAGAAGGAATCTGATTTCCATAGGTATGCTTGATGATGAGGGGTATGACATCAAGGTGGGATCAGGGAAACTCAAAGCATTCAAGGAAGCAAAGATGATCATGGAAGGATCAAAGAAGAATGGGATTTATTTCTTGCAAGGGTCGACTGAAGTTGGATCTGTTTCTGTTGTGGCAGGTGATGATCGGGCATGGTTATGGCACCATAGGCTAGCACATGTGAGTGAGAAAGGGCTCATGGAGCTGTCCAAGCAAGGGCTACTTGGAAATGACAAGATAAATGGTCTGAGATTCTGTGAAAACTGCATTTATGGTAAGAGCCATAGGTTGAAATTTGGATCGGGAAGGCATATTGCGGATGGGATTCTAGACTACATTCATATGGATTTATGGGGACCTTCGAAGGTGGAGTCACTGTCGGGTGGCAAATATTTCATGTCTATCATTGATGATCACTCAAGGAAGGTGTGGGTGATAATATTGAAATCGAAAGACCAGGCTTTGAGCAGATTTAAAATCTGGAAACAGCAGGTTGAAAATGTGACTGGTAAGAAGGTTAAGAAGCTTCGAACTGATAATGGTCTCGAGTTTTGCTCAAAGGACTTCGATGATTTCTGCAAGCGTGAAGGGATGGCTAGGCATCGAACAGTGCCGTACACTCCGCAGCAAAACGGCTTGGCAGAAAGGTACAACAGAACACTGATGGAGAGGACTAGATGCATGATGATAGGAGCAGGTTTGCCTAAGCGTTTTTGGGCTGAGATTGTGGTCACTGCAGCTTATCAGGTAAATCGTAGTCCTTCCGCTGCTATTGATATGAAGACACCTGAGGAGAAATGGTCAGGGTATCCGCCAAGCTTGAAACACCTCAGAATTGTTGGATGCACAGCCTATGCGCATACGAGGAAAGACAAGCTTGATGCGAGGGCTGTTCGATGCATGTTCATGGGCTATCCTGAGGGAGTTAAGGGATACAAGCTATGGTGCTTAGAAGCTGGTATGGGAAGGTGTATAATTAGCAGGGATGTGGTGTTCAACGAGAAAGAGATGGCGTACAAGACACAGGGGAAAGACAGCTTAAAACCTGGAAAAGCAGAGGAAGCTGTTTCTGTGGAGTTTGAGGTGGAGCAGCCTGCATCGGTTAATGATGAAATAGCTCAAGAATCTGAACAGAATGGAAGCTGGCTAGGTGGATCAGAGGAGGACCTTGATATGGAAGATGATCATCAGGGTTACAACCTAGTTAGGGATAGGGCAAGAAGGGAGGTTCGAGCCCCAACTCGATATGGCTACGCAGAAAATGTAGCCTATGCATTTGCAGCTGTGACAGGTATTAAACTGGGAAATACTCACCCATATGATCAGAATATGAAGAGGAAAGGAAGCGGCAAATGGAGGAAAACTGAGATGAAACGGTTGAGCTCAAGTGTGCTCTCAGGTGATGAAACAGTCAGGCATGTTTTGGGCACAAATTCCAGGTTGTGTCTGAACAGTGCTGACTGTGAAAAGCTTCCCTAAGTACAGGGGAAGGTGGGCCAAGAATGAGGTGTTGTGATTTGAACTTGAGGTGGAGAATTGTGAAGAGCAATTTCAAATCAAGGAATTAGCTGATCTGTGATAATTTGCTGAAGAACTGAAGCAAATGGAACAGAGGATATTGCCAAGTCTGAAGTCGAAGCTGTGGCTTACTAATAAAGACGCTGAAGCTGGCAACGGTTCTTCTACAAGGTAGAGTTCGTTGGAAGAAGCGTGACGCGTTTTATTAAGTATAAAAGAAGCAACGCACAAGGAGGGAAAAAAGTACTGTAGATCGTCTTCTTCGTTGTTGAGTGAGCTGTAACAGAAACAGTAGAGGAGTAGCTCTGTAATTCTCTCAAAGTAATCAATCAAAGTTTGTTCTTGGTCCCGTGGAGTAGATCGCAAGATCGAACCACGTAATCTTTTCTGTTCCATTCTCAATTTAATTCACTGTTTCTCGTCAAGTCTTGCACACACAAAACCAATCTGTGCATCCGATTCAATCACAAGAAATCATCTACGGTAGATTTGGGTAATTTCGGTCTGATTACTTAACAGATACAATTATAGTTTTTTATCGTTGACAGTATAAGAGCTCAAGGTAGACGAAAATCGATATAGGCAAAATTGGACAAAATTGACGATAATTCCTATTCAATAGAAATAATATATTTGAAAAATTTTTGAGTTTAGATTTCAGACAATATAGTCCCCGTGCATGGCACGCTGGCATAAATCTAGTAAACTTAAACATAGAATAGAAAGATTATAATAACTAGATTACATATCCAAGATTTTGAACAAGTCCTCACGCTGTCACGCATTTATGTCGGTCTCGTATATAAGTATACGTCGGTCTTATATGTATATATATGCCGCAACCCATCGAATAGGCAAAGCAAAGCCAACCCGAAAAGACATTAATACAATTGGTATAAAGAAAGGCTGCTATAGCTTTAGAAGTGCAAGATTGTGAGACTGCACTACTTAGAAGGAATTTTTGGCTTAAGTTTGACTTAAATTCTTTAAGATTGTTTTGTGCTCTCAACACGAGTATGTTTAATGTAAGTGCAAGAGAACCCCGATTGATGGTACGCTATTAGATACAGTTATAGTTTTTATCGTTGACAGTATAAGAGCTCAAGGTAGACGAAAATCGATATAGGCAAAATTGGACAAAATTGACGATAATTCATATTCAATAGAAATAATATATTTGAAAAATTTTGAGTTTAGATTTCAGACAATATAGTCCCCGTGCATGGCACGCTGGCATAAATCTAGTAAACTTAAACATAGAATAGAAAGATTATAATAACTAGATTACATATCCAAGATTTTGAACAAGTCCTCACGCTGTCACGCATTTATGTCGGTCTCGTATATAAGTATACGTCGGTCTTATATGTATATATATGCCGCAACCCATCGAATAGGCAAAGCAAAGCCAACCCGAAAAGACATTAATACAATTGGTATAAAGAAAGGCTGCTATAGCTTTAGAAGTGCAAGATTGTGAGACTGCCCTACTTAGAAGGAATTTTGGTCTTAAGTTTGACTTAAATTCTTTAAGATAGTTTTGTGCTCTCAACACGAGTATGTTTAATGTAAGTGCAAGAGAACCCCGATTGATGGTACGCTATAAGATACAATTATAGTTTTTTATCGTTGCAGTATAAGAGCTCAAGGTAGACGAAAATCGATATAGGCATTTGAACAAAATTGACGATAATTCCTATTCAATAGAAATAATATATTTGAAAAATTTTGAGTTTAGGTTTCAGGACAATATAGTCCCCGTGCATGGCACGCTGGCTTAAATCTAGTAAACTTAAACATAGAATAGAAAGATTATAATAACTAGATTACATATCCAAGATTTTGAACAAGTCCTCACGCTGTCACGCATTTATGTTGGTCTCGTATATAAGTATACGATCGTCTTATATGTATATATATGCCGCAACCCATCGAATAAGCAAAGCAAAGCCAACCCGAAAAGACATTAATACAATTGGTATAAAAAAAGGCTGCTATAGCTTTAGAAGTGCAAGATTGTGAGACTGCACTAATTAGAAGGAATTTTGGGCTTAAGTTTGACTTAAATTCTTTAAGATAGTTTTGTGCTCTCAACACGAGTATGTTTAATGTAAGTGCAAGAGAACCCCGATTGATGGTACGCTATAAGATACAATTATAGTTTTTTATCGTTGCAGTATAAGAGCTCAAGGTAGACGAAAATCGATATAGGCATTTGAACAAAATTGACGATAATTCCTATTCAATAGAAATAATATATTTGAAAAATTTTGAGTTCGCGGGGACGGGGATGGGGATTCCCCATCGACGCGGGGACGGGGATGGGGACCTAATCCCCGGCCCCGCCCCGCCCCGTTGACATCCCTACTCTATAGTATTAGATTGCTTAGCCATTGCAACCTTTTGGTGGTTTGTTAGGTTTGGGTTACAAACATTTGGCGCATCTGATGATGAACTAGCAAAGTTTTTGGCCATTCCTCTAAATGACTCCGAAGAGGAGGAGAGTAAGAATGTAAGTTTCATTTCTGATAACCAAAATCCAAGTCCGAGAACTCCAAAGCTATCAAGGGCCGCACGTTCGATATTTTGTTTTAATGTCTGTGATTTCAATAGTATGATGAAGAATGAGTGGATTCTTTGTTCTTGATTGTTCTCACTTTATGTACTAGCTATATTTTTCATAATAATTTATCATTTGAGCATTTCAAAACAATGACATAAAACTAAAGTCAATTTTACAGATAATAAAGTGGCTGGAGGGCTTTTACTCCAACTCACAAATTCTGTTTTCCACATTAATTTTTACTCCAAACCATTAACTCTATTTTTTACACATAAAAAATCAAAGTTTGACTTGTTAAACTTCACATTATAACGATTAAAATGGCAATATATTATAATTATTAATGTTTAAAATTAAATAAATTATGAAATTGTCATATTATTTAATTATAACTTTACCAAAATTAATATAATTTGTACTTCTATTATTATAAAAATATCAAATATACAAATTTTATTAAATATTTTTATTAGTTAAAATATAAATAACTAGAAACTGCAACTCTATTTTTGTGTTGAAAATTGTGTGTACTCTAGATCGTATAGTTTTTTGCTCTTCAAAACAATATTTGTGTTACATATAGAGTCCTACCGGAGTGAAAAAGTTGTCTTTTTTTTATGTTTTTTAACATAAAAATGAAGTACCCATGTACTTAGGAGGTGATTATCTCATTTGCAGGTCAAATTCTTTTTTAATATATAGTTTTCTTATCAACTATAGACTGTTAATATCCGTCACCGTGCATCTCGCAGGTGCAAAAAACTAGTGAATAAAATATAAATGAAAATTTGACATGTCAAAATTTAGTGATGAGTTTTAACTTTTAAAAAGCCCGTAAGCATTAATAAACTTAAATAGAGAATAGACTATTATAATAACTGTTAGCGTGGCAGCGAACCCAGTCGAGTAATAGCGCGGCTAGTATTTGGGTAATTAAAGATAAAATCTGGACACCGAGATTTAACGTGGAAAACCCCCAAACAAATCGGGGTAAAAACCACGGGCAAGGAAGAAGAATCCACTATAGGAAAAATATAGGAGTTACAACCTCTCAACCTATAAAGGAGAAAACCCTCAACCTCTCTCTTTATAGTCGGAGAAAATACCGACAAACTCTCTATTATTTTCTCTATCTCTCAATCTCTCTTTCTTCTCTCTGATGGGATGGATATTCCTTCTGCCCAAGGCCTCGTATTTATAGGCAATGGGAGAGGTGAGAACAACATAAAAAACAAGCACACAAGTTTGAAAAGTAATGCTGCGCCGAGTTTTATTTTTCCTTCTTTGCATTGTTTTGACCATTCAACCAATATGCCTCAATATTTTATTATGTCGACAATCTCCCACTTGAAGATTTGATTGAGGATCAATCGGATCTTCACACCATTCTTTCTCCCTTGCCTTTCATGTTGCTTACGTCTCCGCTAGGCCACTTGAGGAACGACACCAAATGAACTTGTCAGTGTTGACCACCTTCGTCAAGAAATCTGCTAGGTTATCTTTCGTATGAATTTTCTGCATATCAACCGTGCCCTCTTCCACTTTCTCACGAACGAAGTGATACTGGACTCGTATGTGCTTTGACCTGGAATGAAAAGCTGGATTCCTTGCGAGATGCAAGGCACTCTGACTGTCACAGAACAAAGGAATATTCTCATGTTCGTGCCCGAGTTCCTCCATGATCATTTTCAACCATACCGCCTCTTTACTTGCCTGTGTAGCTGCAACATATTCTGCTTCAGTTGTTGACGTCGCGACAACGGACTGAAGCTTCGATACCCAGCTTACGGCTCCACCAGTAAGAGTGAACACATATCCCGTGGTAGATTTGCTCTTATCAAGATCACCTGCATAATCAGAGTCAACATACCCTCTGACAGTAAAGTCTGCTCCTCCGTAACATAATGCAACATCTGAGGTTCCTTTGATATATCTTAGGATCCTCTTCACCGCGCTCCATTGCTCTTTGCCCGGATTCGCCATGTACCGACTTACTACTCCCACTGCATGTGCAATGTCTGGTCGTGTACAAATCATCGCGAACATAAGACTTCCCACCGCTGATGCATACGGTACTCGAGACATCTCCATCCTCCCTTCTTCACTGCTAGGACTCATACTTGAGGATAATTTGAAATTAACAAGAAGTGGGGTAGAAATTGGCTTACAATCTTGCATATTGAAGCGTCTCAAGACCTTCCTCAGATAATTCTTCAGCGAAAGCCAAATCTTCTTGTTATTTCTGTCTCGGTAAATTTGCATCCCTAGAATCTTGTTTGCTGGTCCCAAGTCCTTCATATCAAATTCCCTAGCCAACTGTGCCTTAAGTTCTTCAACACGATCTTTTTTGGGGCCTGCTACCAACATGTCGTCAACATACAACAGTAATATGATAAAATCATTTTCACCAAACCTCTTGAAATATGCACAAGGGTCTGCGTTCAATTTGTTGTATCCAAGGCTCATGATGAAGGAATCAAATCTCTTATACCAACATCTCGGCGCCTGTTTGAGACCGTATAGAGATTTGTTCAACCTGCAAACCAAGTTCTGTTTTTCTTTGTCTTCAAAACCTTCCGGCTGGAGCATATAAATCTCTTCTTCAAGATCTCCATGAAGAAAAGCCGTCTTCACATCTAGTTGCTCTAGATGTAGGTCGAATGTAGCACACATCGCCAGGAGTACCCGAACAGTCGTCAGTCGAACTACAGGTGAGAATATTTCGTTGAAGTCAATGCCTTCTTTCTGAGCGTAGCCTTTAACTACCAGTCGTGCACGAAATCGCTCTACTTGATCATCGCTGTTTCGCTTGATCTTAAAGACCCATTTATTACCAATTGCCTTTCTTCCCTGAGGTAGTGGCACCAACTCCCAAGTCTTATTTTTCCGTAGAGCTTCCATTTCTTCTTGCATTGCCGCCAACCACTGATCTGCATCTGAACTGTTCAGTGCTTCTTGAAGAGTTGATGGCTCTCCGTCATCAGTTAGAAGACAGTATGCAACGTTACTGTCCATATCGTAATCTTCATGCCAGAATGGTGCGGCTCTTTTGCGTGTGCCCCTTCTAAGTTCTGGCTCTGAAGATTCGCTTGGCCCTTCCTCGTGCTCCGGTGCTGCTTCAGAAGAATCTTGTTCGATAGACTTCCCTTCCACCTGAATCGTCGTAGATTCTGGGCTTTCCTTTGTAGTGCTATCATTTTCTCCAATTAGTTTATCTTCTAAGAAGATAACCTCCCTACTGATGACAACCTTGTGGGCAGTGGGATCCCACAGGCGATACCCCTTCACACCATCAGCATACCCCAAGAACAAACACTTTCTGGACTTCGGATCCAACTTTGTAGTTTCTTGGGCATTGTACATCACGTACACAGGACTTCCAAATACATGGAGTTTGGAATAATCTGCTGGCTTTCCGGTCCACATCTCCATCGGCGTCTTCTGATCAATTGCCGTCGAAGGCGATCGATTGATCACGTAGCAGGCGGTGTTGACTGCTTCTGCCCAATATGATTTATCCAGACTTGCAGCTCCCAACATGGCTCTTGTTCTTTCCAACAGAGTCCTGTTCATCCGATCCGCCACTCCATTTTGTTGTGGAGTATACGCCGTAGTGAAGTGCCTTTTGATGCCTTCTCTTTTGCAAAAGCTATCAAATTCCTTGCCGGTATATTCTCCTCCATTATCCGTCGTCAAACATTTGATCTTCTTTCCCGTATCAAGTTCGACCCGAGCCTTGAAATTTTTGAAGGTTGCAAACACATCTCCCTTACTCTTGATGATAAACACCCAACATCTCCGGGAGTAATCGTCGATGAAGGACACGAAGTACTTCCCTCCTCCTCGGGATGAAACCGGCGATTGCCATACATCAGAGTGAACCAATTCTAGAATATTGTTGCTTCTGGAATTTGATGTGTTGAATTGTAGTCGATGCTGCTTGTTTGCTACGCAATGCTCACAGAACGGTAGTGACACCTTCGTGAGACCCGGAAGTAGATTCTGGCCCGCAAGAATTTTCATGCCTTGTTCTGACATATGGCCAAGCTTCTGATGCCACAGCATAGTAGATCTTTCGCTTGAACCTCCTGAAGCCACATATGCTTCCCCGTCTTGCACAGTCTCTCCCAACAGCGTATACAGATTTGCAGCAACCTTTTCACCTTTCATTACTACAAGTGCTCCCCGGAATATCTTCATTATTCCTCCCCGAACTTTGATTTCACAGCCAAGATCATCGAGCTGTCCCACAGATAATAAATTCTTCTTTAGACCTTCCACGTGCCGCACTCCTTGAATAGTGCGAACTGTACCGTCGTGCAACTTCAACCTCACGGTTCCAACGCCTACGATCTTTAAGGCATTATCTTCGCAACTGTACACAGATCCTCCTAAGACAGGTTCGTAGTGATTGAACCAGACTCTTCGAAAGGTCATATGATAAGTTGCGCCCGAGTCAAGAAGCCATATCTCGTCGTACGCCTTCCTGCTCTCCGTTGAGATAGCTGCTTCGCTACACAATACGTCTCCACCTGGCGCGTTTGCCAGATTTCCTTGAGGATTGGAGTTTTTCAGGTTTCAACAATCCTTCTTCAAGTGACCCTTCTTTCCACAATGGTAGCATTTCATATCCTTCTTCTTACTTCTTGATTTTCCCCTGCCTTGAGTGTGACTCCCACTTGAACCACGTTCCGTTGATCTCCCTCTCATCACCGTCAAAGCTTCGACCTGTTGCGAGCCTACTTGCTGGTCCTCCTTGTTCTTTCGCCGATTTTCTTCTTCGAGAATAGCAGCCGCGAGGTTATTGAAGACCAGAACTTTCGCGTTGTTCGTCAAGTTGATGATGAGTTGATCATACGAATCAGGCAGACTTTGAAGTAGAATTTCCGCACGTTCTTTATCCTCCGTTTTATACCCCAACGATGTTAGCTGGGAAAATAGAGTATTCAAGACGTTGAGATGCTCCGTCATCGAAGTAGATTCAGACATTCTCAAGGTGAACAATTTTCTTTTCAAGAAAGTTTTGTTGTGTAACGACGTCGGCTCGTACAGATTGGTTAGGTGGTCCCAAATCTCCTTTGCCGTTTTCTTTTCTTCGACGCTGGACAATATCTCATCTGCTAGTGCCAGATGAAGATTTGCGACAGCGCTCCCGTCCATCTCGTTCCATTTCTTTTCGTCTGTAACTGTGGCTGGTTTTCCATCGATAGCCTCCAGACAGCCGTCCTTTCGCAAGATCGCCTTTATCTTTAATTTCCAAAGTGAAAAATTCCTCCCGTTGAATTTTTCGATATCAAACTTCGCCGCCATAATTTCTGCTCAGTCGTGAGCGATACCTCCGACGGGGTTGCAGCAGATAATTATTGAACTCGTACCGGCTTTTTCGTCACCGTAACAAGGGCAGAATAATATCTATTATTTTCTGATGTGGAGGGTACACGTTAGTGGCAACCACAGAGCATACGATAAATAGATATATAAAACCCAAGCTAGGCTCTGATACCAATTGTTAGCGTGGCAGCGGACCCAGTCGAGTAATAGCGCGGCTAGTATTTGGGTAATTAAAGATAAAATCTGGACACCGAGATTTAACGTGGAAAACCCCCAAACAAATCGGGGTAAAAACCACGGGCAAGGAAGAAGAATCCACTATAGGAAAAATATAGGAGTTACAACCTCTCAACCTATAAAGGAGAAAACCCTCAACCTCTCTCTTTATAGTCGGAGAAAATACCGACAAACTCTCTATTATTTTCTCTATCTCTCAATCTCTCTTTCTTCTCTCTGATGGGATGGATATTCCTTCTGCCCAAGGCCTCGTATTTATAGGCAATGGGAGAGGTGAGAACAACATAAAAAACAAGCACACAAGTTTGAAAAGTAATGCTGCGCCGAGTTTTATTTTTCCTTCTTTGCATTGTTTTGACCATTCAACCAATATGCCTCAATATTTTATTATGTCGACAATAACTAGATTTCTATGTCGGTCTCGTATATGTCGGTCTTATAAGTGTATATATGCCGCAACGGAACCCATCGATCGAATAGGCAAAGCTAACCCTAAAAAACAACCCAAGTGTTACAATTGGTATATAGAAAGGCTGCAGGAGTCATGGTGAGCAACGCCAGAAGTTATGATTCTTCGCACAACTCTGACTGCGAGTTGATCATTGAGATTATCCCCGATGAAGATGCTGATTCGACCACCTATCCCCAATCCTCCGATCGCCGTCATCACTCTGCAGATCATAGTGGTATGGTACTTTCTTTTTGATTTGTTACTGATTATCTTCTACGACGGCTTTATCGAAAGATTGTATACCTATAATCACCGATTTTACTGCAGGTGATGAATTGATTTGTATGGACGAGTGCTCAAGAGTTTCAAAGTTTCATGTGAATTCTACTCTTTTAGGAGAAAAGAGTCCATTCTTCGACCATGTAATAATAATTTGTATCCTTAATTTGCTTCGTAAATAGTATTCTTAATTTGGCTTTTCAGACTTAATTTAAATTTTCTTGTGATGTCGCAGTTGTTTGCAAATGCTACTACCATGGACGAATCACTACAGCGATCCGCCGCTCTGAGTATCCAAGCTTGCGGTACGTTCGTGGCTTTATTGTGCAAGCTAAAATCAGGAGATTTGTTGCCCGATGAGCATTTTCCGCTGTAACTTTATTCTTTTCGTATGAATGGACAGAGGAATCAGCTTTTCTGGAATTCCTCAGTTATATGCACAGCGGTACATTAACTGCCATGGCTGCGTCGCCTGCCTTGCTGAAGTTGGCGGACAAGTTCCAGGTGGTTTCGTGCGTGAGGCTCTGCGCGAGTTTATTAATCGAAATGCCCATGAGTACCCAGTCTGCACTGCTTATTCTGGATCTTACCTCAAACCCTAACATCACAGCTGTCGATGAAGTCCAACGCCTGGTCGACGCCGCAACACAGTTCATGGCGCCTCGATATTTCAAATTGTTAGTAATTGAACTTATCCAATTGTATATATCTGCATATCATGTATGTTGCACAGTGTTGCATTGATTTTAGCATGGGATTCATGTATCATTTGTGTTGCAGAGAATTGCGTGAACAGAATAACGTGTCTCTTGCTTGTATGGAGGCCATCTTGTCGTCTGATTCTCTTGCGGTTGACTCGGAGGATATGGTGTTTGGGAGCGTAGTGTTGTGGCTAAAGAATCGTTATCCAAAGGCAGAGGACCAGCGAAAAATCTTTTCGACGCGCTTGGGTCGGTATATTCGGTTCCCCTTCTTGTCTAAATGGATGCTTGAGCACCGCGTTATCGACTCCGGTGTTCTAGATGAGGATTCCGTGCATAAAGCGGTGATCGATGCCTTACTTTTCCAAACCACGACCCCATTCGATCACTACCATGATCCTGCTATACTGGACAGAATCTCCGTGACACACCGCGGGTATGTGAGGCGGGCCTATGATGTGGTGCCTGTTAGGGTGCTCGAGTTCGAATCTCCTTGCCAGGAGGTCATAGTCTATCTTGATATACATGCGCCCCTCTCATTTATGATCACCGAGATGTTCGTGTTGGGCGAATGCCGGTTCGTGCTCTTTGTAGAAGGAGCTGGCTGCGCCGGTTCTTCAAGGTTTGCTGTTCATTTGGAGAATGAATCTGACGTGCCACTTGCTCTCGAGTACGAGTTTTCTGTCCGGTCAAAATGCACCAAAAGGTTCGTTTTGAAAAGCGGCGGCCCATTTGAACTAGACCAAAGTTTAGTGTTATACGAGATGCCGTTGCTCGATTTTGAGGAGGGGAATAGTCTTGATTTCATCGACGGCCTTGTCTACGTCGAGCTCAAGCTTAGAAGAAGAACCGAATCAATCACTGCATTGAAATAATCAAAGTTGGGATGGATTGTTCTCTTTTTAGTTCCTATTTGTTTGATTGCAGTTCTGTCTCTACTTTTATTGACATTATATCTCTCTGTTTCAATTAGTTGGTTTGATGATATGTTTCTTTCTTTCCCCTAACCGATATTTCTTAGTCGATAGAATCGTCGAATCAAGAATCTATGTATCAACAAACTTGGTTACAGGCTGTTTAGAGTTGAATTAAATTGGTGAAATCAATATTCAAAAGCAAATATATATAGATGGGGTTGAAATAACACAACTTGCACGCATAAAGGTTGCAAAAGTATATATGGTCATGTGCGTTTGCGTACTTCACCTGAACTATACTGCATGGTTATTGTTTCATTACGGAAAGTAATTGATTTATCGAAAGCTGCTGTCAAGAACTATCTTTCAAGGGCCTTCAGTTCTTGAGGCTTGCAATGCATATAGTTGCAAATTGGTGGAAGTTAATCCGATGCAGATGAACGGTAGGTAACCTATGCAAGTAATACCTGACTGCTCATGTTGTCCGCACTCGTTCATACTCCAGATGCACGAAGGTCCAATATAATTCATCACGTTATAACAATTTCACATTATGGTATCGAGATGTCAAATGATGGAGTTTTCTTACTTATCTGCCTTGTTTATTATATACAGATAGAATTCACATTATAACAATCTTTTACATTACGGTATTGAGATGTCAAATGATGGAGTTTTCTTTAATTATGTGCCTTGTTTATATAAAGATGGAATTTTACTTTATGACTATTACATGTGTGCATGTGTTGATGACTGAATTAGATAATCAGATGGACGAGGCGTGCGTGTGCGGATTTACTCAGCAATCACTGTAACGGCAATGTTCTCAAGTAAAACAGTCAATGTGATCAAATAGCACTTAACACTACCTCTGTAAAAAAAATCTCTTCCATGTTTGTAACATTCAGAAAAAGTACGTCGCAGCCCCATTTGTGCTGATGGTGCTTTTCAAAGACCTTGTCCGTCCGTTCACTGATTGTGCTATGGATATGCAGATTCGTATTGGTTTTGATTATTTTATTTTGAACAGCCAACCGTCGTCACTGTCAAATTAACAAATAAACAAAACAAATGACTATGTATTGAAAAATTAACGTTTTTATTTATACTTCGTCGTCAAAATAGAACTTTATCTTCAGCAATTTCAGCTATAGCCACAGATGAAGTGCAGAATCTTTGAAGCATGCCCACCCATCACGAAGAAACCAAGCGTATTCTATGCCATGCTTATCCTATCAAATAATTTCAAGAAAGAAAAAATCTAAACTCAATTACTGATCATTCAGGTAAAAAAATGTAAATCCTTGGCTAGCGAAAATAGCACTCGAAATAAAAGCACGACATATTAAGTTTCAATATCAAAGCTGCACCAGTAACACCAACTTCATAGTTGCAGAACAGATATCTTCATAAGCTTAGCATTTGATCTCCTTCAAACTGCGAGCAAAGTAAAGGAACGTCGGATCAACAGCACCTTCCTTGTAGTAGGCGAACACCACGCTGCTGTCATAATGCATGCTCTCAAGTCTCACCCACAAAACTGCAAGAAAAATAAATAGGCATATATTAAGACATACAATCTGATCCAACGGTGATTTACATACATGTAATAGCACTGGGATATAGATAAGGTACTCATGTTGCGTACAATTGGAGGTCTTTGAGCTTTGAAAGCAAGAACTTGGTCGCACCCTCGACGGACTTCTTGAACTCCTCCTGCTTCTCGGGTTCAAGCTCGGGAGTCAACGACTTGATGTATTTCTTTATGTAAGCAACAAATTGCTTCTTGTCAAAAGGAGGTTGTTCCTGTAAAACAATTATTGGAGGATTAAGGCTTGTGATTTTACCAAACAAGCAAAGAGCACTGTTGACTCAAAATAGAAAAATGAAATGATCTGCTCGACATCATTAAAACAGTCTGTCCTATCTTGACCATAAATATCACAGCATCTACAAACACTTACTTAGGGATAGCACTTTTTTCCTATGGAAATTGGAAAAGACAATAAATTTATCCACTACAAGTCCTATCATTCTCAGACACCGTGTGCAGCTCAGCCCTTGGCTTAGCGGAGAGCTCTTTCGATACCATCTCATCATCATATTCCTCGCCATATCTACTAAACCTTTCTGCAGGAAAGCATCAATCAAGGCATTGTAAGCGAACTCATCAGGGCTCAAACCATGGTCTTGAATCTTCTTCCAGAGAAGTAACACTGGCCTGAGAAAACCCCATCTCCCGAATTTCCTCATAAGCATCACATAGGTATCCATTCTTGGTCGAACACCAGAATCGACCATCCTATCAAACATCTTCAGGATCTCCCCGGGATTTTTGAGAGACATGAACAAGCAGTGGTAAGTGATAAAATCAGGATCACAGCCCTTTTTGAACATCAAGTTGAAGACTTTATGGGCCTCTCTGAACCTTCCGTTGTCACACAACAGCTTTAGGATTGTATTGAAAGTTGCAACATTCGGGTTGCAACCCAACTCAATCATCTCTTTATAAATCCTCAATGCCATATCAACACCCTCAGAACTCCCAACAGCTCGAATTACCGTGTTGTAAGCCACCACGTCCAAATTTATGCCTTTCTTCTTCATCTCCTTGTACAGCTTCACTGCTTTCCATGGCTTACCACGCTTGGATTGGATATTCATGTATATCGAGTACGAATATAAGTCTTTTATGACACCTCTCTTATCCATTAACTCCCAATACTCCCTACACTTTCCCCACCACTCCATCTTAAACCAACCGCGGAGCATCATATTATAAATTTTTGTATCCTCTATGATAGATCCCTTTACTTTACCATCAAATTGGGAAGCATTGCATCTCTCAAAGCACAGTTCCTCGCCTACCACATGTTTGTACTCACACAAAGCATCAATCAGATTTGAAAACGAGGTTTCATCCTTCAAATTCCACTCATCCAGCTTATCAAATGCATCAATAGCTTCTTTGACGAGATGAGCTGATATGTATCGCTTAAACAGAATCCTAAAAGTTGTATGATCAGGGAAAGAACATGAACTCTCTCCCATTCTTTCAACAGTGTCCCGAGATATATCGAACTCGTAAAACTTACCAAGGATGTCAATCAGCTTGTTGAATGTCTGAGTGGTGTGTTGAAACCCGCAGTGCTGCTCCACCCAATCAAAGAACTCAAGTGCCCTTTTCCAATCATTGGCGTAGCAGTTGAGGGTTTCAAGAACGGTTCCGGGTTGAAATTCTGAATGACTGGAGCGGCTTTGGTCCAGTGTGGTCAAGGGATTTGGAATTGATTGGTTATGAGCGAATCTTGAGGGATTTTGAGCGGGAAGTGAATTGTATTTCGTTAATCGGTTTATGGTTTGTGATGTATGGTAGTACGAAAGTACAGTTTGAAGGTGGCGAAGTTGATGATAGAAATTGGTCGAATGGCGAGGTTGAACTTTGAATGCGATTAAAGGAATCATCTGGCCCGAGATTGGATTTCAAACAAACGCAACGATTTGGTCTAAAAGAGCAAACATCAGCAAGTCATCTTTGCTCTCGCACTTCATTAAACCCTAGAACACAGTGCAGCCATATCCATTTCCTAAAGGGCTCCCTTCTCAAGTTCCTTGTGAGGAAAGGAGTCAGTGAGGAGTTCATCAACTACAATTAGACACAAATAAGAAACAATAATTATATAAGTAAAAAGTATAACAGATCTTGTAACACAAATTAAAGCATCGCAAAAAAGCATACGACTCTTCAACTGGCGGGACGATTGGAATATTGACTGACAGAGAAGATAAAGTACAACAAAATAATCAATATCGTAGAATAAAACGTAAATATAGACGGTTAGCTGCATAACTCAAAGAGCCGCAGTATATAAATCCGACCAATAATCAGACTCCAATTGATCCCACAACAAAATTAAACAAAACGGCTACCCTCCACCGTAAAAAAACAGAGATAAAGTCTTTAGAGGAAAAAACTGACAAGTATCCGAAATTCGGCAACAAACATCAGCAAACACAAGTTGAACACAGCATCCAGCAAACAGAACCAATAATCTACCAAACCTGTAAGAAAATCTTGATAGTTGCAGAATTGTACCGCTCTCCGATCACTTTCCATGAAACAGATCACAGAGCAGGACGCAGTGATGTCAGAGAGTTTTGGATTTGTTGGGGAATAGGGGTGAAAGATGAGCCGAGCCGGCTCGTGAGATCGATGAGCCGGCTCGATAAAAGCTCGGCTCAAGCTCGACAAAAATGAGCTCGAGCTCATTTATGTTGAGCTCGAGCTCATTTAAGTCGAGCTCGAGCTTAGCCCAAACATAGTGGCTCGAAAGCTCGCGAACAGGCTCGCGAGCTTTTTCTTTTTTTTTTTTTAATTTTTTATATTTTTATATTTTAATAATAATTTATATTATTCTTTATTTTTTTAAAAAAATTCGATTATTTTAAAAATTTTATTTTAACTTATATTATTTTTACTAATTTTTTACTAAAAATCTCGATTTTTTTAAAAAAAAGTATACTTTTTTGTATTTTTATATTAATTTATATTATTTTTATAAATTTAATAAATTTTTTTTATTAATGAGCTCGAGCTCGAGCTCGATGAGCTTCGTGAGCTCGAGCTCGAGTTCGAGCTCATCAGGCAACAAATGAGCTCGAGCTCGAGCCGTGAGCTGAAAAGCTCGACGAGCTCAAGCTCGAGCTCGAGCTCAGCTGTAAGGGCTCGAGCTCGAGCTCGAGCCCAGAAAATGAGCCGAGCTCGGCTCGAGCTCGGCTCATTTACAGCCCTATTGGGGACTGACCACTGTCCACTGGTCTACCTGTATATAGGGAGGACATCGTCTTAATGGGCTTTTCGCACAAATCCATTTCAGGCCCAATAAATTCGTTCCTATATTATTGGAGGCCCATGTAATTTATACTATTATACAATAGGTGAGGGGTGGATAAAAACTGCCTAATTTGGTCTGTAATTTATACTATTATACAATAGGTGAGGGGTGGATAAAAACTGCCTAATTTGGTCTGTAATTTACTAGCAATTTAGCCCTTCATTTATAATTTAATTAATTAAGTAATTTTCATATCACTTCTAATTTTTTTATTTTACACTTATGCCTCTAAATCTAAAACTAAGTTTTTTTTATATATTTAAAATTTATATTTCATATTAAACAGTAGAAATTATGATTTTAAAATTTAATTTCAATATAATTATATTTTAAGCGCACACATCGGGTGTGCAATAAAGTACTAATATAGAGAAACTGCCATTTACTCCTAAATGACCGTCTTAATGGGCTTTTTGCACAAATCGCTGTAGGCCCATTATATAGACGACTAGATTCGATCCCAGTTTCAATACGGAACGGAGTGTACGGCAGAACTCCTTAGAATGGGGATGACAGAGTTTGGAAAGACAGCATACATCTGCATCATAATATATAGGGGCATTTTCATTTCAGGCCCCTACATAAGTATAATTTAGGGTTCAGACCCTCTTCGGAAAATATTTAGTTTTAAGGACCCATTTTTATGCAGTACCACTTTATTGCTCTTACATACCAGTATGTTGAAATTCTTTACCACAAAACAATAATTCGGTACCAGTATATGATCATCTGATACCAGTTTATTTTCTGCAGTACCACTTTATTGCTCTGACATACCAATATATTGAAAGTTTGTAACACAAAACAATCATTCTATACCAGTTTATATATTTTTCATACCACTTTTTTACACCACACAAAATGGATCCTTTAACCTAAAAAATTCTTAAATAGGGTCTGAATTCGAAATCAAACCCTTAAAGGGGCCTGATTTCGAATTGACCCTAATATATTCATCTCTCTCTCCCTACCTCTCTCTCTCTCTATATATATATATATATATATATATATATAACTAGTAGTTACTGCTGAAAAGAAAGAAACAAACATGTTTAAGATGCCCAAGTTGTAATATTTTAACTGGTCAGAGGAAGGTAAATGTTCGGTTATGAACACGGCGATGCGTTTGCTACGCATCCATCTGTTTGATTGTGACAAATTGAATGAAAAAACCCTACAGTAGCCGGATGTTAATTGTTTATCAGCTGTTGATATTATGAAATGATTCATGGGAATGGTCAATCCACGACATGCACAACCACACCAGTCTTTAAAGCATTAAAAAAAGTCATCTAGGATAGCTAGGATAAATCATAAAATCCAGAACAACCTTATTTAGCTAGAGGTGAATAAGTTCCCACTGTTTTGCTAAATCTGAAACTAGCTTTTGTTACTACTCACCTCAGAAAGCTCTAATGATACGGGGCAATGATCGCTCCCGAAAAATCCGTCCATCTCAATTCCCTTTCCATGAATCTCACATGCAATAATTCTTTCAGTCAATTTCTCAGAGACTACAAAATAATCGATTCTCATCCTTTTTCCGCGATACTTTCCAACAGGGTTTCCGGACCAAGAAAAACCACCCTCCATATCTTTTTCCCTGTGTACATGCCTGTAAGCATCCACAAGCTTCCCTTCGCTAAGTATCACACCAAACCTTTTCCTCTCAGCCAGTGTAAATCCAGGTTGTCCACAATCTTCTTCGTTTGGAGGAACATATCCATTGAGCTTTGCTGCTGCAAAAAACTCTGGATGGCTCACATCAACGTCTTGATGACTCACATTAAGATCACCGCACCAAATAAGGGGCTTATCCGAATCTCGGGTTACAAATTCTAGCATCCTCTTGTCCCACTTTCGTCTCCTTACGAATGAGGATTCTTCTTCTCTCCAGCCATTGTTAGGAACATATGTGTTCATTATACGGAAAGAATCAAACTCGGCCAAAATTAGACGCCCATCTTGCTCGTGTTTTGAAATCATTGGGTTTAAAGAGAAGGAGACCTTCTTGGGCTCGAAGCATTTCTTTACGAACAATGCAGTGCCTGCATATTTCGAGTCTGAGAGTGACCACCAAACATTGTAGTTGTTAATCGGTAAACTCGATAGTGCACGCAACACAATTCGCTTCTCTTCTCTTGATGAGTTTGTATCATCTTTCAGCTCTCTTGGGTTCTTAGCTGCACCTTTACTCCCAGCTGCGGGCAACCTAACTTCCTGTATCATATTTTGAAGATTAAACCAAATTTTTTGGTCGGAAACATTAAATCGATCCGTCGATCAGAGACGCAAGCACTATTCAGTAACTACAAACACTTAAAAGAGCATGCAAATGAAACACATTTCTCATCACCGCAGCTCAGTTAGACTAATATCCCAGGTTGAAAACAGTTTTATTATCCCAACACAAGATCAAGCCAATATATTCAAATTCAGATCGCAAATCAACAAGCAAATTAACCTGTATTGCAATGACATCAGGATCGACTTGTTCCACGAATTTGGAAAACTCAGCCCAGTCGTTCTTGATTCTCAAGAGTAAACTGTTGGCATTCCAAGTCAAGAACTTCGAGGGCTCTTTCTTTGAGGTACCTTTCTCTTCGATTACAGCAGCAGTATCATTATCTTTTGTTTCTTCAGATTCTTTGGCCACTGATGGCTTCTTAAAAGATCCATCTTTGTCTATGGGCTGGAAAAATCTTTTCATTTCTCTTTATCTTTCCTACCTGAGTTACTATGAATTACTGTGTTGTGTCTGTACGCGACGAGAGTGTAGGAATCAATTTGCAAACCGCTACGGTTGATTTAGGGCTGAGAAATTTATGGTGATGATTGTGTCATGACCCCAATTGAAGCTGCAAAAATAGTCATCTTTTTTAAATTATAAATGCAAATCAATAATGGTGCAAAATTAGACAACTTTTTCACTTATAATTATCATTATTTTTACTTTTACCACAAAACTATTTCAAATTATAATTCTACTTTCTCATTACTACAAATAAGCAATGTTTTTATTAATTATTATATATTTCACCCCAATTAATTATTTTAAATTATAATATTTTAATTAAAATCAAGCTTCCCTAGGCTAGGTCTTGCAGCGTATCAAGCAGCTAACGTCTAGAATCTTTGCATTTTATTAACATTATTTTATTATAATTAAAAAAAGAAAAGAAGAATAAGAAAACATATTCAAAAGTTCCTTTAAATATGGTCTTTCATAAAAGGCAATTTAAAGGCAAGAAAACTTTTTGAAAATGACGTCGCATAGTATTAAAAAAATATGGTCTTTTATAAAATATTCAAACAACCACTGTCTAACAGTAATCAAATCTATAAAGTTGTCACACATCATCATCATCATTAATTTTCATTGGGCGTTTCTTGCGAGATTTTCGATCCATTTCACATGGATATTGCCGTGTTCGCTTTCGTCCGACTTTTCTCTCTGGACGTAGATAAAGATTGTGTACCAGATAAAAAGGAGGTTTCCATGAGACTCTTCTAATGGACACTCAAATTGATAAAAATATGTTGCCTCCAATATTTCAATTCCAAAATCATCTATTCACATGGATCGACTTTAAAATACTTACACACCTGAAAGAAAATATAGAGACAAGTTTTCAATAATAATAATAACAATAAAAACAACAATAACTACTACAACAACAATAAAAATACTAATAGTATTAATAATAAACAGTAATAACAATAATAAAAATAATAAGCATGATAATAATAATAATAATAATAATATAATTTCATCACATACCTGCATTGCATGTGAAAATGGAATTTTGTAAACCAACTACTTGCCACACGTACAAGAACGATCTTTGAGATTAACATGATGAACTTGAGGGTGACGGCTTGGTTTTCCTGGAGTAATAATAGCTGTTGTCATAGTAACTGTGTTGTAGGGGCGAATTGTATGTTTTGTTGCTTTCCTGTCCCAATGACTATATTGGAGATGGACTTTTTCAGGCCATAAATGTCGTTCTTGTTTCAAGCTATCTATCTCTCTTCGACGTTCTTGGAAGTAGTCTAGACAGCGCAAAAAAGTAGTTTGTGCAATAGCCGTGGGAGGTAGCCGACGAGTGCCCCTGAGTATACTGTTCATAATATTGATGTTAGTACATATATCAAAGTGATGAAACATAAAGAAATCATACCTAGCACCACCATCATGAGCAAAAGTCCATCGAACTGGATTTATCTTTTTTAACCACTGATATGCCCGTTCTTTTATTTTCTGAATGTTCTCCACTAATAAAAATGTTTTATTGAAAATAACTAACTGGGGTAAAATATATAATTATTAATAAAGACATTGCTTATTTGTAGTAATGAGAGAGTAGAATTATAATTTAAAATAGTTTTCTGGTCAAAGTAAAAAAATAATTATAAGTTAAAAGTTGTCTAGTTTTGCACCATTGTTAAAAATTAACTAGATTTGCACTTGTAATTTAAAAAGATGACTAGTTTTGCCATTCTCTCAATTGAAGATGGCGCTGCTGAAGACAAGGCGAAGGAGGGAAGAGATGTTGGGAAACTCTCTCTCTCTCTCTCTCTCTCTCTCTCTCCAAGTTGGGGTCGAACCAAGCAAACGAAAGAAGAAGAGGGCCAAAGGAGTGAATATTTGGAATGGGCTGGTCGAGACGGTTTGGGCTGAATTATTTGGTCCAAATAGTTATATGTTATAGTTGCATTATTTTACTACAGGCCCAATTTATGGTTTTGGTTTATAAACACTGTACCACAAAGTTGATCAATTAATATCAATTAATATATTTAGTAACTCACAATATTTTTCTATTAATAAAATAAGTGGACATCCCAATTTTAGACATCCTACATCCTACAGTTCTAGTGTAGAAGGCATAAGGTATACCCATTTATAATTTTTTGATAAAAATATGCTTGAATTTCAACGGTTGGATTTGCTTGTCTAGTAAAATACAACGTAAACATGAGCTGCAATTAAAATACTTTGGAAGTTGTAGTGTTGACTTCAACGTTGACAATGATGGGACAACATTTCAGTCAATATTGTTGTCTGAGAATGTGTCGAACTCCAGTTTTATCTTTCATACCCAAAACGTGTGTAAATCGGTTATGTGGCTTTTCTTAGTGTTGTGCAGGTCTTAGATAGGATTGGAATGAGTCAAAAACGCGTGAAGCGTGTGGAGCATCTGAAGCTAAATTTGGAAAGAAGCTTACTAAATATAGGAAGCTTGGAGCTTAAGTTGGAGACTAAGTCTTTGGAGCTATCCAAATGACACAATAACAGTCACTAACGGACCCATTCTACTTAGTGGACGTTATTAGAAGTTACGAAGTCGTGGTGAAGTCATTGCCAAAGTCGAAGACATATATAAAGAGGACTTCACTTTACCGTTTGACGACGTCGATCACACACGAGAGTTTATGAGCGAACCTTGAGCAGTTTGAGCTGTTACGATTGTTTCTTTTTAGCCTAGTATTTCTGTTTGCAAAAGTCGAAAGACTTTGTAGTTTGGTAGGATCATTTGACTCGTTTCTTTTTCTAGGCTTGAATCTTTATAATCCATTTTATATAGTGGAATTCGCCCGGAGGCACGCAGCAAGTTTTTACAACTTGCTGAAAGTTCGCGTCAATCGTCTTCTTCATTAAGTATTTCACAATTTCCGCTGTGGTGTTAAGTGTTGGCTTAGGTGTTATCTCAACATTAGTTCCAGCATTTAGTTACAAGTTCACTACTTAGTTTACATCCATATCGGGACCCCACTTCAAAGTGGTATCAGAGCATACGCTTGACGTTACTAAGCGCTCTGAATCCTCTACAATGGATGTTTCAAGCTCAAACTATTTCGGCAAGGTTCCAACTATGCATATGGGAAAGTGCGTGTACGCTAAATCGATCGATACACGTGCGTGGGATGCTGTGCTCAATGGATATACGCCACGGGATCTGCTCCAGACGTTGATGGGGAGGTCGTTGACAAACCAGTCAGTGAATGGACGGCCATTGAAAGAAGCGCAGCCGAGTTCAACAACAAAGCCCTTCATGCCATCTTCTCTTCATTGACATATTCATGTTCAAGATCATTCAGAACCGTAGTACTGCAAAGAATGCATGGGATATGCTTCAAAGATACTGCGAAGGCGATGCAAGTGTAAAGAAAACCGGGCTAAGGCTACTTTACAACCAGTTCAAAAACCTCAGAATGAAGGAAGACGAAGACATCACCACGTATTTTGGAAAGCTTCTGATGATCTCGAGCGAGTGTGCCAGCTTAGGAGATCCGATCTCGAATAAGGTACTGAACTCAAAAGCAATACAAACTCTAACTGAAAGGTTTAATGCGAAGGTGGCGGCGGTCGAGGAAGCGCACAACTTGGCCACGATGGACTTCAACTCATTGATGAATATCATGAAGAACTAAGAAATAAATCTCGAAGTCCAAAAGAGCGCGTCTCGCGGTAAAAGCCTAGCTCTAGTCAGTCAGCCCTCTAAGCTTCAAACTGAGGATGAGTCTGATGATGGTAAGAATATGACTATGCTCGTGAAGAAATTTAAGAGGTATCTCAAGACGGATGTGAAGCTAAATGTTGGTCCAACATTCAAAGAAGGGACAGAACACCAAAGAACCCTCTTCTGCACCTCCGTTCCTTAAACGCAACCCAGATGGAAAGAAAAAGAATATCAACTGGGATTCAGTGAGATGTCATGCATGCACGGGTTGGGGACACTTTGCCAACGAAAGTGCAAACACCATCCGCAAACGCGGGAAAGCACTTTGGATCGATCTTTCCAACGATGAATATGAAGAACCGTGTGCAAAGAAGACTAAGCAATCATGAGTGACCATCCGGTCCTTCTCGGACAATGAAGAAGACGAAGATCGTCATATAGACTTCACTGCGGTAACTGATGTTGAACCATATCTGACTCAATACCTGAGTATTTCGATTATGATGACTCAAACTGTTTTGATGGGTATTTAAGTTCTGATGATGCAAGTTTAGAAATTGATGTTTTTGAAGAAGTTCAGACGAATGATGCCTTCAAAAAGCTATCCGTGGAATTGTCGAAGAAAATGGCAAAAAACTCAGAGTTGAAGGCAATCGTGAAATCGCGGTCCGAAGAAAATGAGAAGAATGAAAAAGATGATCGAAAGTCTAGTTGAAGGAATGAATAAAATGGAGGCCGTGCTGACGAGAAAAGACAACTCGACAATCTTCAGAAGCAAGTCGGCGAAGCTGATGAAACATTCACGAAGTTGAACAAGGGTAAATTGACCTTGATGAGGTATTATCGTTAGGTATTTTTGATGAGCAAGGTCTAGGATTGTTGCTAATCCTGTGACTAATGATAGACCTAAGAGTGTTTTTGTTAAGGAGAATACCAATCATGCTAACAATCGAAGTGAGACTGTTAAGAAAAGTACTAAGCATGCTGCCAGTAAGTCTAAGGACCGATCATATAAATGCCATCACTGTTTGTAGCCCGGTCATATCAAGCCATTCTGCTGGAAATTGAAGGGAGATATTTCGAAGAAATTTATGTTGGCTGAAATGTCGTATAACATTCTGCCCAACATTGAGAAATCAGTGTTGAACAGTTTGTCAGGAGAAATTTCAGTTAATGCTCTTTCAAATTCAGGTGAACCTATTGCTGTCTGACTTCAAAGAAAGTTTGGGTAGAGAAATCCGTACATAAATGCAATGGTGTGTATACCTATTTGCGAGCTAACGTGACAGGTTTTTGGTACTTCAATAGTGGGTCTTCCCGACACATGACCGGGTACCAAAGAGTTCCTAATTGACTACATACCAAAGCAGTGGATCTGTGACGTCCGGAGGAGGTGCGAAGGGGCAGATCTCGGTCGAGGCAAATTGAACGTGCCCGATTTCCCAAAGCTGAGCAACGTTCTACATGTCGATGGGCTTGTGGCTAATTTAATTAGCATAAGTCCGGTTTGTGACGACGACCTCGAGGTAATGTTTGATAAGGAATGCTGTGAGGTGTTTAACAACATCTGTGTTCGAGTTATGGCAGGTAAAAGATCTAGTGCTAACTGCTACTTAGTCGGAGATAAAACCGGTTCAAAGGACGTGTGCCAATTATTGAAAGCCGGGGACGATGTCATCATATGGCACTACAAACTGGGCCACGTCAACTACCGAACCTTGGAGCAGCTCATCAAACATGAGGCAATCAGAGGCATTCCGAAGCTTAATGAGTTTGGTAAGGTTGTTTGTGAGCCATGTCTTAAGGGTAAGCAAGTGCATGCTAGTCATAATGTTGACCAGCATGTTGCCCAACATTTCAAAACTGCTCACTGTTTTTTAATTGATTCATATGGATTTGATGGGTCCGATGGAAGTAGATAGCATTGGTGGTAGGAAATATGCTTATGTGCTCGTGGATAATTATTCTAGATTTGCATGGATTTTCTTTCTTAGGGAAAAATCTGAATCTTTCGATTTCTTCAAGAATTTTTGTGCCATGATTAAGAATAATGTTTGTGCTCTTATCTTTCGCATTCGGTCTGATCACGGTAGGGAATTTGGGAATCAGTCGTTCAAGGATTTCTGTGTTCATGAATTTTCGTCTCCTAAGACACCCCAACAAAATGGGGTGGCCGAAAGGAAGAATAGGACATGACAAGAAATAACACGTGTCATGTTACAGTCTAAGAGCCTTTCTAAGACGTTTTGGGCCGAAGCTTTGAATACCGCATGTCACATCTCTAATCGTGTTTACTTTCGGCATGGTACTAAGCAAACATCATATGAGTTGTTAAATGGGAAAGCCTACTATCAAGTATTTTCATGTTTTTGGGTGTTATTGTTACATGTTGAATGATCGTGAATACTTGACTAAGTTCGATTCCGAAAGTGATAAATGCATCTTCCTAGGCTACTCTTCGAACATCCGTGCTTATCGTGTATACAATTTGGGATTGAAGTCGGTTAAGGAATCTGTGAATATTGTATTTTATGATGCTTCTGACTTAGCAGGAAATGCTCCACAAGTTGACATTTCAGATGATGTCCAAGCTGTTGACGAAACATAGGCAAATGTCGAAGAAAATGTTGGGTCAACACCAGACTCAACATCTGCGCCAGAACAGACTCCAGACGAAGGACCCAACGAAGTTCGAAGAGATCCCCCAGCTAAAATCCAGAAGGATCATCCTACTAACTAATCACCGGAGATTTAAATGAAGAAAGGAAAACCAGAGACAAACCACGCAAAGACTACAAAATCTATGGTAAGGAACGTATGCATGAACTCCGTACATGCCGAGGTATGTTTTAATTGCTTTGTGTCTGAAATAGAGCCGAAAAATGTCCTTGAAGCTCTCAACGATAGTTTTTGGATAAATGTCATGCAAGAGGAACTCTTGCAATTCGAGAAAAACCAAGTTTGGACTCCATGGCCAAATGATATTAATGTTATAGGCACGAAGTGGATCTTTAAGAATAAAGCTGATGAACTTGGTAGGGTTGTTAGGAACAAGCACGATTACTAGCCCAAGGCTATACACAAGTCGAGGGTATTGACTTTGATAAGACTTTTGCTCCCGTGGCTAGGTTTGAATCAATTAGGTTGTTATTAACAATTGCTTGTTGGCTTAACATTACGTTACACCAAATGGATGTTAAGGGTGCATTTTTAAATAGGTATATTCATAAAGATATCTATATTGAACAGCCTAAGGGAGTTGAGGATTCACATTTTTCTAACCACGTTTGTAAGTTGTGGAAAGCACTGTATGGCCTAAAGCAAGCGCATCGAGCTTGGTATGGTAGGTTGACGATGTTTCTGCTTGAGTTTGGGTTCGTGCGAGGTGAAGCCGATCGCACACTCTTTGTAAAAAGAGTCGGTGCTGATATTTTAATTGCCCAAATTTATGTAGATGATATTGTGTTTGGCTCAAGTTCGCAATCTATGTTAGAACAATTCGTACATGCCATGAACTCTACTTTCGAAATGAGTATGATTGGGGAACTAATATTTTTCTTAGGTTTACAATTAAGCAAAGCAGCGACGACATTTTTATGTCTCAGGAGAAATATGCAAAGAACACGGTAAGAAGTTCGAGCTCGACACTGCAAAGATAATGAAAACTCATATGGGTTCAACACAAAAGGTTAGTAAAGACAATGTTGGACATAATGCTGACCCCACATTATATCGTTCCATGATAAGCAGTTTGTTGTATCTTTCAGCTAGTAGACCCGATATTATGTACAATGTTTGTGTGTGCGCTAGATATCAATATGAGCCTAAAGTTTCCCACTAATACGGGTCTGTAGGCTACGGCAATGCTGATTAGGCAGGTGACAAGGATGGTCGCAAGAGTACAAGTGGCGGCTGTTTCCTCCTAGGTTACAATTTAGTTGCATGGTACAGTAAAAAGCAGAATTGTGTGTCTTTATCTACAGCTGAGTCTGAATATGTAGCTGCGGGTAGTTGCTGTACTCAGTTAATGTGGTCAAATAGCATGTTCTGTGACTGGTTTAGAATGCGAGTTTGTGCTTATGTATTGTGATAACCTTAATGCAATCAACATATCTAAGAACCCTATTTAGCATCCACTACCAAGCATATAGACATTAGGCATCATTTTCTGATAGATATGGTAGAGAAAGAATTAGTTCACATTGATCATATAGACACGAAACACAGTTAGCTGACATTTTCACGAAAACATTGGATTTTGAAAGGCTTTCGAATCTGAAAAAGTCCATAGATTTGCATCAGTCTGTCTGAATGTTGGTCCAACATTTCGAGCAACATAGCATATGTCGAACTTGATTGTTACTGCTTTGATATTTGATTTAATATTCTTCTCTGTTATTCTGTGAAATCACCCGATTCTACTTGACCGTTTTCTGAAATGACCCAATCTCTTGCATAAAGCCTGCTCATAAACCTTTTTCAAGATATAGGTTTTTGGTAATAAGTATCCCTAGGTACACGGCATTCGCAGTGACGATGTACTCTTTGCAAAAAAAGTCAAACCTTGATGTTTAGGGAATAGGAGCAGTGCACAATAAATCAGATCAATAACTAAGGTGAAGGGCTGAAAATGAAAGGAAACTGAGTTGAGAGAGTCAAGTAGAAAAGTCTAGGATTTCAGAGTAAGAATGTTGAGTCTTATGTTGGAGAAACATGTGTAACTGTCGTTTTGATCATGCTATACTCTGTGTGCTTTCATTTATTTGCATTAGTTTTTAGGATTGCATGTGTCAGTTTCGTGTGTCTAGTATATATATCTCTCGGGTTACATTAGAATGACTGGAGTAATTCATCATGTGGACAAGGGAGTACAAATTAGTGTAATCTGATTGTATAAAAATAAAATAAAAACATTGGAAAGGTTCTGCAATAGACTATAGAATTGTGTCGAGAGTTAGCTCTCAGTAGCTCACATAAACAAATTGAAGAAGGAGCCGAACAACGAGGGAAAGAAAATGGACAAAGGAAAAAAACCAACAAACCCATAAATAAATATTGCAATTACACTAGGAGCCTAGCTCGGAAGAGAATTACCTGAACTTCTTGGGGATTAAGCCTTGAGAGGAGCTGTGAAAGAGGCGGAAGAACGTCGATAATGGGTTGTCTTGGGAATATCAATAGTTTATTTAATATTATTAATTACAGATGCTGTAGTACACTTTTTCATGGCATGTCATGTGCCGGTAGATTAAATATTTTTTCTTTTATGATACTTATATAAAAAAGAAACAAGTATGTTTATTAAGAATTAAAAGATGGGTGACTGACAACCTAGGGGAAACTGACTGATAACAGTGGATTCCCTCGTAGTATAAACTATAAAGTAATAGATTTATATTTGTTGATGTGACCTTTGGCAAAAAGAGGTCAACCATTCAACAAATTGGCTAGGAAAGGAAACGTGGGCAAAGAAAAGAAAGCAAACGAAAAGCAATGTTAGGCGCAGTATTCAAAGAAAAAGACTGCGTGGTTTTTTCTCTTGTTCGCACGAAATAATAAGGCAGACATTCGCCTATAAATAGGCAGTGCTTAACGAAGGCAAAAAACACACCACACACTGATAAAATCTTCTCCTCTCCGTTTATTTTCTTGTGTAGCCTACTCCTTATATTTTGTAGCTGCTTTTGTACCACATCAGTGTACGTGTCTGTAATATCTCCACATAATAAAGAAGTTCTACCCTCCGACCCGTGGACGTAGGTCATTCTGATCGAACCACGTAAATCTCGTGTCACTGTCCAAATTAATTTTCGTCTCATTTATTTATTATCGTCATTTTTCGGGCAAATAATTATCGGGGATTTTCCGCATATCCTAACAAATTGGTATCAGAGCCAATCCGATTTATTTTTTTAGCCACCGTGACGATAACAAAAATGTCAATTGAAAAGTTCGACAGAAATGTCAACTTTGCAATGTGGAGTCTCAAGATGGAGGCCATACTCATTCAAGACGGTTGTGAGGTGGCGCTTGAAGGCGCAAAGAAGAAACCAACTGAATTGAAGGACGATCAATTTAATGAATTGGACAAGAAAGCCAGATCGGCTATTATATTAAATCTCTCTTACGAGGTTTTACAAGAAGTTGCCACGGAGACGACGGCCATGGGTATGTGGGATGCGCTTAAAGCTATCTACATGAAGAAGACTAAGGAGAATCGACTTTATTTAAAGCAGAAGCTATACAGTATGAAAATGACGGAAGGTACTTCTATTCTTTCGCATCTCGATAAATTCGATTCTATCATTATTGATTTGGCGAACGCAGAAGTCAAAGTGACGGACGAAGATCAGGCCATAATATTGTTGTGTTCCCTTCCCTCGTCTTTAAAACATTTTCGTGACACTATAATATATGGAAAAGATACGATATCGTATTCTAGTGTCAAATCTGCTTTACAATCGAAAGAACAGATAGACAGGGATATTACGGGAGAAACAAGTAGCCAGGCAGAAGGCCTGTTTGCACGGGGAAGACCAGAACGTAGTGATGCTGAAAGTAGCAGATCTAAAGAAAGGTCAAAATTCAGGTACAGAAATAAAGTCTGTAATTTTTGCAAGAAAAAGGGTCACATAGCTTTGGGAATTTCTTTGTATAGAAGCCTCCTTTCATGCAAGGACATTGGGGATTATATTTACCACATGGTCCGTGAATCATATGCTTCACAACCACATCGAACAATGTAGGTTCATTTTCCTTTGACGGTATTTCTGCACGAACAACTCTATCAAAGTCATCTGGGTTCCGCAACTTATCGTTGTTTTCAAATACGACAATCATGTGCGCGTGCGGTAATCCTCTTTTTTGATACTCTATGACGTAGGAGTAAGCAAGCACTTTTCCGAGAACACCTCTATCAATTCTGTCTGTTTTAAACTCCTCGAACTTTGAACGATATACTCTTGCTATGAGATCCGGTCGATCTGGCGGTGTTTGGCCTATGAGTAGCTCATCTTTTATTTCCATCCAATTAGGATTGCAAATAATTGTGATCATTAAGTCGGGTTTCCCATATTTTTGCACCAAAGCCATTGCATCTTGGTATCTTTGGTGCATGTCACGTGGGCTTCCAGCAAAAGAAGATGGTAGAATTACCATATGTCCAACATTACCTTTAAAAAAAGTAAAATTTAAAAATAATGAATAAAATATATTAAATATTGCAATAATTGTATGTATTTATGTACAAGTGTAATTTTCTTATATATACCTGCGTTATCTAGTCCATTGTGTAAACAATCTTGAAGTCCTTGGTAAAGCTCCACACGAATATTATGTTGGTTTTGTCGTACCCATCTGAGCTTTTGTTTTTCAATCTTTATGTAGTTGTCGACGACGTATTGTTGAAGCAAACGCCCTCCACGTAGTATAAGTGATTCATCGTTGTCTCTAATCTGAATTTATAAGAAGAATGTTATTTAAGAGGCATAAAGCTAGTATAGTTATTATGAAAAAGTGTAGTAGAGATTGTACCTGAAAATAATATGCGTAAAATTCTCGACATGTTAGCCGGTTCCCATCAAGAGTTTTGATGTTTACATCCCAACCATATGTACCATACGGAAGAAGTAGAGGATACAGGATCATAGTAGCCGACCAAGTCTTGAATATTTATAAGAGAACCATCGGTAGATTGTTTATAATATCCCTGTCATTAAGGTTTTCAATTTCGTCGTCATCGACAATGATTGCTGCAACTTGAGACGTTGTCGGAAGGCAATACTGACGCTGATTATCTGCCTGTTGATTTATTATTAATCTACACTGCGGTAAATCTTGACGCTGACCAAGTTGTCTAAATACACGAACGAATGGATTGCAATTGTCAAGAATCCTTCGTAGCTTGATTAGGGTATCTCTGTCCAAACTCGCATTTTCCATCAACCGATTGTCTAATTCATGCTCCGTGTCTACAATCCATGCTTGCAAGTATCGAGGCCTTTCATCTGAAATAGGAAGAAGACTTCCTATACGATGATATATGGTGCCATGAGCACGCAGTGAATACACGCCTCTACCTCCATATGCCAAATTATCATCGATATGGATCCCAATGGAAATAAAATGATAGGACGTGGTTATATGATCTCAAATATCGCCTAAAATGCCTTCCTTCTGCATTTTGTGCGTCAAATAATTCGCGCAATTCAAGTGGAGACGATATTGTAGATAGTCTAACCAATCCACCTCGACAGCAGAGTTGGTATGTTTCGCCCAAGAATAATCTGGCCGAACAATGTGGGCATAGTCTTGGTTTAGGCAATTGAAACTTGGAAAATATCATATTTTCACTAAAATCTCGTCCCATATTATAGTATCGGCGACCAGGTCGTACAATCACATTACCAATCCCTTGATTTCTTACAGTTTGTTCAGTGATAGCGTTGGCGGTCTCTATTGTACCTAAAGTACATTTTGAATATTTTACGTAAATAGAAAATAATGTTTAATTTTGGAAACTGGGCGGAAGTTCAATTTTTTTAAGTAGTGGAAGAAGTTACCTTGATGAACGGGTATGTATAATGTTTCGCCTGTGCTACCATGCTCCCAAGTAGATCCATTTACGTTTGTAACACACATTTGATAGATTACCTGAAGGTAAGTAATAAAATTTTAAATTAAATATTGATAGTAACAAAAGAAAAAGTTTTACCTTAATTTTGAAAATGACGTGTAATTTTGGAAACTGTTCAAACTTATTTTTTGTTGTGAAGTAAGTAGTGGAAGAATCTAGCTTGATGAACGTGTGCATGTAATATTTCACTTGTGCTACCATGCTCCCAAGTAGACTCCGTTACATTGTAGAAAAGTTGAAAGATTAGCTGAATGTAAGTACAAAATTTGTTAATAAAATATAATTTCAATAAAATAAAATAAAAAATGAATATAGATACATCAGAACTCAGATCAGTGAAATAAACTTTATTTATTTAATAATATATCATAATAAAATGTTAATCGTTTTTTATTTATAATAAAATATAAAAATATATTATTCAATAAATATAAATGTAGTCAAATGAAATTTGAAATAGTTCAGCGTGCGGGATAAATTTTTTACCTTGATAAATTGGTACATCGTGTAAGCACCTAAACCATCATCCCCTAGGATTGAATCTGTTTCCATGTCATTTGAACTCCTGTCAATTCCTGCAAATTAATTTGTTCAAAACAATTTAAAATAATTTGTAGATTTAAAATGCCTTATTAATTTAAAATATATAACTTTAAATAAAATAGATGAAAATGCGATATTAATTTAAAAATGTTTGGATTTAATTTAAATACTTGATCTTATTACCATGATCAGATGAAGTAGATGCATGCTCGGTTTGCAGTTTACGCCTTTGGTATAAATTACGTCGCCTTGATAGGCATGCATTTCTCTGGTCCGAACTCATTGATTGTCTTCTATTGCGTTGATATATTGTACGTCGTGAACGATCGGCCATATTTACACTACGGATATGAATTTGTAGAATAACCATATGAAAAACAGAAAGAAGGCATCGACTTCAACGAGATATTCTCACCTGTGGTTCGACTAACGACTGTTCGGGTACTCCTGGCGATGTGTGCTACATTCGACCTACATCTAGAGCAACTAGATGTGAAGACAGCTTTTCTTCATGGAGATCTTGAAGAAGAGATTTATATGCTCCAGCCGGAAGGTTTTGAAGACAAAGAAAAACGGAACTTGGTTTGCAGGTTGAACAAATCTCTATACGGTCTCAAACAGGCGCCGAGGTGTTGGTGTAAGAGATTTGATTCCTTCATCATGAGCCTTGGATACAGCAGATTGAATGCAGACCCTTGTGCATATTTCAAGAGGTTTGGTGAAAGTGATTTTATCATATTACTGTTGTATGTTGACGACATGTTGGTAGCAGGCCCCAACAAAGATCGTGTTGAAGAGCTCAAGGCACAGTTGGCTAGGGAATTTGAAATGAAGGACTTGGGACCAGCAAACAAGATTGTAGGGATGCAAATTTACCGAGATAGAAATAATAGGAAGATTTGACTTTCGCAGAAGAATTATCTCAGGAAGGTCTTGCGGCGCTTCAATATGCAGGATTGTAAGCCAATTTCTACCCCACTTCTTGTTAATTTCAAATTATCCTCAAGTATGAGTCCTAGCAGTGAAGAAGGGAGGATGGAGATGTCTCGAGTACCGTATGCATCAGCGGTGGGAAGTCTTATGTTCGCGATGATTTGTACACGACCAGACATTGCCCATGCAGTGGGAGTAGTAAGTCGGTACATGGCGAATCCGGGCAAAGAGCATTGGAGCGCGGTGAAGAGGATCCTACGATATATCAAAGGAACCTCAGATGTTGCATTATGTTACGGGGAAGCAGACTTTACTATCAGAGGGTATGTTGACTCTGATTATGCAGGTGATCTTGACAAGAGCAAATCTACCACGGGTTATGTGTTCACTCTTATTGGCGGAGCCGTAAGCTGGGTGTCGAAACTTCAGTCCGTTGTCGCGACGTCAACAACTGAAGCAGAATATGTTGCAGCTACACAGGCAAGTAAAGAGGCGGTATGGTTGAAAATGATCATGGAGGAACTCGGGCATGAACAGAAGAATATTCTTCTGTTCTGTGACAGTCAGAGTGCCTTGCATCTCGCAAGGAATCCAGCTTTTCATTCCAGGCCAAAGCACATACGAGTCCAGTATCACTTCGTTCGTCAGAAAGTGGAAGAGGGCACGGTTGATATGCAGAAAATTCATACGAAGGATAACCTAGCAGATTTCTTGAAGAAGGCGGTCAACACTGACAAGTTCGTTTGGTGTCGTTCCTCGAGTGGCCTAGCAGAGACGTAAGCAACATGAAAGGCAAGGGAGAAAGAATGGTGTGAAGATCTGATTGATCCTCAATCAAGTCTTCAAGTGGGAGATTGTCAGAACATGCGGCTATACAAGTCAAAAGGAAAAATTCTCACATGAGAATTGAATGGTCATCGTGTTCGCATTTGTAAATGAGGTAAGCAATTACCTCATTTATGCAAGTTCTATTGCCTATAAATAGGCAATCCCACAAACGTATATTCACCACACAGAAGCACAAAGCAAAGACAGTGCGATAGAGAAAATAGAGAAATAAAAAATAGAGAGTTTGTCGGGTATTTTCTCCGACTATAAAGAGAGAGTTTGAGGGTTTTCTCCTTTATAGATTGAGAGGTTGTAACTCCTATATTTTTCCTCTATAGTGAATTTTTCTTCCTTGCCCGTGGTTTTTACCCCGATTTGTTTGGGGGTTTTCCACGTTAAATCTCGGTGTCCATTTTTATCTTTAATTGCTCAAATATTAGCCGCGGTATTAATCGACCGGGTCCGCTGCCACGCCAACATCTATTGTACCTAATGTACATTTTGAATATTTTACGTAAATAGAAAATAATGTTTAATTTTGGAAACTGGGCGGAAGTTCAATTTTTTTAAGTAGTGGAAGAAGTTACCTTGATGCATCTACACCATATTGATTAACGGGTATGTATAATGTTTCGCCTGTGCTACCATGCTCCCAAGTAGATCCATTTACGTTGTAACACACATTTGATAGATTACCTGAAGGTAAGTAATAAAATTTTAAATTAAATATAGATAGTAACAAAAGAAAAAGTTTTACCTTAATTTTGAAAATGACGTGTAATTTTGGAAACTGTTCAAACTTAATTTTTGTTGTGAAGTAAGTAGTGGAAGAATCTACCTTGATGAACGGGTGCATGTAATATTTCACTTGTGCTACCATGCTCCCAAGTAGACTCCGTTACATTGTAGAACGAAGTTGAAATATAATTTAAATAAAATAAAATAAAAAATGAATATAGATACACCAGAACTCAGATCAGTGAAATAAACTTTATTTATTTAATAATATAACATAATAAAATGTTAATCGTTTTTTATTTATAATAAAATATAAAAATATATTATTCAATAAATATAAATGTAGTCAAATGAAATTTGAAATAGTTCAGCGTGCGGGATAAATTTTTTACCTTGATAAATTGGTACATCGTGTAAGCACCTAAACCATCATCCCCTAGGATTGAATCTGTTTCCATGACATTTGAACTCCTGTCAATTCCTGCAAATTAATTTGTTCAAAACAAATTAAAATAATTTGTAGATTTAAAATGCCTTATTAATTTAAAATATATAACTTTAAATAAAATAGATGAAAATGCGATATTAATTTAAAAATGTTTGGATTTAATTTAAATACTTGAACTTATTACCATGATCAGATGAAGTAGATGCATGCTCGGTTTGCAGTTTACGCCTTTGGTATAAATTACGTCGCCTTGATAGGCATGCATTTCTCTGGTCCGAACTCATTGATTGTCTTCTATTGCGTTGATATATTGTACGTCGTGAACGATCGGCCATATTTACACTACGGATATGAATTTGTAGAATAACCATATGAAAAACATAATAAGATCAACAGGCTAAAATATTCAATAAAACAAATTATAGCAATGGTACATGTGTTGAATTGGAAAACCCTACACCCTAACCTTATCTGCCAGAAGAAGCTTATTCAATATCAGTGAGACAATCTAAAAATAAGAATATCAGCAAAGGCCGTAAAAGGGAAACCCTAACGTCCACTTGGTAGTGTCATAACTGTCCTGGTAAGGTGAATGAGGAGGTGACAATCTTCCTGCACGTATAATCGTATTATTAGTAAAATAACGTTTACATCTAATAGAAAAATTGATGAACTGCAATGGCTTAATAAACGAAGAAGTTTAAGCAACCAAATTTGTTTTCAAACAGTATATTCTGCTGAAGCTGAAGAGAAAATCATCCAAACATATAGGAAACGTAATCCATAAGTCTTTCGACCATAAATATTTGTAGCGGCAGAGACGAAGCGACGAAAGCGTAATTAAGGAACATGTGCAAATAAATAATACTTACCGAGTTGGATCTCGCTTTAATTCCAAAAAGCATCCCTTTTACAAATGGATCAGGAAGTTCATGATAAAACCTGCAGATTACGTTTTATTTGTGTCAAATGGACAAATAAAGCACAAATGAAATTGATGAATTGCGTATTATTGAGGAGGTGACAATCTTCCTGCACGTATTATTAGTAAAATAAAAGTTTCCATCCAATAAAAAATGGATGAATTGCGATGGCTTAATAACCTAAAAAGATATATAAGCAACCAAATTTGTTTCGAAAAAATATTTTCTGCTGAAGCTCAAGAGAAAAACATCAAAAATTATAGGAAACCTAATCCATAAGTCTTTCTACCATAAATACTACTACCGGCAGAGACGAACGCGTAATTAGAAACATGCCCAAAGAAAAAATACTTACGGATATGTAATGAGTGAGGTTGAAGGTGGAAAACCCTTTAGCCAAGTCGTTAATGGTGCTCAGAGATACTGAAGCTGGTAAACGATCATCACAAATAAAATATTATTAAATTAGGTAACTAATTAAACAACAAACCTAAATTCTCAAATAAAACATTAAAAACACAGAATTGGGGACGGACAAAATAAGATGGCAAAAGTGGCAGTCTTCGCCAATAAAAGGGTAAATTTCTTATCAGACCTGTCAGAAACTAAATTTCCTTATCAGTAATCCTACGAAAAATTCTTCCTGTTAAGTACCCTTCTGCAAAAAGTTGTGTGTTTAATACCCATAAACAGTGAACGGACGGAAATACTCTTTCCTGATATTAAATTGGACATCATACCAACTATTTTGATTATTATACCAACTGTTATTCTAATTATACCAACTATTATCATTATACCAAATGATATAGTGTACACTTTTGTTGGTATAGTTATGTCAACAGTTGGTATAATTTTTACAATTTCTGGTATAATTTCAAAATCAGTTCGCATATCGTCCAATTTCACTGTAAAAAATTCAAATAACGTTATTTACTGGTATAATAACCCAAACATGTGGTATAATTTCTACAATTTCTGGTATAATATCAAAATCAGTTGGTATAACATCCAATTTCGCTGTAAATTATAATAACGCTATTTAAATTGGACATCATACCAACTGTTTTGATTATTATACCAACTGTTATTCTAATTATACCAACTGTTATCATTATTATACCAAATGATATAATGTACAATTTTGTTGGTATAATTACGTCAAAAGTTGGTATAATTTCTACAGTTTCTGGTATAATTTCAAAATCAGTTCGCATATCGTCCAATTTCCCTGTATAAAATTAAAATAACGTTATTTACTGGTATAATAACCAAAACATGTGGTATAATTTCTACAGTTTCTGATATAATTTCAAAATCAGTTGGTATAATTACCTCCAATTTCGCTGTAATTTATAATAACGCTATTTACTGGTATAATAACGAAAATATATGGTATAATTTCAACATTTTCTGGTACAATGTCTAATTTTATTGGTATAATAACTATTTTTTTTGGTATAATTCACGTGAAAATAATTATTCAGCTTTTTTGAATATGTGAGACAGGGATATTTTCGTCCATTTAATGCTGAAAAGGGTTTTTTAAGTATTGAACAGGAATAAATTTTCAAATGGGTACTTATAAGGAAGATATAATTCGAGGGGTATTTAATAGGAAGTTAAAATGTTGAAAGGGACTGATAAGAAATTAACCCAACATTAAAAACACAGTATTGGGGACCGACAAAATAAGATGGCAAAAGTGGCAGTCTTCGTAGTCAAAATAAGATGACATCGTCAAAATTTGATCGAGAGCTTGTACCATGTGGAATTGGGGCCCGACAAAATATCTGTGGAGAGGAGAACTTCTTGACGAACGGCTTTCTTTTGCTCGATAAAGATATCCAGAAAGGATGGAAACTGCTTCAACACAAATAAAGAAGGTGGTTTTAAGGTTAATCGATTAATTTAATAGATTTAAGTAACTACCCAATTGGCTTCAATTTTGGGTGTAATTGATACATCAAATTTGATTAAAAAGTGGTAGTTTTTAAAGGGCGCCGACCATTAATAAAAGCGTATAGATATTAATAAATCCTGCTAACTGCCTTATAAATGGATTTCAAAATCCCAATTTGAAGGCTTGCCATTTCGCTTCTCTCCCAGAAAGAAACCATCTTCTTCATCTTCTTTCTCTTCCCCTCACCTCACAAATTCCACACGCGCATACAAAGGAAGAAGATGCTTGAATCGTCATTGACATTTCAAGGTAACGAAATTTTACTGCAGCACTCCATTCATCAATCGTATATTGTTTCTCGAATAGTTTTATTTGACAAACTGCATCGTTAATTTCTGAATTCACATTGGGTTCTTCTAACATTTGGAAATTGCATATATATTCGTGGCTTCAATTGCCGATACTTTTCCTTTCCCTGGAGATTATCGTGAAAATGCCAGAATCAAGAGACAGAATGCACAGGCAGCGTGATGGTCTTGCCACGTTCAGTGCCCGTAACAATACTGGTAGGAGTAAACCTGCGAACCTGGTCGTCCTTGAAGACGAAGGTTCTTCCATTGGTACTCCATTCCGCTGGAGAGGCATCCTTTTGCAGGTAGCCCAAAACTAGCCGGTGTCACTTCAAGAAGGGGTAATTTTGGATCTCCAAGAACTAGGCGTGGTATTCGTGGCCGTGGTCAGGAAAACTTATTACCTTTTTCGGTGAATGGCCGCGGTCGAGTGCATGAAGGGAGTATCTTGCCTTCTTGGTATCCAAGATTGCCTCTACGGGACATCACTTCTGTAGTGAGGGTATTGATTCTTTTATCTGTTTTGTATTAATGGGATATCACTTTTGGTTCATTTAATCCTATCGGCAATTCTCTGATAATATTAGTGCTTACCAAACTATATCATAGTATTATGTGTGTGATGCTGTAAAAGATTGGTCATTTGCATATGCTTACCAAACTATATCACAGTATTATCTGTAAATCTGACTTTGTTCATCGATGATATTAGTGCTTACCAAACTTTATTTTGATAGGGATTAAATGAACAATGTTTTGAGGATCTAAATCTCCCTTTTCAAATTAATTTGTCAACGTCTTTCCATTTCTCTAGTTTTATTGTGAGAGAATTGCAACAAATGTGATCTCTCTCTCTCTCTCTCTCTCTCTCTCTCTCTCTCTCCCCTTCCCCTCCTTACGGGTTGGCTTCTTGTGTAGACAGCTATTCCTTTTGTTTATGTCATTCTCCTTAGCTGTGGAGGCGCTTCACGCCTTTATACAAGATGAATCAGAACACAAGTAAGCTAGCACTTTATGCTATTGCTGAGTTCTTAGGCTGCCTTTTAGGTTTCATGCAACTTCTATGCATATAGTCGAGGATATGTATTGCAATAGTGCTTGATCTTATAAGAAAGGATATGACAATTGAAGCCATGTAGGAGTTATCAAATGTTTGAGGCAGGCAAACTCGTTAATATTAATTGCATTTTTCTGCTACTGGATTTGTTAATGAATTTCTATTGAAATATGTTATCTGGGGCATTGCTAGATGAGGTGATACATGGGGGGTGGTTTTTTTCTTTTTGCACTTTTATGATATCCGGGATAACTCTGGAGTAAAATTAGGTATGTACTCATGAGTTGCTATCTGCATTCACTTGTCACATGTATTTGAATACTGAAAGACGATCTTCTTCTTTTTTAGGCATTACTTGATTGTTTCATCTGTTACAGACTTGCTGGTAAATCTTATTGGAGTTTGGTTCTTCAGGAATTATGCTCGGATCAACCTTGGTAATTCTTGATAGTTTTGGGACTATATCTTTAAAATTGGTCTAAAAGGAAAACCCCAGCGCCCCATTCCTCCACCCCCCACCCAAATCCCGTGTCCAAATGAATGGGGAAGTCAGTAGATTATGCTGTCTTACTATGTCCCTCCATTGTGCAGTTTACAGAAATGCAGAAGATGTGAACTACCACTCTGTCTGTCTACACGTGCTTGCTGATTCAATTCGCAGGTAAAGAGCTATTCAGGAATTCTATTTTTTTTGTGTGTCATCTCATGTGGACGGTGGGGGTGGACCAATATTTTATCATCTAAGATCCTACCTCAATTGTTTCTCAGTGCGGGACTGATCCTAGCTTCCTGGTTGCTTAGCCTCGGGTAATTAAACATGCTATTCCCAAACTGTTGTGTAATCATATCTGTTTCACTCACATGCATTACACGGTTTGTGTACATTCGTTTCATCTTTAAATCGTATGTTTTGTCGAAGGGTTGAAAATGCCGAAGTTTTGTGCTTGGGACTAGTTTCAGTGACAGTGTTCATGCTTGTCATGCCACTTTTTAAAGCCACTGGTGGTGTCTTGCTACAGATGGCACCACCACACATTCCCTCATCTGCTTTGAGCAAATGCTGGAGACAGGTAGGTCTAGTTTCAGTTTGCTGCTTTTAAGTTCTCCAACAGGCAGTAGAAATTATGCTCAACTACCACTACACCTTCAGTGACCAAATAATCAAATAACATATTTCTCGTATTTTACCATCTGACAGAATCCAAGATTAAGCTAGTTTTTGTGACCCAATGTTCTAGAAAAAATTTCAGCATACCAAAAAGTGTTCTTCTGAGAGGCCTTAATTTTATGCATATGATTTCTAAAATCAATAGGTTAATTCCTTGGAAGACATTGCTGAGGTTTCTCAGGCTCGTTTCTGGGAATTGATACCTGGTGATTTTGTTGGTTCAATTTCTCTTCAGGTATGACTTGTTAGTTGGTTCTGCATATATTAATATTGATCTTTTTCGCCTTATAACCTCACACGAATTCTTTGTAATGTTGGATTTTATCCAGTTGAAAGAGGTAACAGACGATCGCCCCATTCTTCAGTATGTCCACGGCCTGTATCATGAACTTGGCGTACAGAATCTGACCGTACAAACGGGCTGTGCTTGATTTCTTTGCACTTTTCATTGCTTTAATTTGAAAATCTCCGTAGACTGTATGTAATCCATAGTTTACTCCAAAAAACCCTCTTACCCTCTGATTGAACTTCGTGTAATCATCCCAAGTATATGGTGTCAATCACCGTCGTCACACTTGCAGATGGCTATATTAGTTCATAATATTACTAGTTACCAGTGAATTATACTCAAAATAGTTTAATTATTGCGAGTTGGAAACTTTGAATAATCAAGATGGAGTCTCCGCGATGATCTCAGTACAAACAAGAGGAGTTTGCAGTAGCGGCATTTTATAATTGGCTCAGTATCACTACTCCCTGTCCCTGCTACAATAGATACATAGTTTTCTAGCTATCATCAATTGCTAAAAGTCAAGGTGGAAAGCAAGAGTAGAAGGGTTGCGTTGGGTTGGGTCAGGTCCTAATGAGGAGAGATACTTGTCATGAAAATAAGGAACCTTCCGAGCAGATGAACAGACACATCACAATTTTGAGCTGAGAATGAGAAACTGCCCACAGAACCATCAACAGCAGGATCAAATCTAATAATCAGTTTCGTGAATCAACATAGGCTAGTTATAGATGGAAGAGGGCCAGTTTTTTTACACAAACCAAAACATTGCTCGAAAAACCAGTGAACAACAAAACCATAAAAATCTCAAGCTCAAACCCAAAACCTAAAGGTGGCATAGAAGAAGAACAGTAATGGAACAGCCATACGTTAACATCTTTAGGATCCGCAAGACCAACATGTAATATTATCTAAACGCATAAAACCTCTACAAACAACAAATGCTCATGACGCTTTGACAACAGACATACGTTAACATCTTGGCTTCCATCATACAAAACCTAGTCAAATTGGAAAAGAAATCCAAATCCCAAGGTCCAAGGCAGCATACATTTACAACAAAAGATTCACTGAACTGCCGGGTCTCAAATTACTGTAAAATTCCGTGAAATCCAGCCGAAACATAAGGAACTTCAGGTCAACATGTTGCTGCATGGGCAGCTGAGAGATAAAACTCTCAAAAACAGATGAATAATCCTTTGCAATTGAATCTATATCGTGTCCCATATATTGAAGAAAGTGCTCGGCACGCCTTGCCAGTTCCTTTCTGCCTTCACCAAGCCATGGCCCAGGATCTCTGTTAATTGATGATTTCTAAGATCGGGCTTTCCCTTGAGCGGAGTCCCCATTTCTGAAAAATCATTACAAAGGGCATATGTTGACCGAGGTTCATTTATCATCCAGTGTTCATGATGTTGGCAGAAAAAAATAAACAAAAAGAGGCACAGAGAAAGTGTAGTACCTTAACTGCAGCTCGTTTATGCCTTCATATAATCTATCTGCTTGACTTCGGAAACGCATTATGAGATCAAATAGAGTAAGCAGCGTCTTGTGAAGAATTTGGGACTTTTCCCCAAGAAGAGATTTCTCGACAATAGAAGAGAGGTACTTCTCATGTGCTCCAAGTAGGTCGTCAAGATCTTCCGCAGCTTCCAATTCTTTGGATAAGTTAGACCACGATTCCTCCAAAACTTCAAACATAATGTAGTACTGCAGATTTGAGATAAAATGATTCATCTCACCCCACAGTACTTGGCACTTCCGTGATGTCAATATCAACTGCAATTTGATGGCTTGGGGCAATCCAGCTAAGTATCGAGAGGTGACACAGTTTGGTTTCATATTTTTCCAGACACCAATAAGCGCATGCTCTACTCTTCTAAGCTTCCACAAAAAGCTAAATATCTTGAGATACATAGACATGACAGTTTCCGTAAAAACAGTGTTCAGTGGCATTCTTGCATCATAGTCCAAGGAAAACACGTCCCAACCCCTATCACCCCTGTTACTTGGCATAAGCTTCACCCTCAACCTGTCCAGATATCACGATCGTCATACTGTGCATTGGATGATCTAATCGCAGTTTCCAGTAATCCAGCAAGCTTGAAAGTGCTACTAGTGTTGGCAGGCTCTGAAAGCTCTGGCCAACAATATCCATGAGATATTGCACAAAGTCACCTTGCCCCAGAAGCAAATATCTTTTGATTGCAAGGCAGTGTTCTTTAAACTTGTACCGTTTATGCATCACATCTAACAAATGCTTATCTATCCTTCTCGACGCTTCTGTAACTAAAATTTCAAGAGCATCAGTCTCACCATATCCAAGCCCACCTCTCATGGTGCTGGTCCCAGCAGCTGCTGCAGCCTCTGTTGCAGCATCAGCCCAACCACGATCTTCACAACACACTCGAAGGAAATTGATGGACTTCCCAGTCCTTAATATCTGCTGAGCTAGAGACTGAGAAATAAAAGAAGGAAGCATTTCATCATGCAGTCTGTAGCCTTCCCTCCAGAGAGACTCCGCATTCACAGGTTGACCAAAAACAAAAAAATCACCGAAAAGATCCTCAAGCTCCCCCTCCAAAACCCAACTTCTCACCATTTCAAAAAGTGGAGAGGACACTCGACGGAGCAATCATTTCATAAAATCATTGAGAAGAGGATCACCATGTTGTGCATGCATATGAATGACTCCAGCCATGGCCCCACCTTTTACGAATCTACAGCTATCAACTAAAACAGCCATCAGTCTCATCTTCACCATGGCCTCAGAAAACCAAACCGACAGTCTCCTCAGTGACAAATAATTTCCTGATCTTTCCAACACAAAAGGAACTGGATTCATCGCCTGACGAGCAGAGCAAGTAGCTTATAGTAATCTGACAAGTTTCCTGTAATGCAGCACAAAATGCCTGTCCAATAGTCCCAACATCCTCCGTAGGGTACCGATCCGTACTCTCTGTTACATACCCATTGATCTTCCTGAACAGACAACCAAGCTCACTCAACTTCCGAATCATAATTCTAGTGGCCCTAGACACCTTAACAATATCTTCCAACACATAGGCGTCCTGTTTCTTGTCGAACTTAACGTATGCTCCAGCAACCCCCTGACAAGCATACAAGATATCCCTCATGAGAACTGCTTCTGAAACCTCATTCTCGTCCTTAACCAAATCGGCAAATGCCTTATATGCCAAATCACGGATATTCTCAGGATCCTTTGACACAACCAATACACCACTGCTGTTATAGAGCTTCTTCACATTATCACTTCCCCTCGATCCGCCGATACTGTTTTCTAAACCATTGAAATTCTTCAAATCATCATAATCGTTTACAGAAGTAGTTAACTTCCTCTCACACCTACTCTTCTCCAACTTCCCTAAACCCCTGCTAAAATCCTCGACCAAACCTCTCGTTTCACTCTCAACCAGTGTAGGCAGCCCACCAGCCAAAGCAGAATCCAATAACCCATTAGAAACCCCATTCAATATCGCACCTTTTCTCATATTTCGATCTTCAGAGATAGTCTTAAGCAAGTATAGCACTGCCCACTTGGCCTGGACGCTCCCCGGCCCATTTTTAAGGGAGAATTGAGTATACAGATCGGCAAAAATTAGGGCTGTAGGGGAATTACCAGAGTTGGCCAGGCGACGCTTGATTGACTCAGCCACTGCAGCGGAGTCCGTGGCAATGGACGGAGTCATTCGGCTAGAGAGTATTCGTATAGAGTACTTGAGTGCTTCGTTGTAGTGTTGAGGGTTAGGGTTTTTGTTTAGAGGGGCATTGTGAATCAAACGTTGAACAAGTTCTTTCACCAGATCTACTGCTCTTTGATCGTCTTCCATGATAATGGTATGTCTTCCGCTGTGCGAGGGTGAATGTCTCTGTGCGTTTTCCGGCATTAGCTTTCTACAAAGTTTTGATCGACGGTTGACTTGTTAATATTGGGCGGGCAAATGTAAAATGAATATGTTACGCCAACCACCGTTCCTCTTTCGGCTTAAAACTAACCCATTTGCCTTTCACTATTTGGGCTAAGGCCCATCAATGTGCGTATACTTAATTCGCCTCGCCGCTGAAGTCCGGCGTTGCGCGATCCCTTGCCTTGGACAATCGTTGAGATTGCATCATACACAAATCAAATAAATCATCACATATTATCGTTTCAGGCGACAAGTTTCTGAACTTGCTGTCATCATATTCATCAGTAAAGGAGATGGATTTACCTGGGAAATTTCATTAGTCTAAGGCAAGTTCTGTGGTATTATATTTCGTATTTTATCAGCCAAGTGGATCGTCCGTTGATCTTATTGTTGTTTAGGTTTTCAATTTCGACTATGAAGGAGAAAAAATACGCTACGACTTCTCTGCCTAAGCGAATTTTGGCGAATTGTTCTATTCAGGTTAAATATACCTATTTATTTGATTTTGGGTATTTTTGTTTTTTCAATACCAGTCCTTGCGAACTGTAAACGCTGTGCACCTCATCACTTATTGGGGGTACTACTATCGATTAAAATAATTCTTGTTTTTCCGTAACACTGGAAGATCCTTTGGCTAACCTGTTCATTTCAGGAAGAAGAATGTTTTTGTTTTCTTAACTTCAAGAATTATTTCGTGGAATATCGATCTCTAAAATTATATAATGAGGTGACACGAGACATCAATGATATAATGAAGTGACGCAACATCGGGGTTGAATCTGGATAATTATTAATTAAGTGCCAAAGGATACTACTACCCAATTCTTATTTCATATGTGTTACATTGTAAATTACCTGTGGTTGCATTTGTTCACTTGATTTTAACTAAAATCCTTTTTTGGCTACGTTTTGGAAAATGGCGGTGAATATTATTAGTTTTTGTTGCTTTAACAGGAGAAAAATATCAGTATGTCTGGAATTCAAATTTTGACATAAGGTGCAGGATAAGTTATAATACTTCATGCAGGGGGTGGGCTACAATATACACATATCTATTCCACTGATATTGTGATTTGCAACTTTCTGACTTGGTTTACATAAACTTTCTAAGCTTCATTTGTCCTTTGCAGTCTGTTCCATTTTCTTCGTTCTTATCATCTCGCGTCATCATTCCTCAGTTTTGTAAAATGGCAAAACCATGAGGTTTTTATAATGTCATTCTATGGTCCTAAGTCTTGTCAGCCTTTTACGTGATTTCATTACTCACAAGATCTCATCTATTTCTCTTTTTGAATTTGATACTGTATGTCAGTGCTATTGCCACTAGGAGTATATTTTTTCAAATTGTATGATGTGTTAAGTGGTTTTTTGCAGGCCAAACATTATGGTACTTGTGTTACTGCACGGGTTCCATAAGTTGAAAAGGACATGTGTCTAAAGGAATTTCTTGCTTTAAGAAGTTGCATGCAAAACGTCGTATGTAGATTTTAACCATCACAGTTATATGGAAAGTACGTTTAGTTGGATTTTCTATTTGCACTTTACATGTTTATGTCGATGATCTTTATCCAGCTTCGAGGGAAGATCTGAGTAGAAGAAACAGTCAATCTTAGACCAAAGCATTATTTGGTGAAGCTTCGTTTTCAAGGTTGGGTTCCTTGTTATTTCCGTCATTGTGAGTAATAGCTTTTCTCTTCCTGGTCTCTCTCTCTCTCTCTCTCTCTCTCTCTCTCTATCTCTCTCTCTCTCTCTCTCTTTCTCTCTCTCTCTCTCCACATCCCTCTCGCTTTATCGTCTTCTCCAGTAAGCTGGTTGATATCTCCTAATAATTTTAAAGTCAAGCTTTCCTTCTTACTCAGTCATCTGATAGTGGAAAGAGATACTAAGTAACATGATTGGAGGAGCATCATCTTCTTCTAGTTCGAGCTTCGCCGGAACTAATGCTCTTTCACATATCTATATTCAATACCCACCTCTTACATGTCTTGTTCCTGGTTCGGGGAGTTTCTTTTATGATGATGCTACCAAGCTGATGCTTTCATTGACGCCCAACGAGGTACTATCATCTGCCACCACCTACCAGGATCCCGGAGAACTGTTGGGTTAACTTATTCAACTAATTCTTATGGCTTGTAGGTTTTCTCATGGAAAACTGCTGAATATAATCCTGATGCTGCTCCCTCGTCAGATCCAATAAGTGAAGGGCCTGTGCTTTTAATACGATATTCACTCGATCATAAGCTTTTGGCTATCCAGCGACCTAATTACGAGATTCAGATCTGGAATAGGGAAACTGGGAATACACTTACTCAAAGGTGTCGGTCAGAATCAGAATGTTTTTTGGGTTTCTTTTGGACAGATTCTCCGACCTTCGATATTGTGTTTGTGAAGACCAGGTATTCACTTGAATTCAGCTTAATGTGCGTTGAGCTTGTAACTGTTGCACCAACTGATAGTGATATGACAAGCTGGCATTGTCAACGTCTTTCGCTATCTTTATTTTATTTTCATTTATGCCATCATGTCATTGATCATTTTGTTTTCATTTATGCCATCATTTCATTGATCATTTTATTTTCATTTATGCCATTATGTCATTGAAATTTTATTTACTTTGGTTGTGACCACTGTAACAATGTTATCCGGAAACCTTCCGATCTGTCGGGCTGATTCTGATGGGATTAATGTGCCATGTCATTGATCATCTTATCTTCAGTTATGCCATCATGTCATTGATCATTTGTTCTTGCTTAATTAAAATAGGTGTGACGGAACCATCTCCTTTCAGGTGTGAGAGAACCATCTTCTTTGGTCCTGTAAGTGTTTACAACTCTGAGCATCGTTAATGTCAACATCGCATGATTTTTATTTCAGATGTTACCAAGGATTATTCCCTTTTAATATCTAGCAGTCATTTTTCCGTCACATCCTTCCCTCAATTTTCTTTTAGTTGCTTTGCATTATTGAGCTTGTGGGAATCACCTTATGGGAAGTTTTGGTGCATTAATTCAATGGTTTGTCCATGCAATAGAATGGAATATTCGGATTGATCTATTTATTTTTTTAGATAAGTTAAATTGTGGATTTTTATTCCTAAACAAGTGTACGGATTTCTTTACATGCCTTTTCTTACATTGACAGTGGATGAGACTTCTACTCTTACAATTTGGACTCCAAGGCTCTTCATTTAGCTGCCAAGAATATATTGAACATTAGTTGGTACATCTATATGCATGAAAGCAGGTTGGTGCTTCTTGCATCAGGAATGCAATGCAAGAGTTTTAGAGGTTATCAGGTGGGTCATACCATACGCTATTTTCTAAGCCCTATCCTTTATTCAATTAATATTTAAACAATACAGTATTACAGTTGAAAGATTGCTATTAGTTAAACTGCAGTTATGTTAGGTAGAAACAATATATTCCCTTTTTGGTTTTATTTAATTCTCAGCAATCGATATGGAAACCAGTGATTTGTAGAAAATACATAAGGTTATCAGCCACAAAAGCCTGAGCTTTGGCTGATTTGCAATTATTGCAGAAACTAAATTTTTGGAATAATAATTTGAACTTTCAAAAAATTGCCAAACTATGGCTGAGTTCATTTTCCGGCAATTGTTAATGGCGTAAAGATCAGAATTCTTATGAGTTTTTGTTGATGTCGTGTTCCCTATTGACCCGTTCTGCCCCGCCAATGTCATTTCCATGTCAGCACTAAATAAAAAATTAACGCAATTCGAAATAACAAATGAAATGACATAATGTGTTGTAGCTTTCATTTTGCATTGAAGTAGCTGTGCCGATAGAGGGTGCTAGGTCAATTAAATCTCAACATAAGCATTCCTGTCTCCATATAATTGACAATTGACACTGACGTCGAGGCTACAATTGCGAACAAAAATTAATTTATACAATGATTGTAAATCTTATTGTAAGTTGACATCTTATCGTTTTAGCAGTGTTAACATTCTTGTTTGATTTATCTTCACAAATCTCTATCATGCATGAAATTGACTGTTTCTAATGTATTTCAAATTTAACGTTATATTTAGATATCATCTGCGGGTACCATCAGCTTGCCCAAATTTGAGATGGTAATGGCCAAGTCCGAGGCTAACAATGAGCCAATTCTTGCTGCTCGAGATGTCCATATCATCGCCGTGTACGTTTTTCTGCGCCTCCACATTGATTTTACTGGATTGCATTCTATTCTACTCTTGTTTACGATTTTGTCAATTTGCAGGTTTGGCAGGATATATTGTTTGCAGTTTGATAGAGTGGCAAATCTACTTCACATGTATAGGTTCTATCGAGATGCTGTTGTGCACCAGGCAAGAAGTGGCTTGAAGTTTCAATAATATTTATATTATCTGAACTTTAAAGAATATCATGTGATAGATACTTGGTGATGGTGTAATTCCGTTGTTTACATGTTAGTTCGGAAAATAATTTGTGAAGAGGAAAGTAAAGATCTGTGTTCGTTGGTTATTATTTGATTTTGTTAGGGTATTTGACTTTCACGTTTCCCTGTGACTGAAAGATGACGAGTTTCTTCTATCAAGTACACTGGTAGCTTTTGACACAATTACACTGTATTGTGCTGGTGTTGTCAGATTGTAGTTTGTGTCATCGACTCATCATCTTGAGTCGAGCAAAATAATCAACTAAACAGTTTTCACTTTTGATTCCGTTAGTTGCATCTCTACATTGTTTGTCGCAACTGCTTTCATCAATTTGTAAGGTTTCTCTTATCCTTTGCAATAACCTAATAATTCTGAAAGTGGAAAGTGGAGCTCCTAAAAAATTTAAGATCCAGTGATGTGTGAAGAACATAGCTCCATTACAGATTCTCATGGACCACACTGCACATAGTTTTTTCAATTCTTTCCTCTTCTCTCTTGCCCATTTCCTATTTTAAAAAGATTGTTTCTTTTCCTGTTACAGGGCTCTCTTTCAGTGTACTCCAGTGAGATTGCGGTCAATGTGGTCGACAATGTATTACTCATACATCAAGTGGAGGCAAAGGTTGTCATCATGTATGATTTCTTTGCAGATACTCAAGCACCTATATCTGCACCTCTTCCACTATTGTTAAGAACTCCTAGCACTAATATTGTTGACACCCAATCTACTCCCATAACTTCTGGAGCTCCGACTTCGACAAGTCCAAGTGATCCTGGTGTGTCTACATATGCTGCGGGTTGGAAATTTCTTGTCCCTGATCTTATACTTGACTCGTCAAATGGATCGGAAAGTTTGTTTGGATCTGGAGGTGAGTTCTGGCACCATAGAGCATCAAATAAACTACTATTATCCTTTTTCTTCTATCTGACTTATTCCATCTTCTGCAGGCAGTTTCTGCCAGTACTTCAGATGTTCCACTGATGCTTGAATTTCTACAAAGGAGGAGACAGGAAGCTAGCAAGGTAATGTATACTGCCGATATTTCCGTTTGTGGTTGTTGTTCATGTTTGAATCTTTCTTTCCCAAACTTGCTTAGTTTAGGAATGGTGATTGCGGGATAATCACCAACATTTATTTGGATTCCGATTCCCAAAATACAATTATGATGATGCCTTTTATATCGAAATATCATGATGTCAAATATAGTAACGTTGATGCTGTTATTTGCACTGAGCTATTATTTTGACAATTTAATCAAAGAGGAATGCTAATTATTGTCATTCAACTGGTTGTAGTGAAATAGGCTTAATAGAAAGCTCTCGTATGGTGCTTGCAGGCAAAACAGTTAAGCTTGTCGATCGTTCGGACCCTTCTTTTAGAAAGAAAGCCTGTCGCTACGGTTACCAATGCAATAAATGTCTTGCTCATAAAATACTCGCATGCAATTAAAACAGGCAGTTATTATAAATCATTGAATGGAGAAGAAGGCTCAACTTCTGGTTTGTCCAAAACAAATAGCCCAGCTCGACAGTCCAGCTCTGGATATAATGTATCTGAAAAGTCCGTCCAGCCAGATCCTAAAACTAACATTGAGAATGAACCTTATAGAAGAAATACTTTGTCAACTTCAGACGCTGATGGCAGTGAGAATTGGAACTCCCATAGTGTTGATTCTTTGTTTGGTCAACCGGAGGGGGCTATCTCGTTTGACCCTGATCCGTCAACTTATGAATTTTTTGCTGCTGGAGAATCTGAAATTGTTCGCTCAGTTAATAGACGGCTAAAGTATAATACCCCGGAGTTGCTGGATTCCCAAATTTCTTCTGCTGCTGTTTCACCTGAGGATTTGTACACCTTTGTTTTTTCTCCTGTTGAGGAGATGGGCGGAGAAGGTTCCTACTTGGAGGATATTATTATTGCATTTCTTGGAAGGTGTTATTCGACAATTGCAACTCATTTTTGTAGAATGCTGTTTTAACTGACACAACATATTACCTTTCCCTTTATTTTAGTTTTAAATGATAGAGCTTTTCTTTTTGCCTTCATTTCCAAACTTCTGCAGTGCTAGCATGGAGAAACTTAAGGTCCCTCCTACTGCATATGTTCTGTTGGTTCAAGTTTTAGTCCGAGAGGAGCATTTTGCCAAACTTGGACTGTTTATCATGAATAAGGTAATGTTTTTTTCTGCAATATGTATATTTGTGTGTTTGTAGACATGCACATATTGTCGAAAAACTAGCCAAGATGAGACTCCAAATTTTGTATGATTTGGAACCATCTGAATGGTTGCCTGCGGATTATTGAACCTACCAGAGAGGTGGCGGTGCAACTACTGGAATCTGGTCGACAGAACCTTCAAGTGAGAAAGTTGGGCCTCGAAATGCTAGGACAACTTTTGTTACATCATGAATATGTTTTGCTTCTTGTACAAGATGGATATTATCTTGAAGGTCTGCGTTATGCACGGAAGAAGGTAAAAATTACATGTTGCCTGATTTACCTTGCAGAACATGTTTCATCTTGTTTTTCCCATATCGTCTATATGCTTATGCTAAACATATATTTTCTATTCTTCCGAATGGGAAACTGAGCAGAAAATAACTTGGACTTTGTGATTTGCTTTTTTAATGCGTAATGTTATCAGCCTAATGCCTATACATGTGGCTGAGCTGAGATCCTGGCGATTCACTTAATATAGGCTAGAAGAGCTGAGCACAAGTTAGAATAACGCGGGTTTGCTGTTTTCCTTCATACATATGTGAACAGTCATAGGATTTGCATTCCCCTTCAATTTTGTTGTGAAAAAAAACCTGAACTTGTAAAAATGGGTAATTTTGATCAGGTGAACACGGTTTGTCTTTCATTGTTTCTTGAAGCTGCTTATGCATCCAAGGAGCCCCAACACCTAGTGGCAGTTCTAAGGTTCTTTTTGGATTTCACTCCAGGCTTCAAGAACACTGCAGATCATGAGACATACCGTCGCATTACTGATGAGATGACTTCTTCCTGATCTCTTATTTGTATTTAGATGAGTTGGTGAGGCGTGTGCTTATTATATAGATATGAGAATGTGAGGTGGATGACTTCTTTTTTTTGCTCTGTTTTGTGTTCTTTCCATACACTGCTTTCTTTCCTGTATTCAATGAGAAGCAAACAAAATCATTAACAGCGAGAAGGAACGTGTGACCACTGTCTCAGTATATTTTAGCAAATACTAGGATGGAGTTGGAAAAAAGGGGAAATAAAGAGGATGATAATTGTTTGCATCTTTTACAGAATTCAGATTTCACGATAAAGGAAGCAAATAGATACATACTCGTTGGAAAACAGACTTTCTTGACTGTCAATAGATATATAAGGCTGCCGGCATACATAAAATCGTCTGTCTCTGTATCTATGTGTCTAGCTGATTGTTGAGTTTCAATATAGTGAGGTACAAATCAGGTTCATCAACGAACTCAACCACTTTGAATGAATGGTCCGCCGCTGCAGCATGTAGCATCGTTTTCTCCGGCAAACTGGAGACCACAACATCAGGACATAGCTGTTTTTGCTCTTCACAAACTTGTCTGCCTCTGGGATGACTGATAACCACTCTACTTCCTGTACATACATGTAGTTCCGAACAGAAAATATGAAAAGAAAGACAGAGACGAGTAATGACATCAAACATGTCCACTATTGCCTAACCTGGCACACAACGCTTAGCAACGGCCTCAAGAATTTGACCAAGCTCAAACGGCAATGACGGGAGGAGGTACAGAAATACTACATCAAAAGACGTCCATTTCTGAGGTACATCTATCAGTGAACCTTGCCAACATTTAACCTTATCATGTTTTTCCTTGATGCACGCCAGAATGAAAAGAGATTCATGTACCGCAAGGATCTCCTTACCAGGAGATAGGGAAACCATTCTGTCGATAAATACTTCAGAAGCAGCCGAAACCAGAACCCTTGAGGTTTCTGCAATTTCACCAGCAGATATGATACGATCCATCTTCTGTATATGCCCATCATCATAATCAACGTCAAGAAACGACCAATCCTTTTCAAGGAAATCTTCAAAATCAAATACAGAAGCTGCATTGCCCTGGCCATAAGGATCTGCAGCTCCGGCGGATCCTTTTAGGATAAAAAATCCTGTAAAAGCAATAAATTAATGCTAAGAAAAACATTGTAAATCACTCACCTTTTAGGACAGCGTAAAGTTTTTCCTTAATCCGACTTACGGTGCTATGTTTTTGGATTATTACATCGTCATTAGCCGAAGCTTTGGGTGCACAACAAGACCACCATAAACCACATGGGAACTCACAGGACGTACCGTTGTCATTCGTCGAGACACCGAAAGAAGGCATTGATGGTAGCCGAGGTTGTCTATGTCTACAGATAAACAGGGACAAATAAACATATAGAAGAGGGGTGAGGTATAATACTACCCACAACCTTTATTAATTCCGCATATTCAAAGTATTTATCCAGAGCCGTTTGTAACACAAACTTAGGGCAAAAAATCCGAGCAACAAATCTACGAATTATACGCAAACATCCCAGGATAAAGCAACATAACAGAGTCCATAGGAAAAGAGAAACACATCATACGCACACATACATACCTTGGATCTGAGGAGTTGGGACCCACGAGCGTTGGGCTTCTATAAACAGTGATGGGTTTACAGAAACGGAGTGCTGGACAACATATGCCATTGTAGGAGCTGATCGAAAAGGACATTCTTGGATTGGATGGTAATTGATAAAACAGCCTCAGTTGAGGGACAGGATTGTCCCGGCGCCGGCTTCCTTGGGGATGATAAAATGAAAGATAATGATGAAGCAGAAGAGAAAATATCTCTGAATTAGGAGCCACGAACATGGCGCGGAAGTAAATACCCATATTTTTCTAGTGTAGTAGTTCAACAAAAATTAGGTAATTTGTTACTATGAGAAAACTATTTTTTACACTATTGCAGGGCAATCCACCTTCCTAAATGCAAACGAATTTTATATAATTGAACTTCAAAAATTAATATAAAGAGAAGTGAGCCACAACATTTTATAATGAATGCTAGTAATGTAAATCGCGTTTTATAATACACGTTAGGAATAAAGATGCATACGATATACACACATAAATAACACGCTGAGTAAATAGTTCATCATAAATTAAGTTAGCAATAGGTAGAATAACGTAAAAGACGTTACAATATCTCATGTCACAATCTTGTATTTTCTTACTAATTACCAAAATGGTTTTAAGCTTTGTTGCGATCTCAACAAGTTCTCATAAGGATGGAAGAACCCCTGCAGTCAGAAGGTTGGATGCGAAATCATGAAACTTGATAGTCAGAACTAGTCACCATATAGTTCAGACTGTTGTTATGTAGTTGTTACATAGTTGACCGTTATTGACCATTGACTATGGTCAACGGAGGTCGGAGGGCGACCGGCTGAGCCCGACGAACGAGATCCGTCGGGATGATGCGAGGGAAATTAAAGGAAGTTGGAAAACGACCGAGCATTACAACTCGGAGGTAGCCTATCGAGCGGGGCGCCGAAAGGCCTGACGAGGTATGCGGTATGGGACGTGTTAATGTCGAAGATTTCGAGAAGATTTTGTCTTCCTTCCCCTAAATAAGTGGAGCACCTACATGCCAAAAATAGAAGATTGCAACTACCAAATATGGAAGATATGAGATCAACCAATAAGGAGAGAAGATCGAATCAAATGTTTACTATATTTGGAGAGATCTTCAAGGAGATATTTTAGAAGATATTCAAGGGATCTTTTACCAATTCAATGAGGAGCTAAGACCTATAATTGAAGGATATTTCGAGCTGCTATATGTGTGCTGTTGGACGAGAAATTCGAGAGCTTTCATGGAGTCTCTTTTGAGCGACATATTGAGCGAAAATCATGAGCAAAGCACATATCAAGTTTGAGCGATTTTACGTGTCACGAGAGTGTCTTGTTAGCCTAGTATTTCGTTTGCAAAAGTCTTAGGACTTTGTAGGTTTGCAGAATCGTTAGATTCGTAGTTTGCAGAATCGTTTAGATTCGTAGTTTTTCTAGGCTTGTTTTTACTGTCTTCGGATAGTTATTTTGCCATCCATTGCTGTTAGTGGAATTTCGCCTTGAGGCACGCAACAAGTTTTTATAACTTGCTACACAATTTACATCTCGTGTTCACCATCTTTCTTTACTAAGTTCGTTAAATATTCCGCTGTTCGTTCTGTGTTGGCGTCAGTGTCGACCCAACATTTGGTCCAACATTTAGTCACCAGTTTAGAACTTCGTATTTTACATCCATATCGTACCGGGACCACTTCAAAGTGGTATCAGAGCCGACGCTTGACGTTACTAAGCGCTGAAGATCATCTACAATGGATGTTACAAGCTCAAACTACATGGCAAAGTCCCTGTGTTAGACGGCTCCAATTATGCGTATTGGAAGGTTCGTGTTCGGCAGTGTATTAAGTCCATCGATGTGCGAGCATGGGAAGCAGTTCTCCATGGCTACACGTCACCAAAACTGCACGAGATGTTGATGGCGAAGTCGTGGATAAGCCTGTCGAGCAGTGGACGATCGCTGAGAGGAACGCGGCAGAATTCAACAAGGCACTCAACACCATCTACTCATCCGTGGATATGTTTATGTTTAAGATCATCCAAAATTGTTCTACTGCGCAAACTGCGTGGGATCTGCTTCAGCAGTACTGTGAAGGCGACGCAAGTGTGCGTGAAACCAAGCTACGCCTACTCCTTAGTAAGTTCGAGAATATCAGAATGAAGGAAGATGAAGATATTAGCACGTACTTTGGAAAGCTGTTGACGATCTCAAGCGAGTGCGCCATCCTAGGAGATCCGATGACAACAAGGTATTAAACTCTAAAGCTCTTCGTACACTAACCGAAAAATTCAATGTGAAGGTATCGGCGATCGAGGAATCATACAACCTAGCAAACATGGACTTCAACGTCTTGATGAACATATTGAAGAACTTCGAGACCAACCTTGAAGTTCAAAAGAGGGCATCACACGGCAAAAGCCTTGCGTTAGTCAGTCAACCATCCAAGGTTCAAACCGAGGATGACTCTGACAATGAGGATGATACAGCCATGCTGGTGAAGAGCTTCGCAAAGTTTCTCAAGATGAAGAAGAACGCTGAGAAAAATGTTGGCCCGAATGCTGGTCCAACATTTAGGAGGGGGCAGAATGTTAAAGCTGATTCCTCGTCTGCTCCTCCGTTCTTCAAACGCAAACCAGATGGAAAGAAGATTCTTCAAACGCAAACCAGATGGAAAGAAGAAGAACATCAACTATGAATCTGTAAGATGCTATGAATGCCAAGGATGGGGTCATTTCGCCAACGAATGTGCAAACACTCTTCGCAAGTACGGAAAGGCGATGTGGATCGAGCTGTCCGACGATGAAGATGAAGAACTGTGTGCTAAGGAGACCAAGCAAACATCAGTGACCATTCAGTCCTTCTCAGACAGCGAAGACAATGAAGATAATCAGATAGGCTTCACTGCGGTAACGGATGTTGAGCAGAATGTTTATTCATCATCTAACTCAGCATCCGAAAAACAGATTATATTTGATTATGATAACTCAAACTGTTTTGATGGGTTTCTAAGTTCTGATGATGCAGATTTAGAAACAGACGATTGTGCAGCTATGAAGCGATTGTCCACACAATTTGAAATAGAAAAGGCGAAAAATGCACAACTAAAAGCCGCCGTAAAAGTGTTGTCCGAGGAGAATGAAAAGAACGAAAAGGTTATCGAAGGCCTTCTTGATGGGATGAACAAAATGGAAGCTGCTCTAACACGAAAGGACAAAGAGATCGACCAGCTACAGAAGCGAGTCGATGAGGCTGACGAGACGTTTGCGAGAATGAACAAGGGTAAATCAACCCTTGATGAGGTATTATCTCTAGGTATTTTTGATAAGCAAGGTCTAGGTTTCAATACTGAGCCCATTAATGAAGTCCCTAAACCTGTGCCACATGTTCAGCCTAAGATAGTCTTTGTTAAAGAAAAGTCGCATGTTTCGAGTGATCCTATTATAACTGCGAGTGTTAAGAAGAATCCTAAAGCATGCTACTGTTAAGTCTAAGGATAGATCATTTAAGTGTCATCACTGCATGCAATCTGGTCATATCAAACCGTTTTGCTGGAAGTTGAAGGGGGAGATTTCTGCGAAGAAATCGATGTCGGCTGAAATGTCATCCAACATTTCGCTCAACATTGAGAAATCAGTGCTCGAAGGGATGTCTGGTGAGATTTCGGCTGGCTCACCTTCAAATTCTGGTACTTCAAATGTTGTTTTATCATCTAAGAAGGTTTGGGTAGAGAAGTCCGTACATAAGTGCAATGTAGTCTATACCTCTTTGCGAGCTAACGTGACAGGTGCTTGGTACTTCGATAGCGGGTGTTCCCGACATATGACGGGTACCAAAGAATACCTTAGTGAGTACATTCCCTTAAAGAGTGGATCTGTGACGTTTTGTGGAGGTGCTAAAGGACGGATTCTCGGTCGAGGCAGATTGAACGTGCCCGGTTTTCCGAAGCTGAGCAACGTTCTACACATCGACGGGCTTGTTGCTAACTTGATTAGTATAAGCCAACTTTGCGACGACGACCTGGAGGTAAGATTTAATAAGGGATGTTGTGAGGTTTTTAACAGCAATGGTGTTCGAGTTATGGCAGGTAAACGATCGAGCGATAACTGCTACTTAGTCGGAGACAAATCCAGTTCGAAGGACGTGTGCCAACTATCGAAGGTCGAAGACGATGTCATTCTTTGGCATTACAAACTGGGCCATGTCAACTACCGAACGCTGGAGCAACTTATCAAACACGACGCGATCAGAGGCATTCCAAAGCTTAAGGAGTTTGGTAAGGTTGTTTGTGAGTCATGTTTGAAGGGTAAGCAACTGCATGCTAGCCATAATGTTGACCAACATGCTGCCCAACATTTTAAAACTGCTCATTGTTTTCAGCTTATTCACATGGATTTGATGGGTCCGATGGAAGTAGATAGCATTGGTGGTAGGAAATATGCTTATGTGCTCGTTGATGATTACTCTAAGAAGGGGGGGCCTCGCTGAATCGGGAGAGGCATCTGCGGATTGGCCAGTTCCTTCAGCCTCTGAATCTCTTCCTTCATCCGTTCCCACTCCACGATCTGTCTCTCTTCCAGGGCTCTTTTTTTCTCGGCCCGTAAGATGTTGATCTCCGCCCTCAACGTCTTTTCTTCTGCCTCTTTCTCTTGTTCTTTGGCCCGCGCGTGTTCTTCCTCGCGACGCAACCGTTCCGCCTCTTCCTCTTCCGTCTCCTGTGGTGGCTGCGACTCCACGCGAGTTTTTCGCGTTCGCTCCGCTCTTAGCATTTCTACTTCCGCTCTCAATTTCCTCAGTTCGGTCTGATCATCGTTGAACGTTTCCTCATGGTCCTCCTCCGTCCATTCGTTCACTAGCACCTCGTCCCTCGGCGGTGGTTGGGTATCGTTTGCGGTATCCACCATGTTACTGATATATCGTCCCACAGACGGCGCCAATGATGTGGACCGCGTAAAACGACTTTTGGAGACAGTGATTGACGTGGTTGTCCTTCCCTCGTAACTGTCCTGGCGCGGATTCTTCGGTCTCCGTTGGTCTACTCCGTCGAGCCTAACACCCAAAAACTAAAAAACACGTCAGAAGGGGGCCGGGGTTGGTGCCGGCGTAGCCCCTCCGATGCTTAAGTCAGAAAATGGGTGAAGATAGGTGTTTTTGCTCGTAAATCAGTTTGGTTAATTTTTTTAAAGCGTACCTGGAAAATGAATTAATCGTCACTATTTATACTAACCTCGCTTCATTTTTCCTTGACCTAGTCTTTCACCCTGGCCCATGTTTCTCGCAGACCTCACAGAGGGAACGTGGCTCTCCCCACGATCCCACGTTCTCATCTCCTCCTCCTCCTTCCAGTTTTATTCACGACATCGTCTCCGTCTGGCGGCATCATCTGCTCGGGCTATCCTCCCTACTCGGGCTAAACCTCCCGTTCGAGCTAACCCTTCTGCTCGGACTAACCTTCCTGTTCGGGCTAACCCTTCTGTTCGGACCAACCCTCCTGTTCGGGCGAACCCTCCTGTTCGGGCTAACCCTTCCCTTCTCGATCGATTTATCTTCGCGCGCTTCCTCATGCGCATTTCTTCCTTCGCGATCTCCTCGGGCGTTCTGCCCCCATTTCTTATTCAGCGAGGCTGCTCTCGAGATATTCACCCTCCCACTCGAGGTGTCTCTTCGCGTCTTTGTCCTTCCTTTCGCGCCCTACCACTCGCGGGTTTTTAGGTAGCCGACGCTATTTTACCGTTAGCCCTAAAACCCGAGGGTAACATGGTTGTACCCTTGGAAGGCGTCGAGGAAGCAGAGTAGCTCGTGCCCCGAGGTGGAATCCACCAGCTGGTCTATCCGAGGTAAGGGGTAACAATCTTTCGGGCATGCTTCGTTCAGGTTCCGAAAGTCCACACACATGCGCCACTTGCCCGAAGCCTTCGGGACCAAGACCATATTCGAAAGCCATGTAGGAAACTGAACCTCTCGAATGTGGCCTGCTTCAAGAAGTTCCTCCACCTGGCGTCGCACCTCGTCGTCTTTCTCTGCGTTGAGATGTATCCTCTTTTGGAAGATGGGTCGGGTTGTTCGGGAGACATTCAGCTTGTGTTCGATGATTCCCCGATCTATGCCTACCATGTCCTTAGACGTCCATGCGAATACATCCTTATTCCTTTCTAGTAATCTGATCAAGTCCTCCCTGAGGTCTTGAGGTAAATCCTTGGAGATCTTGATTGTTCCCTCCGACGGGTTGATCATTACTTCTTCAGTTTCTTCTTCATTGTCTTCTTTTTTAGTCGTTCCGATGGTGTATAACGTTTCTCTCCCCCTCGGATGATCCTCCATTCGGGTCCGGGAGGACTTGATTTCTATGCGAACCTCTTTCACGTAGCATTTCCTGGCCATTCTGCAATCTCCCAAAACTTCCCCAACCTTCTCTCCTACGGGGAATTTTATCTTCTGGTATAGAGCCAAGGCGATGGCCATGAAAGAGGTCAGAGCAGGTCTCCCGAGGATGATGTTGTATGGGCTTGTTCCGTTGATAACTATCAATGGCGCGATGCGCATTTTCCTGGTGTCACCCTCGCCGAGGGTGAGTGGGAGGTGCAGGATTCCCACCGTCTCAATGCAGTGTCCTGTGAAGCCAAACAGAGCCATTTCCACTTTGTCCATAGGATATGCTCCCAAGTCCATTTGATCGAGGGTCCTCTTGTATATTATGTTGACAGAGCTTCCATTATCAACGAAAACCCTGCAAACATCATGGTTGGCTACCTCGGCCCGAATGACTAGGGCATCCTCGTGAGAGTCGTCGCCTCCATGAAAATCTTCGGGACCGAAGCTGATGGTAGGCCCCGACCGTTTATTTCCTGTTTTGATTTCAAAGTTTTCCAATCGGCGAACTCCAGCCTTCCTTGCCCGATTGGAGTGTCCTCCTGTAGGCCCTCCCGATATGATGTTGATCTGTCGCGGCGCAGTTCTCTCCGGAGATCTCCGCTGCCCGGTGTCCCTGTTGTCCTGATTTCTTTGAATGTCGTTTCCTCCTGGCCTCGGGCCTCGTCTGTCCTCCCTTTCTGGCATCCTCCTCTGGGCTTCCCTATGGTTGTGAGGCTGGCGGTCTTGTCGGGTGTTAAACCGATTCCCCGCCCCAGGATATCTGGGCCTGGTCCTGAAGCCACCATCTACCCTAGCAAGCTTTGCTCGGGCCTCGGGGTTGGTCGCAATCAACTTTTCTAGTTCTCGATTTAATTGAAAACATTCCTCAGTGGTGTGCCCATACTCGTGGTGGTAATTGCAGTAGGTGTCGGACACTGGCCTCCTCGGGTTGCCGTCGATGTAAGGGGGTCGGCGGAGAAAGTCGTTCTCCTCGCATATTTCTAACGCTCGAAGTTTGTTCACCCGTAGATTTGGATAGTCCGCCCGAGGGAGTGGAGGTACCGGGTAAGGGCGGTCATCCCTTCGAGGGAAGACTCTGCGGTCCTGGTTTCGCGGGGGGCTCTTTCGACGTTCTCGAGGGGGACTCTTGCGTTTCCTGTCCTCGGGTTCCCGGGCTTGCGACTCTTCTACGCGAACATATTTCTCCACCCGAGTTATCAGCTCCTCCACTGTGGTATGATATTTCTTCACTAGTGATCTGAACAAATTCCCATCCGTCAGGCCGTGGTGAAATGCTCCAATAAGCAATTCGGGTGCGATGTTGGGGACCTCCATCTTCACTTGATTGAAACGCCGAAGATAGTCCCTTAAACTCTCCATGTCGGCCTGTTTTATGTTTAACAGTTTTACTGCGGATGAAGGGCGTCTTCTGTTGCTCGAGAAGTACTTCAAGAAGTGGCTGGTGAGATCGTGAAAGCTTCTGATTCCCCCTGGTGGCAGTAGAGTGAACCATTGTTGGGCTCCTCTCGATAAATTGGTCGCGAAGAGTCAGCATTTAACGGGGTCGCTTAGTTGGTATAGTGCCGCATTTCCTTCAAAAGCGGCCAAGTGTTCTTCGGGCGGTCCGGAACCATCATACTTTTCCATCTCAAAAGATCGGAAGTGCTCGGGCAATGGGGCTGCGAGCACCTCGGGTGAAAAGGGCGAGGCTCGAGGGAGGATGGGAGCTTCTGGTGGGTTGGCTAGATTTTGAAGCTGGCGAATCTCCTCTCTCATTCTTTCTAAGTCGGCTACTTGTTGATCGGTGCGTTGGTCGGCGCGTCTCCTTCTATTGGCCCGGGCTCTCCTTTGCATCGATGCCAAAGTATGGTCCTCATCATTGCGTTCTCCAGTCCTCGATTCGGCGTCGCGCTCTCCGCTTGCCTCACGCCGACCGTCTTCTCGTTCAGCATCGCGCCCTCTGTCCTGCCTGTTAGCCCTCTGATTTCTTTCAGCCATCAAAACTCCCACATCAGTTCCGATCCTCCGTATTTCTTGCATGACCGCAGCGAACATCGCGGCTGGGTCGGCCAGGTTCGGCCCATTGCCATCGGGTGGCGGCACACGATCATTTTCGGCAACCACCATACTGAATTTCTACTTATGAGAAACTAAAGTTTCCCACAGACGGCGCCAAGTTGATGCCGCCGAAAAATGAATCTACCGCGTTGGACGGCTAATGGACTTCTTCCCGCCTTAATTTCGCCGCGCGTGCTGCCTAGAGACTCAAAGACAAGGAAATGTTTGGGGGTCGTTTGCCCTCTTACCTAGGTCAAGAGGGTATTTTCCATATTCCAGGCGTGAAGTAGCATAAAATGGTGTGTTCAAGTGTGTGCGTGAGTGATTAATTTAGCAAAGTAACGGTAGGATACGTGAGGAATAGATACCTGTTTCGGACGAGTCATGCAATATTTATAGGAGATCTGAGTTGGGGCGGTTTCTGGGCGGTTTTCCCCACCCCCCCGTGTTTCTCCGGACCCGAGCTTTCCACGACCCACGATGGCACGTTCCTTGGTCTTCCAAGCTCCAGGCCGTTATTCGCACCACATTTTACCGGCGTTGTCAGATGAAAATCGCGGCAGTTCCCTTCTTGAGAGGTCGAACTTGCTGAGGGGTGTGTTGTCTTCGGGCATCGGGCAACCACCCGAGGGGAACCAATTCCTCCTGCTGGAAGGCGTCGGGGATATCTCCCTCGGGTCAAGGGACATTTTAGGGTCACCGAGGCGCCTATGGCGTGGGCCAACCACTACTAACTCGGGTCCTTTTTCTTGGGGCGTTCCTAGCTGACCCGAGGCCACGTGGGGTCGGGGTTGTTCTTTAGGTAAGGTGGTTATTTGTTGGTAGGGGCGGGTCGGGTATTTTGCCGCGGGTCTGTAGGATCCGAGGGTAACATCCAAACTGTAAACTTTGTACCCTTTTGGCCCTACTGGGTACCTGATAAACACGGCTCTAAAGGCTCTCGCAGAAAACTTATCCTTATGCGGCGTATTACCCGTCGCAAAACATAAGCAACCAAAAGTTCTTAAGTGTGTCAAGTTTGGAAGTTTTGAAAAAAACACCTCATATGGTGATTTCCAGCCTAGCAAAGCCGTGGGAATTCAATTAATGAGATATGTAGCTGCGAGAATTGCATCCATCCAGAATTCTTTGGTAAGGATGACTGGAAAAGTAAAACTCTACCCACTTGAAGTAAATGTTTGTGTTTCCTCTCCACCACACCATTTTGTTGTGGCGTGTACGGGCATGATTTTTGATGTACTATACCCTTCCAAGAGAAAAAACTGACGCATTCTTCATTGACAAACTCAGTCCCATTATCGGTTCGAACGGCTTGGATGGTCTTCCGGAACTGAGTTTGCACTTAAGCTGAAAATTCTTCTAGGATTTTTGCTACTTGCGTTTTGTACCTAATTAGATACGTCCAAGTTGCCCGGCTAAAGTCTTCTACAATGGTAACAAAATAATGAATTTACGAGAGATTTGGCTCCAAATACGGCCCCGAAAGATCAACATAAATCAACTGAAATATAGCAGATGTTTGAATACTACTCAATGGAAAACTCAGCCTATGTTGTTTTGCCAACGGGCACACTTCACAATATGGTTCTTTTATTGCACCGATTTCCAAACGTTACTGAGATGTTTCAATACATTGAGAGAAGGATGTCCCAACCTCAAATGCAACTGGCTGCACTTCAAAAATATCGTATCGGTACGTGCATTCGAACAATTGTTTTCTAACTCAATAGAAGGAACTCTTGTGTGCAAAGCAATATCTTGAAGGTGATGTTGAATTTGTTTCCTGATTTCTGACGGTTGGAAGGAGTCATGTGTGATAATGTACAGGCCTTGAACGACTTTAGCAATTCCAAGAACTTCACTAGTCAAACGGTCCTGTAAAAGACATTAATTTTCCGAGAAAGAAAACATGATTTTTCCCGTATCAGCTAAGGCTCTGACAGAGATCAAGTTGTATTTGAAGGTGGGAATATATAGCACGTTGGATAATGCAAAGTACGATTTCTCCTATTTGCTGGACAAACTGTATGCGCCCACCAGGTAAACCGATCGGTGTTAAGACTCCAACGGGCTTAGGATTAATGAGCAGATGTAGGTTGGGAGTCATATGACCAGTTGCACCCATAAGATCCAAGAATTTCATCAATTGAGCAGTCAGAAGTCAGTTTAAGGTAGACAGAGCTACCTGTGAAATCCTGCATGTGCGCTGGATTGGCAGAATTCTTTTGAATTTGATGTTCGGACCCTGCTTTATGGTGGAGCAACTTGCTGAGTTCCAGCTGCATTTGATTCATTTGCAGAACCAAGAGTTAAGCTTCTGGTCAGCCCCATCACCATCGACCATATGGGCTTAATTCTTGATATTCTGATTTATCACCCCTTGCCTTTTCCATCTCTACTCCAAGACTCCGGAAAACCGATGAGTTGATAGCATTGCTCCCTTTTGTGTCCTTGTCTGTGGCAATGACCGCAGCTTACCTCTGGAAACCCCACTATTTTGTAACAGTTTTCTTTCTCATGTCCTTCTTGAAGTAGTGTGAGCAAGTTAGATACGATTTTCTCTTCTTAACACTAGTGCCGGCACCATCCCCACCGAATTGATTTTTAGCATACCTAGCAAGATTGTTTCCACCTTGCGTGAGAGACTTGGCTACGAAGGCTGTATTATCTGTCCCTTGTATCCCAGAGATGCCTGGAAGTCTCTTGTATGCCTTCAACAACATGTTGTAAGCCTTGCTTACAGTCGGTGGTGGTTCCATCATCAAGATTTGATCCTTCACGGCTTCATAGCTCTTATTCAATCCCATCAGAAATTCTATAAGTTTAACCTCATCCTCTCGAGCTTCTAGCATTTTTGCAACCTCTAGATATGGCCTATAGTGCGCATACTCATCCCATATACGCTTCGAGGAGCCATAGTATTTGTTAAGTGGCAAATCTTCTTGAGTGACACCTACCCGTTCGAGCCTCATTCTATACAACATTTGACTGTTGATGTTCGATACTTCTCCGCCAAATCATTCCATAGTTCTTGAGAACTCAAATTATACATGTACCCATCGATTATGTCCTTGTGAAGCGCAGCGATGTCCATGACCTTAATGTAGAATCCATCCATTTCCACTGGTCACAATTCGCTGCATTAATGGCTGGACTTTCACACATCCCATTGATAACTTTCATCTTAGATTCAAGGATGGTCCTCCTCGATCTCCTCCATACCAGGTAATTGTTATCAGTCAACGGCACTGAAATCAACATAAGTCCTGGATGATCGGAGCCATGAAGCGTCAGTGCATTTTCATGAGATCTCTTCTCGATTGGATCCGTTACTCCAGAATTCTCCATTCCTCAACCGAAAAACGACCAAAAAGAAATTATTGACACTAAGAATCGCCTAGATGTCGAACTTAGGCTCTGGTACCATGAGAAAAATTAACAACCAAGAAATTGAAGAAATCTGCGATCAATTCCGCGAAACCTCTGCGAGCTCGAGCTCGTTGAGCTTTTCAGCTCATGGCTCGAGCTCGAGCTCATTTACACCTAGATGAGCTCGAACTCGAGCTCGAGCTCACGAAGATCATCGAACTCGAGCTTTTAATAAAAAAAATTAATAAATTAATAAAACAATATAAATTAATATAAAAATATAAAAATTAAAAAAAATCGAGATTTTAATAAAAAAATTAGAAAATTAGAAAAATATAAATTAATATTAAAATATAAACTAATATTTTTATAATTTTTAATATATTAAATATTTAATATTTTATATTAAAATACGTATTTTACTTAATAATATATATCGAACTCGAGCTCGAGCCCGAATTAGAGCTCAAATACCCCGACTTATCGAGCTTATCGAGCCGAGCTCGAGCCGAAAATTTTCGAGCTCAAGCCCAATAGCTTAATCGAGCTGGGCCATGTTCGGGCTCGGCTCGGCTCGGCTCGTTTTCACCCCTAATGCCTATCAGCCTTTTTCATCATTCCCAGTCTCTGTTAACATTTCGGACAATTAGGGCCCGTTTGGTTGAGGGTATTAGGAGGGATTAGAGGGGTTAGCATTACTTGAAGAAGCGTTTGGTTGGAGGGTTTATTTAATGGTAGGATTTAGTTAATAACTTGTTAATACTCTCAATAAGGTATTAAATAAATCAGTCTCCCACCCTACCTTTATCTAATCCCAAGCTTTTTGGACAAGTTTATCCTTATTTAAAAATTTATTTTCTAATTCCACTTTTTATATAGCAAATCTGTTAACCTCTTTTTTCCTTTATCTACATCGATCAAACAATCCACTCACCCATAACGAAAGACGATGCATTCAATCGTTAAATTGTACATGTTAATCTTAAAAATTAAACAAATAAACAATCGATATAAGCATATAAAGGTCAATGGCAAACATAATATACTGAATTGCAATAATTCGATTGAATATATTGATATGCAGTAACTCGTTTATTGAATCGAAGCAAATATAATAATATCTTGTATTGATAAGAAAGACACAACACACTAGAGCAAATAAACATAACTAAAACATAATTAATCATTTCGCCGTGTATTCTCACAGACTCCTTGTAGTTCCATGTTCTACTCGTCGGAGTCGGCTCCAACTCAGTCTCAACACGTACAGCTCGAATAACCGATTATAAATAAAATCAAAAACTCACATGAACTGTAACAAAGCTACATCTTACCTGAAGGGGTAATGACGGAGCTTCCCGACATCGATAACGGATGAGAACGGACGATGACAATCGCCGGCACCGGCAAGGGATGAGAACGGCCGGTGACGATTGCTGAATTTTTTTGTGTTCGCGCGCAATTTTCTGTGAAAGAAAAGAGTAGAAAAAATCGATTGTTAAAAATGATAGGAGGGTAATATGGTACTTTCATTGAATTGGGTATCAATGTGTTGAAGTTTTTTCCCATTAGGTACTTGTATATAAAATGTACCTGACAAGGTACTGATTCGTTTTCTTTTTTCCCCTTTAGGTATTTAAGTTCAAAAACCTCTTTAAGAGTTAATAATTTAAAATGTTAAAATCTTGAAATTAATTATTATATTATTAGGTATAAAAAAGAAAGAATTAAAAAGGATGGGATAAAAATTTTTTCTCTCTCTCCTTAGAAAAATCGGCCAGTACCCTTAAGCCCTGACAGATCTGATACCTCTCTTCTCCCCACTTTTCCTCCATTAAAGTAGATTTGGGGGGAGGGGACCTCCTTCTCCGTTTGATTTTCGGTGTCCTCGGATCTTTTCCTTCTTCTTTGTCAGTCTTCGGGTCGTTCTCCCCTCGTGGGAGCCTTAGTCTCCCATTTTGGGAGTGTTCTTCCCCCTTGTGGGGTTCGTCTCCCCCGTGTGGGGTGTTCTTCCCCTTTATGGGTTCTTTTTCTCTCTTTTGGACTTTCGTTTTCTCTTGGTTTGTGAATCTCCGGAGGATTTCTGATTTGAAGTTCCTGGCAGACGCATGGGCAGTAGGTCCGTTGGAACAGGTTTGGACAGTGCTGAAACATGAGCCTTCGGGTGGATGCTATCCAAAGCATAGTCGACTTTGGGGGTGAAAAGGGTTCAAGGAGTTTTTGTTTCGACGATGGGACAAGCGGCTTTTGGAACTTCTTTTCTTCATGTACTATGTTTTTCATGTTGATCTATGTATCTTTGCCATCTATTTTTCAGCCGGAGTTGTGTTTTGCGGTTGTTTTTCTTTTGCTTGGTTGTGGTGTTGCCCACATGACTTCCTTCGGAAAGTTTCATGAGGTTGAAGGAGATTTTAATCTCTTTTGTAATTATTTTCGTGTTCTTAATAAACATCGTTTTGGGAAAAAACAAAGGATGGGATAAAATAAAAAGGGTAATAGACGACGATTAACAGTTGGATTTTCAAGCATAAGCAATGCCAGTACAGAAAACTCTGATAAAGTCTAACATTGCCATAACATATGGTGATAAAGCAAAGACTAGAGAATTAAGTAATGAAGGCGCTATGCTCCTCCAATCAGATCTGTCGCTGTAGAACTACTTCCTTCTTCGGTAACTGATTCAGAGACCTGTAAAAATATAAATTTCAATATCAAAATAATGTACAATTTGTGAATATATAATGTATGAAAGAGTGGAAGCTTAACTAGTTACCTCATTACGAATGAGCCAAGAGGGAGCTGGCCAAAAAATTACCGCATAATCTGACAAGGTAAGTATGGATCCTATTGCACCCGTATCAGAGTCAAATACGCAAGTCTTGTGACCAACTAATCCTCTAAACTTTTCATTGATATCCGTTGGACACATATCATCTTCACTGGAATCTCTATAAAACAGCCGACTAGAGAATAGTTTATGTTTCTCACCAGATATAGAGAAGGAGTAATCATCACCGAGGAAGTATATCTTGTTCTCTAGTCGTATGTTACTCTCAACTACAAATCTTCCATCGTTGATCAGCTTAAGAATATTAAACCCTATAATTTTTGAAGGCGGTCGTGGATGAGAAGGTCCGTAAATACATTCCACCAAAAACAGCTCATCATTTTCCACTATGAAGTACCTTTTGCGTGTGGAAGGATATAACTTGTCCTTAACGACCATATTCCCATCATCATTTGCAGGATCAAATAGCAATACGTATCCCCACTTATCGACACAATAAAAACGTTCTTTATGACAAACAATATCATCAAATTGATCAAATTCAACAAGATCGTCGTCATCATTCTCTTCTACTGCAAACTTCAGTTGACTCCATATCTTAGTTCTAGAAGTAGTAAAGAACAACTTATCGTCCAAATCAATAACTACAACTACGTATTGGTGCCGTTCATCCAAAGAAGTAGTTATCACAACTTTTTTCACAAATATCTCACTGTCCAAGTGTCCCAAATCACGATTAACGCGCTTGAGTGTATAGTATTTGTAGAGCTCAGATACTTGAAAGTCCAAAGTATCGAGCGTGCCGGAGAATATCTCCGACGCATTTTTTATAGCACGATCAAATACAGGATTAAGAATGCGCATCTTACCATTCCCCAACCTCTCAGTCTTGATTATCCAGTTCTCAGGTTGTTCTTCATCAGTAGTGTTGGTGGCAGGTTTTAAGAACTCGTAGACGACCCTAGGAGTAAGAACCACATATGATCCTTCGTCATGATCCGAATCAGTCGCTACAGGGAAAGGTAACCTCCAATCGAGGTCCTGAAATGAGCTTTTAGACTTGCGCCATGATCGACAGACACCTCTAAAATGACGAACATCCATGTCATTGTCTAGATATTTGGCGAGATGATGAAGAACACCATCAGGAAGCTCATTCCATCCCTGAGGAGGATCATGTTTTTTGTTTTCTGTGAGATGGATAGACATTTTTTTTTTTGCTTGAAGCTGCAATGGCGTGGTGAATGAGCTACATATAAGCGAGCTCTGGTATATATGGAGAAGACGATGATGATATTTTAGAGAGAGACGGTGAAATGCAAAATGATATACGTGATTATATATGTGAGAGCAATACTTCCATTTTATATAATGAATAATAATATAACATACATCTGCATTAATATTATTTTATGAGTTTGAACCTAATTAATTAATTATTCTATAGCAGGAACTAAATGAGAAAAAAGAGTAAGTTTTTGAAATATACGTGTAACAAACTCTAGGCGTTTATCATTGTTTTATGTTGTCAGAGATAACGTAGCCTTGAGCAGAGTTGTAGTAACTAATCATGACAATTGCATTGTCAAAGGTACAACCTCACGTGTTTTTACATTGTAGGTTATTTTTTTAATTGCTCAAATTTTCACCATGTATTTTTCATTACATTTTTCTCGCAATTTTTTCCAATGAGAAGGTAATGCTAAATTCACTATGATAAATAGTAATCAAAATTGACATGATTATTTACTTCCTTTTTTTATGAAACAAGTGAGGATATAATAGTTATTTTGGTAAATTCTCAGAGGTAAATATTTTTTAATGTAGTAGAGAGCATTTGTTTTATATCTCACAAAAAAGTAAAAAAACATACAAATTTGTGATTACAAAATTCGGTTATTTATTATTTTATTTTCCTGTCTCGAGTTATTCCCACTAGGCCTGGTTTTGAACTAGTATTTAAATACCATCGAGGGTTTACGCTGCACTGAACCGACGGAGACATTATTATGTCACACACTGCAGTAGTGAGACTAACTCACGGGGTCAGATGAATATGTCCCGAACTAACTCGATAGCCAAGGTGAATTTCACCTAGGTGGGATATCATCCCGTGATCTGAAATTGAACATATCACCCTTAAACTATTAGAGTTGCCTCGCACGGTTATTTATAAAATTTTTACAACCCTAAAAAACTTAGGGTGCAACGTGTAGGGAAAAGTTTTTGTAAAGGACCAATTTATGAGTTTTTACAGTACTACCTCAACTCACGCAGGAATTGCTCTCTTCTATCCAGGGATATTGACCTCTCTTGCACTACAAGCAATCCCGGATGATAGAGCTGATTTAGACTGATGTGAGTCAGTGAATCTGCTGAGGCTAAGATAAGGTCAATGCCCCATTTCCCTGTCTAGAAAAAGTGTTTCAAAGGAATAAATTTGTTTTCCTACTTTTATCCGTCTACTCCTTCCTCACCTTCTCTACAAATCTCTCCTCCTACATTGTTTTTATTGGCTGCCACAAGGCTAGGAAATACTATCATCTTAACATCATTTTTGGTCATAATTTCAGTTACATCTCACAAACTTCAATTATATTTGTTGTATTTATATTACAAAAATCTCATTTACAGTAGATCTTTTCTGATATTGGATTAGTTTAATTTGACCATTCTAATACAACTTTATATTTAATGTTTAATGATCAATTTTTAAGTCTGTTTGATATTTGTAAATAGAAGAACGCGAAACTACTATTTGTAATAGAAGAACGCAATTAAGATTAATATAAATATGTATATAAATTACAACTAATATTTATGTTTGGTTTGGTTTTAGGTTGACTTCAGAGTTTGAATTTCGGGGTTCAGGATTTTGGGTTCAGATTTTAGGATTCAGTTCAGAATTCAGGGTTCAGGAGAACAATTGACTCTTATGAGCCAGAGCCTGAAAGGATTGTCCGTCACTTAAATTTCCATTCCCAAATGTACCGCCGACATTCATTTTTTTTTCTCTCCAGGCGAAGCACATGCACATTAATCAAAGTTTGTGCGTATATAAGGAGATACTCAAATTGTAATGGTAGATCGTGCATGACCCTGAAGGAAATAGGAGCGAATGGTTTGGTCACCAACAGCACGAGAAGGCAACTGGGCAGGGGTTATGATGGTCCATGCAGGGCCACCAACCCCATCGATCGTGGCTGGAGATGCCAACCCAACTATTTATACATATATATTTGAGATGTTTATTTTTTCTCTCTAATCAATTAACATAAAACAAAACAAAATAAAAAACTATTTTCTTTTCATTATTTCATTAAATTCCTTTACCGGAATACAAATGACGTCTTCCAAGATACAGCAGACGCCCCACTGTTCTTCAGAACTGTTCAGGATGAAATGAGGAGGACTTTTAGTGTCATGTAGATTCAAACCTTTCGGCAGAGGAGTTGTAACCGACTTACACCCTAGCAAACCAGTGTCTCTCAAAATATCAAGAACAAAGTTTCCACCCCGAGAAAATATTTAGGTGGCCCCAAATCTCTGATTGTAAAGACTTGAGAATTGTTTGGTCATTATAATTTGCTCATGCGAAGAACCTGTAAGCAAGACATCATCCACGTATACTAATAACACCAGAAAACCGAGCTCATTAGATTTGATGAAGAGACATGGATCATGAGCTGACTGTTGAAAGCCATAAACTCCCAGCTGTCGGGTGAATTCTTGGTTCCATTCTCTCGAGGCTTGCTTGAGACCATACAGTGACCGCTTGCATACTTGATGTGGCCGGGCTCGAGTATAACCTGGCGGTGGAACCATATACACATCTTCCTTGAGGTAGCCATGAAGGAAGGCATTATTGATGTCCAATTGGTGTAAGGGCCACTCCTTTGCTGCTGCAAGTGCAAACAACAGCCTAACTGTAACTAGTTTCGCGACCGGTGAAAAAGAGTCGAAGTAGTCCTCTCCTTCAACTTGTGAATAACCTTTAGCAACTAGCCGCGCTTTATCTTTATCAACATTACCATCAGGATTATGCTTGACCTTGTAAACCCACTTGCATCCGATCGTCTTTTTTCCTTGAGGCAGATTAGTAAGTTCCCATGTATGATTGTTTTCTAGAGCATCAAGTTCCTTCTTCATTGCACTCTGCCACTCCACTGAGTTCTTAGCTTGTTCATGTATTTTCGATATTTCATCAATGAATGATGTATATTCTGGAGGAGAGTATAGAAGTATGAGGAAATGTTGACGGAGTAATATATTTTGTAGGATGGTTAACACCACTGTGGGTGACATAATCCTTTAACCACGTAGAAGGTTTTATGTGCCTCGTACTAGACCACGCGACAGGTATATGTGGTTCATTTTCCTGTGCTCTGGCTACAGCTTCAGCTGGAAAGGAATCTCCCGATTCTTGTGCAATGGATGGGAGATCTCTAGCAGCTGAGTCAGCTGTTTCAAGAACATCAGTGAGATTATCATCAACATGAAACCAAGGTAGCGGAATAGAAACTGATGTTGGAGAGTCAACGCAAGATTTGAAAGGAAAATTTATTTCTCTGAAGATCACATCCCTCGACACATAGGTTTTGTCGTTGTCCAAACTGTAAACTTTGTACCCTTTTGGCCCTACTGGGTACCTGATAAACACGGCTCTAAAGGCTCTCGCAGAAAACTTATCCTTATGCGGCGTATTATCCGTCGCAAAACATAAGCAACCAAAAGTTCTTAAGTGTGTCAAGTCTGGAAGTTTTGAAAAAAGCACCTCATATGGTGATTTCCAGCCTAACAAAGCCGTGGGAGTTCGATTAATGAGATATGTAGCTGTGAGAATTGCATCCATCCAGAATTTCGTTGGTAAGGATGCTGGAAAAGTAAAACTCTACCCACTTGAAGTAAATGTTTGTGTTTCCTCTCCACCACACCATTTTGTTGTGGCGTGCACGGGCACGATTTGTGATGTACTATACCCTTCCGAGAGAAAAAACTGACGCATTCTTCATTGACAAACTCAGTCCCATTATCGGTTCGAACGGCTTGGATGGTCTTCCGGAACTGAGTTTGCACTTAAGCTGAAAAATCTTCTAGGATTTTTGCTACTTGCGTTTTGTACCTAATTAGATACGTCCAAGTTGCCCGGCTAAAGTCTTCTACAATGGTAACAAAATAATGAATTTACGAGAGATTTGGCTGCGAATACTGCCCCCAAAGATCAACATAAATCAACTGAAATATAGCAGATGTTTGAATACTACTCAATGGAAAACTCAGCCTATGTTGTTTTGCCAACAGGCACACTTCACAATATGGTTCTTTTATTGCACCGATTCCCAAACGTTACTGAGATGTTTCAATACATTGAGAGAAGGATGTCCCAAACTCAAATGCAACAATTGTTTTCTAACTCAATAGAAGGAACTCTTGTGTGCAAAGCAATATCTGGAAGGTGATGTTCAATTTGTTTCCTGATTTCTGACGGTTGGAAGGAGTCATGTGTGATAATGTACAGGCCTTGAACGACTTTAGCAATTCCAAGAACTTTACAAGTCAAACGGTCCTGTAAACGACATTAATTTTCCGAGAAAGAAAACATGATTTTTTCTCGTATCAGCTAAGGCTCTGACAGAGATCAAGTTGTATTTGAAGGTGGGAATATATAGCACGTTGGATAATACAAAGTACGATTTCTCCTATTTGCTGGACAAACTGTATGCACCCATCAGGTAAACCGATCAGTGTTAAGACTCCAACGGGCTTAGGATTAATGAGCAGATGTAGATTGGGAGTCATATGACCAGTTGCACCCATAAGATCCAAGAATTTTCATCAATTGAGCAGTCAGAAGTCAGTTTAAGGTAGACAGAGCTACCTGTGAAATCCTGCATGTGCGCTGGATTGGCAGAATTCTTTTGAATCTGATGTTCCGACCCTACTTTATGGTGGAGCAACTTGCTGAGTTCCAGCTGCATTTGATTCATTTGCAGAACCAAGAGTTAAGCTTCTGGTCAGGCCCATCACCATCGACCATATGGGCTTAATTCTTGATATTCTGATTTATCACCCCTTGCCTTTTCCATCTCTACTCCAAGACTTCGGAAAACCGATGAGTTGATAGCATTGCTCCCTTTTGTGTCCTTGTCTGTGGCAATGACTGCAGCTTACCTCTGGAAACCCCACTATTTTGTAGCAGTTTTCTTTCTCATGTCCTTCTTGAAGTAGTGTGAGCAAGTTAGATACGATTTTCTCTTCTTAACACTAGTGCCGGCACCATCCCCACCGAATTGATTTTTAGCATACCTAGCAAGATTGTTTCCACCTTGCGTGAGAGACTTGGCTACAAAGGCTGTATTATCTGTCCCTTGTATCCCAGAGATGCATGGAAGTCTCTTTTATGCCTTCAACAACATGTAGTAAGCCTTGCTTACAGTCGGTGGTGGTTCCATCATCAAGATTTGATCCTTCACGGCTTCATAGCTCTTATTCAATCCCATCAGAAATTCTATAAGTTTATCCTCATCCTCTCGAGCTTCTAGCATTTTTGCAACCTCTGGATATGGCCTATAGTGCGCATACTCATCCCATATACGCTTCAAGGAGCCATAGTATTTGTTAAGTGGCAAATCTCCTTGAGTGACACCTACCCGTTCGAGCCTCATTCTATACAACATTTGTCTGTTGATGTTCGATACTTCTCCGCCAAATCATTCCATAGTTCTTGAGAACTCAAATTATACATGTACCCATCGATTATGTCCTTGTGAAGCCTCATTCCATAGATCTCTTCTCGATTGGATCCGTTACTCCAAAATTCTCCATTCCTCAACCAAAAAACGACCAAAAAAAATTTATTGACACTAAGAATCGCCTAGATGTTGAACTTAGGCTCTGATACCATGAGAAAAATTAACAACCAAGAAATTGAAGAAATCTGCGATCAATTCCGCGAAACCTCTGCTCACTTGCAAAGGAAACTGCTTTTTTTTTTTTATTAATCTTAGAGAAAAACTGTTTTTCATAGTCTCGAATACGTGGGTTTAGGCCTGCCGAGCTCGGCTCGTTTACTGGGCTCGAGCTCGAGCTCATTTACACCTAGATGAGCTCGAACTCGAGCTCGAGCTCACGAAGATCATGAGCTCGAGCTTTTAATAAAAAAAATATTAATAAATTAATAAAATAATATAAATTAATATAAAAATATAAAAATTAAAAAAATTAAAAAAATTTAAAAAAAATACAGATTTTAATAAAAAAATTAGAAAATTAGAAAATATAAATTAATATTAAAATATAAACTAATATAAAAAATATAAACAATAAAAAAAAGCTCGCGAGCCTGTTCGCGAGCTTTCGAGCCACTATATCCGGGCTCAAGCTCGAGCTCGACATAAACGAGCTCGACCTCGACATAAACGAGCTCGAGCTCAACTTAAATGAGCTCGAGCTCATTTATATCGAGCTCGAGCCGAGCTTTTGCCGAGCCGGCTCGTCGAGTTCACGAGCCGGCTCGGCTCATCTTTCACCCCTAGGTGGGTTTTTAATATAGAAGAAAAAATAGAAAATTACATAACACTCTTTGAAGAACTAACTAATTGCAATGCAATACACCACAGACCACAATTTATCTATGCCTATTAGGGGTGTAAACGAGCCGAGCTGCTCGCGAACAGCTCGGTCAAAGCTTGACTCGAGCTCGGTCAAAATCGAAGTCTAGCCGAGCTCGAGCCGAAAATTTTCGAACTCGAGCCCAATAAAGCTTAATCGAGCTGAGCTCGAGCTAGGCTGTTCGGGCTCGGCTCGGCTCGGCTCGTTTTCACCCCTAATGCCTATCAGCCTTTTTCATCATTCCCAGTCTATGTTAACATTTCGGACAATTAGGGCCCGTTTGGTTGAGGGTATTAGGAGGGATTAGAGGGGTTAGCATTACTTGAAGAAGCGTTTGGTTGGAGGGTTTATTTAATGGTAGGATTTAGTTAATAACTTGTTAATACTCTCAATAAGGTATTAAATAAATCAGTCTCCCACCCTACCTTTATCTAATCCCAAGCTTTTTGGACAAGTTTATCCTTATTTAAAAATTTATTTTCTAATTCCACTTTTTGTATAGCAAATCTGTTAACCTCTTTTTTCCTTTATCTACATCGATCAAACAATCCACTCACCCATAACGAAAGACGATGCATTCAATCGTTAAATTGTACATGTTAATCTTAAAAATAAAAACAAATAAACAATCGATATAAGCATATAAAGGTCAATGGCAAACATAATATACTGAATTGCAATAATTCGATTGAATATATTGATATGCAGTAACTCGTTTATTGAATCGAAGCAAATATAATAATATCTTGTATTGATAAGAAAGACACAACACACTAGAGCAAATAAACATAACTAAAACATAATTAATCAAACAAAGAACTGAGTTGAGATGGAGGACGAACTAGGCTGATGAAGTGGAACGATGGAATAAAACCCTAATCGGGATTTATAAGATGTAAATTCAACATGGGGTAAAACTGTTTTGGATTTAATTAGACCTAATACCATGTAAATTTATCTACCAAACACTTAGTGTGGGTATTTTGAGGCATCCCATCATTTTGAATTTTGGATTGCTGCAATTTGTTTATATATGGTTTTTTTTTCTGGTGGTGAACAGTGTTAAAATCTGCCTGAAAGGATCAATTTTTTAAGTTGAATGCTCGTTTGTTTTGAATATACTTCATTGATTTAAAATGATTCAGGCTTGTGTTCTATTTGCTACTGAAAGAAGTAGAGTTCCAGTATTTTAATGATTCAATGTTCAAAGGTTTCTTTCTTTTCATTGTTGTGAGTAATTTATTTTAATTGAGTTATGTACTCCTTAATATGTGGTAGAACTAATATACATATTCGAAAAACTGAGTTGTGTGGAATTTACAGAAAAAATGGTAGCATTAAGCAAATAGTGGTTCTTTAAAGTTGTGAAATTTTCACTTGACTGCTTTTCCATTGCGCAAGCATAAAATTGTCATTTAGCCCCTCCATATATTTCTTGTATATCTCAGAGAACCAAGATTGACTTCTTTTTTCTCCTTGTCTTCTTTTAGAATCATTTTAAATATGCATAGTCTTCGAAGAACAGTTCAAAGATACATGAGGATTCATGTCTCTATGAGAGTTGAGAGGATCGAATCTGTGATTACCACGTAATTGCATCACAACCACATTGTAAACCATGACGAAGTGTTGGATCTGAGTGATTAAGCTGGTGTAGGATTTCGACAAGGTTGATCTGTCTAAGATAACACGTGCCTCGACTTCTCTTAATTGAATACTCACCAGCCACCAACCAGACGCCACCAGTTCCTGTTACTGCTCAGTCCCACACCGGAACCCAACAAATAATCTTGACTTACATAATGAAGACACAGGTTTTAGAAAGTTTAGGGGCAAAAAGCAGCATGAACGGATATATGTTGCACTGATAAAATGTTTGGGGAAAAAGATAATTATGAAAAATATGCATCTTCTAAATCTACTTACAACCGAGGCCTTTTTCTTATTAATAATAAAGTAATTATAAATTAATCTCTTTGCCAGTTTTGCAATTTACAAGACATAGATTACATATGTTCAATATATATTTATGTTTCCCATATTGAATATTAATATATTTTGTTCGAACCAAAATATAAAAAAAAAATCCAATACTTGGTTACCACCATAATTTCTATTAGTTACGGTCCTAATGTATTGCTTTAGCAACCCGAGGTATTCCCAAAAATGTGAGCACCCACCCACACACAGAATGAAACCAATCTCCGAAATCAGATCCATCCCCCTTCTCACCCAACAACGACAATCAGGGGTCTCTAACCTGTTAGTTTGTATAATCACACCGCCGTTATGTCACCCATTTGGGAACAACCCTATCGCAATTAGTGATTATTTTTCTTGAACAAACTTGCGAGTCCATTTCCTTAGGTTACGTTTTGTTCTTTGCCCTATGGAATGCAGATGATGCAAATATTCGCTGAGACTTCTTGTTTGATTAATTACTTTTGATCTCTACGTCTATGCTCATATGGGCAGAGGGTTCATCCGTATCACATTGGAACTGTAGCATCGCTTTTTAACGTCCATTAGGCTCATCTAGACCCGGGCCGGTTCGACCCGGAACAGGTAACAAATTCCAGAGTCGAAACCGGAACCGGCCCGTAAAATACGGGTGATCCGGTTCCCGTTTTCTGAACCATAGGTCTATCGGTTCCGGTTCCACACCGAAACCGGAACTAGAACCGGACCAGTAAGGTAGGCCAATGGCTATATAGCCGTTGGCAATTTTTTTATTTACAATTTGCTCCCCACGTTTATTTTGTTTACATTTTAACCCTCCACAAAAATCTATAAATACCACCTCATTTTCATTATTTTCCCACATCAAATTCTCTATCTCTCTCTCTCAAATACACTCTTAATTTCCACATTAATCAAAATCAAATTATTAATTTTTTAATTACACTATTTAATTTTATCATTACACTTATTTATATACTATACCCACACCACTCCACCTACACTTATAAGATAACGTTATTTTTTTTTATAACTAACATGGCATCGTCACCGACACAAGACAATTTTAATTTCATTTCTACTTTAGATGATGAAGATATGCTCCGACCTCGGGGCGACGAAGCGGTCCAAACTCCTCCGACGACGGGTGAGGGACCGAGCCAAACATAAACCTTTGCGAAGAAGCAAAAACAACAACCACGCGGTAGGCGGTCTAAGGTACAGAATCATTTATATCTTGAACTTACTAAAAAAGCCCAAAATTGAAACATCATATTGTAAAATGTGTCGTCGTCCTTACAAATTTGGCTCCGCTCCTGGCCGAGGTGGAACGGGTTAAATGATAAAACTTCTTGTCAAATTTAGAGACGTTAGAACCGATAAGTACAGAACCTAGATAACAGCAAATAAATGTTCATACCGGTAGAAATTTTGTTATAACTAGGGGAGTTTCTAAGAAACCGTTAGTAATTTATGGTGTGATGTTCAAAGAACCTTTTTCCATTGCGGAAAGTGAAGAATTTAACACTTTTACTAGTATGATACAATACGGATTCCAAAACGTATCATGCAAAACACTTAGGAAATACGTGTTAGAAATTTTTCAGGAATATAAGACCAATTTAGTTTTCCATCTGTCCAACATATCGTGTAGGATAAGTTTGACTACCGATATCTGGACAAACGTCACGTCGCAATCATAGCTAGTGATTATTGCCCACTGAATAGATGACAAGTGGATGATGCAAAAGACAATCATTGTCGTAGATCCTCTTGAAGCGCAGCAGACAAGACATATAACGTTGTATATCTTGAATGTCGTGAATAAATATGGGATTCAAGATAAAATTATGTCTATCACCTTAGATAATGCAAATCCTAATAATGTAGCGATGGATATCCTCGTACCCCGCCTAACGTTACTCGTAAAAGGTCAGCCATTTCACGTCCGATGCGCATGTTACGTAATTAAGTTATGTGTCAAATGCGTATTCGACGAAATATTGGGGGCTGTCATAGAAAAATTTAAAGTTATAGAAAAGCAATTATGTGAACGACGTCTAGGCGTATCTTGGAAGAAAACCGGGCAAGTGGCCTTACATATAAGAACTTTTCTTTACCGATCCCGATAAGGTGAAAGTCCTTATATGAATTCCTTAGCACTTTTATGCGTTATAAGGACTTGGTGACGCCATTTTAGAACAGCAACGCTATTGGTTCCGACGGGTCTATTCAATTAATCGATTTTGATTGGGACGTTGCTGATGTGTGCGTGTCATTACTTGAAGTATTCAAGGTTGGTACGGAAAGACTTTTCAACGTTCATTACCCAATTCGTCGTTATTTCTTTCGGAGCTTTTTGCCATGGTATACAAGTTTGTTTAATACCGAAACAATCCATACTTGAGACATTTTGTCGAAAGTATTAAACAAAAGTTCCAAAAATATTGGAAATAAATCCCAATTGTCCACAGCTTGGCGGCTTCACTTGACAAGTTGTGGAAAGGATACATATGATATATTTTTCGACTATTACGAGCAGTTTCTTGGAAAGAATGTTGACGACCAGAAGGCGTCAATTAAACGTTCTCTCGAAGAACTTTTGTTCTATGCATCCGAGCAGGAGAATGATTCGGTGCAACAAATGGTTGAAGGAACACCGTCGGGCTCGAGCTCGGGAACAATAGACCCAAGGAACGTCTTACGAGCACTCAAGATGCAAAACGCAAAAGGAAAAGCGCGCGCGCGTCAATTATTAACTCGAACAAAATTCAACTCTATTTGAGTCACAACTTCCAAATATCCAAAGACTTTTAACGTTTTGGAGTGGTGAAAGTCAAACGCGACGCTTTATCCGACACTATCGACAATCGCAAGGGATGTCCTGGCGGTTCAAGCATCGAGTGTCGCTTCGAGTCGACCTTCTCCACGTCCGTCGAATATGGAGATCGACGATCAAGCCTTAACACGACTTCGCTGTTATGCTAACTCTGTTGGAGTATTAATTTTCGGCCAAATCGAAGAATCGTAGGAATAATGCAATCGATGAATTCCAAATCTCAAGGGACTCCTCCGACGAAGAAGCCAATCCGTAGTATAAATTAACCAAACGTATAGTCGTAGACCAAGAGATTTTTTTTTGCATTTTGTATCTTTTAATTTTTTAAATTATTTTTTTTTAACAAAGCTTTTAATAATTTTTTTATTTTTTATTTAAAAAAAAGGGTTTGAACCGATCTAGAACCGGCCCGGACCGATACGAACCATAGGTTCTAGGACCGTTCTGGACAAATTCGACATATTTCATTCAGTTCCGAAATCGGAACCGATACACCGTCGGAACTGGTAGCGGAACCAGTCGAATCGGGTTACCTATTACCCCCGTTTAGGCTCATCGATCTAAAAATGAGCCTTCCACTCTTAACACTTTTTAGGTCAGACTTGGAATTGTAATAAACATAAAATAGAGAAATAGAATTTCGAACCAGTGACAAATAGCTATTTAAAATACGAAGGGGCCAAAGCAGCTCAAGAAAAGTCCCAAGCAGAAAAATTCGAACCAGAATTCACATCTTTCTCAAGAGAAGACACAACCTTTGATCAGTTTTAAAGCAGTGCATCTTCAATGGCTGGCCATTCAACTGATGCTGAAGCCCTCTAAAAGAGATATATACGGCCCTGTTTCATGCGAATACACAATGTAGAAATCCAATCGAATCGCTCTCAATTGCAAGTTCAAACTAAGAAAATTGCGTGGGAAAATCGAAATTCTGTTTCTTCATTCAATTCACCCAAAAAGCGCGTCCACTGTACAATTACATTTACAACGCTAATTAAACGATTTAGCTATTTACACATAATTACTAAAATACCCCTTGCTAACCAAAATGAGCTAAGCTAACTGCTAATGAACTGTGAATGGTTCTTGCATCCTCTTATGCTGCGAATCCTTCTTCAATCTTGTTTGATAATTCTTCATCCCCCCTCAAAGATGAGCATGGGGTAAACACAAGCTCATCTTGGACAAAAGAGACTGAAAACCATGTGGATGAAGGGACTTTGTAAATAGATCAGCTAGGTTCATTGAGGAAGGAACATGTGTAGGTGAAATAAAGCCTGCTCTGTACTGATCCCGGAACACATGGCAGTCAATTTCTATGTGCTTGGTGCGTCGTGAAAGACTGGGTTGGATGTAATATGGATGGCAGCCTTGTTGTCACAATATAATGGAAAATGGGTAGAGGTGGAGGAAGCTGTAAATCTGTGAGCAGATAGGAAAGCCAGCGAAGTTCCCGGACTGTAGAAGCCAAGATCGTATTACTACAGAGTCAACTTGAACAAATATAACTTGACCCGATTTTAGGTGTGGTGCATTTTTGGCTATACATAGATTTTCACAAATAAATTCCAATGGCTTTGGCTACTATAACCTTCCCAACCATGATTTTTTCTTTTGCTAGGTGTCAAAAATATAGTCAATAAAAAAATGGCCCTGTACTCGGATTCAGCTGTGGAGCAAGAGATGGTTGATTGTTTCTTGGCCTTCCAAGAGATCAGACTAGTGCTGATAAGTGAAGTCGTTTTGATTATTTCTGCACTAAAATATGGTTTCACAACAAAATCAAACGTTTTACGGCAATTTTGCGACAGTTTGGTATTTCTCAATGATTACGGGATAAATGATGTCCGATGGACCTGAAATTTTAACTACAGATAGAAGACTTGTTAATATTGATTCTTTCCAAAGGGATTTTCAATCCGAGGTCTAGATTGGGAGATATGAATTTTTGAACGTGCTGCTGTTTTGCAGGAAAATCGTCACGGCCGTGAATGATTTGTACAAGGCCGTGAAGCGCACCAGAGAGCCATTTTCTTGCCCGATTGTGTCACAGTAGTGAACGACCAAGCAGACCATGAAGGGTGCTTCATGGCCGTGAAAGTGGGTGCTAGAGGCCGTGAATGCGGGCAGAAAGTCGTTTTTTAAGTCCGAATTCGTCACGGCCGTGAATGGTGACTACATAAGCCGTGAACACGGGCAGAGACGTGTTTTTCTTCAGGTTTAATGTTGTCACGGCCGTGAGGATGCATACACGAGGCCGTGAACGTCCATGTGGCCATGTTAAAAGTCAAGCACATACAAGGAAACGATCCTTAACTTATCTTATCTTCTTGGAAATGAAACTAGGGACAAGAAATCCGACCTTGGAGGCTAGAAATCTGATTTTTGGGCTGCAATTACGACTTTGGAGGTTATAATCTTTCAAGCATGGGAGACAAGAAATCTGATTTTGGCAACTCCTTGGAACTTACGTTGAAAAGAAGAGCACAAATCTTTGGAGATGAGAAAATCTCATCTCAGGGAAGTATTTATGATGTATTCCATGTTGATTACGTGTTTTGTTGTGAGGATAATGAGTAGCTAAATCTATTGTATTTGAGATGAGATGAACCCTAGCGCGATCAATCGTATGTTTAAGTGTATTTGACGTTCTGCTATTATTATGACTCGTTTATGAAGCATATGATTTTGATTATGTCTATGTGATTGGAATTATCTAGTTAGCTCGATCATTTCCATGTGATTAAGTTAACGTAGTTGGGAAATCGTACGCTACGCTCGAGAGAGGGGCGGACGATTAGACCACTCGTAAACGAGCGGAATAAACTCATCGCTAGAGATATGTTGAACTACCCCGCCGGATTAGAGTCAAATCTAACAGTGGGATTCACCGTGTTGTTAATGCGATCTTCGGTTAGTTAGGGAAGCTTGCCCAGATTAGTTGTTTGCGATCATTATATGGTAAGGTGCAGTTTCGTCAGCTATATAACTCGTATGCATGTAGTAGGAATCTCCACGGTATGATAGCTTTATTTTTGTACACTTGATATTTGTTTGGTCAAGCTAGGGGGATTCGAAGTCTCAAATACGTTTGTTTCCGTAAGGGTTTTCTTCTCCGTACTACCTTATTAAGTTGTATTTTCTAAGTATTGTTATTATCGTTTCAACAATCAAACATTTGTACTAAGATATTTAAGCAAAAGTTTTTCTAATGTACATAGTTCTCTTGGGATTTGATACTCGAATACTTGCTACGTCTATGCTATTTCGATAGGTACACTTGCCTGTTGAGCGTAGGATAGTTCGTTAGTGTTCGTTTTATTTTAATACTCGATCCGCTCAATCAAGTGCCAAGCATCACAAATAACCTGTCAAAGAATGTCGTGTGCTACGGCAAGATCCCCAGTCTGCATCGCTGAAGGCGTGGAGCTCCAAAGTGGAGTTCTTGGAATAAAACAGTCCAACAGTGAGCGTGTGCTTCAGGTATCTGAGAACGTGCTGAACCGCTAGCAATCTGCCAACCAGACGCCTGTACTGCATTGGATTCTCCAGCAAAGTGCCTGAATCCTGATCGTGGCTGGGAAAGATATGGCTGCCAGGCAGAAGTGTGGAACAGGTGAGCTGTCCAACATGTGGGTATCTCGCAGAATATCCACTACATACTTTCTCTGGCTAATGAACAGACCCGTATCATTGTGCGCAATTTCCATTCCAAGGAAATACTTGGCTTGCCCCAGGTCTTTGATGGTAAAAACAGCATCTAGAAAAGCTTTAACTTCCTGTATTTTGACCTCAGATGTTCCTGTCAGCAGAATGTCATCAACATAGACGAGCAGAAACAATTGATATTGATCAGTCACAAGCTTAAAGAAACAATGGTCATGGGCCGATTGAACAAAGCCAAAGGATAACAGCTTTGAGGTGAATTCCAGGTTCCACTGTCTGGAAGCTTGTTTCAAACCGCATAGAGACTTGTGAAGCTTGCACACCTTGGATGAATCTGCATATTTATGACCTGGTGGAAGCCTCGTATAAACCTCTTCATCAAGTTAGCCATGTAGGAATGCATTGTTAACATCAAGTTGGTGCAGAGACCAATTCCTGACAGCTGCAACAGCAAACAAAACTCTCACTGTGACCACCTTGGCTACTGGTGAAAAGATTTCTGTGTAATATTCACCCTCAGTTTGTGTGAAGCCTTTGGCGACGAGCCGAGCCTTGTACTTATTCACTGTTCCATCTGCATTGCATTTCACTCGATACACCCATTTGCAACCTATCAATTTCTTACCTTGAGGAGGATCAACAAGCTCCCATGTCCCATTGGATTCAAGGGCTTGAAGCTCATGATTCATTGCATCGACCCATCTTCGGTCTGTCCTTGCCAAGTTGTATGTTCCTGAAAAGCTGAAAGATTGGCTATAAACTGCTCATGCTCTGGTGTGAGGTTAAAACTGGAGTCCATCAGTGGTGACCTCAGGTTGCCTTCAGAACAGGAATTGGTGGTCACAAAATCCTTTAGCCAAATTGGAGGTTGCCTGGACCTGGTACTCTGTCTTAAATTCATTTGCCCATGTCTCTCCACAACAAGATCATCTGGAGCAGGATTGTCTGCTATGACAGACAGATCTTCATGCTAATGATGAATGATGTTCCCTTGACTACCTGATACTTCAGATTGAGGGTGCAGTTCAGTGATATGATCAGTATCAAAGGGATCTCCAAGATGTACATCAGGCAAGACCGTGTTATGCTCAGTAAGAGCCAATGAGGGAAATGTATCTTCATGAAAAACAACATCCCTTGAGGTGATGAATTTGTTCAAGGAAGAGCAGAAAACTCTGTATCCTTTCTGACCTGCAGGATAACCCACAAATATGCCCTCAAAGGACCTTGTGTCAAATTTATCTTTGCTTGGATCAGTGTTGTAGACATATACAAGACAACCAAAACTTCTCAAATGATTGTAATCTGGTTGCTTGTTGATCAAAATCTCAAAAGGGCTCTTCCATTTTAAGATTCTAGAAGGCAATCGATTGAGGAGATGAACTGCTGTGAGAACAGATTCTCCCCAGAATCCTTTGGGTAGGTGTGACTGAAAAAGCAGTGACCTCTCCACCTGAAGGATATGCTTGTGCTTTCTTTCTGCAATTCCATTTTTTTGTGGCGTATAGGGCAGCTTCTTTGATGTACCATGCCCCTATCTAGCAGAATATCTTGGAAGGAAGAGCTGATGAATTCAGAACCATTATCTGAACGAACTGTTTTGACCTTGGCATCATACTGTCTTTCACAATAAAGGAGAAAGCTCTTGAACATGTCTGTAGTCTGAGATTTGTATCTCATCAAATATACCCAAGTGAATCTGCTGTAGTCATCTATTATTGTCAGAAAATAATGACATATGCTTGGATTCTTGTAGGGTCCCCAGACATCCAGATGCAGCATCTGAAAACAGCCAGAGGTGGTGATCTGACTCAAAGGAAAAGGTGACCTGTGTTGCTTGGATTTAGGACAAAAAGAGCAATCAGTGATACCATCAAGACCCTTTTTATTCATGATGTAACTGGGTAATTGCTTCATAACATGTAATGAAGGGTGGCCAAGTCTGCTGTGCCACTTATTAGCTGAAACAACAGAAAATACATGATTTGAATTGTCAAAACAATATCTGGTCTTATTGGGTAAAAGACTTGAAGCTAAAGCTCTTGAGCCTTGAGAACTGCCTGTCTTGAAAATGATGCATTGTCTAGTATGTATAGATTCTTCTGAACCGTTCCAGCTGCGATAACCTTGTCATTCTGCAACTCAGAGATCAGAAAGAAATCAGAATAAAATTTGAAACACATATTCAGGTCATTTATGAGCTTCCTCACTGAGAGCAGGTTGCACTGAAAACTCGGAACATAGAGACAATCTTTCAGGACAACATCATCTGATAGGATAACATTATCTGTGTGAGAAACAGATCTCACACTTCCATCTGGCAGGAAAACAGGATCAAAACCTTTGACAGGTTTTTTAACTGTCAGCAGTTCAAGATTTTTTCACATGTGGCCTGTTGCTCCAGTATCCACTAACCACACATTGTCTTTTATCATACCAGATGTACTAGAATTAAGATTAGGTAGAATAGAACTACCTGCAAAGTCGTCTAGATGAGCAAAGTTGACTGAGGTTGGATCTTCAATTGTTTTCTCCTTCAGCATTTTTGCAAGCTCACTCTTCATCATTTTCATCATCTGCATGTATATGTCTTCATGCTCCTTACTCTTGGCATCAGCATTTTCAGCTTCTGCGAGGTTAGCCTTGAAGTGATTTGAGCTTCCTTCTGCACACTGTTGGTTCTTCCAATGTTGAAACCCGTTGGAAAGCCATTTAGCTTGTAGCAGTCCTCTTTTGTGTGTCCTGTCTTCTTGCAGTGGCTGCATGTTTTAACTTGAAGCATTCATCCTTGGTATGCCCAGTTTTCTTGTAGTTGCAAGTGAGATGGTTTCTATTTTGCTTCATCGCACCTCTGCCAAAACTGCTCTGCCTCTGCTCGAAGTTTCTGATCAACATTGCTGCATTCTCACTTGAAGAGTTCATGTTCATTGAGACTTTTCGATGTTTTTCTGCCTTAGCTATCATGCCATAGATTTTGTTCACAGGTGGTAAAGTCTCAAGGAACAGAATCTGATTTCTTTCTAACTCAAAAACATCATTAAGTCCCATTAAAAATTGCATAGATTTATCCTCCAGCTCTCTTTCCTCAATCTTAGTTCTAACAGCAGGAATGACATCTGTTAATGGTCGAAGCTGTTCGAGTTGGTCCCATAGATTCCTGATTTTATTGTAGTATTCCACCACAGTCAAATTCCCTTGCTTCAGACATACGATCTCCCTCTTTATCTCATAAATTGCAGATAGGTTTGAGGTTCCATACCTTTCAGCAATTTCATCCCATAATTGCTTAGCATCATGGATAAACATGAAGCTATTTACAATGTCCTTGGAGATGGAGCTCTTGATCCAATCAGTGACCATACTGTTCACCTTTCTCCATCGTCTATACTTAGGTGAATCACTCGCAGGTTTCAGATATTTTCCATTAATAAAGCCGACTTTCATTTTTGCTTCAAGTGCTTCCAACATCGGAATTTTCCAGATCAAATAGTTCGTAGCAGTTAAAGGAGTAGATACAATCATCATACCAGGATTATCGGATCCATACAGCATGAAATCCTCATCCTTTTCAGCGACATCAATCTGATCAACGTCAGTTTGATTGCCAGTGCTCGCATTCACGGAAGACGCCATTTGCACAAAAGTGATTTTGCAGAGAAGGATTGCCGATTCTCTACTGAAGAAGGAATGATCCGATCAACTCTGATACCATGTAGAAATCCAATCGAATCGCTCTCAATTGCAAGTCAAACTAAGAAAATTGCGTGGGAAAATCGAAATTCTGTTTCTTCATTCAATTCACCCAAAACGCGCGTCCACTGTACAATTACACTTACAACGGTATTTAAACGATTTAGCTATTTACACATAATTACTAAAATACCCCTTGCTAACCAAAACGAGCTAAGCTAACTGCTAATGAACTGTGAATGGTTCTTGCATCCTCTTCTGCTGCGAATCCTTCTTCAATCTTGTTTGATAATTCTGCAAGAGATTTCTTTTTGTCCAGGGAAAAAAAAAGGAAGAGAAGATGAGTGCAATGATAGTGATAAAATCTTCATTTATCTTTATAAGCTATCAACATCAAAATCACACTATATAGCCATGATTATAGGCTTCAGAGGTTAATTAATAGGTTTTAAAAAAAAGGGTCAAAAGGATAAAAAGGTCACATTTTATAAAGGATTGGGAACCAAAACAATAAATTCAATAATATCATCACCAATAGTGACATATTAAATATTAGTACATGGACAAGATTGCGACCAACAACCCTAAATCAAAATAAGATTTAAAAACAACAAACGTAATCCATCAAAAAAATGTTGCTCTAATAATCGCTCCTTCTCCTCGGTGAACAATATCGATGAAAGGCAACAAATCAAAATTTACTACCTTAACGATAAATTGTGTGAAAGAAATACAACTTTACCCCAGTGAAGTAGCCCAAAACAGGCGAACCGTCCATGTTTAGAGTATCAGATAGCACCATCCTATACTTCACACCGGGAAGCATGGGAATGTACGTTTAATTCTAAATAGTTATCATCGTCTTCACTACTTGCTTTAATTCTGGCAACTGCAAAAATCAGATTTCATATTCAACTTCAAATACTATCTTCGTGAAATGGAACTCTGCCATATAAGATAGTTACGACAGGATAATCGTTTTCAATAAAAGAAATCCTAGAACAGAACAGTACAATTAAAATTCAACATTCTTATGAAGAATCAATGTTAAAAAAAATAGCAATTTAACCTCTATCATATACTACTTTCGTATCAACGCTGGTGATGTTGATGGCTTCGTCGAAGTAAACCTGGGGCAGTAGTGCAGACCTGCCAAACAACACGCGCGTGTCAATTGACAGCATTATACATCCTAGAAAACAAAGCTTTCGAGTCCGGACTTTTTTTGGAGCGGCCGAAAGTCCTAAATCGAACGATTAAATCCCGTCATTAATGAAAAGCTCATTAAACAATTTGCAAGCCTCTGTATAAATAATATGGATAAAAGTGGTGAAATATGACGGGTTATATTGCTTATAATTTAACTTGGGCTTTCATTTGGACTTTGTAACCAAACGGGCCAGTAAAGTACTGTCAAAATGGGCCGCTGACGGGCCGTGGCAGGCGTAGGAAGTACAGACCCGCCAGATTTTTTTAAAAAAATAAATAAAAACCAATCTTTTCATTTAGTTTAAATAAGTAGTAATTAGAATTTTATTTTATTTTATTTTTTGAACTCGATAGCTTAAATTTCAAATAAAAAATACAACGGCTAAATATACCAAAAGCATCTCCGAAAACATCACCATCCGAAGCAAACAAAGGTCATAAACGACCAACAATTATAGCTATTTCAACATAAACACTTTACAATAGATCGTGACTCTTCCCAGATATAAAATATAGTTTGAAATCTCCACATCACAATTTTTTCCACAAGTTACAACAAAAATATTCAATTAATATAATATAAACACTATAAATGGTACATAATATATGTTATTATCGGTACAACATGTGAATTTATATTTTTTTTAATACCGTTTGAATTCTTAGTATAAATATATAAGTAACTTAATACAATGATAACTTGATACAATGATATACTAGTACAATAAATATAAAAAAATTAGTACAGTACAAAAATGTATGGGTTGTTAGGTATTTCAAATAATGAGTTTTTATCAAATATACTCTATTTTTAAAAAAAACTTTCAAAAATAATGCTGAAAATCATATAAAAAATAGGTGAACGCGCTACTCGGAGCGGCGGGTTCAAACTCTCGCGAAGAGCGCGCCACTCAGAGTGGCGCTATCATTCAATTCATCAGAGAGCGCCACTCAGAGTGGCTCTATCATTCATAACCTAATGCAGAACGCGCCACTCGGACTGGCGCGCTCTTCGCGAACCCTATCCCTCTTCTTCTTCTTCCTTCCTCATCTCACTCATTTCTTCTTCCTCTTCCTCAACACCATCAAAATTCCAGCCGATTTTCATAAAGATTTCGTTGATATTTTCGATTTTTCAGTCGAAATCATCAGTTAATTTGAGGTAAGAAATATATATAGTTTTTAATTATCCGAATTTGTTTTTAAATTTCGCCGGGAAAACGCTGCTGCGGCACCACGCCGGATCTGGTGTAATTGGCCGTGTTACCGTCGTTATGGTGTTCGGCCTTGGCTGCGCCTTCCTTGCTGGCCTCGACAATTATCGGAGGGGCCTCGCTGGCCTCCGCAGCAAGTGGCGGCGTGTCGGTGGGAGTCCGGATCTGGTTTTGGGAGTCCGCGGCCGCGCCTTCCGAGTATGTGCTGTAATGAACGGTGGTTCGTCCATTGCGGCAGCCGCACACGATCATACGATTCTTCATTATTTGCTCAAGTTAACCGAAAAGGGAATTCTCTCGGCATTTCATTGATTACTCAAAGCTCATTTGCATTTCACAAAATTAAAAATATAAATATCAGTCACTCACATACACGTCATATGCACTTGTTGAAGCCCATCCACAGATTCCAATAAGGAAAAAACATAAAATCCTACCAAATGTGGAGATCGCGTTCAAAAATCAGCATAGTTCATTCAGATTGGCCTGTTCTTCATCAAATCGTGACCGTTACTCGCTTCAGATTGTCCCAAGGATTCACGGAGGCTGCGAGATGCTTCAATAAGGAGCAGAAATACAAGCATGTAAGACTGCAAACGATGTCAGTATGAAGATGACAAAACGCATTTGAACCAACGTGAATGCCCTTCAATTATTTGTGAATAACGAAGTAAACGAAGATGAGGTGGAGACTGTAGACTAATCGAGCGCACCTGTTCGCAAGGGATTCCCAACTTGTACTGTCTGTTTGGTATCCTAGATTATGCCAGATAATATTAATAATGACCCATTATATGTTGTTTGTGTTTTTTTATGTTCAGCCCGTCATTAATGAAAAGCCCATTAAACAATTTGCAAGCCTCTGTATAAATAATATGGATAAAAGTGGTGATATAACATATGACGGGTTATATTGCTTATAATTTAACTTGGCTTTCACTTGGAGCTTGTAACCAAACGGGCCAGTAGAGTACTGTCAAAATGGGCCGCTAACAGGCCGTGGCAGGCGTAGGAAGTAGAGGCCCGCCAGATTTTTTTAAAAAAATAAATAAAAACCAATCTTTTCATTTAGTTTAAATAAGTAGTAATTAGAAATTTTATTTTATTTTATTTTATATTTTGAATTCGATAGCTTAAATTTCAAATAAAAAATACAACGGCTAAATATACGAAAAGCATCTCCGTAAACATCACCATCCGAAGCGAACAAAGGTCATAAGCGACCAACAATTATAGCTATTTCGACATAAACACTTTACAATAGATCGTGACTATTCCCAGATATAAAATATAGTTTGAAATCTCCACATCACAATTATATCGACAAGTTACAACAAAAATATTCAATTAATATAATATAAACACTATAAATGGTACATAATATATGTTATTATCGGTACAACATGTGAATTTATATTTTTTTAAATACCGTTTGAATTCTTAGTATAAATATATAAGTAACTTAATACAATGATAACTTGATACAATGATATACTAGTACAATAAATATAAAGAAATTAGTACAGTACAAAAATGTATGGGTTGTTAGGTACTTCAAATAATGAGTTTTTATCAAATATACTCTTTTTTTAAAAAAACTTTCAAAAATAATGCTGAAAATCATATCAAAACTAGGTGAGCGCGCTACTCGGAGTGGCGGGTTCAAACTCTCACGAAGAGCGCGCCACTCAGAGTGGCGCTATCATTCAATTCCTCAGAGCGCGCCACTCAGAGTGGCTCTATCATTCATAACCTAATGCAGAACGCGTCACTCGGACTGGCGAGCTCTTCGCGAACTCAATCCCTCTTCTTCTTCTTCCCCTTCCTCATCTCACTCATTTCTTCTTCCTCTTCCTCAACACCATCAAAATTCCAGCCGATTTTTCACAAAGATTTCGTTGATATTTCCGATTTTTCAGTCGAAATCATCAGTGCTTCTTGGAAAGTGGTTGGCTCTCCATCCTCTGTTAGAAAACAGTATGCAAGATTGCTCTCTATCTCATAATCTGAGTGCCAACTTGGCGACCTACGCTCGCGTGATGACCGCCAGAGATCCGGTAGTTCAGATTCGACTGGGTGAGCTCTTCGTGCGCCGGTTCAGCTACAGAATAATTATATTGCTCCAATTTTCTTTTGATTGGTGTAGTCTTTGTCACGTCTTTTTGGACTGCTATCATTTTCGACTTGCTCCTGATCGCTATCCTCTAAGAAGATAACATCCCTACTGATAATCACATTGTGGTCAGTGAGATCCCACAATCGATATCCCTTTACTCCATCAGCGTACTAATAAACGTATTGTAGTACGTTTATCGTAGTAGTTAATTGGCTCATAATAGAGTTTTCGTAGTAATTTTATGCACTTATTAACCCCATTTCTACTTATTTTGGTATTATAGGGCTCTAGGACGAGTTTCGGGCAAAAAGGAGCGAAAACGAGGCAAAACGGCGCGAAGACGATGAAAACTGGTGAATGTCACTGCCGTGGCACATAGTGCACTAGGCCGTGACGTTGGGTAGAGAGTTGGAATAAAGATGGTCACGGCCGTGATACTTATTGCACCAGGCCGTGACCCATAGCAGCAGCAACATTAGAAAATTCATACTCTCAATCCAGATCTCGGATTGAGAATCCCTTTGGTCAGAATCAAGATTGGCGAGTCTTCTATCTATGGTTAAGATTTCAGCTCAATCGGACATCGTGTACCCCTCCATCAGAGAGAAATACGAAACTGTCGCAAGGATGGAAAAGTGTCACGGCCGTGACACCTCTGCACGAGGCCGTGACGCACGGCAGCGAGCTCCATTTTGAGCCCCGACAGTGTCACGGCCGTGACGAGCCATGTCCCAGGCCGTGACAGTAGCGAAAATCATTATAAAGGCCCAAATTCGACCCAAAAAGAGGAAAAACTCTTTCCAGAACTCAACCCTAACATATCGGAGACGAAAGAGAGCCGTCAAGAATGGAGAAACACCCCCAGAAGCGCAAGAGACGGATCAACGACGCAATCACATCGAATTGAACAAGAAAAGAGAATCTTCCCCCGAGACAATCCCAGATCAATCAGAAGGGAAGACTATGAGTCCTCTGCCCTTGTTCTCTATTTCTTTCGTCATGTTTCTGTCAATTATGAGTAGCTAGATTCCCTCTGTGTTCGGGAGTAGATGAACGCTAGGTCGATTCGTGCTTAAGACATATATTTATCGTGACTCGTGTTATGACTATTTATCTATCTGTGAATTTATTTCGTCGCTTTAATATGTCTATGTGTTAAAGTGATCGTGTGGAAAATCGTTTAGGGCGACAGCTAAACAACGATTAGGCCGTTCGTGGAAGATAGGATTCGAGTATAGGGCGAAAGCAAATACTCGATCCTCGTCGTTAGTAATTACTGAATTTTAGATCCCCGCGAGCGTTTAGGGCGACAGCAAACTCGTGAGCGGGTAGGAAATTACTGCGATCTAGTCAGAATCACGTAAGAGCGATAATTCATTGTCTTAGCCGATTGAACCTAGCGGGATTCGAATCCCGATCACATCTCTATTACCTGAAAGTTCTCATATCAGTTAGGCGTGTTCTTTGAGTCTATAGTTGAGTCAGGAGGGATTTGTTAGGTTAATTCGTAAAACAATCTGCGTATTTTATTTAGGCTAGATATCGAGTCGACAGGTCATTACTAGTACTCAGTTTATTCCTTGTGTTCGGTACTCGTTTACTCACTTTACTACACTATAAACGATAGGTCCACTGCCTATCGCACGTTGGTGATAGTAATTAGGTATTCGTTTTATATTATCACTTGTCGCACTAGCACGTTATATTCATACACCGCGTGTCGATCAAGTTTTTGGCGCCATTGTCGGGGGAATAAATTGATATTAGGAACACCGTAGTTCGGTAATTAGCCACTTCTATTTTGACGTTTTCTTTGTCTTTACTATTTGCGTCATTAGTGTTAACTTCGTTATTTGTTTTCCTACGTGATTATTAGTCTCGTATTATTTTCGACATATTTATTTATTCCTTTGCTAGTTTTTGTTTTCACTCATTGAAGGTACGATTCAACGGTGAATGACCCGAAGCCATCCATCGGGTCCCATCGTTGACGCAGATCCAGATTTCGAGCGGAAGTTACGAAGGAAGCTTAAGTACGACACCGAAGGAGCTTCCACTAGCTCTCAGGACCATTTAGTTAGCTATTCAGAGGATAGTTCGCAGGAATCGACCCAACACTCACGTGTAGAGGCAGCCGTAGATAGTCCCTACATAGAAGTAGACATGGCGGACCACCGAGTGCCCGTCCATCACATTCCCGAGGAGGAGCCATCACTTCAGGACCTCCTCAAGAATGCCGCGTTAGGCGGTACGGAGTCGGCGATTGTCATCCCGCCGATTGAGAACAACAATTTTGAGTTGAAGCACTCTTGGCTTCAGATGATATTCCAGACGGCCCAGTTCGAGGGCAACCCCGATGACGACCCTTACTCCCATCTGAAGGCGTTTCTTACGGTGACCGACACCATCAAAATCAACGGTGTCCCGGGCGATGCAATCAAACTGATGCTGTTCCCGTTCTCGCTCAAGTTCAGGGCGAGAGACTGGTTGGATATGTTGCCGCCCAGATCGATCACTACCTGGGAGGAGATGCGAGCCACCTTCATCAACCACTACTTCCCACTGACGAAGGTGCTGAAGTTGAAGACGGAGATTTCTCTCTTCCACCAGAAGGATTCCGAAAACTTGTATGAGGTGTGGGAGCGTTACAAGGCGCTTCTGAAGAGATGCCCACAGCACGGGATGTCGAAGGCAGCCCAGATCAACCGATTCCACGAGGGGCTCAATGATCAGATGGTCCATATGTTAGACGGCGCCGCAGGAGGAGGGCTCGTGAAGCTCAATGCCACCGACGCGTGGAATTTGATTGAGGACTACTCGAGGAACAACTTCATGAGGGGCAATGCCCGGATGAAGACACCCGGCGTGTTCGGAGTTAGCGAGGAGACGGCCACTAATGCCAAGATCGAGGCGCTCCAGCAACAAATCGCCTCGACGAACTCTCAGTTGCAGACGGTGATTGGTGCATTACTTCCCAAGTCCGGGCAGACTCAGCCCGTGAATGCCATGACGACCACCGCACCGACGCAGCATACGCCTTACGTGCCATTGTGCGGAATCTGTGGCGCAGCCCACGAGACCTCAGACTGCCAACTTGGGCAGACGCTGGAGCACGTTGACTATATGGGCAATTACCAAGGTGGCCAGCGAAGTTTCCAGCCTAGGGCACATCCAAACTTGGCATACGGGAATCAGAACCATCAGGACCAAGGACCGTCGGGATTTCAGCACAGACCGTCCGGTTTCCAAAATGGGGCGCCACTCCAATATCAGAATGCACCCACAGGAGGATCCGATGATATGAAGGAGATGAAGGATATGATGAAGACGCTCCTCACGAACTTCAGCAGCACCACCGCAGCCCACGAGAGTCGGATGACAAAGATGGAGGAGTACATGGAGGCGAATGACATCCGTGCTCAGAATACAGACGCCTCGATCAAGAGGTTGGAGCAGCAAGTGCGGCAATTAGCAAAGCAAATGGCGGGGCGAAATCAAGGATCACTCCCGAGCTACACCGGGACAAACCCCAAGGAGTATTGCAATCCGGTAACCCTGAGGAGCGGGAGAGGATTACAAGAAGCTCCCGCCAAGCAGAATTTAAAGGAGAAAGTCGATTTCGAGGGCCACGACGAGCCAGAAGTGGAGGAAAGCAAGGGCGACGGAGTCGAGAAGGTCAAGGATGACGAGGGAAAGACGCGACCATTCGTGAAGACGTATCAACCAAAGATCCCGTACCCAGCTCGGTTGAGGGGAGCTGCACCTGAAAAAGAGAAGGTTCAACCTAAAAAGGAGGAGGCTGCACCCGAAATAGAAGAAGCGAGGGAGAACGAGCGGCCACTAGTGATGCCGTACCAGCCGAAGATTCCCTATCCAACACGGTTGAAGAAGGACAAAGACGAGGCACTAATTGGGAGATTCATGGGTATGTGCAAAGAATTACATATTAACTTACCGTTTGTTGAAGCTATTGCGCAGATGCCCTGTTTCGTTAAGTTCCTGAAGGACTTGCTGACGAATCTATGGAAGCTCGAACACGTCTCCACGGTATACCTACGAGGAGAGTGCTCGGCGATACTCCAGAGCAATATACCGAAAAAGCTCAAGGACCCAGGGAGTTTTACTATTCCTTGTCTGATAGGTGATTTAGTTGTTGAGCATGCTTTAGCTGATCTAGGCGCTAGTATAAATTTAATGCCGTACTCCATGTTTAAGCGCTCAGGATTAGGTGAACCACGACCCACTAGGATGAGTATTCAATTGGCCGATAGATCGTTAAAATACCCCCTAGGTGTTATCGAGGATATTCTAGTTAAGGTCGATAAGTTCGTTATCCCTTCTGATTTTGTGATCTTAGAGATGGACGAGGATGAAAATGTTCCATTAATTCTAGGTAGACCATTCTTAGCTACAGGCGAGACCATGATAGATGTTAGGAATGGGACGTTAACTTTGATGGTAGACGGCGAGAAAGTTACGTTTAATATGACTGACTCGATGAAAAATAGTAGCGAGCATGATAATAAGTGTCGTTACTTGGATGCTTTTGAGCAGGGTTTCTCGTCTTCTATGCAAGGTTTATCACAGGTTTTGAGCAAGGAGGAAGTCGACGAGCCCACAATAACCATTGGCAAAAACAACAAAGAAGTTAAGGACAAGAGCCCAGTCGAGAAGCGACCGCCACTAGAGCTGAAACCGCTGCCCGGCGAAAAGCGACAACTCCAAAGTCTGGATGTAGACGAGGGAGACGTAAGCAGAAAAGAGGTGTTGTACCTCGACTTCCAGCCACCCTAAGCGAACGAAAGCACGTCCGGCTGAAGACGGTAAATGAAGCGTTACTTGGGAGGCAACCCAGGTTTTATCTATCTTGTACTTTCTTTTATTTACCTATGACTATGATGCATATGAAATCTACTATTATTATTATTATCTATGTCTAGTTCCTTTTTACGTTTCATTTTCTTTTTAGTTATGTCAGGATATCACGAGTCACGATCCACGATCTTCATGCGTTCAGGCACGGCCACGTCACTTATTCGTCAAGGGAGTTTCGCTCTTTTTAACCTTCTTTTTTGCTTCCTTTTATCCGTTTTTACGTTGAGGACAACGTCGGACTTAAGTGTGGGGAGGGGAATCTAGGTTGAAAATGCACGTAACTTTTTTTTTATGACGTGTCCGTGAGTAGTGAATTTCATTAGAAAGGCATGAATTACTTAAATCAGACATGATTGTTTGCGCTTATCTCAAGTTGGTCTGCATTATTATGAATTTATGTGAGCAATTAGGATATGCATGACTGATTGAATCGTGTCTGCCTGAATAGATATAGCACTGTCTTGAGAGATTCATACACATAACCCTGTTTCGTTGTGAGAGTTTGAGCCTGACGAGCTTATGCTCATTTTCTTGGTTGTGTGACGTGCCTAGTCTATATCTCTCTAGAACTTGCCTGTCCGATACGTGTTGAAACTGTTTTGGTGCGTTAGTATGGAAATGACGAGGGCATTAGGAATTAAGTCAAGGGTCAGATTTCCCTACCATGACTAATCCCATTAGTTAGCCACTTTGAGCCTGAGCCTATTTGTTTGCCTTCCTCGTAAATCATATAAGCCACTGACCCGAATAAACCTCCAGAGATTATGTGAACCAGAGTTGATTAGAATAGAGCAGTAGTCGAACTTGAGGGTTACTACTTCAATCTGATTTGATGTTCTTCTCTGCTATTCGTGAAATGACTCGACCCTACTTGACTGTTCTCTGAAATGACCCGATCCCTTGCATAAGCCTGCCCATAACCCTTTGGCAAGATATAGGTTTTGGTAATAAGTATCCCTAGGTACACGGCATTCGCTGTGACGATGTATTCTTTGCGACAAAAGCCAAACCTTGATGTTTTTAGGGAATAAGGGGCAGTGCACAAAAGTAGAGCGTAACTAAGGTGAAAGGGCAGAAAATGAAAGGGTACTGAGTCGAGAGGGTCGGGCAGAAAATTCTAGGATTTCAGAGCGAGAATGTTGAGTCTTATATTGGAGCATGTGACTGTCGGTTTAATCATGCTGTGTTCTTTGATATTTTTTCGCTTACGTGTCATAGCTCTAAGATTACGTGTTCATTATACATGCTGTCACTTCATGATTACTCGACCCGTTTCCCCCCAAAAAGACCCTCAGATTTATGCTTGCCACTTTAAGTAGTAGAGATGCGATTAGCTTGCAAGTTTATGGTAGGGGCGGGACTAGTGCACGAATTGAGTGATTCACTATATGCTAGCCTATACACTAAGTGATTTTGAGCGAATCCCTGTGAGATATGAGTCTCGATTGGCAGTGCGAAGGAAGTTTAGGTAGACAAGTGCAAGTCATTAGTGTGATGTCCATAATTGTTAGCTTGATTCCGTTTCATGTTTTCAAGCTTTGAAGATAAATTGCGAACAATCGTGCCGTTATCTTGATTAGATACCTTTTCTGACTTCTAATTTACTTGAGGACAAGCAAATGCTTAAGTGTGGGGAGGTTTGATAAACGTATTGTAGTACGTTTATCGTAGTAGTTAATTGGCTCATAATAGAGTTTTCGTAGTCATTTTATGCACTTATTAACCCCATTTCTACTTATTTTGGTATTATAAGGCTCTAGGAAGAGTTTCGGGCAAAAAGGATCGAAAACGAGGCAAAACGGCGCGAAGACGATGAAAACTGGTGAATGTCACGGTCGTGACACATAGTGCACTAGGCCGTGACGTTGGGCGGAGAGTTGGAATGAAGATGGTCACGGCCGTGATACTTATTGCACCAGGCCGTGACCCATAGCAGCAGCAACATTAGAAAATTCATATCTCTCAATCCAGATCTCGGATTGAGAATCCCTTTGTTCAGAATCAAGATTCGCGAGTCTTCTATCTATGGTTAAAATTTCAGCTCAATCGGACATCGTTTACCCCTCCATCTGAGAGAAATACGAAACTGTTGCAAGGCTAGAAAAGTGTCACGACCGTGACACCTCTGCACGAGGCCGTGACGCACGGCAGTGAGCTCCATTTTGAGCCCCGACAGTGTCACGGCCGTGACGGGCCATGTCCCAGGCCGTGACAGTAGCGAAAATCATTATAAAGGCCCAAATTCGACCCAAAAAGAGGAAAAACTCTTTCCAGAACTCAACTCTAACATATCAGAGACGAAAGAGAGCCGTCAAGAACGAACAAACACCCCCAGAAGCGCAAGAGACGGATCAACGACGCAATCACACCGAATTGAACAAGAAAAGAGAATCTTCCCCCGAGACAATCCCAGATCAATCAGAAGGGAAGATTATGAGTCATCTGCCCCTTGTTCTCTATTTCTTTTGTCGTGTTTCTGTCAATTATGAGTAGCTAAATTCCCTCTGTGTTCGGGGGTAGATGAACGCAAGGTCGATTCGTGCTTAAGACATATATTTATCGTGACTCGTGTTATGACTATTTATCTATCTGTGAATTTGTTTCGTCGCTTTAATATGTCTATGTGTTAAAGTGATCGTGTGAAAAATCGTTTAGGGCGACAGCTAAACAACGATTAGGCCGTTCGTAGAAGATAGGATTCGAGTATAGGGCGAAAGCAAATACTCGATCCTCGTCGTTAGTAATTACTGAATTTTAGATCCCCGCGAGCGTTTAGGGCGACAGCAAACTCGTGAGCGGGTAGGAAATTACTGCGATCTAGTCAGAATCACGTAGGAGCGATAATATTGTCTTAGCCGATAGAACCTAGCGGGATTCGAATCCCGAGCACATCTCTATTACCTGAAAGTTCTCATATCAGTTAGGCGTGTTCTTTGAGTCTATAGTTGAGTTAGGAGCGATTTGTTAGGTTAATTCGTAAAACAATCTGCGTATTTTATTTAGGCTAGATATCGAGTCGACAGGTCATTACTAGTACTCAGTTTATTCCTTGTGTTCGGTACTCGTTTACTCACTTTACTGCACTATAAACGATAGGTCCACTGCCTATCGCACGTTGGTGATAGTAATTAGGTATTCGTTTTATATTATCACTTGTCGCACTAGCACGTTATATTCATACACCGCGTGTCGATCACGTATCCCAAGAATAGACATTTCCTGGACTTCGGATCCAACTTCGTCGTTTCTTGATTGTGGTACATCGCGTAAGTTGGACTTCCAGATATATGGAGGTTTGAATAGTCTGCAGGTGCACCAGTCCACATTTCCATCGGTGTCCGCATCTCTATAGTAGTAGATGGGGCCCGATTCACCATATAACAGGCAGTACAGACCGCTTCTACCCAGAACTTATTTTCCAGGCCCGCAGTTCTCATCATAGCCCTCGTTCTTTCCAACAGGGTCCTATTCAACCGCTCTGCCACTCCATTTTGTTGTGGAGTGTACGCCGTGGTGAACTGTCTTCTGATGCCCGCACCTTTGCAGAATCAAGACTGGCGAGTCTTCTATCTATGGTTAAAATTTCAGCTCAATCGGACATCGTTCGCTCCATCTGAGAGAAATACGAAACTGTAGCAAGGTTGGAAAAGTGTCACGGCCGTGACACCTCTGCACGAGGCCGTGACGCACGGCAGTGAGCTCCATTTTGAGCCCCGACAGTGTCACGGCCGTGACGGGCCATGTCCCAGGCCGTGACAGTAGCGAAAATCATTATAAAGGCCCAAATTCGACCCAAAAAGAGGAAAAACTCTTTCCAGAACTCAACTCTAACATATCAGAGACGAAAGAGAGCCGTCAAGGACGGAGAAACACCCCCAGAAGCGCAAGAGACGGACCGACGACGCAATCACACCGAATTGAACAAGAAAAGAGAATCTTCCCCCGAGACAATCCCAGATCAATCAGAAGGGAAGATTATGAGTCCTCTGCCCTTGTTCTCTATTTCTTTCGTTGTGTTTCTGTCAATTATGAGTAGCTAAATTCCCTCTGTGTTCGGGAGTAGATGAACGCTAGGTCGATTCGTGCTTAAGACATATATTTATCGTGACTCGTGTTATGACTATTTATCTATCTGTGAATTTGTTTCGTCGCTTTAATATGTCTATGTGTTAAAGCGATCGTGTGGAAAATCGTTTAGGGCGACAGCTAAACAACGATTAGGCCGTTCGTAGAAGATAGGATTCGAGTATAGGGCGAAAGCAAATACTCGATCCTCGTCGTTAGTAATTACTGAATTTTAGATCCCCGCGAGCGTTTAGGGCGACAGCAAACTCGTGGGCGGGTAGGAAATTACTGCGATCTAGTCAGAATCACGTAGGAGCGATAATTCATTGTCTTAGCCGATAGAACCTAGCGGGATTCGAATCCCGAGCACATCTCTATTACCTGAAAGTTCTCATATCAGTTAGGCGTGTTCTTTGAGTCTATAGTTGAGTTAGGAGCGATTTGTTAGGTTAATTCGTAAAACAATCTGCGTATTTTATTTAGGCTAGATATCGAGTCGACAGGTCATTACTAGTACTCAGTTTATTCCTTCTGTTCGATACTCGTTTACTCACTTTACCGCACTATAAACGATAGGTCCACTGCCTATCGCACGTTGGTGATAGTAATTAGGTATTCGTTTTATATTATCACTTTTCGCACTTGCACGTTATATTCATACATCGCGTGTCGATCACGTACCCCAAGAATAGACATTTCCTGGACTTCGGATCCAACTTCGTCGTTTCTTGATTGTGGTACATCGCGTAAGTTGGACTTCCAAATATATGGAGGTTTGAATAGTCTGCAGGTCCACCAGTCCACATTTCCATCGGTGTCCGCATCTCTATAGCAGTAGATGGGGCCCGATTCACCACATAACAGGCAGTACAGACCGCTTCTACCCAGAACTTATTTTCCAGGCCCGCAGTTCTCAACATAGCCCTCGTTCTTTCCAACAGGTTCCTATTCAACCGCTCTGCCACTCCATTTTGTTGTGGAGTGTACGCCGTGGTGAACTGTCTTCTGATGCCCGCACCGTTGCAGAATTCAGTGAACTCTTTGCCAGTATATTCTCCTCCATTATCTGACCGAAGACACTTGATTTTTCTGCCGGTTGCAAGTTCAACTCGCGCCTTGTATGTTTGAAGATAGGAAACGTGTTGTCCTTCTTCTTGATTGGGTACACCCAGCATCTCCTGGAGTAGTCATCTATAAATGATACGAAGTAGCTGGCTCCTCCTAGGGATGGGACCGGTGCTTGCCATACATCAGAGTGGATCAATTCTAAAATTCCGTTGTTTCTAGAGTTTGAAGTGGAGAACTTCAGGCGATACTGCTTGCTCACAATACAATGCGCGCAGAATGGTAGCGTCACCATCGTGAGACCAGGAAGTAGATTATTTTGAGCAAGAATTTTCATGCCTTGTTCAGACATATGACAAAGTTTCTTGTTTCAAGTCATCGTGGACTTTTTATTTGAACTTGTCGTGGCAACGAATGCCTGCCCTTCTTGCAGAGTCTCTTCCTTTAGCATGTATAGATTTGCAGCTATCTTTTCTCCCTTCATCACCAATAACCGCTCATTTGGAAACCTTGATGAATCGTACCCACCCCGACAATCTTCAACGCTTGATCGTTGCAGCTTTAGACATACCCTACAAAGGTTGGCTCGTATTGATGAAACCATTCCCTTCGAGAGGTCATGTGGAAAGTAGCTGCTGAGTCCATGAGCCACACGTTGTTGAATCATCCATTTTCAGTAATAGTGGTTGCGGCTTCACACACCAAGGCAATTCCATCGTCGGTAGTGTTGGTGACATTTCCTTGGGCATTGGGATTTTTATTTAGAGCCCAACAATCTTTCTTTAGATGACATTTCTTGCCACAGTGGTAACATTTTATAGTCTTCTTATTTTAGGTAACAAGGCTTTGCCGTTTTTGACTCCCACTTGGACCAGACTCTCCGGGTCTTGTCCGTTTTCGGCACACGTTTGGACCACGTGCTCATGATCTTGCCCTCATCACTGTCAATGCTTCCGCCTGTTGGGACGTTATCAACTTGTCTTCTTTGCTATTGTGCCGACTTTCTTCTTCAAGAACCGCAACTGCAATATTGTCGAAGATAAGTTTTCCCGCAGCTTGATTGTTGCTCAGATTGATGACGAGTTGATCGTAAGAGTCTGGCAGGCTTTGTAGTAGAAGCTCAGCAGCACGTTCACTTGGCTCTATTTTGTAGTCCAAGTCTTTGAGTTGAGAGTATAGAGTATTCAACTTGTGATGTGCTCGGTCACTGAAGAAGATTCTTCTATTCGAAGATGGTATAATTTTCTTTTCGGGAAAATTCGACTGTGGAGTGACTTGACTTGATACAACTTCTCAAGATGGTCCCAAATATCTTTGGCACTGGTTTTCTCTTCCACACTTGATAATATGTCATCTGCTAATGTCAGATGAATATTGGCTATGGCTCTCCCGTCTATCTTCTTCCATTTGGCGTCACTTGTAATTGTTGTTGGTCTGCCAGTGATCGTCTCCAGACAATTTTCTTTGAGTAAAATTGTCTTAATCCTTTCTGATTTGGAAGATCATACAACGCTGCAACCATAGAGCATAATCGGAATATCAATTAGGGGTGGCTCTAATACCACTTTTTGCGAAATGGACAGCTTAATGAAATTGTAAATGACTATAAGGATAAATGGAACACGGAAATTTACGTGGAAAAACCCTTTATGACTTGGGGTAAAAAAACCACGTGCGAGGTATAAATATTATTACTCGGGTAAAAATAGGGGTTACAACCTCTCAGACTATAAATGAGAAAACACACACTATCTCTCTTATAGTAGGAGCAAATACCGAACAAACCCTCTATTTTTCTCTACCCTCTATTTCTATCTCTCTCTTGTTTCTCTTTCTATTAGGTGTTGGTGTGTTTTTGGTGTGATTTCTTGTGAATCACTTATTGCCTATTTATAGGCAAACACCTTCACTAATAGTAGTATAATAATAATATTAATATAATAATATTATTAGGAGTGGTTGAGGTGGGTTGACTCAACCTAATCCCATCAATTGTGTCAAGAGAATCAGCACCGATTTCAGTGAGCTTTATCTGCGGGGTGGGTTGGATTTTCGCGGACAAAGTTACGAAAGAAACTACAGCGCAGATCAATGGATTTCCTCACTATCTCACAAATTTTGTCAACTGTCTCTGGCTTTGCCTGTTGATCTGGAACCCACTCACGTTGATTCGATTCAAAACAAAGTTACGAAAGAAAAATGCTACTGATCAATGGTTTCTAAAGGGAAGAATTACAGCGCAGATTCGATGGAGGCGCTTAGTTCTGGTCGAAGGTAAGGTAACGGTCCTATTCCAACCAAAACGACACGAATATTGAACCTTTACCCATTGTCTGCATTACCATGATTAAGGACTGTAACCTCGTTCATTTATGAAGATATAAATGTGCCTAAGAGGGGGGGTGAATTAGGCTTATAAAAATTTATGCTTCTTTTCACAAATGCTAAGTGTGGTGACTTAGAAATGCCTACAGATGTTTGTGACGAGTATGCTTGATATATCCTAGTAACGTCGGATGTGCGTCGGGTCTGTCTCACAGCGATATAGAAATAACAGAAAAGTAAATGCGAGACAGGATTTTTATAGAGGTTATATCCCCAACTGGGGTTTACTCCTCTCCTTGGGATTTGCTTCCCAAGAGTTTAACCAATCACTATAATGCACCGTAGCTGGATACAAAACTGATTGGTTAGCCCAATACACAACCGAAACAAGTCAAACACTAGCTACTACTAGGTTACCACACGCCGAGTTTCGTTCCTCGGAATCTCCTTGATCCCGACAGACACAGCTCGCTACCGAAGGGCCCCCGGACTTGTCCTTCCCTTCACGTGTGCATTAACGTTGACCTTGCCACCTTGGTATTGCTCACGTCCGAAGACAACACGTCCGAAGACAGAATATATGGCAGGGTATGATGGAATATCGGATAAATCACTCGCTCAGTGATGGATATGCAGGTTAACGCTCAGGTGGGCAGAAAGCTATCGCAAGTGAGAGGCTCAGGAATCTCTTAGTATCTCTCTGCTCAAAAATCTCTCGTAGGCTTAATTTTGCAAATTCTCAGTATCTCGAAAATCTGAAGTGCAGCTCATATATAATCCTTTTCAAATGGCACTTCTCATGGAAAGTCATATCAAACAATAATCACCAAATCAAGTATAGTTTCCATGTAGCTTTCGAGTCAATCATACCATATAAAACATGCTCACAACAATTCATCACAAAGGTCATATAGCACATTTAAAGCATAATTATTTTCCATGTAGATGCTCAATTTCGTTTTCAAGCTCATTCAATCATTACGCATACATTTTCTATTTCAGCACTTTCCATAAGTGATTCGTTGCTATCAGCTTCTAGTAACGAGTTACTCCAGATTTACTTTCCAAGTATGGCACGCAAGATAGCAATACATCAGCATATTTACCATATACAGCTCATAGCATTTAATTAATATATTTACCATGTTTAGCATGCAAATCAGATCAGAGCTTACTTAAATAGATTTATCACATCATGACTCGACTTTTCTTATATCAGAGATCACACCCGTTATATCACATACCATATAAGAGCACGTTATCCAAAAGGTTAATCAAATCGAATCTTTCCTAAATGTAATATCCAATCAGCATAAGGAAAGATATTAATTTTATATTGCACATTAAATTCAGTGGAAAGCATGCAAAGAATCGTATAAGTGATTTTCGTCCAGGAATAAACTACTATCAACGGATATATCACTTTCCATATATAAACAGCATACTTTCCATATATAGCTCAACATGATATCTCATGCGTAATTTCCATATATAGCATAGAACGATATATCCTATCACATGGGCTGTCTATATCATGCGATCACATAGTCTCCTCACCATATCACAAACTCATATGCAAATCAAATATTCAACACTTTAATCAATTTTAAAGCTCATAATCAATGCATGGTCGAATATTATCATGAACCTAGACGTTATATTTATCACAAATCGAATTGCTTAATTTATAGACCTAACGTCATTACAATTACATTGTTCATCAAAACTCTCTAAGATGTATGGACCAAAAAGGTCAACATTCTCCCCCTTTTTGATGATGACATGTAATTGATGCAGCACATAAGCATGTAGGCATATTCGATTTCGCAAGTCCTAGCGCATATGTCTAAGTATTCAATAATCACAAAGCAGAGCATACGATATCTCCTAATCACATATGATACATATTTGCTCCCCCTGCCTAAGTGCAGTAATCTCCATGACATGCAAAGATATATCGTCAACTAATTTTGCTCCCCCTGTCTAAGTGCGGATATATGCTGTCATTTTCTATGTTATATCCTGAGTGTAAAATTTTGAAATTTACCCGTGAGTGTGCTCCCCCTGCCTAAGTGCGCATTTTCCGAGCATGAGTCAAGCAATCACATAGTCATCGCAGCAGGCACTTAGCACTTATCAAGAAATCTCACATAAGTCAATTTGCACAGTTAAGTATCAGAGTATCACTGTATCAGAGCATAAGATCAGATAGCGCAGTATAAGATCAACAGCAAAATTATTAGGCATTAGAGATATATTATAAAACAGCAAAATATTATATAGATTAGGGTTCAACGAGCTTCCCTACACCAAAATACTTAGACGCTTAACGCCTAATACTTACCTTACTACTCCCCCTTCATTATCAAAAAGGTGGGAGGGACACTTAAGAACTAAACTGATACTGGCAGACTGGAATATCCTAAGAGCAACTAAGAGCAGAATGGAATATGAGAGGCAGCCTACTGGCTTGAGGAGGTGTCAGAATCGACGGGTTTAGGAAAGGACTTCTTAATCAGCTTGGAGAGCTTGGAGAGCTTCAGTGACAGTTCGGTATACTGTTCTTTGAGCTTGTGGAAGCGCTTCTGATTATCAGCCTTGATATCGGATATATCGCGGCGTAACATGGAGATTACTGTCCTCCCGACACTGAGCTCATCTTCGTAGTCCTCGTCGTCATCGCTCTTGACCCTTGCTTTTCCCTTCGCAGCAGACCGTTTCTGAGCACTATCGACTGACCTGTTCTCCTTTGCCTTGAACCAACCTTGGCTCTTAGAGTGATGAATTCCCATGCGCTTAAGGGTCACAAGATCCACTATATGGACAGCCTTGTCTTCCCAAGCCGGCGGCAGAATAATACCTTCGCACTCGAACAGGTGAGTAAGCAGCATTCCATAGGGCAGCGCCTTGTCTTGCTCTCAATGGCCTGAATCATGTGCTTCATGATGATATATCCGAGGTTGAATCTGCGATTCTGGGATATCATATATACCGCGAAGGTGATCATGAAGTTCATGGTGGTCGAGTGGCTGCCACTGCCTATTTTCGCACTCCAGAGGGTCATGTTAAGCAATTTGTGCAGGAAGAAAAAATCGATAGGGAGTTTGTTCAGGGCTTCTCCGTCAGAAAATCGAGGTTTGGTGCGGGTATTCCAGAGTGTCCGAAGGACATCACTGAGATCAAACTCATCGGCATGGCACCAGTCGTTCATGTCGTAGTGACAGAGGACCTCATCAGCAACCCCCAGCATGGCATTCATACTCTTAGTGTTCCATTCGATTTTGCGGCCGAGAATGTAGGAGCGGATGTTGATATGCCCTTCGAGCTCTTCGTAGTTGAAGTTTGCATAAAAGAGTTTGACAACCTCAGGATAGTAGGGCGTGTTGATGCTGAGGAACTGCTCCCATCCAAAATCCATTAACCAGGTGATAACCGTCCCTTCAGGCAAGTTGTCGAAGGCAACTCCCCGTCCTCTGGCAATATCCCGTTTGCTGAAGCTCTTGTAGATGGTTCGATTGCGTTCCTCCAAGAAGAGGGCTTCAACAGGGATGTCGTTGGGTTTGGAAAGATCAATAGAGGATTTTTCAGGTGACTTTGGCGGAGCGGAGGTGAGGGTTGAGTTTCTTCGAGAGGAGGTGGAGAGTTCTTTGGTGGAGTTGGGACTTTTGGCGGTGGTGATGGAGATTTCTGGGTTTCGGTTCGAGTTGGGGATCGCGGGGGCGATTTCTGGGTATCCTCAGGAACTTCTTCAGGAATTTCGGAGCTTGAGGCAGACCTTTCTGGTTCGGGCGTCTTGGATTTCTTGGTTTTCTTCTTCTTCTTTGCAGTTTTGGAAGGGGTTGGGATCTTTTCAGAAGGTTTGGCTTTGGATCGGGTTTTGCGAGCAGAAGGCGATGAGGCTGAGGCTTGTTCCGGTGACTTAGGAGGAGATTCAAGTGGGGATTCATCAGACGTGGGCTCCTTGCGTTTTCGGCTTGAAGATTCTTTGGTGGCTGCCTTAGGTGTGGATGTTTTAGCCATTTTTCAGAAGTTAGGGTTTGAAAGAAAGTTTGGGGAAGATGAATGATGATAAGGAACGGTTTTAAATTTAAAGAATAGGGTAGGTTTATTTTAGGAAGAGATAAGGATGAAATTTGAAATTTGAAATTTCGAAGTTGGAAGGTTGAAAACTGTCAGAGATATCGAGCTGATTTGACAGGATCTCATAATTATGGAAGGGATTTGACTGGGCTGAATAGGAATATAATTTAGATGAATGAGTTCCGTAAAATAACTGAACGACTGGAATGATATCTACGAGTTCCTTCCCAAAATATCCTGATCACATTCAAGGACAGATCCAGAAGATCGGGCATTCCTAAAATAATCTAGATAATTGAAGAATGTCTCGGAATGGGATAACTACGAATTTCTTCCTAAAATACGAAGATCACATTTAAGAAAAAATAGCTATAGGATCCACAGAATTATTGCAAGGGCTGAATGGATATCTTAAGGTAGGATTACTATGAATTTCTATCTAAAATAGAATAACCTAGAGTAAATGATAGAATTAGGCAGATTTACTAACCTTATTAAGCTCGAGAATTCCCAATCGATCACGGATGTCGCACAATCTTGCCTCTATTAGGGGTTTAGTGAAGATATCAGCGAGCTGATCATTTGTTCCTACGAATTCCACACTGATATTCCCCTTCTGAACATGGTCTAGTATAAAATGATGTTTAACCTCAATATGCTTAGTACGAGAATGATGCACGGGATTCTTAGTAATACTAATGGCACTAGTGCTATCACACAGAATAGGAATTTTGTCATAACTTAACCCGGAATCACTAAGGGTTTGTTTCATCCAAAGAACTTGTTGACAACAATTTCCTAAGGCCATATATTCAGCTTCGGTTGTGGAGAGGGCGACAGCATTTTGCTTTCTACTAGACCAAGTTACCAAGGAGTTCCCAAGTAATTGGCAAGTTCCACTGGTACTTTTCCTATCTTCCCTACAGCCGGCATAGTCGGCGTCGGAATATTCCATTAATGGGAAGTCATCCGTATAAGAGTACCACAGACCAATCCCACCCCGCCTACCGAAAGGTATTATCCAGGTCGGGCTACGTCCAGTTAGGGATAAAAAATCCTAAAGGTCCCGACCTGAGGAGGGGTTCAGTCCAACAGGGAATAATACCAGGACACCCTGACTTGAGGAAGGACCCCTTTCCGGTGGGGATGACGCCCCGACACCCCGACCTGGGGAGACGACCTCGTCCGGCAGGGGACAATGACCCGAAGCCCCAACCTAAGGCAGTCTCCGTCCGGCAGAAGTGATGCTTGGAAACCTTTGGGTCAGAACCATGCCTGAACGAGAAAATGCACAAAGGTCTAAAAGGAGGCCACTCGAGGAAGGAGCCCGAGGAGAGATATCTCACCGCGCCAGAACACGGCCCCAACCGCTACCATGCAAGTGGTCATCCGAGATGCGCTATATGCGGAGGAAACGGCCAATACAGGCTGAACGTGGGTGGTAACTGCCCCAGGACGGTTCCACTCTGCTCAATCTTATAAATACCATTAGATGTTATGTGAACGAGGTACGTTTTTCAGATAATCATACCGTTACTCTGCCATTTTTTCTCCACACATCACCTTAAAACGGAACTACCCTCTTGACTAAGGCAAGAGGGCTAACGACCCCTAAAATTCCCTTTGTTCAACAGCTCTCAGCCCAAGCGCATGACGGAGCTCAGGTGGGGAAAAGCCCGTCAGTCCATTCCCACGATAGGTTAATTTTCGACGGCATCAATTTGGCGCCGTCTGTGGGAAACTATAGTTTCTCTCTAGTAGAAATTTAATATGGTGGCTGTCGAAAACGACCAAGCACCGCCCAATGGTAGTGGGCCGACCCTGTCCGAAATCGCTGTCGTGATGGCTGCAACGATGCAAGAAATGAGGAGGATGGCAGCTGACGTGGGGATACTCATGGCGGAAAGGAATCAAGGAAACCGCCGACCTGGTCGAAACGGAAGAGGAAACCGCCAACCTGGACCTAACGGAAGGGAGAATCCTCAGCCCGGACAAAATGAAGAAGAGAATCACCAGCCAGGATCCAACGAAGAACACGAAGCCCAGTCTAACACAGTCGAACAAGTGGACGAAAACCGAACACTAGCCTCAGAATTCAGGGAAGTACGTGAAAACAAAAGGAGACGCGCCGCACACCGAGCAGCCGAGTTGGAGGACATGAAGGAGGAAATCCGCAAACTCAAGGACCTAGCAAACCCACCAGAAGCACCACTAGTTCCTCGGGCGTCGCCGTTCTCGCCCGACATACTTACAGCCCCGCTGCCAGGGCATTTTCGCAGCTTCGAGATGGGAAAATACGACGGAACTGGACCTCCCGAAGACCACTTCGCTGCCTTCGAGGGAAACGCAGCCCTATATCAGTTGGATGATGCAATCAAGTGCCGTCTCTTCGTCACTACGTTAATCAAAGGAGCCCAGCAATGGTTTGCGCTATTGCCCCCAGGAGGGATTAAAAGCTTCCAGGACCTGACTCGCCTTTTCCTGAAACATTTCTCGAGTAGCCGAAGGCGCCCCTCCTCAGCCGTAAAGCTGCTAAATATCAGGCAGGCCGAGGGAGAAAGCCTGCGAGATTACCTTCGGCGGTTCAACCAGATAAAAATGGAGGTACCCAATGCCGCACCCGAACTGCTCATCGGGGCATTCCATCACGGTCTTCGAGATGGGGAGTTGTTCAGGTCCCTAGTCAAGAAATACCCGACGACGGTGGAAGAATTAGTCACTCGAGTGGAGAAGTATGTCCGAGTGGAAGAATCCCAAGCCAGGGAGCCTGAGTATAAAAAACGAAAGAGCCCACTTCGAGATCGTAGAAGGAGCCCGCCCAGGGATCAGGGTCATAGGCCTCCTTCCCGAAGGGATGATCGCCCCGTTCCAGTCCCAACTATGCCGCGGGTGAATTACCCTAGGATGCGGGTCAACAAAGTCCGAGCATTGGAAATATGTGATGAGTACGACTTCCTTCGCAGACCACCTTACATCGACAACAACCCCAAAAGGCCAATATCTGACACTTATTGTAACTACCATCACGAGTACGGACACACGACGGAAGGCTGTTTCCAACTAGGTCGCGAGTTGGACAAGTTGATCGCATCAAATCCTGAAACAAGGGCGAAGCTGACAGGAGGGGAAGGTGGATCCGGCGGGTTCGGGACCAAGCCTAGATACCCAGGAGATGGGAACCGTTTCCATCCCCGACCAAACCACCAAACCCCTAACCACAGAGAAAGACAAGGGAGGACGCCAGAAAGGGAGGAAAGAAGAGGCCAGATGAGAGAGGAGGATGACGCCCGGGGGCGCCATGACAACAGGGAACAGCGAAGATCCCCCGAACGGAAGCTACCACCTCGGCAAATTAACATAATCTCGGGAGGACCCACTTGTGGGGATTCTAATAGAGCAAGGAAGGCCGGAGTCAGACGTCTAGAGAATTATGAAATCAAGTCGGGAAGCAAGAAGTCCGGACCGATAATCAATTTTGGACCAGAGGATTTCCATGGAGGGGAAAACTCCCATGAAGACGCTCTAGTAATTAGGGCAGAGGTCGCCAACCACGACGTCGGGAGAGTCTTTGTCGACAATGGAAGTTCTGTCAACATAATCTACAAAAGGGCACTTGATCAAATGGACTTAGGATCTTACCCCATGTACAAAGTAGAGACTGCCCTTTTCGGCTTCACGGGACATTGTATCGAAGCGGTGGGGATCTTACATCTCCCACTTACTCTTGGTGAAGGAGAATTGAGAAAGACGCGGATAGCACCTTTCATGGTCATCAACGGATCGAGCCCTTACAACATTATCCTTGGAAGGCCTGCATTGACCTCCTTCACGGCAATCGCCTCGGCTCTGCACCAGAAGATCAAATTCCTGGTGGGAGACAAGGTGGGAGAAGTGCTGGGAGACCGCAAGACGGCTCGAAAGTGCTATGTAGAAGAAGTCCGAGTAGAAATTAAATCGTCGAAAGCAAGAAGTGGAGATTACCCGAAGGGAAGAGAAACCTTATACAATATTGGGACAATCCAAAGGAAAACCGCAGAAGATGAAACGGAAGAAGTGATAATCAGGCCACCAGAAGGGACAGTCAAGATTTCTAAGGACTTACCTCGGGATTTGAAGGAGGACCTCGTCAAGTTGCTGAAGAAAAACTCAGATGTGTTCGCCTGGGCGACCAAGGAAATGGTAGGGATAGACAGGGGAATAATCGAGCACAAGCTAAATGTCTTCCGAACCACCCGACCTGTCTTCCAAAAAAGAAGGTACCTCAGTTCGGAAATGGACGTCTAGGCCAAACGACAGGTAGAGGAGTTGCTAGAGGCGGGGCACATTCGGGAGGTCCAATTTCCCACCTGGCTCTCGAACGTGCTTCTCGTCCCAAAGTCTTCAGGCAAGTGGCGCATGTGCGTGGATTTCAGGAATCTGAACGAGGCATGCCCGAAGGATTGCTACCCCTTACCCCGAATTGATCAACTAGTAGACTCCACGTCGGGACATGAGTTGCTTTGTTTCCTTGATGCTTTCCAAGGGTATAATCAGATCCTCTTAGCCAAGGAAGACCAAGAGAAGACAAGCTTCATCACGGCCAGGGGAACATTCTGCTATACCGTCATGCCCTTCGGGCTAAAGAACGCCGGCGCTACATACCAAAGGCTAATGGACAAGGTCTTCAAGGACCAGATAGGGAGAAACGTGGAGGTATACGTGGATGATATACTGATAAAATCCCGAGAGCAAGGCTGTTTCCTAGCCGATGTGCAAGAAACCTTCTCGACCTCCCGAAGGTACAACCTCAAGATGAATCCCAGCAAGTGCACCTTTGGAGTCAAGTCGGGAAAGTTCCTGGGATACATGGTGACGAGAAGGGGAATCGAGGCCAATCCCGAAAAGGTTAAGGCGTTGATGGAGATGACCTCCCCTAAGAACTTGAACGAAGTACAAAGATTGACGGGTCGCATAACCGCCCTTTCTTGTTTCATATCCCGATCTGCAGACCGAAGTTTACCCTTCTTCAAAATTTTACGCAAAGTCCAAAACTTCGAGTGGACGCCCGAATGTGAGAAAGCATTTCAGGACTTAAAAGAATACCTGGGGGAACTCCCGACACCCAACAAGCCCCTACCTGAAGAAGAATTGACGATTTACCTTGCGGCCACACCTCGAGCTGTCAGTTCGGTATTAATCCGGAAAGAGGAAAAAGTGCAGAAGCCGATTTACTTTGTAAGCCACATACTAAAAGGCGCCGAGACAAGGTACACCAACTGCGAGAAGTTACTACTGGCCCTACTCGTCACCGCCCGGAAACTACGCCCATATTTCCTGTCGCATCCCATACTAGTGTTGACTAACCAACCAATCGGGAAGATAGCCACCCGACCGGACATATCGGGAAGGGCTGTAAAGTGGGTAACGGAGCTAGGGGAATATGACATCCAATACAGACCTAGGACAGCGATCAAGGCTCAGGCACTGGCGGATTTCATGGTAGAGCTAGTCGGGGATTTTCCAGAAGAGATGTGGAAAATGTTCGTGGACGGGTCTTCGTGTAGCACAGGAAACGGGGTCGGGATACTGCTTATATCCCCGTGGGGGGAGGAAACCAACCTAGCCCTCAGGTTAGATTTTAAGGCATCAAACAACGAGACAGAGTACGAAGCATTACTCGCGGGACTTCGAGCAGCGCGTCGGATGGGAATCACCCGCCTAACAGTACATTCAGACTCTCAACTTGTCGACCAGTGGGGTTTAGACATCGTCGGTCCCTTCTCAGGGAATGTAGCTCAAAAGAAATTCCTACTGGTAGCCGTGGATTACTTCTTGAAGTGGGTGGAAGCCGAAGCCATGACAAAAATCACCGAGGCGGCCATCATGGCTTTCATATGGAAAAATATAATCTGCCGATATGGGATCCCTAGGAGGCTAATCTCAGATAACGGAAGACAGTTCAGTGGGAAGAAGCTAAGGGAATGGTGCGAACAGCTCGCAATAGAACAAGTCTTCACCTCGGTGGCATACCCCCAGAGCAATGGCCAAGTGGAAGTCACCAATCGCACCATCGTCCAAGGACTGAAGACCCGACTGGAAGGTCTGGATAGATCCTGGTTCAACGAGCTCCAAAGTGTCCTTTGGTCATATCGAACAACTCCACGGGAGGGGACCAGCGAAACTCCCTTCAGCCTGGTTTACGGAAGTGAAGCAGTTCTGCCCGCCGAGATTGGAATGGAGAGCGCGAGAATCCTGACATATCCCGAAGACAACTCGCGACTTCGGGCTGAAGACCTCGACCTGGTCGAGGAGGGAAGGGAAAGAGCCGCCCTGAGAATGATCGCTTATCAGATAAGGATGACTAAGTCCTATAACCGCCGAGTTCGGAACAAAAGATATGAAGTCGGAGACCTAGTGATGAAAGAGATCCTCAACCAGGAAGGAAGGAAGAAGCTGGAGCCGAAGTTTGAAGGCCCTTACCACATTACCAAGAAGGCGGGGGAAGCCTCCTATTATCTTGAAGACATCGAAGGGAAGCAACTCGATCGACCCTGGAACGCCCGCAAGCTTCGGAAATATTACCCCTAGAGGGGAGTACCCTCATTATGCATGCTTATGTTTCTTCATTAAGTTTTTAGTATCGTTCGTCCAAGGTCACTGTCTTACTACTTGGATATTAAGACACTACTATTAATGCAATTCCCCTTATTCTTTTTCATACGAGGATCATTCGGACGGAAACTTAAAATAATTAAAAGACACGAAGACCCGGGTAGAAGATTTATTCCTTAAGAGAAATAATCCCCAGGGGTCACTTATTCTCCTCGGGGTAAAAACTAAACACGCACACTGTATCCCTCTGCGAGAGGCTGAAACCTTCCCTAAGAGAAGAGAAGATCTTGCGCACACTGTATCCCTCTGCGAGAGGCAGCTCACTGTTCCCTTCGGGAACGTTGCGCAAACTGTATCCCTCTGCGAGAGGCTGAAATCTTCCCCAAGGGAAGAGAAGACCTTGCGCACACTGTATCCCTCTGCGAGAAGCTGAAATCTTCCACAAGGGAAGAGAAGACCTTGCGCACACTGAATCCCTCTGCGAGAGGCAGCTCGCAATTCGCCCCAGAGATCCCTCTCTTAAGATCCTTAATCCTTCCCTTGGGTTCAGGGGGACGCCCCTGACCTAGGGCAAGGGACCTCGCCATCGGTATGAATCAAATTCTTAAGAACGCGATTGAAGGAAACGATACTGAAAATAACATCGAGTACAAGGGGTTGAAACAAAGTTGAGACCGGAAGGTATAAATCCCTTTTATTCATAAATACGCCCCGAATATCATCAAGGCAGACAAAGCGGAAAGACGGGAAAACAAAAAACCGGAAATAATAAAGACTTAAACAAGACACTCTAGAAAGCAAACGGGAAGCTAAAGACTCCGACGCAACTAACTCGCCCCAGCTGGGCCGTTTCTCTTCGAGGGGTCGCTGCTTTCGCCTAGCTCAAACTCGTCCCAGAGATCCTTCGCTTTTGCCCTCTTCGGGGGTGAACATCGAGGAGCCAAAGCCATGAACGTCGCCTCCGGATCTAGGAAATCGAAGGGATGGATGCTCTTCGGGAAGCCATTAGCCCTAATTTGGGACAAACACCCTTGGAATCCGAAGTTGAAGTATAGGTTGGCCGCCTCAGATACCTTCTCAACAGGGACAATGTCCTGACTCGTATGGACTTCCCGAGTGCGGCGGATCTCTCTCTCCGAGTGAAGCTCTTGACGGAGCTTGCCAACCTCAAACTGAGCCCTAGTTAACAAGTTTTTCAAGCGGCCTACCTCCTGAGCCTCCTCACTAACCTTCATAGTCATCTCCACGTTGCAGTCCCGAGCTGAGTCGGTCATCCTCTGTTGGATGCGGTACCGTCGGGCTCCCTCGCAGGACAGGGAATACGCCTGAGGACAAAGTCAGACAATTACGAACATACCTACCCGAGGCCGAAGATAGCTGACGTACCTGACTTAAGGCTAGAGCCCACTCCTTCCAAAATTGGCCATCGGGCATCTCCTTAGCAAAGCCCTTCTCCTCAGGGGTGAGGAAATTCAGCATATAGGACAAGGCGGATTCCCCATCCCTTTCCAACAGGAAGTGAGGACGAGGAACAAACCTGGACGTGGGAAGAACTTCGCATGACTCCGCGGATAAAGGAGCTGGAGGGGATGGCTTCACACATTTGGATCGTCCCATCGGGGAGTTGGCGCGTTGTCCCGAACAGCCTCACTGACCGACCGGTGGGTAGAAGGACCTTCGCCAAAATGTCGGCTTCGAGTACCTGGAGCGAGGAAACCCAGGGCGGGGAGTGAATCCCCTCTGTCACTTATCCGAGAGGAGAAATAAGCCAAAAACAAAGAGCGAGTATAGAAAACAGAGGAATCACCGAACCTATGACCCGAGAAGGGAAAGCCGCCTCAAGCGAGGCTCCTGATACCAACCCCTGTACCGAAAACCGACGCTCTCCAATCTGAGCCAAGAATCGCAGTAAGAGGTCGGGAGAGTCATTGGGGACCTGACACTGCTCCTTCCAACGCAGCAGGGAGAACCGACGATCCCGATGCTGAAGTGAAGGGCGTACGAAGAAGAACTTGTTCATCCACCCCTTGGTGGCGGTGAAGTTGTCGTAGAAGATGTCAGTGGAGGGTACAAAAGCCAGTTTGCCCGCATCCCTTTCACATACGCGGAAGAAGCTGATGATCAACTCGGTGGTGATGGGGAAATTGACCCATCTCGCGACCACGGCCAGAGCCAAAAGCAAACTGCACGAGTTCGGAAAGATTTGGCCTGGGGAAATATCTAAGGTCTCACAGAGGTCTAAAAGAAAGGAGGGAATGGGGAACCTAAGGCCCATATCAACTTGATCAGTATAAAAGGTAAGGAAGCCAAAGGGGGGAGCGGAGGCCACTTGCAAAGGGCCAGGCAATAAAACTTCATAGTCAGAGGGGATTCGAGCCTTTTCAAGATACTCCCCGAGGGATAAAGGGCTCAGGGTGGACACTTTGGCCCGATGCCAAGGAAAATTTGCTTTAGCGCGCACTTCCTCCGCCTCAGCGGACCACTTAGCTAGGTTTCGGCGATAATTCTTGTCATCGCCATATCCACTGGAAAGTGGCGTCCTCACCCCAACAGCAGGATCTTGCTGGACGTCCGCGCCGGAAAATGGTTCAGGAGTGCCATCTACGTCGAAAAAGGTTCTCCCAGCCATAGAAGGACCAACAACGTTTTTGCCTTTGGAAGAAGCGGAGAAAGCCATGGGGATACTAAGGGGAGAGGAACACGAAAATACTAATACAGGAAAAATATGGAAGCAAGCGAATGGCAACGAGTAAAAGAAATATATATATATATATATATATAAGCTCCCTAGCGTAAGCGGAAAGTCAGATAATTCGAACTAGAGAGACGTTACTATGAACAACGTTCACATTTTACCCAGTTTGCGAGATTTTCGGACCTAAAAGAGACCAAGGCTTAAATCGGCTGTTCCTAAATTCCCGGGCGACTAGAGAACGAAAAACCTAAAAGTTCGGAGTTAGATTGACCGAGCCTCCACCAGTTCGAGGAAAATGCACTTTACTCGACTCGGGGTAATTTTGATCAGGGTAAGGCCCGAATTCAAGGACACTTGGGATAAGAACAAGAAGCATAAAGAAAGCGCCCGAAGGTCAAACGTACAAATACTATGCCCCGAAGGGCTATGTTCAACGCACTAGAATGAAAATATACATACATATATATATAATAAGGTCTTAGGTCATTACATCGCTTAATATAAAAAGGAACGAAAAGTCTTCACTCAGCCGATCTGGCTTGATCTTCTCTCTCCTCGACGCCCCTCTTCTCTTCGAAGGCTTCCCCAGCTCCACCCTCCGCGACAGGCTCTTCCCCAGCTCCAACTTCGAGAGTATCGTCGACCTCAGCATCCTTGTCAGCATCGCCAAGGTCCTCCTTATCCTCGTCGATCCCCGCCTCCTCGGCCTCGGGCTCCTCATTCACCTCGTCGGTGCGGACAGGAGGAGTCGGCGCCCTAGGAGGAGGCACCTCGACCCTCGGCTCGGGTTGATAACCACCAGGGGGAGCGTGGTGCAAGGCACGGCTGGCATTAAGGAAGCCAAAGGGATGGGAGTCGCGGTCATACCCGTTCACCCGAAGCTGGGAAAGACATCCGTAGAAACCATATCGGAAGTATTGGCGCATTCCCTTCGCGAAGTCCTCCTGGGAGTAGCGGCCCTCAGCAAGCTGAGCTTCAAGGGATCGGCGGACCGCCTCGGCCTCAGCCCTCCTTTCGTCACTTCGCTTTTTCTCGGCCTCAGCCAGTGAAAGTTGTTGCCTCGCCTCCACCAACTGCTGCCTGAGAAACTCTTCCCTACTTTGGCCTTGGGCTCTTTCCGCCTCCATCTTTTTCTCCAAGGTCTCGTAACTCCCGGAGAGGTGAACCCAACGCTTCATAGCGTCGGATACCAGAACGAGGCCCTGCATGGAAGGATGGACTGTTGACGACTAAAACGACGAAAACGCTAAAGCTATCATAACTTACCTGCCCGAAGGCAGCAGAGATGGCGTCCCGAATGTCGGGATTGGAGAAGTCGCGGGAGCACCGTTTGTTTTCCTCGCTGGGGAATTCCTTCAAGAAACTCCAACATTCCCCACTCGGCGTTTCCTCAAAGAAGCGAGGCTGCCGGGCTCGGCCTAAGGCAACAAGACCTCTCGAAGCGGGGAGAAGGAGTGGGGGCAAGGGACGACTTAGATTTCTTGGAAGAGGTCCCGACCGAAGCCGCGGGCCTCTTGCTCCCCGTTTTCTTGGGGCGGGAAGAAGTGGCTGGAGCCTTGCCTTTTCCCTGCTGTCGGGAAGAAGAAACAGGAGGAGTCTGAGAGACGACATGAACCTCATTCTCCTCGTCCGATGAGGCCAGGGCAGCGACAGTGGCAATATCCATTCGGCGGGCTGCAAAACAAAGGAGAAAAAGGATAAGAATATTTATTATTATTATCTTACGATGGTTTTAGGCCTACTAGGGTCAGGGATGGTATATACCTAAATTAGCAGGCGCCTCAGTCGCCTTGGCACTAAACCCGAACAGGAATAGGAGGTCATCTTTTATAAGTTCGGAGGCCCAAAAACGTCTCTTACCAATCTTCGACAGAAAGGACTCAGCCCGATTGGAATCGGAGGGAAGGGGTTTTTCAATGGACAGATCGTCCCCCCAAGAAAAAGGAAGCAGCTGGTTCTCAGGGCTGCCCTCGGGGGAGCGGAGGAAGAAGTATTTGCTCATCCACCCTTTATGGGATGAGGGATGACCCTGAATTAGATCGGGATATCGAGGAGAGGGGGAAAAGAAGAACTTCCCCTCTTCCCTTTTGCTGATCCTCAAGAAGAAATTAATTAGAGGAACAGAGGGAGAATAGCCGAAGTTACTCAAAAGAACGGCTAAGGAAAGAAGGTGGCCAAAAGAATTAGGAGCTAATTGACCGGGGGATATTCCGTAATACCTAAAGACATCTACAAGAAATTGAGGAAGGGGAAACCGAAGCCCCTTGTCTACCTGATCTAAGAAATAGGTCCCGAAGCCCTCGGGGGGGTCACTAGCGACGTCAGTCAGGGATGGTACCCTGACCTCAAATTGGCTAGACATACCCGATTTTTCCCGCAATTGGTCAATTTGGGCCTCAGTGAAGGAAGATACTTTGATTTCGTGCCACCGAAGGAATTCCTCTTCCTCCTCATCCTCCTCCTCATCCTCCTTCTCACCTTTGACCTCCTTCCGCTTTGCGGCTTTTTCCCGAATTGACTCTGTGTTTTTGATCCATTCCCTTACGGCGACACGGTAAGAACTCACGTCGGGGAAATCTTTTTCTAAGGGCGGGGGATCTAAATTTAAAAGGGGACGACCTAGGGGAGCCGCTGGTTCGGGCTGTAGCACTATTTCCCTATTTCCCGAAGTGCCCTCACCCCCAACATTACCTTCGCTAATGGTCCTACCCGAACTACCGCTCTCGGAACTATCCGAAGAGGAACTACCCGAAGAAAAACTACCTGAAGAGCTAACACTATTGTGGGAAGTCATACTGAATGAAGGATAAGGGAGAAGAAAACTTACAAGTCCTAAAAGCCGGAGCGAGAAACAAAGCGAGGTCGGGAGACTCGGGCAGATTTCGAGAACGAGAAAGTGTAAAGAAGAAAATGAAAGCGAAAGGCGGGGATATATATAGGCCCCATACGAAAGATTTGGGCCTTTGGATCCTGGGCGGATCAACGGACCGCGACGGCCCGCATCGATCGTGGGATAAGGCGCCAGAACTCCCGCCCAAACGTCCCATAAGTATCCACCAATAGCGCGCCGACACGTGGCAGTAAGAACGAAACAGTATAATAGCCGAAGAAAACTCTCGCCAAGTTTAAAGGACCTCCAACGAACGCCCGAACTAGCTTACCACCAACTTGAGTATTTTGCCACTACCTGACTACGTCCAAAATTCACATACTCTTTTGGACTAATCGAAGAGGGGACTATTGTTACCCTCGGGTTTTCACCCTAACGTGGCAAAATACCCAGTCCATTCCCGCCATAACTCAATACCCCACCCCGCCTATCGAAAGGTATTATCCAGGTCGGGCTACGTCCAGTTAGGGATAAAAAATCCTAAAGGTCCCGACCTGAGGAGGGGTTCAGTCCAACAGGGAATAATACCAGGACACCCCGACTTGAGGAAGGACCCCTTTCCGGTGGGGATGACGCCCCGACACCCCGACCTGGGGAGACGACCTCGTCCGGCAGGGGACAATGACCCGAAGCCCCAACCTAAGGGAGTCTCCGTCCGGCAGAAGTGATGCTTGGAAACCTTTGGGTCAGAACCATGCCTGAACAAGAAAATGCACAAAGGTCTAAAAGGAGGCCACTCGAGGAAGGAGCCCGAGGAGAGATATCTCACCGCGCCACAACACGGCCCCAACCGCTACCATGCAAGTGGTCATCCGAGATGCGCTATATGCGGAGGAAACCGCCAATACAGGCTGAACGTGGGTGGTAACTGCCCCAGGATGGTTCCACTCTGCTCAATCTTATAAATACCATTAGATGTTATGTGAACGAGGTACGTTTTTCAGATAATCATACCGTTACTCTGCCATTTTTTCTCCACACATCACCTTAAAACGGAACTACCCTCTTGACTAAGGCAAGAGGGCTAACGACCCCTAAAATTCCCTTTGTTCAACAGTTCTCAGCCCAAGCGCACGACGGAGCTCAGGTGGGGAAAAGCCCGTCAGTCCATTCCCGCGGTAGGTTAATTTTCGACGGCATCAGAAGCGCTTTGGAAACTAGACCTCGACCTAGGCTATCGCACGCCAAGTTTCGATCCACGTCGTTAACCCAGGAAACCTATTCCCCGACTGGATGCAGCTTGCTACCGAAGGGCCACCGAATCCACCAAATTCGTCCCTCCACGTGCGAAAGACTTCAACCGCGCTCCTTTGTGCGTTCAACGTGCCCGCAGACACAACACGTCCGAAGACAAGGGTTTTAGGGTAGGGTGATACTAAAGATCGCTCAAAGGGTACAGATTCGCAAATTAAGCTCAACCACAAACTACGAATGAATCGCAAATTTCACTCAAGAACTTTAAGGGATTCTTTTGCTTGTGTGTTCGTTGTGTGTTCCCTTCAAAGTGAAGTGTTCTCTTCTATATAGTCCAATAATCGCTTCTACACTTCACACGGAAAGTTAAGCACCGAATATGCAAGATAAAGCTCAATAATCACGTGCATTAACTCAACCAATCATGCCAAGAATCCCAATTAAGCTCAACGGTCATGCATGATCACTTACCATAAATACCACAGATTAACATTCATTCCACAGTAATCTCATCTATTCGTCAGCATATTACATATATATTCCACTCAGCATATTTTCAACGGTAAGCTCAATCAACTGATTTCTTTCCCAAAATATGATAGCCAATTCGCACAGGGAAAGATTTGATCTACTGAGTATAATGTAGAGCATACTTTCCATGTATGGTGATCTCATCCGATTTCAGCACATTCCATAAATAGACTCAATCAGCATCATACCACATATAAGCCCAATCAATTAATCGCTTTCCATAATATAAATCCTAAGTCGCACAAGGAAAGCAAGATCATGATTCACTGATTTAAGAGTCACATAATATCGCACTCAACGGATATATCATTGATATTCTTTTCTAAAACAGATCAATCACGTTTCAGCTCAATCAGAATATCTTTTCCATATATACAGCATAGTCATTCGTATCTGGGTGATCACATCGATATTATTTCCTAAAATAACTCAATCTCGCAGACATTTTGCATTTCACTTAACATGATATATTTTCCATATATAGCACGCAACGGGATTCCATTCATACGAAAACGTTCATAACCAGGTGATCACATAGATATTCCAGTTCAGCTTAAGATCACACAAATTCGATTTTCTTATTAGTTCAATCACATTTAAGCGCTTAATCGAACATTTTTACATACTTAAGCATCACATAACATGCATATCGAGTTTTCTAATTTGTACCCCCCAATTTACATAATTACTTGGAATAATCAAAACTCTCATAATCATTTGGACCAAAAAGGTCTACAGAAACTAAATGATTTTTACCATGATACCGTACACCAGGTAAATCATGCAACTAAGCAATTTGTTTGTTTGCTTCTTTTCTTCTAATCACGGAGTAAGCCCTTATTGATGATCCATCATTAAATAGCTCATAAAGCTAACGATAACCTGCTATTAGTCAGTAATTGGGTTAATGTTATCATAGCCCATCCTAAGTAGTGTCAAAACTTAACCTGAATAAATGTTCTTATAATTTCTTTCCAATATACAGTTTGCTCCAACCTACCATGAATATGTGCTCTACAACCCGAGTGATACTGACGACCGATCTAGAAAGTACAGGGTGCGTACTTTTGTCCCAAATGGACAAGAGATGGACACTGCCAGAGGAAACCATAAAATGTGTGGGGAGAAGCTAGAAGATATTCAACTATCAAGTCTAGGATCATCGTCGGGTAGTACTTCTCCAGAAGCTTCTATTGCTACTGGCGATGCCTTTGTGTTAGAGACAGTTACATCTCTATCACTCTCGGATACATCAAAAAATACTTCATCCACACCTTATGAGGACCATTCTCTTGTTGACATAGACATGTCAAATTATCCAGCAAACGTGCCTGCAGCTGATGAAGAAGCTGTAATAAGATGAAGGATACGATGTCACTGATCCATCCACTGCAATCATATGGTGCCTTCTCTTTACTTCTATATGCTGTGATTTTCATATGTTAAGAATTGTATATAAATGAGACGTGCATTCATATAGTTATATCATCTTTTTATGCTGAAACTTCTTGTATCAAATCTTGCATTATTGTTGTGGAATCTAGTGTTTTTAATGATTCTAGGTGATTTCGTAACTATGCTTTTAACTTGATGGTTACTTAGTCGAGCCTCACTTACCTATCATTGCTTCATTCTATGCTTTCTAGCAATTGGTGGGCTTTGGGGCAGATGCTGAAAACATGCAAACCATTGCAATCAAAATTTGTATTGCCCAGAACTGTACACTTGTTTGTTTGCGTCCGTTTATTTAGATAACCTAAAATAAGCTAGTAGGATTCTAAAAAGCCCTTTGCTTGAATTATCTCTGTTGTCATTGTGATAAACTTATGCTGAAACCTAGCCACAGGGGGAAGATAAGCCGCTGAGAGCGGAGTATGATGTGATAATTAAGGCTTTTTTTAATAAAATAATGCTAATTAAATTGAAAATTAATAAAGTAGGATTCTTTAGCTCGAAATTAATAAAATAGAGGAAAACACGTTTAATAAACGCGACGTCGCGTCTATTAGCCATGACGGTGACATGGCACGGATTAAGACGGGCCTCTTTTTGCAGAAAACAAGTTTGACCCGTATTTGGCCCAACATTGAAAACCGTCGCGCCTAATGGGCGCGTCGTCGCGTTTATTAAACGCGACGCGTTGTCGCAACTCACGATGGGAAGGTCCATTACGCGTTATCTACAATAACGGACCACCGTCGCGTCTAATGGACGCCTCGTCGCGCCTAATGAACGCGGCATCGCTGCCACTACACGCTATGATTTCCCTTATTTAAGGTGAAGACCGTTGCTGTTATAATTCATAAAAGTTCATACATATTCATTATGGTGTGACGGTCGCCTCACTCACAGGCAAGTGAAACGTGTGCGTCTCATTCATCCATCTCTTTACGAGAGCCGTGATCAAGTGTGGATCTAACTTTTGAGAACCACAACTATAGACGCCGTAAAACGACATCGTATCTAACTTCTCCAGAATACGACCATGCAACCGCACCAGTTACGAAAGCTTACCCCACACAACACTTTCGAAACCCCTAACGATCAAAGGAGTGTCCAGGGCACCATCAGAGTTGGATAGTACATCGTTACAACGATGACTATCCTGGATTATTAACAGTAATCTGACGATCGGACCGTAATATTCGTTCATATTCATCATAAATTAGCGTTAAGTCAATATCATCAAAAATATAAACAAATAAACACAATATTATCGCATTAATTAAATCACGTATCGAAAAATCGAATCAGTCAAGTTGGAAACCCTAATTTAAAATTTGAAATTGACGTATTATATCAATCATATAAGCAACCTGCGATATACATAGCTCATATTATACAAATAACGCAAACTTAAACTCAATAGTTCGACGAAATTTAATGAAACCCAAATCAAAATTTTAACAAATTAGGAGTTTCATACCCAAAAAAAGTTTAATCGACGAGCACGAGGAAGAAGAATGGTGTTGCTTGTTCGCTCTCGGTGTTCGGTGGTCGTTCGGGTTGATCTTGGCCGGATTTGAGAGAAAATCGTGAGGAGAAATGGGAAGGAAGAAAGAGGCGTTGCGGGTTTGTTAAACACGTCGTCACTATTAATGGACGCGACCACTCATTCTTAACAGTGACGCTCGCCTTATTGGGCCAAGAGTTGGCCCAATGAATTTTTTTAGTAACAGGCTCGTTCGAAAAGTTGCGTCGTCGCGTTTATTAGATACGTCGTCGCGGGTATTACATGCGACGCCGCATTCAATAAACGCGGATTTTGTTATTTTTTTACAGTAGAAACCCTATTTTATTAATTTTGGGTTAAAATAGCTTTATTTTAATAAAAAAAAAGCCGATAATTAAATGATATCTCTTCCACTGTACAACCCAAAATTTCAGCCACGTACTAATTTGATTGCTCAAAGATTCGAGCTTTTTTCTGTTCCTCATAATTCCTCTAAACATGACCAACTATTGTCCCTATTACCACAACTATGACATATCCAATGAAAGGCTCTAAATTGCTGGAAGTGGATACCGACGAAGAGTTGTTCCCGGGAAAAGAGGAACCATCACCGTATCCCGTGGTCCCACCTCCCAAAGCTGGATTACTCCCCGTCGAAACCAGTGGAGGGGCACCAAAACTGCGATGGCAACAGCAATCAATTTTTAAGTATCTTTTGACTGTTTCTTTTCCAAAAGATAGACACAGTGGTTGTTGGCGTTGGAGTGTTGGTTGGATTTGTAGTGAACGGAGGCACAATGGTTGTTGGTGTTGGAGTGTTTGTTGGATTTGTAGTGAACGGAGGCACAGTGGTTGTTGGTGTTGGAGTGTTGGTAGTGATTGGAGGCACAGTGGTTTGGAGGTGGTGGTTGGATTTGTAGGGACTGGAGACACAGTGGTTGTTGGTGTTGGATTTGCAGTGACTGGAGGAGACACGGTGGTTGTTGGTGTTGGGGGCCCCATAGAGGTGTAAATGCAAGAGCCAGAACCTGTGCTGCTGGAATGTCGGGTTCAGGATCAGTTTCTGTTGCCATACTGCTGCTACTTGTAATGACTAACAGCCTTCTTCTACTTATTAGTTTGTGTAACTGCGGGCTGAGATATTGTTGATGACTATATCTTGCGTCGATATAATTGCGGGCGGCTGCTGAGAAGCAAGCACAAGCTGTGGCGGCCATTAGTTAATAAAAGAGCGTACGTGATCTATTCTATCTCTGTTATTATTTGAAAATGGATAAGGACGCATGACGACTTCTCTTTGCCAGGAAAAAAAAAAAAAAAAGTTATCTAATCTATTCCCATTTTCTATTTTTCTAATTATTGTAGGTGTAGAATAGCACCTAAACATCTTTATAAATTATGTGACCAATTCTACTCGTTGAAACCAACAGCATCAGATCCAATTTTCCTTAAATATATATATATATATATATATATATATATTATATATATACATATATATGTATTGTATTTGTAAATGCCCCAAATAATGAGACTGAAGCAATCTCTTGTTCAATACAATATAATTCTCGATTTCAACACAAATTATAAGCTTAAAGCTCCTCTACACCGCTTGGTTTGTTGATCATTTCTTACCCGTTGTATTTTTTTTCCTTTTCTTTTTATTATATCAAGCTCAGTTCAGTGCAGATCCTATTGGACATTCACTAAAATATTGTTTGGGCCACGCCGAATCCTAAAGTAAGCGGCCCGAAGTCAAATTACCAATTTCCTTAGGGACAAAGGGAAACTCTCCACCATGATTTTTTGGCTCACATTTTGGGTTCTATGCTCTTCCTCGCCATTTCTCCTTATGTTTCTTATGAAACAATCACTTCGAAAAGTCAAATCAAATCAAATCGGGCCATTTGCGGATGATATGCTTTTGTTTTGTCATGCATCGGCTCAGCACAATCCCTTCAAAAAATGTCGAGATTGCAATTTGCATGCAATTTCGAAGTAGAGATTCTGAGGGTGTCCAGAAAACTGGGTTTCATCATAGGATGCCAAACGTAATATAAAGTAGATATACGGGTAATTCGAATCGATCGGTCACTTGATCAATCCTTTTTTGTTGGTGTTGAGAATATTTGTCCCTCATTGGGAAATTACTGTCACCCGACTCAATATATAAATTAAAGAGTCATTTCCTCCGATCACCAATTGATTTTTGGAAGGAACCCTCAATTCAACATGGTATTAGAGCGGATTTGATTTGCGTGTTATTACGCTTGTTGACTCACCGCCACCCGATTTGATATGTGCACGTGTTAGGCTTTGAAACGTGCCACACGTGAGGGGGCCTGTTGAGAATATTTGTCCCACATCGAGAAATTACCGTCACCGACTCAATATATAACTCAAATAGACATATCCTTCAATCATCGATTAGTTTTAGTAAGGAACCATCTATTTAAACAGTTTGATTGTCACAAATTTGATGTTGTAGCACGAAGAAATGGCATTTTCTCATGATTGTATAGTTTGTGTCTTTCACTGAATATTGATCTGCTTAATGCATGACTGCTTGAGTTGTTCTTTTTTGTCTAGAATTTCATTTTAAACCTCGCTGCAATATAACAATATATATGACCAAATTATTATTTTAGGTCACTAGGTATACATTTTTTGTTTTTGGGTCACTATGTTTGATAATGTCAAATATGTAGGTTACTAAATATGAATGGCTCAAAGGTGATCGTTCTATCTTCCCATATCATAAGGCTGTGTGGAACAGATATTCCATTCCCAAACACTCCTTTCTGGTGTGGCTATTGCTACACAAGAGGCTACTAACAGTGGATAGGCTGATAAAATGGGGCCTGAATATCACAGAGAGACTGTGTAGATTATGTGATGCAGCTGAGGAATCCATCGAGCATATATTTCTAGGATGTGATTTTAGTCAATTGCTGGTCCAAAAAATCAAATCTTGGTTGGGCAGCGTGGAGGCCTTTCAGACATATGGTGAACTCTGTGAATGGATGGGCAGAAGGGGAGGTAAGAAGAATGTACAATATGGCATCATGGTGGCTGTTATATCTTCAATGCTCTACCACTTATGGATAGAAAGGAACAGGAGAAGACATGAACTCGAGGCGAAGGATGCAGACCAGATTTTCCAGGTGATAAGACGCGAGATGAAGTGTAGAATTAAGTCCTTTTGTCGGGTAAAGAATGCACATAGAACAGAAATGTTCTTGCGTGTATGCTCTGATATTAGCTGAGTAGTGATAACTCATAGGAGAATATAGTGTATATAAGGATGAGTTAGTTTGGTTCGTCTGGTTGATTTACGTAGATTGTAGCTAATTTTGGCCCCATTGTGGTAATGAAAAAGTTTCCTTACCAAAAAAAAAAAAAAAAAAAACTATGTATGTCAAAACAAATTCGGGTCACCCTCTCATTTTCGGGTCAGTAAATTTACATGTTTTCGATTTTTGGTCACAATATTTTTATGAATGCGAAAATAGCGACCAAAAACTTAAAACATATATACTTTGTGACCCAAAATTGAAAACACATATACTTAGTGACCCAAAAATGAGAGGGTGACCCGAATTGGTTTTGACATACATAGTTAGTGACCTACTTTTGCAATTATCAAATATAGTGACCAAAAAACGAAAACATATGTAATTAGTGATCTAAAATTTTAATTTGGCCCAAACTCTAAACCCTATACATACAACATTTGAACGACATGGCTTGCATAAACTGAAATGACGTTAACGTAATAATTACATCATCAATGAAGAAGAAATTTTATTGCATTATCTATCCTTTTGGTGAAATTAAATAGGGGCATTTAAAGGTAAGGACCCAAGTTAAGTTTCATTTAGGTTTCAGGACCCTGTCAGAAAATTTTTAGTTTTAAGGACCCGAATCACTTAAGCGTTTTTCAGTACCACTTCATGGACTTGTAGTAACACTTTGTGGGCCTGCAATACCACTTCATGATCCTTCAGTACCATTTCATCGTTCTGCAGTACCACTTCATTGGCTTTGCGAAAGTTTCTCGGCAAAATTTCTTGAGAAAGGTATACATACTTATCGACAAAGTTTCTCGGTCCATTCGACAAAAGAGTTTCTTGGTATCAATTCTCGACACATTGAAAATATCTTTATTTTTTTCACATTCATACGGAAATATTTTTTTTTCGCATCCATATACAGAGAAAATTTTCCGTAACCTTTTTAAACAGAACATCAGTTCAAATTTTTTTTAACTTAATACCGAAATAATTTTCAAACTCAACTCATTATTTGGCACATTATTGAAAAAGTTTCGGTAAAAATTTCGAATGAATGAACATCAATTTAAAATTTTTTGGTACACACCAAAAAGTTTTCAATAATCAAAATTTTCGAACTTCGTGATTTTTTCGTTTATCCAAAAATTTTTCGATATTGAATTTATAAAAGACATCAGTGTTTCATTTGATGATTTGTGTATGTGTGAAAAATCACAGTAGAGCTTGGTTTCTTCTTGTAAAAGTGTATACCATCAATACAAAATATCTGGAATTCGTTCGTGGATGTAGGATTAGTTGTCCGAACCACGTTAAAAGATCTTGTGTCAAATTCTCGATTCTTGTTAATAGGGAGAGAGAGAGAGAGAGAGAGAGAGAGAGAGAGAGAGAGAGAGAGAGAGAGAGAGAGAGAGAGAGAGAGAGAGAGAGATTACCAATGTCTGCCGTAAAGAACACGATCCTTATCGTTACATTCCTCGTAACACTCCTCTTCGCGGTCCTAGCGGAGAACAAGTAGCCCTCTACGTTCAAAGTCCTCCACCTGGTGCTTTGCCTCGCCCCGCTCGTTAGCTTCTTATTCTTCGCCTTCCTTGGCATCAATGGGGGTTTGTTCATCCGGAGATTGATCACATGCAAGATCAGTGTTTACGTTCTCGAGCGGTTCGACGTCATCGGAGTCGGGGGCTGCTTGATAGAGAAGGCAGATCACAAAATCTAATCCACCCTCTCGCCACTCACACTGCGTTCGGCACCCTGGCTATGGTGAGCAAAACCGGATATCCGACCCGAAATTCGGATATCTGGATTTTCAGATATCATAAAATGATATCCCTATCTGGTCCGGTTTTAATAGGATATCCGAAAATCGGATATCTGCCTTATTCGGATATTTAAATCGGATATCCACATCCGGTTTTTTAATTTATTTTTTTATTATTTTTTAAAAATCATTTTTAATTTCTTATCAAAATAAAAAATATATTTTTTCATATAAGAATTTCTACACATACTGAGTTCACACAATATGTAAATTTATGATTCAAAATTACATAATAAATAATACACAGTACCAGAAATCCACTTAAGCATCTCAACATTTTTGTGTTTTTTTTTTCAATTCTCGAACAAAGTTTTTACAGTAATAAAATAATATAAATTAAATTCTAACTTTAGGGATTTTTTTCCTTTTTGGACCTTAATTGTTCGTTTTGGGCTATTTTTTCATTATTTTTAAAATGTAAACCGGATATCCAAATTTTAGACAAACTACTATCCGTAACCGATCCGGTTTATTCTAAAATAAATCGGATCGGATATCCGATTCGGTTTTTAAAACCCGATAGCCCTTTTTCGGGTTTTGAAAACCGGATACCGGATAGGAATCCGATTTTCGAATCTTTTTGCTCACACCTAATGGTCTATATATGATACTTTCTATATATGTGTGTGGGTGCTATAATAAGTAACTATGTTGTTGAACAGGCATGCATTTCCTCGCGTATTTGCGATCCCTTCCTAGTATTTCATCGTTCAATTGGTTAAGATAAATTAAAAAAACGAAATGATTTTGACACTTTTAAATAATATTGCTCTGATAAATATTCCTAATTTTCATATATTTCATTATCCCAAGGCAATCATATGGATACCGAGGTTGGTAAAGTCAATGTTTCATTTGATGATTTGTGTATGTGTGAAAAATCACAGTAGAGCTTGGTTTCTTCTTGTAAAAGTATATACCATCAATATAAATCTGGAATTCGTTCGTGGATGTAGGATTAATTGTCCAAACCACGTTAAAATATCTTGTGTCAAATTCTCGATTCTTGTTAATAGGGAGAGAGCGAGAGAGCGAGAGAGAGAGAGAGAGAGAGAGAGAGAGAGAGAGAGAGAGAGAGAGAGAGAGAGAGAGAGAGAGAGAGAGAGAGAGAGAGAGAGAGATTAATAATGTCTGTCGTAAAGAACACGATCCTTATCGTTACACTCCTCGTAACACTCCTCTTCGCGGTCCTAGCGGAGAACAAGTCGTCCTCTACGCTCAAAGTCCTCCACCTGGTGCTTTGCCTCGCCCCGCTCGTTAGCTTCTTATTCTTCGCCGTCAGGAGGAGCGAGCTCCCAAAAGGCGAGATAGTTGGATGAATGCAAAGGTATCGGCGGCGGCAGCGAGCTGTGCCGGTTGATATTTTTCTTTTCTTTATTCTTTTTTTTTAAATAAAGCTAAAACAAAATAAAATTGAAAAATGAGTCGCTTCCCATCCTCCCATTGGGAGAGAGGGGAGGCAAAGGAACGAAGGAATGTTGGCTGGTAGGGGAGGAACGGTGGTTGGTGGGGACGAGAGGCGACGAAAGAGTTTTAGTTCTAAAGATGATTTTTTGACCGATTTGCTCGAGAGAGAGAGAGAGAGAGAAAGAGTTGCCGACTAAATACTCATTAAATGTCTAATTAAGGTAAATTCATTGATTCTAATGAGACTTTATACTTTTTTGTTCAATTTCCTTAAAAAAGTTTTTAGATTTGACTCCTATCAGATATAAAATATAATTTAAAATATCTAGAAGTTCAATAAGAATATTTAATTAGTATAACATAAACAAACGGTATATAATAAAATTCCATAACCGAAACACATGTGATTGTTGACAACACAAGGAGAGCTTAATGCTTCATAATATTTATTCGGAAATAATAAAATATTTGAACTTAAAATAAATATTGTCCGTTGCAACAAACGAGTTTAGAAATTAGAATCTAAGTGATAATTAAACGAAGGAAGCATGCATTTGCTCGCTTCTCAAAAGAATAAACCAAGCTTCCAATGTTAGGTTACTACTGATCCTTACAATATTATCTCAGGCTCGTGAATGCTGGACTTTATCTCCTTGCGAGGATACACCACGGCCCCATTTCCATACACATCGTCTCCAATAAGAACGCTTTCTCCAAGAATGCTCATGTTCTCTAACCGAGCCCATCGACCGATAGTCGAGTGCGAGCCAATTATACTATTCGTAACGCAAGCATGGTTCTTGATATGCACACCCCGCATAACCGCACACCGAGCCAGGCTCACGCCGGACTCGATCACACAACCTGGACCGATTGCAACGTCAGGCCCAATGAAGCAATCTTCCCCAATCTTAGCAGTTTGGTCCACCAACACGTTCCCGGTGATATACGCCTGAGAGGCCAACATCGAACAAGACTTGTTCCTTAAATATTCCAGGTACAGCCTTAGGCCCGTGATGTAATCTCTTGGTTGCCCAATGTCCATCCAAAACCCAGGTAGCACCATTGCGTACAGTTTCTTCTCTTCCGCAATTTTTGGGAACACCTCTTTCTCCATAGAGGTGGGACGTAATTCAATATGATCAAGAATCGAAGGGTTTACAAGGTACACACCGGCATTGATCTTGTTACCCACGAATAACTTTGGCTTTTCGAGGAACCTCTCCACCTGTCCAGAATATTCTTCCATGACAACAACACCATAATTTGAAGGCTCGTCCACCTGCATCAATATATGAACCAATGTCTTGTAACTAGTTCATAATTGGTCCGTATCGCCCTCACAAATATTAACATTGGACAAGTATCTCTCGCGCTTACCTTGGTTACCATAATAGAAGCATCACCGCCATGGGATTTGTGGAATTCTATCATCTCTTTCAGTGGGTATTCACAGATAACATCACTGTTTAGAACGAAAAAAGGCTCACCGGAATTGTCCATTAGTTTGTCCCTAGCTAAAGCAAGTGGACCGGCTGTCCCAAGAGGCTCATTTTCTTGCGAACATGTAATATTTATCTCGAGCTTTGCCTCGAGACATTTCAAGAAATTCAATAGCTTCAACTTCATCTGACAAAAAAAAGCTTCATTTGCAGTTATAGCACAATTACACTTGTAAAAACAGAGAACCCAATTAGCAGCTTACCTCCAACTCATTACTGATAGCCAGTACTACTTCAGTGACTCCATTAGACTTGAGGGCTTCTATCTGATCCAATGTGAGATAGTATCATCATCATGCATATTCAAAGTCATACAAATTGCTCAATATCTAGAGGCAATGTAAAGGATTTTACATGAGATATACGTATAAGATTAGTGTAACAACACAGACGATCAAGTACCAAAACTTATCACCATCAACCATTTAAAGGCCATAAATTCAAACTGTAAAATGTATAAACACAGATAAATAAACTAGATAAGATTAGTGTAACAACACAGACGATCAAGTACCAAAACTTTATCACCATCAACCATTTAAAGGCCATCAATTCAAGCTGTAAAATGTATAAACACAGATAAATAAACTAGACCAATCTCGGTAAAATTCAATTCGCACAAGTCTACTGCAAAGTACATATATAGTTCAAGTGTAGAAAGTTGGAACAAGAATGAAGTACGATACCTGATGCTCAATCATGGGCTTATTCGCAAATTCCACAAGTGACTTCGGCAAACCCTCAGTCAATGGTTTCAATCTAGTACCCTTTCCTCCAACAAGAATCAGTGCCTTCATCTTTCCTTCTTATGCTTTAAAACAACTAGAAAAGAAAAAGTATTAAGTACCTTTACAACACAATTCAATCATGCAAAAGAAGTATGGATAATGATACTGATATAAGAAGTATGGATGATATAGTTCCAAATTGCATATTGCACGTTATCACTATTGGACTGCACAAATATGAATGAGGGTGGTTCAGTCCAGTTTTCTAATTTTACGGTTTCAGTTTTTCATGTTCTCGATTTCATAGATACTTATTCCGATACCCGAACCATTTAAATTTGGTTCGATTTGATTTTTCACATTATCGTCTGGTGTTTTCGCTTCGGTGTTTTCGGGTAAAGACTTTAATTCGATATAGGAAAATTATAGTTATGTATGAAGGTGTAACGAAGATGTTAAAGATAAAGGAGACCAAATAGCAACTGAAGAACAATATACACTCCAAACTAAAAAATAAGTATCGTGGCAGCGAATTAGGAGCTTGAACTCATACATTAAGCTCTCAAACATACAAACAAATAGCCCTCGATCTTTAAGCTCACAATCATACCAGACAAGCAGACCAACATCGGCTCTACGAACAAAAAGATAATGCAACATACGTGAGCAAAGAACAGCCAAACAAAACGAACAACATAGAAACACAAGACTATGTATGTACAGCGAATGATAAACAAAACAGGCTTCTCTTTGAAATGTACAGCGACTGAGAAAAATGCAGAAAAGGAACAACCAAATAGTAGAGCAGAGAAAGAAAAAGCGAGCAACATAGAAATTTCAACGATATTACTGGGAATTTACTGGGAATTTCATACAAGACGCAATCATATTATTGGGAATTTCAATCCAATAAACTAATAAAAAAAGACAGAAGAATAATAACAAAATGAGCAAATCAACGATGGTAAGTAACTCGGATTTCTTACCTTTTGATTTGGGGACGCATCTATCTGGGACCCGATTATGAAGAACGAACTACGTAAGCAAGAAAAATTAGGGATTTCGAAACAACTATGGTTGGCTATGGAGATCTTTTACCAAAATTAGTTTTTTTTACTCATAATTGCAAAACTAAAGTTAAAATAAAAATAATACAGAAATATGTAAAAACGTGGGCGGCTTTTTTCTGACCGATCAAAACAAAGGTCGCCACTCGCCTAATGACTGCAGCGGCCGCTTTCTGTATGCCTAATAACTGATTAAAAAAGAAAACTACATGTTTAATGCTGTAAAATTGGTTAACCGTTGACCTAACATAATGGTTTTTTATCAAATATAACGTTTTTTTTTAAAAAAAATTCAAAAATACTGTTGAATTTAAAATCATATCAAAATGAGGTTAGCGCGCCACTGCGAATGGCGCGTCTTTTCTCATGTCAAGCGCGCCACCTTACCGTTGAAGGAAAGTGCCACTCGCAGTGGCGTGGTTATCCCGTTTTTTTTTTTTTTTTTTTTTCATTTTTTTAATTTTAATGTATATTTAATAATTATATCAAATGGTTTTTTTTTAATTTATAAAATATTTATTTATTGTTCAAGTTAAATATAACTTTTCGTTTGTCAAATTTTAATTGTATTTTTTTAAAATATTCAATTAAATATTTTATTTTTAAGTTAGTTATAAATTTTTTTTAATTTATCATTAATGAAAAATAAATATTAAATAATAAAAATTAATTTAAATCAAACATTAAATAAAATTAAAAAAATAAAAATTAAAGCATAAAATAATATGAATAAATAGTGATAATGAATTGTTGTATTAGATGTCAATCTTAAAATTAAAAAAAATTAGAGTCATCTGGTGTCTGTATGTTGTCCACTTCTTTGTCTGGACAGCCTTTCAGACCTATCCATCTCGTTGGGGATCCGAGTCGTTCGGTTCCTCCCAACTTGTCTTCGATTTCGATATTGCGGATTATGTAGCAGTACAAAATCCGCATCTTCCCAATACATCTCGTCTTTCAACGGGAAGAAACGACCTGCATACGTCCTCATGTAAGCACCGACATCATAGTATGTGGCTACGTACTGTGTACTATTAACTCAGAAGCTCCGGCAAGCTGCTTGTGCATGCAAACATGCTATGTTATACATACTCCACTTTCAGCACGAGCACTGCAAATCATTCAGTACGACCACATACGTACGATGTCCACTTCTACTTACATATGCGGTATAGACTTCTGCGGATCTCGTCGTAAAATCGAACTGTCTCACACGGAGGTACCTCGACTCCTCGTTCCACCGGCGATTCATGTTCGTAGCGTATTGCGACCAGGCAGTTTCAGGACTCTCCATTGCGTGGCGGGCGTCCCTAGACCTGTCGAAAAAATACACAATCGTATGATGCAAAGTAAATTCGACAATTGGAGTGGGTGGAAGACATCGAGTGCCCTTCAACACTCCGTTCAATGCCTCCGATATGTTTGTAGTCATCGAACCACAGCGACGACCGTCGTCCAGCCACTTCCAAGCATCCTTATTGATGCCCTCAATTTTGTACATAATTTTTCTGAACTTTACTTCGGTATGCGCCGTTCCCGCTCGGTGGCATAAGTCCTTCAACTGCTGGCTCTTAAACCTCTTGTAGAAGTTTGATTTTACGTGCCTAAGACAATATCGGTGGACTCCACGAAAGGCATTCCTGGCAACCAGATTGTTGACAGCGAACATAATTCCTTGATGACGATCGGAAATCAAACACACATCTTCATTTCCAAAGACGTGATTAATTAGCAACCGCAGAAACCATTGCCAAGACTCACTGATCTCTTCATCTACGATCGAGAAGGCAAGTGGAAACACATTCTGGTTGGCGTCGATGCTTGCAGCTATCACATTTTGTAATTGTATTTCGTGTAGAGATGGGTTCCATCCCCACAAACTACCCTTCGATAATGTTGAAATCCAGTGATGCAAGCTCTGAAGCTCCAGAATACATACTCTAACACGTTCAGATTATTTTTGGTGATGTGTTTCCACTTGACGATTGTCTCGGAATTTTGTGCATGCGGCGCTTTCATGAATTTTGGCAATTTCTGCACTGAGTTCTCCCACGTGCGGTATAGGAACCTCATGGCACGCTTCAATTCCCTCCACGCTTGAAGATAGGTTATCTTATTGCCGTATTTATCTTTGATCCTCTGGACGACATCCTTCAGTAGATACTGAGGATTCACTCGAACCACGGAGACCAGCATCTCAGCAATAACTGTTAGACTTATGTTTCGATGGTTGTCCAATAGTTCGTCCCTTAAGCACGTGTGCTCCCTAGGATACCTCGTTATCATCCAGTAGTCTCTCCTTTTTTTATAAACGCGCCTACTCTCCAGGCACAGGACGTGCTGTGACGGCATGTGACGTGCCACAAAGTGCGGTTGCTTTCCACGACACGATATTCTCTCCTTGCATGCTTCAGAGAGTAATCGTTTACGGCGCTTTTCAGATGTGCTTTAGTTTGAAAAATCATTTTGGGTTCAGGATGACCTTCGTCCTCGTCTTAGAAAGCACCAAGTCCTTCGTAGTCATCGTGGTCGGTCTGTGGAGGCATCTCGTATGTCGTGTAGAAAGGCACAACGGGACTTAAATTTCCGTGAGATAGTTGCGGATTTATTTCAGGGTGGACATACGGTTATTCATCATCGCCATCGTCGTCAGCTTCGTCCTCATCTTCGTCGGTTGGATCCGGGTATTCTTCTAATCCCCGGCCAACATCATCCGGCTCAGAGTCGCTCGCTTCTGATTCGTTCTCCGACTGGATGGGATCGTCGTTTTGGTTCGACGGTCCAGCAGTACGAGGCCAACCCACTGGATTTGAGGGGCCAGCCTCCTCGATATGTTGTCGACAACCTGAATCGTAGTAAGACGACGATTTATATCACTGTGGTTGGTACGTTGACGGTTGATTAAGATCGTACCAATTCTGAGGATGCTCGACCGATTCGACAAACAGGTGCAGACAATTGTTACTCGAATTCGGGTAAAAAAAAACTGGATGTCTTGGTCGGTGTTGATCTGTAGGACGCTATAAACGACGTTGGAAAATCGTTCGTATTCATTTTGGGCGTATATGTTCAATGTATAAATATTCTCGTCGACGGACAATGTATCGTATAAAATAGATAGTAATTGTTGGGGGAGTGTCTAACAGAATAGTCTTCTATAAGCAACTGGATTAATACTATAGGAAATAGTATCGCCTTGTTGCATTATGTCGCTTCCATAATATATAATGACCTGGATGGTAGAAAAATCCATTTTATTATAAACTGGAATATTTATAACGCGTAAATGACAAAATATATAGAGTGAATATTTATAAACTGAATGTGGAGAGAATGAATTATACGTTCGATCGATCTAGATCGATCGAAATCGCTTAATGTTAAAAATTTTAACGAGTATCAAACTTTGTAAATCAAATGTTTGTTTTGAACGCAGAGAATTTAAGTGGTTCAGATTCAATGGTTGAATCCTACATCCACGGTGAATGTGTTTCTTGTTTATTGATCGATCAGAATTACAGTACAAGTGATGTACAGTGATGACTTATATATGAAAACGAAAACAGATCAAAGAAAACTCCCGCCAATTCTCTCTAAGTCTCATAGCAGCCTTAACCTTCGATAAACCATAAGCTGCAGTTGCTAACAGCAACTTAGTAAGTGAGCAACACCTTTTCTGAAAGAGTCGCCAACGAGTTTATTCTTTTAAAATGCGAGTTCTTCCCGCGAGTTCCAACTTCAACTATCATCTCAGAATTTTAACTGAACAAAATCTTCTGATCTGAGAAACTCATTTCTTTTGCTCTATTCTTCAGTAGCCCCCCGCAAGATGGACTGTATAGGTTCAATACAGATATCTTGACTAGGAAACGTTGCAATAGAGGCCCGGTAAGCGGTTTAGTGAAGACATCCGCGAGCTGATGTTCTGACCGCACGGGAATTAACTTAATCGAGCCATTGGTAACATGATGTCTGATGAAATGACAGTCCACCTCTATGTGTTTAGAGCGTTCGTGGAACTTGGGATTGGAAGCGAGCTTTAAGGCGGATTGATTATCACAATAAACGACTGGCGGGTGCTCTAAAGACACGCCCAGTTCTGTCAATAAGTAGCTGATCCAAAGTATCTCGGCTACAGGAGAACCTAATGCCCTGTACTCAGCTTCCGTTGAAGACCTAGACACGGCGACTTGTTTCTTGGCTTTCCAAGTGATAATAGAGTCGCCTAAGAATGTGCAAAATCCCGTAACAGATCGGCGAGTATCCTGACAGCCCCCCAGTCGGCATCAAAGAAGCCTTTTAGAGTAAGATCTGAGGATTTGCTGAGGAAAATGCCTTGTCCAGGGGATGCCTTGAGGTAGCGGAGTAGATGATGTGCAGCCATTAGATGTGTTGTCCGTGGGGCGGAGATGAATTGACTAAGCCTGTGAAATGCAAAGGCTATATCCGGCCGGGTAAATGTCAAGTAGAGCAATCGACCAATTAACCTCCTATACTTGAATGGGTCAGGTAACAGATCTCCATCTGATGCTATAAGCTTATCACTGGGGCTCATCGGTGTGGATAGAGGCTTGGAATCAAGGTAGCCCGTGTCTTCCAACAGCTGAAGTGTATACTGTTTTTGGGCCAGGTAGATACCAGCTGAGCTACGAGCTACTTCGACGCCAAGAAAGTACTTGAGGTCACCTAGATCCTTAACCTTAAAACAAGAGTTGAGTGATGTCTTGACTTGCTCGATTGCTGCCATGGAAGGGCTAGCGAGAATTATGTCATCAACATACACCAGAAGGATGACTAGATCATCGCTCTTACCTCTGGTAAACAGAGTGTGATATGAATTTGTCTGGGAAAAGCCAAACTTTTTGACAGCTTCAGTGAATCTCTTATTCCACTGCCGGGAAGCTTGCTTCAAGCCATATACAGATTTATGAAGTCGACAAACTGTCTTATGTGGTCCTGACCTGGCATGATTAGGGTAGAATCCCTGGGGTAACTCCATGTAAACCTCTTCGAGCAGATCCCCGTGCACGAAAGCATTGCTCACATCGAGTTGCACAAGGTTCCATCCGAGCTTGGCAGCAAAGCCGAGAACAATCTTGATGGTGTTTGGCTTGGCAACGGGGGCAAAAGTATCAATATAATCAACGCCCTCTCTTTGGTCGTAACCTTTGGCAACTAGTCTTGCCTTGTGTTTAACAATCTCACCATCTGAGTTTAATTTCAGCTTAAAAACCCAACGGCTGCCAATAGCCTTTTTCCCAGATGGTAATGTGATCAGTGACCAAGTTTGATTTTCCTCTAATGCTCTGAATTCTTCTTGCATAGCTTCTTGCCATTTTGCACTCCTCACTGCCTGAGCATACGTCTTTGGTTCTGTCATTTCAGAAATTCCATTCATGAAATATTGGTGTTTTCTGGAAAAGTTCGGGTAAGACAGAACCTGAGAAATTGGATACAGAATCTTTCCAGTGGTGATCTCATTGCAATGATAATCTTGCAGGTAGGCTGGTCCTTTAAACTGCCTTGTAGACCTCCTTAGTTGTTGCGGTGGTGGCTCTATGTTGTCAGTGTTATCTGGGCTCAGATTGCCCTGTTCTGACCCAGTGTCTACGCTATGTGGTGATAAAACATGTACTTCAGTGTGTGAGGCTGCATCCTGATCAGGCTGTCCTGACATGAGTGGTGCATGGTCTGATAATGAACCAGGGTCCTCACCTTCTAAAGCTGAGTCATAGGGGCGAGGCAGAACTTTATCTGAGAATGGATCAGGTGAGCTTGGTGCAGATTGCCTTGCTTTGAAAGGAAATTCATCGTCTTTAAATCTAACATCCCTTGAAACAAATACCTCCATGGTCTTTAAGTCCATAAGCTTGTATCCCTTCATGCCATTGGGATAACCAATAAGAACACACTCCCGTGCTCAGGGGTCGAATTTTCTTCTACCTGCAGCTAGAGTTGAAGAAAAACAGAGGCAGCCAAAAGCTCTGAGAGAGCTATAATCCATTGGCCTTTGGTATAGGATGTCATATGGACTTTTATTGTCCATTTGCACAGAGGGCAATCTATTAATGAGGAAAGTGGTTGTCATTACACACTCAGTCCAAAATCGGATAGGCAGACCTGACTGAAAAAGCAGTGATCGAGACACATTCAACAAATGTTGGTGTTTACGTTCTACCACCGAATTTTGCTGAGGTGTTTGGACACATGAGTGATGGTGAATGATTCCTCTATCCCTAAATAATCCTACCAAGTTAAATCCCTAGCATTATCCGTTCTAATGACCTTAACTTTAGTTTTGAAATGAGTTTCTACCATAGCAAGGAAAAATGTCATTACACATAGAACCTCATATTTATGCTTTAGCAGAAAAACCTAGGTGAACCGCGAATGATCATCAACAATAGTGATAAAGTATTGGTGACCTTGATAAGAGGGATGATGGAAAGGTCCCCACACATCACAATGCACTAAATCAAACGAGGTACAAGCTACTTTTCAGTCAACAGGAAAACTGAGCTTTTTCTGTTTTGAAATTGGGCAAATCTTACAATAGGTCTGTTTTGTTCCCTTATCATGATCTAAGGACTTTCTAAGTATGTCTAGAACGTTATCAGATGGGTGACCCAGCCTAGCATGCCACAGGTCTAAAGATACAGTCAGATTATTCAAAGACACTGTTTTATTAGAATTCAATGCTGAACTGGTAGGAGCTGCCTCAAGAATATAGAGTCCATCACTGAGTCTACCATTGCCAATCACTCTGCGGGTATGATCCTGTATCATGAAACTATTAGATCCAAAAGTACAGCTGTAGCTGTGCATATTAGTCAAGTAGCTCACAGACATTAAGTTAAAAAGGAACTGAGGTACATACAAAACCTCAGTTAAGATTATGTGATCATTTATCATACATGACCCTGCTTTGTTTACTTTTATTATTGAATTGTCTGGCAAGACAATCCTTGATTCTGGGATTTCATGTACTTCTGAGAGCTGATTCCTATCCCCACACACGTGCCTTGTGGCACCAGTGTCTAACACCCGAAACCTGTCCATAGTAAGCTTAGGCAGATTAAATGATAAGCACATACCCTCAACCTTCTCATTTGTTTGTGAATTCTCTAGGTTGTCTGATGATTGCTTGCCCTGTGATTGGTTGAACAAAGTCCTGAGACTTTGGAGCTGGAAAGGTGTCATTTGTACCTGCACCAGACCATCCTTGGAAGAATTACTTGCTGGATTCAGCTGTCCTCCTCTACTGCTTTGGTCCACCAATAGCTGGTTCAGTCTGGCAGTTCTGCTTTTCTGGGCTTGTCTGAATCCCGGGGGATAGCCGTGTACCTGGTAATAGGTCTCGATTGTGTGACCCCTCTTATTACAGTGAGTGCACATTGGTCTGCCAAGATCCCTTTTCTGCACAGAGCTTCCCTTTCTTACTGCTTCTTTGTCACTTCTGGCTGTCATCATGTCCATGGTAGTGATCTGGTCCTTATTTCTTGTGGCCACTGCAGTTAGCATGGACCTCTGTTTTTCTTCTTGGAGGATAAGGGAGAAGACTTTGTTGATGGAAGGCAAGGGATCTATAAGCAGTATCTGGCCTCTTATCTGTGAATACGAGTCATTTAGACCCATTAGAAAGGTGAGCACGTACTCTTCATCAAGATGCACCTTGAACACTTTGACACCTCCACAAGTACGCTGCAGAGTGGTCTGTAATTTCCCAACTCGTCCCATAAAGCCTTCAGCTTAGTGAAATAGGCAGCTATACCATCACAACCCTGAGTCAAGTTCATCAACTCCTTTTTCAGCTGAAAAAATCTCGGTTTATTGGTTTGCCCGAACCTTTCTTCAAGATCAACCCATACTTCTCTAGCAGTTGAGCTGTATAATATACTTGCAGAAATTTCCTTGGACACAGAATTGATAATCCACGATATCACCACATTATTATTCCTTTTCCAAGCACTTACTTGGTTTTGCGGTGTGACTGAATTCTGAGCATCAATTGTAGGAGGCAGCAAATCCCCACTAACGAAGCCCTCTTTGTTCCTTTCTATGAGCGCTATCATCATTGCGCGGCTCCATGTTGGATAGTTGTCTCCATTCAAAGACTCATGGACTAGAATTTGCCCGGAATTGTCATTATTGTTAAGAAAATAGGGATCACTTATCAACACTGTTGAGCTAGAATTAACCACAGCTGCTGAAGTCAACATTGATGAATTGATTAGGCGCCTGAATCTGCGTGCTCTCTGCCGATCGTGATCAAGATGCTATCTATGAATCTTGGAATGAAAAGTTTGCAGCGATCAAAAGAATCGCTCTAATACCATATCAAACTTTGTAAATCAAATGTTCGTTTTGAACGCAGAGAATTTACGTGGTTCAGATTCAATGGTTGAATCCTACATCCACGGTGAATGTGTTTCTTGTTTATTGATCGATCAGAATTACAGTACAAGTGATGTACTGTGATGACTTATATATGAAAACGAAAACAGATCAAAGAAATCTCCCGCCAATTCTCTCTAAGTCTCATAGCAGCCTTAACCTTCGATAAACCATAAGCTGCAGTTGCTAACAGCAACTTAGTAAGTGAGCAACGCCTTTTCTGAAAGAGTCGCCAACGCGTTTATTCTTTTAAAATGCGAGTTCTTCCCGCGAGTTCCAACTTCAACTATCAGCTCATAATTTTAACTGAACAAGATCTTCTGATTTGAGCAACTCATTTCTTTTGCTCTATTCTTCACTAACGAGTAACAAGTGCCCGGTCGGCCACCGAAAGAGCACGACACTCTGAGTGGCGCGTATTTATTTGAGCGCGCCACTCGGAGTGGCGCTGTCTAGTCATCCTGGTTGCCACCGACAGAGCGCGCCACTCTTAGTGACGCGTGTCTCTTTAAACGCGCCATTTAGAGTGGACGGTAGACGTGTTCAGACGGTTCAAAAAACCGTAACCGAACCGTAACCGAACCGGCGGTCAACGGTTCGGTTAACCGTAGTCAACGGTTACGGTTCAAACCGTAACCGAACCGTGATTTGACACGGTTCGGTTACGGTTATAGAATTCTCTAACCGTGAACCGCCGGTTATAACCGGCGGTTCAAACCGTCGGTTATAACCGGCGGTTTTCCATAAAATAAGGAATTAGACTGAGCTTATATTGGGCTGAACTTGAGTTTTGGATGATTAATTATTTTTCCCGACGGTTGGGCGTTACCTTATTTCTCTTATTTATTCTCACTCATCGGTCATCAAGTTATTCTCACTCACATTTTCTTTTTATTTTTCAGTTTTTCCTTTCTTCTAATTGACTCTCAACTGTCATGTTATTGTTATCATTTTTATTCGTTCCTTTTTATTTTTTTCATGCTATAGTTCTATAAATATGTGGAGAATTTGTATAGATTTTACACAAAATTTTTTGCTCTCAATTCTCAAGTTAAAAGCAAACACATTATCGAATTTCTGTAAGCAATTTGCATCTTTCTCAAAATATCAGTAAGTGTTGCTAATATTATTATTAAACGAAGACTAAGCGATTGTATTTTTTTCTTACAAAATCTAAGGCGTAATTGTGTTTTTTTTTTAGATGGATTGAAATTTTCGACATTATTAAATAAAATTAATTTTCTTAATTTACTTAAGTGATTATTCTTTGTTTTTTTAAATAAAATAAAAAAATTTAATTAAAACCGTAAACCGGCGGTTCAAACCGTAACCGTAACCGGCGATTACGGTTACAAACCGTAACCGTAACCACGGTTACCGCGGTTCGGTTACGGTTTGAGATTTTCACTAACCGTAAACCGGCGGTTATAACCGTGAACCATAACCGTGAACCGTTTGAACACGTCTAGTGGACGGTCTAGTCATCTAGTCGAACTGGACTAATTATCACGAGATTCTTTGAGCGCGCCACTCCTAATGGCGCATTCCTCTTAAAACACGCCACACGGAGTGGCGCGGTCAAGTCATTCTGTCGGTCACAATCACATGAGTCAAGATTCTTTAAGCGCGCCACTCGGAATTGCGCACTTATATTTAAACGCGCCACTCCAAACGGCACGCTCCGATATTTTTCTTATAATATTATATAATGTATTATTTTTTGTTTTTAATATATAACTATTTCTATATTTTTTAATATTTATTAAAAAATAAGATTAAAATAATTTTATTAAATTCAACAAATAATTAATTAAACAAAGATTAATTATAGGTAACACTACAATTAATGACCCCGCTGATCATCCGAAAAATATAAGTGGCTCCCGGTATGGCACCGTCGCGCCCTCGGGTTTCTTTGGGTACGTCGCGAGATAGCATTGCTCGGGCCTGCTTCGTAGCCGGCGGGGACTGTGGCTCATAGCCAAATGGAATACGCGATACATAACTGTACCCCGACGAGGCGTCCATGAACCCCGTATCCAGACCATCCTGAGGATGCGCGATCGGCGTTAACCAGGTAGTCTCCGCGCCGAGGGGCTGCGAAATGTAGCATCCGGATGCAGGATCTTGCGCAGAGGCACCAATGTTTTCTCGACCACGACAAACATTCCGAGAGCAACTCCGCTCCCGTCTGCTTGACGATGGGCCCTCTGATGGTACGTGATCCTCGCACATTCCCCGTGCTCGGTCGATGGTTACCCGACGAGTTCTTTCCGCGATACTAGCTATTCCGCAGCATCAGGGTAACTCTCGGGAAATTATCATCTGCATTCCCTCGTTCTGTGTGAAAAAAGAATTTATAATAAAAAACAATATTATTATATATTAATAATAAAAATAATAACAAGGATTCTTATAAATTAACAACAAAATATTAATTACAACGTAATGTCAAGCCACCCAATCGCCCATCTGCAGACCCTGATCAACCGCGTAGGTCCTGGGTGATATGAAGCGCCAGGTGACCGTCTGGAACCGCTGTTGGTACCCGTCGACGCTCCGTCTCCAATCGGCTCCACTTCGACGACGGTATCGTCCCTTGCGTTTCATCGTTCCACCAAATCCGCATGATACGTCACCCAACTAAAGTTTGTGCAACCTCTCCGGTCGGTAGTATCGTGCAATCTCGAGTTGTTACCCGATGACGGACCGGGTATATCTTGTACGGCACGAAACTACCGTAGAACCCGATCCGGATAGTACCACTCGATGATATTAAAGCAAATTAGCGGGCAACATGACATACACGTCGCTGGTCTACATTCGTCGGGAAGATTCGCGATCTTGGGCAATCAGTCGTCATACGGATACCAAACGAATTGGCTTGGGTTCAAATTGTCCAGAACCTCAAGTATGTGACAGACGTTCGCCCGAGACGTCCTCGTGAAGGACAACGCCGATCTCCATCTGTAAGAATCACACAACGAAACACATTTAAATTTTTTTCAAAAATTCTTTCTACGAAATTGCTTTAAACAATAATTACCTTGCGGCGTGCGGCGACATCGACAATCTGATATTTCCCTCGTGGAACGTGTCGTTCATGTGTGCAGGCCCGCGAAGTACAGGTGTAAGTGGCGTGACGTGCATCCAAGTCTAGACCTAAAAAATTAAATTAGTAAGTATTGAACCTCAATTTCCGTATAATATATGCAGTATAGATTTTAACAAGAATATTTTACGTGTAACAATCGCAGCGCCCCTCCGTGTTCTGTACGAAGCCCTGGCACGCGGTGCACAGCTCCCTCTACAGATTACACAGGACCGCACTTCCCCAGCTATAAGTGCCGAAATCGTCGATCCGCTCTAGAAACTGAATGTAATTCAAGTTCACCCGATTTTCGGATGTGTCCGGGAACATGACACATCCGACTAGTAAGAGCGCTACTCCTCGGGCTTATTGTTCGACTTCCTCCTCGTACTGAAGTTGCCGATTGGATGTTGCGAGATCCACTCCGACAGCGGTTTAATTTCATGTTCGCCGGAGTATCGAAGTCCTACGTCGTCGAAAGAAATTCGGTCATCTCGTAGCAATACTGCCCGCATTCCCCGAGGGATCTGCCGGAAGCAAGACCGGTCAACCATCGCGGTGATTAGATGGCCGTCCACCTTCTGGGCTTTACAGTTTTAGACGCCGTAAAAGCCCAAACGATCCAACTTCTGGAGGACTCATCCATGAAGTTGGATCGCACTTGCCGACGTACCCCAGACGAGGCTCTCAGGACCCCTCTTTCGGAGGGTCACATCTAACCTATTCTCGTCGCGGATGACGTATGACGAGTGGTGCGTCTTTGTTGCTTCAACATCGACGCATCCTTTGGCCCATAAAGTGCTGCTCTGCTCATCCATTCTACAAAATATTAAATAAATTCAACTTATTAGAGCAAATAATATAATTAAAATATAAAATTTACAAAATTTTAATAACAAAATATATCAAAAAATTCAATGTTTTTTTACTAATAATAAAATATAAACACTAAAAATATTATTAAAAAATTTAAATTTGACTTTAACGATGTCGGTGACGGCCGCCATGGACGCAAGCACTAGATCCGGCGTCTGCCAATGACCCGAGCCACTGCCGCGGCCACCGGCGGACGTGGTGGCCGGTATTTCCGGCGACGGCCGCAAACCACCGGCGTACGGCACGACCCACCGGCAACGACCAAAAAAATCGACGTTGCGGCCGTTGTGGACATCTACCACCCGGCAACCTGAAAAAATGGCTCCCGCTGCCACTGCCGGACGGTAACAGCCGCCAACCGACCACAACTTCTTCCGGCCGCCGCAAACGACGAACCACCGTTCATTACAGCACATACTCGGAAGGCGCGGCCGCAGACTCCCAAAACCAGATCCGGACTCCCACCGACACGCCGCCACTTGTCGCGGCGGCCGCGAGGCCCCTCCGATTATCGTCGAGGCCAGCAAGGAAGCCGCAGCCAAGGGCGAACACCATAACGATGCCAACACGGCCAATTACACCAGATCCGGCGTGGTGCCGCAGCGGCGTTTTCCGGGCGAAATTTAAAAAAAAATTCGGATAATTAAAAACTATATATATATTTCTTACCTCAAATTAACTGATGATTTCGACTGAAAAATCGAAAATATCAACGAAATCTTTGTGAAAAATCGCCTGGATTGATGGTGTTGAGGAAGAGGAAGAAGAAATGAGTGAGATGAGGAAGGAAGGAAGAAGAAGAGGGATAGGGTTCGCGAAGAGCGCGCCGGTCCGAGTGGTGCGTTCTGCATTATGTTATGAATGATAGAGCCACTCTGAGTGGCGCGCTATGAGGAATTGAATGATAGCGCCACCCTGAGTGGCGCGCTCTTCGCGAGAGTTTGAACCCGCCACTCCGAGTAGCGCGCTCACCTATTTTTGATATGATTTTCAGCATTATTTTTGAAAGTTTTTTTTTTTTAAAATATAGTATATTTGATAAAAAAAACTCATTATTTGAAGTACCTAACAACCCATACATTTTGTTACTGTACTAATTTTTTTATATTTATTGTACTAGTATATCATTGTATCAAGTTATCATTGTATTAAGTTACTTATATATTTATACTAAGAATTCAAACGGTATTTAAAAAAATATAAATTCACATGTTGTACCGATAATAACATATATTATGTACCATTTATAGTGTTTATATTATATTAATTGAATATTTTTGTTGTAACTTGTCGATATAATTGTGATGTGGAGATTTCAAACTATATTTTATATCTGGGAAGAGTCACGATCTATTGTAAAGTTTTTATGTCGAAATAGCTATAATTGTTGGTCGTTTATGACCTTTGTTCGCTTCGGATGGTGATGTTTTCGGAGATGCTTTAGGTATATTTAGCCGTTGTATTTTTTATTTGAAATTTAAGCTATCGAGTTCAAAAAAATAAAATAAAATAAAATAAAATTCTAATTACTACTTATTTAAACTAAATGAAAAGATTGGTTTTTATTTATTTTTTAAAAAAAATCTGGCGGGCCTCTACTTCCTACGCCTACCACGGCCCGTCAGCGGCCCATTTTGACAGTACTCTACTGGCCCGTTTGGTTACAAGCTCCAAATGAAAGCCCAAGTTGTATTATAATCAATATAACCCGTCATATTTTATCTCACCACTTTTATCCATATTATTTATACAGAGGCTTGCAAATTGTTTAATGGGCTTTTCATTAATGACGGGCTGAACATAAAAAACACAAACAACATATAATGGGTCATTATTAATATTATCTGGCATAATCTAGGATACCAAACAGACCGTACAAGTTGGGAATCCCTTGCGAACAGGTGCGCTCGATTAGTCTACAGTCTCCACCTCATCTTCGTTTACTTCGTTATTCACAAATAATTGAAGGGCATTCACGTTGGTTCAAATGCGTTTTGACATCTTCATACTGACATCGTTTGCAGTCTTACATGCTTGTATTTCTGCTCCTTATTGAAGCATCTCGCAGCCTCCGTGAATCCTTGGGACAATCTGAAGCGAGTAACGGTCACGATTTGATGAAGGACAGGCCAATCTGAATGAACTTTGCTGATTTTTGAACGCGATCTCGACATTTGGTAGGATTTTATGTTTTTTTCTTATAGAAATCTATGGATAGGCTTCAACAAGTGCATATGATGTGTATGTGAGTGACTGATATTTATATTTTTAATTTTGTGAAATGGAAATGAGCTTTGAGTAATCAATGAAATGTCGATGAGAATTCCCTTTTCGGTTAACTTGAGCAATTAATGAAGAATCGTATGATCGTGTGCATATCTGTGTTTTGGCATGTTATGCAGTGAAAATCTGCAATAGGCTCCTTTCACGATGGAAATTGGGAACAAACAGACAAAATTATAGAACCCTAACGAATTCCATAACCCTTATTTTCATCCATTGTTGATGGAAACCCTTTTTTGAGTAAGCAAAAGCTTTGTTTTCTAGGATGTATAATGCTGTCAATTGACACGCGCGTGTTGTTTGGCAGGTCTGCACTACTGCCCCAGGTTTACTTCGACGAAGCCATCAACATCACCAGCGTTGATACGAAAGTAGTATATGATAGAGGTTAAATTGCTATTTTTTTTTAACATTGATTCTTCATAAGAATGTTGAATTTTAATTGTACTGTTCTGTTCTAGGATTTCTTTTTATTGAAAACGATTATCCTGTCGTAACTATCTTATATGGCAGAGTTCCATTTCACGAAGATAGTATTTGAAGTTGAATATGAAATCTGATTTTTGCAGTTGCCAGAATTAAAGCAAGTAGTGAAGACGATGATAACTATTTAGAATTAAACGTACATTCCCATGCTTCCCGGTGTGAAGTATAGGATGGTGCTATCTGATACTCTAAACATGGACGGTTCGCCTGTTTTGGGCTACTTCACTGGGGTAAAGTTGTATTTCTTTCACACAATTATCGTTAAGGTAGTAAATTTTGATTTGTTGCCTTTCATCGATATTGTTCACCGAGGAGAAGGAGCGATTATTAGAGCAACATTTTTTTGATGGATTACGTTTGTTGTTTTTAAATCTTATTTTGATTTAGGGTGGTTGGTCGCAATCTTGTCCATGTACTAATATTTAATATGTCACTATTGGTGATGATATTATTGAATTTATTGTTTTGGTTCCCAAGCCTTTATAAAATGTGACCTTTTTATCCTTTTGATCCTTTTTTTTAAAACCTATTGATTAACCTCTGCTCTGAAGCCTATAATCATGGCTATATAGTGTGATTATGATGTTGATAGCTTATAAAGATAAATGAAGATTTTATCACTATCATTGCACTCATCTTCTCTTCCTTTTTTTTCCCTGGACAAAAAGAAATCTCTTGCAGACAAATTCGAGTATGTGATGCACGGGCTTCTCTATAAGATGGATGGAGAGATACAAACCCGAAAAGGAAACGAAGACTAGGACAGCACTGGTGGCACGAACATGTACGTCTCTCTATCTATTTGATGGCTTTTGCTATCATCCTCTTGGCAGTCTTGCTTTCTTGTTTCGGTTCTATTATATCTATGGATGGATGTTCTTGTGTGAAGAATTATCAAACAAGATTGAAGAAGGATTCGCAGCAGAAGAGGATGCAAGAACCATTCACAGTTCATTAGCAGTTAGCTTAGCTCGTTTTGGTTAGCAAGGGGTATTTTAGTAATTATGTGTAAATAGCTAAATCGTTTAAATACCGTTGTAAGTGTAATTGTACAGTGGACGCGCGTTTTGGGTGAATTGAATGAAGAAACAGAATTTCGATTTTCCCACGCAATTTTCTTAGTTTGAACTTGCAATTGAGAGCGATTCGATTGGATTTCTACATTGTGTATTTTTTCTCATGAAACAGGGCCGTATATATCTCTTTGGAGGGCTTCAGCATCAGTTGAATGGCCAGCCATTGAAGATGCACTGCTTTAAAACTGATCAAAGGTTGTGTCTTCTCTTGAGAAAGATGTGAATTCTGGTTCGAATTTTTCTGCTTGGGACTTTTCTTGAGCTGCTTTGGCCCCTTCGTATTTTAAATAGCTATTTGTCACTGTTTCGAAATTCTATTTCTCTATTTTATGTTTATTACAATTCCAAGTCTGACCTAAAAAGTGTTAAGAGTGGAACACTCATTTTTAGATCGATGAGCCTAAACGGGGGTAATAGGTAACCCGATTCGACTGGTTCCGCTACCAGTTCCGACGGTGTATCGGTTCCGATTTCGGAACTGAATGAAATATGTCGAATTGGTCCAGAACGGTCCTGGAACCTATGGTTCGTATCGGTCCGGGCCGGTTCTAGATCGGTTCAAACCCTTTTTTTTAAATAAAAAATAAAAAAATTATTAAAAGCTTTGTTAAAAAAAATAATTTAAAAAATTAAAAGATACAAAATGAAAAAAAAATCTCTTGGTCTACGACTATACGTTTGGTTAATTTATACTACGGATTGGCTTCTTCGTCGGAGGAGTCCCTTGAGATTTGGAATTCATCGATTGCATTATTCTTACGATTCTTCGATTTGGCCGAAAATTAATACTCCAACAGAGTTAGCATAACAGCGAAGTCGTGTTAAGGCTTGATAGTCGATCTCCATATTCGACGGACGTGGAGAAGGTCGACTCGAAGTGACACTCGATGCTTGAACCGCCAGGACATCCCTTGCGATTGTCGATAGTGTCGGATAAAGCGTCGCGTTTGACTTTCACCACTCCAAAACGTTAAAAGTCTTTGGATATTTGGAAGTTGTGACTCAAATAGAGTTGAATTTTGTACGAGTTAATACTTGACGTGCGCGCGCTTTTCCTTTTGCGTTTTGCATCTTGAGTGCTCGTAAGACGTTCCTTGGGTCTATTGTTCCCGAGCTCGAGCCCGACGGTGTTGCTTCAACCATTTGTTGCGCCGAATCATTCTCCTGCTCGGATGCATAGAACAAAAGTTCTTCGAGAGAACGTTTAATTGACGCCTTCTGGTCGTCAACATTCTTTCCAAGAAACTGCTCGTAATAGTCGAAAAATATATCATATGTATCCTTTCCACAACTTGTCAAGTGAAGCCGCCAAGCTGTGGACAATTGGGATTTATTTCCAATATTTTTGGAACTTTTGTTTAATACTTTCGACAAAATGTCTCAAGTATGGATTGTTTCGGTATTAAACAAACTTGTATACCATGGCAAAAAGCTCCGAAAGAAATAACGACGAATTGGGTAATGAACGTTGAAAAGTCTTTCCGTACCAACCTTGAATACTTCAAGTAATGACACGCACACATCAGCAACGTCCCAATCAAAATCGATTAATTTAATAGACCCGTCGGAACCAATAGCGTTGCTGTTCTAAAATGGCGTCACCAAGTCCTTATAACGCATAAAAGTGCTAAGGAATTCATATAAGGACTTTCACCTTATCGGGATCGGTAAAGAAAAGTTCTTATATGTATGGCCACTTGCCCGGTTTTCTTCCAAGATACGCCTAGACGTCGTTCACATAATTGCTTTTCTATAACTTTAAATTTTTCTATGACAGCCCCCAATATTTCGTCGAATACGCATTTGACACATAAGTTAATTACGTAACATGCGCATCGGAAGTGAAATGGCTGGCCATTTACGAGTAACGTTAGGCGGGGTACGAGGATATCCATCGCTACATTATTAGGATTTGCATTATCTAAGGTGATAGACATAATTTTATCTTGAATCCCATATTTATTCACGACATTCAAGATATACAACGTTATATGTCTTGTCTGCTGCGCTTCAAGAGGATCTACGACAATGATTGTCTTTTGCATCATCCACTTGTCATCTATTCAGTGGGCAATAATCACTAGCTATGATTGCGACGTGATGTTTGTCCAAATATCGGTAGTCAAACTTATCCTACACGATATGTTGGACAGATGGAAAACTAATTTGGTCTTATATTCCTGAAAAATTTCTAACACGTATTTCCTAAGTGTTTTGCATGATACGTTTTAGAATCCGTATTGTATCATACTAGTAAAAGTGTTAAATTCTTCACTTTCCGCAATGGAAAAAGGTTCTTTGAACATCACTCCATAAATTACTAGCGGTTTCTTAGAAACTCCCCTAGTTATAACAAAATTTCTACTGGTATGAACATTTATTTGCTGTTATCTAGGTTTTGCACTTATCGGTTCTAACGTCTCTAAATTTGACAAGAACTTTTATCATTTAACCCGTTCCACCTCGGCCAGGAGCGGAGCCAAATTTGTAAGGACGACGACACATTTTACAATATGATGTTTCAATTTTGGGCTTTTTTAGTAAGTTCAAGTTATAAATGATTCTGTACCTTAGACCGCCTACCGAGTGGTTGTTGTTTTTGCTTCTTCGCAAAGGTTTATGTTTGGCTCGGTCTCTCACCCGTCGTCGGAGGAGTTTGGACCGCTTCGTCGTCGCCGTCGGTATCCTGTTCGGCGATTGTTCCCCGAGGTCGGAGCATATCTTCATCATCTAAAGTAGAAATGAAATTAAAATTGTCTTGTGTCGGTGACGATGCCATGTTAGTTATAAAAAAAAAAAATAACGTTATCTTATAAGTGTAGGTGGAGTGGTGTGGGTATAGTATATAAATAAGTGTAATGATAAAATTAAATAGTGTAATTAAAAAAATTAATAATTTGATTTTGATTAATGTGGAAATTAAGAGTGTATTTGAGAGAGAGATAGAGAATTTGATGTGGGAAAATAATGAAAATGAGGTGGTATTTATAGATTTTTGTGGAGGGTTAAAATGTAAACAAAATAAACGTGGGGAGCAAATTGTAAATAAAAAAATTGCCAACGGCTATATAGCCATTGGCCTACCTTACTGGTCTGGTTCTAGTTCCGGTTTCGGTGTGGAACCGGAACCGATAGACCTATGGTTCAGAAAACGGGAATCGGATCACCCGTACTTTACGGGCCGGTTCCGGTTTCGACTCTGGAATTTGTTACCTGTTCCGGGTCGAACCGGCCCGGGTCTAGATGAGCCTAATGGACGTTAAAAAGCGATGCTACAGTTCCAATGTGATACGGATGAACCCTCTGCCCATATGAGCATAGACGTAGAGATCAAAAGTAATTAATCAAACAAGAAGTCTCAGCGAATATTTGCATCATCTGCATTCCATAGGGCAAAGAACAAAACGTAACCTAAGGAAATGGACTCGCAAGTTTGTTCAAGAAAAATAATCACTAATTGCGATAGGGTTGTTCCCAAATGGGTGACATAACAGCGGTGTGATTATACAAACTAACAAGTTAGAGACCCCTGATTGTCGTTGTTGGGTGAGAAGGGGGATGTATCTGATTTCGGAGATTGGTTTCATTCTGTGTGTGGGTGGGTGCTCACATTTTTGGGAATACCTCGGGTTGCTAAAGCAATACATTAGGACCGTAACTAATAGAAATTATGGTGGTAACCAAGTATTGGATTTTTTTTTTTTAATATTTTGGTTCGAACAAAATATATTAATATTCAATATGGGAAACATAAATATATATTGAACATATGTAATCTATGTCTTGTAAATTGCAAAACTGGCAAAGAGATTAATTTATAATTACTTTATTATTAATAAGAAAAAGGCCTCGGTTGTAAGTAGATTTAGAAGATGCATATTTTTCATAATTATCTATTTTCCCCAAACATTTTATCAGTGCAACATATATCCGTTCATGCTGCTTTTTGCCCCTAAACTTTCTAAAACCTGTGTCTTCATTATGTAAGTCAAGATTATTTGTTGGGTTCCGGTGTGGGACTGAGCAGTAACAGGAACTGGTGGCGTCTGGTTGGTGGCTGGTGAGTATTCAATTAAGAGAAGTCGAGGCACGTGTTATCTTAGACAGATCAACCTTGTCGAAATCCTACACCAGCTTAATCACTCAGATCCAACACTTCGTCATGGTTTACAATGTGGTTGTGATGCAATTACGTGGTAATCACAGATTCGATCCTCTCAACTCTCATAGAGACATGAATCCTCATGTATCTTTGAACTGTTCTTCGAAGACTATGCATATTTAAAATGATTCTAAAAGAGACAAGGAGAAAAAAGAAGTCAATCTTGGTTCTCTGAGATATACAAGAAATATATGGAGGGGCTAAACGACAATTTTATGCTTGCGCAATGGAAAAGCAGTCAAGTGAAAATTTCACAACTTTAAAGAACCACTATTTGCTTAATGCTACCATTTTTTCTGTAAATTCCACACAACTCAGTTTTTCGTAGGGGTGGTAAACAGGTCGGGTTGGGTCACCTTCGGGTTCAACCCGTTTAATAAACGGGTTGAAAACTTCAACCCTGACCTGACCTGTTTACTTAAACAGGTTGAAAAATCAAACCCAAACCCAACCTGCTTTAACCCTAACCCAACCCGCCAACCCGCCAACCCGTTTAAAATCAAAAAAGAAAAAAGAATAAAAACAAAATTGCCAGTATTATAAATCCAAATTAAACAAAAAAAATGAGAACTAACGCAGTTTTTTTATAAAAACATCATGTGTGAGCATGAGAGTGGATAGAGAATTAGGGTTAATCCTTTTATTTATTTATATTAATAATATCTTAATAATATATATTATTCGGGTTAAATGGGTTGATTTCGGGTTGAAAATCCTAACCCTAACCTAACCCACTTAATAATTGGGTTGGGTTCGGGTTTACCCATTTACATAAACAGGTCAAAAATGCTAACCCAAACCTGCTATTTTCGGGTGCGGTTCGTGTCGGGTTGGCGGGTTGGGTCGATTTTTAACAGCCCTAGTTTTTCGAATATGTATATTAGTTCTACCACATATTAAGGAGTACATAACTCAATTAAAATAAATTACTCACAACAATGAAAAGAAAGAAACCTTTGAACATTGAATCATTAAAATACTGGAACTCCACTTCTTTCAGTAGCAAATAGAACACAAGCCTGAATCATTTTAAATCAATGAAGTATATTCAAAACAAACGAGCATTCAACTTAAAAAATTGATCCTTTCAGGCAGATTTTAACACTTTGTTCACCACCAGAAAAAAAAACCATATATAAACAAATTGCAGCAATCCAAAATTCAAAATGATGGGATGCCTCAAAATACCCACACTAAGTGTTTGGTAGATAAATTTACATGGTATTAGGTCTAATTAAATCCAATTACAGTTTTACCCCATTGTTGAATTTACATCTTATAAATCCCGATTAGGGTTTTATTCCATCGTTCCACTTCATCAGCCTAGTTCGTCCTCCATCTCAACTCAGTTCTTTGTTTGATTAATTATGTTTTAGGTATGTTTATTTGCTCTAGTGTGTTGTGTCTTTCTTATCAATACAAGATATTATTATATTTGCTTCGATTCAATAAACGAGTTACTGCATATCAATATATTCAATCGAATTATTGCAATTCAGTATATTATGTTTGCCATTGACCTTTATATACTTATATCGATTGTTTATTTGTTTTTATTTTTAAGATTAACATGTACAATTTAACGATTGAATGCATCGTCTTTCGTTATGGGTGAGTGGATTGTTTGATCGATGTAGATAAAGGAAAAAAGAGGTTAACAGATTTGCTATATAAAAAGTGGAATTAGAAAATAAATTTTTAAATAAGGATAAACTTGTCCAAAAAGCTTGGGATTAGATAAAGGTAGGGTGGGAGACTGATTTCTTTAATACCTTATTGAGAGTATTAACAAGTTATTAACTAAATCCTACCATTAAATAAACCCTCCAACCAAACGCTTCTTCAAGTAATGCTAACCCCTCTAATCCCTCCTAATACCCTCAACCAAACGGGCCCTAATTGTCCGAAATGTTAACAGAGACTGGGAATGACGAAAAAGGCTGATAGGCATTAGGGGTGAAAACGAGCCGAGCCGAGCCCGAACAGCCTAGCTCGAGCTCAGCTCGATTAAGCTTTATTGGGCTCGAGTTCGAAAATTTTCGGCTCGAGCTCGGCTCGAGCTCGATTTTGACCGAGCTCGAGTCAAGCTTTGACCGAGCTGTTCGCGAGCAGCTCGGCTCGTTTACACCCCTAATAGGCATAGATAAATTGTGGTCTGTGGTGTATTGCATTGCAGTTAGTTAGTTCTTCAAAGAGTGTTATGTAATTTTCTATTTTTTCTTCTATATTAAAAACCCACCTAGGGGTGAAAGATGAGCCGAGCCGGCTCGTGAACTCGACGAGCCGGCTCGGCAAAAGCTCGGCTCGAGCTCGATATAAATGAGCTCGAGCTCATTTAAGTTGAGCTCGAGCTCGTTTATGTCGAGGTCGAGCTCGTTTATGTCGAGCTCGAGCTTGAGCCCGGATATAGTGGCTCGAAAGCTCGCGAACAGGCTAGCGAGCTTTTTTTTTTATTGTTTATATTTTTTATATTAGTTTATATTTTAATATTAATTTATATTTTTCTAATTTTCTAATTTTTTTATTAAAATCTCGATTTTTTTAGATTTTTTTAATTTTTTTAATTTTTTATATTTTTATATTAATTTATATTATTTTATTAATTTATTAATATTTTTTTTATTAAAAGCTCGAGCTCCATGATCTTCGTGAGCTCGAGCTCGAGTTCGAGCTCATCTAGGTGTAAATGAGCTCGAGCTCGAGCCCAGTAAACGAGCCGAGCTCGGCAGGCCTAAACCCACGTATTCGAGACTATGAAAAACAGTTTTTGTCTAAGATTAATAAAAAAAAAACCAGTTTCCTTTGCAAGTGAGCAGAGGTTTCGCGGAATTGATCGCAGATTTCTTCAATTTCTTGGTTGTTAATTTTTCTCATGGTATCAGAGCCTAAGTTCAACATCTAGGCGATTCTTAGTGTCAATAAATTTTTTTTGGTCGTTTTTTGGTTGAGGAATGGAGAATTTTGGAGTAACGGATCCAATCGAGAAGAGATCTATGGAATGAGGCTTCACAAGGACATAATCGATGGGTACATGTATAATTTGAGTTCTCAAGAACTATGGAATGATTTGGCGGAGAAGTATCGAACATCAACAGACAAATGTTGTATAGAATGAGGCTCGAACGGGTAGGTGTCACTCAAGGAGATTTGCCACTTAACAAATACTATGGCTCCTTGAAGCGTATATGGGATGAGTATGCGCACTATAGGCCATATCCAGAGGTTGCAAAAATGCTAGAAGCTCGAGAGGATGAGGATAAACTTATAGAATTTCTGATGGGATCGAATAAGAGCTATGAAGCCGTGAAGGATCAAATCTTGATGATGGAACCACCACCGACTGTAAGCAATGCTTACTACATGTTGTTGAAGGCATAAAAGAGACTTCCATGCATCTCTGGGATACAAGGGACAGATAATACAGCCTTTGTAGCCAAGTCTCTCACGCAAGGTGGAAACAATCTTGCTAGGTATGCTAAAAATCAATTCGGTGGGGATGGTGCCGCCACTAGTGTTAAGAAGAGAAAATCGTATCTAACTTGCTCACACTACTTCAAGAAGGACATGAGAAAGAAAACTGCTACAAAATAGTGGGGTTTCCAGAGGTAAGCTGCGGTCATTGCCACAGACAAGGACACAAAAGGGAGCAATGCTATCAACTCATCGGTTTTCCGAAGTCTTGGAGTAGAGATGGAAAAGGCAAGGGGTGATAAATCAGAATATCAAGAATTAAGCCCATATGGTCGATGGTGATGGGGCTGACCAGAAGCTTAACTCTTGGTTCTGCAAATGAATCAAATGCAGCTGGAACTCAGCAAGTTGCTCCACCATAAAGTAGGGTCGGAACATCAGATTCAAAAGAATTCTGCCAATCCAGCGCACATGCAGGATTTCACAGGTAGCTCTGTCTACCTTAAACTGACTTCTGACTGCTCAATTGATGAAAATTCTTGGATCTTATGGGTGCAACTGGTCATATGACTCCCAATCTACATCTGCTCATTAATCCTAAGCCCGTTGGAGTCTTAACACTGATCGGTTTACCTGATGGGCGCATACAGTTTGTCCAGCAAATAGGAGAAATCGTACTTTGTATTATCCAACGTGCTATATATTCCCACCTTCAAATACAACTTGATCTCTGTCAGAGCCTTAGCTGATACGAGAAAAAATCATGTTTTCTTTCTCGGAAAATTAATGTCGTTTACAGGACCGTTTGACTTGTGAAGTTCTTGGAATTGCTAAAGTCGTTCAAGGCCTGTACATTATCACACATGACTCCTTCCAACCGTCAGAAATCAGGAAACAAATTCAACATCACCTTCCAGATATTGCTTTGCACACAAGAGTTCCTTCTATTGAGTTAGAAAACAATTGTTGCATTTGAGGTTGGGACATCCTTCTCTCAATGTATTGAAACATCTCAGTAACGTTTGGGAATCGGTGCAATAAAAGAACCATATTGTGAAGTGTGCCTGTTGGCAAAACAACATAGGCTGAGTTTTCCATTGAGTAGTATTCAAACATCTGCTATATTTCAGTTGATTTATGTTGATCTTTGGGGGCAGTATTCGCAGCCAAATCTCTCGTAAATTCATTATTTTGTTACCATTGTAGAAGACTTTAGCCGGGCAACTTGGACGTATCTAATTAGGTACAAAATGCAAGTAGCAAAAATCCTAGAAGATTTTTCAGCTTAAGTGCAAACTCAGTTCCGGAAGACCATCCAAGTCGTTCGAACCGGTAATGGGACTAGGGCTGGGGAAATATATCGAAATACTGAAATACCGTCCTTATCGTATCGTAACGTACCGAAAATATCGAAAATTTTGGTATACCGAAGGTTTTGGTAAGGTATGATACCGTACCGAAAATTTTCGGTACGGTAATGGTATGAAAATTTTAAAATTAAGGTATACCGATTATACCGAAATACCGAAATACTAAAATTTTTAATATTATATATATACACAAACCTACACATATTATATTATGTCAAAAAATATAAAATAGATAAAAATATTATAAGAATCTTCATAAATTTATTTAGCACATAAATTTTTAATTATGCTCAAATTTTTTAGATTATTGAAGCCCCCTTGTTTTACTTAAAAAAACAAAAGGAAATAGAAAATAATACATTTTTGTTTCTCTTGCTACAAAAGAAAACTTACAGACCCGCCAAAGCCAAATCACATCGACTGCTTACAGACCCGTCACTGTATGTCGATTAATTTCTACATTCAAGAAATATAAGAATCATCTCATCTTCTTCGTTGTTTTTGCTAAGGTATTATACTTTAACTCTTGTTTTCTTCATCTCAGTTTTAATTTTTTTGCATCTAGGCTACGTGTGTTTGAAATACTCTTGGTCTTGGACAGTGCTTTGTAGCTACTGTGTTATGTTTATCAAGATATGGTTTTTCTAGCAGGTTGGCTCTAATATGTCGTCGAGTGCAGCCCGAACATCAAATGTAAAAGAATCTGGAACACAGGAATCTACGACTCGAAAACGTAAATGTTCGAAGCCCCCTGTAGATCGAAAACAACCGAGGAGTATATTTTGGGGGCATTGTGAAAAGGGTACAAGAAAATTAAGTGACGGAAGCATACAACAAATAGGAATATGCAAGTATTGTAAGGTTGAGATCCCAACAGTTTCTGGAAGTACCAGTGGATTGAAGAATCACTTAATAAGAAGGTGTCAGTTAAGTCCCCTCTACGATAGGAACACTGAAGATAAAAGACAGCCTATATTGACAAATGAGACTATGGGGCAAGGAAGTGTGTTGGTTCCGCATACTTTTAGTCAAAAAAGATGTGAAGTGAAATTGACAAGGTGTATAATTGTGGACGAAATGTCATTTAGGGCTGTCGAAGGGAAAGGATTTGTAGAATTGTTGCATGAATTACAACCAAGATTCAGAGTTCCTGATCGAAAAAAAGTTGCCAGTATGGTTTATGAGCTATTTTTAGTGGAGAAAGCTAAGATACAAAGGGTGATTGGTGATCAAAGGGTAAGCATCACGACTGATACGTGGACATCTATACAAAATATAAACTACATGGTTGTAACAGCTCACTTTTTGGATGCTGATTGGAAACTGCAGAAAAGAATTATCAACTTCACAAAAATCACAAGTCATTCTGGAGAAGAAATTGGTAGGATGGTTGAGGTTTGTCTACGAGAGTGGGGGATAGAAAAAGTCTTTTCAGTTGTGGTTGACAATGCTTCTTGTAATGACACAGCAATTGATTACTTGAAAAGAAGAATGAAGAGCGAAAATGCATTGTTGTTTGAAGGGAAATACTTATATATGAGATGTTCGTGTCATATACTCAACTTAATTGTGAAAGATGGGTTGAAAGAGCTTGATGATTCAATCAAAGCCATAAGGAACTCGGTTGTTTTTATTCATTCTTCACCTTCGAGGTTGAATAAATTCAGGGAGTTTGCAGTTCTTGCAAAGTTTTCTAGCATGTCAACGGTACCGATGGATGTCAAAACAAGGTGGAATGCAACTTATAAAATGCTTGATGTTGCGTTAAAGTATAGAAGAGTGTTCGAAAGGATGGCGGAAGAATGGTTCCCTTTTATAACTTATTTTCATGAAGCAGATGTGAAGGGAAAAAGAAGGTTGGGCCCTCCTAATGCTAATGATTGGGAGAATGCAAAGGCTTTTGTGCACTTTTTGAAGAAGTTCTACGATGCGACTTTAGAGCTAAGTGCATCAAAAAATCCTACCTCCCAATTGATTTATCAATCAATGATTGCTTTACAGGTTGAGATTGAGAGAAATCGACTTCGTGATTCGGATCCCACACTCAACAAGGTGGCACATTCAATGAAGTTAAAGTTTGATAAGTATTGGGGCAATTGGGACAATATAAACCCTTCGATATTAGTTGCTAATGTTTTGGATCCAAGGAACAAGCTTCAAATGATCAAAGTTAGCATGAAAAAAATTGGAGCTACAGCTACAAGGATCCAAGAGTTAGTTAATAAGGTCAAGCTATACTTGGTAACCTTATGGACGGAATACAAGAGCATAAATGATGCGCTGAACATTGGGAGTCAAAGTATGCAATTAGAATGTGATATTGGAGATAGTGGCAATACTAATGGCGATGGTGGTGGTCTTTGGGATGAATTGTTTGATGATGTGGATGCACAAAACCAAGAAGAACAACGTCGAGAGATATCCAATGAAGTTGATAAGTATTTAGCCGATGAGATTGAAAAACGATCTAATCAGTCTTTCAATCTTTTGGAGTGGTGGAAAGGAAGTGAAGTTAGATATCCAATTATTTCATCAATCGCTAAGGATGTTTTTGCAATTCCAAGCTCAACTGTGGCTAGTGAATCTGCTTTTAGCTTGGGGAAGCGAGTTGTAGATCCTTTTAGGAGTAGTTTGAGTCCTAAAATGGTTGAAGCATTGGTGTGCACGGCTGATTGGTTAAGAGCAGAAGAGTTCAGCCTCTGGAAAGATCCAACAGACGATGACCTTGAACTGTATAAGGAAATTGAAGAAATTGAAAAGAGTAAGTCTTTATTTTTCAAGTTACATTATGTGTACATAACATATATATATATATATATATATATATATATATATATATCATTGTTAATTTTTCTACAGATGCAACTGTCACTCCGAATCATGTTAGCTAGCACTTCAACTTCTGCCTCCACTTTTGTCTGACTTGAAAACTGTGAGAATATATGTTTCTTAATTTTAATAATAACTTATGTAACTCACGTTTAATTTTTTGCCCTTATAATGATTTTTTTCTTCAGGATTTTGAAAGCGTGGAGATGCAACGTAAATACTTTTGTTAATCTTCACTATTGTAAATAGCCGTTTCGTTTTGATTAATCTGTATAAAGTTGTATTTTGTGGTTATGTAAGTTCGTTGTCTTACTAAGAAGACCGACTAAACTACGTAAATTATTTAAGGTTATTTTATGAATTGAAAATCTTTTTATTTTGGAAAATTTGGTATTGATAATTCATCTTATTGGGGCCCAAGGAGTTTGAATTGACTAAAAATTTGAAAACAGCGAATTAACGAGTTACGAGACACACATGGTAAAAAACCCTCCGTGTGAATGGTATAGAAGGTATGATACCGATACCATACCGAAATTTCGGTATCATACCGTATCGAAATTTAAGGTATACCGAAATTTTGGTATGGTAAACGGTATGATTTTTTCAGATACCGAAATTACGGTATGGTAAACGGTATCACAGTTTTGGTACGGTATACCGTACCGAACCACCCCTAAATGGGACTGAGTTTGTCAATGAAGAATGCGTCAGTTTTTTCTCTCGGAAGGGTATAGTACATCACAAATCATGCCCGTGCACGCCACAACAAAATGGTGTGGTGGAGAGGAAACACAAACATTTACTTCAAGTGGGTAGAGTTTTACTTTTCCAGTCATCCTTACCAAAGAAATTCTGGATGGATGCAATTCTCACAGCTACATATCTCATTAATCGAACTCCCACGGCTTTGTTAGGCTGGAAATCACCATATGAGGTGCTTTTTTCAAAACTTCCAGACTTGACACACTTAAGAACTTTTGGTTGCTTATGTTTTGCGACGGATAATACGCCGCATAAGGATAAGTTTTCTGCGAGAGCCTTTAGAGCCGTGTTTATCAGGTACCCAGTAGGGCCAAAACGGTACAAAGTTTACAGTTTGGACAACGACAAAACCTATGTGTCGAGGGATGTGATCTTCAGAGAAATAAATTTCCTTTCAAATCTTGCGTTGACTCTCCAACATCAGTTTCTATTCCGCTACCTTGGTTTCATGTTGATGATAATCTCACTGATGTTCTTGGAACAGCTGACTCAGCTGCTAGAGATCTCCCATCCATTGCACAAGAATCGGGAGATTCCTTTCCAGCTGAAGCTGTAGCCAGAGCACAGGAAAATGAACCACATATACCTGCCGCGTGGTCTAGTACGAGGCACATAAAACCTTCTACGTGGTTAAAGAATTATGTCACCCACAGTGGTGTTAACCATCCTACAAAATATATTACTCCGTCAACATTTCCTCATACTTCTATACTCTCCTCCAGAATATACATCATTCATTGATGAAATATCGAAAATACATGAACAAGCTAAGAACTCAGTGGAGTGGCAGAGTGCAATGAAGAAGGAACTTGATGCTCTAGAAAACAATCATACATGGGAACTTACTAATCTGCCTCAAGGAAAAAAGACGATCGGATGCAAGTGGGTTTACAAGGTCAAGCATAATCCTGATGGTAATGTTGATAAAGATAAAGCGCGGCTAGTTGCTAAAGGTTATTCACAAGTTGAAGGAGAGGACTACTTCGACTCTTTTTCACCGGTCGCGAAACTAGTTACAGTTAGGCTGTTGTTTGCACTTGCAGCAGCAAAGGAGTGGCCCTTACACCAATTGGACATCAATAATGCCTTCCTTCATGGCTACCTCAAGGAAGATGTGTATATGGTTCCACCGCCAGGTTATACTCGAGCCCGGCCACATCAAGTATGCAAGCGGTCACTGTATGGTCTCAAGCATGCCTCGAGAGAATGGAACCAAGAATTCACCCGACAGCTGGGAGTTTATGGCTTTCAACAGTCAGCTCATGATCCATGTCTCTTCATCAAATCTAATGAGCTCGGTTTTCTGGTGTTATTAGTATACGTGGATGATGTCTTGCTTACAGGTTCTTCGCATGAGCAAATTATAATGACCAAACAATTCTCAAGTCTTCACAATCAGAGATTTGGGGCCACCTAAATATTTTCTCGGGGTGGAATTGTTCTTGATATTTTGAGAGACACTGGTTTGCTAGGGTGTAAGTCGGTTACAACTCCTCTGCCGAAAGGTTTGAATCTACATGACACTAAAAGTCCTCCTCATTTCATCCTGAACAGTTCTGAAGAATAGTGGGGCATCTGCTGTATCTTGGAAGACGTCATTTGTATTCCGGTAAAGGAATTTAATGAAATAATGAAAAGAAAATAGTTTTTTATTTTGTTTTGTTTTATGTTAATTGATTAGAGAGAAAAAATAAACTTATCTCAAATATATATGTATAAATAGTTGGGTTGGCATCTCCAGCCACGATCGATGGGGTTGGTGGCCCTGCATGGACCATCATAACCCCTGCCCAGTTGCCTTCTCGTGCTGTTGGTGACCAAACCATTCGCTCCTATTTCCTTCAGGGTCCTGCACGATCTACCATTACAATTTGAGTATCTCCTTATATACGCATAAACTTTGATTAATGTGCATGTGCTTCGCCTGGAGAGAAAAAAAATGAATGTCGGCGGTACATTTGGGAATGGAAATTTAAGTGACGGACAATCCTTTCAGGCTCTGGCTCATAAGAGTCAGTTGTTCTCCTGAACCCTGAATTCTGAACTGAATCCTAAACTCTGAACCCAAAATCCTGAACCCCGAAATTCAAACTCTGAAGTCAACCTAAAACCAAACCAAACATAAATATTAGTTGTAATTTATATACATATTTATATTAATCTTAATTGCGTTCTACTATTACAAATAGTAGTTTCGCGTTCTTCTATTTACAAATATCAAACAGACTTAAAAATTGATCATTAAACATTAAATATAAAGTTGTATTAGAATGGTCAAATTAAACTAATCCAATATCAGAAAAGATCTACTGTAAATGAGATTTTTGTAATATAAATACAACAAATATAATTGAAGTTTGTGAGATGTAACTGAAATTATGACCAAAAATGATGTTAAGATGATAGTATTTCCTAGCCTTGTGGCAGCCAATAAAAACAATGTAGGAGGAGAGATTTGTAGAGAAGGTGAGGAAGGAGTAGACGGATAAAAGTAGGAAAACAAATTTATTCCTTTGAAACACTTTTTCTAGACAGGGAAATGGGGCATTGATCTTATCTTAGCCTCAGCAGATTCACTGACTCACATCAGTCTAAATCAGCTCTATCATCCGGGATTGCTTGTAGTGCAAGAGAGGTCAATATCCCTGGATAGAAGAGAGCAATTCCTGCGTGAGTTGAGGTAGTACTGTAAAAACTCATAAATTGGTCCTTTACAAAAACTTTTCCCTACACGTTGCACCCTAAGTTTTTTAGGGTTGTAAAAATTTTATAAATAACCGTGCGAGGCAACTCTAATAGTTTAAGGGTGATATGTTCAATTTCAGATCACGGGATGATATCCCACCTAGGTGAAATTCACCTTGGCTATCGAGTTAGTTCGGGACATATTCATCTGACCCCGTGAATTAGTCTCACTACTGCAGTGTGTGACATAATAATGTCTCCGTCGGTTCGGTGCAGCGTAAACCCTCGATGGTATTTAAGTACTAGTTCAAAACCAGACCTAGTGGGAATAACTCGAGACAGGAAAATAAAATAATAAATAACCGAATTTTGTAATCACAAATTTGTATGTTTTTTTACTTTTTTGTGAGATATAAAACAAATGCTCTCTACTACATTAAAAAATATTTACCTCTGAGAATTTACCAAAATAACTATTATATCCTCACTTGTTTCATAAAAAAAGGAAGTAAATAATCATGTCAATTTTGATTACTATTTATCATAGTGAATTTAGCATTACCTTCTCATTGGAAAAAATTGCGAGAAAAATGTAATGAAAAATACATGGTGAAAATTTGAGCAATTAAAAAAATAACCTACAATGTAAAAACACGTGAGGTTGTACCTTTGACAATGCAATTGTCATGATTAGTTACTACAACTCTGCTCAAGGCTACGTTATCTCTGACAACATAAAACAATGATAAACGCCTAGAGTTTGTTACACGTATATTTCAAAAACTTACTCTTTTTTCTCATTTAGTTCCTGCTATAGAATAATTAATTAATTAGGTTCAAACTCATAAAATAATATTAATGCAGATGTATGTTATATTATTATTCATTATATAAAATGGAAGTATTGCTCTCACATATATAATCACGTATATCATTTTGCATTTCACCGTCTCTCTCTAAAATATCATCATCGTCTTCTCCATATATACCAGAGCTCGCTTATATGTAGCTCATTCACCACGCCATTGCAGCTTCAAGCAAAAAAAAAAATGTCTATCCATCTCACAGAAAACAAAAAACATGATCCTCCTCAGGGATGGAATGAGCTTCCTGATGGTGTTCTTCATCATCTCGCCAAATATCTAGACAATGACATGGATGTTCGTCATTTTAGAGGTGTCTGTCGATCATGGCGCAAGTCTAAAAGCTCATTTCAGGACCTCGATTGGAGGTTACCTTTCCCTGTAGCGACTGATTCGGATCATGACGAAGGATCATATGTGGTTCTTACTCCTAGGGTCGTCTACGAGTTCTTAAAACCTGCCACCAACACTACTGATGAAGAACAACCTGAGAACTGGATAATCAAGACTGAGAGGTTGGGGAATGGTAAGATGCGCATTCTTAATCCTGTATTTGATCGTGCTATAAAAAATGCGTCGGAGATATTCTCCGGCACGCTCGATACTTTGGACTTTCAAGTATCTGAGCTCTACAAATACTATACACTCAAGCGCGTTAATCGTGATTTGGGACACTTGGACAGTGAGATATTTGTGAAAAAAGTTGTGATAACTACTTCTTTGGATGAACGGCACCAATACGTAGTTGTAGTTATTGATTTGGACGATAAGTTGTTCTTTACTACTTCTAGAACTAAGATATGGAGTCAACTGAAGTTTGCAGTAGAAGAGAATGATGACGACGATCTTGTTGAATTTGATCAATTTGATGATATTGTTTGTCATAAAGAACGTTTTTATTGTGTCGATAAGTGGGGATACGTATTGCTATTTGATCCTGCAAATGATGATGGGAATATGGTCGTTAAGGACAAGTTATATCCTTCCACACGCAAAAGGTACTTCATAGTGGAAAATGATGAGCTGTTTTTGGTGGAATGTATTTACGGACCTTCTCATCCACGACCGCCTTCAAAAATTATAGGGTTTAATATTCTTAAGCTGATCAACGATGGAAGATTTGTAGTTGAGAGTAACATACGACTAGAGAACAAGATATACTTCCTCGGTGATGATTACTCCTTCTCTATATCTGGTGAGAAACATAAACTATTCTCTAGTCGGCTGTTTTATAGAGATTCCAGTGAAGATGATATGTGTCCAACGGATATCAATGAAAAGTTTAGAGGATTAGTTGGTCACAAGACTTGCGTATTTGACTCTGATACGGGTGCAATAGGATCCATACTTACCTTGTCAGATTATGCGGTAATTTTTTGGCCAGCTCCCTCTTGGCTCATTCGTAATGAGGTAACTAGTTAAGCTTCCACTCTTTCATACATTATATATTCACAAATTGTACATTATTTTGATATTGAAATTTATATTTTTACAGGTCTCTGAATCAGTTACCGAAGAAGGAAGTAGTTCTACAGCGACAGATCTGATTGGAGGAGCATAGCGCCTTCATTACTTAATTCTCTAGTCTTTGCTTTATCACCATATGTTATGGCAATGTTAGACTTTATCAGAGTTTTCTGTACTGGCATTGCTTATGCTTGAAAATCCAACTGTTAATCGTCGTCTATTACCCTTTTTATTTTATCCCATCCTTTGTTTTTTCCCAAAACGATGTTTATTAAGAACACGAAAATAATTACAAAAGAGATTAAAATCTCCTTCAACCTCATGAAACTTTCCGAAGGAAGTCATGTGGGCAACACCACAACCAAGCAAAAGAAAAACAACCGCAAAACACAACTCCGGCTGAAAAATAGATGGCAAAGATACATAGATCAACATGAAAAACATAGTACATGAAGAAAAGAAGTTCCAAAAGCCGCTTGTCCCATCGTCGAAACAAAAACTCCTTGAACCCTTTTCACCCCCAAAGTCGACTATGCTTTGGATAGCATCCACCCGAAGGCTCATGTTTCAGCACTGTCCAAACCTGTTCCAACGGACCTACTGCCCATGCGTCTGCCAGGAACTTCAAATCAGAAATCCTCCGGAGATTCACAAACCAAGAGAAAACGAAAGTCCAAAAGAGAGAAAAAGAACCCATAAAGGGGAAGAACACCCCACACGGGGGAGACGAACCCCACAAGGGGGAAGAACACTCCCAAAATGGGAGACTAAGGCTCCCACGAGGGGAGAACGACCCGAAGACTGACAAAGAAGAAGGAAAAGATCCGAGGACACCGAAAATCAAACGGAGAAGGAGGTCCCCTCCCCCCAAATCTACTTTAATGGAGGAAAAGGGGGGAGAAGAGAGGTATCAGAACTGTTAGGGCTTAAGGGTACTGGCCGATTTTTCTAAGGAGAGAGAGAGAAAATTTTTATCCCATCCTTTTTAATTCTTTCCTTTTTATACCTAATAATATAATAATTAATTTCAAGTTTTTAACATTTTAAATTATTAACTTTAAAGAGGTTTTTGAACTTAAATACCTAAAGGGGAAAAAAGAAAACGGATCAGTACCTTGTCAGGTACATTTTATATACAAATACCTAATGGGAAAAAACTTCAACACATTGATACCCAATTCAATGAAAGTACCATATTACCCTCCTATCATTTTTAACAATCGATTTTTTCTACTCTTTTCTTTCACAGAAAATTGCGCGCGAACACAAAAAAATTCAGCAATCGTCACCGGCCGTTCTCATCCCTTGCCGGTGCCGGCGATTGTCATCGTCCGTTCTCATCCGTTATCGATGTCGGGAAGCTCCGTCATTACCCCTTCAGGTAAGATGTAGCTTTGTTACAGTTCATGTGAGTTTTTGATTTTATTTATAATCGGTTATTCGAGCTGTACGTGTTGAGACTGAGTTGGAGCCGACTCCGACGAGTAGAACATGGAACTACAAGGAGTCTGTGAGAATACACGGCGAAATGCTTAGTCGAGCTCGTTTCTTCTCTGTAAAAGTGATTTTTCCTCATTTCCGCTATTGTAGCTTACTTTGGGGGTCGAGTTGTAAGTGGGAAGTAAGCACTTGATTGTAATGACGTTAATTTTTGGCGTCCCAATTTTATTGACATTGGGTACAAATATATTATGTTGTATCTATTTAGATATATATTACGTACCACACCACCTGTTTATTTGATACCTAGATAGTTTATATGACGTACCATTTATAACTATTTGTCGTACTATTTGTAACAGGATCCTATTGTCTAAAGCTATGTTATCTACAAGTGCAGTAGGTGGGGAAACGTTGTTTGCATTATGTGAGTACAATAAGAATACGTTCTTATTGTTGATAAATAAAGCGACAATGCTTATTGATATTTACATATGCCTCCAACGAAGATGGCCAGATATTGATTCGCGACGTGACTCAATAAAGTATCAAATTCCGTTTGAGGGTTTATACTCATCTCTGAAAGAAAATTCTGATGTTTGGCATATGTACCAGCTATTTACGCGGCTGAAATTTGCAATGATCCAATTGAAAGTGGAACATGATGATGAAATTAGGATGGGTCAAAGCAGTCGTGTAGAGAGGTTTGTTTCTTATCTTTGTTAAACATTATCTGTACTATTTACATATCCCTCCATTGGTTGATACCCTTTTCGAAATATATTCTAATAGTATGGAAGAAAATGAAGATTTTATTGAATATAATGTTGAAAGAAATTCAATGGATGCATGGAGTCACTGCATTCGTGGAGATGGACAAATCTTCAAGGATGCCAATGATTTTAGAAGAAAGTTGAAAAACTACTCCATCGCCATCCGCAGAAACTTTGTTTATACGAAGAATGAATCTCGAAAAATCAATGTCATTTGCAAGGATGAGACGTGCAATTGGAGGATATATGCATCACTGCATAAGCGATAATTCATTTGGCATTCGGAGATCCAGTCTACGACACACTTGTAGTGCAGATATTCTTAAGAGTCGTGATCATCCCCGAGCCGACGCACCGTGGGTAGGGGACATAGTGAGAGAGAGGGTACGAGATGAACCCTCTTATCGTCCTGTTGTCATGGTGAAAGACTTTTTGAGGGATTATGGTGTACATGTGGGGTACCACAAGGCGTTTAGAGGCAAAGAAACTGCAATTCGTAGTCTATATGGATTAGAGAGTGGTACTTTTGATCAGTTGAGGTGGTATTGTAACTCTGTTAGGGAAACTAATCCAGGTAGCGTAGCGGAGTATGATTTATACCCTCACGACAATAAGTTTCGTCGGCTATTTGTCTGCTTTCACGCATGCTTTGTTGGTTTTGTTCGAGGATGTCGGCCACTCGTATTCGTTGATGGTACTCACATAAAGACCAAGTTCAAAGGGGTGTTGGTTACTGCCGTAGCAAAAGACGCAAATGATGACTTGTTCACCATTGCGTATGGGTCGTAAGCATCGAGAATGATGAAAATTGGGATTGGTTTTTCTCTAAGTTAAGGAGCATATTTGATCACTACCCGACGACATTGCGAGAGCTCACTTCTCAGATCGACACCCGAGTATTGTTAAGGCTGTTTCTTCGGTGTTTCCAGGAAGTCGGCATGCATATTGCTTGCGTCATCTGGTGGACAACTTTAAGAAAGAGGTAAATGTTTAGTAAAACTTAAACTTTATCATTTATGCGATATCAACATTATTATTATGAACGTTTTCTTTGTTCTTTTTTAGGTGATGAGACATTATCCGAAGCACAACAAGAAGCATTGGTCTGCCGTGTTCAAAAAGGAAGCATACGCAACGACTCAGGGTCAGTTTTGGGCTCACATCAACAACATCGTTACTTCTATGCCAATTGCAAAAGATTTTATTATGGCTTCTCAACCAAATTGTTGGGCAAATTCATTGTTCGATGGTAACAGATGGGGTGTTATGAACAACAATCAAGCGGAGTGTTGGAATGCATGGGTGAAAGAAGCTCGATTTCTACCTGTGAAGGGCATGGTTGACAATATTTGCTTGAAAATAATGACGATGATGCATGAGAGACGCGAAAAAGGATTGACCCTTGTTGGTGAGCTTTGTCAAAAACAAGAGAAGAAGCTTGTTATGAATATTACAGATGCTCGTACATTGAAAGTGAGTAAATCCAACAATGTAACATTTGAGGTTGTTGATGAAGATAGCTCATTTGCCGTAGACTTACAAAAGTGGACGTGTTCGTGTAGAGAATGGGAAGTATATTGAATACCTTGTAAGCATGCGGTGGCATGTATTGCGGCTATGAGGCTCTCCTTTTATGATTATTGTGACCCGTATTTCCGATGTCAGAAGTATAGAGATGCTTATATGGCTATCATCAATCCTATTCCGACGCATGAGATGAATGCTCAAAGCGTTGACGGAGATTTTATTCGTGATCCGGATATTCGTGTTCGTGCCGGTCGTCGAAAGACGCTAAGGTTTCCTTCTCAGGTTGACAAAAGATCTAACAAGTGCAAAATATGTGGAAAATATGGGCATAATCGCCGTACGTGTAGGGAAGCCGTGTTCACATAGGGTACATGTCCATATTTTGCATATATTTTGCTGATCTTCTTTTGGTTTTGCTGTCAATATGGGCATATATTTTGTTACTCTTTTTTATGGTTATGGCATATTTTTGCAGCCATATTAACCACAGGACTTATGGCATAATTGTTTGTATACATGTTGCTAGTAGGTTATTGCTTATTTTTGAACTAGAATTTTGTTGCTTCTTCAGCATTATTTTTTGGTACGATGTATATTTTGTTGCTGTTGGGAATGGTGGTGGGCCCCGCGGTGGTCAGTGGGCCCCGCAGCGGAATAGGTCCCGATTTGGCTCGGTACGACGATCGGGAGAAGTGGGACCCACGGGGTAAATTTGGTGGGACCCGCACAGTAACTACCACGGTAAAAATAAAATTTACCGTAAGGTAAGAAAGAACACCAGAACTTTAACGTGGAAAACCCTCTGTTAACAAAGAGGGAAAAACCACGGCCGAGTCGGCAAAATCTTCACTATAGTAAAAATTACAACCATCGAATTTTTACTATCTCACTTTTACCACTCGTGTTTACCTCACACCTCCTGTGGATGTGGAACCCTATCAGTTTCTACCTGAACTGATAACCTCACAATTCACTCGAACTACTTCTCTCTATATAGTAAAACTCGAATGAGTTTGTGATGATAATAACTGAAGAATCCTTAGCCTATTTATAGATGTCTTCAGCTCTTCTGGACCACTCGAAACGGGTGGACAGGAATCCGCCGCGTCGTCCTTCAATATAAACCTTTCATTATTATAATAAAACATTATAATAATATTTTATTTTTTTCCTTTTTCAATGATGGTGTGCGGCAGCCTTGCAAGGCTGGATGTCAACAATTCTCCCCCTCCAGCCTCATCGATTATTTTGCGGGGAAGATCTCCTACCGCCTCAGCGATAGCCCATGCCGGCTTGCCCGGCGCAGAACTCTGTCTTCTCCTTGGGTATAACCTTCGTCAGAATGTCCGCAACATTCTTGTCTGTGTGGATCTTCTGCAGCTTGAACGCTTTCTCTTCAGTAGCCAGTCTGAGCCAATGATAACGAACATCGATGTGTTTCGTCCTCGAATGATACATAGTATTATTGCTCAAGTCCAAAGCACTTTGACTATCGCAAAAATATTATGTATTCCTCCTGCTGAATTCCCAACTCCTGAAAAAATCTCTTCAACCAGAGCATCTCCTTGCCAGCTTCCGTTGCTGCAACATACTCCGCTTCAGTAGTTGATAAAGAAACACATTTTTGTAACCTCGACTGCCATGAGATAGCTCCCCCTGAGAATGTAAAAATGTATCCCGACGTCGACTTTCTGCTGTCGAGATCACCGGCCATATCAGCATCCGTATAGCCTGTAAGAAAACATTTACCACTTCCAAATGTTAGGCATAATTTGGAAGTTCCTCTCAGGAACCTCATGATCCACTTCACTGCTTCCCAATGTGACTTCCCGGGATTCTATAGAAATCGACTCACAACGCCAACTGCGTGAGCGATATCTGGCCTCGTACACACCATGGCGTACATCAAACTTCCGACCGCCGATGAATATGGAACATCTGGGACATCTTCTCCGTCTTCTGTTGTTGATGGATCGGATTTCTTTCGCAACTGAAAGTGCGCGGCAAGTGGCGTGCTAACTGGCTTAGCATCCTTCATATTGAACCTCTCTAGAACTCGTTCAATATAGCGCTCCTGGGATAACCATAATTTCCCAACTTTTCGATCTCGGGTAATCTCCATTTCGAGAATTCGCTTTGCCGAACCCAAATCCTTCATGTCAAACGTCTTTGACAAATCTTTCTTTAACCTGCTAATCATCTCTGCATCTTGTCCGACAATTAGCATATCATCAACATACAGGAGAAGAACGATAAATTTACCGTTAGAGTATCTCCGGACGTAAACACATGGATCTGCATCTGCTCTCTTGAACCCCTGATGCACCATGAAAGAATCAAATTTCTTGTACCACTGCCGTGGAGCTTGTTTCAGACCGTACAAGCTTTTCTTCAGCCGGCAGACCATGTCCTCTTTACCTCTAACCTCGAACCCCTCGGGTTGTTCCATATATATCTCCTCATCAAGATCACCATGCAAGAATGCGGTCTTCACGTCGAGTTGCTCCAAGTGAAGATCCATGGTAGCAGCTAGTCCCAGTATGACTCTGATTGAACTCATCTTCACGACCGGTGAAAATATCTCGTCAAAGTCGATCCCTTTCCTCTGAGTGAAACCTTTGACCACTAATCGAGCCTTGTATCTGACCAGCTTGCCATCATCCTTCTTCAATTTGTACACCCATTTGTTTTTGAGCGTCTTCTTTCCTTTTGGCAATCGAACTAACTCGTACGTATCATTCTTCTTTAAAGAATCCATCTCCTCTTGCATGGCCTTTGTCCAACAATCTTTGTCCCTACAAGATTGTACTTCCTGGAAGCTCTCTGGCTCCCCCTCGTCAGTAATCAAAATATATTCAGAACTCGGATACCTTGTAGATGGTTGGCGTTCCCTAGTTGACCTTCTCGGCTGAGGTTCAACTGCTTCTTGCACATCTGAAGGCTCCCCCTGCTCAGTACCTTCAGTGTGTTCATCTACGACAGGTTCATCATCATCATCAATGGCTGGCTCTTCTGGTTCAGGTTCTGATTGTTGCATTCCTTCCTCCGTGGCACCATCATATGGAATGCTAACTGGTGTATCGTCGTCTACACCGCCACCTGTGGATTTCGTCACATCCACATCTGAGTCGCCCATGATCTCATGCTCATGGAATACTACGTCGCGACTTCGAACAGTCTTCTTCTTCTTTGGATCCCAAAGTCTGTAGCCGAACTCCTCGTCTCCATACCCAACAAAGATGCAAGGATTCGATTTATCATCGAGCTTCGATCTTTGTTCCTTCGGCACATGCATGAATTCCTTGCAGCCAAACACTCTCAAATGTGAATATGAGATGTCTCTACCGGTCCACACCTTCTCTGGTATATCGAAATCCAACGCCGATGAAGGTAGTCGGTTGATAAGATAGACTGCAGTGTTGACAGCTTCCCCCAAAATGACTTAGATAGATTAGCCATTTTGAGCATCGCTCGGACTCTCTCCATAATGGTTCGGTTCATTCTCTCTGCAACACCATTCTGCTGAGGAGTGCCAGGAACTGTCTTCTCATGCCTAATGCCCTGCTTCGTGGAATAATCTCTGAACTCCCGAGAGATGTACTCACCACCGTTATCTGTGCGTAGACACTTTAGCGGCATTCCTGTTTCTCTTTCCACCATCGCATGGAACTTCTTAAAATAATAGAACACCTGGTCCTTCGTCCGCAACAGATATACCCAGGTCTTGCGAGACGCATCATCAATGAAGGTTAGAAAATATTTACTGCCTCCCAGAAATTCGACTTCCATGGGTCCGCATACGTCAGAGTGTACCAACTCCAACTTCTTCATTCGCCTGGTTGAGTTCTTCGCGAATGAAACTCTATGTTGCTTCCCAAATAAACAATAATCGCAGGGGTTCAGTGCTTTCTCCTTGGCTACTGGTATGAGGGACTTTTTAGCCAAGACATTCAACCCCTTCTCTCCTACATGCGCCAGCCGTCTGTGCCACAAATTTGGAGAAGCATCATCTTCAACTGCATTCAGTTGGTTAGCACATATCGTTGCGTGCATCTTGTACAGCGAGCAGCATAGCTTTCCTCTCGCTACCACCAATGATCCCTTGGTGAGTTTCCAGTTGCTATTCGCCATCTCATTATAGTATCCTTCGTTGTCCAGCACCTTCACAGAAATCAGGTTGAGACGCAGGTCTGGTATGTGCCGCACATCTTTCAGTCGTAATGTGCACCCCACGCTCGTCTGGATACAGATATCACCGATCCCCACTATTTTAGAAACACTTTGGTTACCCATCTTGGTAGTGTCAAAGTTTCCCGCCTTATACGTGGAGAAGTATTCACGCCTTGGAACACAATGGTAAGAGGCACCAGAGTCCACTACCCATTCGGTATTTGCATCCGCAACATGACAGCAGTCTGCTTCATTTACCAGAGTAACCTCTCCTCCATCGTTTGAGGCGATTGCAGACGTGTTCTTGTCATCGTCTTGTTTCTGTTTTCCGTTGAGAAGTCTACAGTTTCTTTGTAAGTGGCCAACTTTTCCACAATGGTAGCACTTCCTCATCTCCCTGGACTTGGATCTATTTTTGGACTTGTCATATCCTTTTGGTCCTCTACTCTTGCTCCGACCCCTATTCTCCGTAACAAGGGCCTGATTTCCCGTACTGGTACTGGCAGCATCCTTCCGTCGCAGCTCTTCATTGTAGAGTCTATTTTTCACCATCTCCATCGTGACTTTACCGCTTGGTGCCGAGTTAGTGAGCGATACCACCAACGTATCCCAGCTATCAGGTAGAGATCCCAGTAGTAGACATGCTTGCAGCTCATCATCAAGGATTACACCGGCACTCGTGAGTTGAGTTACCAGCCCTTCAAAGTCATTCAGATGTTCAGCAACTGATCGTCCCTCGTTCAGCTTCACATTCATGAGTTTCCGCATCATGAATACCTTGCTCAGCGCATTTGTCACCTCGTACATACCCTCCAATTTCGTCCAGAGTTTGTAGGGGTCTGTCTCATTTCGGACGTGGTTGTAGAGGCTAATATCCACCCATTGGCGGATCACAGCTAGCGTCTTTCTTTGCAATTTCTTCCATTGGTCAGCCTTCCCGCCTTCGGGCATCTTGCCTTCATTTTCTATTGGTTCATGGAGGTCTTTGCATTAAAGATAATCCTCCATCCTTGATTTCCATATGGAGTAATTCGTTACTGTCAGCTTGATCATTCCTCCGTCGTTCTCCATGGCCGTCAAAATTACCAGCAACCTACTAGTACCTTTCTGATGTGGAAGATCAGTCAAAGCTGCAACCACAGAGCATACTCAGAATACTATCAGGCTCTGATACCACTTGTTGGGAATGGTGGTGGGCCCCGCGGTGGTCAGTGGGCCCCGCAGCGGAACAGGTTCCGATTTGGCTCGGTACGACGATCGGGAGAAGTGGGACCCACGGGGTAAATTTGGTGGGACCCGCACAGTAACTACCACGGTAAAAATAAAATTTACCGTAAGGTAAGAAAGAACACCAGAACTTTAACGTGGAAAACCCTCTGTTAACAAAGAGGGAAAAACCACGGCCGAGTCGGCAAAATCTTTACTATAGTAAAAATTACAACCATCGAATTTTTACTATCTCACTTTTACCACTCGTGTTTACCTCACACCTCCTGTGGATGTGGAACCCTATCAGTTTCTACCTGAACTAATAACCTCACAATTCACTCGAACTACTTCTCTCTATATAGTAAAACTCGAATGAGTTTGTGATGATAATAACTGAAGAATCCTTAGCCTATTATAGATGTCTTCAGCTCTTCTGGACCACTCGAAACGGGTGGACAGGAATCCGCCGCGTCGTCCTTCAATATAAACCTTTCATTATTATAATAAAACATTATAATAATATTTTATTTCTTTCCTTTTTCAATGATGGTGTGCGGCAGCCTTGCAAGGCTGGATGTCAACAGTTGCTTGCATAATTATGGAATGATGTTCATTACAGGTTTATTTTAGTTTCTGATGGATGTATGATGCTGATAGTCTACTTATGATATGGTACGACAACATAGCTAAAATTGGTACTGTATTATACCAAGATTAGTTACTTCAAATACGATGATAAGGTACTATAACCAGCCATAAATAGTACTGCCAATAATATCATTATGAAAAATGTCAACCATGGAAAGAGTTCTGACATGTTGGAGTTTATGACAATAGGAGACTGAATTTTCTGACACTAGAAGACTGAAATTTCTGACATTTCGAAGTTTGTGATATGTCAGACATTGGAGGATATATCTGACCCGAGATTTCATACAAATTGCTTGATTACATATGTAAAATATTAGGTACTGTTCACAACTTATAAATGATACGATAACATAACATTAAATGGTACGTCCAAATACTAATATAAGTACGTTAACTAGTTTTCGTGGGTACGACGTATTAAGGCATGCTTTTTTCGTCACCAATCGCCTTAATTTTTTATTGAAAACTATCTTACAATAGTTTACACATATATTTAGTACAGTTCGTGTCAAAATTGCTGCCTTAACCCCTAAAGCGCATAGAATAACCCATTCAAACCCCAAGTTTCATACAAAGATAATGAAACTAGCATGAACATCTTAGTACATAGTTTGGAAATACAAATGTGCATTCAACTTATGTAGTATTATTTATCATACATTTATTATTAGTGTGCATTATAAAACTACGTCATCCAAAACAAAATTTGTTCAATATATCAAATTATTTACGAGTTTACAAATGATACAACTACCATGTGTTATAAGATACGTTAACTACTCTTTACAAGGTACCTTGAATAGAAGTTTAATAATACGCCTTATATACGTTTGAAGGTACTGTATTTCTCATAAACCATATTTTGTGACGTATTGTAAGTTGCCTTATTATGATACGATAACTACTCTTTATAAGATACCTTAAGTAGATTTCCAATAGTACGCCTTATATACGTGTGAAGATACCGTATTCTCATAAACCATATTTTGTTGCGTACTGTAAGTTGCCTTATTATATAGTACAATAATTACGCTTTATAAGGTACCTTAAGTAGAGGTCCAATAGTACGCCTATATACGTGTGAAGGTACCCTATTTCTCATAAACTATATTTTGTTGCATACTGTAAGTTGCCTTATTATGGTACTCATAACGAGTAGTTATGGTTCGTAATACCCATCTCATGTGGTACTGTATTAAAACTTTGCTGGGTACTACAAGTTTCCAAGATATAGTACGCCATATATTAGATACAATATTGAAACAAAATAACTAAATGCAAACATAAATCCAGTGACAACACCATTCGCCAACAACAACTAGTCTAACTTCCAAGACAGAACACTGGTCTAAAACACGAAATACTATCCCACAACATTCAAAACACAAACACCACGAACACCATGTCTGAGGTCAACCAAAACACAACAATTCTAACAGTCACTAAAACAAGTCAAGCATACAGCTATGCTTGTCACGTAAAATGCGGGCAGCTATGGAAGCACGATAAATATCGATGTCGACTTCTTTCTGATAGATCTGGAACTCTGGTGTGTCGACAAAGTACATTTCCATCGACAAGGCCGCATGCACTCCACAATCTATGTGCCCTGATTGGGGTCGAGTGTACTCCGAATCAAACTCAAACTTCTTACATTTGTAATCGAGCGTTGCTTTCCAATACATCCACAGAAATTGGCTCTGCATGATTTACTAAATGTAAGAATACAAATTCGATACGTACGCAACATAAAAAACTAAATCTCAAAGCTTAAACTTACAAATGCTCTCGCAGCCCATGTCATGTTATTCAATGGAATGGAGTCTCGAACGTAAAAGTGATGTAGCTTGACTTTGTAGATAAGTGTTGCCCAATGATTCCCCGAAACAAAGGAGATATGACGTAATCCAACGACGTGGCTAAATCAAGCTTCTCTAACCAAGTCCGAGAGCTCGCCGAAAGATCCTCCACAAACTGCTCTATTTGTTCAGGCTTCAGCTTCGCCTTCTTCATTATACTCAAAGCCTTTGTGAAGTATTCTACCTGCACGAAGCTTGGGAAAACAAATACACGTGGTGCCCCTTCGACCTCTGCGGAATGCTGCTCCAAACAAGATGCAAACGCATCAATTACATTCGACTGGATCATGTCACGGAATAGCAACTTGTACAAGCCTTTCGCATCAACTGCAGTCAATTCGCTTTGCCAAACGACCTCACTGCATAAGAAATAATACCACAATTTTTAGAGCAACAATTTTCATACAATTGAAACGTAAGTTCGGCGTACCTAATCTTCTTCGCACTAATGTATCGATTGATGCAATGCCTCTACTCCTCGGTGATCCCATCACGTCCGGCATAGTCCAACCGATCGGAGTACTTCTGGCAGTAGGCCACCGAGATCGCACGATCAGAACCAGCATCATCGACATCAACAACCGTAACCTTTCTATTTTTACGCGCCATCTTTCGTGGTCGCAGCTCAGAGGATACCGGTGTAGTGAATGCTGAATCCCGGCGCTTCTTACGATCATTTCTGCCACGGACTGTTCGCGCAATGGACGAGGCCATATCTTCCGAAGGTGCCACTATGTCATCCTCGGCGCATACATCTTCTTCGACATCATCCTCAACGACGCGAACCTCCTAATGTAAGTCCTATTTCTATGTGGAGATTCTCCTTTCTTTGATATTAAAAGAATATTTGTTAAAAGTTTATAAAGCATCAGCTCAATAGGTTAGGGCCGGGCAGGCCCGATCCAACAATAATTGGGCTAGGGCCTAGAATTCTTTAGCCCGTAAAATTTCGGGCCAGCCCAACCTGGCCCACTAACAGTCGGGCATCCCACTGAATCCGGGCCGGGCGGGCCGGCCTGCCCAAACATTCACCTCTAATTGGTTGTGAAATTCCTACTTCCTCTACGCAGCGAGATCTCTTTTGAAGGTGCGTGGATTACTATTCGATCTCGAATCTAATTGTGCCGTCTTATTTTGTTGTCCGTATCTGTATTTTCTCTTTCGCTTAGCAGTTACGATCCGAATCTTGAGGTTTCCTTCGTTTGATCAGGTTTGTTGTGAATTTGAATCTGATATGATGTTGGTAGGATTGTATGTTTTTTTCTTATTGGAATCAATGAATAGGCTTCAACAAGTCTTTGGACTTGAGTTGTGCATATGACATGTATATGAGCGACTGACATTTATATTTTTAATTTTCAATAGTCTCATTCGAAAGTTTAAATCTGGATGCCAAATGACTGATGAAATTCGTGAAAATGCAAATGAGCTTTGAATAATCAATTTTGTGAAATGCCGATGAACAATCAATTAATAAAGAAATCGTATGGGTAATATTACATATTTATTCTTTAATTTCTTGGAAAAGAAATTTATTTCAATAACATATTTTCATTTTTTTGCATAAGCATTGAGTGTGCGAAATACAAGTTCATTTGGCGCTTGGGGTTTTGGGTTTAGGGTTAAAGGTTAAAGGTTCTGGGTTTAGTTGTCAGTAGGGTTGCAAACGAATCGAATCGAGTCGAATACCGCAATATTCTATTCGTATTTGGATGACAATCGAATACGAATACGAAATACTCGAATATCTAATCGAATCATAAAATCGATTCTTATTCGAATTCGAATATATTCTCGAATATTCGAATCGAATATCTAATATCTGCACTCAAAGTCATCTTTCATTTTTTTATTTAATAAAATATAAACAATATTATATTTATATATATTGCATTATAATAAATTATATTTAAACATATATTGAATTTTAGATAAGTGAGTTATCATATATTATATGTGAATATATATTAATTATACTATATTTTATGTTATATTATTCGAATCGAATAATTCGATTAATTTTCGAATCGAATATTGTGATTTCATATTCGTAGTCGTATATTTCTCGAATCAACAAAATATTCTTATTCGGATTCGTATTCTAAATATTCGAATTCGAATCTTAAAATTTCGAATCGAATCGCGAATCGAACCAAAAAAGTTCGATTCGTTTGCAACCCTAGTTGTCAGGGTTCAGCGTTTGGGGTTCAGGGTTCAGGGTTTGGGGTTCGGGGTTCAGGGTTCGGGGTTTGGTGTTCGGGGTTCAGGGTAATATTACATATTTATTCTTTAATTTCTTGGAAAATAAATTTATTTCAACATTTTTTTGCATAAGCATTGAGTGTGCGTAAATACAAGTTCATTTGGCGCTTGGGGTTTTGGGTTTAGGGTTAAAGGTTAAAGGTTCCGGGTTTAGTTGTCAGTAGGGTTGCAAACGAATCGAATCGAGTCGAATACCGCAATATTCTATTCGTATTCGGATGACAATCTTATACGAATACGAATACTCTAATATCTAATCGAATCATCAAATCGATTCTTATTCGAATTCGAAT